>OX366523.1:2542500-5042500 GCA_947256265.1 Acronicta leporina
TATGAAATATTCATCACTATCCTCAGTTTCGCTTCACCCACAACTGGCTATAAGCTTCCCTCAATGTATGTTATCTAGCACATTCAGGGGGCGTTATCACAACGTAATATTACGCGATACCTTTGTTATTGAAAGAGCGGGATGCCGCTCTACATAATATATAGCGCTGTCCTTTTCTTACAACTTCAAAAGAATATAATTAAAACTTTGTGGCACGACCTCTGATCATAACAAGATATATATTTCTCACGTGGGAGAGCCATGCTTCGGCACGAATGGGCCGGCTCGACCGGAGTGATACCACGGCCTCACAGAAAGCCGGCGTGAAGCAACGCTTGCGTTGTGTTTCGCCGAGTGAATGAGGTTACCGCAGGCCGAAACCCTTTTATAAGGCGGGCAATGCACTTGTGACTCCTCTGGTGTTGTGGGTGTCCATGGGCGGCGGTTATCGCTTACCATCAGGTGATCCGTCAGCTCGTTTGCTCCCCTATCCCATAAAAAAAGAAATATTGCCCAACACTCCAGAAATAAGCATAAAAATAACCGCAAAATTTTAAAGGACTAAGTTATGAAAGAAACTTAGTAATAAAGGGACTAAGAAATTATTTTATAATTGAGCCTCTCCCTTGTCTCAAAGAGCAATAAATTACGCTGAACCCGTGGTGCCTGACGAAACAATGTGGCCTGGAGACCATCCTTCCACTTCAGTACATAAATTAGAAACGATTAAAATCAGGACTATGATATATCTATGCCTACGTGTACGACAGTATTTAAAAAAGTAGATGGAATCTATAAATATAATCTATATAAATCTATATCTATATATATAAAAGAAAGTCGTGTTAGTTACTCCATTTATAACTCAAGAACGGCTGAACCGATTTGGCTGAAAATTGGTGGAGAAGTAGCTTAGAACCAGGAAACGGACATAGGATACTTTTTATCCCGTTCCCGATACTTTTTATTCCACGGGGGCGAAGCCGCGGGTAGAAGCTAGTTTATATAAAAATAAATCCCAATTTCCCTTGGTCACGGCATCACGCGTGAACTGCTGGACTGATTTCGCTAATTATTTTTTGTCGTGTTTGTTATTGAATGGAGAAGGTTCTTATGAAAAAAAAAACTAAGTAAGTAACATAACATACCATCACGCCTGTATTCCCCGAAGGGTTAGGCAGAGGCGTACTAATGTACACCCACATTTCGCCGGTATGTTTAGGTCCCATGTAATAGGGGGCGAGCCTATTGCCATTACCCGGGCAAAATTCCTAACTCCGAGCTGCTACTGAGAATTTCATAGAAAAACCCAATAACACTTTGCTCGAACTGGGAATCGAACCCAGGACCTCTAGCGTAGCAGTCGCACTCAGGACCACTTGGCTAATGAGGCAGTTATTTTCCTCGAAACTACTTACTACGTCAAAATAACTTTTGAAGGAATGAAGTCTGTCGGGGTAGCTAGTCTTAAAATATAAAATAAAAATACTTTACAAGGATCGTTGCAAGTGGCAAGGCAGGATTTTTCGATGTAACTCTAATGCTATGATAATATTGTTGAAAAAAAAACATTCATAAAAAACTTTTCTACCATTCAATGTGTCATTAACAAAATAATGTCCGCGTGCTACGAGCTACGGCGTAGCACTCGTCTACTACATCGTAGATGCGTAGGCACTGCTAGGGATTTTCGTATATGGACACGTAAATGGACTATTCTTACTTTATTTGACGACCTCTGTGGTTTAGTGGTTCGAGTACCGGACTGCCGACCATGAGGTCGTGGGTTCGATTCCCACAGAACACAAAAATTTATGTGATGAATATAAGTGTTTGTGTTCGTCTGGGTGTTTCTTATGTATTATAAGTATGTATTTACAAAAAAAAAGTTATATAAGTATTATATCCCTTGTCTAGTACCCATAGTACAAGCTTTGCTTAGTTTGGGACTAGATGGTGATGTGTAAAAAATGTCCAATTTTTCCACAGCATAAACTTATATTGCGTCATATTGGAGAAGACGCACGGCCATGATAGTTTTAATTTTAAGAATAAAAACCCAAAAACTACACACACTATGGGTATAGTACAAGCTTTGCTTAGTTTGGGACTAGATGGTGCTGTGTAAAAAATGTCCCAGAATATTTATTTATCTATACTAATATATAAAGCTGAAGAGTTTGTTTGTTTGTTTGCTTGAACGCGCTAATCTCAGGAACTACTGGTTCGATTTGAAAAATTCTTTCAGTGTTAGATAGCTCATTTATCGAGGAAGGCTATAGGCTATATATCATCACGCTAAGACCAATAGGAGCGGAGCATGCATGAAGAATGTTTCAAAATCGGGGTTTTTTCCTTTTGAGAGCTTCCGATGCATGCGCTGCGTAAACGATTAAAGTTACGCAAAAATCATATATGACAGAATTGTTCCTCTTTAAAAGTTCTACAAAAAAGTCCGCGACAGCATATGTCTATCTTTTAAGCTTGGCTCACTATAACCGTTTTCATGCTAACTTTGTTCTAAAATTCGTTTTTTTTCCTTTTGTGAGCTTCCGATGCGTGCGCTGTGTAAACGGTTAAAGTTTCGCAAAAATCATATATGACAGAATTGTTCCTCTTTAAAAGTTCTAAAAAAAAGTCAGCGACAGCATATGTCTATATCTTGAAGTGAGCTTCAATCAAAACATACTACAAGCCTGTCAAGTGCCACCTGCCAAGTTTGCTTGAACGCGATAATCTCAGAAACTATTGGTCCGATTAGAAAAAATCTTTCGGTGTTAGATAGTCCATTTATTGAGAAAGGCTATAGGCTATCATCCCGTTAAGACTAAGTAACTATTCCACGCGGACGAAGTCGCGGGCGGAAGCTAGTTTATTTATATTCTGGGGACTTATAGGTATGTTTTCAAAGAAACAAACTGTAATTTACTCTTATTTGTAAAGACATTAAAGAATTCAAATTCCGAACTTCAACAATTAAGGGTCAAAGGCAAAAATGTAATACGAAAATAAATCCTAATCCAATAAATATTTTTTCAAATTTTGTTAAAATTCAAAGTTATCCGGATTGAGATATTAATCTAGGTTCTTAACGTACAATTTTGTCTAGTACGACTTAACTGGTAATAAAGGAAATGAGAATCGTTTCAAGAATTGCATTAAAGTGTTTTCGATGAATTGGTAGAGCGAGAACATAGATTAACGGTATTGAAATCCAAATAATAACACACTTTGATTAAATTATGTTTGAGTTACGATTTATTTTAGTATTACGTTTGTATTGGCACTTCGATCCAACGGACTCATAACAAATTATCATTTTTACAGTTCTTTAGTTTCACTATTTATTTCATAACATACATAACATTTCATACCATCACGCCTGTATTCCCCGAAGGGTTAGGCAGAGGCGTACCAATGTACACCCACAGTTCGCCGGTTGTGGGTGGTTATGTTTAGGTCCCATGTAATAGGGGGCGAGCCTATTGCCATTAACCGGGCACAAATTCGTAACTCCGAGAATTTCATAGAAAAACCTAATAACACTTTGCTCGACCTGGGAATCGAACCCAGGACCTCTAGCGTAGCAGTCGCGGTCAGGACCACTTGGCTATTGAGGCAGTTTTATTGCCTATTTATTTCTTAGATCTATTCAATTGCACTTTAACATATATATACAAGTACATACATATATAGAACTATACACGACATACTTCTTTGCTTAGAAACACCAATACATCGTGTGAGAGTTACTTCTAACGGAACGAGACCTGCAGCAAATATATTCTTGAACTCTCTGATATTCTAGCTACATCAATGCAAACATAGCTTTACAGCTAGACTTTGCCTTAAATATATGGCTGTAGAGTTTAAAATCACGTAGAAACTTCGTTCAAGTTAGCCAAAATAATTTTGTCAGCCATCAAGAAATTTATCTTGCTCGAACTCTAGTAGAATTCCTAATATTTGACTTATGACAAGGATCAAAAGATTGAATTTGCTTCATTGCAAACATTTGAAATGAGTAAACGTAGTCTCATGGAGTTTGCAGAATGTAATTATGTCATTTAATTAATAATGACGTAGTGATTACGTCACAAAATGAACAATTTACTCCCGGAAAAAGATACTGTAATACATTTTTAACGTGTGGAAAAGTCTGAACGTCTAAAACAACAATATTCGAAAGGTGAATATTTTGTAAAAGAAAAGTTGGATCGCGGGCAGTACTTAAAATTGCGATCCCCTTTTTGTGAACCGGATGCTTTAGGTAACTAAGCTTTCGACGGCTTTGATCAAGCGTTAGAGAAATAAAAGTAGACCGTATTCATGTTAATATCTAGAATGTATAATTGTGTGTATAAAACTTAACAAAACCCTAAGGATCTTCAAGAAGCAGCACCGGTAATGTATAAATGGACATCAAGATCTTCCTAGACTCGCTTTTAACCTCAGCTTGCCTTTTTTTCACAGCATAAACTTATATTGCGTCATATTGGAGAAGACGCACGGCCATGATAGTTTTAATTTTAAGAATAAAAACCCAAAAACTACACACAAACACTGAAATTTTGATATTTGTATTATTTATTTATCACTTTGACCAAAATAAAAATTAGATTTTTACTTTGTTTGATAGTTCTTTATAAAATACTAGCTTCTGCCTGCGACTTCGTCTGCGTGGACTTCAGATAAAAAGTAGCCCATGTGTTATTCCAGACTATAATCTATCTCTGTGCCAAATTTCATCCAGATCCGTTCAGCCGTTCTGGCGTGAAAGAGTAACAAACATCCATCCATCCATCCTCACAAACATTCGCATTTATAATATTAGTAGGAAGTAGGATAGGATTACAATGGAATTCAGTGCTAAAATTCACAAAGAATTGCGATTCATTGACACAGATGAACATAAAAGGGAGGCATTAAAAACCCTCACGTACCAAGCCTACCTTATACATGAAGTTCGTCAGTCTCAACGAGTACAAAAAGTTTTCAGTTAGGAAAACAGGAAAATTCCATCGCGAGTCACCACAGTGACGAACGATGTTCATTTCACGACTCGAAAACAATCGACCATTCGTTTTAATTTACTAGTTAGTTCCCTCCAAGTGGTACATATCCATTAAGACTACTACCGCTTTAGTTGACAATTGTGTCGTAAAAGTTTTTTATTACTCCCAGTAATTAATTGAAAGACTCCTGTTTTAAAAGCAATTAAAGAAAAAGCTAGTTTTTTTTTATAAGCATTACGACGACATTTAAGAAAAGAGAAAATACTGGCAATCCTTGATATCTGTCGTCCACAGAGGAGCTTATTTCTGGTTTTCTGTTTGTTTTTTCTGTTCTGTTTTTTTTTCTATACATCTCATCAGTCGCCTATAAGACACATCTTAACGTATTAAAAGGAACCGACTATGATCTCCTAAGAAACAAACGCAATTTTAGTATTCCACATGTAGCAGTGCACTCCACTTTTGCCCAGCGATTGCCAATTTTCCTTTATTCGCACATATATAACATAGTTAACTCCGTTTTAGACATAAAACACACTCCAACTAATCTAATCAAGCGCCGCATAAAATCACTACTTCTGGGCCTAGCATACACTGAAATAGAACAATATTTCCTTAAAATTATCAAATAAATGAACAAGCAATCACACACACATTCATTTATTATATTCTTATGGATAAAATTTCAGTTATGTTCCTCCTAGAATCTACCAATTTGAGGTTTTTTTTTTGTTACTAATGTCAACTTTATTTGGTGCCCAAGATACAGGCGTAGCCTAGTTTGGGTCCATCAGAAATTCTTAAATATTGTTAAGTTCTTTTTTAGGAAATAAATGTATTATTATGTATTATTATTTAGCGACTGACGTGGAGTTAAACATCGCTTAGATTAAACACAACACATATACAACCATGCGTCGCTGCTTCAGACAAAAGATACGAGGCTGAGTTCCACCTTCATATTTCCTTTGCCCTTTAAAAATTCATTCAAACAACGACAAAATGTCTTAGAGGCGTGTTTATGAGAGCTGACGTAATTATGCTAATGACTTTGCTAACAGAAATGGAGAAATTCAGGAGGAAAAATGCAAAAATAGTACGCGGAAACAATGGACGCCGAGATTTGCATCGAGAGTCTTGAAAGAGTGTAGTTAATTGAAAGGAAGGCTTTTACTACGATTGTCGCGCTCAAGCGCTTGACACTCTGAAAAAATATATTATATGCTGTTGAATAGTTTGCTCATTAAATGCTAAACTTATTTTTTATTTATATTCTAAAAAGAATTTAACGAAAAACCAACCGTGATAATCTCTTCTTTGTATGGGCCTCTATACATCAGAGAGGTCAAACTAATCCGTTTAATTAATTGAGATAAGAAGTTCACCAGTTTTTAAGTTGGAGCATTTACTTTCTAATAGTGATTACAAAATTAAAATCTATTCAGTAGTTTTTGCTCCAACCCGTAACAAACACGCTTTTTACAATTTTATAATAGTAGAGATGATTTTATTAAGGAAACTAATTACTAGTTTAGATACCACTGTACTACTATATATGTATTAGATATTTAATTCGCTTTTCCCCTCACTTATTTTGTTAACTTAGAATCGACTACTACGCATTATAACCCCTGTAAGCCCCTATTATATGCAACTTTAACATCCAGGTAAGGCAAATTATTTACGAATTCTATCGCTCTATATTCACACTGTCAAATCCCGACGCTTCGGACCTTTACAGGGTCCCCGGACAGTCGAAGTCTCAGAATTCAGTATACACTTGGAATGTAGGTAGTTACGTAACCCTAAGTACACCGCTCTGTAACCCTTCGGAGAATACAGGTGTGATGATATATTATTTTGTATGAGAATTAAAACATCTTTCACGAATGACGATGATTGCCCGGCTCACACACGACATGAACTTTTATTATGGCGCTCCTGCCAACTTGGTAGAAGAAATATTTTATTACGTAGCCTCATTGCCGATGTGTTAAGTATTATTAAGTCCTAAGTCAACAATTACAAAGTTTCTTAACAAAATACTACTTAATAATATAATTTAAACTTTCTACCCAATTAAACTTCATCACAAAAATGTTCCACGCTCCCAACGGTATCTTATTCGAATTTAGAATCCGAATCCTTATTGATCGCTTCCCTGCGCCTTGTGAAAGGGACGGGTAGCACGTCACTGTATGTTAGAGAGGGGTAAATATATTTCTCCCAATAAAGCCTCTGCCCAAAGAGGATATCTATGTCTTGAGAAGGTTGTAACGGGATTTTCGATCCTTGGAGAGAAATTGGGGATACATAATTTTAATAGGTTCAGATACTGTTGGTGACGACCACCAAATACAGACCACAGTGACAAGTGAAAAGTGATATCAGTGAAAACAGACACTATGGACGGACTTAATATATTAATTTTATGATTAGTTACTATTTAATTATGTTATTATTATTACTATGTGTCTTGATTTGTTATGTACAAACATTTACCGTTGATTAGTTAAGGAAATTTATGTTATGTTTTAATTGTCAGTGCAAGCAGTGAGGCATAGTTACAACCCACACTACTTGCACCCCCCTATTCGATTATATAAGTAGAGCCATTATGGCGACAGTTTGTGATCACGATCTCAACGCTTAGAAGATAAGGAAAATTGTGAAGAAGGAATAAAACCACATATTCGGCGCATCAATGTTTTATTTACAGTCCACAACAAGACATGGTCCTTCGAGCCGGATCCTGTGAAGAAAACTGAAACCAGAAAAACGGAACGTTGAGATCGTGATATGAGACGACGTGCAAGGAAGAGCGCGTGTGTTATATATTAGCTGTGTCATCGTACGAGAGAGGACTCTGCGGGAAGATTTCTACACTCCGAAGCTACGAGGAACATTTCGTTGGGTGGTTGAACGCACCACTACTTGTACCCCTCAAGAATAGTACTTCAGTGTACGCGACTTCGGAGTAGAAGCTGGAAGCTAATGCGGGAAGACTTTGAATAACTTGAAGATTGTTTGGGGAATCTGAAGATTCATTTTGAAGATTATTCAAAGATTGAAGAACCGACCCCGCACTCCAGTGTAGATTCGACAGAGGGACATTGCTGAGACGACGTGCAAGGAAGAGCGCGTGTGTTATATATTAGCTGCGTCATCATACGATAGAGGACTCTGCGGGAAGATTTCTACACTCCGAAGCTACGAGGAACATTTCGTTGGGTGGTTGAACGCACCACTACTTGTACCCCTCAAGAATAGTACTTCAGTGTACGCGACTTCGGAGTAGAAGCTGGAAGCTAATGCGGGAAGACTTTGAATAACTTGAAGATTGTTTGGGGAATCTGAAGATTCATTTTGAAGATTATTCAAAGATTGGAGAACCGACCCCGCACTCCAGTGTAGATTCGACAGAGATATTGCGGGGAAGACGTGCGATCGGTATTTAAGCCACGTCTTCTTGAAGCTGAGATATGATGACGCGAAGCAGGAAAGGGGACAGCACGCGCTCTACAACTGAAGAAGAGGTCAGCACAGAGACTTCTACATCGGGCGGAACAACGTCAGCTACGACTTCGGCAACAGCGACTGACGGGAGCGCGCCTACGGGAGACACAACCATGATTGAAGATACGAACGTAACCATGGTAGACAAAGGGAAGAAGTTAGGAACTAACAGAAATGCGAGCAAGAAAAAGGAGTTAGAAGCGAAGCTGGAACTGGAGAGGCTCAAGCTGGAAGAGATCGCTATCAAGACACGAATGGCAACTACGAAGCTGCAATTGGCGCGAATAGACGACGATACGGACTTGAGCGCCTCGGAGGATGATGAAGCCGAAGCAGCCGCAGCCAAGGCAACTGCGGCGTGGGTGTCGAAGACTAAGGAACCACAGTGCGACGAGGGGGAGCCGAGCAAAGGGACGTCGCCTCCTTCGCGGGTCGTCGCACCGGACACATCGGGACACACCAACCAGCTGGCTGAAGCGATCATACAAGCGGTCAAGTCTGCAACAGAGAGCAAGGCATCGTCGGCAATACAGCGCGCACCAAAGTACGTCAGCGAGTTACACCCATTCGACGGCGACCCACGAGATTGGATGGCGTTCAAGGCGACATACAAAGACACACAGGCCCTCTTCACGGACATTGAAAACATGGGAAGATTGAGAAGAGCTATTAAGGGAAAAGCGAAGGAAGCGGTCAAGTCATTGCTGTACACCCAAGTGGCACCGGAAGAAGTGATGACCGCACTTGAACGACGCTTCGGGCGGCCCACGTACCTTATACGCAGCGAGATCGAAAACATAGAGAAGCTACCTCCCATGTCTGAAGATGCAAGAGAGCTGGTGCGCTATGCTGGGGCAGTGTCGAATACAGTCAGCGTCGTCAAGCAAATGAACAAGCAGAGCTTCCTACATTCCAGTGACATCTCAAGCCGCATAATAGAGAAGATGTGTACATTAGTTCGGTTCAAGTGGTACGAATACAGAGCAGCAAAAGAAGATGAAGATGAACCGATCCTACTGAGCCTCATGCACTTCTTCAATACAATGGTGGATCAGTTCGAGATGCACGAGTTCGCGGGGCACAGAGTGAAAAAAGAAGGATTCAGAAGTCAAAGGAGACCCGTCGGCTCACGCGGCGTGTATTCAACCCAAGCAGCATCACAGTCTGAGGAAGGATACACATCGCAGGAAGAAGAGTCTGATGAGGAACAAGAAGAAAGAACGAATGTGGCTACGGTCTGTTCCTGCAAAGAAGAAAAGAAAGAACACGAGAAAATCATCTGTCCCCAGTGCAGCGGCGAACACGCGCTGTCGAAGTGCAAGAAGTTCAACGAGGCTACAATAGAAGAAAGATGGGAGCAAGCACGAAAGGCAGGTGCATGCTTCAGGTGCCTTCAGAGACGTCACAGAAGATTCAACTGCAGAGCGAAACCATGCGGGAAGTGCAAGCGGAGTCATCACACACTGCTACATCGGGAAGAAGCAACGAAGCCCCCAAATGAAGTACAGACAATAGCCTCAACGATGAACACGGCTCGAACAGAAGCAAGGGCTTACTTGAAGATCGTCCCAGTAGAGCTAATAGGGCCAGAAGCAAACACCTACGTGTACGCCCTGATGGACGAGGGCTCTACGGTCACACTGATTGAAGACGAAGTAGCTGAAAAGATTGGAGCCCGGGGTCCAGAAGAGGACCTGAGGATTGAAGGAGTGGGCGGCCATCGGATCAATCAGAAGACCAAGAAGATCAACATTAAGATCAAAGGCGTGTTCGGGCGAAGCATGGAGAAGCTATGTGGGTACACAGTGAAAGACTTGAAGCTAACCTCCCAAGAAGTGAACGCGAGAGACATAAGGGACTGCGAACACTTGAAAGGCATTGAAGATCAACTGACATACGAGAACGCCCGCCCTGTGGTGCTCATAGGACAAGACAACTGGAATCTGATCGTCTCTCAAGAGGTGAAGCAAGGCGATCGTGGCAAGCCGGTCGCATCAAGGACACAACTAGGATGGGTGCTGCACGGAATGAGGACTAGCAGCACCACACCGCTGAGAGTAGTGAACCACCTGTCAACGCAACCCAACGCCAAGGACGACCAGCTTGAAAGAATGATACGAGAACACTTCGACATCGAGGCCCTGGGAGTAGCAGCAAAGAAGCCATCGAACGACATAGATCAGCGGGCCCTGGATGTGCTGAACTCTACAACAAAGAGGATGCCGGATGGGAGTTTTAGCACAGGACTGATCTGGAAGTCTGAAGAGGAGCAACTACCTGAGAGCAAGACAGCTGCTGCGAGACGCCTCAGAGGGATGGAGAAGAAGTTCGCAAAAGATGAAGAATTCAAAAGAAAATATGAAGATCAAGTGAAGAATCTGATTGACAGCAATTACGCAGAAGAAGCTAAAGAGAAAACAACATCACCACGAACATGGTACCTGCCTCACTTCGCTGTCACACATCCGCAGAAAAAGAAGATGCGACTGGTTTTCGACGCCGCAGCGAAGTCACAAGGAAAGTCACTCAACGACGCGCTATTAGCAGGGCCGGATTTACTGCAACCACTGTTCGGCGTCCTTCTTAGATTCCGACAAGGAGCAGTAGCAGTCGTCGCTGATGTGAAGGAGATGTTCTTGCGCATCAAAATTAATGAAGAAGACAGAGACAGCCTGCGTTTTCTGTGGAAGGACAAGGAGTACAGAATGAAATCACTGATATTTGGAGCAGCGTGTTCACCGTGTACCGCGATATACGTGAAGAACAAGAATGCAGAAGAATTCGCGGAAACATACCCAGAAGCAGCGAGAGCTATAAGCCGCGACCACTACATGGATGACTACTTGGCGAGCTTCCCAGATGCAACAACAGCAGCAAGAATCTCAAGAGAAGTGGACATGATACACAAGAAAGGAGGATTCTTCTTAAGAGGATGGGCGAGCAACAACCCCGCAGCTGTAAAAGAGTTCGTCGACTCAGAAAGGGAATCGAAGTCCATCCGCCTGGGAGAACAGAAGGATCAGATAGAGAAGACATTGGGGCTCAATTGGAACGTGAACAGAGACACCCTGCACTTCACCTTGAACCTGCGCAACACCCCAGAGGGAGCCATAAGAGGAGATCGACCCCCCACAAAGAGAGAGGCCACCAGCGCAGTTATGTCGGTCTTCGACCCCCTTGGACTTGCAGCCCCGATAACTATACAAGGAAAAGTCATGCTACAGAACCTGTGGAGAGTAGGAATTGGCTGGGATGAAGAGCTGCCGCCGACTGAAGCAAAAGAATGGAAAAATTGGCTCCTCAACCTGAAGAAGCTTGAAGACTTGCATCTCCCGCGCTGTCTAACACACAACGCCACCGAGGGGGAGCTGCACACTTTCTGCGACGCCAGCGAAAGGGCTTACGCCTGCGCAGTGTACTGGCGGTACCAGCATATGAATCAAGTTGAAGTCAAGCTCCTAGCAGCAAAGGCCAGAGTGACGCCCCTGAAGCCGACATCGATCCCGCGCCTGGAGCTGCAAGCGTGCCTGCTGGGTAGCCGACTAGCCACCAACGTGAGCCTGGAGCAGAACCTGAATATCAGTCAGAGGTACTTCTGGACAGACTCCAGAACGGCGCTAGCTTGGATCAAGTCAGATCCCAGAAGATACAAGCCATTCGTCGCACACAGAGTGGCCGAGATTGAAGAATTAACAAGACACAAGGAGTGGCGATGGGTACCCACCAAACACAACGTGGCTGACGACGCCACCAGAGAAGTGACGGCGGACTTTACCGTGTCGCACAGATGGTTCAAAGGTCCAGTGTTCCTGTACGAAGACCCCACGAACTGGCCTACCTGCGAAAAGGAAGCTGTAACCTGCACCGGAGAAGAGAAGACGAGTGCAACTACTCTGAACATCAGAAGAGTCACGCCCACCATCATTCCCGATCCCGAAAGATTCTCAGAGTGGAATCGACTGCTGCACGCAACCGCCAGATTTCTACAAGCTGTGGACGTCTTCAGAAGAAGCGCGCAGAAAACGAATGTCACGAAGAGGATCACACGGCAAGACAAAGACCCTACCTGGAAGAAGAAGACGCCCCAAGTGCCCAAAAGAATCGAAGAAGAAAAAAGGAAGTTTCGACCTAAGTCTGCGCTGTACGTAGAGAAGGCTGAGCGTCTGCTGATGCAAAGGGTACAAGAAGACAGCTACTCGACGGAATTGGCCTCCCTGAAACATTCAGAAGACAACGATCGAGTCATCAAGATGAAGAACTTCGCTATTAAGATGGAAGGAGGGCTGATAAGACTATCCACCAGAACAGGCGCAGCAAAGTATCTAACCACCGCCTACAAGACGCCCATTCTCCTCGACAGCAAACACAGAATCACGAGGCTGCTAGTGAAACACGTACACCAGCGGATGTATCACGGCCACCACAGCGTCGTCATGAACGAACTCCGTCAAAGATATTGGATACCCGGATTGCGAAACCTAGTGAAAAGGACAGCTAAAGACTGCGGATGGTGCAAAATGAGAAGAGGCTCGCCGACCATAGCACCCCAAGGCGACCTACCACCAGAAAGGCTCACCAAATCGAGTCCACCATTCACCTGCGTGGGAGTGGACTATTTCGGCCCCATGCTCGTAACCATAGGCCGAAGATCCGAGAAGCGCTGGGGAGCCCTGTTCACATGCTTGACAACTCGAGCCATTCACCTGGAGCTAGCAGCATCATTGACATCAGACTCCATGGTTCTTGCGCTACGAAGAATGATCGCCAGAAGAGGAATGCCAAAAATCATTCTGAGCGACAATGGCACCAACTTCGTGGGTGCTAACAGGGAAATCATCGAGGAGCTTCAGACTGCTACCAACAAACTGGGAATCGTGTGGAAGTTCATTCCCCCAGGGGCACCACACATGGGCGGTTCCTGGGAGCGGCTGGTGCGAACAGTAAAGACTGCACTGGCGGCTGCGCTACGTGAACGAAGACCTCAAGAAGAAACCCTACACACGCTCCTGCTGGAAGTGGAGCACATAGTCAACTCGCGGCCCCTATTTGCTGTGAGCACAGAACCCGAAGAAGAAGAAGCCCTGACGCCTAACCATTTTCTTATTGGGCGATCATGTGGAGCCAACCTCTTCGGCTCCTTCGACGACACGGAGCTGATCGGCTCCCCGACATGGAGAACTTCACAACGTCTGGCAGATCACTTCTGGTCCAGATGGGTGCGGGAGTACCTACCCACTCTCTCGCCCCGCTACTTCCAGGGCCCCAACTACCGGGACCCAGCTGTCGGCGACGTGGTTCTCATTGTGGACCACACCCTGCCACGATGTACGTGGCCTCGCGGCGAAATAGTCGCCACCTACCCCGGACCTGACGGAAGAACCAGGATAGTGGACGTCCGGACAACGGCGGGCACCCTGCGGCGGCCAGCATCGAGACTGGTCATCATCGTGCCAGCGTCGTCACCCCAACCAGCGAAGGTGCAGCAGCAGCGCACCGAGGGGGAGACTGTTGGTGACGACCACCAAATACAGACCACAGTGACAAGTGAAAAGTGATATCAGTGAAAACAGACACTATGGACGGACTTAATATATTAATTTTATGATTAGTTACTATTTAATTATGTTATTATTATTACTATGTGTCTTGATTTGTTATGTACAAACATTTACCGTTGATTAGTTAAGGAAATTTATGTTATGTTTTAATTGTCAGTGCAAGCAGTGAGGCATAGTTACAACCCACACTACTTGCACCCCCCTATTCGATTATATAAGTAGAGCCATTATGGCGACAGTTTGTGATCACGATCTCAACGCTTAGAAGATAAGGAAAATTGTGAAGAAGGAATAAAACCACATATTCGGCGCATCAATGTTTTATTTACAGTCCACAACAGATACGTTCAAGAAAGTTTCTAGAAGAATATTTGTAAATATTATTTTCTTAATAGTAGGATTCTGTTCTCATTTCAACATAGTTGTCGTTTTATATGTAGATATATGTGATATAACGAACTAAAGACTGCTAATCAAATAATTATTTAGGAAAATAACCACGCATGTATTGAATTCAATTTCTTTCATAAATAAGTGTAGATAAATGCTGACGAGGAACTAACCATCAAACGTGGTTACTTAGTGATCAATTATTGCTGATTTTATAAGCAACCATTATCCAATAATTATCCAATCCATCATTTAATAATACTCAATAATAAAGTGGTAGTAAGCGCGACTATAGAGTGTAACGTCCTGGGTACAAATTCTGGGCAGTATTCCTTCGAGGAATAAGTGCGTGATAATATGTTATGTTTTAAACCCAACTGTCTCATTAGCCAAGTGGTCCTGAGCGCGACTGCTACGCTAGAGGTCCTGGGTTCGATTCCGGGTCGGTAATTTCAAGTCGAGCAAAGAGTTATTGGGTTTTTCTATGAAATTCCCAGTAGTTAGGAATTTGTGCCCGGTAAATGGCAATAGGCTCGCCCCCTATTACATGGGACCTAAACATACCGGCGAACTGTGGGTGTACATTAGTACGCCTCTGCCTAACCCTTCGGAGAATACAGGCGTGATGGTATGTTACGTTTTATACCCAACTGCAAGTAATCAAAAAAGTATCATGGTAATATACCGCCTTCCTTTGTACAAAATTCGTTGTAAGTTCTTCATAATAATCACTCGTGTTCATCACTTGCGCATTTTCACTAAAAGCAGCTCTTAACAACTCCAAATGACATACATATTAATGAAGAAGCTTGTAGTACATTATACTGGTGTTTTGTTTACAATACTGCCTCACCTGCTCTTTAGTGTAGTGGTCCTGAGCACGACTGCTATGCTAGAGGTCTTGGGTTCGATTCTCAGGCCGAGCAAAGTGGAGTTTGGGATTTGTGCACGATTAATGGTAATAGGCTCGCCAATTACATGTGACCCAAACATACCGGTGAATTTTGAGTGAATATTAGTATCCTCCGTAGTCAACTGATCCCGCTGGTACGGGACCCGCGGGATCAGTTGACCGTTATATTTCGAATTGGTCAACTGACCCCATTTCATAATTTGGATGGAAACCAAGAAAAGTGTTAAATATGAACGTTCTGGGAATTGAGGTTTGTGTACAAAAAACTGATAAAAAATAATTTTAACATAACATAAACATAACATACCATCACGCCTGTATTCCCCGAAAGGTTAGGCAGAGGCGTACTAATGTACACCCACAGTTCACCGGTATGTTTAGGTCCCATGTAATAGGGGGCGAGCCTATTGCCATTAACCGGGCACAAATTCCTAACTACTGGGAATTTCATAGAAAAACCCAATAACACTTTGCTCGACCTCGGAATCGAACCCAGGACCTCTAGCGTAGCAGTCGCGCTCAGGACCACTTAGCTGATGAGGCAGCTTATAAAAGTAAAACCAAAAGAATAATTTTGGTTTCACTTTTATATGAAAATGTATGCCAAAACATTGTACATACATTTTTTAATATTCGCTTTTTATATGCCCTTTCGTGTTAATTTCCTTCTATATATGTATATAAAAGATACGAGTATACATCTGGGGTATATAGAATAATAAAGATGTACTGACCGCTTGTGACTTGAAGAGTAGTTGCGAAGAGACATAGCAGCGACAGCGACAGGCATCCGAGCGAGTTGAGCCAATATGCCGCGGCCATACTGTATCCTGCAAATAACACAATTATTTATACTTGAGCAATAAGAATACTACCTACTTAATACAGAACAGTGTTGGGCATTAAACAATTAAAAGTTCAATTAATTGATTAAAAAATAATTTAATTACTAATAAAATTATTTCAATTTCAATTTTTAATCAATTTTTGTAATGATTGAAATTTGATTGTCCAAATTAATGCCCACCTCTAATATAGAAGTTAATTTGACTCAAACGCTTCATTTTTTTTATTTAATTTATAATAAAAAATATATTATACCTTTGTTTGTTATCTTTATATTCAGTGATAGCATGGTGGAGTGGCCATTGGACTGCCAATTCGTAGGTCTTAAGATTTAATTCAAATTATGCATCATTAACTTTTCAGAATCATGTGCGTATTAATTACTAATTCTGATTCTCTGAAAAGGTGAAAGAAAACAAGGAAACCTGCATGCATATTCTCAACAGCGTCCAAAGTCTGCCAACCAGCACTAGGCGAGCGTGGTGGACTATAGTCTAACTGTTCTCATTCTGAGAGGAATCCGGTGCCTAGCAGTAGGACAATAAATGAGTTGAATTACGTAATTAAAATAACTAAAAAACCCGACTGCATAAAAACACTTTAAAAAAAAAAACAAAAACAAGTCTAGTAGTCCAGACCTATGTAAAGTAATATTGAATAACTACACCATTTAAATTTTTTCATGATCGATAAATACATAAAATAATAAATTATAACGTAGAATAAAGTCAATCTTGCCGTCGGGACCCATTCAAAATCGTGACCGTCTCTAAAATTCCCAGTAATGTTTGAATTTTTTTTTAATTTCATGTACCCAGTGACACTCGTGCCATCAAGACAAATCTAATGAGGTATCATTTATCTAAATCGGTTGCACCGTTGAATAGTTACGAGCGGACATAGGAACGGACATACATACATACATACATACATACACGTCAAACACATAACCCTCCTCCTTCGGCAGTCGGGTAAAAAAAACAGGCTTACATTGCTGAACTTTTTGATGAAGCATTTAAATCATTAACCTTAAAAGGACGACCACAATGGTGATACACTCACAGTTATGAAGTAATAATTCATAAAACCCGGAGGAGATGTACAAAATTAATTGGCCACTATCATATTTTTTTAAAACAACGCCAATGATAAGCTTGACAAGGTACGACATCTAGTGGGAGGTGAAGGAACCAAATGCTTATACGCGTAGCTCTCCTGACGGCTTTGAACTTTAAAGATGCGGCTTTATGTACGGCTAAAACGGATAGCGCATGGCGTTTACGATACCGCAACAAACAACTAGATGGCGCTAGTAAAGGAAAATTGAGAATTTTCCTCCAAGACAAAAAAAGACGTCTAATTTAACTTCATTTATATTTAATTTAGTTATTTAATGCGATTTGTCAGAAAGGGCCTATAAATACAAAAATGGACCAGGATTTCTATGGAAATAACTGCTAAGTATCTATCGGGAACTTAACGGTGTTTAATAAATGGAATTAATAATATTAATTAATAATTACACTACGTCAAAGAATACAAAGGTATCGCAACGTATCGAATCGACATATATATCCCATCAGTTTAAAATAAAAAATAGTATTGAATACTCTTCAAAGCGTAATTTAAAAAATATGTACACAATTTGTGATTACAAACTTACCATATCGTCAGCATGTGTGATTGCGACGCGGCCGTCCGCCCACCACAGATCACCTAGAAAAAAAATACACAATTTATGATGCTGTGAGCAAGTAAGAGCAGGTAGGATTCAAACGTGGGAGAGCCATGCTTCGGCATTAATGGACCGGCTCGACCGGAGTGATACCTCGGCCTCACATAAAACCGGCGTGAAACAACATTTACGTTGTGTTTCGCCCTTTTAAAAGGCGGGCAACGTACTTGCGATTCCTCTAGTGTTGCCGGATGTCTATGGGCGGTATCAATCCGATTGCTCGTTATCCCATAAAAAAGGTAAGGATGGTACTATTAATAAAAATAAACAAAATATTTTTTTTTGTTTTATTTTGTTTAAATAATAATAATCGTAAAAGGAAATAAAATACATGTAACGAGATGAAGACTTTTTATTCGTTTCCTTTGTTCCTAACAATATCAATACGGTTTATGTTCATTGCGTAGTGTATCACGTAGCATCGTAGCGTCGTAGCTCCTGGCTACGAGCTACGAAGTGGCGTAGCCAGCAGTATAAGGGTCAGGAAATTTATTTACTCAATGTATTATTTGGCTGCATCGCCAAATTATTTTGTTAGAACAGGAAAATTAATCTTGGCTCGAATAAATGCGTTTTATCTTTATTGCGTCCATCTATTGTTTTGAAAATATATTTACATACGTGCTTTTATTTTTTCCCACGACAAAACGGAGAAGGTGTATGCGTTCAAAGTAAGAGGTAGTTTGTTTGTTTTTGTGAACTTTTGATTGGAAAGGACAGCTTATGGGTTGTGGGAGACGGTCTACACTGGCATCCTTAATTACTTATGAAAATTGTTCACTATTACAGTAAAGGTTAAATAAAGCTAGTTAAAGATGACGGGATGGCTTAAAAACAGTAGATTACAGTACCTGCATGGCAGTATAAATATTTATTATGTTATGTACATAGCATGATACTATCACGCCTGTATACCCCGAAAGGTTAGACAGAGGCATACTAATGTCCACCTAGTAGTAGACGCTCGGAGTTAGGGATGTATGCCCTGTTAAGGCGACCTAAACATACCGGTGAACTATAACCTATAACTATAAACTGTAACCCTTCGTGGTACAGACTCGTGATGGTATTTTCACGGATATTTGTCGAGTCTCGGCATACTTTATGTATGTTAATTGTTTGGATATTTGTTATATCCCCAGCTACAAAGGGTTTATTCTATAGTGCGGGAGATGTCTTTTTTATAAAGTACTAGCGCCCTGCTCTGGCTTTGCGAGGGTGGAGAAAGAGTGTAAGTAAATCCCAAACTTTAAAAAAAATATTCTATAGCCTATGTTAATCTGAAATAATGTAGCATTCAAATGGTGAAAGAATTTTTGAAATCGGATAAGTAGTTTTTGAGTTTATTATTTACATCCAAGTCTTTCCTCTTTATAATATTAGTATAAGAAATAGATAAAGAAGAACTTTGGCACCTAATAATAATAAAAAACCTAATGGTACCAAAAACAAATGAAACCACGTGTTGTTTGAAATGATCCCACCAAAACCTATGAATAAAAGCGCGATGAATATTACTTTATGGGAGACATTCTGCAGCTATAATTCTCCTCTCAGATACTATATATATATATCCTTATCGCATACCTTGTAAGCACCTTAAAAATGTAGCCATAAAACACTAAAGGGGGAACGGGAAACCGTATTTGCCTCAATAAAACACTCGTACAAAATTAAAGTGAGTTTCCGAATGGAAGACGAACTGAATTCCACACCCATGCTATATATATGCAAAATAAAAGTAAACTTTGTCTATGTTTGAGTTGTAAAGTTGTGACTGGAATAAAGGAAGGTTCGCACCGCACGTGCATTTTTTAAACCTTTTTTTTAAGCGGCGGTAGCCTAATGGCTAGGGCGTCGGACTTGCGATCATGTGGTTGCCGGTTCGAACCCCACCCATTGCACTACCGACGTGAACCCACTCGTAACACAAGCATTTTAGCTTAGCACGAGGGGTTAACAAGAATACTAGTAATGTGTGACCCACATTGCAAGTAAGCTTTAAAAAAAAAAAAAAAAAACCTACCTATTTTTTCATACTTTTTGTATGGATATGTTTTAGATTATGGAAAAACAATGTATCTAAAATGGAATTCGGACGGGCCCTTATTTATAAGAAAGAATCGCCGAATACCGTATGATATTTTCATATTTATCGTGAATAAAAATATACCTCTATTTTTACCCTGGGAGAGCTATGTTTCGGCATGAATGGGCCGGCTCAACCGGAGTGATAGATACCACGACTCACGGAAAAACCGGCGTGAATGACGAAAGAAAGAAAAAACACACACAAATGCAATTTTGAAATATTGTTAAAAAAGGAATTATCATCACAGAGCACAGAAGAAGTGTTTTGCCAAGTGAGTGAGGATACCGGGCCCAAACCCTTTTAAAGAGCGGGCAACGCACTTGAGACTCCTCTAGTGTCGCGGGTGTCCATGGGTGGCGGTGATCGCTTACCATCAGGCGATCTGTCTGCTCGTTTGCCCCCTATCCCATAGAAAAAAAACAGAAATACCTACACTCGTTTGCAGGCATTTTTTCTTTGCTCTACATTCAGGCAAGCGATTTAATCTAAAAATGCCATTAAACAATACATACATTTAATATTTATGTACAGCGTAATTTCAGCGGACACCTGTTTTAATTACTTTTGGCTTTGATGTGTCAACACCGTAAAGGATAATAGAGCGAGACGGCAAGGGCTTATGAATGTTTAGCATGTGTTGTATAACATACCATCACGCCTGCATTCCCCGAAGGGTTAGGCAGAGGCGTACTAATGTACATCCACAGTTCGCCGGTATGTTTAGGTCCCATGTAATAGGGGGCGAGCCTATTGCCATTAACCGGGCACAAATTCCTAACTCCGAGCTGCTACTGGGAATTTCATAGAAAAACCCAATAACACTTTGCTCGACCTGGGAATCGAACCCAGGACCTCTAGCGTAGCAGTCGCGCTCAGGACCACTTGGCTAATGAGGCAGTTGTATAATTTGGATAAAACTCCAAAATTCCAAACCTCATGGCCATATGACTAAAGTAACTAACTGTAAATAAAAATAATATATCTAATATTATCTACAACATAGAAAAGGTTTTTTTCATAGCAGTTTAAAACAACGAAGTCATGCTAAACTGTGGATTAATAAAAGTTTAAGTCGGTTAAAAAACTATACACGAAATTCCAACAAATCCACCATTCATTTTAAATACCTACAGGCACCGAGCTTGGACATGAATGAAAAAGAATTCAGGTGAATTGAATGAAACTTCTGAACGGATTATTTTATTTAAATATGTTTTTACAATTTCCAGCATGACGAGCGCTTTACAGTGGTTGTGGGCGCTGTACGAGTGGAAAACTGTTGCATCATGATCCGAAAATCCCTTGTGGTTATTTTCGTTCTATAGTCGAGTTTTTCATTCAGAGAAATTTCATTAACTATTTAATTTTATTCTGCAAGCGTAGATATATTTTATTATACGAAAACTTAACACAAGCTTTTTGAATAGCGACTTTTAAAGTAAACGATGAGGGTAAATGGGTAGAGAGCTTTGATCTTGATGGTCTGATTAATGACAATATGCTTGCCCCCATTTAGATATAGTTGAACACAAATACCTATACTGGCACTGCATTTCTACATCTCTACTCCTCTGCTAAACCTTTCGGGGGGACAAGAATGAAGGTTTTACTCCTAATTATTTAATTTAAAAAAATAAAGTGCCTCAATAGCCAAGTGGTCCTGACCGCGACTGCTACGCTGGAGGTCCTGGGTTCGACTCCCAGGTCGAGCAAAGTGTTATTGGGTTTTTCTATGAAATTCCCAGTAGCAGCTCGGAGTTAGGAATTTGTGCCCGGTTAATGGCAATAGGCTCGCCCCTATTACTTGGGACCTAAACATACCGGCGAACTGTGGGTGTACATTAGTACGCCTCTGCCTAACCCTTCGAGGAATACAGGCGTGATGGTATGTTATGTTATGTGTTATTTAATAACTTTCATAAAATAATCAGAGGCGAAACTCTACTATTTCAGTTGTATCAGAATGGCCGTCCAATGGTTTTAAATGGCACCGATTTTGAAGGCAAACCTGCCAAAAAACAACAATTCTGAAGTAATTGAATGACGATAATCACACGATAAAACGTGAGTTTCGGGAGTCAACATGATAGCATGCTTTGTTAGGAGCGGCTGAATCGTGGAACCATAATTCAACAAGTTCAAACCCTCACCTATGAGGACATGGAGAGCTTAGTCAAACCCTGATTTGATTGTTTTCCAATATCGACCTCTTCCAACAAACACACACACACACACACACACA
The DNA here is from genome assembly GCA_947256265.1 of Acronicta leporina. Classification (NCBI taxonomy): domain Eukaryota; kingdom Metazoa; phylum Arthropoda; class Insecta; order Lepidoptera; family Noctuidae; genus Acronicta; species Acronicta leporina. The sequence goes on from OX366523.1 coordinate 2,564,808, forward strand.
CCGACAAACACACGCACACATACACACACGCACTAACATTATTTACTAAGATAAAATTCATTGTAAACTATCTGTAGTTAACCTGTGTTTAGTATTATTACTAATGTAGGTATTACCGCAACCAAAGTTATAGTTATACTGTGTTTTTGTTCAATAAAGAATTTATTTATTTATTAAAAAAAAAAAAAAGTTTACCATCCTCTACAATTTGTTTACAAGAAAATCAACTATTAGTCGCAGTATTGCTAGCCTAAGAATAACTCTGTTCAATAACAATTTATTAGAGCTCTATCCTGGTTACAGTTCTCCGCGAGTCGAATCGGAATTTCCCACTCAATAACTGTTTAAGTCAGCTAATTAAAGTTGACGGTGACTAGTGGAGCTGTCTAGTCTACAAAATGAATATTAAGATTGGTTTCTTTGTAGTCTATTAATATTGTTCTCACTAAATTTCGCTATTTTTTTTTCAATATTTTTATGTAGGTACTACATAGCTCAGCTTCTAGTCGGCTTATCAAGATGAAACATGCACCAGATTTTAAGTTAGACCCCCCCAGCAATAATACTGTTAAAACTGCATTAAATATTATGTAGTAAGGGTATTGCGCGACGCGCGTACAAACACACAGACAGACTAAAATTCTTTATTTAAATTGTTGTTTTGGCTTGTGTTGCTCTAATAAAGTCCCTCCATATTAGGTTTTCTTCAATGTCTATAATATACAGACATCGGCACGTTAAAATTTTATTATATCTGTGCTAGTGTCGAAACTGTTTCGATATCAGCACGGATCAAGTATTTATATTGCTTACAGGTACTGGATCCGAGTCTGAGTATAGAAGAAAATTTTACACATTAATTATTCAACGTTTTGAGTATGATAGCAAAATAACAAACCAACTCAATGTAACAGCAATTGGTTTCCTATTAAAACCCAATGCAAACGCCACCGAGAAAAAACTTATCCGACGAAGCTCCTTAATCGGAAATCACCAACTTCGCCAGAAGGGGGATCAACACCCGACCTCCCAAATTGGGTCACCCAACGAACCGCGACGGTTTTATCGAGTTTATTTTACATGGTGACCTCTGGCGGGACGTTCACGAACATAAAGTTATTCGCAACTACGTTGTATGTAAACTTTATGAAAGCGAGCATCGATGAGTACGTAAATATTTTAGGGGCGGAGATATGTCCCGTATATTTTTATGCGAGGCGACAAGCGGAGGATTACGACCGTTCCACCTATTGTGTGCCACCTTTATACCTACATTTCTATCTTTTTGAAGATAAAGTGAAAACGATGAACTCGGAAACACTTTGTATTTTTTTTATCATTAAGTATAACTGCCTCATAAGCGTGACTGCTACGCAGAGGTCCTGTGTTCGAGTTCCACGTCAAACAACGTATTTTGGGTATTTTATTAAATTTTAAGTAGCTTAAGCTTTAAGATTTATAATGTTATAACATAACATACCATCTCGCCTGTTTTCCCCGAAGAGTTAGGCAGAGGCGTACTAATGTACACCCAGAGTTCGCCGGTATGTTTAGGTCCCATGTAATAGGGGCGAGCCTATTGCCATTAACCGGGCACAAATTCCAAACTCCGAGCTGTCACTGGGAATTTCATAGAAAAACCCAATAACACTTTGCTCGACCTGGGAATCGAACCCAGGACCTCAAGCGTAGCAGTCGCGCTCAGGACCACTAGGCTAATGAGGCAGTTATAATGTTATAATAATACATATTCTGGGAAATTTTACACAGCACCATCTAGTCCCAAACTAAGCAGAGCTTGTACTATGGGTACAAACACTTATATTCATCACATAAATATTTGTGTCCTGCGGGAATCGAACCCACGACCTCATGTTCAGCTGTCCGGTACTCGAACCGCTAAACCACAGAGGTCGTCTAATTGTTAATGCAATAGCAATGTTAATAGCAATAGGATCGCCCCCTATAACATCGCCTGTATTCTTAGACTATTCGATATATAGTAAAGCCTGTATTTCCCGAAGGGTTAGATTAATAACACTGCTTGACAATAACATTACGTCACACAATCTCATCACGTCACGTCTCGTAACAATAACGTCAGCACGCTTAGACAATTGGAAGTACACCTAGTTGACCCTACAACTCGTTCAGCATAAAAGAACCTTACACAAAACATTGACTCGTTAAAGTATTTTTAATTTACAAACAAGAAATAAATCTATATCTATATATATAAAAGAAAGTCGTGTTAGTTACTCCATTTATAACTCAAGAACGGCTGAACCGATTTGGCTGAAAATTGGTGGAGAGGTAGCTTAGAACCAGGAAACGGACATAGGATACTTTTTATCCCGTTCCCGTGGGATGTGATGACAGACCGAATTCCACGGGGGCGAAGCCGCGGGCAGAAGCTAGTATATCTATATATATAAAAGAAAGTCGTGTTAGTTACTTCATTTATAACTCAAGAACGGCTGAACCGATTTGGCTGAAAATTGGTGGAGAGGTAGCTTAGAACCAGGAAACGGACATAGGATACTTTTTATCCCGTTCCCGATACTTTTTATTCCACGGGGGCGAAGCCGCGGGCAGAAGCTAGTATTATAATATTGTACATAGGTAAATAGTCTCAGTAACAATGCTCTAGCTCTTCTAACTTCACCATAATGCAACGGGACGGAGTTCTATTAAATCCTGAACAAGCAGACAATGTGCGCAGCAGCATTGTCAACAGAGCTGAATTCCATAACTTATATACAGACATGTACGAGAATAATTCGCTTGCAAACCGTTTGAAGCTACGAACGCGAAAGGCACAAGCCGGAATAGCACCTAAGGAAATACATCTTCGACAAACATAACATGCCATTAAGCCTGTATTCTCCGAAGAGTTACGCAGAGCTGTACTAGTTCAAAGTTCAAATGTTTTTATTTTAAATAAATGTTTATTTTAAACGTTATGATTCTAGTTACACGGTTCCAAAAGGTTGATCCTATGGAGAAGAATCCGGCATGAAACTCCAACTAATAAGTACATAGTTTGTTGGTATTCTTAGCTCTCATGTAATAGGACGCGAGCCTATTGCCAATAGCCGGGCAGCAATCCAAGCTCCGAACCGCTATGGAGAATTTCATTAAAAAACCCAAAAACATTTTGCTTGACTTTGGAATCACTAGGCTCGTAAAGCAGTTTAACAGAGCTAAATATCAATAAAACTTAAGTTTATCTTCGTACCCTTTTGAAGGGGTCCAGCGAGACCACAGCCTGACAAGGTCGTGGCGAATGTCACGAATCCCATAGCGTCACTATAGAAGAAGGGCAAGGTAACAAGTACGGTGTTAGTCGGTAAAGGTTTTTTTTTAGATATAGGCTTACCATCAGGTGATGCGTCTGTTCGTTTGCCCCCAAACGAACAGACGCATCACCTGATGGTAAGCGATTATCACCGCTTATGGACACCCTCAACACTAGAAGAGTCTCAAAAGCATTGCCCGCCTTTTAAAAGGGTTTGGGCCTCCGATATCATCACTCATACCATCTATTCCCCGAAGGGTTAGGCAGAGGCATACTAATGTACAACCACAGTTCGCCGGTATGTTTAGGTCCCATGTAATAGGGGGCGAGCCTATTGCCATTAACCGGGCACAAGATCCAAACTCCGAGATGCTACTGGGAATTTCATAGAAAAACCCAATAACTCTTTGCTCGACCTGGGAATCGAACCCAAGACCTCTAGCGTAGCAGTCACGCTAAGGACCAATAGGCTAATGAGGCAGTTCATCACACACACGGTGTAAAACTTCAAGTAGTACGGTACATTTACAGTAGTACTTACTTCAAAAATAATTCAAGTTGGTTTCGCTTTATATCATTTCTATAAACACAATGACAGATCACACTGTAGACCAAGAGTAACCTACTCCTATATGGTGTACCCTCAGTGAAAAAAATGTGCCTGTTCTACAACATCCAGAAATATATAAACAATGAAACCTTTATCAAAGGGTATCGCATAAGAAAATGGCAGAAAATTGCTTTCTTAACATTATGTATTGTTATACTTATAGCAACGTTAGCAATTGTTGTGATACTGGGTCAAGAATCAAGATCATAGTTGATTATTGAATCTGATATTGATGACACGAGGATCTAATAATTTGAAGGTGATTTCCAAGATAGATTCGTCGGTCAGCCAGAAGAAACATTAGTAAACAAGCATTGTATTTGCTATGTGCGTGACTACAACATTATAATGAACTGATTTCTGTATGCTTAAAAATTATTAATTATTAATTATAATTATTTATTCTTGATAGGCTTACGCTTGATCGCGCGACACTGCGACCTAAGATGGAGCGCGCTTGCCTAGAAGAAACCGATTCACTCGTGATTTAAAGCCACCCAGATTATATCTATCGGGGAAGACCCACTCGGGAAGCGCATTCCACATTTCCGCTGTACGCATGTTAAATGTGGACTTGAAGCGTTTCGTTCGGATTTTCGGAATATCCACCATGAATCGATGCCAGTTTTTTGTGCTCCTGGTCGTCATAAAAATAAATAGATGTCACGAACTTTTATAGCTCTCAGTCAGATTACAAGAAGACAGAGATTTAATGTATAGCGTACTAAGGCCCCAGCGTGGGGTCCTGCACTGCAGTGCCACCTACCGTGTCCAACTGTCAAAACTTCCACCCACTCAAAAATACAATTTCATCCAAACCGGTCCAGCCGTTTAGGGGAAGTTCACAAACAAAAGAATATTTATAGATACATTAAGCCTTGTAAAATGGAACAAAGTTTGTGTTGATTCAATTAAAATAGATATGATACAGGAATTCTTAATTTAAAGAATAGTCGTATTTACGTCCTAGTCTAAAATACCTAGAAAGCATTCATTTAATTAAATATATACTTTATACACTATTCTATTGTAAGTAACTTTAAGTGCCTGCCTTTGTGAATGAGAAATAAACTTTTTATTTATTATTATTATTTAAATCTTTCAAGTTATACGTGCATTCGTACCTACACATAACTACTTAAATATATAATATGCTTTTGTGATTTAGAATACTGCAACAAGGCAAAATTATCAAGGGTAGCTAATATTATGCTCATGAGGCTTACGTTTATCCAGAAGTTAGAACATTAGAAAATCAATCATACATACGAGTCAAATTACCATATTTTAATCATACGCTCAAAAGTTCTCCGTTTTAATTCGAATACTAATTGAAATCCATACTCGCGTTCACAGGCGCGCTTGTAAAGTTAGAACAAGGGACGTTACGAGCACACAGGCCTCGGTGGATTTGAGATTAGCAACTCAGTTTTTGAATATTATAAATATTAACCGACTGTCGTCTACCTGCCTAGAGCGTGTGATGCGGTAACCTGCAGCGATTGATGGTGATGGGAAGAGTGGAGGGCAAACGATCTCCAAGCCGGAGCCCAAAGCGTAGGACGGATCAGATATCCGAACAGCTGGAGATACCCGTCAGCGCCGCACTCCATCAAGCGGCTGATCGTAACAAATGCAGTTATATAATCTACAGACTGAAACAGAGTCACGATCCTCAGCAGCGAGGGACCGATACTGAGAAGAAGAGAGAACCGATATTGAGATACTTGATTGAGAGGAGGAAGATGAGATTGTGACCATTATTAACACATCGATACCCCTCCGTGCCTCGGAAAACACGTAAAGCCGTTGGTCCCGGTTATCACACGAACAGTGACGAACATCTATGACAATTATCAGTGGTAACTGGTAGTCATAATAGCAAAAATATCTTGACAACCAGTCTATTGTCCAAATATCGGTACTGCCCAAAAAATTGATTACGGAGGTCTGATGGTAGTCGCTTCGTATAAAATACTGATATTCAACCGCATCTGGTTAGACTGGGAGCCGACCCCACATAGCTGAGAATAGTCGAGTAGGGGAATGAGACGCTCGTGGTAATAATTCCGATGATCAATTGATAAGGTAAGGTTAGTCAGTGTGTCAGAGAGCTCGTTAAACCATCGATTCCGAAATATAATAACCACAGTTATTTTAGTGAAGGAAAAATTCGATTCGCAGGCAGGATTCGAACCTGCGTCTTCTGGCTAGGTCAGCCAGATGCTATGACCTCTAAGCAACCGCGAGTCCCACCTGCCATGTCGAAATTTGCCCTCACATTCTTCATAATAACAACAGTTAATCGTTATACCTACTTCTCCGCCCGAAAGTCCTGACAACAAATTTCTGCTCAAGACAACGGTATTGCCAAGTAATAGAACTGCACTCCGAAAACATTCGCTTTGTGTAAATTCTTGTAATTCAGCAGCATATGCATCCATCAGTATTAAAATCAATTTGATAAACGAACACAAAACTAGCCGAATCTTAACCCAATAAGGCAATCATTAATACATTTTTTTCTTCGTTCCCCTTGACCGGGCGATTTAGATTGTCATTAATTCTGCCATCGACCCTGACAGTGCTGAAATTCAGACCCTCTTCCGCACGCCATTCGCCTCTCTAACTAATCTGCACAGGACTAAAGAACGTATGATGATATTGCTAAAATACAAGCTTGTTAGTAGCTAATTTTAGATCATTTTCACGCAATAATATCCCACTACTGAAAACAGAACTGTAGCTCAGCCCTCTCAATTTGAAAGGTATTAGGACATAATTATGTCAATCACGCTAGAATAGTGAAACTTCACACATTTTCCAAAACGCATGCTTGGTTGTACGATAGAACGTAATGATTCGCCTTGACTGGCTTCAAATAGGCCAGTCGAAGTCGACTAGTTCAGACTATAATTGCATACTACACCCGGTCTAGACCTTTTTTAAGCCAGGTCACATTACAGTCGAAAGCATTGAAGTCAGCATCAGTAAAACATTTACTCATTCAGTGTATTAACTAGCAAAAAGCAACCTTGAATTAAAAGTATTTCACTAAACGCGTGTGGTGGATTCTAAATAGAAGGGGCTACCTTAGCAAATTGTATTCCACCGATGTGTGGATTCAATGCGGTTAACGAACCAACTTCTTGTAGAGATAACTGATACAATTTGCGGAATTCGCTAGGTATTGCAAATTGTCTTGCTCTTGACAAGGAGGGCCTATAAAGGACTTATTCAACACCTGAGCCGTATACTGAAACAAGTAAGTAGCTAGGCCATCGTTTCTCAACTTGGAGCTACCTGGGGGCGAGATCAATAAAATAGCGGGTCGTAAATCATGATACCGAAAAAAGGACACATCTATTCCCATCTTATTTAGCCGATTATATAGTATCTAGCTTCTGCCCGCGACTTCGTCCGCGTAGCGTGATGATATATAGCCTATAGCCTTGTACGGAACCGTACATTAATTTAGCAATTACGCGCCGTGCATTTAGCACACGCCAGCATTTACATGCAATGAGACAATTATATGTACAAAATTATTTGTAATAAATCAGTGTTAATCAAACATTCAAAGTGGACGGTTTTATTTCATAATTCTTATAGAATCGACCCGTCACCATCAAAGATAAATGTAGAAATCTCCTACATTTTTTTGGTCCTTCGAGCCGGATAGTTTTTCGGTACTTTGACCTAGCGCGCGGTCTGGTCAGAGGTACGTTGAAAACGTGACGTGAACTAACTATCATCAATTGTGTGTGGACTCATTTATTGAAGTGCTACACTTATCATCAACATCGGGCGCTGTTGAGCTCCAGGCATCCTGATCTTCTGGGTGGCGTGAGAAAGAGGGAAGCGCGTCCTCAATAAATGGGCTATCTTACACTGAAATATTTTTTTAAATCGGTCCAGTAGTTCCTGAGATTAGCGCGTTCAAGCAAACAAACAAACTCTTCAGCTTTATATATTAGTATAGATATCTTGACCAACGTTATATTAATATATTATAACGAGGGATTCCCAATTTTTTATCTTGATGGTTACTTAGCAGGCCACATACTAAAAAAATTTGCAATGATAAGTTAGACAATAGATCAAGCGGATATATACATTTTTTGATAGTTTCCTGATTAAACACCTCTGTCTTTAGCTATATATATGTTTTTTATGGGATAGGGGGATAACGAGCAGACGGATAGTTAGCCATTACCGCCGCCCATGGACACCCGCAAAACCAGAGGAGTCCCAAGTGCCTTGTCCGCCTTTTAAAAGGGTTTGGGTCTCCTGTATCCCCACTCACTCGGTGCAAAACAACGTAAACGTTGTTTAACGGTTTTCTGTGAGGCCGTGGTATCACTACGGTAAACCGGCCCCTATCGTGTCGAAACATGGTTTCCCACGGTAAAAAAAACAAACAACGGTGATAAAAAGATAGTTATCGCTAAAATTATTAGATTACTTAAGTATTATATTTTTATTAGTTAAATACATAAGTATTAGTAGATCTTATAACAATTACAATTACAATTACAACTTATAACGCTTAGCAACACATTTGGCGATTCATTTTTATATTATAGAAGAAGATATATCAGAATAACACAGGCTATAATTCAAACACCAACGCAGACGAAATCGCGGGTAAAAGCTTGTGTTATAATAAATGGAGTACAGTTAAGTAGATATACATCGATGCCTAGGGTCACTAGGTAACGATTCCTTGCAACCAAAGTATTATGTTGCGATTCCCTCAAGATCATATCAGACGCTATTTCTTCTTCTCCCCCTTTAGGAAATAAGGTTTTGATTGATCAAATAAGCTTCATTTTAATTCCAGATTCAATTCATTAATCTGAATATGAAAGCAGGTCTTTGATGAGCGGCTGTCGAATAGAAAGTGAGGGAAATCAGAACACTTCTCAGTTATTCCGTCAAACGTACTGAAATCGAGTTAGCAAAGAGATATTATACGTCCCACTGCCGGGCACGGGTCTCCTCCCACAATGAGAGGGATCAGGCTATAGTCCACCACACTAGCCTAATGCGGGTTGGCACACTTCACACGCCGTCGAGAAAATATCTCAGACGTCCTTCCTCACGATGTTTTCCTTCAAATTAATTATTAAAACGCATATAACTTCGAAAACTCCGAGGTGCGTGCCTTTGATTTGAACTCGGGACCTTTGACTTGGCAGTCCAATGGTCATATCACTAGGCTATCACGGCTTCTTATTCTATATTGAATAGTTTGAATAAATGTTTCCTTTTAGAATTCAATTTTGCCGTGTCAAACGTGAACTGGACTAAAATATTGAAGTGCTCTGAATTATTGACAACACGACGATGGAAGGCGGTCATAAATCAAAATTTAGAAACTTTAGCTGTCCCGCCATCGGCATCGCATCCATTGATTGAAGTATCCCAGTATTGAAGTAGTCGGTAACGTTACGAACTTCGCAGGCATGTTTCGAGAAGAGCCTTGTGTTTTAAAGTACGGTCACATTGGGGATTAAGTGAAAGTCGTGAATGGCATCCTCAACCGTGACTAAGATAAAGTTTTTTTGTAAAAAATCCAGAGAAAAAGGATGTTTTTAAAAATATTACATGATCCATTATAATAAGGTGGCATTTCACCAACTCTCTGTAAATTCCTGATATAGGTATTAGGTATTCGTATCGGCAGTTACTTTCATACTTCGGGGAATACAAGCGTGATGGTGTGTATGTATGTAATTCCCTTGCATTTTTAAGTTATTCGGAGAGTAATAATCTTTTTTTATCAAATGCCATAAAGATAATAAAACCGCGTATTGTCTTTGATTAGAGCATACATAAGAGAACTCGATTACGCTACGGCTAAGCTAGGCGAAGCCACGCCTTGCAGTAGCCCAAGAACGAACAACTATTGAATTCGTATCGTAAACGAATGAGTTTTTTTCTGCTACAAATCTATATAAAAGAAAGTCGTGTTAGTTACACCATTTATAACTCAAGAACGGCTGAACCGATTTGGCTGAAAATTGATGAAGAGGTAGTTTAGAACCAAGAGACGGACATAGGATACTTTTTATCCCGTTCCCGTGGGATGTGATGACAGACCGAATTCCACGGGGGCGAAGCCGCGGACAGAAGCTAGTACATACATATTTTCATATCTGTATCCCAATGGTGTAGAGGTGCAGAGACTACACTTGCTACTATCCTGGAACACCACTTTCGCTTTATCTACGATCAAAAAGCTCCTTCTCATACAAATTATTCTCGATTTCGATACGAATACGCTTTCGAATGTGTTCATCCTTGGGCTACAGGTTTGTTTCCCGCATTGATGTCGATTTGCACTTCTAACAAAATAATAAAGAAAAAATATAACTGATTTGAAGGTTATCAAAAAGTATGTTCTATAATAATCAGTCTAATGCACTGTATTCTAGAGGTGATCTAATGCAATTCAAATTAAGTAGTGACGTAACTTCATAATTCGGGAGTTCGGGAGCTACAAGTTCCGTTCCGTAAGTCGATAATTCAGTTTTTGGGTCCTTTCTCATGATGAAATCCCTTTTACCTTTTTACAAAACTCTTGGAAGACTAGATGGTGATTCTATTTTCCACTAGTCACGGAAAACTAAGCGTGATCGTGCTTTATCTACATTACCTACGGGTGCTGTTGCTGTTCGACTTGATATACGAGCTTATTCGTGGTTCGCTTTCTAGAAACATTTTCCTTCAACGCTGATCGCAAAGGTCGTAAATAAGAAAAAAATATGTCGCTAGGATGTTTGCAATGATTTCAAACGTAGCGCTTGTAGGCATTTAAAAATTAAAATGAATCCTCGTCCAACAGCGAATCTTTTAAAAATAAAAACATTAATAAAAAAAACAGTATAAATAAAGTATTGTGTTTTTTTAACATATTCCCTATTTAAGTCACTTCATTTTGCTTAAACAGTTTCTAGATCAGGCGACTTCCCTTTATTTACAACCCAATATCTCTCTCATTTCTCCAATATAATTATACCTACCTACTCGTTTAAGTAAAAAAACTACTATTTTTTAATAATTTTACGATTTTTAGAGATGGATATTATACAATTCGAATAAAAACGATATCATCATGATAAATAAAGTAAGTAGTAAGTAATAAAATGTGAAATATTTCCGCATACAAAGATTCGGATCGCAGTTCTACATTCGTGGTACTGCGCCAAAATCGCTACGCTCGTCCTCATTACACCTTGTAAACTCAAGGCCTTTCGGATACAATTTACAGCTGCAATTTCACCCGGTATCTAATCTTGGTGTGTTTAAAATTTTACCCTGCACTCCCGTGGTAACAAAATGTCGGACATTTTGTTACCACGGGAGTGCAGGGTAAAATTATTATTACAAACCGACTATATTATTAAAATTTCAAACAATTCTTTGCAATTTATGCGAGTAAACAAACGCGTTTGAATATAGACGCATGTGTTGAGATATAATATATAATCACTATCACTACTTATTATAAAACAAAGTCGTTTCCCGCTGTCTGTCCCTATGTATGCTTAGATCTTTTAAACTACGCAACGGATTTTGATGCGGTTTTTTTTAATAGATAGAGTAATTTAAGAGGAAGGTTTTAAGCTATTTAACATAACCCTATGACACTTAGGAATGGGGCAGCGTGGGTGAAACCGCGGGCGGGTCGCTAGTGTAATATAAGTCTAAATTGCTTGTGTTCCCTTTTTGTGTGCAGAAAATAGTTGAGTCTTTCTACGATCTTGCTTCGTAAGACAACAGCTGAATTAAGAGTTCTATTTTCGTTGTTATATATATGCAGAAAGTTATAAATGTAAAGTTTATTGTTATACACTAAAGTAAACAACAAAAAAATAGAATCCATTGACATCTATACTAATATATAAAGTTGAAGAGTTTGTTAATAAATGGACTGATAATACTATCACGCTACGCGGACGAAGTCGCGGGCAGAAGCTAGTACTAATATATAAAGCTGAAGAGTTTGTTTGTTTGTTTGCTTGAACGCGCTAATCTCAGGAACTACTGGTCCGATTTGAAAAATTCTTTCAGTGTTAGATAGCCCATTTATTGAGGAAGGCTATAGGCTATATATCATCACGCTACGCGGACGAAGTCGCGGGCAGAAGCTAGTAATTTATATGAGACTATTTTATTTAGAAGAGCTACGTGACGATACGTTAGATATAATTTAAGTAAAATTAAAAATATATACCATCGCACACAAGAACGAAACGGAGAAACATTTTTCAGTTTGCTACAAATTTGTCTGTAACAGATCGCTACAAGCGATACGACAGCCCTTCGTACCATTTCGAGATTCATAAAATTCTATTTTACATTCATTTTTGGTGTGGAATAAGACATCTATACTTAATTTAAAAAGCTGAAAAGTTTGTTTGTTTGTTTATTGGTTTGCTTGAACGCGCTAATCTCAGGAACTAATGGTCCAATTTGAAAAAATCTTTCAGTGTTAGATAACCCATTTATTGAGGAAGGCTATAGGCATATGTCATCATATATAGCATAGCAACATATATATATAGCATATATCATGTGTATGATATATATATCATCACGCTAAGACTATGTAACTGTTCCACGCGGACGAAGTCGCGGGCGGAAGCTAGTATACCTACTTATATGTATGTACCTAGAACACTTGAACCTGTCTTACATGTTCTGTGGTCGGTGTCGGCGCTATCGTAGCTAAATCACACTGCGCTTATTTATGAGAGCCGGTAAATGTGGTCCGCCTATGGTTCTACGAGGCACAAAGTGTGATAAACTTTACAGGCAAAAACTCTCCGTGCCACATTAAACTATTCCAATAACCACATTGTGGTTAGAATGCTAGTCCAGTGGATTTTACTATGACGGCTTAAAAGCAAAGAAATAATAAATAAAAGTGATATTTAGTCACTATATCATATATAGTCACTATATATAGTCATTAATATTATATTATATCATTTTTGAGGTTCCAGTTAAAAAAGGAATCCTTACATGTAGGATATATTAAAATTAAATGAAGTTCAAAACTTAGTTGGGTATGTACGTGGTTGATAAAACACAAATGATTATTACACCTCGTGCGCGAGTCTTGGCAGTTCTTTTTTATTTGTATAAAATATTTTCAGTGGCCCTACTCTAAGGATAAGCTCACACAATCCGCTTCTTTCATATATCTTTTTTCCGATCTCAGAGACACAGAATTCTTACGAGAAAACTTGTTACAAATCATAGGAGTTATATCCGAAAGAAAATACCAGTAAGTATTAAAAGGGAAGCGTTTCATTTTCTCAACAAACAACGGCATTCCTTAATCCTCGGGGAATCGAAATGACAAGCTAAGATGTGTCGAGAGCTAGTAATTTTGAGTTCCACGAAAATATTCCTTAAGGCATCGATGCTTGAAAAACGAGGTAGTAAAGATACAAATCGACATTTTAATCTGCAAGAAATATGAAAAGGGCGTCTGTAATTTTCTCTCTGTTCAAGGGCCATCTGACTAGAGACGCTGATGGCTGAACTAAAATTAACTTTTGGAAAAACACATTGAGATTATAATAATAATGTCGGTGCGATGACGTACTTAGGTATCTACTCATAATAAAATACTGAATTTAAATGAATAAACTGGTAAATAAAAACAGAAAAGATGGTAAATAATCACAAATTAAATTATTTAGGTACATTTAGCATTCAGCACTTGTAATTAAAAAATACCTGATATTTAATTGCTAAAATTAATATGTTTAAAAAATTAAAAGCGATTCATTCTTCCACAATCGATTCTTATAACAATAATATATATATATATATATATATTGTATACGTATAGCAATGCCATTTGTTCAATCCGCAGTCTATTTAATATCCGGGAGACAAGGCCTGATCCCTGGGTCTACCCGCAAATTATCATATAAATGGAGAAGAAATCGCCGACGAGTGTCGTGGGACCATCCTTATAACGTAGCTACGTTGGGGTTATACATTACACACGGATACACATATAAAGTGATTAACCTTATTAGTCAGGTCAGTCCTTATAGTCCTATTTATTAGACAGGACTATTTTTATTTGCGCTAAATCTTTCAATCAAATGTTTTATGTGATTTTTTATGCAATTTTTTTTACCTTACTTTAAACCAGCATTTTCTTCTGTATCTATTATACCTAATTATATTTTATAAACGTACTAACCATAGAGATAACATTTAGGATTTTAGAAAATACCTAAAGAATGACGAATGACTTAAGACTTACAGGTCACATTGTGTGCGGTATAGATGTAATTGTGTTATTTATGTTGACCGTCACGGTTTTCAAAAGATCAAGCAATTTAGCTCCATAGTATTTGATAAGAGATAAATTTGATCAGCGTGACAATAACTTAGCCATGACCCCCGCAACCTTATCTTAACCCTTACCTACTTTGGATCTAAGTTGACACACACGTACAGAATTTAAATTAGATTTTATTAATCGACTCAGTGTCTTCCTGCAGATAATCTTATACATTCTTGCTCGACATACAAGAAAATAGTTGCTGATAGTTCACAATACTTGGCATGCCTTTGACGATTATCCCAACATTGCACTATACAAGAGATTTGAAATTCCTCAGCGAAGCTCACCTAAGAGACTGTTCTATCTTCAACATTACCGTCGACTTCTCTAGCCGAGCCGCGGCTCGAATATCAAGCATAACTTCTAGCCAACAATTCAAAGGAATTTCTTTATGAAACCAGAACATTCCGAAATTGTTTTTGAATTTGAATAAGGAACAGGTGTACTTTACCATGTTCTTTCTGTTTAAAAGGTTCTTTGAATTATAATGTTTTGATTGACATGTTCCTAATGTTTTTTTTGGTTTACTGTAGATAGATGAGAGATGCTATTAATATAAACATTTGAATATGACGACAGTTTTAAGTAACATTTTTAAATAAAACAGCAGGTAAAACTAGCCGGCTTAAGCTACCACAATGCTCCATTTACCTACTCAATAACTATAACTAAACAAACAAACAGGACCTGACGCAAAGGATTTATATCTATACTACTACTATATAAAGCTGAAGAGATTGTTTGCTTGAACGCACTAATCTCAGGAACTACTGGTGCGATTTGAAAAATTATTTCAGTGTTAGATAGCCCATTTATTGAGGAAGGCTATAGGCTTTATGTCATCACGCTACGCGGACGAAGTCGCGGACAGAAGCTAGTGGTACTATATTCTTATTAAAGTAAGTAAAAGTAAAATATATGTTATTTTTATAAAACGTCATCTATAGAAGCTAGCTCTCCATAACGATAAAAGCGATAACCAAATATCATGATGCCAGGCCATCTCCCAATAAATGAGATTTAAGAAAAATAACATACATTTTACATTATCTTACTATAATAAGAATATAGTATGACGACGAATATATTGACGACCTCTGTGGTTTAGTGGTTCGACTACCGGACTGCTGACCATGAGGTCGTGGGTTCGATTCCCACAGGACACAAAAATGTATGTGATGAATATAAGTGTTTGTGTTCGTCTGGGTGTTTCTTATGTATTATAAGTATGTATTTACAAAAAAAAAGTATATAAGTATTATATCCATTGTCTAGTACCCATAGTACAAGCTCTGCTTAGTTTGGGACTAGATGGTGCTGTGTAAATTGTCGCAGAATATTTATTTATTAAGTATTTATTTATATAAAGTTGAAGCGTGATGATAACCATGATGATGATAATCAATGGAAACTATACCCCTTACAAGTATTATGTAAATAAGAATATATTATGGCATTATGAGCAAGTACTGTGCTGTATCAGATAAAACTAATACCTTACTATGAGAGGAGAGGAGAGGAGAAATTCTCCAATAACATAAAATACCCTACGTAATTACGTATACACGGCTACATTTGTAAATTAATATTTACACAAGATAAGAACACGTCAGTTACACCTACGGGCATAATAAATGCTTATGGGAATTTTCGTATATCTGAAGGATGAAGGGTCTAAGCGCTAAGATTTACTCCACAATATCAAGACTAATTGACGACGAAGGATTTAATTTATGAAAAGGCTTACAATAGCCGTTTATTCAGCTGATAAGTGAAAAGTGTCGCAGCTGAATGTTAAAGAGGCTGCGACAATATATCTAATTGTGTCTCAGGCTACTACAGCCGCAGAGTCTCCGGAACGCGAAGAGAAAATCGATAGATAAACGTCTTCGAGATGACTCTCAGCTACCACGTCGTTTCACGATCATTTATAATTGTCCAATGTTTTATATAATGTAGGGTTTGTTGACAGTAGGAAGGCTGCAACCTTATCAGGCGGCCGCTATCGCCTAACACGCCGAATCCGTGCCCCCTCCCAGTCGATGCCCTACCACGCCCACAGACATCCTCGCGGATGCTGCGTCATGGACCACTGATCATCACAATGGTATTTCTAATTTTGTGATATAATAATGTGATTACATAACGGACTTACCCGCGTGAGCGAGGTCCCGCTTTGGGCGCCATTTAGCGCGTGGTGAGAGCGCGTTGGGGATAGTTCGCACACAGTGCGGACGCGGCGGCGGGCGGCGCGCGACTACCGTGACGCGCGGAGGCGCGTGCGTGCGGCGCGCGGCGCATGTGCACAACTACCCGCTATTTGTTTTGCTCTGCGACTCCGTATCGGGCTTTCGTTAAAAGCCGCAGAAAACGAGATTATATTCTCTCGTATAGATACGGTACGCGTTGCGGAGCATTCCAATGAACGTCGGCTAAAGTTCTCTGAGATATTGTCAGCTTTATTCACGTCGCTTGACATGAATTGCAATGGACATCTTGCGGTTTTAAAAGCCGGGCAAAACGTAAACAACCCATTTTCGCAGTATAGAGCACGACCAGTAAAAAATATAAACTGGATTTAGAATACCTTTTTCTCCTTATTTTAATGATGTGGTGTGGTAACTTTACGGCGAATTATGTGCAGTGATTTAAAAAAAACAGTAATAGAGTGATCTGTAGGTGTTGCCGCGTTTAGCCTATAGAGATGTCTGAATCTTTCCATACCTTTGTTCTTATTTATTTTTTTATCAAGCGAAACATTATTTACGTACGTTCACGTTCGACGTAGCGGCTGAGCGAGCGGCTTCTACGCCACGTATTGTGCGTTCGATCACCACACGTAGTGAATATTTGTATCTAAATCTAACTGTAGGTAATTAGATTTTCCGGGTCTGGGCCTTTGTGTATGTGAGTATTTTTGTGCGTAAAAGCACTACAAACGGGAGAAAATCCTATCGAAATCCTAGGCACCGTTTTTATAAAAAGAATAAAATTGTAGTCATATTTACAGAACAGAAGTCACACTATTTGTTTTACTTATACACAAAAGTGGGTAACATACATAACATACCTACCATCACGCCTGTATTCCCCGAAGGGTTAGGCAGACGCGTACTAATGTAGACCCACAGTTCGCCGGTATGTTTAGGTCCCATGTAATAGGGGGCGAGCCTATTGCCATTAACCAGGCACAAATTCCTAACACCGAACTGGTACTCGGAATTTCATAGAAAAATCTAATAACACTTCGCTCGACCTGGGAATCGAACCCAGGACCTCTAGCGTAGCAGTCGCGCTCAGGACCACTTGGCTAATGAGGCAATTTACTTGTAGTCCTTCCTATCAAGTTTTATGTTTGGCCCATATTTACTTTAGCCCAGAAAAGTATATACATACATATCACCTTTTTATTTATTTTTTATGTATGTTTTAAACCGTTTTTTTGGTGCTGTAATTTTTTGTGCGTGTGAAGATTTGTATATCTACTACATCATTTGTTGTATTTGTCTTCGGTTTAATTAATCCAATCACGACGATGTAATAAAAGATAAATTCTTAGGTACCATAAATAAAATATCTAGGTAACTGTAATTAGAATTGAATTTATTTGTATAGAGACTGATTCCTACCAATAACTACGTGACTGAACATATACTTATCTACAATATTTCACTTGTTAGATTGCTTCAACTGAACTATTGCTGCCTCCTGCCGCTACTTAGGTCCTGTTTCACCACCTCCGGCTATGCGATGCTGTATATCTATGCTATATATCTACCAGATAAATTCAAAATTGGCACAGAAGCCACATTAGCCAAGTGGTCCTGACCGCGACTGCTACGCTTGAGGTCCTGGGTTCGATTACCAGGTCAAGCAGTGTTATTGGGTTTTTCTATGAAATTCCCAGTAGCAGCTCGGATTTAGGAATTTGTGCCCGGTTAGTGGCAATGGGCTCGCCCCCTATTACATGGGAACTAAACATACCGGCGAACTGTGGGTGTACATTAGTACGCCACTGCATAACCCTTCGGGGAATACAGGCGTGATGGTATGTTAAGTTGTATTTAGGTGTCAGATAATTTATCGGGGACTTATCAGAAGGCTATGAAACAGGCCCTTAATTTACTAGTATTCGATAAAAGGAACTAGGGAAGTTATTTTAAGCACGCAGAAGTTCGTCACGTAGGATCGCAAGTGCCTTTCCCAATTCCCGCGGAGGTCGCGCCGTCCTCATCCTCTGGTCACGTCAATCGTGGATGTACCCTACCCTTTTACTGAATCGTACGTGATATAGGTATGTGAGTAATGTTAGCCTGTAGGGTGGTAGAGTATGAAATTTTATGTCATAAATCTGAACGATTTGGAGATTTATTGATGACTGAAGTTTTTCTTTGAATATTTTCTTGCAATAGTAGATATAGATAATATATAATATAGATAATAGAGAGTTACACAAGGGTGGAAAGGAATCAATTCCCATACGAGGTATTTAGACTATAGTCCGAGTAGGAATTGATGTCTTTCACCCGAGTTAAGCACTCTACTTTTCATTTCGAATATAAGGAAAGTAAAAAATAGTACCTAGTTTTTTGTAAATATTTATTCTTATCTGCTTGCCACCTCATAAAATCATTGTATGTATTTATGAAGTGGCAAGCAGATAAGATATACTTAATATCTTTCTTTAGAAATTTCTGGCAAGAGATTTTCGATTACTGTATTTGCCTCGTCTGTAACAAAATCTGGGTTCAACATGTCAGAATCACTTGAACTCATTTTTAAGATTTCGATATAGCAAAAGTTAAGTTAGTATCCCGTCAAATGATATATTGTCATAGTCTATTTAAATTTTTAATTATGGAACACACCGCGTCACTGCCTCATCCCACACGTTTTTTTAAATTCACACTGGCCGTTTATAAACACACAAGACCGCAGCATTTTTTTTCTTAATTATGTTAGATTTTTTACAGCTGACTGCCTAACCTAATTTTGTTCTATTTTTTAAATTATTTTCCACCCTAGGGAGGAAAGTAATTACTACGAGTTATTCCCGCCCAGGGGTGGGAAGTAGCATTTTCCACCCGCTATTCAGATCAAATAAACACTACTTTCCGAGTATGAGAAATGAAAAAGATTTTTCATCCCATCTATTCGAAAAGGACGAATTGGTTCGCCTTTAAGTGCACCCAAAGGTGGTGTTTTCTATAAGAAAGTTTTAGCGGGCAGGAATGAGATTTGAGCGGGCAGTAATGACGGCTTGTAATCCTCTTTATAAGTGCGCCGCAATTTACTTTTTAAATTTGGAACATCTTAGTGTTCAGCGCCAAAGAGATCGAACGCAAATATTGTTTGAAAGACTGGCTGGTACGACGGCCTAAGGTCGCGCCGTCGGCGCCGCCGCCGGTTGATGAGGCGCCTTTTATTTTCTCATAGTGGGTGATGAAAAGTAGAGTGTATCACTCAGGCGCAAAATATATTTTTGGCTCGGGCGACGTACTTTGAATCCCTCGCTACGTTCAGGATTCTACTAAAGAATCCCTCGCTACGCTCGGGATTCTACTCTAGAATCCCTCACTTCGCGCTGAATTCAAAAAAGCGCCCTCGCCGTAAAAATATTACTTTGCTCCCTTATTATACAATCTACTATTTTTCACTCCACATTATAAATTAAATATTATATTACTGTAAAAGACTCCTGGGACTCTGGGTCATGGGTAGGCCTAATAAGTATTTTTTAAGTTTATCTTAACGCTATTTTAGGGGAGGCCTTTGTTCAGCAGTGGACTTCTTTTGGCTGAGATGATAACGCTATAAGCACACATGTTTTATTATAGTTTGCATATAGTGTAGTCTTTTCTTCTACCGTGCTTATCATAATAGAATCTGCCATCACGCCTGCATCCCTAATGGGATAGACAGAGTAGTAATACTTACCTATGTAGAATTGTACACCCACAGTTCACCGGTATGTGCAGGTACTTAGCTCATCCTTATTAACCGATCTTGCAACCTAATTAATACCCACTTATATAATACAATAACAAAAAAAAAATTCGCAATTCCCAAAAATCTAAAGAAAAATAGGGAAGTTTATTATCATGAGTGAGAGCTTCACTGCTTAACTCGAAAAATATATCAGTGGGATACTCAAATATTTGCCTCGGATGCAAACCGAACTCACGACCCACGGCGTAACGGTAGGATTGGCGCGGTGAGCATCATAACCGTTACGCTAACGACCTATATCTGATCTATAGATAAGTAGGTATGAAATTAAATAAAGTTATTACAATTTTTTTCAGAGCCAAGTACATTTTATCGCAGTGCGTGAGTATATTATACTTACTCGAATGAGATCATTGAGTGTGTACTGTTTAAATTTAAAGTCAATGTATAAGATGGATAGGTACTCCGTGTAAATTATTATCGCTGCGGCAATAAAAACAATGTAAAACATTTAAATTAATGTTTTAAAAATATAATTAGAAAGTAAAAACTTTACTAATAAAATACAAATTCTTTTTAATGTCACTGGCAACTAACAATGAATTGTCATTTGTCAATATATTTTATAGTTTGGCAACACGGCAGAGTTCTTCCAGAATCAAAAGTGTGACGGGCGATATATTTTATGAATTTTGTGTAAAATTTCTATTAAAAATGTCGACACTTGCATCAGCTTTATCCGTAGCAGGAACCAGGTCCTCAGGGGCATCAGTGAGAAGTCAAAATGGTATTGTTTATATGATATTTGTTATTATTTCACATGAGGTTTTAGCAATCCGGTAGATCACATGCATCCCGACTTATGGTTACATTTTTGTAAATATCTCTTTATTAACACGTTATTGTGTTAAAAACTTAATACAATATGATTCTATTGCAAAAAAACTTCTGTTTGGCCAGGTGTGAGAGTACTTTGAACATTATTTTTGTATACTAAAATAACCTATGCATTACTGAGTGGGAGACAATGAAAATTTTCATAATGATCAAATTATTTGCAGTAATGGCAGCAGCAGCTATAGCCAACATAGTAAAGAGTTCTCTGGGGCCTGTGGGACTTGACAAGATGTTAGTTGATGATATTGGAGATGTAACTGTCACAAATGATGGTGCTACTATCCTCAAGTAAGTTCTCTATTCTATCCAGCCCTCCATTAAAAATATAACACCTTTCTAGTATTACATATCAATGCAATCTGTATCAGACAAAACATGACAATAATAATGACCATCATTATTCATTATCAGTAAAAAAATTATCTTGTGTTAAATTAGATACACATTCTCTGCCACCTACAATTTCACCCATTGAAATGGTGTTAAATATCTTCATAAGGGATATAACAGGATACAATGCCAGGAAAATAATGACAGTCTTGAAAGAGAATATGTGTACAAAAATGGTAATATTTACAAATATTATAGGATGTTGGAGGTTGAACATCCTGCCGCTAAAGTACTGGTAGAACTGGCGCAGCTGCAAGATGAAGAGGTTGGAGATGGCACCACATCAGTTGTTATCATTGCTGCCGAACTGTTGAAGGTAAACATTAACCCATAGAATATGAATATCAGGTGCGACATAACTGATGCTCATAATCTTCCTGCCTTTGTCACAATTTATTTGGTGTTGAAATAATGATATATACTTCTGTAAATAGATCTTTACAGACAGTTTTACAGTCAATGGTTTGGTTATTTTTATAGCTAGATAGATGGCTTCAACATTTCCAAACTAACAACCTCTGAGAAGAAACACTGAAACAAACTCAGAGAATCAGGGCCTCTTTTATAGTCCAGACATAGAATAATACTTATATGTGAGTGGGACAATGCAGGGCAATGTCTGAAATGGCCTTTTGAGGAAATAACCATAGCAGCTTTGAGTAGACCAGTCCCAACCGATGGCAAGCATGTCCATTTCTTCCTATCATCCCTGTTAACTTCACTTCTCCATCATATTGGCCGTAACACAATCTATCCATCCTTTCTTTGGTCTCCCTTTACCTCTGACCCTGCACACTCATTCACCACTCTTAATCACAGTGATATAAAACTGTGATTTGAAAATACTAATCAATTTTATTTCAAACATTGTTTGAATGATTTTCTTTTGTTTCTTTTTCTTGGCTATGGATTAAGTTTTTACTAACATTACCATGTCCTACCCGCATTACACAGTAGATTTTGAATTATTATTCCTGCTATAAATTAACCCATCATCTCTAGCGGAATTATGGTTGTTGCTAAATTGACTGACATTAAATCATAATGTCAGTCCAGTCAAATATTGCTGATAATTATGTCAAAATAGTAGTCATACATTTACATAAACATGATTGTACCTTAACAAAATTAAAACTAGGTTTTTTTTTAAACCTACTAGCAAGCAATGTGGATCGCACATTACTACAATAATAGTATTCTAGTTAACCCCTCATGCTAAGCTAAAATGCTTGTGTTTCACGTCTGTGTTATTTAAAGTATACAGCATTTCTTGCTGGTTTATATTATTCTAAATTCATTCTTATCTACAAGTTCTACTATTTGGAGCAATTCAACTTTGAAGTCTAATTGAAATGTCTCTTGTTAGTGTCGTGGTCTCAAGTGCTATGCTAGATGTCCTGGGTTCAATTTCTAGGTAGCAGTGTTAAATATTAAGTTTTTCTATGAAATTCTCAGTAGCAGCTGAATGTGGCATTTGGTTGTTGTCAAACCAATATCTGCTATGTGAAAAAAGTATACTTTAGGGATAGGTATGGAAAAGAACAGTTCTCCTATAAAATATTTGAAGGTGATATTTTTTAAACTGAAGTTGTCAATTCATCCTGTACCGATTAGTACCATCTAGCAAATATTTTTCTAGGAAAATTTGGTTAGTATAAGTACTGGTATGTAATAGTCATGTAAAAAGTCCACATAGCAGGTTTTGGTTTGACAACGACGTTTTGTGCCCAGTTAATGGCAATAGGCTTGCACCCTTTTCCATGTGTAATGAGGTGTAGTAGAACTTCACCTCTGCCTAACCCTAGGGGGAATACAGGTGTGTGGTATGTTATATTATGAAATAAACTATTACACTTGTAGCAGCTAATTAATTAATCTTACAGATAAGTATGAGAGATATTTTCTTTTTCTTTTTAGAGTGCAGATGAGCTAGTGAAGAACAAAATCCACCCGACAAGTATTATCTCAGGTTACCGTCTAGCCTGTAAGGAGGCTGTCAAGTATGTACAGGACAACCTCACAGTCACTGTGGAATCACTGGGAAGACCATCCATTGTGAATGCTGCCAAGACCACCATGTCATCTAAACTGATTGGAGCGTATCCTTTGCAAATCATACACATAAATGAATATCTTATATATATATAAAAGAAAGTCATGTTAGTTACACTATTTATAACTTAAGAACGGTGGAACCGATTTGGCTGAAAATTGGTGGAGAGGTAGCTTAGAACCAGGAGACGGACATAGGATACTTTTTATCCCGTACCCGTGGGATGTGATGACAGACCGAATTCCATGGGGGCGAAGCCGCGGGCAGAAGCTAGTTATTTATATATTTCACATCGAAAACTTTACTTAGCAGAAAGGTGACATTTGGTATTAAAATCTTATTCATTTAATTTATTATAAAATATATTCCTTGACACCAACAACAGTGATGCAGATTTCTTCTCTGAAATGGTAGTGGATGCTGCTATGGCCATTAAAGTGACAGATCTCAAAGGAAATGCTTCATACCCTATCAAGGCTATCAACATCCTGAAGGCCCACGGTCGTAGCGCCCGGGAGAGCGTCCTGGTCAAGGGTTATGCTCTTAACTGTACTGTGGCTTCACAAGCTATGCCTAAGAAGATCCTGAACGCGAAAATCGCTTGTCTTGACTTCTCGCTACAAAAAACTAAGATGAAGATGGGTGTTCAGGTAAAGTAATCATTCAACCATTTATTCCAAATCTCATTTTTACATATACCTTCTAAATTATTTTTTAATTCCACAATCCTCTCAGGTACTAGTAACTGATCCCGAAAAACTGGACGCCATTCGTGCACGTGAATTGGACATCACCAAGGAGCGCCTTCAAAAGATCCTGGCGACTGGTGTGAACGTCATCTTATGCTCTGGAGGTATTGATGACCTGTGTCTTAAGTACTTCGTGGAAGCGGGTGCGATGGGTGTGAGGCGGTGCAAGAAGGCCGACCTGAAGAGGATCGCCAAAGCCACTGGAGCAGCCTTCCTGACCTCACTTACTAACATGGAAGGTGAAGAAGTATTTGAGCCCAGCATGATCGGAGAGGCGGCTGAAGTTGTACAAGAACAGATTTGTGATGACCAACTGATTCTCATCAAGGGGTAAGTAATTATGTCCACCAAAATCAAAAAATATCCACATTAAGTGTATTTTTAATATTGACTTCAATCACAAATGAGTGTGTATATAAATTCTCAGTTCTCAGATCTAAATAAGATACAGTTACTGTCAAAAATAATTTAAGCATTTTTTTCTTTAATTTTTTCTTTATTGTGTCCAGACCGGCAGCGCGCACAGCAGCTTCGATTATCTTGCGCGGTCCCACAGACGCGTACTGCGACGAGATGGAGCGGTCCGCACACGACGCGCTGTGCGCTGTGCGCCGCGTGCTGGAGTCAGGCCGCCTCGTACCGGGCGGCGGAGCCGTCGAGGCTGCGCTCTCTATCTACTTGGAGAACTTCGCCACCACACTGGTGAGTTCTCTGGAGAAGAGGCTCAAGCAACATATAAACATATTTGTGTTTAGAAAAAAAACATAGGCAAGTGGTATATCTTGCCTATGTTACATTTTATAGTAAATTATATTAATTTGGTTATTGCTGCACATACTGCTAGTAAAGTTCCTAGTGATCAGTTTTAGTTTATTTTCACAGGGTTACATTATAACTAAAATTAAAATTATATTATACTACTTGTAAGCTCCTAAAATGTAACTGTTTGCTGTTCCTTTCATAAAAAGTAATAGTTTGATGCAGTTCCTAAAATGAAAATGTATTTTGTGGCAGAGTTCCCGCGAGCAGTTAGCGATTGCTGCGTTCGCGCAGTCGCTACTGGTCATCCCGAAAACGTTGGCTGTAAACGCCGCGCGGGACGCCACTGACCTTGTAGCTAAGCTGCGTGCTTATCACAACTCATCACAGACTAAGGTAACAACTTTATTTTTATACTATAGGTACCCATAATTAGTTAGAAAAGAAAACAAAGCTGCTTGTTTTATGTTATATCGGTATGACTTACCTTCACATATTGTCTCATAATATTTGTAATACACCACTATAACTCGAATCCTTTCACAGGTTGAACACGCGAATCTGAAATGGGTGGGTCTGGACTTGACAGAAGGTGTCTTACGCGATAACTTAGCAGCTGGAGTGCTCGAGCCAGCGATATCCAAAGTCAAGTCCCTCAAGTTCGCTACAGAAGCCGCCATCACGATCCTCCGCATCGACGACATGATCCGACTGGACCCCGAGCAGAAGGGCAAGAGTTATGAGGACGCCTGCCACGCTGGGGAACTATAATAACTTTAATAAGTAATGCTACACTTGCGACTAACGTTACATTTGCAAAAGAAAATTCCTGTACTTCGATGTCGTTAGGCATAGATATGTAGCGTAAAGCGATCTCAGTACTTCACGTGACTGAATTGAACTCTTAGCATGTCAAGCGACACAACATGATGACATGTTATGGAGGTTGTTGTGTGTGCGTCCACCTGCCTCCCGCTAAATTCCCGTCTTGTGTAAGGTTAGCACCGCCTTTAGCCCGTATCACTGGTACCTATATATCCACAGTGGTGCTACAAAAAAAATATATTTTTATTAATAATATTACAAATACACCCTAGCTAACATGTGCTGAGATCAATCTATCTGTATTTTGGTTTCACAGGTGATATAATATAATTGTATGTCAACATTTATCACAGAAATAAAAAATATCCGAATGATGAAGATGCCTTTAATCTATTCAATTGTTTACTTATAAGCTATATAATAGTATTATTATTAATTTTGTATAGTCATACTGCATACTATGGCTTTACTGAATAAACCATTTCGATTGAACACCACTGCATTAATTTTCGTCAAAGCATTTTGTTTTTACGGGTCAATGAAAGGATAACCAGTCTGGTAGTTTAAATATTCCTTTGGAAAAGTGATCCTTTTATTTGTGGTCGTTAAGTAAGTAAGATAAGTATTTTGTCATCTATATTTATGCAGGGCTAACACCGTCACAATATTTTGCATCAATGGAAGATTAATTTATTTTAAGAAACCGTTATTGCTTTTAACATGTAATGCTAGTTTATCTGCTAGGGCGTGTCATGCGTCACATTGATAATAAAATTTTAATACTATATTGTTTTTTTATTATTTTTTAAATACACGCCACATGCATAATTAGGGCTGTGCATATGATCACGATTCCGCGGCAAGTTGGACAGTGATAAATGTAATAATTGACAGGACAGTAATTCATGTAACTAATGATTATCTTAATCAAGCATAATTGCCGTCTGTCTGTCCTTTCCTAATATATTACTGTAGTTGCTTCCATCCTTAGTGATAGGTACATACAACAGTGACGATCGTGCCTACCTCAGAACAGTATGGTGCCTATCACGGAACATAAAAAACAGTAGTAGTGTATTCTTTGTTCTGTGGTGCCTATACACACCAGTGTTGTTAGACTTTCTTTCATATACTTTGTCACGCACCGTCGAGTAATCCCCGAAAAGCGGAAAGTGAGCCTGTAGCGCGAGGGTCTTCTAAATTTTTTTGCTAAAAATCGGGACGTCTGGCAATGTTTTTCACAGTTAGAACTACTCCCTCATAAGTTGAGAGGAGACCCGTGCCCAGCCGTGGGCAGCACGAGCGAGCAATGGGTGCAATTACTCCGCTTCGAGTTACGACCATTTCTTCAAATTATTGGAATCGTAATACTTATACTTAGCGCATCAATAATTCTTCGTAGTCGGGACTAGTGGAGCTCCATGATTTTTATTTATAAATTTTCTTGTAGATTTATACAAAGAAGCTAGGATTGCCCCTCGCTAAACCGGATTCTGGATTCGCGTCTGGCGGTGGGACAGCCAGCATATCTAATGGGTCGAGAATGATATAAAGAAGAATGGCGAACTTATATGTAGTTTAAAACCCAGACTTCAAGGCCCCGTTCCCGACTTAAATAAACTGATACTTGTAGAACTAAGTACCTAACCCTAATAAAAAAGTTAATAGGCGTTACCCTCTGAAATCAGGGATTATAGAGATATAGAAGGAATATTGTTTAGTGAGGTTAAGTTTTGGTTAGTTGTTTTTTTGGCTAATAAACAAATTCAATATGACGCAAATAAACCAACTGCTGCTCCTGGGTTCGATTCCCAGGTCGATCAGTGTTATTGGGTTTTTCTATGAAATTCCCAGTAACA
The DNA here is from genome assembly GCA_947256265.1 of Acronicta leporina. NCBI lineage: Eukaryota > Metazoa > Arthropoda > Insecta > Lepidoptera > Noctuidae > Acronicta > Acronicta leporina. The sequence goes on from OX366523.1 coordinate 2,592,578, forward strand.
GCTTGTGGTTTGGAATTTGTGGCAATAGGCGCGCCCCTAATACATGGGACCTAAACATACCGGCGAAGTGTGGTATGCCTCTGCCTAACCCTTCGGAGAAAAACAGGCGTGATGGTTTGTTATGTTTATTTTATAAACCAAACGCATGCATTTTTGATAATAGCTTATCAAAACACGTGCAAGAAGAAGGCTCGGTCATGAGTAAAAGACTACAAAAATATCTGCGGTAGAAATACATAGATTTTATGAAATCACTCAAATCGAGAAAAAGTTTGAAGATAGGTAGGATAGAAGAAATTTTATGTTCCGTGGATACCACACATACAAATTAAAGATTTTGGTACCTATTGCAGACATAAAGCTAATTAAGCTTTTTATCTGCAATAGTAAATACAATTTTGACTGAGAAACTAGGTATCTCATTTTTAAGTCGGTTACCGCCGTTACCGGTGACTACGACTATTCGAACATATTTTTTTTTTTAAAAAAAAGGTTACTATCAATGCGGGTCGCACATTACTAGTATTCTTGTTAACCCCTCGTGCTAAGCTAAATGCTTGTGTTACGAGTGGGTTCACGTCGGTAGTGCAATGGGTGGGGTTCGAACCGGCAACCACATAACCGCCGCTTCATAAAATTAATTCTATTTCAAAACAGCAGTCAGCACTATGGGTGCATTCCACTTGGCGTTCACAACGATCTCGCTCACGACCTCAGTTTTCCCCGTTCCACTTGCTTGTGAGCGTTACTGTCGTAAACTCAAGTGGTTCGGAACGATCACGGTGGATCGTCGTGAGCTTCGCGTGAGCGTAAGTAATGACGTTTTCGCCGCGACCACGAATCGGCGGCGATATGTGGAACGATTACATGAGCATTTTGATCGTTATGGGCGCTAAGTGGAATGCACTCTATAATACATCATTGAATTTTGACAATGACAAGGTCTAAAATTTTTCTGTCTCTCTTTGCCTCTATGAAACCTCATAGTGCTATCCTGCTGTCACATCTTTGATCTTTCTGACTGACTGAAGTGTCTCATGTCTGTTGACGTTTCCATTTTCAGAGCTGTTAACATTTTCATGATAAGGTTATCACTCTTTGTTGATAACTCTTATCAACAAAACTGTTATCTTTAATAAATAAATAAATAATCTATTTATAATAAACCTATGCTATGATATCTTTCGTTTATTATCCTAGTGTTATTTAAATTAATCGGCAGCTTGTTTAAGTTATTTTTATTTCAATATGTTAAAAAGAAATATTATTTTGCCATTATCTAATATTATACGTCAAAATGCTTTTTGTGCACTATCTACTGCAGCATCTCCAAAGGTAAACATGAAGACTTAAAATTATAATTTTGTCTGTATTTAAATAATACCAACTTGCTTTGTAATTGTAGGGAATGTAGAAGTAATATTTAGGTACCTACTGTGGTGTCTTTCTATATATTTGTTTATGAGAAGAGAAGCAAGCGACTCTGATCGAAGAAAAACTTTATGTTAGTAATACTTAAATAATTGACCATACCATATTCAATTTCTGCAAAAAAGGTTAGGTAGGTTTAGAATTTTGCAACTAGTGTAGGTAAGTACAATAATATCTCAACGACCTTTACCTATCTTACATTTCAGGAAGAAAAAATAAAAATTAGTAACTGTAACATTAACTATGTGAAAGTTGGAAATGGAGCTCACCATGCCTTATTCTTGCCTGGTGCTTTAGGCACAATATGGACAGAGGCCAAGCCTCAAGTAGAAGGATTTAACCGTGAGAAGTTCACCCTAGTTGTTTGGGACCCACCAGGTTATGGCAAAAGTAGACCACCACAAAAAGAATTCACTTCAGATTTCTATGAAAAAGATGCAGACACAGCATACAAGTTTATGAAGGTATTATGATAATAGTAAATTTACATGATAAAATCCTATACCATTTTGAATATAATAGACAAAAAAATCCAAAGCAATCATTAAATCCAATGACATTATAAAGTTAGTATAATATCATTGATTAAATCAGAAAAAATGTCAAGACCTACCTTTTATATGACCCTACAAAAAAAATATTATGAATTTATTTTTAGCGTGGATGATAATCCACCAGCCTGGCTATACCTACTGTCTAATAATATATTCAAATTGGCAAATACGATAATGAGATTAATAAAGCATTATCAAATTCTTTAATTTGATATCTATATATATAAAAGAAAGTCGTGTTAGTTACTCCATTTATAACTCAAGAACGGCTGAACCGATTTGGCTGAAAATTGGTGTAGAGGTAGCTTAGAACCAGGAAACGGGCATAGGATACTTTTTATCCCGTTCCCGATACTTTTTATACCACGGGGGCGAAGCCGCGGGCAGAAGCTAGTAAATCCATAAAAATTACTCAGAGCTATCCCCTTTTTTCAGGCTTTAAATATTAATAAATACTCTTTGTTGGGGTTCAGTGATGGAGGAATCACAAGTCTGATTCATGCTGCTAAGTACCAAGATTCAGTTAATAAGCTAGTGACCTGGGGCACTAACTCTTTTATCTTACCTCAAGAACTAGAACAGTATAAGAGTAAGCTCTTTTTACGTAATTAAATATAGATGGTTCCTAGACAAGTCTTAAATGTTAATGCCTTTCAGAAATCAGGGACATAAATTCATGGTCCAAAAGGATGAGAGAACCATTGATTGAAGTATATGGAGAGCAACTTCTTGCCAAATACTGGGCAGATTGGGTTGATGGAATGGAAACTCTATTCAATGCCAATAATGGCAACATTTGTTCAGAACTTTTAAAACATATAAAATGCCCTACATTCATATTGTATGGCCAAGGGGACCCTTTAGTGGACAGTGTTCATACCTCACACATGCACACTCACATTGAAGGCTCAATGTAAGTACTGATAGAATATATAATCTATGCCCTATAAAAATTTGGATGGCTAACTTAAAATTCGTTTCATTTTTTTCTAGAATACATCTATACCCAAAAGGAAAACATCATATTCATTTGAAGTATGCAGATGATTTCAATCAACGAGTGCAAGAATTCTTATTAAAACCATGAAATAGCACTAATAATAAGCTACTTTTCATGTTACAAATAATATGTATCTTATTTATAATATTATGTTTATACTTTGTACAGGGTTTTGAAAGAAAAAATTAACAAAAATTCCCATATTTTATTTTCATTCACTTATAAGCATGATTCATTTCAGAATAAAACAATTTACATTCAATAACACATAATTTAAAATTGAACTGACTGATATTTTACTGTACAAGTGAATTATTTTTTCTTATAACGACGACAAACAAGCAGTTTGTTATTGTATGGCGGCTGGGACGCCTTTTGTTTCATTACTTTATGTTATTAACTTTGCGACTATTGGATATTGTTAGTGAAATGGTAGTTACAAAATCTTGCACATTTTAACACCAAAATTCCATTCAAAGTGCTCTACCTCAAATAAAAACAGAAGTAAAACTTCAACAACAGCAAATGAAGTATGCATACTTTTGTTTGGTTAATAAATATGTATTGCACTCAGTACATATGCCCAGATAAAAAAACTTTATCTACTATGTTGCAGTATACAATCAACTCATCCCAAATTCTTTAACATACAATTGTAAAAATGTTAATATTGAAATTCTAAGGCACACATTATGAGCTGTCCTGTAGACAAAATGGAAGCACTGTATGTTTTTACTAATTATGCCAATGTTTGTGTAACGTTAATGAACCATAAGTAAATGTTTTACACGTATATAAACAAACACACAAGCGACCTACCTCGATAAATACATAAGAAAATATAGTGACGATCATTCGCTAATTCCAGTAAGCTTGTTCTTATCTCATAAATAATTTCTCTAGTTACAAAAAATAGTATACACTGAATGGACATCGCGACGTGCGGCGCGTGGCGCTGCAGCCGCGACCGCTAAACAGCACCATAAGGCTATGCACTACTGTGATCCATCCGTTACATATATTACATTGAAATAAGATTACTCTTACAAATACATAACGATACAATATTACAACATTATCACCGGGATTATTAACAATACGGCTTTTAATTAATTTTAAATACGTTATATTCGTTACGTTTACAAAAACTAATGTTTTAATAGAGAGAGTCAAAGGCACACACTTTGTAAAAAAATCCTACAAGTTAGTCTCAGTGTCTCTTTTATCACTGTCGGTGTCGCGGAGCTCGTTCTATACGTACACGGGTCCCTGGTTATCGTTGTCGTCTAGGTTGATTTTGTTCGTGTTCGTGTAGCCGTCGTCGAAGAACCTTCGGAACGTAAACTCGAAGAAACCGTGGAACGTCTTACCATTGTCAAGCAATTCGCTGTCCGACTTGTTGGAGTCGGAGCTGCCCGAGTTCCGGAGCTTGTCCGGGTCCACCGGGTCAAAGTTGGAGGTATCAGTGGCGTAATCGATACGAGGTATGTACGGCGCCACTTGCCGCCGCAAACCTTTGTCGAAATCGATGCCATGCAGGAAAGGGTGGTTCTTCACCTCGTTTGCGTCCTTGCCGAGCCTTGTCTCCTGACCAGAACATAGCTGTAGGATTAAATCCTTGCTCTCAGGAGATAGCTTCGCAGCGTCCGGAATATGAAGCGTACTTTCCCAATTTATAACCTGTGATGGAGAACATTAGACTTAGTAAGACAATTCAGTGAAAGAGTAATCTAGATAATAATAAGCATTATGTTAAAGTTTGAACCTTGAGTTGCGTTTCAGCAGGCGTGGACGCTAGGAAGGGTGGTGATCCGACCAGCATTTCGTAAAGGATGACGCCGACGGACCACCAATCGCAGAGCTGCGTATAGCCTGTGCGCTGCAGCACCTCGGGCGCGATGTAGTTGGGCGTGCCCACCAACGAGTGCGCCAGGCACCGCTGATGCTCCCGCTTGCGTCGCCTCTCCAGCGGCTTCAGCTGGTGACACCGACACTCACCCATAGCGCCCCACTCGCCGTCCACGGGATCCATCGAGTCCTGTCGCCCATGATCTGTAAATGTTGAAAGTGTATTATGGTGATGATGATGATAAAGATGCTGCTACCTTCAGGCGTAGCTGGTCTGGATAAAGCTAACGGTTTTTACTGGATAAATATGGCTCATATCCATCAAGAAATAACTGCAAAATAGACATGAATAAGTTTTCAGTGAAAAAAAAAATGCTTACCATTTCTCTGATAGTATTTTGAATTATGCGTCCATCGGAATCCTGTACACAAACCGAAGTCAGTCAACTTAATATGGCCATCGCGATCTATAAGAATATTATCAGGCTTGATGTCCCGGTGGATGAAACCCATCTTATGGACGCTCTCCACGGCACACGTCAGCTCCGCGATGTAGAACCTGGCAAGGCTTTCCTCGAATATACCCAGCTTTATTAACAAAGACATCAGATCACCACCAGGTATGTAGTCCATTACAAAATATAAGTTATCTTTATCTTGAAAGCTGTAATAAAGTTTCACGACCCATTCGTTGTCAGCCTCCGCCAATATGTCCCTCTCGGCCTTCACATGAGCCACCTGGTTCCTCTTCAGCACGTCAGCTTTACGAAGTGTCTTCATGGCATATAGATGACTAGTATCAATCTTCCTCACTAACGTTACTTCCCCAAAGGCGCCGACACCAATTGGCTTTATCTTCGTGAACATAGACTTGTCCATCTTTGCCCTCTTTAATCTTATGTAGTTGGACTCTTTCTGAGATAACATCTTCCTCATTTGACATTGCGCTTCTGCGCTGAGACCTATTTTAGTCATTTCTTTCTCTAACTGCATACGTCTAAAGGTTCGCTGCTTATACGACTTTAAAATGTTCTCGACGTGTTGTTCCATGAAGAATTTAAAAGCTTGGGGCGAATAATTTCTGACTTTACAATCTCGTCGCTCATCTTCTTTTTCTTTGCTAATATTCTTCCGTTCCGGTATAGGAGACTGATGTCTTATCTTTTCTACACCTTTGGGTCGACGTTCCGACGAACCGTTTGAACTTTTATCCGAACTGGACGCCGCGATACTCTCTTTTAGAAGATTGTTCGTACAATTTTGATTAGGGCATTTGATTTCTACTTGAGAAGCTTCACCTGTGTTTGAAAACTTCTTATGTAGAGGTGAGTGGTGGGAATTTACAGTAGTTGTGTTATCAGTTTGATTGCCGTATGGCGGAGGTGGAATTGGATGCATTCCTCTCTGCACGGCTAACGCTTGCATTGTGATCGCGTAGCTCGGCGGTTCTGTGGTTGGGACGGTGGGAGTTGTGGCTGTCGCGATGACTGGGGGCGTGGAACCGGGCGATGAAGGCTTCGGTGCCAACGGATAACTCGGTGGTGTTTGCGCCTGTTGCTTTTGCTGAATAGAACTAGCGTATGAGGGTGGAGGCGGCTGTGTGGCCGAGCTCGCAACAGGCGGGGGTGCAACAGGTGCTATGGCAGTCTGTAGAACAGGTTTCTGGACTTGTGTACTCTTTACGGATTGCATGATAATGGGAGGTTGGACCGCTTGTCTCGCAGTCCACGCCTGAATAGGCGTAGGGCGAGTCATCCCCGACGCCGAGCCCGTCGACTGCGTCACCGTTATCGGGCTCGGCGACCCGGCGGAGGTGCCTCCCGAGTAGATCCCCGACGACGGACTCTTCCTATAGTCCTGTGACTGCGTCGGACTCTGACGATTCTGCATCGAAACCGAATAAGATGGAGGAGGCGGCACGCCCGATAGGGGGTATGGTGGCGGAAGCTCTGCGCCTCCGCCTGACGATTGATAAATGCTCAGGGCCTGGATCTGCTGCGTCAATTGCTGCTGCACTTGAGGGCCATTCTGGACTATCATAGGTTGCCTCGCGGGCGGTGTGGGCGCCCCGGCCGCCACGGGGCTGGTGCCGCGCGCTGGCGGCAGCGGCGGCGCCGGCGACATGCGCTTCATGAGCTGCTGCACGGACGGCATCACCGGCGGCGTGGACGGACATCGTGGGGGAGGTGGGGGCGGTGGCTCTGAGAAACCAGATGGCGAGTACTGCCTACTCAATTTCTCGTGAGGAAGGGGAGGTGCGTCTGACTGTCGAGGACTATCAGATCGAGAGCTGCCTGCACCCGAATCAAGTGCAGGACTACCTCTATGGAGGTTAATTTCACGCTCTAGACTAGGTTTCCTTATAAGCTTGGAGTTCAGGGCATTTAAATTACTTGTCTTGAGGACTCCATTCAGAGATTCCTGTTGCTTGGACAGGTAATCCAATGCTGCATCAAATCGCCCTCCAGCATATTTTAGAGCTCTTACTGCTGGATCCTGTAAAGATAAATTATTTATTGAAATCTTTAATACACATACATACATCTATGGAGTTTCTTGCCAGCTCTTCTCCATAAGGTCTACTATTTGGAAACATGCATGTAGTTTTTTGACATTTCAAAAGTATGTATTATGGCCTAATTGAAGTAAAAAAAAATGAGTTTGAGTACATAACATTTAGGCCAATAAAGACATTTTAGTCATGACAACAATAAGCTATATGCTGGCCAAAACTGTATTGATCAATCAATTGTAGATTTCATACTGAATCAATTCCAGGTTAAGTTGCACCTGCTGACATCAAGCTGTGGGTGGGTGTTCATTCTTAACACATCACAACCCCTCTGTGCCTCAGAGAGCACACTTCCCATAATGGGTTGGCAGATACTTTATTAGCTGCAGATTGCTAGCTGCTTATCAAATGTTATGTACTCATGTAGTGTTAGTGTTACGTTGGCTTACTTTTTCCAACAGCAACAATCTCTTGACCTCAAATCTAAACCATTACAGCTCTCAAGCTAAATGGTAACTTATAGCAATTGCAATATAATTTTCACTATCCCTGATTCTCTTTTACAGTACAACAGAAACCATGAAACTAGATAAGGAAATCAGTTTTACACGAAAATAATTATTAAATTCGAAAACATTATTTATAATTCTTGTAATTTCTTTCTTGCAAAATGCAAGTAAATATATATAGTAAGAAATTAATGAGAAGCCAACATTTTGTTTTTATGGTACCAGCTTTGCTAATGACATCAGATTCTGCTTAGCTTTTTAAACCTTCAACTGCCACATCAATACAGAAAGCTTCGAATTTATCAGTGAAAATCTGTCACCCTGTCACAACAGTGGCATGCTGGGCATATTAGTCTGTGATGGTCAAACGGTTAATAATTTCACTCTTTGTTCAACAGTTGATGGCAATATACTGAAAATATGATGATGATGTCTTTACATGAATAGTATTTGCTACATACAAACTGAACTCATACAGACTTCTTATAAGTTTTCATCACTGCCTCGTTAGTCTAGTGGTCCCAAGTACGCTACACTTGAGATCCTGGGTTCGATTCCCAGGTTGGGCAGTGTTATTGGGTTTTTCTATGAAATACTCAGTAGCAGCTCGGAGTTTGGAATTTGTGCCCAGTTGCCCAGTGCCCACACCCACAGCTCGACAGTATAGTAGGCAAGCCTATTGCAATTAATATGCTCGCCTACTATACGGGAGAACTGGGGCCTTAGTCTGCTATTTCAATTGTCTCAGAATGACCGTCCAATGGCACTAAATGACATAAGAAATGACAGATTTCGTAGAGAAAACTGTCAAAAATCAACCATTATGAAGTCACTGAATCACAATTCTGACACAACTGAATAGTAGACTCGGCACCCTGTGGGTGTGACTTAGTACACCTCTGCCTAACCATTCAGGGAATACAGGTGTGATGATATGTAAAGTTATCATAATAAAATATTGCCTCTCTCGGGAATAATGTAGCTATTTATACAAGACTTTTCAGAATCAGATCATTAGTTCTGGAGACCCACAACCTCAAATCTTACCTCTTTAAAATATTAGTGCAAAAGTATAGATTTTGTTTAAAAAATAATTGCTAATTTGGATTACTGCCTCATTATTCTAGAAGTCCCACATGTGACTGATACACTAGAGGTCCTGGTTTAGATTCCCAGGTCTAGCAGTGTTATATGAAATTCTTTGTAGCAGCTCAGAGTTTGGAATTTGTACCCAGTTAATGTCAATAGACTCACCCCTGATTACATGGGACCTAAACACAGGTGTGATGGTATGTATGTAATTGCTAATTTAGTAATTCTTTTACTTACCTCATCAAATCCCAATGCAATCAGTTGATTTAAAGACTGTGGTAATGCATTCAAATCTTTATCAAGACCATTCCCTGATGATGAACTGAAGCCAGAACTGACACCAGAACTAACAGTGCTGGCTGCTGAGGAGCCCGGGGGCTCAGAGTTGCCATTGTTAGCAAATGGTAATAGTGAGTTGCGGATCTGGGCTAGCGCCTTTTGATGATAGCCGGAGCGAGCGGCCGCCTGGCGGGGCGCCGGCGGGTTCATGGCGCCCGCGCCCGCGCCCGTGCGCCTCACCTCTCACCCGACCCCTCCCATCACACAAGCACACCCCACCTTCTAAGCACACTCATTGTCACTAGTCACAATTGCATTTAGTAAACACCTAAATATTTTGCTGCAACTTATTGTCCAGATGTGCTCAAAATTTGTTTGTTTATCTTCTTTCGATTCTTGGTTTATATCAAAACAATATGGACATCCAATACTTTGAGAGCTTCTCTAATAGACTGAAAAAAAAAACATCACTTGTATCACACTAGAAACACACTCATATTGACTTCTTATAAGTTTTCATCACATAATCTCTCAACACAGAACTCTTACTGGATTGTTGTGCTGTTTGACATGGACACAATATTATGAACAGGATTAATCTCACACCATTTCCAAAGTACCAAAATCGAGAACTACAAATAGGTGCAGATAAATGTAACAAAACAGCATTCTGAAGCCTTACACTCAAAGCTGATAGCTATTACAAGCCTAAAGAATGTTCAACACCAATGACATAGTACTGTGGAATGCCAAAATTAGAGTCAGCTTTGTTTCATGTGTTTAACTAATTACAAACACTGTGATCATATATATGTTAGAATAACAATTTACCAATATGTTTTTCACGTTCTGCAAATATGAATCTGAATCACAAACGTCATAATCTCGTAAAATAAAATTCTATTGGGGAGCTCTCACATTACCGATGACATCTTTCTCGGACACCACAAATTTTATAACATTGACAATGTTTATATTCGAATGAAACAACTGAGAATTTGCATAAACTATTCCCTAAATATAGTAATTTCCAAGGAATTACGAAAACAAAGAACTCTGAAACACAGACATGCAAGTTGGCAAACCATACAAAGCGACCATTTTGAAGAATTACCACATTCTTTTGTATGTTCTAAAAGCTACGGCATAGTGACATTTGTCGATGCTCCGTATTTTATTTTAATTTATGAACATGAAATAATAAAAATTCTAATTAATTTAACATGTTCTATTCATAGAATAATTAAAATAAATTTAAACATAATTTTAAATCAAGTTATAAAAAATAAAAAATAGTACGAAAAAAAAGATATAGTCTCTGAAACCAGTGAAGAGCTTTGACTAGTGAAGAGGCCTGAGCAAAGAGTATATATAGTTGTAGGCCTCAGGCTTTAGAGGGCCTGCCTGAGACTTAGAGATCTGAGCTTGAGAGTATCAAGTCTCAGGCAGGCAGGCCCTCTAAAAACGATCGAAGTCGATATCAGTCGTCTCAAATTGCGACGACTGATATCGACTAATCCAAAGAGTATAATCTTAAAATAGTACGACTAATCCTGACTAATCTCTCCTTTATAAATTTTCCTTTTGGTATGCTAATGCTAAAATTACTCTATGGTTAAATTCAATCTGTGGAAGTGTGGATGGAAGAATTTTAAAAACTTTGTATCCAAGCCAAAAAAAAGAATTTTATATAAAAAAAAGTTAAGTGTCCTATACTCTAATACTCGTAATACTAGTATCTCTCACTATATTAATATACTCTTTGCATCTCTTAGTTAGTAGTCTGTGGTAGGTGTGCAGTATGGGCACATAAATAAAATAGGCGACTCACACGATAGACAAATTGTATATTAAAAATAATTATTAATACAATGGTTTGGTGGCGATCGGTTCGCGAGCTATCGGCGAGTGCAATTCTCCGGCGCGGTGGGTGCTCGTAGCCCGTTGGTAATGGTTGCACCCCCGCGTCCCTCGTACTCCCCGCGAACACCGTCGGTGCTGTTGTATCGGCGCCGACATACTCCCGGCGCTGGAAAGCTTAACAGCTTTCAAGTTTCTCCAACTCGTCAGGCTTTGGTAGTAGGACGATTCTATTGAGGGCACGTCGCACAGTCCCTCTTGCAGTATCTATGTCTGCGACGCGCGTTACTCCGTCAGTTCCCGTGAACAACCTCCTTACACGTCCAAGACGCCAATAGAGTGGTGGAGAGTTTTCCTCTTTCAGGAGGACTAGGTCGTCAATTTGTAGACTCTCCTTGGATCTCGTGCGCCACTTCGTCCTCAACTGCAGCTCAGCGATGTACTCGTGGCTCCAGCGCTTCCAAAAATGCTGCTTGATCTGCTCGATGCGCTGGAATCTGTCGAGACGATTGGCATTAGCGACTTCTAGACATGGAGATGGCAGCGAGCTCAGTGGTCTACCAATCAAAAAATGGCCCGGGGTCAAGGGATAATAGTCTGTAGGAGAGGAGCTTAATGGACATAGGGGGCGGCTATTTAGGATGCATTCTATTTGTGTGAACAGAGATGACAATTCCTCATAGGTTAGGTGGGTAGTGCCTAATATCCTAGCCAGGTGGAATTTAGCTGACTTTACACCGGCCTCCATCAAGCCGTTGAAGTGAGGAGCGTATGCAGGCGAGAAACAAAATTCGACGCCCTCGCTAGCGGCAAAATCAGCGATAGGATTGGCGTTAGCATTAAGAAATTCTTTAAGCTCCTTTGAAGCAGCGACAAAGTTTCCACCATTGTCGCAAAATATCTGCTTTGGTAGTCCTCTGCGAGACACAAAGCGTTTCAAAGTTAAAATAAAAGCGTCTTTTGACAGCTCACTGACTGCCTCTAAATGGATGCACTTATATCTAAAACATATAAAAATACATAAATAACATTTTGTTATTTTACAACCACGACCCTTGCGATCCGTGATCATAAATGGTCCAGCGAAATCAGTCCCTACTGTGATAAAAGGAAAGTCTGGCACTAGTCTCTGAGCAGGTAGGTTGCCCATTATATTTTTCATGGATTGGGCCTTAAAACGTCTACACACGGTGCAATTATGCACAGTGCGTCTAGCTAGGCTTCTTCCACCAATAGGCCAAAAACGCGTTCTAATAGAAGCTAATAAGGCTTGGGGCCCTAGGTGTAGGAGGCGTAGGTGTTCCTGTTGGAACAAAAGTTGGGTGAAATAGTGTTTAGGATTTAACAACATGGGATGTTTCGTGTCGAAACTATATTCAGACGCCTGAATTCGACCACCTACTCTAATGATGCCTTCATGTAGAAAAGGATTAAGTGCCGAAATGTGCGACTTAGGATTTAGTGAGTTTCCTTTTAATAATAAATAGTATTCTTTAGGGAATGACTCTAATTGGGAAATATAAATCAGTGATTTAAGAGCTTTATTAAGTTCAAAAGTAGTTAAAGAACCACTAGTTTTAGTTTTAGAATTTTTACAATTATTTATAAATCTGTGTACATAGGCTAAAATGTGTTGTAATTGCATTAATTTAGAATATTTATTAAAATTTATTATTGCTTCATTTAAGTTGGAATTAGCAACGGGATGTGTTTTAACTTCTGGCAAATTCTTTGTCTCAATAATAGTCTGTGACTGCATAGAAGGCCATTCGGACTCTGGTAACAACAAAAACTTTGGTCCATGCCACCACACATCGCATTCAGCGACCTGTTGTGGGTTTACGCCACGAGATAGCAGGTCAGCTGGGTTGTGTTCCGTGGGAATATGATGCCATGAATTGGTGTTTGTTAACTCCCTAATGGCAGTGACTCTGTTGGCAACAAATACCTTTAAATTAGAAGAACCGCTACGCAACCAACTGAGTACTACACTGGAGTCAGTCCAATAGACATGACGCGATATTTCACGTCGCAAGGCTTGGGTCACAGATGAGCTCATTTCAGCTGCAAGTAGAGCACCTAAGAGCTCGAGACGAGGAATCGTGATAGGGCTAGATGCAGGAGCAACGCGAGATTTCGCACACAAAAGGTGGACATGTACTTGTCCTTCTTTATTTATTGAGCGAAGATATAAGCATGCACCATAGGCGCGTTGCGATGCATCGCAAAAACAATGGATCTCAACAGAGACCGGATCTGCTATGGATACCCATCTAGGTATATGCAATGAAGAAATGCATTTAAGTCCTTCAACAAAGGGTTTCCAGACATCAACAACTTCCTTTGGAGCAGGATCATCCCAGTCCAATTTGAGGGACCATAAGGTCTGAATTAAAATTTTGGGAACGATAGTGGACAAGGATAGGAGGCCCAAGGGATCGAAGATCTTGAAAGTTGAAGAAAGAATAGTGCGCTTAGTGACGACGTTAGACTGATCTACTGCAATAGGAAAATGAAGACTGTCGGACGTAGGAATCCAATCTAGGCCCAGCGTATTCGTAGACTGACTCAACGTCAGGTTGCCGGATGACTGGACTGCGTCAGAAGACAGTAAAGACGGTAAGTTAGATCGGTACTTACGTAGATTAAACCCAGACTTAGAAAGAGCCACATATGTTGATTTCTGTATAATGCGTATTTGATCTTCGTCATCACAGGAAGTTAATAGGTCATCAACATATATGTCTTTTTGTATGACTGTTTTAATCATGTCATCGTCACACTCCTCACCAACTTGCCAGAGACACCTGGTGGCAAGGAAGCTAGCGCTGGCAAATCCGTAGGTGACTGTATTAAGCCTGAGTGTTTGTAAAGGTTTGTCTTCCGCATCACGCCATAAAATCAGCTGTAAGTTTCGGTCTGACTCATCTATTAAAACCTGACGGTACATTTTTTCAATATCAGCCGACAACACATAACGATATTGCCGGAACCTAATGAGGATATTGAATAGAGAGTCTTGAACTGTGGGGCCTATCATTTGAATGTCGTTTATAGACAAACCAGATGTAGTGCGAGCTGATGCGTCAAAGACAACGCGAAGACGTGTGGACTCACTATCTTCACGAATGACAGGGTGATGCGGAACAAAATAGGCAAGCTCAGGTCGATCTACCTCGGAAATTGCTAGATGTCCTAGATTGCGATACTCTTCAATGAAGTTTACATAAGCGGACTTAAGTTCTGGTTGCTTACGAAAGCGACGTTCCAGGTTTATAAATCGTCTCCTGGCCATGAAATAGGAAGTGCCTAGGCAGTCTGGTTCGTCGATCAGTGGCAGCTTAACACAAAAACGACCCTTTTCAGTTCGTTTTGTGTGCTGTAAAAAATGAATTTCGCAAGCTTTCTCTTGGTCTGTAAGAAGGGGTTTTTGTGGTAAGCTTTCGAGCTCCCAAAACCTCCTCAAATCATTGTGAAGCTCAACTAAATCATTGTTGCCTTCAATGCTTGCTAAATTACATTTTACTGAGGAATTTGGATTAAAATTGTCATTTCGATTATAGTGCATGGGACCTGCGATGAGCCATCCTAGTTTGGAATCATGTAGGATAGGATTTCCTTTACCTAAGAAGTGCTGTTTGGTTCCAATAATAGACCAAAATAGGTCAGCACCGATAAGCAAGCCTATGTCAGACGGCTCGTTAAAGCTGGGGTCTGCTAGTTCGAAAGACTTTAAATTTAAATGTGTAATATTCACAAAAGACTTAGGTATCTTACCTGTTATTTGGGGTATAACCAAACACGAAGTAATAACGCTAAAAAGACCTACTTTCGATTGTATTCGAACATTGCAACGTTCAGCATTAAGTTTTACAATAGTGTTGCATATGCCGACAACATTCCTAATGTCTGACTCTGAAGTAGTTAAATTTAATTTCTGCTTTAGTGCTTCTGTTATAAAACAAGATTGACTGCCGTTGTCTAAAAGAGCTTTAGTAGTTACATAAATGTTTGTTATGGGATTAAAAATATCAACCAAAGCAGTACATAATAATGTTTCAGAAGTAGAAACCGCTGACATCGTAATGGGCTCAGAGACTGCAATATTAGTGTCAGAATCTGTGGATTTGTGTAAAAAGGTGTTATGACGCTTCTTGCATATTTTGCATGTACCAGGGAGCTTACATGCACGCTTATTATGTCCTTTACGCAAACAGTTTTGACATAGCTTTAGCTCAGACACTAATGAAAGCCTATCCTCAATAGATTTCGATTGAAACTGTGAGCACTCATAATTACGATGACTTTGACCGCAAAAAATGCACTTAAAAGACGCGGTTGATAATGAGTCACCCTGCTCAGCGCTAACCAATACCTTGGTGTGAGAAATGGGATTTGTTTTGATGCCTTGATTGTGATTCGGATTTGATTTCACACCTTTATCTTGTTTACTGCGGTAAATAGACTCCAAAACTTCAGCACGGCCTTTAACAAAAAACATGAAATCTTGTAAGCTAGGCATATCCGAAGCACTAATATTAGCTTGAATGTATTCCTCCCACTTAACACGCGTATTGCTATCTAATTTCGCTGAGACCATGAATATGATCAGGGTATCCCAATGATCAGTTGGCTGCTTTAATGTGTTTAAAGCACGTAGGTTTTTCGTGACGTGATCCACAAGAAATCTTAAAGACTTGTCAGACTCACGCAATTGCTCAATATTAAACAGTGACTTCAAATGATTATTTATTAGTTGACGAACATTGTTATAGCGCTCGCAAAGAAGACACCACGCCTCAGGATAATTATTGTCTGAAACCTCCAAATTACAGATAACACGAGCAGCTTCACCCTCTAAATAGGAATTTAAATAATGGAATTTGTGTATGTTTTTTATTTTTGAATTATTATGTATTAGAGAACTGAAGGTATCACGAAATTCCAGCCATTTATTAAACGTACCATCAAACTTGTTAATTTTAATGACTGGTAACCGAAAGCCGATAACCTCGTGATCATCTTCATCAGCTGTAGTAAAACTGCTGCGCTCAAGCGACGACCTTTTTGTCGTACTGTTTACAGCAATAACTTCCTGGGCCTTTGCGATCGAATTGTGGAAAGCTTGTTCGATAACTTCTCGGGTATCCAACTCTAAACTTAAATTATTTTCATCCAAACCTTCAATTTGATTCTGCACGCTATCGAACTCGCCAAATAAAGCCTCAATTTTAACTAATCGTTGTGATAAAACGTTGACTTCCGTAGGAGTAAGCTTTTTACCTTGTAATTCTTCTAATTGGTTATTAAATTTTGTAACACGGCCCCTAATAGACGCGCGTTTTAAATTAAAAGTCTTATACGTTACCTCCATACTAGCAAGTCAACGCTCAACAACCAAAACAAGCGATTAGCTATATTTATGTTAATCTGTTAAATAAATACGTAAGAATTGCATACGATACGCTCCTTGCTTCGTAGCCGCTGTGATGGGAACCGGTTCTAATCAGCTGATGTGCGGTGAAAGGTGGGATGGACACCGCCCTTCGCCCGCGGCCGCACTCGACTTGAGTCAACAGTGCTGGCAGCGACGCGTGATGCGACGATAGTCCACGGGTGACCGCCTCACGGTAGCTGGAATAGATTGTTGGAATGTCTTGTAGATATCTACGTAAACGAAACAATAGAAAGCAAGGGCGATAGTGATTTTAGTGAATTTATGCGAAATAATAATCGATTATCGCAATATGGGGTTTAGCGAGTGATTTTGCTTTAGTAAATTAGCTATGAAGTGATAACTAATTCATTTACGTGCATAAACACCTAAATAGTGGATTGAAAGAAGGGAATGCTAGAATAATGATTGCATAGGTATGTATGTATAACAAGAATTGATATTTAATAGGCACAGTTATTCATACGTTTAAAGAAATAGGTTCAGCTATTTTAATTTCAACTGTTCAAAAGTGGGTAAATAGTTAAATGCTAGTGAAGACTTTCAAGTCGAAAAATAGGCGCAATTAATGCAAATGATAGGCGGCTTGAAAATTAGCACTTATTAAATAGCAATAAATTAGATGAAACAGTGAAATAATAGTAGCAAAGTAGGTGTAAATAGGTAATTTTAACTCAGGTATGTAGGTAGGTTTAACTAGGTAAACTTATTTTAGGATTATTTTAATAGGTTTTTATTTTATTAGGATTATTGAATAGGATTATTTAGATTATTAGTAGTTGTATATGCGAAAGGGATAGGATAGACAAGGAATTTTTAAGGTGTTACCTTATAAATGGGTAGGTAGGGTAAGGCAACAAAAAATAGGATAAGATTCCTTGTTTCCCTGCTCACACAAATAAAACTTATAGGAACAGTGGAACACTATGGGGTAAAATAAAGGAACGGGCTCACTTTTGGCTGGCAAAACTGCTGCTGTGGCGCGTAGACTCTGCGGGACCTCGGCTTGGCCAGTTCGCGATGGCTGCAAAAGTGATTTTCTCTCCGCTTCGAGATGAAATCTTGACCGTTTCGTTGTTCACGGGAATCGGGATGCTACGCCGTAGACCTCGTAGTAGTTGTTGCAGATCAGCACAGCTTTCTTTGTTCTCGTAGTACTTGCGTTCGAACTTACAAAGCGGGTACGCGCTACGACGACCTTTGGACCGAGCTACGCGGCGGAATCGGAATTTGTCCGTTGATTTTAATTTAATTTTACACGGTCGCCACTTTCTGTGCAGTATGGGCACATAAATAAAATAGGCGACTCACACGATAGACAAATTGTATATTAAAAATAATTATTAATACAATGGTTTGGTGGCGATCGGTTCGCGAGCTATCGGCGAGTGCAATTCTCCGGCGCGGTGGGTGCTCGTAGCCCGTTGGTAATGGTTGCACCCCCGCGTCCCTCGTACTCCCCGCGAACACCGTCGGTGCTGTTGTATCGGCGCCGACAGTAGGCTTGTTCTTGCTCGGACTATGAACGGAGCGCTCCGTACTAGTACAATCGTTAAAATGTACTAGTTCGGTCTTCTAGTACTATTAGTACAGTACAGTCCTATTAGTACAGTAGCTCACTGAAGGAAAAGTGAACAAAATTAATCACTGGGGACATAGACATAAAGTTCAAAATAGCTTTGTTCTTGCTAGTGAGCGACGGTTAATAGTACAGTCGTTCAAATGTACTAGTCGAGATCAAATGAGCGGTGAGCGACGGAGCGCTCCGTCGCTCACCGCTCAGTTCGTAGTTCGTACAGAACTAGAGAGCCAGAGACAACGACGAAGTACTAAAGGAATGATGTACTAGAAAGGAAAAGGAATAGTTCGTACTAGTCTGTGTTGGGAATCAATTCCTAATAGTACATAGTACATAGTACATGTACTACACAAGCCTAGTCTGTGGACTCGTAAACGTAATTGCCTTTGCCGTAATTGGTTGATTGATTTGTTGTGAAGTGATTGGTGTAATAAATAATAATTTATAAATTCATTAGATAATTTCCTAACTAAATAAATATAGTAGTAACAATTAAAATAATAATCAAATGACAATCTATAGTTTTACATACCTCATTCAAAATGCATAAAATATTAGTGATGTTTTGTTTTCTATTTTTACCCTACTTTGCTGCACTTGAAGAGAGCTCGATCTACGAGTACAATGCAAATAATTTTAAATTTCAAATAGAAGAAATGGATGGCAATTTTATAATGTTTTATGCACCTTGGTAAGGACTTTAAACAACGTAATATCTGAACTTTCCTTACTAGTAAATATAAAATTTATTAACATTATCATTGTACCAGAATAGTTATAAATTATCCAATTCATTACTGTATGACAAAATGTATGAATGTGGATAAAGGGAAAGAAGTATGCAAGAAGTAGCATTCTGTAGTTTCTGCCTAACCCTATGGGAAGAGGTGTCAGTGTATGTACTCTAATATTTTATCCTTTCAGGTGCCGCCACTGTACAGAGTTCCATCCTATTTGGTCAGAGCTAGCCGAGCTTGTCAACACAAAAGATTCAAAGTTTGCAATTGCTCAGGTTGACTGTACAATACATTATAAATTATGTAATGAGAATGATATCACAGGTAACAACATTTTTAATTAGATAATATTAGTTCAGTACCCATTCTTAATATTATATTACATGGTAGGTGCTACATACTAATGTACGTGTTATTGGATTTTCGTATGAAATCCTCAGTAACAGCTCAGAGTTTGAAATTCAATTACCTTTTAGTTGGTGCTAAAATCAACAAATTTAATTAGCACACATAATTTAAGGGTCAAGACCAGACCAAGTTTCTTCAGAATGATCAAACTGAATAGTTGGATTGAAGAGGAGGGTCAGATATGAAGAGAACATTCTATACCTAGTGGTTTCTATAGTGTTTGAGTTAAGTATTAATTCATTTTCAGGATATCCAACACTGCTATACTTCCATAAGAATACTTTCACACCAGTAGAGTATAAGGGCACTAGGGACTTGCCTTCCCTTACCCTATTTTTAAGTGAAGTCTTCACTATGAAATCAGAGGTAAGCCACAAATAAGCATCATCCTAAAGAGGTAATTTGCAACCTCTATCTAGCTATTGAGAGCATTTATTTCAATTGAAATCTCACTGATAAAAAGAGATTTATAGTATTTTAAGTTCTTTCTTATTTTAATTTATCAGGGTTTAGATCATGAAAAAGAATCCAGAGAGGTGAAAACTTACAGTGGTATGGCATACTTGAATGATCAAAATATTGAGAAGTTTGTGTCTAAAGGACAGCACTTTATCATGTTTTATGCACCATGGTGTAAAACATCACAGGTGAGCTGCAAGTTATTCACAGATTGTTGTTTTATTTTCACAAATTATTTATACATACATACATACACTCAAACCTTTCTCCCACAGGGGTGGCAGAAACTTTAGACCGCCACTTCCTACGATTCTTGCATACTTCTTTTGCTTCTGCCACACTCATACACCTTCTCATACATACACGCCAGGTGCGAGTACTGTGCTCCTGACCTTTTTGACGGACCTCGCCAATGGGATCGGCATATGTCCTTCTAGGACGACCTCTTCTGATGCTGCCGCTGACACTTGCCTAATAAATTCCTTTCGTTAATCTTTCATCCATTCTCCAAACCATGTCAGCATATTTCTTTCAATACATGTCACTACATCATCTTTAAATCTGCAATGTTGTTTCAAATTATTCATTCCTAAACTTGATTGAATGGTAAAGATTCCTATTTGCTAAATGTTCCATTCATTCTATTTCCAGAAATTGGCTCCTGTGTGGGCAGAGTTGGCAGTACAGTATGCACATAATGAGTACATACAAATAGGCAAAGTAAACTGCTTGGACAATGAAATGACCTGCAAGACTTTTGACATCAAACAGTATCCATATCTCATGTGGATCGTCAATGGCAGAATTGTATGTTTGAGCATATATTACTTATACATTTTCTTCTAACCTGGGCAATATTATAAAATAGATTTGGAGGAATAAAATTAGATTTGAAAGGGAATTTTCAACTTATACATAATCATAATAAATTTTCGCTGGTATCTTTCTGTTTTATATCACTTTACATAGCCTACTTAGATTAGAAGATAACATTTCGCATGTCTGTGTACCTAGTTACCAAAAACATCTTTCATATAATTATAAAACACAGTTTGTTCCTTTTTTCTGAAAGACATGTACAGAGTACCTATTTACCTTAAATTTACGATTATTAATATTTCCAGTATGAGAACATAATATTGACTTAATTTTCAGATGGGTGTAGCTGAAGCCGAAACGATTGAAGATCTAAAACGATATGTCGAAAAAATGTTACTCACGGAAAATCATGACCCTGATAAGTTTTTAAAGAAAAAGAAAGCTCTACCCGTAGCCAGGATTTCAGAAGAAACATTTGAGACTTTCATGGAAAAAGAATTAGTGTTCATAAATTACTTTGCACCTTGGTAAAACCCTTCGTAATTTCTAATTAATTACTGCCAAGCATTAACTTTAAAACATCACCTAATAATAATAATAATTTCGTTGCAACTAGAGCTTTATCTAACGTTTCATAAATTATTTTAAAAGCTTATTTGAAATAAAAACATTTCAACTTAAAATTCTAACTTTATAATCATGAAAATTAAGTCAACTTTAGGCTAACAGAAACTATTGAAAATCACATAAAATTATTAACAAGGTTTGTTTTAAAAAAACTTAGCGCAATTGATGTTAATACGAGATGATTACTGGGGAGCCCTAATAAACCCGAAAGCGTGCAATGCTACTGTTTACAAAAGCCAGTGAATATAAGCACATGTTAATCCTGAATAAAATTCAAATGATTTTTATAAACCTCCACTTAATTTTCCAGGTGCGCACATTGCATGCAGTTGAGCCCACTTTGGTTGAAATTGGGCGAGCGATTCCAAAATGAAACTCGTGTTATAATAGCTGATGTTGACTGCGTACAGTCAAAGCCAATATGTGAAACAGAAAAGGTAAGATGCATGTGTAAGTAAGTATTTACAAAAAAAAAGTATATAAGTATTATATCCATTGTCTAGTACACATAATACAAGCTCTGCTTAGTTTGGGACTAGATGGTGCTGTGTAAAAGTGTCCCAGAATATTTATTTATGTGTCGCTATAACAAAGTAAAGCTTGCTAGATATGTTTAATTTGAATTTATTTATTTTGACAGTTTTTAAATTATTTCATTAAAATATCTAATAATATATTACCAGGTTCGTCGGTGAAACATTCTAACATACAATCTCAATTTTCAGATCAATGGCCTACCCACGCTAATTCTATACAAAGATAAGAAGATAGTGAACGTAGAACACGGAGGGCGGCCACTAGAAAGCTTAATAACTCTAGTCAAAGAACACTTACAGGAGACGAACACAAACTCAGCATCCCAAGACATTACGTCCAATGAGGATCTGACGAAAACCAAAGATGAACTATAAATTATGTTAATAGGTAGATCAATAAACAAATTTCATAAAATAACGATTAATTTCGTCTTCTTTAGTCATGCATGGCAAAGGTCCACTTACCACAACCGTTTTTAAGAACTTTGCTAAGACCAACCTTAACCTTTTCGCTATATGGATCTGCATACAATGGATAGATGGATAAAGCTTGTGGTCAGTACGTAAGGGTGTGTCCACATCTGGCGAATGTGCCGCGAATGTGTAACTCGCGAGCCGTTAGCGAGCTGCGCGCGTGCATTTTTGTTCGTGCACCGCTCCCGCGCCGCCAGCGCGCAGTTCGCGCGCAACCTAAGCGCCGTACGCGACCAGCGCGCGGGCGCGTCTTCCTTCCGCCCGCGCCTCAAGCCCTTACCCGCTCAGTTATCAGTAATATAATAGCTAATGATGCAGCAATTATATTAAAAGCACCTGTGTCGTCCGACATCTTCGAAAGTACTGAGACAGTAAACGGAACTGTAAGCACGAGAATTGAGTGCGCGCAGACACACGCCTTTTACGAGCCTTGCATGAGTTGCGCTAAAGAGGCGCACCAAACCATTGCCGTGACTGCACGCACGCAGCTCGCAAACGGCTCGCGAGCTGCACATTCGCCAGATGTGGACGCACCCTAAAACAGAGTACGAACACGCGAACATATAATATACCCCATTGCTTGTTTCGAGTGCTCTACTCAAAATGTCGGTTTTTTGGAGTATTATATGGTTTAGTATTCACTGACTTTAGCACACGGCGTAACATGCTTGGCTCGAATGGTACAGGCGCATAACACCGGTGAGTGCCTATGCACCTTAGGACAGAATAAGATGCAGAAACAACAGGCTTTACCAAGGAGTCCAATGTGTAGCTCTGAATCCTATGCTCTACATGAGCAAGTAAGCAGTTTCGATGTTTTATTGTAAAATAAATATGAAAAAGGTCCTGAAGACATCATTATCAGCCTATATTTGTCCAATCCCATTCCAAACAAAAAAGCCCAATCTTCACCTTTCCTCAACCAGTCACTACCAGCTGCCTTCTGCAAATCGTCATTCCACAGCGGGCCAGACCTCACGGTATGGAATATTACGGCATCAGGCTCAAAAAGAAGGTGCATAATAAATATGTATGGTTAAATAAATAACAATAGCATTCAGTTGGAGTGTCAACTCCTTGGGTTAATTTATTGTAACAGTACTTATAAAGTTATTTAGTGAAGGAAAAACAGTACTTATATTAAATACAATACATTATAAGCAGACATCACTATTATCTAGTCGTGTAATAAGTGTGTCCTGTGTAGAAATGCATAAATAAGAGTGTTGTAGTAATCACGCTGATATGGGTAAAAATAATCAAGATATTTTAATGTATTTACAGTGACTTTTTCTCCACAGTGTGCAACTGAAAAAAAGCTCCATCAGCCTGTGTAGCCTGTTTATTAATCTGCTTGTGTCTGTCACGAGACACAATTTCTTCTAACACCTCTCCATCACCTTTTATTAACCTGAAAACAAGACTCAACTGAGGGATGGTAACAGCATTCATTTAAAAGAAATATAGTATATACAATTATGGAACTTCTGACATAAATATTAATTAATTTTTGTATTTAAGCTAATAAAAGAATTTTGGCCAGAGCAAGAGTAACCTGAGAGACAGACCTGGTGGATTTGTGATAGCTGTTAGGCAAATTAGAATAGCACAAGACTGGCTGTAGGTAAATACAGCAGGTAAAATTGATTGATTGAAATAAAAAACGTAAGATATTAGAGAGATAGGATAACCTGTATCTTCCTGACTCTTCATCCAGGACTTTTCTAACCACACTCTGTCGTTTTTCCCATTCTTCTTTGGTCATAGGAGCCATTGCTTTGGATTTTTCCATCAGTTCTGAAAAAGAACACCCCAAATTAGTCCCATAGTTAAGGACAGCCGGTGCATTTTCCAGCAATAAACAAGAATTCTCGTTAGGTACTCTACCAAGGGGTATATCCGTTGAGACGCCTTTTTCCTTCGCAGTGCTTCCATCGCGACTACGACTTGTACTCTTGCTTCTGTACTTCTTTTTAAGTTTCTTCTTTTCTTCTCTCAACTTCTTTTTTAATGCTTTTTCGGTCTTCTTTTGTTCTTTCTTGAGCTTTTTCTTTAACTTGCGGAGTTTCTTCTTTTCTTGTGACGAATCAGAGCTACTAGAGCTCGAGCTATTAGACCTTCTTCGTTTCTTAGATTTCTCCTTCCCCATGGTTTTTCTTTTACATACTTAATTCTTAACAAGCAAGAATCATTAATGTAAATTATAAATATATTATTTTCGACACCACACCGCGAAACAGCGACTTTTATTTTGCTCAAGCTCAACAAAACGTCAATATTTGCTATCAATCAAAGTCAAACTGACATTGACTCACTGACTGATTATCAATCAAAGTTTACTGACATTGGGTGAGTCAATGGCACTATGATGATTAGAAATATCATAGACTGACTAGAGAGATCCCTAGATCCTAACCTAACCCTCAGAACTAACCTTAGTACTAACCTTTTCCCATTTTTTTATTATGGCAAACTGATTCTTGTCATTAGCCAGAGGAATAGGATTAGATAACTCACCACCTTGATCTTAAATTATTATTGTTTCATAAACATCTTAGGAGCAAAGACTACAATAATAATATAGGAGACTTAGGAGTGAGTTTCACATGGCCCTTGGAGTGGTTGGTGATGCCGTGTATTGGTTCTCGAGAACCAGCACCTAACTTGGCAGATACCTAGGTATAAGTAAAACTAAAGTCTATAGGTATCTAATATATCAATTGCTTACAAGATCGCTATCTCTTAATTCCACTAATATGCATGCAATGGTCCGGCCATGGAGCTTGAATTGCCCACAAAAACGTACTTAATAACAAAATAAATCGTAATCCAAACAATATTTTATCAAATTGTGTTATTATTCGAATTGTGATATCGTTAATCTAGGTTCCTACTGTACCATTTCGTCTCCTACTACTTCACTGGGAATAAACGACCGAATAATCGCAAGAATTGCATTCGCTAACATTTATTTCCAGTTTTTAAATGGTAGAGCAGGAACTAAGATCAACGATATTAGGATCCAAATAATACATTTTGATTAAATTGTGTTTATTTTGGTATTACGTTTGTACCTATTGGAAATTATATCCGCCGGACTCCTACTTTACTTGTCAGCTATATACTTTGTAGAGATCTGTATAGCTAATGTACTCTGTGATAAAGATTGCTGCATTATTACACAGTTTACACAATATAAACAATAGAAAGGATGTCTTCGGTTGAACCTCCCACTTTCATCTAAGGTTTCAACATATTATTTTATATAGGTATCTCACCATAATATTATTAATTTGATGACGCGTTTAGCGTAGCAGCTGAGGGTTCTGCTTCTGCATGTTCTGGGTTCGATCCCCACACGCTGCATATATTTGTGTTACCTACAGATAGTTGTTCCTGGCCTGGGCGTTTGTGTGTGTGAGATCTTGTTAAGCACCTACGACTAGTAGTCGTATATATTCATGCGATCTACAAAGTCCTAGTGTGGGACAACGGCTTATTTTAAACAAGAAAAAGCAATACCTACCTACTTAGGTAGGTACTTATTATTTTCCAATAAATTTACCTTGCCTTGTTTCGTCCAGTCGGTTTACAATGTTGAGCAAGAATGTTACGAGTATATTATCTTATAGTATAAAATGTTTGTTCGTGAGCTAGTTTATGTTTCTGTGGTTCTAACATCACGCCTGTCCTCCCCGACGGTCTGAGGCACATATGTAGGTACTGATGTACAGCCACACAGTGCCAGTAGGTTTAGGTTAAATGTTAAAGGGGGGCGAGCCTTTTGCCATAAATCTTAACTCCAAGATGAGAGACTGAAACCAATCCATAAGAATCTGCCAATTCTGCACTGGTGATGGAGCGGGATGCCGACGCCCATTTAGTGGTGTGAGCAGATTTTTACCGTAAGCTTGTATACCTAGCTTGTTTTATTAACATTACATTTTCTTTCACTCGTCGATAAATACCGTAATTATAGGGACTGGCAGTTCTAAAAAACAAAATCTGACATTTTAAATGAAGTTTTGGACCGGATTGGCTGTGCGTGGCTTCGGGCTGAACAATAATTAAACAAAATAACCAATTTACGCGTAGGTTGATGATTGAGCGGTGGGTGACACGGTATGGGAGTCCCGATGAATAATTGAGGGACGTGCGCATGCGCGAGACGCCCGTAAAGCGAAGCGAGTCGTAGCCCCAGGCAGATTAGTGCATCTATTAGAGCTCAGTGCACCGATATCACGTTTGTATTCCAGGATTTCCAGGATGAAGTAATGTTGTTTGCTACGCTCATGTATCGCGTCGATTTTATAAGCGTAGAGTCAGTAATGTGTGTGGTCACGTCGTAATAAGTAGATAGAGACGGTATCGCAGAGTAAAAGTAGGACCAGTGCGTACGATGCAAGCCGGGGGGCCGGACAGTGCTGCGGTCTCGGAGGCCCCCAGTAGTGGCAGTGAAGACTCCGATTGCGAACCCGGTCCGGAGGCTGACGCGGATGCCGCTCTCACCGAGGAGTGGGCCCGAGAGCTTTTAGCTGGCGCGGGCGTGGTCGCCCCTAACGAGGTTTATCTCTTTTATTATACACATAATACTATCTTATTATTGTTGTATATTAGTTTAAATTTACTTAAATAAGTACTAAAAAGAGTCTATAAATTAAAATGATGCTCAAATTAGCCGGCAAAGGAAATTAGATGCAAGATAGCAACTTATATATAATACGTGCGGATGGGTGAAACTTCGTTGTCAGTCGAGCATGATAATATAAAATAGACTGACTGGCTGACTGACTGATTACCTATTCGAATAAAATGGTTAGTTGGCTTGCCAATTAAACCAATTTAAGTACCATGATACGTAATGTCGTACACAAAAGAGATTACTTCTTATTTTATTTTGATTAACTAGGTATGTAAAAATATAATTTATAACAACAAGTTCTCTGTTTTATTTTGTTTATGTACTTATTTCGTTCAATGTTTAGGTGCACGTGGAGTCACGGGCAGGTGTAGCGGGAGCATTAAGTCGCGTTTTGGCTGTGACTGTCTGCTACGAAAGCAATGGTGAGCGCAAGGCTCTGCCACTCGTCGTCAAGCTGCCCCCACGAGATCCGTTCGGTCGGCTATTCGTGGCGGAGGCCCAATTTGACACCAGGGAGATCCTGTTCTACACGGAGCTAGCACCAGCTCTTAACAAACTGGCGGAGGAAGCCCTTGGCCCCGGTGCGGGTTTACCCGTGCCTAGATGTGTCAAGGCAAGATTACCTGGTCAGTAACACAATATAACTATCTGACATGTAGAGTTCAATGTTTAAAACGCAACTGATATGATGTCCGTTCTTCACTTATTTGTATGCAACGCGTGTATCGAATCTACAGTCATTGACTTAGTAAATTTATTTTTGTCTTCTCATGGCCTTGGTAGATTGTTCATGTGTCTCAAATACCTACTTCACTATATATACGTTTAATATTTTCACATGTGTGCTTCACTGTATCATAATATTATGTACCTATAGCGGTCTTGTATGGCGGTATAGATACGTAGCTACAAACGCGAAATGACTATAGCCAACAATTTGTGAGAACTCTTTTTTATTGTGGGAAGGAACCTCCCACTTGACATTTCACCTTTGCGGATCACATGCGACATTCCCGACCCGTTTCCTCCCCACCCCCTCTCGCCCGTGTGGCCTGTTTCTAGGTTCCACTTTTCATAGGTTCAAAAATTGGGTCAGGCTTTTCGCTCGTAGGTTCTGTTGAAAATAGGTGACGACACACGCGATCTTGTATCTAAACATGTATTTTCCGATTATATAATATCAGTGTTCATTTAAATATTTTTATCTTCTTTCCAGATGAAATTGGAGGAGATAGCGAGCTTGTTTTAGAAGATGTTACATCTGTTGGCTATGAAGCGGCTGATTTCGCTGAAGGACTGACTGCGGAGCGCGCAAGATCAGCCCTTTTTGCTGCTGCGAGGCTCCATGCGCTGTCTCTTGCACTGCGCGATAGAGAAGGACCTTTAGACCAGAGATTTGATTTTCTATTCCCATGCGAAAGAGCTGCAGCCGGCTACTTGCGCCTTGTACGGCGAGGACTCCCACAACTTGAAGCATTTTTACGAGGCCGCTCTGACTGTGTTGAAGAAGCAGCCGCTGTATCTGCCTTAAGTGCTCGAGCGCCTTCCTTACTTGGGACATTGTTGAGACCTGCTGAGCCAGCACCACTTGCACATGCAGACTTCTGGAGCGGAAACCTCCTCTTTCGTGAAAAAGATGGTGTCAGCGAATGCATAGCTCTAGATTGGCAAATGGTTTCTCTGGGCAGACCCATGGATGACGTAGCGTTGTTACTGTTATCATCTCTAACACCAGAACTAAGAAGATCAGTAGGTGACACTTTAATAGAAGAGTACGGAGACCGATTAGAAGCTGAATGCACGAGATTAGGTGCTACGTCTGCTGGAGTCGCGGTAAGACGAGGGCTGAGACCAGACTGGCCGAGGGCCGCACTCAGAGCCTTGTTGCTATGCGCAGGAAGCGTCGACGTTGCATTAGGGGAGCCTAGAGCAGAGAGACGTTTGTTGGAAGCAGTCCGAGATCTACATTCGCAAGGTGTGCTCGATCTAAGGCCAGACAACGAAGCGTGAGAGCTCTCAAAGTTGTGCCAAGAAGTGCTAAGTACCTATGCGAAATCAACCGTTCATTATTTAACGATGCAGTCCAATTACATAGTGTATTGATTTATTTCGAAATAATTTAAGCACAAATTACAATTGATTCCTGTATGTGTATAATCACATTATGACTCGTCTTAGTTAACAACGATCGGATTCGACGGAGACGCCCGTGGCCCGAGCCGTGCGCTGGCTATGGTGTGAAGCCTAATCAAAGACTGAATTTACGTATATCTACATCGTGCGTATGTACATGTTGTATCGTAGGTACCTACAGTAGGTGGTATTTGCTCATCGTATCAAATGCTAGAAATTCATTGCGGTCTATTGACTATAATTTAAAAACAAATAAACTATTGTCAGTAAAATTGTTCCTTTTCCTTGGTCCCTTCGTAAGACCCGTCATGAAGTAGTGCCTGGAAAGGTGTCATGGCGCCCTCAAAATGATAGGGTAGTCAAAGGGTTTTAGGCTATACCTACCTATTGTCCTAGGCTGTCATGGTATGGGTTGCATTTAGGGTTGCCAGGTCGCCTATCCTAATAGCCGGACAGATCAGCCAGCTTGGACGGACATTTGGGTAGAAAGGCCGGACACCCTACATTATTGAAGATTTTGTGTGGGCGCGAGGGGGCGGGCGGCCTGCGGGAAGGACCGCCTGCGCTTGGCCACGCTCGGTGCTCGCTCGTTTGCGAAATGTAAACACCGGACACCGCCGGACACCGTTTAACTATTTTGGCCGGAAATGCAATGAAAAAGCTACCTATGTCCGGCTTTATCCGGACGCCTGGCAACCCTAGTTTTATTATTATGGCACCACACTTTTTGTGTATTTGCCAGTGTCAAGTATTAGAGTAATCAATTATGTAATATTTCCCCATCATGGGATTTTATGGCACCACACTTTTTGTGTTCGCCAGTGTCAAGTATAATGTTGTTCAGTTGCCCCAATAAAACGGTAGAAACTTTATTGAGGCTTCGATGGAGGTTGGGAGTGAACCCAAAAAGTCACGATTTTCAATTTTATATCATTTGCCTACACTCTCACACGTTCACGAACACTTAATGGTTAATTATCCACCATAATTACACATTAAACTTCAGAGAAATTAAAGTTTTGAAAAATAATATAAAATCGACAACGTGCACTTTACATTTTCCCGCCTAAACTCCCGGCAACCCTAGTTACACACCTCAGCCACACACTCATAGGTGTGCACATTTAGTTTAATTACCTTGTATCACCATTTTGCCAATCTCGTTAAAATATTCTTGAATTGCACTTTCTAAGCGGGATTTGATTATTGATACGCCAACTCGGCTAATACTTGACTTGATATCTTCTTAGCTCTTTCAACACATGAGTTACATTGCATCGAAATTCACTTAGCTATAATTCAAAATATAGACGTTTTTTTGAATTTTATTCTGACATCCAACATTGGTCCAGTACGTGTGTACATTGTACTCAATTGTTGTTACGTATGATTGAAAAAAGTTATTTATAGTACCTATGTATAATTATGTATTTTTGGTTTTAGTTTAAAATATTCATACAAAATAAACTAATCACGCATTCGCTCTTTTAATTGAAAGATCTGATTCGATTAAGCGTGCATCCAACTCAAATTAAATCACGCTGAGTGCAACTCGATCGATTCCGGGTCGAATTGATCGAGTTGCAATCAATTCGACGTGGAAAATTGAGTTGACATCCCTAATTTTAAAACGTCAGAAATGTCAAATTGTCATAATGGCTAACCTTCGGACGATACTCATAAATATTTGGAAATGATAATTTTTGGTTCACAGTTTTATATTAAGCCACTTTTATAGTGTTTTATTTTACAGTGATGGCTCAGCCAAATCAAGTGATAGTTGATATAGAAGATGACGAGCCAGCAGAGGCGGTACCGCGTCACAATGCATTACACAGACTCGACTCAGTTTCCAGGCCAGCAGCTCCTAATAGAAATAACTTAGGACTCGGGGATCGACTTCATAGTGTTTTCAGAGAAATAAGGCCGCTCGTGGAACATGCGCGTATGGTACGTGACGTATGTTTTATTATCCATAACTTCTGTTGTGATGCAATATAGTACGACAGCAAAAAATTGTAGCCTTGAATACTCATCAATAGCTATATTATATATCATTTAAGGAAGATCGTAGATTCACTTCAATTATTAATTTTTGAATAAATACGTAAGAATATAATGCTTATAAATTAAATTTCGTTGGTATTTTCAGGGCAATAATGCTAGACTATCTCTTCCTACCTGGTTGCCGAGAAATACGCCGGCAACGCACCAGATTGTAGACATTGGTGTACAGAGACCACAGAGCTCCATAGCACATGTGAATTTAGGGCCAAACACTCAAACTTATGTAGTGAATGACAGAGGCACCCCACCAACGCAGAGGTCACAGTCTACTAGTCATGGGATAAGCAACAGTGCCTCAAATGATTCCAACTTGTCAGAACAAGAACAGGAGCCTCCAGAGATAAATGTGTCAGTGAATCCTGCCAATAACAACAATATTCATGACAATGCTGATAATGACAGTCAGAGTGAAGATGGTACTCAGCAGGTTGGTTACATCAAATCTCTCATTATATCTATACTTAATATATAAAGCTGAAGAGTTTGTTTGTTTGTTTGCTTGAATGCGCTAATCTCAGGAACTACTGGTCTGATTTGAAAAATTATTTCAGTGTTAGATAGCCCATTTATTGAGGAAGGCTATAGGCTATATATTTTTATTTTATTTTATTTTATTTATTTGGGAAAATTAACGGTTGCACATTACAATAATATAATACAAAAACAGTACAAATACAGGTGATGCATTAAATGTATAACCAACAACATTTTCCACAGAATATAAAAAAAATGGTAAAATTACGTCATACAATGTAGGTAGGTACAATTATAATTGATTACTTAAAATATTCCTTAAATTGTTACAATGAAATTAACAATTTGCTTATGGTTCATTTAAATTATAAATTAGATTAAATTATCTCGTAATTTGCTTTTACAAAGTTTAAAAGAAAATTTTACAGGTAGGTCATGCAATAATTAATAATATAGTTAATATTAATATAAAAATCAGTGTACAGCGTATAATCGTATTGTATATCATCACGCTACGCAGACAAAGTCGCGGGCAAAAGCTAGTTTTAAATAAAACTTTACCTATTGTATTCACCCTCACTTTGTGTGTATGTTTAGGACCATGTAAGGTGGGCTTATTGCCATTAACTGGACACAAATGTAAACACTGGGAAATCTTGAGAATTTCATAGAAATACCCTATAACATTGGGAATACATGGGAATCTAACTTAGGACAACTAGTGTATGTGTGTTTTGTTTACAACCACAAGACCAATGAAGCAATTAAATAAATAAGTAACAAAGCAAAAATATGCTTTCAATTTATTCAAGTTTTGTTTTTATAATGCAGCTTTTGTGTGATAGGTTGCGGTTTAGAGTTTCACAGAGAGTACATACTTCTATGGTCTACCCTACAGCTAGTTTTTTTTTAGTTTAGTCTGGGTGTATAATTATATGAGAATTTGTGTTTTTGAACATATACAATAAAAGTAAAATCATTGTGAAAACTAAAACCTTTTTGTTATATTAATTAAAAAAAAAAATACCAGCAGTGACACTGACATAATACATGCTTCATCATTGTAAAAAAGGTGTTTATCCCATAGTACTATGTATTTTTATGGATAGTGTTTCTTAATATGATGTTTCCAAGTAAATAAAGTTAATGTAATTAGTTTTTAAGTTGTAATCAGTTTATCAAACATTGGACCTTCTATGTGTAAAACTTATAACATGGTATTTAACAATATATAAAGAAAACTTGAGTTAGAAAAGCTTTTCTAACCACACCTTTTACTCAATGTCCAAACATTTATGTCAGTTTTAACATAACATACATCACACATGTACTCCCCAAGGTTTAGGCAGAGGTGTATTAATGTCCGCCCACAGTTTTCCATCATGTTTAGGTGCATCTATTAGCATGAACTGGGCACAAACCAAAACTCATAAACACATATGTATTTCCTGAGGAAAATGTACCTGTCTGTGGTCACAATTATGAGAATCAATCATTGAGACCATTATAACCAGTGAAATTTGTGGGCACATGAGATTACTGAGGTGGTGCACACACTAGGCTACTCATGATATAGGATGAACATCCATTTGTTCTAATGCATCAGCAGTCATAAATATGTTTTCTTTGCAATTATCAGTACAACGAGAATATCAATCAGTGCAACCAAAATTGGTCTATTGTGTTTTCCATTAAAATATTACTATTAATTTCCGTATAAATCTGACTACTACTAGAGGTCCTGGATTCGATTCCCAGTTCGAGCAGTGTTATTGGGTTTTTCTATGAAATTCCCAGTAGCAGCTCGGAGTTAGGAATTTGTGCCCCGTTAATGGCAATAGACTCGCCCCCTATTACTTGGGACCTAAACATACCGGCAAACTGTGGGTTTACATTAGTTCGCCTCTGCCTAACCCTTCGGGGAATACAGGTTTGATAGTATGTAATTGTATTGTGTACTCATACAAGTCTAAATCTATACTAATATATAAAGCTGAAGAGTTTGTTTGTTTGTTTGTTTGTTTACTTGAACGCACTAATCTCAGGAACTACTGGTCTGATTTGAAAAATTATTTCAGTGTTAGATAGCCCATTTATTGAGGAAGGCTATAGGCTATATATCATCACGCTACGCGGACGAAGTCGCGGGCAGAAGCTAGTAGCTAATAAAACCTTTTATAATATTTAGTGACACCACTTGTTCACATTCATGTTATTCTTGCATAAAAGTCGTGTCTGCCTAAGGACCCTATAGACAGTGATTGTTTCTGATGCGGTTCATTCAACAGTATCTACAAGAACAATAAATACAAATATCTCTATTGACAATAGTAAATTCCCGTGTGTGACGCGATGGCCGCGTTTCTGATTCAGTATAAAGTTTCTATTGATCCCATTAGTGTTATAGTTCTTAAGTCTGTGATTAGATTACAGTTTTGGTGCACAAAGAATCCAGAAACAAGGATGTTTTGGAAATGTGTATAGTTTAAAATAAAAATAAAAGATAGGTAACTGGTAAATATGCAATGCCTATGTGGCATGAACAAGAAAATGTATCTACAGATGTGATAGATGATTTTCACATAAAATATGTAGTAAAAAGGTTGTATTTAATTTATTTTAATTGTTTTCTCAAATACATTAATGCAGACCCGGAAAAATTACCAGAAGGTATATGATATAATTTTTTGCTGTGTGTGGATCAAAACCACAACACGTGGCGCAGAAGCCTATTACTTAGCCTCTACGCCAAACGCGACAAGGATAGCCTACGACCTCCTTTGGGCTTTAAGCCAATTTTGATGAAACTTGGCAATTGGGCTAGATGCAGTGCAGTAATTTAATCATAAAAATATGCCAATAAACTCACATTTGCTTTACCTTTACTACATATGGGTTAGGTACAAGGTTAAATGGACAAAGGGCATAACAGAATGGACCAAAACCAAACCAACCAAAACATTGGGGCAATGACATTAAAAAGATTGCTGGGCCACTATGGCATAGAATGGCTGTCAAGAGAAGACTAGAAAGAGCTAGTAGGCCTTTGTGTCGCCAGACACGCCGACAACTAACAAGAGCAGCAGCAGAAATAAATGCATAAGTTGCCAATAAAAGACTAAAAAATAAATAAATACTACATACAGTTATGTTGCTTGTTCCAGGTAGTGGATGTCAGGGCTACACTCAATGTGCTGATACGATACGCACCATTCTATTTGTTACTATTTATAAAATACATGTATGACAGCCGGGAAGGAATCTTCACATTCATCATTCTTTTCTGTACATTTACGCACAGTAACAGTCTGGTTAGGAGGTAAGTGATATAGAAATATAAGACCGAAAATGACCTTCATAACTTTTTTCTTTATTTTAATTGTGTTATTGCTAAACAGTTCATTGTCGTAGGGCCGTGTGCTATTTTTCCCAGAATTTGATCCATATCCTATCAAAATGATCGAGTTTACGCATGGGTTCGAATTGCAGAATCCCACAAAAGTTCAAACACGTTTTTGAAATAAATTTAGGGCATAACATGAAAATTCGAATGTTGTAGCAGCTTTTTGCATTTCATGGAATAGGGGGCAAACGAGCAAACGGATCACCTAATGGTAAGATTACCGCTGCCCATGGCAACACCAAAGGAGTCGCAAGTGCGTTAACCGCCTTTTAAAAGGGTTTGGGCCTCCGGTATCCTCACTCGCTGGGCGAAACACAATGTAGGTGTTGTTTCACGCCGGTGGTCTGTGAGGCCGTGGTATCACTCCGGTCGAGCCGGCCCATTCATGCCGAAGCGTGGTCTCCCACGATGAAAAAGATCAAACACCTTTTTGAAATAGATGTAGGGATATACATAGTACATGAACTTGTAACTTTCAGGGAACATGGGAAACAGATGAATCGCAGCATACTGGCGTTATTCAGCGAATTAGTCTTCACATCTAGTTGCATAGTGATTGTGCACTTCCTCTTTGGGCATGGGAAGCTGCTGCCCAATGTTGTAATGTTCCCCGGCTACACTGAGCTGGATGTGTGGGAGCTGCTGTGGCTAGTCGTGCTGACTGATCTCATCGTAAAGATTATAACTGTGGACATCAAGCTTGTGGTCACTATGATGCCTGCATTCATACTTCCATTTCAGAAAAGGGTAAGGATCATGATAAGGTTTTATTATTTCATGCACCTATTTTATGTCAAAATTTACGATTCATGAATTGTATTTCTCCAGGGTAAGGTGTACTTATTCACGGAGGCCATATCTCAGCTGTACCGCTCATTGCTCACGATCCAGCCGTGGATCTTCTTCCTGATGCAGTCGTACGACGGCTCTGAGAAGATGGTGGGCATGTTCCTCACGTCCATCTACGTCATCGCCAAGGTCATCGAGGTGCTGGTGCGATTGAGACTCTTTAAGAACGCCACATGGACCCTACTGCAAAGTGTGGTGAGTGAACCATGTTCTGAAGAAATGAATTCTCTACTTTATTGATCTTTCTCGCTTTCGCTTTGTTTTATTTTATTTCAATATTTAGACAGCTGGGCAAAATAAAATTTACATACTCGATGACTGACGGTAACAAAAATCGAATAAAGTAATTATTTATAGTCATACTTAAGTAATATGAATTTTAAATAATAAAATATAGAGTTGTTCAACCATAATTTAACAGACTTAAGACGTGACTGAATAAACATTTTGATAGTATTGTTTCCTTTCACAGAACCTCGGTACAAAGCCGACATGCGAGCAGTTGCTGTCAGCCGGCGACTCGTGCCCGATCTGTCACGACGACTACTCGACGCCGGTCCGGCTGGGCTGCAGCCACATCTTCTGCGAGCTGTGCATATCGGCGTGGCTGGACCGCGAGCACACGTGCCCGCTGTGCCGCGCCAAGGTCGCCGACGAGCCCACCTGGCGAGACGGATCCACCACGTACGACTTTCAACTTTATTAAGGACGAACAATCAAGTGAATGTGATCAGCTATGTTCGGATGCCGGTCGACAAATAGTTAACTGATATTCAACATGAATGTACAATTGTTTCTAAAGCCAACAAATAGACGTTGGCTCTGTCTGTACCCCGGCTGCCCGGCATTTTGTTTTCTCTTACGCTCGTCGTATTTTTTAAGACGTAATTATTTGTTCGACGAAAATTCAGCCGATGTGGCTATATTATTAATTGGACATTTTTAAACATCCGTCGCGCCTCGTATGTAAGTTGTTGGCCGTGTGTAAGTGGTGATTACATTACCAGCTCAAAAAACTCCAGATTTTTGCCTAGCATTTCAAGCTTGCTGGGCTTGTATAATAACCTCCGAAGATAACTAACGTTAGTCGCGCTAACCAGTCGAATTTGGTAATACGGACGGGGACTTGGCTTGTCCTTGGCATGTCGGGGACGGC
This sequence comes from Acronicta leporina, assembly GCA_947256265.1. Classification (NCBI taxonomy): domain Eukaryota; kingdom Metazoa; phylum Arthropoda; class Insecta; order Lepidoptera; family Noctuidae; genus Acronicta; species Acronicta leporina. The sequence goes on from OX366523.1 coordinate 2,629,481, forward strand.
GAAGACCGTGTAGAAATTATACCGCGTGCTGTGACCTAGACGTAAGATAACTACATAGAGATCTTTTCCTAATGTACTGTTCCATTTCATTATGGGTTACGCATATTTACCATAAAAACCTATTTTGAATGCTTTATCAATTCCTGCAGAAATTCCTGCTTTAAAATCCATTTCTATATTCAATTCTTCCTCTACAAAAATTGTGGTATTAAATTATTTTTAATTAAAATATCGCCTTGTATTTATTATATAGTATGCAGTTTCATGCAATTAAAGTCCTAAGCTTATTTGGAATGAAAATGAGTCATAAATTTACGAGCTTTCAAGAGATTATTTAGGCCTAAAATCGCGATCGTGATCAGAGACGAGTCCCTGATCACGAAGGATTATGTACATAGTGTAAGTACATGTTAACCACGCCGCCGAATTTTAATTTTAATTAAACTAAATATATAAATGTAAATAGACATAAAATATTCAAACTTTAAATCATGATATTATAAATGTATAATAAATTAATGTAACACCTAAAGCTGGCATATTTTGTCAGCCATCCACTAACACTATATTTATGTACATTGAAGGATAAACCTCCTTGTTAGATTACATAAAGACATAATAACATATTATATAAATGTTAGATTATTTAATTGTTGTCTTTAAAATAACGTTGCTTTTAGCTAATTTTGATTTTAAAAAACATTGCTTTTAAAATACTTTTATGTAAGAATAAAATAAGCCAAATAGCATAGCATAATTATTAAACATGAATGTTTCCATATTGTAAATAACAATTACTTTAAGATATCTTAATAAGCGTAATGTGATAATTAAGATCAACCTGAATTTAGAATTTTGGATACTCTGCGGTAAAGGTGAAAATAAAAAAAAAACATTTATCTAATCTTGTATTCTAAATACTCTTACAAATTCTAAGTTTTTATGCATGTAATATTGTTTGGAGATTAAAAATATGCTGAGGTTTCAAGTAAAATGACAATATTATCGTAAAACGTAAAAAATAACAATGACATAATTATGTAATTAGGGGATAGTAACTCGCTCTCTGCTTCGCCACTAAAAATATTTACGTAGGTGCACATTTTTACTTACTTAAAATATACTGGTTTCTGACACTTACGCGAATATTAGACATTGAAATAAAACTATTTTTTACGGATTTTATCGCGTTGTATTTTTTTTTTATTTAATTCCCGCCTCCGTTTAATTCCCAGCATCCATGGTCACGGGTAGACTGAGGTGTTGGACGTCTTAATGTTAAAATTACTAACAGCTACCTTACATTTTTGTTAAAGGATCCGAAACGTCGGGAATTAAAAAAAATAATAATAATACAACGCGATAAAATCCGTAAAAAATAGTTTTATTTCAATTACTTACTTGAAATATTTACATAACACTAAAATATCAAAAACTAGCTTCTGCCCGCGGCTTCGCCCCCGTGGAATTCGGTCTGTCATCACATCCCCCGGGAACGGGACATAAAGTATCCTATGTCCGTCTCCTGGTTCTAAGCTACCTCTCCACCGATTTTCAGCCAAATCGGTTCAGCCGTTCTTGAGTTATAAATGGAGTAACTAACACGACTTTCTTTTATATATATAGATAATTAGCTAGGACTGCTACAAATTGTTTCGAATTACTATGAACAGTGTCGTATTTAGTGTAGGGAGCAAGTGGCGTTGCACTGTCCCATGTCTCTGGGCTCTTAAGACTGGCCCTGGCCACATGACGTAGTGGGATCTTTTTTTTTATCACTAATAGGCTTACGCTTGCCCACAACTTGCTTAACTGATGTTAAGCATCGAAATGGTCTACCATAGAGCGCACTTGCCTAGAAGGTACCTATTCACTCTCGTCTTGAAGACACCCAAATTGTAGGTCTCAGGGAACAATTATTCCGGTAACGAGTTCCACAATAGAGCAGTACGCACTATAAATGTAGACGCAAAACGTTGCGTGCGGGATTTAGGCGCCTTGCCGTAGCTCTACTCGTCCGATAGTGGAACGGGGATGGTGGAACTATTTCATGTAGTTCCGATGCACACTCTCTGAAATGTAACCGGTAAAAGACAGAAAGACATGCAACTTTGCGCCGATGCTCAAGGCTTTGCAGTTTGGCATTGCAAAGTGCATCATTGCCAATTAGCTTCTTAGCTCTCTTCTCAATGGACTCCAATGCCTCAAGCTGGTATATAGCCGATCCATCCCAAAGGTGCGAACAGTACTCCATGCACGACCGAACCTGTGCTTGGTATAGTGACAGCAACTGTTCCGGCGTGAAGTATTGTCGCACCCTTGAGAGGATACCCAGCTTTTTTCCGGCTAATTGAGCCTTAGACTTAATGTAGGAGCCAAGTTGAGTGTTGGTGCTAGAGAAATACCAAGAAGCTCAAGATGGTCTGAAAACGGCACGGTTACATTTCTTACGGATCTGGAAAAAATACGCAGATAACATTAAGATGAAAGTGGCGAAACAGATTTCTAGCGTCACGAAGCTTTAGGATGGTCGCGTGCTATGTAGTACAAAACTGTATTGTATTGTTAATTTATTAATATACTTACTACTACGCTCAGAAAACGTTCTTGTGTACTACTATAATGACGTATTTAATATCTCAACACAGACGCGATCACTAATAAGTTTTTTTAGAAAGTGACAAGTAGGTAATATCCGCATGCTATTATTGTATCTTAGCTAGTTTTCATATTTTGTAAAAAAAAAAACCTTTATTGACATTCCAGATCTTGATAACGCGTTATTTTAAATTTAGTAACGTGCTTTAGAATAATTATATACTAGATTCGTTATGTCTTTAATCTTTAAAAATAATCTTATATGAATTTCTTATTACTAACATGTTTTCACCTTATGTTCTTTTTGCCAGTGCAACTTGACTACTTGTTCTGAGGATTCAGTTCTGAGCAGTGTCTTGCATTGAGGTAAAATCTACCATAGTCCTAAGATTTACTAGCAGTTGTGAGCTGAGACTGCGGCCAAGCGTGATCCTTATCACATAATCTCAATTGAACACATATATAGTTATTACGGAACACAAACACGCCTGACCGCAAGATGTCTGAACGCCTTTTACAATACAATAAGTGTATCATTTAAATTAATCAAAGACTACGGCTTCATTTAACTGGTGACTACATTTAAAACAGTCTAGCTACCTACACTTATTTGCTCTTCACAATAAATGCATTAGAATAAAAATCTGCCCTCTGTCACTGTAACTGTTATTTAATAACTGAACACTAAACATAATGATGGAATATGTAGCTATTCATTTGTAGTCAGAATATAATTAATATTAATCAAGATTTTAATTACGCTCCTTACGCATCTCTCTATATTCTTGTTTTAATACATAATGAATTATACTCTTTGTTAATAGTAGGTGTGTACAGATGTTTATAAATATTTTGTTTTTGTCTATGATGCGATGCAAATGTCTACACGTGTCAGTAGACAGTCGTTGGTTACAGTAGTTGTTGAGTTAATAAAATATTCAACAATATAATCATTCCGTTTTTTTAAATAATTTGATTCTAAAGTTATCGATGTTTTTTTTTAATTTATATTATTTAAAAAAATGTTACCCACACTAGGATTTTCTCCTGTATCATGGGTGCATTTACAAACACAAATTCTCACATACACAAACACCCAGACCCGGAACAACTACAGATAGTTCAACTCAGTTGTGCGCGCGGCCCTATGTGTGCGTGGGCTTGTAAATATATAACTTTCATTCGTGTGGCAGTGACGCGGCAGTCGTCGTCCACTGCAACTATCTGTACCTGTAGATCATACAAATATTTGCTCCGTGTCGCAGAAGTTATCGATGATCTTTATAACCTTAGCATTTTTCATGCTAACATTATAAAGTTATTTTAGTGAAGGAAAAAATCGCTTAGTGGTCATAGCGTCTGCTGTATCTAAACACAAACCGCAGGTTCGATCCTGCCTGCGAGTCGAATTTTTCTTTCACTAAAATAACCATGTAATCTTAGCATGAAAAATGCAAAAAAAAACACAAAAAGATAGTTAATAGGTATGGTAGCATCGTACGACATAGAACTAATCGTAAGGTAAGTCATGTGGGTTGAGAGGCAAAGTACAGTCCGTTTTTTTGGACTTGTCTTTTTTGGTAAACAAACCCTTCCCGATGCGAAAATCACAAGTTTTTCTTTAATCACGCACTTGATGTAGGAAACGATTTTATTAACACTTACATTATACACATACACTTTAAATTACACCAAAAACTGCTTCGAAATCACTATAAAAGTCTATTATTTTTAATAAAAACGAAATTTTATGTAATTACATTTTCACAGAATAAAATAATCATGACAATTTGACATTTCTAAACTCTAGATTATCTACGAATTTTAGGGGATGTGACAAAATATTGAATGATTTTGATTTATGTGAATGAGCAACTGAACTGTAATTTCAAGTATTTTTTTCAATTTTGCAAAAAGTCCTTATCTTCACAAAAATAATATTGTTAATGTACAATATTATCCATAGCATTCAGCATACTACGTTTTTAATCATGAACCCTGTGCTGACATTAAAATATTAAATATTACAGATGGAATTAACAAGAATTAGAATTAAGAACAATAATAGTTGTAGCTAGGAATTTTGTCTAGAAGGGGCAGACATTCCGATGCGGACCACAGTGACGACGTTGTTCCCGAGGTGAACGGCGTAGAAATGAGTGGTGGTTGAAGTCTCAAGGCCAGAAGTACTGCTCCAGGACCCGACGGCTTGCATGGCAAAGAGTGGGTCTCGGCCTTGGCGGCTCTCGGGCCTCGATTGAGGTAGTTCCTTAGCGCACGAGGGGCCAATTCCACTCCGATGGAAAATGGGGAAGCAGATCCTCTTTACAAAGCCGGGACGCCCTGCAGATTCTCCGTAGGCATTCCGATCCTAGTGCTGCTCGTCAATGTGGGCAAGCTAATTGAAAGTCCTTGTGGACTGCCTTGTCGGGCACCTGGTGGGGGTGGGTTTACTCTATCGGGTTCAATGATACTGCATCAGATGCACCGAACCAGAGGTTCATAATACATGTGTGTCGGAATCTGATGACTCTTCAGAGTCATCAGATTCTGACAAGTCGTGTATTTTAGAGGAACTACTAATAAATTAATGTTTTGCAGTTGTCGTTTTATTTCTTCATATTCTCTTCACACATTCACTTCATATTTAAAATTAAAAATCAAATCAGTACTCGTCAAGGTGAGAATCATTCAGTCTTGGCTAAGAGTATTTAGTTCAGTCATTCATTCATGATTTCCCAACATTATCTAACCACTATCAATTATCTCTGGTTATTAGGACGCCATATTTGTTTACCAAAAAAGACAAGTTAACTGGGATAGACTGTAACTTGCTTTTCAATAGATGTTACTGTCGTCACCTTCAAGACGTAAGTTCAGCATGTGAAGCAAATTTTGACATGGCAGGTGGGACTCGCGATGGCTTAGTGGTATAGCGTCTGGTGTATCTAACCAGAAGACGCAGGTACGAATCCTGCCTCTGAGTCGAAATTTTCCTTCACTAAAATAACTTTATAATCTTAGCATGAAAAATGAAAAAAAAAACAAAGATAATTTGATTCTGTTGTACTCTAATTATTTAGGGAATATTTGCTTGTCGAATAATAATATAAATAACTAGCTTCGGCCCGCGGCTTCGATCGCATGAAATGTAAAAACGAAAAAAATGGAAAAACCAGCATTGATGATCTCTTCTTTGTTGCCTCTATACATCAGGGAGGTCAAGCTGTATATCAGGAGATTCAGGATTCGTTTATTTAATTGAGATAAGAAGTTCACCAGTTTTTAAGTTGGAGCATATAAAAATTAAAATCTATTCAGTAGTTTTTGCTCCAACCCGTAATAGACAAACAGACAAGAATTTAAAAAATCGCATTTTCGGATTCGGAGACGTTTATACCGTTTATATACCATACCACTTGTTTCTCCTCCTTGGTGGTCACCTTTACCCACGTGTTTTTTTTAAATATCTTCAGTTCTCATAAATATGTATAGACACAGCTTTTTTAAAATTTTATAATAGTAGAGATAATGAAAGGAATTCTCTAATTATTTAGGGAATTTTGTCAGAACTGTGTGAAATCCCTGTGATTATTGTTTTTGGCGATGTGGGACAAGTTAGTGCTGATGTGTGTAGGTAATATAATTACATGATTTGGTGAAGACATTTGGATTTAGTTACATATAAACAACATATAAATTTAAATCACATTTTAATCATAGTTTACACTTTCATAGATTCACATAACATAGTTATTATCGCTTAAGATTACTTTTCGCCTACAAACGTGAAAAATTAAATAATTTAGATCATTAATAGTAATTATTATTCAAAGTATCACAAATATTGGATAGAGTAACACTGCTCTGAAAGCGCGAAGCATCTATCGTATATCTAGGACTGTCACTTTCCCAGGATCGCTGTTCTGGACTCCGGTTATCTTACTTCAAAACTCGTTACATTTATCAAATAATTAAATCACAGAGTCGCTTCAAAAGTACTACATAATCACACGCGATTGGCACAAATCATTAAATCAAAGTAGGGATGAGGACTTACGACGGACGGACGATTGCGAATACAAAACGGTAGCGCGCCTTCACTTTGATTCGGACGTATAGATCGTAGAAAACAAATCGACAATATATAGTTGTCAGCGCAGCGCACGTATAGTTTTATCGTAAGCTCAACCTTTGGCAACGGTGGGTCGAGCCGCGCCGCGTCCGGCTCGGTCGCAGTCGTCCGGCCGCGCGAGGCGATCACAACGAGAGAGTACTGTGTCCGGGGGCGGGCGGCGCCGCGTTACGCGGGCGGGCTGTCCGGGCGCGTCTCGCACGTGGCGCTGAGCTGCGCATGCGCGTGCGAGGCGTGCGGGGCGTGCGAGGCGTGCGGGGCGTGCGAGGCGTGCGGCGGCACGGGCGGCGGCGCCGGCGACTCGCGGCCCGCCTCCGGGTCCGCGGGCGGCACGGCCGACCCGTACAGGAACAGGCTGCGCAGCCGCGCCGACCGCGACGACGTGGACGGCAGCTCGTCGGGCCAGCTGGCGGCGCTCGTGTTGTCGGACGCGGCCACGTCGGCCGTCACCTCGAGCCGGTGCGCGGCCGGCGAGTGCGTCTCGTGCCCGCCCAGCGAGCCCGCCAGCGCCGCCAGCGACGGCGCCCGCACCTCCGCGTGGTGCGACCCCGCCGACAGGGACGCGTCACCTGACAACATTACACTTACGTCACTCATCTAGGTTATCAATGCGGGATTGAGTTTGTATCCGAACGTTATGTAAGAGAGCAAGAGATGAATTAATGTATCTGAACAGGCTGCGTAAAAGAGAAGTATATGTGGGGAAAGGGACAAAGAATGATCGAAACAGAAACGACTTAGATGGAAGACAAGTAAAAATAAGGATATATGAAGAAAATTAAAAATAAATATCCTTACTCTATTTCAAGAAATACATAATTATAACTGTCTTTTGGAATAATGACTGTGTATAGTGTTTGGTTTGTCACCTATGCTGGGTTCAAGTCGTCTGGAAGCGGCGTCCTGGTCGGGCGCATGGTCCCGGTCGTCGTCGAAGTGCGCGGCGCCGGGGGCGGGCGCGCCGCCCGCGCAGCCGCCGGCGCGGCACAGCGACACGGGCACGACCCCGTACACGTAGAACAGCAGGATGGGCACGCCGATGCCCACGGCCAGGCCGGCCACGAGCGGCGACACCAGCAGCGCCGCGGCCACGGCGGCGGCCACGGCGGCGCGGCGGCGGGCGGGCGGCGCGCGGCGCAGGCGCCGGTGCGCGCGCCGCCCCGCCCACAGCGGCAGCCCCACCAGCAGCGCCGGCAGCGCCACGCCCGCCACCACGGCGATGCCCAGCGGCGCGCCCGCCAGCGTGCCCAGCTGCCACAGCAACTTCTTCTTGCGCGACCACGGCTTCTTACCCCAGAATGTGCACCCGCTAGGGCTGGAAACAATAACACTATCAAAGTCAGTCAAAATATTTTATTTCAATTAGACCATTAAAATAGGTACTTTTGAAAAGTCAAACTAGTTGCACGGTTCCAAAAAGTGAGTCTTATGGAGAAGAACCGGCAAGACATCGGATTCTCAAATAATGTGAATCCTCGTTTAATATTGTCGACTTCGGTCAAACTTGGACATACTCCAACATTCACACATCTTGTTATCGCAATATTGTACCAATGAAGATTGTAACTTATTTTATTTTAAAAGAGTGTCCATGAAGTTTCTTGCCGGATTCCATCCATTCAACCTTTTAGAACCGTGCAACTAGAATCATAATAAACGTTTCATAAAATAAAAAAACATTTGATTTGATTGAAGAAACTCCATACACTCTTTAAAAAAAATTATAAATCAGATTACAATATTAAGCTTTACAACTTTTGTTTTAAATAGTTGCTGAGAATGATGCCGTTTGATGTGTAAAATTTATTCATTACTTATAAAAAAAAAGAATCGCCACAGCAAATAAGAGCTGACCATCGTTACTTACGTTACTACAGTGTTTATGAAATGTACGTCATCCAAAAGTTAGTACTACTAATCAGATAAGTATGATGATACACTTCTATATTATGTATCAATGATCTCACCTCAAATAATGTAAGTCTGAAACCTCTTTCATACATAGCCAACAGAACTCGGCGCCACAAACGCAGCATACCATATGGTTGCAGGAGCCATCTTCCACCTTCACTATTAGTACAGAACATCGGGGGCATGGCTTCACTTCACCTGCAAAAATATATAAGTAGTTATAGCAAATTTGTTTTTGTGCCTCAAAAGTCTAAAATGTATCATGCAATCGTCATAGAAAAGGGCCATCTTAAATTTGAGTGTTCTTTTTTTAGGGGATAGGGATAGCAAGCGAGAAGATGGATTGCCTGATGGTAGGTGATTACCGATGCCCACGAACGAAAACACCAGAGGAGTGCAAGTGCTACCATTTAAAAAGATTTAGGCCTCCGGTATCCTCACACACTCGGCGAAACACAACGTAAGCGTTGTTTCACGCTGGTTTTCTGGGAGGACGTAGTGTCACTCGACCCGGCCCATTCATGCCGAAGCATGGCTTTCCCACGGTTAAAATCGCGTTAAATAATAATTGTTCATTGCGTTAAAAATTCCCCAAATTCGTGGGAACACCCCTAAGCCGGTTTAAGGAAAATACAGGAGGAAATTGCTAATACTATTAACTTGAATTCAAATTAATTTGAAGCTATGTGGGAGTTAGGGTTGCCAGGCGTCCGGATAAAGCCGGACATAGGTAGGTAGGCTTTTTGATTGCGTGTCCAGCTTTTGTTAGGCTTTTTACATTTTGCAAACGAGCGAGCGCCGAGCGTGGCCAAGCGCAGGCGGTCGCTCCCGCAGGCCGCCCGCCCCCTTGCGCCGACCCAAAATCCTCAATAATGTACGGTCCAGCCTTTCTATCCAAATGTCCGGCCAAGCTGGCTGATCTGTCCGGCTATTAGGATTGGTGACCTGGCAACCCTATGTGGGAAGCAATTTTGTATTGACCTAAGTATGAAATACGAACCATGGTCAATGTCGGCGTGCGAGGGCTGCGGCGCGCGCGGCGGCGGCTGGCGGCTGCGGCGCGCCGCGTCGCACGTCTGCGTGGGGTGCCACGCCGCCTTGCAGTGGTAGCAGAACGACGCGCCGCAGCCCGGCGCCAGGCACGACAGCTTCGGGCACGACGCGCACCCCGTCGCCACCACCGCGAAACTATACCAGTACCAGTACAATCAAACCACTAAACACTAAACAATCTGCCTATTTCCATCTTAGAATATACAAAAAGATGTAATCTATATGTAAAAATGAATCCCTATTTTCCTCAGTCACGACATCACGCGTGAACGGCTGGACCAATTTCGGTAATGTTGTAAACTGTTGGGAGATATAATATGGTAGACACCGCCCCAAATAAATTGAGATAAAATCAGGAGGATGTACTCATGTACAACATAGTTAAAGTTGCAAGTTGTTTTTCAAGATGACAAGGCACGAAATTGCAGATTACGAAGGTGTTATCAGAATAAAAGTTGGCAATTGTTAATAGTCCAAACATGTAGTGTTTAGGATAGTGAAGAAAAATATTTTTGATACTTATATAACAGTTGCGTATATACTCTGTACCAGATATGGTCAATAATAATCACACGCTATTCAATTTTAAGATGCCATCAAGTCTCTCAGTTTGTTTTAAAGTGATAAAGACAGCTCCACCTGCTGTCTCAAGCTCAAGACGACAACTAACTGACTTAACGGCGTCTTGAGTTTGAAAATGTAGCTACTAGGGTCTGATATGAACAAGTGTTGGCACAAACCTGCAGTCTGGTGCGGGACACCACCGCGTGTCAGGGTCAGCTGCGAGCGCGCGCCGCACTGAGAACTCCTCGTACTTGTCGTACAACACTGGATTGTCCACGATGCGACGCACGTCTGAAACAAAACATTTTACTCATAAAAAGATAGCACCGGACATTCAGTGGCGAGATGGGTCGACAAAATGTATCAAATTGACTTTAGGTTCATCAATTTATTAATAGTACATATAGCGTTGATAACAAAAACCCCGGTTCTTTGTGTCTGATTTCTGGAGTACAATTAATATCCGTGAATTCCGACAATTATGTTGTGATAATGAACTTGAATTTTTGTATATGAAACACTGATTATGAACACGAGAATGTTCGTGTTGACCATAACAAACAAGTGTTGGGCCACTTGCACCAACTTTTTAAATATGTTTAAATACAAAAATATATGTGAGAAGCTGGCGCAAGTGGCCCTTAGTGTAGTGAGTAGTGAGTGGTTAGTGTAGAGTCACTTAAAACACTGTAATTAGATAATGTCATGATGTAACCACTCTTAATAAAGGATGGGGTTAATAATAGCAGCTTTTTTTGTGGATATTAGATAGCCAGCAGTGATATTTCTGTAAATGCCATAACCAAATGCCATACATTGGTCGCGAGATAAACCAAAGATATCAGTCAGTCAGTTATTTAATTATTGATTTTAATTAATTATTGTTTTCAGTAGTTATGTACTTTACCAAATATGCAAAATAAATATGACACGTGTTTTGAACTTTACTAAACAATAAAAAACTTGGTACGGTGAGTTAAGAAAATAAATTATGAGTCATTCATATGTTATTCAGCTTAACTAGCTGTGTGATCTTGTGAGCTGTGAATCAAAAGTGGTCCCGATGTTACGGTATTATTCAAAACAAAAAAATAAACTTGTTTGATTTGGCCTGGGTAGAATATCAGTAGTTTTTATAAGGAAAATCCTGCTATAAAGTTGATCAATGCGTGTATACCTACGCCAATTCGCTAAGTGCAAGCACCATTACACATTGAGCAATAATAATTATAAACACTTATCTTGTAGAAATGTCGCTTGACACAGAAATCCCCTTTGCATTGTAACGACTCAGCTTTAAGGTATACAGTATAATTATATTTATTTATCGTTCTTAGAACTCCTTAGTCAACATAACTGTTAAATGGAATTCGGCACGTCATCCTTTCAATTTAGGCTTTTGTATTTGTAGAAAAGGTAAAAGTTTAAGTTAAGAGATGTTTATATTTATTAATTTACCAGTACAGTTGCGGTTTGAATGTAACGATTTCATTTGTTTATTTAAATACTTAAATGTTACAGTTTTATATTTATTTAAGGAAAATTCTGTCATTAAATATAGATTACGCTTACCATAATCATAAGTTATGGTAAGCGACGTTGGAGCACGTACACAAGTCGATTCGTAATTTGCATATATCTGTGATAAACGCAGTGTTGAATACTTAAGTATCCTGTACTGAAGTCAAAAGTAAGAGAAGAAGGGGCGACACGAAGGGAGGTACATAGTAGAACTTGGGGTAATATTCCGAGTAGATCTATGCTTAAAACTTACGCTTTCATGTCGCATAGAAGCATACATTTATTGTTCCTATTATTGTTTTCCTATTCCTACTTAAAATAGTTTTTTTTAAGTTTACTAGTAGGTAATGGTCGTACATTACTAGTATTCTTGCTAAGCTAAATGCTTGTGTTACGTGTGGGTTCACGTCGGTAGTGCAATGGGTGGGTTTCGGACCGGCAACCGTGATTGCAAGTCCGACGCCGCCCTACCCACTAGGCTATGTGATAATTATGGAGCTTATGTGATATTCATTCTCTAATAACGAAAACAATTGAGAGGTAATTTCGACGATCTGTGTCACGCTGGGTAATCGATTCGCAGAAGACAACCGTGTAGTGTACAAGGAACTGTCTATTGAATTGAACTGATTATTGTCCTAATGCTCAAAGTATGGAAGAAAGAACAGGCTTGATATTCTTTATTGTATTTGTCATTAAAATTATACAATTTAAGGCTTGATAAAAAATTCAAAACATAGCTAATTAAAACACGTTCTTTTAAGAAAAGTTGATCTCAATGTGAAAGGCTAGAATGGTCACGCGATGACATAAGAATTATTGTAAAGCATTTCCGGTTTCATTACCGTAACTAGTCTACATGTTATGACTATGAAAGTCATTTTGTAGGAGTTACATTGAAACTTATAAAATTGAGCCGATTCGATGAATCAATTACATAATAATTCAAACTTTCAATATTATAATAAGAATAGTGAGGCTTTCAATTGGAATGTACTAAATATTTATACAGGAGTTTATTTCGCTTACATTTCCTGTCTGTGTCACCTATAAGCAACACGTGTAGAATGGCATCTCCATCGTCATCATTCGCTTGGAGCAGTTATTTTCTTCAATCTATCTTTAGCGTCTGTTATCGCAGCTTAGCTTTTAAAGTCATCCAATCCCACTATTTTTTTTCCAGAATGTCTTTGATCTTGCATCCACTTTCTTACCTATAGAATGTAGATTATATTCAGGGATAGAGATACTTTCTGCGGCCAAGACGACCATTTTCCCGAAAAGCCCTATCTGGCGCCACGGAGAACAACGTGCGACGAGAATAATGTCCGCCACTTATGAAAAAAGGGTATCTTTGGATCAGCGATTGCGCACTCTCCGTTCTTAACCCTGCTTTGAGACCTACTAGGTTATGGAGTTCTTCATATATCAAAGTACAATTTACCTGAGGGATGCATGCTCTCGTGGCATACAGGGCAATTGACGGGCACCCTGGCCTCGAAGATCTCGATGGCAAGGTATTGCCGCAAGCAAGGCTCGCAGCAACGGTGCGCGCACCACGCAAGCCGCACCATTGACGCAGAGCTGAACATCGACAGGCATAGTGGACACTCCAGCACATCACCCTGTAAGAAAAAGGAAAGTTTTTATATACATGAAATGAATTTTATTTAGCGAACAGTCAGTAGGAACGTAAAGAACTTCCCCAGTGTTAGAATCAGTTTTTTTTTCCTTCGTCTCAAGCCTCGGTGTATCAACATAAATCGTATCAGAAGGTAAATCACCACTGGGGTAGAAAACTACGACCGCCAAGGTGACACCCTCATGCCGGTTGATACGTAGTCCTTTCAATGGATAACTACGAAATACTGTGTCAATAAACCTCTAATATTTTTTTCTTTCTAAAAGGATAAACGTTGGACCTCATAATAGGACGCCATATAGCTTGCTTCATACCGTAGCAAGTTATCACGTAATGCCACATCAAACATGTTTGCTCGTCTTGAGATCCGTAACATTATTAGTTGTAAAGTATGCAAATAAATCGGAATATTTATGATTTTTTAAGCTACTAAGAGCAAGCAGCAGTTTGACATGTTGTAAGTACCGGTTGTTAATCTTCTGACGTCTATTATATTTATTAAGTAGGTACATAAATATAGTCACGAAACATAAAATGCGTCACTGATCCGTTTCTGGTTTGCACACGTCCGTCCCTAACAAATTCACCAAATATCCCATTATGGAGGTTTCTGCATATATAAATAAAAATGAAATTTGCATTTTCTTCCTCTATGGCCTATGCATTCATAAACCATTCATCCGATTTGGTTGAAATTTCGGTGAGTTGTCGCGTGGTAAGTGTCGGGACCAATATTGTAGTCTCTCTCTAGATGGCTGTAAGTAAAGCACGATCATGCTCGGTGGAAGGATCTTATGATACCAACCTCCAAACAATTTCACGTGTTCCGTCGTGTGTAAGTAAGAGCCAGAATCCGACTGTGTATTTCACTTGAATTGCTAACCTGATGACATTATAATAAAAACATTTAGTGTTAGGTAAGTGTTAGGTAATTAATATTTTTAAAGTTCTAAGGACCAAAATTTTTCCCCGTTAATAATGGCGTTGCGGTTGGTATTCCCCAGTATAATAATGTAAAAGCGAGGAAATATACCTTTCCTTGTAACGGCGCGTGCGCAAGACTGTTCTGCCGCGATGTCTGGTCAGCAAGACTAAAATATTTATAACTGTATGTTGTGTTGTGATCGTAATGATGAATTATTATATGTGGTAGAGTTTTTACGAGTAAGCACCTAAGAAAAATATATTGATCATTTATAGTTAAGTACCTAATTGATTCAATAGGAAACAAGGAAGTGAATTAACTGTTTGAGTGTTTTTATGATGGTCATTCATAATTTGAATGAGTTACTCTTATAACACTAACAGTAAATGAGTATATTTTTATTTATAATCGCGTTGACGTACAGTCATATTAAAATAAGATCTGTTTTTATATATTGTTTAGATTAGACATTTACTTTTTCGGATTGTAAATTCAGGAGAGTATTTAATTACCGAAAACAGGTACAGTCTCAGCCTCAGGCCAATAAAATAGTTATCTCGTTAAAGAGAAGACGATATGGTCTTACTAGGTGCCATATTATATTATAAAGATTGCCATATCATATTTAGCAATTCTTTTGGAGTCAAATCATATTATTTAGAAACCATAACTTCTTTTTATGAGTAACTAGCTTCTGCCCGCGACTTCGTCCGCGTAGCGCGATGATATATAGCCTTCCTCAATAAATGGGCTATCTAAAACTGAAAGAATTTTTCAAATCGGACCTGTAGTTCCTGAGATTAGCGCGTTCAAGTAAACAAACAAACAAACAAACTCTTCAGCTTTATATATTAGTAATCAGCTTTATATATTAGTAATAGATTAGTAATTTTCTAATGTGATCTGCTTTTGAAAAGCAGTCAACAACCAAGTATTTTTTAAGGTTCTGCTGCGATTCCCAGAAACAGTACTACATATTCTACAGTAGTACGGTGTATGAATCTTTTCTCTCCATGAGGTGTATGAAGAGTTATAAGTTCTCTTAGTAGTCACCGGGTTCCGTAACATCAAGGATAGCCGATTGATTGATACTGAAACGCATATAGAAAAGGATTTGGAGGAGATCAAAATAAATAGAATTGTGTACCAAACGTTCCATACCGACACCGTACCATTAATATCACACTAATTAGCAGTACGAATACATATAATTACCGTACGCTTGGAACACGAGGCATGGATCGAATCAATTGTAATGCATTGTTGTAATAACAATAATTATTAATTAAACGCGTCTACTACGCAAGTTCGTTACCCGGTGATACTATCAATGCACTATTTATTGCCCAGACTTTTATTCGTTCGTGTTTTAAAATAAAGGGCACATACTCTGATGCACTGTACGTCCAAAATTGATACAAAACTAGAATCGTGATCATTGAATATAAAACAGGACCGTCTAGACAGCTACTTCTCATGCCAACAATTAATTCATAACTAAGTCTTTCCCCGAAAAAATATTAATTTTCATTTATTTGTTTGAAAAACTAGAACTTTATGAATGTAAATAGTTTACATTCTTTATATTACGTCAGCAAATTTTTACCTCAACCACGTAGTTAGGTAACATAAATTATACATAAAATCCAAACATTTCTAATGGAAGCCTTCAGTTTCTATTCCCGTCCTTTGTGTACAGTTTTACGTCAATTTGCGACAAATAACACGGGGCGTAGCAATTAACGACCTAAATTGAGAATAATGGAGTCAAATGGGCCCACTTCTGACTTGTAGGAGCTAGGAGTGTCGGGCGGCGAAAGATATTTAGCGGAGCGAAGTGGAAGTGGAGCTTCGTAACTAATTAGTAATTTACGGGCTGCTGACATCTCTTTGAGTTGGAACGGTAGAAGTGGTTGGAACAATGGAGGTCGGTCACCCGAGCGACGGCGTCGAGACGCGTGCAAAAGACTGAACGCCAGTCCCTCTAACTGTATCTACCTGTGTAACATTTTCTAAACCGTGGATTCATAAACAAATAATTTGTGTTTATCATATATTATGAATCTATGCAAAATGATTAACTACGGATATCGGCTCAGAAAATTTTCAGGCGGCGCTTATGACTATGCATTTAATCTTATTAAAATACCTAACATAAAACGAAAATTAAATAGGTGTTGACCGTCTTGGTCGAATCATTGAAACATCTATTAATTTTCGATCCCGGATTCAAAGGGAGCGGAAATTACCAATCTTTCACACCATTTCATATCATTTTCAGGTATATAAGAAGACTATACCGATATAACTAAAGCCTCCAAAAGTACATCATCGCCAAAGGTTCGGCTGAATTATTACTTTCGCAAAGATAACGGAACTTGAGCTTTAAGAATTTAACAGTGATCTGACGTTAATACGACTTCGTTCAATACCATCAAAAATTTCATTGCTCTTAAAAAAATCTTAGATACTAAAAATGTACACCGTAAGTTGGGTTGTTCAGCCGATCCTTTGCGTCACTGGCTTCAAAATTTCAATAAAATCAAATAGCATAATTAAGAAAATCATATTCTCGGTGTAAGTAGGCTTCGGTGGGTTCATGACCGCAATAGCCTCCGCGAATTTGCCGTTAAAGAAAGCAGGTTAATTATTTTTCCAAACTTCCGTTATAACTTAGCGATTACTGATCGCTAATCTTACGTGCATGAAGGCACGGGGCTACAATCTAGGAACGCACTTCGGCGGTATAGAAATTGATCCGCCTATCTCTCCCATACAGAAAATACCATGCTCAATAAAGTTCTGCATGGTATGTGAAGTGTATCAACACTTACTAGGCTGGCATGGTAGCTTATAGCCCGATTCTTCATAGCTACCAGTCAGAGGAGTTTCGTGCCTTCTTTTTGGTCTTAATTCCCCGTGGGTACAATTATCTTATAATATGCTTATTTCTAAGGAAGTAACTGACTTTTATGGTATAAAATTACACGACCAACAGTTGAAGTTTTCAAATAAAAAATCAATGCTGCAAAAATAATATGGCAACTTAATAAGATATTAATATGTAAATGTTTGCACTCATACGTAGGATAACACGCACAAGACTTAATTATACACATTTTTACACGTGTTAGAAAATAAATTCGGCAATTCTTTGTATATCCACTATGTAAATCTTAAGCACCTAAGAAACATGTACACTCAAATTTATTATGATTAGGATGAATAATATAAGGTGTTGGAGCAAAAGCACGACAAGGTTATTAGACCTTATCAAAATTGCAAGAAGCCGCGAACCCTGTATTCTAAAGAGTGTAGAAGCAAAAACGAGTTTATTTAAAACCTTAATTTTACACAATTTATCGTAAACAAAGTTACAATAAGGAACAGTAAGGGCCGACTTACTTTCGGTGGGAGTGGGAGATAGCATCGAATCTCGAACAAGACTGCGGATCGAAGGACCAAAAAATGTGATGGAATTAAAACTAAGATTACCGTTGGCGTATGCTAAAATGTCATGGTCCATGATTGGAGGATTAAGTTAAAATGAATGCACTGCATTTCTGTGAGGCTATGCACAAACCACAGTTGTAGGTACAGCGCATTGTGTGGTAGACCTTGGAAAAAAGGGAAAGTTATAAAGTAAAAGTAATATAGTTATATATGGCTAAGATAATCGAGAATGTACTATCTCATGACTGTTGAACAAGCTTTCGGGACAGAGAACAAACAAGGGATAATTTAACGATACCATTTCTTCAGTGTCGGACAACTTACAAGAATCGATGTCTAGACAAAGCAGATAATTCGCAAACTTGGATGAATCTTTGAAAACTGCTTGTTTTAGCAATTTGTTAATCCATTAATTTATTTTAAAATGCTATGAAAATGAATAGGCCAAAGCCGAAATCCAAGAGTGTTAATGTTAATAATGCGAGCTTTGGAGTTTGATTATATTTTATCTTTTTAATCTGCCACCTGCCAAGTTTCACTAGATATTTCTCAAATAAGCAATTTGACATTTGACAGAGCACGCAATACGTTCGTATCTACGCGCGGCGAGGATTTTCATAATCATGAAACATTGTATTGGCGTGCTTTGAAAGAGAGAGTAAATGTGGTTTCTAAAAAATTCTATTATATGGTTGTGGTATTAATCTTATGATGACGTCACGATACTTCCGATCTTCAAAGACGCGAGATAGTGTTGTTATTGACCGCGAAGTTATTATAATTTTCTTGTGAAGCCAAGTTATAACAAACAAAACCAACAAATAATTAAGAAAATGTCATATTCAGGCACGTATAAAAAAGGATATTTTTTTCTAATATTGCTTTGTTGTTTGGACAACAAGTTTTATAGCTAGCAACACAAATTCAATTCTAGATAAGGAGCCGACAGATAATAAGGTCGACGACAAATCGGCTAACATGGGTCACTGCGGCGTGCGAGAGAAAGGTGGTCTTGTCTAGATCTTACGAAACGGTTAAGGCTAGATATTTTAAGTTATAATATCTAGATAATATAGAACCGATTTAATCAGAAATGGATCATTTTAAATATTTACATCATTGTTAATTAACTATCATCTTTTTAGATTTTAATGTTCGATTTATATTATCAAATTAATGTACAACTTGATAGTGTTTTCCGAAACGACTCAATTACGTATCGAGGACAACTTTATATCACCATTTATTTATATTTATATGTATATTGATTTTATTTATTCAATATATAATATAATATAATAATCAACCCATTATATGTCCCACTGCTGGGCAAGGGTCTCCTCTAACAATGAGAGGGTTTAGGCTATAGGCCACCACGCTAGCCTAATGCGGGTTGGTAGACTTCACACGCCGTCGAGAAAATCTCTCAAACGTGCAGGTTTCCTCACGATGTTTTCCTTCACCGATATAATGAACTATTAATACGCACATAACTTCGAAAAGTCAGAGGTGCGTGCCTTGGATTTGAACTCGAGACCTTTGACTTGGCAGTCCAATGGTCATATCACTAGGCTATCATATGTACCGTAAATATTTCCAGAAATCCGACTTCCAAATATTATATTATATTTAAATTATAATACGGTTATACTACAACTGTTTAGTATTTCGTTGGTACGACACTGTCGACTACACAAGCTAAACGCTGTTTTCCTACAATAATCTCGACTGAGGCAATCTGATGATCGTCGAGAACAAAGGCAGTTTTTCGAGGAAAACGCTCCATAGAACAATAATAATGGCAGACGTAAAACCACCTTGTGTTATTTACGAGTATATTTACGAGGGTACTTAAAAGTTTGACACATTGCCTACACAATATTCACTGGCTATTTTTATACAAATAAATTGTGTACAGACATTTATTTACCTTTTAACATGCTTAAACCAAAAAAGGAAAATGATATTAATATTTGGGTAAAGACGTACTAAAAGCTAAATTTTCGAAACTGGTTGTTGAATATTTGAAAACCCTTAGAACGTCAAGATGTTAAAAAACACAATCACAATTAAAATTAAACTACATCATAGGCGAATATCAGCGGCAGCGTTAGAAGAAGTCTTTCTAGGAGGACGTACGCCGATCTTATTAGCGAAGTCCTTCAAAAAGGTCAGATGCGTAGTAAGTACTCGCAACCGGCGCGTATGTATGAGAAGATGTATGAATGTCGCAGAAGCAAAATAAGTATGCAAGAATCGTAGCAAGTGGCGGTCTATAGTTTCTGTTTCTGCCTACCCTTATGGGAGAAAGGCGTGAGTGTATGTATGTAAGTAAACTACACCACTGCCTTTAAGCAATCAGCAATGTAAAACAAGAACCAGAAACTGCTATGTTAAGAGAGATGAAAAGAATGATTTGTTATTCTCGTAAGCCTGGGAGAGGGTAATCAATAAATCAATCATCTTAATTTATCGGTAACAATACATAGGCATATACCTCTTCTAAGTTGCATCACAAAGGTTTATTTAAAACATGAACAATGTACAAATGCTTAGTATGAATTCCTTAGAAACTTTCTTTGAAGTTTCATCTATGTATTCAACGCACTAGGCGCGACTATGTGCTTACCAACGCACTGTGCACATTGTTTTACTATCACCCAGTAACACATTGTAACTCTGGTAACGCCTTGACCATGTTATGTAAGTCGTACGTGTCTAAACTCATAATAATATAGAAAGTGATTAAATTGTCTTTACATCATACATTTCTCCTAGTATGGATTGCACTATGTTGTATATGTATAGGGAAAGCACATGTTTCATGTTGTGATGTAAATACAGTTCACTCCGTGTTGTAATCCAGAATCTGAACTTGAAACTCGACTACAATATCTCTACTATTATAAAATTGTAAAAAAGCTGTGTCTGTACATTGAAGATATTAAAAGAAACACGTGGATTATGGTACTTGCCTATATAAAGGTCTCCGAATCCGAAAATATGATTTTAAAATTCTTGTCTGTTTGTTACGGGTTGGAGCAAAAACTACTGAATAGATTTTAATTTTATTATCAATGTTAGAAAGTATATGCTCCAACTTAAAAACTGGTGAACTTTTTATCTCAATTAATTAAATGGATCCTGAGTTAAAGCTTGACCTCCCTGATGTATAGAGTCCCATACAAAGAAGAGGTCATCAATGTTGATTTTTTAATTTTTACTCCTGATATAGCTTCACGTGAGCGAAGCCGCGGGCAGAAGCTATAGTGTTATCTATAACTGTGTTCATACGCGTAGCGGAATACTGTCCTAATCTAAGTTTACCTAATGTTTTCAATGATTTATTTTCTTGTATGCTTCTCCTTCCGTTTGCTATAATTCGATATGAAGGAAAAGAAGTGTTCACCCGGATTCAGGGAAAGCCGGGATTATTTCCGTATTAGCGTCGCTAGACAACTGTAGATTCACCACCCATTCTACGGTTGAATGCTACAAAGTTTTGAAAACCGAAATAAAAATACCGACCCACGATGTGGTAAAAGATTATCCTATCGACATTTTCTAGACGCCAGTACATGTGCAGAATTTATAAACGTGTGGATTTCCTTATAATCTTATAGTCGTGCACGTATTTGAATAAATATGCGGCATGTCTAGCCCGAGGAATGTCGCATCCTAATATTTTATTATAATGCATACTATTAAAAACAAAATAAACCACCTTGCCTCGAAATAAGACTCGAAGGAGATTAGATTGAGAACAACGATTAAAACTGTTCTAGAACCTAGTTAACAGTAAAAACCGGTCATTGCGAAAAATAACTCCTGCACCGAAAAACACACTGACTGGGTTTTGACAAAAAAAAAACAAACATTTTTTTTTATTACTGACAAGATTTAGTCACTTAATGTATTAGTATTTTTGAGTACCTACTTATTTATCTATATATATAAAAGAAAGTCGTGTTAGTTACTTCATTTATAACTCAAGAACGGCTGAACCGATTTGGCTGAAAATTGGTGGAGAGGTAGCTTAGAACCAGGAAGCGGACATAGGATACTTTTTATCCCGTTCCCGATACTTTTTATTCCACGGGGGCGAAGCCGCGGGCAGAAGCTAGTTATTTAATATAACCAGTATTACTCGATGGAAAATAGATTTAGAACGAATTAATTGTGATTTCAGTAACCTGCACCCCGAAACTCTTATTTTATTTTAAACAAACGTAATGAAAGAACATACGGATGAACTTCAAGGTGCTCAGTATTTTTGCCATAGGTACAGAATATAGAGACAAGAAAACAAACATTTTTATTTGTCATAAATAAACAAGTCAGGATACTCGGATAGTTGGCAGCTAGCCCGATCTCCACTACTTCAGTATAGTAAATATTTACCAAGTGTATGGTCGTATTCTATAACTTTATTTCTTCCCGTATGATATTTAGATAGAATGTACTGTTCTTCAAATCAAATAGTATTTAATCACGATACCAACTCGTAACATAATTATAAGGTAATGTAGATAAGATTATTCACTATCTGATTGTATTATAATGAAGTATTCATGAATGTATAAAGATTACCGAAGTTACTCGTATAATATAGTAAATAAATTATTATGAATTTCTGCCAGGTCGCGAATGAATAGATAAAAAGTAATAATTGCGAATAGTAAAAAGCAAAAGTAGGTTAGTAATGAGATTAATATTTGTAAAGCTACAAATAGAATCAAGTAACTGTACTTTTTCACTGTGAAGTGTTCTCGAGAGAAAAAGCTATAAAAGCCAGCACACGTAATGGAGATGAATGATAAGACGAGACCACCGAGTGGTGTCGAGGTGCTCGTTCCGCGATGATACAGCTCAATTTGTGCTTCGTAACGGGACAAAGAGTCTCAGAGAAATTTACAACAATTCACGATTAGAGTTAAATAAAGTTACATACAAAACAAACAGCAGAGAATTGCGATCTAGGTATGATTAAGGTTAAATCCATATTTTCATAGAGTTTTTCCCTCATGCTTCGACAATCACTAATTTCTCTTCATTACAGTGATTTCTAGAAATACAGGTAGATAATAGAGGTAGAATAAACTTTCAAAGACAACTTATTGTTCCGAACAGGAAAATTATTTCAGGGAAAAAGGTCCAACGTGCTCCCCAAATTATGTAAGCGAGTCAACCTCGCAACTACGTCTTTATTCTCAGAGCTTTCAAACTAAAACCTGCTGCTGAATACTAAGAGGCCGGTTTCTGCACGTTCAAAAACATGAGGTGTTTATAGTTCGAGTTTTGAATATGTCGCGTGTCGCAACTCAAACGAGTTGAACGCGTCTACTGCTTTGAGTTATACGCCAGTAGAAAGTGTTTTTGTTCAGTACATGCAACGCACGGATTATACCATCAGACGTGACCCGAGCACTTCGCGTTAGCCTTGCCGCGCTCTCCGCTTGCACAATTGAACATTATGACATTAGCAACGCTAACAAGGTCCCGTCAATCCACGGATAAACAAAATGTTTCGAACTCTGAATCACATCGTGATGCACCGCGACACATCAATCGAGCATTTAAAACTTCTGTCTTTTAATTGGTCGGCGACTGGAGCGACTAATTTCATCAGTCCGATCTCGGGGTCCACAAGACTTGACACTAAAGTGAGGATAAAAGTTACGGCATGACACCGCGCTAGACATATCGATTACTTTCTCACTGCATGTTTTCTATGTCGTGACAAGTCAGCTCGACGGGTGACTAACCATTTCATTTCATTGCCTCTAAAATTTACATACTACTCTTATCTCGTCAACACTTAATTTGCACAGACAAGACCCAAAATTCGGAAACAAGAGATAATCATTTGTTTAGAAAGTTTGTTTGGTGTTAAGTACAGTTTAGTGAGTTTACTTATTCATTTAAATAGGTACGTATTACGTGGGTAATAGAGCAAACAAAACGATTGTATTTTTATTGTTGAAATTACCTCTTCATCTTCAGCAATAAATTCGACTGTGGTTTGTCTCTGCGCCTGCTCCACGTTGTTTAGTTTCACAGGCCGGCCGTCTGCTTGATCCAATACTGAAACAAAAGAACGAAAATGAGTCATGTCCCATCAAATTCTTGGAAAGATCGATAAACCCCATTCAATTCATGCTCGGATGCTTTTAGATGCTTTAAGTTCGTTTTAGCTAACAAAGGAATAACTGCATACCCGATAAGATTGATTTGAAACCAGTAGAACTAAACGCTAAAAACAATACAGCTGATTTTTTAGTTCATTACAACATGCGTGTCACAGCTAAATAAACGCATAAAAACAAAACGCAATGAGTCAGATGCGTGTTTGGGCCTAGAGCGAGTGTTGATTGTGATTGTGAAAAGAAAACATACGTTAATCATCACAGCTGCTCTACGTGCTCCGCGACGCCAAATACAAAGGTAAACAATATGAAACGAGAATAATTCTAAGTAAATGGAAAAACGTGCCGCGATTTCAAACATAACATGGGAAGTTATTTATCTAGGTAATCGACAGTATTTGTTCATATTAAGTTAAAACAAAGCCGGTAAATATGCAGGGTTTATAGGAAAGGAACCTTACTTATACAAAACAGAAATTATTTCAGGTACGTTCGCCGCAAAGAGCTGCCGGATTTTAATACAATTTTGCGAAGTCTATCAAGTTGAAAGTGACATGGTGAGCAAGATTATGACTTAAGCACCGATAATCTACTATCCATTTTTACTTAAACCAGAACTCTACTACTTATGAGAACAAATTCAACTCGAGTACCTAGGAAGGTTGAACCATAAAAATAACAGTTCAAAACGTTCGAGTTCATTTGCACTTTGGATAAATGTTTCCATCCAATCCACTTAGATAAACCCAATGGATTTAGACACACGCGAATCGGGGAACTCACACAAAACAGAACAGGAAAATTGGGTGCAAAATTAATACAAATGGTTAAATGGCCGACGGGCTATTAGAGATGGATTTTAATTTACAGTTTTATTGGTCTCTGGCGTTAAAAAAAAAATTGCGTGCAAAGAAGTGCACGCAGTCTGGATTAATTGGAGCAAGTGATTTGCTTATTGAAATTGATGAAAGCGAGTGTTGCATTGCGAATTGTGAAGCACATTGCATTGTGGATTTCAATTTCTAAAAAAGACTCAGATTCAGAGAAAGTAATTTTATAAGGAATCTGAGTGGTCTAAAAGCAAAGCGACCAGTTGCCACGTATCATGACTATTATACGGTCAATAGTGATGATAGTCCTAAAAAAATAAATGAGTTGTCTCTCTGTATATTATTATGTATTTCGGATTGCCACAATTAATGCAACCTGTAAATCTAACTGCACAGTTCTAATTAAATGTCTAATGTGTAGGAAGGCACTAAAGAAAATTTTAACACAGAGAGTCCAAAATGATAAACACTAAGTACTATAGGTACCTAAATACAACGGAGGCGTTTAATTAAAATTATATTTTAGTTCAGCTTTTAAAGGGGGAGAAGTTCTAATACAGAAGGAGTCTGTCAAATACTCTCCCAGACTGTGCCCAGACTAGACATTTCTCAGTCATATCAAATCAAAAAAATGTTGTTTATTTATAATATACCGGCCAACTATATAATAACGCAACCTCCTTGCACCCGGCCTCCACAGTACTATCTCAAAGTACGTTGTTTAAAGCAATAATTTTCATTTCAATGCAATTGTAAACAATAACTAGGGAAGCCCACCATGACTAATAAGACTGATTACACTGCGTTGAATCCCACGAGTGGCATGTTTGGCATAAAATCTTCACACGATTCAAATAAAACCGAAAAAATGTAGAGATCTTTAACATATCGTCTGGCTTCACCTTCAAACTGAATACGTAAATTAATTTGTATACCCAGACAAATTTACCATATATCTTTTGACGTTTACAATTTTACATAAAAAATCCCGAATTACTGGAGAAACCAACTTGAATCCCTGTAAAGATAAGTCATAAAACCTATTCATTTTTGGTTATACATTGAAAGTTGTTTGCGTTGGTAAGACGAAGTTGTGGAGTTTCCTTATTTATAGCTTGTAAGCAAATGCCGATGGAGTTTGTCACTTACATACTACGCGTTACTCATGATGCCTGATGCGTTAGATAACATAGGTACCTTGCCATATTTATAGTTTCATGTGAATAGTGTAACCGATACAATTGATTACATAATATCAATGATCATGGTACACTGAATAAAAGGAAAATAATAGTTTTTTTTTTAATAGAGATCTGTTTTGTTCGTAGACCGTACCGGATTACAATTCACAGTTCACACCATGACTACAAACAGTCATCATGATAACGAATTTCTTGCCAAAGTCCGTTTCCTCTTCATTCGACAATTAGAACACAGATTGGAGTTTCCCAATGACTCACAGAGGTATACAAAAATACATAGTAATAAAAACGGATTTCGGGAAACGTCTATAATATATGTAATTATAAATAAATAGGTCAATATTGATAATGGGACAAGCTAACAGAGAGAGAAAATTTGTGAGAGCTTTGCGCATTCGATGCCAAAATCACAGTTTTTTGCAAGTCAGGCAAGTTTTTTGCTATTATATATTATGTAAAAAGCAAGCTTCCCATATCCCAGAAAAGCATGTTTTCTACATATATAATAGCAAAATAAATTGTAATGGGAATCAAGTGCCTAAGTAGATAGCAGTGTTACGATAAGAGGGTTTCAATTAACATAGCAGTAGATAACCACACGTCCGCTCATTATTATTAACAGAGCAGCGCGAGCGCATGTCCACCTCTCGCCTGATTATGCTTTCCGCCATCGCAGAACATTTTCGAATGGCCACTTCTGAAGGTCGGCTTCATACTTTCATCGCAACATTCACATGACCAAAATATCACATGTTTTACAGCACAATTAACATTCAACGTAAAGAATTATTATGGGATTTGTACAGAATCAGCAGTAAAGACCTGCACAATGTTAATTATGGAATTAAGAACGGATTCATTTTTTATTACAAACCTTTAAATCTTCATCCGTGTCTTAATTAAGGTTATAATTTGTTACTAAGTCGGGAATTAAGGCCGATTTAAGTACTTACCCACAAGTACTTATTTGCTATAATAAGATTGTTGTTACAGAATTTCGTTTTTACAATTTAGCCTTCGTAGGTACTGATGAAATCGTAAATTTAATAATCACTAGGAAACACTGAATTTAATAAATTTATACAAATGTTATGATACCGGAATCATGTTCACCATGTCGGCTTTCTCAGAATCTGACGATGTAGGTGACCCACTAACTTTTTTGTTAACTGGCGAAACCGTAGATGTAACGGCCGCCGACCATTCACTCAGCACACGTAAGCGATAGCAGATAAGTCTATTATAAGTTCGAGATGATCATGTGAAAGCATCTACTTGGTAGCACCTTGAAACTGTTTGCGGGAAAGATTTTCTTATGATACAAGAGATTATGATATGATTTCCCAACCGATTTTTATAAAATTACATAATATCAACCATCCATCATGACCGTATTCTGCGAAGGCCCAGAGGTGTACTTAATAATGTACAATAATTGTAACACCCACGCCATCAGTTCTTGTTAAGGTCCCATGAATAGGGGGCGAGCTTATTGATACTAACAGATCACATGGAAACGAGCACAGATCCAAACTTCGAACTGTTACTGAGAATTACATAGAAAAGTCAAATAATACTGCTCGATCTGGGAATTGAATCCAGGATCTCTTGTGTAGCAGCCACGCTTAGAACCACTAGAGTAATTAACTATAAAATTACCTAAATATCCGAAACTACTATAACGAAAAAGACAAATAATATTATTTTAAACCAGGTGAAGGGGATATCGTGATTATGTTAAAGTCGGTATTTTGACCTACAGCTGAAGCGAGTACCTACACCTCAGTTTATCTTAATTGACAATTTCTGAATGCAATTATGTTTAAATACAACAGCCACCGTTAATACGTCATTCGAACAATAAGTAAATTCACATACCGGTAAGTACCGATAATAGAATGGTGGCGGGTTTCTTTCGACCTTTTACTATATTGGAAGGGGAACGAGGACATGACTATCTACATCTACACTCATGTGGTCTACGGCACAGTGCGCACACAAGATTGAATACATTACAGCAATGTCATCGATTACAACCAACCGACTCTATTCAGCTAAAACCAAATAGAAACCGATAAATGGAAATAAATTGGCAATAGGCGCCTGTCAATGCCAATAAAAACACTGTCGTACACACTGGGATGTGTTATAAATCAATAAAATATCATTCCAGCGACACCCGCGCCGCCAAATGGGAGCCGATGATGCTTCCAGAACCAATTGTTGTATGATTCGCCGGTGATTATAGTACAAAATTGCTGAAGATAATCCAAAAACACCATTACTGGTTTTGAAAATCTATTGGACTGTGAAATCAATTTCAGCATCGCGTCTTTTAAATTGAAACGAAATTAGTGTATCGCTATCGCCCCTTGATTGGCGATGTCGGTAACCTTTAAGACGTTGATCTTAGAACGAAACTGCACAAGGTTGCGAGAGTAGTCGTTCGAACCCCGAAGTCGCTATCAAATGCAAATCGTCTAGTTAGGCTAAACCCACTTTACTACAGACGTACCTATGTACTTGTTAGTTTTATGTCAGTGCTAGATAGTTGTCATAGATTGCATTGTGAGAAGCAATGATTATTATCTCAAACGAATGCACGGCACCGATCTACCGAGCGCTGGCGACAGTCGGTTTTTATGACATCATACGACAAGTTTACTGAAAAGTACTTCACACCCTATGACGTGATATCAAACAAGCGACGGTTTCCCAAATTGTTTAACCCCTATGATTATCTGTAATCATACTTCCATACAAATGTCATTAGCTTCTTGAATAAGTGTAGCCAATCGTGAAGTGAGCTTATCATGATAATATAGGGGTCGTCCAGTGGATAATTTTCATCCAATATCTATAGCTTTACGGTCAGGATTAGGCCCCAAAATGGAATTTATTTAAGTTGTACAATTTGAGTAAAAACATGGTTCGGTCACAGCATCTAATCAAATTGTGAAGCATCTTGGATTATTAAAGACAAGGTTCCAGCGCAAAATTTAATCATATTCTGACAATGACACCAATTCTCAAAAAGAGAACTAGGTTAGTCTAATCAAATGCAAATGTAAAAAAAAAATATTTTAAAATAAATGCGCATCGATAAATAATAAATAACACAGAATCGTTTAAAATACGTTCAAAAATAAAAAACAAGACATATTTTTTATTTAACCGCTACCAGACTTGTATTTTAATTAATATAAGTTAATTACTAACACTCCGTTTTAAACTAAAACAAATATAACCCATCAATAAAATTAGGCACGGACACTATGTTTTGCATAAGTTATTGTGTATGACACACTAACTACATAAATAAATAGATCATCAGCATACATTTATGCAAATAAAAACATTTAATCAATACAGCTATATGTAATTAGTTATAAGTAGGTATCTACGTCACACGTGTCTGACGTAATACGTACTGTTTATCATTATCTTGACCTGCGCCCTGTCCCAAACATTAGCCGTTAACGCATTATGACAAAAGTACACAACAATTATAATCAGTTCGTTTCCTGAACAGCCTGACACAATCAATACGAACCAAACAATGTAATGCAATAATGCAATCAAATCATTCAACATGTTGTTTGTTTGTTAACTATGAAAATAAACAAACAATCAATTGGCCAGTCCAAACAAAATGGTAATCGATCATAGACAGAGGTACAGTGAGAGTCAGTATAGAAAAGATAAAGGAGTAAATTGTAGCTGCGACTGTTGAGTTTGTCCTCGGTCAGGAATACTGGAGTGGTTACCAACTAGCAGCGACCGGTTCTGTGACACACCCACACTACAATGAACGCAAGTATTTAGTGCACTAGTTGGTACCACGAAATTCATGCAATACACTCATCGATCACGTAAATTATGCCACTCATAACGACAAAGTACCTAATTGCATGCTTTGGCAGATTCCTCAAGGCAGTTCGAAGAACCTAGTCAAAAGCATAATAATAAAGACATAATAGTTACTAAATACTTTCATTTTAAGCAAAAGGGGTTATTTAATCCGACAGCAGATGAGGAAATTTCTTGAGATTTCTTTAAGTAAATTATCAAATTTTAATTAGCTCAGTTCAGAATACGGAAAAAATAAACGCTTCAATTAAGGAAAACCATATATTTTTAAAAGTAGTGTTCAGTTTAGTTGGAACCTTACGGATAAATCGGTTTCATTAGCAGTACCTAATCAAGGAAATCCTGGCAAACTGTAGTATGTTGATGCGATTAGATTGCCTTGAACAAAAAGAAAAAATAAGGATTTTCTCATACGAATAGCAGACAAGCAGATAAACAACCAAGGTTCATTCCAAAAAATCTCTAAAATAACTAATTAAAATTCTTACAAGAGAATTCAGAGGTTGGTTTTCGTTTTACACACTGAGAATTCCTGTTGCATTGCTAATTATGTAGTTCTCCAAGTGAGTTAAATATTGCGTGTAGTATAATTTATGACAAGTAGTCCGACAAGCCAGGTTCTAAAACATTCATGTGTCACTTACCACTGTGAACAAAATAATAAGATTAAATTTTTAATAGAGACTGACGAGCTGCTTCAAGTAAGTACATAATAGCATTAACCTATATTAACACTAACAAACAAGCTATCATGAAAAAAAAAAAAAATATCTAGACTTGGCGCATGAGATTGTCGACGTGAGGGATGTTGATGCAGCAGTCACTGTATCGATAGTAATGACTGGCCAAGAGCCTCGACTCACCTGCGGAGGCTCTTGTTAGGCAGCTGGGTTAAGGGCTTGATACAGGAAGCGGTACTCCTGAATACGGCGCGTATAGTTAGGAGGTTTCTTTCTCTGGAGCCCTGACCACCGGCAGCTTGGACCCCGTTCCCGATACTGGTGGACTACTATTTTTTATATTTTTTAATATTTTTGTAAAAATATTTAAAAATAAGTAAATAAATGAATGAGAGATGTAGTACATCATAAATTCCCATCAAAGGTTAACGACGTAGATGTTTAATAATTGCTACAGTTATGAACGTTTTCGCAATACATATTATTTCAACTGATACAAATCGTTGCATTATTATTCCACTCACACGCATTTGGAAGGCCACAACTTGTAAATGAGTCCGAAGTAGGGTAGTAAATATCATTATAAATAGACTTGTTTGTATAATGAATTAATGACCCAAAAATGGTCGGTCTTAAATATATTTTTTGCAAAAATACGTGCGTAATAAATGAAAGTCACAGAAGGCATTGCAGTTGCAAGAGGACAGCATGGAGAAGAGGACAGAAGGAATTAATGAATAACAATTTAGCTTCACAGTCGCAAAGGTTGTGGATGCTGTTAAAGCCAGTGTGCTCGGCAAATCCTTTATGTCATGTCAAACAATTCGCAACAAAAATACTACTAAACGCAACGCTTAGAAAAATAAAACATAACATGCTTTACATGAAGTTGAATGCTGTCGTCGGGTCATTTCCCTTTGCTGTGATCTCTGATTATCTTGGCTATTTGAATCTAAAATTATGATAGGGATTGGTCACCCAGAGGTCGGGTCGTCCGCATCGTTCAACAACCTACCTATGTCACTGCAACGTAAGTCGTAAGATTGGACTTTTTCGATCATTACATGTCTTGAGATCAGCCGGTGATATTATTACAAAGTCAGTGTTCTATGTAAATATTACAGCTTATCTTATTTTAAGATCGATCCGAAACATTGTTTTAGGACAAGGCTAAACAGATGATGATTCATTACATGTATAGTACCTATAAAGTGTATAGTCTACATCAGTTTTCTGTTTCTAATAATAAAACGAGGTGTGTTTTGAAACTGCAAACATCAATCATAATGAGAAGGGTGCTGGAGTTGTTACGACGTGCGTATGATTAGCTAGGGTAATGGGCAACATGGTTACAGTGGGCGTGTGTTTGTCAACTGATATCGTAAAGGGACTCCCACCTGTTACTTTCACGCAGGTAACGTGATTGAAACTCGTGTTGGGCCAGCCGACCAGGTAACCTTTGAACAAACTACTTTAATATCGAGTATCGTAACTACGTCATTCGAAACTTAATTTAGCTTATTGGTTCTTTTACGAATATTAATGTATGTATTAATATTTTTCTCATTACGTATGTAGGTATTTGTGTTGGTAAATTGGTTTCCTTCCCGTTCCTCGTTCTTTATGCGCGAAATAACTATTATTCCCGGTACTTCCATCTTCTGATTATTATATCCATCTTCTACATGTCCGTCACCCTTGTCGCTTGATCAGTATGCTGCTTTGTATAAATGCTGTTCAATATTCTGTGCAATGAATTTCCTTGTCTCATATTTGTCTCACGTGTGTGATGAACATTTATGTAAAATGTACGAGTGCAGTCCAGGAAATAATCGCTCATAACATTTTGTTTGTACCTACGCCAAAATATAAATTAGGCTATCCGTCTACTGAGGCCTGATGTGTTTTCAGACAGTTTCTTGCACGATATTTTTTTGTAATAGAAGCGTACTTTCCGTAGCGCCTTTCTAGAGCCTTCGGCTTAATTAGAGAAATATGTCATGCGCTCATTAGCAAGTATGTTGCGAGTAAGGTCCCGATGATCGTAACTTCATAAAAGTTTAAACATTATATCCGGTAGCCTACCTTTTCGTGTGATGCTCTCTTGGCTAGATATTTGCTACACCAAAGACTGCTTTAACATAAAGAATCCTAATTTTAAGTCAACGCGTATAAAGTGTTTAAAAACTCATACTTATTTTGTAATTTTCAAAACACATTCATTGTATTCCTAATAGAATCATTAAAATTGTTAACTTTAATTCGCGGGTATAATGTACGTGACTTGAAATTATCCTTTTATTACTTGTTATATCTCATATACTTCCCATAAACATCAATACTTACATGCATACACTCACACTGGGGCGAGTGAGTCCCTATGTGTATTGATCAATATGTGCCCATGATTATTTTATTTACTTTATTATAATTTATAATGTTATCTTAAAAAAACTTTGTAGATACTTAGTTTTGTTGAAGAAGCTGCGATGGTTATTTGTTATATATCTTATCTGAGTGTAATATAAATCTTAGTAATAATAAAGTACTGGGTTCATTCATACCTACTATAATATTTGAACTTCGCATTATACTTGACTGATAAAAGGCTGAAAGGATTTACTGCACGATCAGTGGACAAAACAAAACAAACAGCAAACAAAAGACAAAGCGCTACATTTCGGTTCGGTACAAGTCTAAAGCAATTTAATCGTATAGATTTTGATCGATACACGGAGATCATTTTATACTGATTTATGGAATAACTTAAGTAGGTACTAATCGCTTATGATATATTATTAGTTTTGTTCCAATGCTACCCTTACTGCGCACAACATAGTAAAGTTAAGTAGGGTAGTACTATGTCGGATTTGAAAAATTCTTTCAGTGTTAGATAGCCCATTTATTGAGGAAGGCTATAGGCTTTATATCATCACGCTAAGACTAAGTAACTATTCCACGCGGACGAAGTCGCAGGCGGAAGCTAGTAAAGTATAAGAGCATTTGGTCTTGATTTACCTACCAATACTTAACCGCAAATATATAATTCCAAAAGAAAAAAATCTTCTACTACACATCTAAGTTAATTCTAAGTAACCTTTAGTGAGTCATGCGCGGTCAGGTAGCTTTAATAGCTACGATATAGATGATTATTACGAGAAACCTGCACAGGAATTCGTGAATGACGTCAGTTCTTAAATAAGAGCGGGCGCGAGATCCTATCTGTTTAGGATAATGAGCGAGATCACCATTCACGAAAAACCACAACTTTGTCGCTTTTGTGCTGAAATATTTAGGGTCCAAAATGCGAAATATAAATTCTTTATTTCGACACCATACAAGGCACGAGCAGAGAAATGCCTTCGTGATGAATCATCCAAAACTTGCACCACATTTTTAAAAAATCTAAAAATTATTTATATGAAAAAGTAGATGATTTCCTACAAGTCCCTTAACAATAAAGTAATGTAATGCTTTCGCTAATTGCTACCGAAAATTTGAGAATACATGATACGGAATGCTCAAAACATATTTTTCAGCCCACGCATTAAAGCGCATAAAATCCGCCATTTTGTTTTTTTTTTTTTAATTTCATGTACCCAGTGACACTCGTGCCATCAAGACAAATCTAATGAGGTATCATTTATCTAAATCGGTTGCACCGTTGAATAGTTACGAGCGGACATAGGAACGGACATACATACATACACGTCAAACACATAACCCTCCTCCTTCGGCAGTCGGGTAAAAATTAACATCCTTCATTATTTAGGTGGGTCCTTAAGGCAACTCGAACCGAGCAAAATACGGGCTTATATGTGTAGATTCAAAGCCAAAGCATGTTCTTCATCTATATTGATACAGTCGGTGTATGAACAGTTCATAATAACCTTGTGCAGGTGAGGAATTTATATAGCAGACATGGATTTATTAGCCTGCGGGCTGCCACTACTATGTACCTACACGTTGCAAACATTAAACGCTGTACATTATTGCAACAAGCTGCTGTAAGCGTATCAATGCACTTTATGACTTGGACTACTGCCTAATCCGTCACAAAAATCAACTAGATCACAATAAATATGGAAGCTCATGTCACGCCAGCTTTCTGATGTACCGAGGACGTCCATTGAGTACCGTTTGGCAGTCAGCAGTTAAAATAAGGTCCTCTACCTTCTCTAGATAATGTTAATCTATGTAGATAAAAGAAAGTCGTGTTAGTTACTCCATTTATAACTCAAGAACGGTTGAACCGATTTGGCTGAAAATTGGTGGAGAGGTAGCTTAGAACCGGGAAACGGACATAGGATAATTTTTATCCCGTTCCCGTGGGATGTGAAGACAGACCGAATTCCACGGGGGCGAAGCCGCGGGCAGAAGCTAGTTATCCATAATTTTTCCTTATCGAGAAAAAAGCGATGGCGTGACGATTTTGATACCTTTAATCCATCCTGTGCTATTTGGACCACAGAACATAGAAAAGAGGTTTCTATGTTCTGTGATTTGGACCCATCCAAATAGCACAGGATCGAGATAGATGGAGGCATGAGGGGAGGACTATGCCATGCAGTGGGAAACACCAGGCTGTGGCAAACATTGTTTTGTATTTAGCAATGAAAGAAGAGTCCTTGGAATTTTTGGTAACTCTGGCACTGTGTCTTTGTTTTTTCTCTAAAAATGGCAACTCCCAAAGTCACAGGTCAACCTTGGGTCAACCCATGAAATTGATTAACCCTTTATAAGACTATGTGACCTCCACGGTAGTTTTGGAACAAGTTTCTTTCGGACCTTGTGCAACAATTAAACTGATTGTCGCAATTCGTGAATTATGTGTGATGACGATGACTAATAAATTACAGATCAATTCGAATATAAATTCTACGAAGTCACCATAGTCACCAGCGTCAGAATAGATAAAGTTGACTCGTGTGAGTCGCGATCATCTAGGATTCTAGGCTGTAAATTATTACGTAAATTGAAGACAGTGGATCATACGATGTGTACGTGTAGCCTATATCAGATTAATAAAATTGCAGATAACGCGCCAATTTGATGTATATAATTTAATGAACAATATAATATCTCTACTATATTAATTAATCGTAAAAAAGCTGTCTGTACTGTAATTACTGAATAGATTTTAATTCCATTTTAAATCCTAATATAGCTTCGTGTGAGCGAAGCCGCGGGCAAAGGCTAGTTCTATAATTATTATAAAAAGACGTTCAAGTCGTTTGACAAGCCAAAATCATATAATTAATAACTTTTCTTTCGTAACGAAAGACAAGGAATATCCAAATTGCTTGAATTCGCTTTCTAAATTCGAAAATGAATGTTTATATCCGTGTAGGTACCACCATGACCAGTACTACCAATAATTTATTTTATAATACCTAGTCTAATTTTATTTTAAGGCGGTCGTATTAATCGCTGCGCAGCGCGGGCGCATGTGAGCCGCAACCGGGTCAGTGTTGCGAACGGATTGATAGCTGATTTGCCACACATCTAGTAGAAAGTTACTAGTTAATGCTAAATGTAATGTAAAGCGAGTATTAACATCCACGTATCTTCCCCAAGTATATGGGAATAATGAAACCAGTAAGTACATAAGTGCACACTTGATGCCTCAGTCAGAAAAAAATTCGCTGGCTGGAAACCTATTTTGACGCCACTCATGAATTTTACAACAAACTGACAGAATTTTCCAGGATCAAGTGCCGATTATACCTGCCTATTTAACTGCAGGGGCTGTATTACGACGTGTTAACGCCATCATTTTTAGGTTGTGAGAATTGGATAGCGCTATTTTAGCGCTGTAGAGCAGCATCCCTCTCTTTTAATCGGAATATAATGGCAATTACACGTCTTTATACAGCCTCTGGAAAGGTTTTTCTAATAGTGGTAATAGGTAAGTGCGGCTGTGCTTAATTACCAGCGTTTTTCTGTTGGATTTCTGACGTTATCATTGCATATATGGTAAGACGATACATACTTCATGCATCACTCACCAATTTATAAAAAACTTGCATCTGTGTTCTTGGGACTGCGTCATAAACGGTATTTACCTATGTAAGAATCACTAATAAATTATAAATAATTCATAACGTGTGTGATTTCACAAGATTTACTACTTGGCCATGAAAAAAGGCGGCATATAAAACTTAGTTAATGTAGTCGTTATTTTAATTTTTAATGTTAGGAACATTTAACAAACCATTGTGTGTATTTTAAGAAGTTCTTAATGACGAATAATCTTTTCACAACATGACCTAACTGGTAAGGTTCTCATGGAAAAATTAAAACAAACATATGGGTTGCCTGATGGTAAGCGTCTACCGGAATCTATAAACATCACTAGCGCAATGGCATCTTGAGACCTCTTTGTTATCTCTCATAATTAAGTAATTTCATTGGCTAAAATTGGAACACGAACAGCAGAATATTTGGCAGTCCGGCTTATCACCACAGGCGAACTCCAGTAGCGGAGTCCTCGCACCTGATACAAATTTAGTTAATATCGACTATCATCCCACCTAATAATTAAATTAAATGTTTTATGATAAATTAATGATATGATTCTTATAATCACCGTTTCTATAACATAATGAGGCCGTTATCGTACGCATAAATATAATGGCATCCATTGATTGTTTTATCTTATCAATTTTATTGAGTCATCGATCGATATGCAAAAATCCCTGCCCAAATCATGACGAGGAATAGAAATGGATCAAAGGAAATAAAATGAATTTAGTGTTGATGTGCGAAATACTTGTGACCTTGTGAATTTTAGACCTTTTGCGCGTTGTGCATATTGTTTTCACGTTCATATTCAGGAGGCATACATGCGCACTATACGATACTATGTGGATTACGGTAGTAAGTGCAAACATCGGTTCGTTATCAACATATAAACAATAGAAACACGGCTGAGCGGCGAACTATGGTTGCAGGTGAACGTATGAGACCGAGGCGCCAGAACACGAATATCGGTATCGATGCTCATTACGACTACATGACATTGCCTACAACTGGCACAGACAGATGCACATTCAGGTCAGTGTGAATCGGTATCCACGATGTGAACGGTTCGATCTCGATATTCATACACGACATCTATCACAATTATGTCGATGTTTGCAAGCGAACTAGGAATTAAGGAAAACTAAACATTGTATCATCTGTTTATTTAGCTATCTAGTACAAGATACTCATTAATTATACTTATCATGTTCTCGTAGACAAGCTGCTTATAAACTATGACTAATACGCAATCAAAACTTACAGACCCTCTAGTGATACTTATTATCTCGTTTTGTTTCATTTCCTTACAGGCGGAAGAGATATGATGATACTGACAAAAATGTACTAATGTACCTTTAAAATTAATACTTAGATCGAATCGAAAAACCACCGGTCACCTTCTGACTAAGAAAGAAGCCTGCTTTATTCCTTCCAATATTTGTCTTGTAAGAAAACATGTTTGGATTTAGCTACTATAAACCTAAACAAACTGTAGTCAACACTGTTGCTGAATGTTTGTGACGAGAATCAAGAATAAGTGTCATGTACAAATGATATGGCAGTAATTATTGAGCATAAAGTGATAAAGCGTATATTTATCATTCTGATCTATATTATCACATTAGATTGTTGAAACTGCAGAATGTAGTCAGCTTGTTACGCCACTGCGAAGTGAACTCTATATGGCTGTAGTGGACAGCTTGTAAACAATACAATTGCATTTCAAGTATTCGACGCTCAAGGCTCTACAGTGATGATTACATGGGTTTTGATTTGAATGTCAACACTACTTTGGTGCTAGCGTTGTACACTGTACAAGGTTGTAGTGTCCTTACATCGGCAGGTACGCGACTAACACTTAACAAAGACTTCAAAACTTACTGACAGTGCAATGTACAATTATATTAACATAACAAAAATGAAAGATAATATTCCTAAAGAAGCATAAGGAACAAAACACAAAAGAGGTTTCTCAAATTTTTCACACTGTGTAAAACTCACCAAATGTAATTGTATTTTGTAAAAATAATTTCACTTAAGACCACACACGGTATTGGAATGCAAATGAAATGAACTGTGCCGTTAAAATAAAAAAGTAAATTAGCCTACTTGTAACAATACACTTTTAAAGACGAGAACTACATTGTGGACATGGTATGTAACGAGTCAAGCGTGTTGCCAAAATTCGAAACGAATGACCTACATTTGTTTGGTACGAAAAAATTCAAATATTTATCGCACATGCATAAATTTACTTGCTTACTGTAGCAATTCTTTAATTTGAGTGCTGAGGTACTTAAAAGGGATCAGAAACTGTAAGTTTCAAACTCAGCTAGATTCTAACTTTCAAGGATTCTTCGCTCCGATCTATAAGTACGACTCGAAGGACTTGAAGAACTTAGTATCAAGCTTCGAGGCCAAATCTAAAGTCAGTTTAACTAAGGTCCCAGTTATGTTCAGGCATCTAATAGACGCAGAGTGACTATCTTGGCTCATCACAAATTGCTCGTAATTCAATTGAGGTTACCCACTTGTGAGGCAACGTACAAAATATTATTTTGAATGGTTCGCATTACTTTCACCGACATCCCACTTAAATGACAAAGCGTCTGAGACGTGATTAAATATGAAACGCCGCTGTTGAGCCATCTACACCAATAGCGAGTGACGCAATACAGTTGAGGCAGCAAAAAGAAAAACAATAAAACAAAACCTACCTGTTACCTATTCAGATAGGTACTTAGTTTTTCATTAAACTCTTTACAAAAACTTGATGGTGCGACAACAGGTCCGTGAAATTAGCGATAAAATCGTACATTTTAACACCTAAAGTGACAAATTTTCTGAAATTAGTTAGCAAATATAGTACCTATTTGTAGTAAAGTCGTATAATAACTTCTAGTATGGTGCAACGGATGGCGGTTTACGCGAACTTCTCATTCGGAATCGATTAAGTCTAAAGATATTACTCGTATTGCAGTTGGAAAAGGTAATTCCGGGAAACGATAATGTACACAGGCAAGATACACTATGTCAAGAGAACGGTAAATGATACGGAATAACAACAACAAAACACAGTCTATTATTCTGCGTGCAAAGCCGAAATAATTGGATAGCTCGTTTCGAGAAAGCCCATATCGGTCCGATGCAATTGAACCACAGACACTATCCCCTAAGCTTGCTAAATTTCGCACTTGGATACGAAATTATGAAGCTTGGCAGGTCAGATCTACGAGCAGTCTAATATTAATTATATGCGCTCGAAAATTATTTTTAGGAGCTAAAATAGATTTGCTCTCGTTTTAATTTCAATAGAGTTGAAAATCCATTTCACATTTTTCAACCGGGTCCAAAAAATTCATGTGACACGTGGATTTTCTATACAAGTTGCTAAGTACAGTTACATAAATCCATCCAAGAACAAGCGTCTTCGCTCCACTTCCCGAGAGGAAGTGATGTAAAATTATAAACGTTCATTGAAGAGCCTTGCGCACATCCTCTTGTTGCTGACGGCAAGCAGGTGTTTCTAGGTTTCCAAATTGAATACCCACATCCTTGAAAGGTAAAATTTTGGACGAAGTTTACTTGTAGTTTGTAGGTCTCAGAAGAACGGCGCTGGTGATCGATCATAAGAAAGACAGAAACATCATTTATCTGCCACAGACACCATTACAATATCACAGGTATTGAGCATCATTTTTAATCATGCATCAAACCCCAACGCCAGAACCGAACGCAGCCTCTTTGTAGGTGTGTGTAACATAGCTGGTTTTTTCTTTCTGTTGCTAGTGCATTTATTTTTGAAGGGGAAGCCGTAAT
This sequence comes from Acronicta leporina, assembly GCA_947256265.1. Taxonomy (NCBI): domain Eukaryota; kingdom Metazoa; phylum Arthropoda; class Insecta; order Lepidoptera; family Noctuidae; genus Acronicta; species Acronicta leporina. Next base: position 2,669,854 of record OX366523.1, read on the forward strand.
ATTTTCTGGTAACAAAAACTCGACTGAAATGGACCGAATTAGAGTCATCTTTATTGTTCACAATCCCTGGAAAAAAAATTTTTGAGGGTCAATAAGTAATATTCTGTGAACATATTATGTTATATTAAACTTTTACACGTTTGTTAAAAGGTTTTTTGTTTGTCGTGTTATTTGTGCCTAAGATACGAGGTTCCTCCTATTCTGAGTTCTAGGGGTTCCAGCAACATACTAATCTTAGCTTTAAAAAGAAAGTATTACAATTTAATAAATACTTGTCTGTTTAATAAAAGCACGGGTAACTACAGTGCACACTATCATATTACAGGTACGCGACACACAGCTATTCTGTATAATATCGAAAGTGCTGACATTTGACCTCATTCAACACGATCTTTGAGTTTGCACAATGCTATACCATCGTATGTATATTCAATATGTTAATGTTATTGGTAAATATTATGTCCTTCATTATTAATATTATAATGCGACCTAAACTGTCAGTCAAATTTATGATTTACCCATTATGAACAGTTTTAGGGTGCAAATCTTCGAACAAGTTAACTGTTATTATGACAAACCTTGGTAAATAGTGTCTTTTTACAGGGGAGCGACCGATACATTTCACAATGCTTTGATATGGTTTTACTTTATAACGGGTTATTCAATTGACCCAGATGAGCAGACAACATAGGAACCTTGTACGAAAGTGTCGACCCAATTCGATCTTTCGACTAGGTTGCGAATTACCGCAAATCAGATATTAATGGTACTATTAGGGAGAGGACGCTTAGGTCCACTATAAGTGGGGTCATCACAAGATGTGTTACTTGTGTACAATGCAATGCCACTTGCCAATAGACAATGTATTGGCCAATTTCAAAATTGCCCTAAAACAGCACAATGAATAAGTACTGACTTAACTAAGGAGTTCAAAACACATAGTTGCATTTATAAATCCGAAGTAAATCAGGTACTATTTCAACACACAACTGTTGCGCTGAAGGCATTCGGTTCGTTACCATATGTGGTTACATTAATCATTGTGTGAGCAATTAAACATTGCAGTAATCACGATACCTTCATTAGGACTCGGTTCAAGTTACATAAACATCGACAATACGAATTTAACCTACATCTGCTATAACACATCATGAAATGAATCAATAATTAATTATGGGCGTTGTGTAATAAAATGGTTTTTCACAGTAATTAAATTTTCCATATTAAATGTGAGAGAAAACATCAATGATTTAATACTATGTCATTTGGAAAACATAGCAATTATTGACGAAGTATGCTGTCTGCCACCCGCACTAGATGAGTAGGTCAGCGTTGTGGACTAGGTATAGCCTAAGCCGTCTCATTCTGAGAGGACCCGTGCCCAGAGCCCAGCAGTGGGTCAGTAGATTAAAAAAAATCTCGTGTGTCATTCGTGCATATTTATAAACACAAATCACATACACAGACGCCCAGACCGGAAATAACCATCTGCAGGTCATAGAAGCCGATCGCTCAGCCACTACGCCAAACGTGTCGTCGAATATGTGGTGATGATGATGAAATCCCAAATTTATAGAGCAGCAAATTACCTAAATCAATCTTAAACACCTACGCCATACGACAAACGGTTGTAACAAATGAATGAGGAAGCTAAGAAGATAATATGCATCACCATCTGTAGAAGGTTAACGAATTAAGGAGACGCCTCCAGTTTATAGTTTCCGCAAAAAACTAGATAAATTCGGAAGACGGCTGGAGGCTATAATTGAGTATTGTGTAGGTGTTCTAAACGTAAAAAAATCACCTAGTCTTCTTTTTTAACAACCAACATTAACTTATGAAGCGTTCATCAAATAATTCTTGGTGAAAGGTATAGTTACTTCAACTACGCAAATAAAACAAGATTGGAACGATCAAAGCCAGATTACCATTCATGGCAAGTCGTCCCTGATCAGATTTCACCAATTCCGCTAGTTAGCGTGCACCTAAAGCCAATGAACGAATATGTAAAACAATATGATTGTTTAGAGAGCAACCACTAACGTGTAACATGACCGGCTGTATCATTCAACTATTTAGTAATCTTTGCCACTGTAAAACGATGTCGCTATAGATAGAAACTTCTGGTGAAATAGCAGTTATTCATGACAAAATTAAAAATTAATTGCATATTGCATAAACGCTATCGTTGGTAATTTAGTCACGATAACGTCTTTCTGCGCCTTCCTTATACAGTCAGAGTGCGCATACGTAATTTTTAATCTGGGTAAATAAATTAACGTGCGGTTTTTTTGTGGATAAAGCGCAAATAGCGCAATAGATAAGGTAGGTAATTTAGGTTGCACTTGTTTCTCTATTAGACTACATTTTCCTAGTGTAGGTGCAGCTTCAAATCAACAGCACAACAATCTGTCTCGGCAAGTGATTGTAATCAGTATAAAGTTATAAAGTAACCAAATTGATTCTTGTCTTTCAGTGATTATTTGCTCACATAATACTGAATTGCTGTGCTGGATATGGTCGTGACGTCGCAATTGCCCGAATTGCAAATTTAGTGTAAAGAAGACATATCAAAACATACATTTTAGTTATAAATATCGATAACTGCTTTTACAAAACAAAACATACTTAGGGCCACTTGCACCAACTTTTTAAATACATTTAAATTCTATTTAAACACAATTTTTCATAGAAATTTCGCGTTTAAATACAATTTAAAAACATTTAAGAAGTTGGTGCAAGTGGGCCTTAGAAATGTATCACAAGTGTCAATTACTATCCTGTAAAATAATTATTAGATTTTCCATGAAACTTTTCTTTTAAGTACATATAAAAGACAATGAATGATTGTTATTACAAAGGAAATAAAACAATCGTACCTATAACAATGCTCTCGATGACACAGTATAGTTTTTAGCCCAGTTATTTCTGTTATATCATCAATATGTGATAGTGCTAAGTAAACAAGAAAATACATAGGTACATACATATATGTACTTATAGGTACATGGACAAATTAAAGGGGACAAAAAAATATAGATAACATTATTTTGCAATGTATAGGTATGTATACATTGCAAAATAAAGTTATACATAATTGTTACGTGCTACTGAAATTTAATGTCTACGATTTTAAATTTCTACATTTTGTCGTGCGTGTCAGGTGCAAAGCTTGGAGAGGTTATTAGACAAACACCCCGTCACTCTCGGAGTGAAACACAAATTAAGTCGAGTAAAACCGCTATTGAAATTAAGACCCAACCCGGTTCAAACGTGCAACCGGGGAGCCATCTGGCCCATAGACCACGGGTTGGTTATGCCACAGATAATTATTAGCAGAATATAGGCGTGATGATATTTACATAATATCGAGCCTAAATTCCCGGGAAGGTTCGATAGAGGTTTACTAATGTCTACCTACAGTTCGCCGGTATGTTTAGGTCCCATGTAATAGGAGGCGAAGTGAGGCTTTAGTCTAGACTGGTTTATTTTCGGTATCATTATTGAAGATACGTATGTTCTGCTGGTTTTCCTTTAGCTTAGGGTCCTGCTAATGACCATGTGTTGTGGTGGATGATTGGATTTCGACATGCTGATTGTGATTAGTATTATAATATTATGCCTAAAGTTTCACGACTTTGCAGTGTAGGAGCAGTGATAGTGCGAATAAAGATGGCTGTGAGATCTAAGCCTACGCGCAAAACGGGAGAGCGACAAAGTTTTCAGGCCTCGAATTTTTGGTTCGATCCTTGCACGGAACAAATATTTGTAAAGCTACAGGTTGTTAGTCTGGGTCCAGCTTTATACTCAGGGATAGACGGATAGTAGAAAATTTATTGTGTAGGGCAACAGTTACTGAGAGTTCGGCGTAACATCCTCTAGCAAATAATCTTACCATGCATGTGTCCATACAGGCGTCGAGTGTGGTTATTTTGTAAGAAACTCAAAGGACATAATACTATACCGTTGAGTGCAAATTCTATATTTTCCTCAAGGTTATTCAAGATGATATAGTTTTGACCTTAACCAATCAAGCCCCATATTATAGAAACACAATGCAGAATCTTTTATTTTGGTCTCCTGGGGTCATTATAGGCGAGTGGAATTTATAATTATTATCAATTTTAAAATATTTCCAGACTGTAGTGCTCAATAAACCGCGTTTAATATTGTTATTCGTGCACAATGTCTAGTCACAAACAGATCGATATTATGTAGCAGTAGGTACCGTAAATAAACAACTAAGGGTCTCTACACACTTATCGACCCGGAATCGGCTTAAGCCGAGTGCGTCATCACCATGTTACTCGGAAAAACCAAGGCAATCCACGCCGGCCAACGTTGCTTCGCGATGTCCAAGCCGAGCTGACCCAAGGGATAACTCCTTATGCCGTTAACATATCGGTATTTGTGTCTGGCCGGCCGAAGCTGACGTCGATAACTGTAGAGCGACCCTTAGCGATGGCTTCAGCATATGAGCAGGCTTGCATGAGCAAACACAAAGCAAGCAAGGCAGAATAGATGTCTTTAAAAAAAAATGTTTTACTCGTTAGGGATGCCTAAGCGGAAAATCCTTCAAAATTCGTAAGAGATAATCATGAATTTGTTAAAGATGCTGCTAAAGTAGGTAAATATACATACCTACACCTTTTTATTCCATGCCATTACATGAGGACGTCTAAGATTGAATTCGGGCAAGACTAGTTTGACGTCAACAGACAACCATCAATAAAACTAATAATATGGATACCTACGTTCGATTTCGATTCGTTGCTTGTAAGCAACAGTACAATAATTATGTTCGAAAAATATTTGTGGAAACAATTGTAGAAATAGACGGTAATTGCTTCATTTTGTTGCTACAAAGTTTCCGGAGTGTCGCATTTCATAAAAAAGACGCCCGTGTAAAAACTTGAACTGTGGCTTAGATGAAACAAGAAACTGATGAACTCTCTTGAAAAAATTAAATAAATACTGTTTGATTACCTCTCTACTTTTTATGTCACTTTTTCATGTTGGACAGTCAGAATAATATTAGGTTACTTGTAGGTAGGTTCCTGTCTATAAGTACTTAGTATGACTCATCTCAAAATACAATAACAATGACCTATCTATCATACATATTTCTTGTTCAAGCTACTCATGCCACACTAGGATTTCCACAGGATTTAGAAATTTCACATGCAGTATGTTTCATGCATATGTCATTACAATCTATACTAATATAATAAAGCATAAATTTTAGTTTTTTTGTATCATTTGAATGTCCTAATCTATGGAACTAGAAGTTAGTTTAATTTTATATCAATAGTTTTTGCAAGTGAAACGGCAGGACTCAGATAGTTATATGTATATTCAAGTTTAAAGTTATCTATTCCTAACAAGAACCTACTTAAAATTGTTATAATTTGAGAAATTATTTTAAGTAAATTGGCAATTTATTATCTGAGCTAGGTACGTAAGTACCTAGTACCTACCTTCATATAATTTATCAATTTTTTTTTGTATATAGTGATTTTTAAAAAGTATTTTCTATCAAACTAATTACAACAAAGATTAAAGAGAAGTATTCTAGGAAATCATGGTCAGCAATGAAAAATATGCAGTTATAACAATGGCAATGTAAATATGTTGGTTAGGTACCTAGATAATAGTTATTTTTTCCTGGAATTCTAATGTATAAAAATACCTCCTCATAAACAAATAAATAATTATAAGTATCAGAGACCAATATACATGTATTAATTATTCATAACAAAAAAGACCAACCTTCCTAGTAACAATAAGACCAACATATTAGGCTAAAAATAAACATAGGCACAATAGGTAACTTAGTATCTCAACAAAATAAGTAGGTAGCTAGTTTTCGTAATATTTTTCAGTCAGCTCATTCAATATCCATTCTTTTTTAATCTTAGTTTGGAAGAAAAAATTCAAGATGGTAATTATTTGGAAAACAAAATTAATTACTAATAAGTTTATAAAAGCAAATCTACTTGTTAAAATCTTTAAACAAATAATCTAATGGGAAGGAAGCAAATACTCTTATCTATATAATTTTTATACTATTTATAGGTTAGTATTGTATTCTAAGAATAGCATGGATTGACAGTAATTATGCCACAAAGGCCATTCATATTCCTAGAGATAACATTGACCTATATTTTTAGGAACCTCAATATTCAATGTCTCAATTGGCCACACTCATAAAAATTTAATGAAGTCAATGATTAATTTAATTAATAAGAACATCTTTGACAATTGTTAGTGGTAGTCAGAAACCCAAAAAAATCTGACTACCAGTTTATAATCTGAATATTGGTATTGCTAAAAGAATGGGGTTGCAGGGATCTGATGGCATGCCAGTCGCTTCATGTAAAATGCTGATATTCATCTGGTTAGACTGGAAGCTGACTCCAACATGGATGGGAAAAGGCTCGGAGGATGATGAGACTTACAGTAAGTACATGTATTGGACTATTGGACTTCGATTATACTATAAAATATATGCAAAAAATCAATATCAGTGATAACAACACAACAATAGTTGTATGAAATTATGTTTTTACAATGTATGGTACATATATATGTCACCAATTAAATAAGTCAAGAACCTAGGTATGTCTTACTTAGGGAGAATTCTGCAATTAGCTGTTTGATCAAAATTATACTATGTTTTTATAGAGTACCTACTTATTTCTTTTTATTATAATGTAGGTAGTTGGAAGGTGTTATTGTAGGCATTGCTAATAGACTTTTATTATGAAAGGTTATTCAATTGGTATATTCTTGATATTATAATAAACATTTTTATATATTTTATAATATAATTGCAGATTTAACTTCTCAAGTAAACAATTACCAGCACAGTGCAGAGTCTTGTTTTTGTGCCCTGTTTTTGCTTTATTAATATGAAAAGTAATAACAATTAGGCTGACATGTGGTATAACATACAATAGGTATGTACTACCACATGTTATACCACAATAGCTCTGAATGTAGGCATACATAAAACAAGCTAAGACAAACAGATATGTTTAGTCAAGAGAATGTAAAATATAGTTTCTTCTACCTCATTTTCCACCGGATTCTAATCTAACACTGTTATTTTATAATACACAATTCAGAGAATGGGGGAATTTACACTTTTACACTATTGTATTTCTAAATGCTTTTAAAATATGGTCAGTCACCATATGGTTTATTTTTTGGTTTATTCAATCACTCTTCAGTTCTTAAGTTCTTTTAGTTAAATTTAAATGCATCAGCCCATAACTTTTCGATTTGGGTAATTTTGTTCACCTGTTGAAAATTAACATCAGAGCAAAAAACTATAGCAAATAATCAAATGATTTGGTGTAAATACCTGTGTGTGCCAGCCTCCTACCCACAAGAGGGCTGTCGAGCAGTAGGCGGCGCAGCGACCAGCGGCCGAGCACGCCACCACCCCAGCCGCAGCCGCCGCCGCTACCGCGCCGCATTCCCTCGCGTTCCACCATCACACTAAACTCATACACATTACACACCAACCACTGGTTGAACTATTCTCAGCCTTGAACGACCGACATCCACCCTCACAGAATAGCGACTACCGTTATGGAATTATCGACGTCGATTCGCGGACTCCGACCAGTCTTTGCACAACGCGTATTGAGTAACAGACTTGCAACGCATCAACGAGAGAAAGTGCTAATGCCCGATGCCCAGCCGAAACATGCGCGCTCGCGGACGCGTTACAGATGAAGGCTCAGCCCCGGGTAGGTAACAGGCACTGTTATTGAGTGAGTTCCCATTGTGCTGACTGGCTAAGTTACAGTTACAAAAAGAGATGAAAAACACCTTTTAATTAAAAGATTTGTCCTTGTTTAAATCATTATTATCGCTAATCGCGGACGATAAGATGCAAATGCCGCTAAACAAGCAATGTCATTTTATAATAGAAATAAATAAGCAAAATCGAGAATTCTGCTAGGATGACCCGACGAACACACTCACACAAAAGTATAGTAAACTGTCAAAAGAACATGAACATGAACGAATAGCCCCCTACTTTATGTTTACGAAATTCCTCAGCGAAATTCAGTCACCAACTCACAATTCTCATTATTTTCTCACACACTTACACAGACTAAAAATATTAGTAATAAAGTTTACGTTATAGAGAGTGAAAAACATACCTGATCATAGGATAGGCATAGGATCATAACCTACCGGAGCCATAATAAAAGAATGATACCACTGTCTGTGTGTAAATAAATTTGCCGAGAAAGTTTTCAATATTAAATTATAATTATATAGTTTTCTATTATTATTTTCTAAAGAGACGAATAATACGAGACAAAAATAGTTGGGCTATTAAGCAATTTATTGGGTATCATGGGTAAGTATCAAAGCTGTCAGTGTTATCAATAAACGGCAACATTGATCGTGAAATTTACGAATTTCTCAGTCTTTCGAAAGTCGAAACTTACGAGTTTCGACTTTCGAAAGACTGAGAGCCATTTTCGTAGTCTGTGGCACTAAAATTGCTTGGAACAAAGAATGTTGTAACTACAAAGATTTTGCAAATAATTCTGATGATGATGACTGAAGACTTGAAATATGAAGGGTTTTATTTGATTATGAAAGGTTATATTTTAAATCGTATCGTATTTGAAAATCGTAATTATATCTTGCACCTCTTCCCTCAAGGTGGCAATGATTTTTTTCACCCTGAGGATTTTTTTTTTTTTTTTTTTTATTATGGCGCCACACTTTTTGTGTATTTGCCAGTGTCAAGTATTAGAGTAATTAAGTAATATATCCCATCGTGAGATTATAATTATGGCACCACACTTTCTGTGTTCGCCAGTGTCAAGTATAAGTTGTTTAGTTGCCCCAATAAAACGGTAGAAACTTTATTGAGGCTTTTATGGAGTTTAGGAGTGAACCCAAAAAGTCACGATTTTCAATTCTATACCATTTACCTACACTCTCACACATTCACGAACACTTAATGGTTAATTATCCACCATAATTACACATGAAACATCGGAGAAATTCAAGTTTTGAAAAATAATATAAAATCGACAATGTGCACTTTTCATTTTCCCGCCTAAACCTCCCACCCTGAGGATTGCCCTGAGGTGACGAAAAGTTGACATTGACAGTTGAAGGGTTGCCAGTTTGTGTCAAAAAAGATAGTGAGTAGTGTATGAATGAACTTACATGAACAAACTTTTTAAGTAATTAAATTTAATAACTTGTCTTCTAAATAGTAAACACAATATCAACTAATAAATATTGTACAATTTGTTTCTCAGTAGTAAGGTAATCTATAAAATTTCAAAAACGATAAAGTAAAAAAAGTAAAATGACATGATTTATATTTTTTGTTTGTTTCTATTAAAAGAAAATAAAAAAGGAATTTTAATAAATAATTATTAGTTATTCAATATTCCACATCTTACTTATGAATTTTTTGTTCGATTTAGATTAAACCATTTTCATCATTCGTTCTTTACGAAAATTCATTCACTACACCAACTCTACAGACTCTACTAGTTGCAGCTTTGGTAGCACTAATATCTAATCTGTGAGCTTTGGTATCCTCATGGTAGAATAGAATTACAATAAAAGTCGAAGTATAGATCAGAATTTAAGGTCAGACAATTACTGAATACAATTAAAAGTCGAAGTATACGTACAGTACTCCCGAAATAACAGTGCGAGTCTGAAGTTAGCCATTGCGATCAGCCAAGCAAGTTAAATAACTTAATAATAATGTGTTCATATGCAAAAATAACGGACACCGAAGAGATGGATGGAGGAGTAAAGGTCACTGGTAGTTTTGGATTCAGGTGGCATATATTATAACTGGTCCTTGTGGAAGTCTTTGGGGGAGGCCTTAGTTTAACAGTGGACTACTATTTAGCGGATATGATAATTATGTTGCAAAATATCAAAACCAGTAAGGAATGCGAATGTTTATTTACGACTGTCTATATACTGAGTTGTTATATATATATTTTATGTGATAGCATGCAACCGAGCGCGGATAATAGTAAAGCTTCAGATGCAGGTGTACCTATTTACCCATTAATCTGTGTGTTGCTGTCATTTTGTTAATGTCACTTTAACAGCTTCCTAGTCTGTGGTGAGTAGTGACAGATAATAAGCAGCCAGGCCAGTCGTACAACTATATTATTATACTCTTTGGGCCAGTCAAACTGTCAAACTCAATCAGTCAAGTCAATGAAATCATTGATTGATTTGATGATTTCGGCTATAAAGATTGAATTGATTTTCATAATATTTATTGATTGATAAAAGACAGTAAAATGAGTATTTATTCACAAACCTTCTTGTGTGTTGTAATCTTAATATGTAGCGTTGTTTGTGAAAACAAATACTCCCGTGGTGCCAATGAGAAGAAAAATAGCGATGTAGAATTCAGAACCTTAGAAAAACCATTCAGAATGAATAAGCTTAATTTATTATGGACTAAAGCCCGCCAGGTATGTAAAGAAAACGTTGGCTTATTACCTTATCTTGTGTCTTGCGATTTTGGCGTAGGACCACCTGCATCATACATGTATACTTACCTACATACGTTAAAGCAATTGTTCACAATCATACATTTTGATATGCATGCTAGGCTCCTGAATATTACAGGACCACAAGGCGTCTAATTTTCTTTATAATTGCGATTAATTATGTCTTGACTTACCAATGCCTTAAACTGCCTGCCTGTTTTTTGTTGAATAAAGGGTAGGTTCATATCCTTATTACAACGTTGTTGTCCGATGAGGGTGGCATAATCTGACATGATTAAAACCCTCTTTAAATAAATAAAGAATTAAAAAATATATATACTTATTTATCATTGCCTAATGAATAGTAATGTATTTTACAGCGCTTAACAGAACCAAAACTGAAGTCTTTATATAGTGACTTGATGATGCAAGACAAAGAAGAATTGATATACAAGAAAATGAAGGGTGAAGGAGGTGATAAGGAAGGTTTGAAGGAGGCAGAATTGAGACGTAAACTGACAAATATAATGTCTGCTTATGGTTTGTTGCATCACTTTGAACCTGGTGCACCAATACAGAAAGAACATCCTGTAAGTCATTGTTTCCATGAATAAATGATGAACCTATTCACTGTTAGTACTCATGTGTACTACTCAATCTTATCCCAATTATTTTGCATAAAGATGTAGATTTAAACTAACTACAACACAAGTTCAATGTCTGCTATTCTGAAACAATAAGTTTTAGCTCAGTACTACCGAAAGAAAAAAAATCACATGAAATGTAATTTTTTTTTCAATTGTGAGGTAAAATAATCAGCAATTCTGAAGTCTGGAAGACACCTTTGATACATTATAATGGCTGACTAGTGGTCCAGATCTGTGCAATCAGGTATATGAATATTCATACTTCAACTGAGAAGTTATGATTATCACAAATAACTCAGTTTCACAATAGTAATAAATATAAATTATCTACATAATTATGAAGCTAAGTAAACAAGCTTGAACCATGATAAAAATAATACCTACAAACCAAGTGCTGATAGAAAAATAAATAATAAGATAAACTTTCAGACTGTTTATTTGGACAGCTGTTGTTTTCTGTAACTGATAACAAATTATTGTTGAGATAAATATGGGGTAAGGGTGTGTCTAAGAATGTAATTTATACTTTGTATGAACATCCATCTTGAACCAGAGACTGCAGATTCCTCCCAAATTATTTTTATTTTTCTCTACCTTACATAAACACACTATGTAATAACTCAATCCATTTATTATTCTGAAAATTTTGATATATTTTTTTTTAGAAATTTTTTGTTACTGTTTCTGGAACTAAAATTTAACTTATTTTTAATTACTTAGGCATACAACTCTGCAATGGATGACTACATAAACAGGAGTATATTCAAAGATAAAAAGCTCAACTATCTGTGGGCCAAGGCGGAGGCTTCAGGGTTTACCATGGAAGAGCTGCTGGCTTTGAGAGAAGAGTTTACTCACCACCAAGAGAAAATAGACCAGTACCATGATTTGTTCAATGATGACTCTCCCGACAACTCTGCTTTTAAAAGTATTATATTTATTGTTTTGTCCATGAAAATTAGCAGTAGAAACATATTAGCATGTTGTGTTATAGCATGCCAGAAGCATATTAGGTTCATATGTTTTATCGTGGCATATAACCATGACAACACTCAAACTCCTGTGTTTGAGTATAAAACATAATAAATATTCTTCTGGTGGGTCACAACACAATAAATTTGCAGTTTGAAATAATTATCCCGCCTACAAATTGTGACATACTGGATTTATTTATTATCTGCCCATGTTTATTCTAGATGTTATAAATGAGGATGAATTAGAAATGTTTAATGAAATCAGTGAACATACAAATGAAAAGACAAAGGACTACATTGACAAAGCTAATTTAATCAGAGATAAGCATAGGGATTTGAGGGATGGATTTGATAGACTACAAAGAGTCATTGGTAAAGGTAAATATGATATACATTTTTTAAATCTGAAGTGTAAACACACACACTTATCTCTTATGTAATGTAATGAGTCATACAAGCTTCATTTTGTTATATCGTGATTTGACACATCTTCCTCTGTCCTTGTCCAAATTTTTTTGTGGTTGGCGTAGCTCTTTCCATTCATCCCTGTCCATCCATTACCTCATCATTCCATTCACTCCCTATTTGACGTACTCCGTAGCTAATAACAGTTTATAGAGGAATTCTATTATGAGAGAATAATGAACAGGTTCTTACATATCAATAATTCTCTTCTATCATTTAAAATGAACCATGATTGTTTTATTTTTTACAAAAGTTCCTTCTGGTCTACAGCACCAAACAATAAAGAGTTTATAGAGCCGAAAGTGCAGGGGTTGTGGAAGATAGCAGTAGCTGCAAATTTTACAACTGAAGAATTGGCTTCGCTAAAGGTACATTCAGTTAATTGTTTTACAATCTGTGGTTAGTTCGAGCCTGGACGAGAATAAGTACCTACCATTACTATCGATTACCGCATTTGCTGCACCGCAAAGGAGTCGCCGCTGTGATATCTGGATTCTAAGATTGAGCTCTGATTACATGAGACCTAAACTTACCACTGTACATTAGGAAACAGGTGGGATAGTATGTATGTCATTTTAAACTTCTTTGGAAACCTTTAGTTATGTCCCTGGGTATATACCTTGTTATGCCTATGTTCTGGCAATTAATTATTTGTATTTGTCTACAGCCCAAATTACCCAGTGCCGAGCATGTGCCCGTTTATATGGTTTTTACTTATACTGTCCCAGGGTCTCAAATAGAAGGGGCTCACATCCAGAAAATCATCCACCTTCCCCAAGCATGTTATAACATTCTTGATAGTGACAATGAGTCGCACATACTAATAATTTAAATGGAAAAGTAACTGGGTGTCTTGGTTACGTTTATACGGGGTTCAAGGTGAAGTCGACCTTTTTTGGTGGATCCCGTCATTGGTTACTGGCGCTCGGCGTCGCGAATCTTCCCGTAGCCTTGCAGAAGCCCACCAGTTGTCCGATGGAGAGTTCTGCTAACTGTTCTTCATTTAACTCATCAGTTCCTAGTATTTCCCATCTAAGTAGCGCATACATTGGTATAGAGATAAATAAGACCTTGGAGAAGGAAGACACACAATAGGGTTAGCTTTTGTCTCAAAAAGCCCTTGGGGATGCGAGTGAAACCTCGGGCACCTGCTAGTTTGTTACAAGATTGCTTGTTCGCAGTTACACTGCTTGATTTCTTTATATTTTTTACTAGCTGTTACCCGCGACTTCGTACGCGTGGTATTTAAAAAAAGTAGCCTAAGTTACTCCTTGTTACATCAGCTATCTGCCAGTGAAAGTCCCGTCAAAATCGGTCCTGCCATTTCACAGATTAGCCGGAACAAACAGACAGACAGACAAAAATTGTAAAAAAATTTGTCTTGGTATTTATGTACCGTGTATACATCCAAATGCACTTAGTAAAAAGCGGTAATTTAAATATTACAAACAGACACTCCAATTTTATTTATTTGTATAGATGTATAGATTTAATTTCTAACATTATATTATCAGGTTGAACTGCAGCATTACGAGTCCCGATTGCTGAAGCTACGTCACTTGCAAGCTGATCATGTAAGCAATCGTGAAAAGCATAAGAGCAAGGTCATTTTACTTTTTATTTTGTTTATTTTTTATTATTATTATACTGCTGCTGTTTATTTTTCATGTAATTATTTAATAATTTTAGTTGAATAAATTACCTAGAGTAGAAAGTGGGACCTTTCTTAGAGAAATGTTCTATATAGATAATTTTATCAAATCAATTTGAGCTTGTTTGGTGAAATTTTTGTTAATTGTTTTATTATGTTATGCAGGTGGCAGACGCTGGAGACAAAATAAATCATTTTGAAGAACAAGAGCAGATGATCAAGAAGCATTCCATGAAGGTCCAAAAGCTGCATGCCGACCTCGAAAGTAAAATAATGGGACGCCATACTGAGCTCTAGATTTTTGATACTTTACCAAAAGAAATAGTTTGTAGGTGTTTTTCAAATTCCATGTTGTAATGCATTTAGATCAAATTGTGATTCTATTTTTGGGTAGTTTAATTTTAAGTATACTTTAGTATAATATGCTATCAAGTTTCTTGTATGTTATGTGAGTACAGTAATAATATAACAGTCAAAATGTAAATAATAATTTATGAATCTCAGAGATGGTTGTTTTAAATAAAAACTTATTTACACTCCTGTAAAATCTGTGGTTTTAATTGATTTCCAAGGAATTATAAGGAGTGTTTGTTTTTCAAGATCAGTCATATAAATCCCTATTCAAGAACACACGCAAGTTACTTTGACAACGGTTTATTTGCCTAGAACTTACCGCATATCCTGTTTTTAATCATATTCGAGACAAAGTAAGTCCTCAATAATAATTTACTTATAAATATACACATTACCCAAATAAACCTATTAAAAAAGAATTTATTGAAAAACAGGTGGTATTATTAAAAACACCAGTGGATACAGTGCATCAATATATCGATATTTAATCTTCATGTACAAGCAAATTTATTAATACATGTTTAATATTCCGCCTCGGTTTGCGAGCGTATCAATCATGAAATTAATATCGCATTATGCCATAATATAGTGTAAAATATGTATAATAGACGGCGGGCGGCGATCGCACGCAAGGCAACTCAAAACACTCGGCGGCACTTCGGAATCACATTCCAAGCTACCTACTATTACATTCGTTTACGCGTATATCTACATCAGATGAAAACGGCGACGCCGACTATAACATATAATTCGTCTAAACGTAACGTCGCGATCGGTGAGCGGCAGTAACAAATAAAACTACATCCGACTCCCCTCACGAGTTTCATTATAATGAATCGTTTAATGCTCACTTCAGTCGATCGTACAGTATAAGTAGTTCTCTTCTCGATAGGACATCTTCTCTATTATGTATATAGATAATCTGTATAATATAATTCTTTCTCACTAATATCTACACCGTTTCCAAGGGTTACAATTATATATAATCCTGTGGGGCTGGGGCGGACGCGGCGGTCGCGGGGCGGCCTCTCCTGCGTCCGGCGGCCTAGTGAGTCCACTTGCTCCAAGCCTGGCGACAAACGGTCAGTCAGCAGGGGAACTCGGCAGAGGTACGAGGTAGGGGGGGGGGAAGGCTCGAGGCGCGCGACCCACCTGCTTGTCGGCGTGCGGCGGCGGCTCCCACGGCGCGTGCTGGTCCGGCGCCGCGGCGCCCGCGCCCGGCAGGTAGTGCAGCGGCAGCGCGTGCATCAGCGACAGCGCCGCCGCCGTGGCGCCGCCCGCCCCCACTGCGCCCACGCCGTACGCGCCGCCCTCCATCCCGTGCCCCACGCCCACGTGCCCGCTCACGCCGCCCATGCCGCTCACCCCCTGCCGATCACAATAGCACTGCGTTAGTTATGTACGCACTCACCCACGAGTACGCCGGTGACAGCTGGTGTGCTTGCCTGGTAGCGGTCGTGGTCGGGCATGTGTTGGTGGTGCATGTGGTGTGGCCAGTCGTCGGCGGCGGTAAGTTTCCAGGCGCGCTCGGTGCCGATAGGGCGCGGCTTACGTTCCTCTTCTTCGCACCAGCCGCTGCCGCCACCACCGCTGCCACTGACGCCGACTCCTACGCCGACGCCACGGTCCAGGAGTGACTGGAAATAAAAAAACCTGTTAGGAGTTTCCATAATGGAAGAATAATCGCCCCCGTATGTTGTAATTAATTTATGAGGGCACGTTACCTGGTAGGCATGGTGTTGCTGCGGTGTATGCTGCATAGGTTTAGGTGACTGGTTCATTGGCTGTTGCTGCTGATACGACATCAACAGCGCGCTCAAGTTGCCCGCGTTGCTGGCGCCCGCGAACAACTACACAAAGTAATCATCAGTTTGCGTGTCAAGGCTTCACTTCATATAGTACTAGCATGAACTAGATAAATAGATGAAGATATGTAACTCGAACAACTTTCGAGTGGCATAATAATAAGGTTAATTTCAGAGACCCATGGGTTCATTTGGCTGTCCCACCGGAGATATTCGTGAGCAGTACCGTACATATATTTACATACATACATTCTAGCACTAGATTTCAGAAGACATTCCCTAAGGGATATGTTTGTGTAACAAATATTTCGTAAGTAACCTGTGCGTTGTGCTTCTGCTGCATGAGCGGGTGTCGCTGCGCGAAGTCCGGCGCGCGCGGGTTGAGGCGGGACACGGTCTCCACGCCCACGTAGCCCAGCCCCAGCGCGCCGCCGCTCATGTTCACGCCGCTCGAGATGGATACCTGTTGCTGTGTCATCAAAACATACAACAATATTAACATAAAAGTTAGTTGCGCATTGTTATAGATAAACTAGCGGCCCACCTCCGCTTCGCACGGATCATTAACTTTTCCAAAATATTCTGTAAAAGAATATATAGAAAAATAGTAAAAATAGTAGCCTATTCTTGAGACCTACTGAATATGTATATAAATTTCATAAAAATCGGTCAAGCCGTTTCGGAGGAGTATGGTAACTAACACTGTGACACGAGAATTTTATATATAAGAATATTATCAAGCGGTAAGGGTAACATGGTTTATAGAATACATAATGTAATTACCATCATGTTGTGTCCATTCCGGGAGTTGTCCTGGTAGATAGGTCCATTCCGAGAGAGCCCGCTCATGTCCATTGCGTTTACGTTGTTACCTGAAATATATGTTGTATAATTAGTATCATCAGAGTGATCAAATTTTAGAATAGGGCTCTAGAAATAAGAAAATCTTGATATTCAGGTAGCAGTCTTAGGTAGTAGCAGGTTTATGTGGGAGAGCCATGCTTCGGCACGAATGTGTCGGTTCGACTGGAGCGATACCACGGCCTCACATAAAACCGGCGTGAAACAACGCTTGCGTTGTGTTTCGGCGAGTAAGTGACGTTACCGGAGGCCCAAACCCTTTTAAAAGGCGGGCAACGCACACTCCTCTGGTGTTGCGGGTGTCCATGGGCGGCGGTTATCGCTTACCATCAGGTGATCCATCTGCTCGGTTGCTCCCCTATCCCATAAAAAAAGTCATTATACTTCGACTTTTAATTGTATTCAGTAACTTGACAGTTCGAAGAGAAATAATGATACCACACTACAATTAATAGTGTTGGAGTAGTGAATGATTTTGCGTAAAGATTGATTGTTATAAATGGTTAATATAAAATTAAACTAAAAAAAAAACCGTAAATAAGATGTAAAATATAAGAATAATTAATCAAAGTAATTTCCTTTTCTATTTTCTTCTAATAAAAAAACAACCAAAAAAAAAAAAAACGACTTTTTTTTACTTTTGTAATTTTTGACATTTTATAGATTAACTTATTACTAAGAAACAAATTTTACTATTTTAATAGTAAATTTTATACTTATTGTGTTTTGAAGACTAGCTATTCAATATACATAAAAAGTTTGTTCATGTAAGTACATTATTTAAGTTCATTTAATTTCGTTCATTCTTTGACTACTTCACTATCTTTTTTTTGTCAAAGACTGGTAACTCATCTGTCAAGTTATTGACTACAATTAAAAGTCGAAGTATAGCAATATGTTGAAGAGATTAGGCGGGAAAATGAAAAGTACAACTTTGTCGATTTTATATTATTTTTGAATGAATTTCTCCGAAGTTTAATGTGTAATTATGGTGGATAATTAACCATTAAGTGTTCGTGAACGTGTGAGAGTGTAGGCAAATGATATAAAATTGAAAATCGTGACTTTTTGGGTTCACTCCTAAACTCCATCGAAGCCTCAATAAAGTTTCTACTGTTTTATTGGGGCAACTCAAAAACTTATACTTGACACTGGCGAACACCAAAAGTGTGGTGCCATATTACAATCCCACGATGGGAAATATTACTTGATTACTCTAATACTTGACACTGGCAAATACACAAAAAGTGTGGCGCCATAATAAAAAAAAAAAATATGTTGAAATGTGGAACATGAGTGGTTATTGTTACCGATGGGCATGGGCTGGTGGTAGGAGGGCTGCTGGTGGTGCGCCGGCGCGTAGGCGGGCGGCGGCGTGCTGCCGTGCGACGACGTGCGCGAGCACGGCGAGCAGCCGCCCCCCGCGCCCGCGCCCGCCCCCGCCGCGCCCGCGCCCCCCGCGCCTCGGTATCCTGGCGCTTTGCTTGCGTCCACCTGCAACAAAGCAGCATCACCACTCATTACAACCTGTTACTGGGACCGCAACGAAATTCTCATCGTTTACACAAAATACCATCATGAAACTAAAGATAGAGATCACTATACACTCAAATCAGAAAACTTAAAAATATGCACCATTACTACAGTATTACAGAGTTGTGTACTCATTAGCATAGTCGTAGTCTTACGTATGTACATAATTATTGCAATAAACCCTTCTGAATATGTACACATCTTTCGAACTCCCTATGTATCTAAAAATAAATTTAGAGCACAGAACACCTTCTGTAAATGAAGAAAAGGTTATCTAGGAGAAACACAAAAGATTCCATTGGTTCGAAGTGCACTGAGACCTTGCTGCCTCGGCCCCACACAAGATTCGAAACATAAATATTACCAAAGTAAATAAAACAATAGCGTTATATTATACTAGCTTCCGCCCGCGACTTCGTCCGCGTGGAATAGTTACTTAGTATTAGCGGGATGATAGCCTATAGCCTTCCACAATAAATGGACTATCTAACACCGTAAGACTTTTTCTAATCGGACCAATAGTTCCTGAGATTATCCCGTTCAAGTAAACTTGGCAGGTGGCACTTGACAGGTGGTAAGAAGATGATGATCCCCTTCAGCGGCTTGTAGTATGTTTTGATTGAACCTCACTTCAAGATATAGCCAATATTGTTAGTTGATAATTGAGTACTGAGTATCCGCGCGGAATTTTAGTAAAATATGTCACGGGAGCAGGAATAATAAAAGAACACTAAATGAGGATATGTCCTTTAGAGCGTTTGTAGGATCCGAGCGGACCCAAGGTCGGTCCGCACGGATACAAAACAAACGCTCATCATCAAATCATGTTTATAAAAACACCTACGCAAATAATGCATTTGGAATTTTAGAACAAAGTTAGCATAAAAAAGGTTATAGTGAGCCAACCTTAAAAGATAGACATATGCTGTCGCGGACTTTTTTTTAGAACTTTTAAAGAGGAACAATTCTGTCATATATGATTTTTGCGAAACTTTAACCGTTTACGGAGCGCACGCATCGGAAGCTCTCAAAAGGAAAATAAAACGAATTTTAGAACAAAGTTAGCATAAAAACGGTTATAGTGAGCCAACCTTAAAAGATAGACATATGCTGTCGCGGACTTTTTTTTAGAACTTTTAAAGAGGAACAATTCTGTCATATCAATATCGATTGCACAGTCGTCGGATACAGACGTGCTCTTTAGCAATATTTAATACACACATATTTTTGAATATTGACCTCCTTTAATAATACTTTTTCCGCAGTAATGAGCGTTTTGTTTTTTATTTTAAGGCGCGGTGAATAGACGATGTTTAGGTATTGGAGGGGGTGAAGCAGGTACGTGGGGCACAACTCAGCACAAGTAGGCCCGCCCACTGCGGGGCGCCTCGGACGAATTTCGGCGATGCGCGACGTCCTTTTAATATAGAAACGTAATTTCGAAACGTTTATTAGATGTACGATTGGCTTAGCGCGCCGCTGTCCGGCTTGACACCGCATGTCGCAGGCACTAGATACTAATTTCGAATCTCATGATATATAATATTCCTTTTTATCTTTTTTTTTAATTTAAAAATGTACTAACTACTCTTTTCGTATTTTTTAAATAGTAAATCAATTATTATTATTTTCTAGAAATTTGAACAGAATATTGAGAAAGTTTTAACAGATTCATCAGATGAGTAATAAATAATTAATCATTCAGAAATAAAATGGCTTGGGCTTCTAGAATTGCCAATTCTAGAAATGGCAGTGTCAAAATTGTGAAAAATTTATATAAACAAGCATTTTTATTCCCCAGACTAGCCCCTGCCCGTGGCTTCACTCACTTGAAACTCAAAACCAACAGTGATGATCTCTTCTTTGTATGGGTCTCTATACATTAGAGGGGTCAAGCTGTATCTCAGGTTCCTTTTAATTATTTGAGATAAGAAGTATACCAGTGTTTAATTGTGAGCACATACTTTCTAACAGTGATAACAAAATTAAAATCTAATCAGTAGTTTTTGCGCCAACCCGTAACAAACAGACAAGAATTTTAAAAATCACATTTTTGGGTTCGGAGACGTTTATATACCCCAACCCATTTGTTTTTTTTTTAATATCTTTAATGTACAGACACAGCTTTTTACAATTTCATAATAGTAGAGATATGCATTTTTTTCAGAATCTAATATAAAAACGGTCACCAAGCCCGATGGTTTATTCGGGAGAAAAATAATATAGGTACCGACATGTAGGGTGTCACAAAAGACTGTAGTAATTTGAAAGCAAATAAATAGCGCAAGCCATAGCACCAACCAACAGCATAGCCACACAAACAGCTGTTTAGTAGGTACATATTTTCTCGACAAATGTCGTAATTAGGGTTTCCGGGCGAGAATTCCCGAAGCGAGAATTCCCGGGAAATTTTGCTTTATTCGATTCGAGACGACAAATAATGGGTCGATAGCTTGAGAAATCTGAAGACCATAGAAAACTTACAAAATTAACTAATATCGTACCTAAATATGAAGATATGTATGTACACACATCAAAAAAAGTTTGCGATCACTTTGAAAAATCTAAATCTCTTTTTTTATGGTAATTTCAAACAGGGTATTTCTATTTAAAGAAAACACACAAAAACATTTTTTCTTGATAAAGTTGAATTTAAAAAGTTATATCAGCTTAAGCTAGTCGCAATTTTTTTTTGATGTGTGTATAAATATTAGTGCACGAAAAATCGACTCAAAATGTTTAGCATGTTTTAGAACAAAAAATAACCACTGATTTCTAAAGTTTACGCAAATATTACACATATTGAAATTGAAAAACTATACGGATTCTATCGCCAAACAAAAAGAAGCATAAGGACCCGTGTAAAGGAACACATTGCTCATGTTAAGAACCGTCGTCCCAAGAAGTAAGCAGTTTGTGAATACATAGTTGACATGGCCTAGCACTATATCATATTTGATACCACTTTGGAGGAAGTCTGAGATTGGGGCAGACCTAATATGGTCCAATTTAACCCGAAAAAGACAAATATGCGAGTTCACTGCAAAAAAAACTGCCGTTGGTCGTATTTTCTCGTTTTGAGAGCACCGCTTAATTGCCTCAGCCGATATTGGAATACTTGGTGTCGACATATGAAATCAAGTCATTTCCGCGGTCATTTAGAGGTTAAGGCTAAGTTAGTCTCGAAGAAGCTTGGCGTGCTTAATAGATAGAGACGGTATTTCACTCGGGCCCACCGCCTATTACTTTATAAGGCGCAGGTCTGGTCTCATATGGAATACTGTTCTCATCTCTAGACAGGAGCACCCCAGTACCAACTGCTCCCTCTGGAGCGCATCCAACGAAGAGCGATTCAAATCGTAGACTACCAATATAATTCAAACCGGCTAGACTCTTTGACGCTATATAGAGATGTGGCCTCGCTATGCATCTTCTATCGCCTATACTATACGGCTTGCTCCGAGGAATTGTTCGAATTGATCCCTGCAACTACTTTTCGCCGTCGTTCTACGCGACAACAGTTCCATCCCCATTATCTTGATGGCTGACAATCCATAACTGTCCGTTTCTCTAGAAACTTTCTGCCTCACATAACAAAACTGTGGAACAACAGTGTTGTATAGCAGTCTATGGCAGTGTGTCGACGGCGCCGGACCTATGCACGGATTCGAGACGGTTTACATGCGCTGATTCCAGATAAAACGCTACTGAGCCGTACTTGGCCGATGTCCCGGTGGTTTTGCCGTGTCATGTACAAGCTCTCACGTTTTTTCAACTGTACGGCAAGACGTGGACCTCCGGCCAGTTTAACACACTGGTTTAATAATTCCAAGCTCGCTTACCAGTTACAAGTACTAGTATCATGTAGCGTAGAGCGTAAAGCTGTCAGCATCGCTTGAAATGCTTCCATTAGTCTATGCTACTAAAGGAGTTATTTCCAAAATATTTAATAGACATCTGCTGTGCACTTATGTGTGCCGATTTGCTGCGATATGTACCGTGTGCGTTACGTTTCTTTTGTCATTCAAGGTCCAATTAATGATAGTAAGTTATTTATTTTTATTAAGTTTACAAATAAGTTATCGCATTTATCATGATTATCACTCGTTGTGAACTTGAGATTTTCAGTAATTACTTTAAAAAATGTCGAAACATTGATCTTGTCGAGATTATCCCTCGACTTATCACACGAGATCTCTAGTTACTAATCTAATAACCAGAAAAATCTAAAAAACCAGTAAAGTAGATCAGTCAGTTCTTACAACCTGTCAAGTCTTATATACCGTTCCAGTAAGACAGTCGTACCCCTGACAAAGCCCAGTACTATGTCAGATTTAATATACTGCAAGTCCTTGCAAAAGAAAGCAGATATCTGCCCAAGCTGATTCGCGAGACTATTTAAAATACAAAATTTCATTACCTGCTTGGAACCCCATTATATGTAGATTCCATTAAATCTAAATCCAAAGACAAAGGATAGGATTTGCTCATTCTATGTGAATCGGGTCGCAAATACTTAACAAAAGTGAAAGCTAGCTGTTAGTGATTCGACATCTGAATCTACTGGTGACCATACTGTAGCCTATAATGGATCCAAAACGTGTGTAAATAAATAAAATAAATAAATATTCTGGGACATTTTTACACAGCACTATCTAGTCCCAAACTAAGCAGAGCTTGTACTATGGGTACTAGACAATGGATATAATACTTATATACCTTTTTTTTTGTAAATACATACTTATAATACATAAGAAACACCCAGACGAACACAAACACTTATATTCATCACATAAATTTTTGTGTTCTGTGGGAATCGAACCCACGACCTCATGGTCGGCAGTCCGGTACTCGAACCACTAAACCACAGAGGTCGTCAAAATAAAGTAAATATCAATATAACACTTGTCTTCATAGATTTTCTTGAAGTCCCGGGAATTTTCGGGAAATAGTGATCGAGAATTCTCGATTCCCGAGAAAACAGATGTTGAAAAATCAGAAACCGAAGTCGCAATTGAAAGTGCTGTCCCAGGGTTCTCGTGCTCAGAATCCTTTTGTAATCGAAAATTGACTTTTTGTGAATTTTTTGCATTTTTCATGCTAATTTTATAAAGTCAAATTTCGACACGGCAGGTGGGACTCGGGGTGGCTTAGTGGTCATAGCGTCTGGCGTACCTAGCCAGAAGACGCAGGTTCGAATCCTGCCTGCGAGTCGAATTTTTCCTTCACTAAATAACTTTATCGAAAATTGAGATTAGATAATGATTTTAAATTTTGAAATACCTACTACTACTAATTTTATATCATGTGATTTTTTTGATAAATTTTATCAACATAATTATATTGTGGCCATCTGCTATCGTCTAAACTATAGTTTATTATTACTGAACTTATTACTATTTCGCCTTCAAAGTTGTTCATATAATGTCATTATAAAAAAATACTATGGCTCCCTAAAATCATGAAAAATAATCTGCCGCTCCTCAATGACCTCCTATCGAATTACTAGTTGTTACTACCTATAACATGCTGTAACACAATGTAGGTACATAATTATTATATGCTTATGTACTCATAAGAAGTTATCTCCGATGGTTCATGGATAACCCGGTAAACTTTTATTTTTACTATAAAAAAAAGTTAAAAAATGTATTAAAAAACAAAGAACAAAAAAAAACAAATTAAATAATAATCACTGAAAAATTATTTCTAAAAAGAAAATGAACAAAAAGTTAACATATCGAAGCGGGGTTTGAACTCACGCTTAGTCGCACATAACGCATATCTTCCTACTGCAGAAGACCGCTAGACCAACCGAGCTATAGAATTACGCATCGAATTAAAGTATTTATAGATAATCAGGCAGGTATGTGCTTACTTTACAACTTCCACCATTTATTTTTGTTTCATAGAATAAAATACAAATAAACAATACATTGAATACGAATACGATACAATCAGATACAAAATATTTTTGAGCGGCGGGCGGAACAAAATGACACAGGTCCATCAGGCAGCGCGCCTCAGCGATCACTGTCGGTCCGCCTAGAAATGAAAGAGAAGCGAACAGACGCCTCGATGGCGCAGTGTTTCGTTCGACTCGTGAGAGTTATTTATCATGAAATTTATTAATTATTAAAAATATCTTATTTCAATCGATAAATAAAACCGCTAGTGTACTTTATTATTATATATTACGTCAGTGTTATTAATTTTATCAAGATTTGTTTGTAAATAATACAGTTACAATTGCAATAATTTTGAATTCAATGGTTACTTTATGATTTTTTTCTATCGAGAAAATTTTCCGCAAACGTGTTTTGGACCGGTTAGTGTACTCATAAATATGATCAAGATTAACATATATTTTTTTCACTGCTTGAAACTGTATACTTTTTGCTAAATAACTGCTTTAAGAAGCCTATTTTGACTATTCACAGCGCCTTAATTTTGCTTAGTGTTCAGTTTAGTACATAATGCAAACGTGAATCAGCATTACAAAAAATGGAATACAGCCCCTCACACTCGAGGGGGCTAGTGCAACCGTCTACCACACCCACAAAGACGACAACCCAGCAGAACCCTGTCCTCCAGCCCGACATGATTGAAGTTATATCAACGCCCGAGATTCAAAAATGGATGTCAACTATTGAACTGCATTTGAACGAAGTTTGCTCTATTGCCGGGGATGGCAAACTCAACTCGGAACAGAAAATGAAAATTTCAAACTTGTGCCGTAAAATAGGATCAGGTACCTCACAAATGGCAGTTGTATACCAGTCGCTGAAGCAAAAAACCCTCCAAGCGTACAGCATGATTGAAAACCTGAAAGAAAAACGCGACCTGACCGAACACCTTTCAGAGCTCAAGCAGACGATACAGGACTCTCATGGTGCTGCGGGAAATGTTTCTTTTGCCGATATGGTCAAGAAAGGATCAAATAACTTCGTTCGTCCTAACAATTTAAGTTCCGTGGCTATTTATCCTAATGACAAATTAAAATCTAGTGACGAAACGAAAGACCTCGTGCAACAAATAATACGTCCAGAAGAAATGAAGCTACAGGTACGTGGAGTCCGTAAAACCAAAAATGGAGGAGTTATTGTTAGTACAGAGACAAAAAACGACGCACAAAAACTTAAACAAGCAGTCCAAGTCTCTACATCCGGACTTACGGTCGACGAGCCCAACAAGCGTAAACCCCGGATTGTGGTTGTAGGAGTACCAACATCGATGACGGAAAACGAGGTTTATAAATGCATTTTTGAACAGAACGTAGCTGATAAGTTTGAAGCAATGTCCATAGAATCATTTTTGACGATGGTTAAATTAAGCCATAAATCTGGGAAGAAAGATGCTTCGATCTGCAACTATATTATAGAAGTTCCAGCCAACATACGTAAAGCCCTGATCGTTCAAACACGGCTCTTTATAAATTGGACGTCTTGTCCTGTCAGGTTACCCTAGTGACAAGATGTTACAATTGCCAACAATATGGACATGCAGCAAAAACATGCAGAGACCCAATTTCTACCTGTGGACACTGTGGTGAAGTAGGTCACTCGATGGCAGAGTGCCCGAAGAAAGCTGAAACACCGAAATGTGCAACATGCTCACGTTTTAAGAAGCCTAGCAGTCACAAAACCGGAGACATAGAGTGCCCTGCGAGGAAAATAGCAGAATATAGATACATTAACTCTATTGATTATGAGGGCACCTAAGGCGCCATTTGGATTACAACACGGTAAAGTGGAAACATCTGTGTTTATATCTTACAGCATTCCATTGTCCTACTAACCCGCAAATTGTCGCCGTGTAAGCAAATTACTCGCCTGCATTATGTAAAAAAAGTGCGAACAAAGACAAACGTAATTTATACAACAACTAGTTTACGATACTGCTGATGCTAATAATTCACGAAATCATGTGTTCTTGAAATAATTTAATTATTAAAGATAGAATAAGTAAAAAAGGTATAGGTTATCATTAATTTACTTTTCAAACAATTTCATTTATCCCTAATTGTATGTATTTATGTTAAATATTGTTTTAGAATTTTGTTTATAAATAGCAACTTTTAGCACTCCTGTCGCCTGTGATACAGGTTTATCCTAGTACAGGCATCAAATATTGTTATACCTTTATATTGTCTAAGCTTTATATTGTATTTTTATCAATGTTGTATTTTTGGAATAAATATATAAAATATATAAATATATATATAAATATGATTTTTGCGAAACTTTAACCGTTTACGGAGCGCACGCATCGGAAGCTCTCAAAAGGAAAATAAAACGAATTTTAGAACAAAGTTAGCATAAAAACGGTTATAGTGAGCCAACCTTAAAAGATAGACATATGCTGTCGCGGACTTTTTTTTAGAACTTTTAAAGAGGAACAATTCTGTCATATATGATTTTTGCGAAACTTTAATCGTTTACGCAGCGCATGCATCGGAAGCTCTCAAAAGGAAATAACCCCGATTTTGAAACATTCTTCATTGATGCTCCGCTCCTATTGGTCTTAGCGTGATGATATATAGCCTATAGCCTTCCTCGATAAATGAGCTATCTAACACTGAAAGAATTTTTCAAATCGAACCAGTAGTTCCTGAGATTAGCGCGTTCAAGCAAACAAACAAACAAAGTCTTCAGCTTTATATATTAGTATAGATACCTGAGGCGGCGGCGGGTCAACGTTGTGGTGCGCATCTCCAGCGGCGCCCCACACAGCGGCGGCGGCGCCCGCCGACAAGTCTTTGAACAACGAGTACTCTTGTCCGCCGCTAGAACTCGTGTGCGCCTAAGTAAGTTAAAGGTAGCTCAGTGTCAATTAAGTTTATCATTTATTAAAAAAACCATAGGATAAAAATAACGACAGCAGGTAGCTATTATTTTTCTTGAAAATGCACTACAGAAATTTCTGATTAGCCTATTACGATAACAAACATGGATACAGCAATTGAAAGGATGGCATAAACTGGCTGGTGTTCTGTAGTTTCCATTTACTCCTATGACAAAAAAGTATGTAGTTAACATTAAAAACGTACCTGTGGCGTGGTGTTAATATGTAGCGCTGAGGTGTTCGGCGTGTTTTCTTCATTTGCGCTCCAGGAGCTCGAGTTATCTGGGCTTAGCTGTGAACAATATGTCTGAATTTTACTAGAGAACATATAAAAGAATCACTTATCATGAATTTTATTGTTATAACATGTAGATGTCTTAAAGTCGCATTGCGACTGATTGGACTGTCGTTTCCTGACTGAGTAATAACGAGAATTATTTCCCGAAAAAAAAGCAATGTTAACCTACTAAAGGACTGAACAGCAGCTTCATCTTATAGTGATTACAAATTCAAGTAATACTTCAGTCTGTGATACAAGTTAAGTAGTGGCGAAATTTTACTTTTTTATTTTATTTTAAAGGCTCACCAATAACTGCTTATACTATTATATTACAAATAGATCGGTATAGTAGCCTCTTACAGGCGAGCACCACCTGCTAGTTAAAATAATTACATTAACCTTATAAACAATGTTCCAGAAAACAATAAAGGAATTAAATGAATTGTATATAGAAAAACGTTAGTATGTGAGACCTGCATGGTGCGTTCGGGCAGGCGGTGGTGCTTGGTGTCGCTGTCGTCGAGCTTGTGCGGCGCGGGGCCGGGCGAGGCCTCGCGCGCGCGCAGCGGGGACGCCGCGCCCGCCACCGGGGTCGACGTCGCCCCGGGGCTGCTGCTCGGGCCCGACTGCACCGCCTGTCATACATCATCATCGTTATTGTCTACGCAACGATGACGCAGCGGCGCGGGGCAACTGAGGCGGCATGCGGGTGACCACGGTGGCGTACGACCATCTACTACTTCGAATTCTATAAGTGGCAACGACACACCCACGATCGGGCGCCGACTAACGTCACTTGTATCATTCTGAACCAATCAATACATCTAATATACAATCCACAAGCAGTTTCATTCAAGCCACCAGTAGGAACCCTAATATGGTCCTTACAAACCTCACAATAGAATATAATAGAATAATCGTTTATTGTTTTCCGTATTACAGTAAGAAGTAGGACATTACAATCATACTATAATACCTAAAGCAAAAGGTGTAAGCGTCAGCATTATGAGGGGCATTAGGCCATAGGTCACCACGCTAGCCTAATGCAGATTACGGTAGACTTCACACGCCGTCGAGATAATCCTTTAGTTTCCACACTATGTTTTTTGATTATTAATAATAAAACTAGTACAATAAGTACTAGTTTTTTTCGATTAGCAACAAACATTTTTTGCGATAAGCGAGGCTTGTAAATCAGCGAAATAAAACAAATATCCGGATTATAAACGTGAAAGTAACGTACAAAATACATAAAATTGCCAGTAACGGCAGCGAAATTTAAGTGTCATCCGAGTCCACATAGAGTATGTTATCTTTTGATCACATTCTAACCTCAGTCCAGAAACTATTAGAAAGAAAATACTTTTATTTGCGTCGACATGACGCACGGAAAAATAATGATGAAAACAAAATCTATAAAAAATAAGTCCGTGGAAGACATGCGTGACACCCACGCAAAAACGGCCATCGCTCAACATAATACAGTGTCTCATGCACGAGGCAGTGCCACGGCACTGATTTTCAACGATAGCCGGCGTCGGACATGCGAAACCATAATATTATATTGTATCAAAATTAGTGAAGTTACCTGTTGCGGGGCCCTAGGCTTGTGTTCAGCGGGCGGGGCGGACGAGCTTGTGGGGGCGGGGGCGGGGGCGGGGCCAGGCGCGGGTGAGGGGCCCGCGGCGCCCAGCTTGGCGGCGAAGGTGTGCGGGCGCGCGCCCACGATGGCGCCCGTGTACGACAGCGCGCCGCTGGCCTTGGCGCCGCCCGGCCCGCCCAGCGCCACGCTCAGCGACACACTGCTCGACGACGGCGCGCGCTTCTCTGCTGTCGATGCTACAGTGGAAACAACTCACGTTATTCTTAGGCCTTCGCCACACTTGGCGGAAACTCTTGTTTCCTTCCTTGCTCTATGTTATAGCATATAAATTACAAAAAGCAGGCACACTACGCGGAAGATCAGTCGTTCCGTTATTTGTAATTTATATGCAATAACATGTATCGACGTTCCGTCGCGGAACTTACGCGACGGAGTTTCCGCCAAGTATGGCGAAGGCCTTAGAGTGCTGCAATCAACGACTATGCAAACGACGACATGTGAAGGAACTTACAGCACGTCACATAAAACGAGGTCATTAATTAAGTCGTAAAGAACCGGACGTAAACCGTATGTACATTATAAACGACGCCACGGTAAGCTTAATAATTTACGCCTTGAACGACACATCTTCCATCGCTATAGAAGTGATCTGTGAGTGTAACCAACTAAGACTAACAAAAGCCTTGGAAACAAACTTATTCCTAGTGTTAATAATTAAAACATTATAATATTAAAAAATTCATTAGCCTAGTGGTCCTGAGTGCGACTGCTACGCTAAAGGTCTTGGGTTAGATTCCCAGGTCGATTAGTGTTATTAGGTTTTTCTACGAAATTCCCAGTAGCATCTCGGAGTTTGGAATTTGTGCCCGGTTAATGGCAATAGGCTCGCCTCCTATTACATGGGACCTAAACATACCAGCAAACTATGGGTGTACGCCTCTGCTTAACTCTTCGGGGAATACAGGCGTGATTGGTATGTAATGTTATAATTAAAACTCACTATGTGTCTGTAGGCGCGGCGGCGCGGGCCGCACGTGCTGCTTGGCGGGCGCGCGCGCCGTGGGCGTGGTGCGGCTGCTGGCAGAGCTGCTGCTGCTGCTGCTCGCACCTTGCTGCTATATACATACAAATCATACTAAGTTATTTCACTTGAAGTTTGGCCTTCAAAACCCACCTCAAATTGTATATTTACAGTCAAAATTGAGCTGGTTGTAATTGTTACATTAGCGGAATTGACTACTGTGACTGAATGAATAATATTAAGGCCTGAAACTTGTCAGTAAACAATGTAGAAGAATAGTAAAGCCTGAATGTTGACGTTTGAAATGGTTTTGTAAATATTTAAACGAGCTGACAAGCCACCTGATGGTAAATAGTCTCCGTCCCGCATTGACTCCTGCAACATCAGAGGAGTTGGTGATGCGTTACGGTCCGATGTTGTTTTATTAGCAAGTTACCTTGGGTGGCGGCTGTTTGGGCGCCTTGGGCTGCAGCGGCAGCGGCTGCGGCGGCGGCTTGGCGGCGGCGCGCGGCAGCAGCTGCACGATGTCGGCCTCGGGGTCGCGGATCATGGCCGCGATCAGCATGCCCGCCTGCTTTGTAGCTTCCGCTGAGCCCCTGTGCATCACGATATTACATTATCATCATCAATGTGATCAGAAGATACTGACGGCCTACTAGTGTAAATTCCCTTTCATCATCTCACTCTCATGCATCAATCACGTTCGGAGTTCTGATTGATAAAAAGCTAGGACTAGGCCATTAAGCATGCAGAGCACAGTCAATTTTTAGATGTATATCTTGATTATATGGGATCACACGATACCAAGTTTCCTAGTGTGGATACCACGGAAAATACAAATGTTTGTTTATTAAATATTAAAAAGTGTAAAATCAAGTTCTGTCGAGTGTAAAATCGGCCTCAGATAATGCGGAACAAAAATTGAACATCAGCTATAAATATTTAGATAAAAAGGAATAGAAGACGCAGGTTCACACCCAACTGATTATCGAAGTTTCAGGATCAGAGCATTCAGAATTTAAGAGCATTTATATTGGAAACATTGCTTATATTTGAATATTTATAACAATAGTCACTTGATGGTGATGATACGTTCGCCCTGTCCCTTGCTCTGCTTGTCGACCTCGATGTGCGCGCCCGTGGCGGACCGGATGGCGTTGATGTTGCTGCCGGCGCGCCCGATCACGCGGGAGATGGCGTGTGATGCCACTGACACTTTCTTGCAACTGAAATGACGTGTGCTCTTTACATATTGACCCTATACCAGTGTGTTTTTATTATTATTTTTTCTTTTCATAACTTTCGCGTTGTTGACAGCTATGAGAAAAATGTCGCACCACCAAAATCGTAGATACCACCCGCAACTCAATGCAGAATGTGTTTAATGTGACGTGTAGACGCGCATATTGGCGGTGTGACATCCATCACAGATATGTCCAGCAAGGTTCACCTTCAGAGCATACACACAGAACAAATATTTGTTTGACCTACAGATTGTTGTTCCGAGTCTGGGCGTTTGTATATGTGAGAATTTGTGTTTGTAAAAGCACCCACGATACGGGAGAAAATCCTAGTAAGGCAATTTTTTTTTTTTATAAAAAATCTCTCGCCGTCGTCGAAACGTCACATTGCAATTTTTATATGTTGACTCATAGAGCGATCGTCTGCCTAAATTATAATATATTTTTGTGCATTTGTCACCCAATTTCTGTAATTATTTTTAAACTATACACCAAAATAAATACAAGAACCGCACATATGTTGCGTTTGGCCTGAAATAAGTATGAGTAAAATATTATTTGTGACTGTTTATGCAACTTACCCGGGTTCAACGGTAGAGAGCGTTTGCACACTAGACTTGCGTACGACTTCTTTCCAGCCCTCCTCACGTCGCCCGCCGACGCAAACGCCTTTAGGAGACGTACTTTTTCCTTCCATCTCCCATCTGTTTCAATTATGAAGACATGTTAACCATTATGTACAAGCTGTTTTAAAATGACTATGAATTTGATTATGATTGTATAGCATACCTACATATTTTGTTTTCATAATAATATATTGATTAGTATTTAACATATTAGTAGTAAATGGTGTTAGTATGATTTTTATGAGTAAAGAAATTATTATTATTTATAAAAAATATTATTTCTTCTTAGGCCTGGAATTTATTAACGATTTTTGCTATAATTAGGGTATGGAGTCCATTTTCGGATACCTACTCCTTTGGGTGATACCCACAAAGTAAGCGACAACAATTTCGGTAAATGAGTATTTAAAACTTTGAAATAAACACGCTCATCAGTTCGAATTGCTAAATAATCGTAAACACTATAGATTTCAACCTAAACTATTAATTTTACAAATAATACTTGTCAATGTGTTACTACATTCACGATGCAACTATTACTTCTAAGATAAATAAGCAGTAAAATGATGAAGTAACCAATAATTAATGTCAGTGTGGCCAAGTATAAGCAAATATAATAGACAAAGCAAAAAGTAATGGCGTGTAACACGGGAAGCATGCAAGTACCGTGCGCCGGTAACACTGGGGATAAAACAACTTTGACACTGATTCTGTGCGTATCAATGGTGCGATACGTTAACGTGATGGTCGAACTTACTGATGCGTGTTGTGCGTCTTTTTATTTTTGTCACTTGTGTCAACATCGTCTTTATCCACATTGTGCCTAGTGGATTCGAATACTTGACTCTTTCTAGAGTTATTCCCATATTTGTTAACATTCTGTACTGTAATGCTCTTAGGGTTATCCTCTTCAGGTTTTCTGCAAGAATAATATTTACTACTTTAACCCCCCTGTTTGGTTATTTTTGGTAACAATTAATTACCTAAATTTCTATAAAGGTCATATTATTTATATTGTTGTAGCTAGTAACTAAACAAAAGTTATCAAGCGTTATTTATTCACTCAATCAAACTGTAAAAAGCATGCACCTAAATGTATGACAGTAGAACTGAATGAGTTTTAAACAGTTCTAAAACCCACCTCTTCACAAGTAATTGTAAAATCATTCTGCTGTGTAATACAATTCAATGCATTTCAACAACTTTGTTTAAGTATCACAATATTGTGGTACTCATTCAGGAAACTGTCTACACAGTCACAACTAGGCATAGTCTTTATGGAGTATGAGCTAGTGATATAATATTATTATACTAACTTGTCCTTCTTGTCCGGCGGGCGGCGGTCGGGCGGCGGCGCGGGCTTGGCGGGCGTGGCGGGCGGAGAGCTGGGCGCCACGTTCTCTTTCTCTTGCTTCTTATCAGGCTTGGGGGTGCTCTCCTTCTCTACTTTTGTCTCTAATTTGGGTTTGCTCTGTGGAAAGTGTCGTCATTTAGTGGCGGGATTGCTGTAGTAGTTTTATTTTGGGAAATAAACTGAGATATCAGAAAAACTCAGTTATAATCCTAAGTATGAACAGTGTGGACAGATCCCATGTATTTCAAGGTGGTTTTTTATGTTAGGATTAGGATTGTTAATAAAGTTACTTGTTCAGTCATTTAATGCAATGTCATGTCTTACTGCAATAATCCAAACAAATGTTTACATATTTACATTGTCAATACACAATTGACAATTTTGAATTAACAATTTAATACTAATTAAAACATAAGTGATTATGTTGTGCTATTTTAAAAGAATAAAAAATACATGTACATAATGTGGATAAAGTTTGGGAAAGAGCCTCTATTCTCACTCGCACTCTATCTTTGGGGAGAAGCGAGAGACCGATAACAAGAAGAGAACAATGTGATTTATTATATCAATCTTCTGTTCTTAAAGTTACATATCTTTTCAACAAAATGTAGTCAATTGAAGTTGTGTGAAGTATGCTTACTTTATCAGGTTGTTTCTTGGCAGGAGGTGCGGGCGGAGGGGGGGCTGCCTTCTCTTCTTTCTTCTTCTTTTTAGACTTTGTGGTCTGCACTGGGGGAGCTTTTACGTCGGACGATGAACATGAACCCTGTATAGAAAAGTAACTATAAAGAACACCTAAAATATAAATCCTGAAATACAGACTTGAGACCCACTTATGCACCAGTCTCCTACAATATATATTTCTCAATATCACAACATAGTATAAAACAAAGTCGTTTCCCGCTATCTGTTTGTCTCTGATGTCTGTCTGATTTTGATAGGATAAGATTGAGATGTCTGGTTTTTTTATAGATAGTGTGATTCAAGAGGAAGGTTTATATGTATAATACACGTATAATAATATAGCATCTGATAATTTTAGATGTTTCTAATGTGTGATGACGTAAATAAACACATTTTTTTAGCTTACATTGCAAACGCTGGCTGAACCCTACGAGATAGATCAAAATAATGTGCTACAGCTACAGTATTGTAAACCTTACTATGGTCTACGAAAAACTGCGCGATGGTATATGTGTATCTCTTAGGGATGGTATATGCCTATCTCTTAGGGATGGTTTATGCCTATCTCTTAGGGACAACCATTTTTAATCCTTTACTTTTTAAGATAAATAAAAGTTGTGGACGTTGTATAATTATAAGGCCTACTCTTGACTATTAGTTCACCTGATGTTAAGCAACACTGCGATCTATGGAGCGCGCTTGCTTGGAAGAAACCGATTGATGTTTTTAATGGTGATGATTGTACAATTGAGTAACAGTTGCCGGAAAAATAACTTGAACCAAAATGCAGTAGTCGATTTTTAGTACATTTCGCACTGCGCAAATTTTCCTCCTCTCCATTAGTTTTGGGTCAAGTTACGTTGCGCGAAGTATATAACTAACGTACCTGCGAGTTAGCATCGATGCCGGAGTCGCCCTCCTCCTTGGCTACGGGCTCGTCGTCAGGCTCGCCACCCTCCGAACATTCTCCCAGCGCCTTCTCACAATACAAAGAGTTTTTGTCATTCTCAGCCTGCAACTTGCGCCGTTCCTCCTGCATGCAAGACTAAACAGTTTTGTAATATTGCCCTTAGCTCGGATTCACCGGATTTAAATATGAAAAAGAATTCGGTCTAACGCAAAGAATTTAATATTTTTAGTATACAACTGGAGGAATCGTTGTCAACCTTCAAGGCAGATATTTCATAGGTGAATTTGTAGTGTAGTAAGGTAATTAGTATTACCTTTTTCTCGAGTTTCTTCTTCTTCTTGCGTTCCCGTCGGCGGGCCGCGGCCTGGCGGCGCGACTCCTCGCGGCACCGCTCGGCGTCCAGTTCTTCCAGCAGTATGGTCGCGTTTTGATTGGCTCGCGCTGCCTGGGTTTCTTTAGCCGCACGAATCACGCGAACACACTCTTGACACTTTTCCAGTAAGTCTTTAT
Source organism: Acronicta leporina (assembly GCA_947256265.1). NCBI lineage: Eukaryota > Metazoa > Arthropoda > Insecta > Lepidoptera > Noctuidae > Acronicta > Acronicta leporina. The sequence continues at coordinate 2,705,731 of OX366523.1, forward strand.
CCGAGATTGTACATATGTACCTGCAAGTGCGATTATATTAACAATGATTTTCATGATGAGTAGCATTAAAACACATTTAAGGTTGAAACAATGTGAATACCTTGTCATTTCCTGGTCTGAAGGGAATTGCGTAACAACGCCGACCATCCATTTGACTACTTTAGTGTGGCCTTTACGGAAGGCAGCCATTAGGCACGATACCTAAAAGAGCAGATATCGTTTAACATTTCTTAGATTATTTCTAAGAGGTTCATTACCAGCGTTTTCATTAAATCCACGAGTGTATTATTATATTACTCGTACTTACTTTTCTATTGTCCTGTGAGTCGATGTCTGCGCCGGCGGTGTACAACATCTCAACCACCGCGAGATGGCCGCCGTTGGCCGCCAACCAGAGGGGAGAGTTGCCTTTTTTGTTTTTTACTTCTACCGCCGCTCGTCTGAAATGCCAGTTTGCAAGTAATGATGTCGGTGTGAGTGTCGTATTCGTGAGTGTTATATTATTTATATAATGTTAGTGTTATACTTTTTTTTAAATTATGTAATGTTACCTGTAGAGCAGCAGCTCGACGAACTTGATGTGCCCCTTGTCGGCGGCGATGGTGAGCGCCGTGTCGCGCGAGGAGGGCACGGGCGGCGCGTTGACGTCGGCGCCCTTGTCCAGCAGCACGCGGCCCACCTCCACGTAGCCGCCGCTGGCCGCCTCCATCAGCGGGGTCAGCCCGGTCTTCGCGCGGTGCTCCACGTTTGCTTTGCGGTCGAGAAGCAAGCTTACCACTTCGTGTCGACCTGGTAATATATAAACATTATATTTTAACGTCATATTCCTCGTATGCTGGCGATGTTCTGGAAGAATTATAGTGCATGTATGTAAATTAACACTTAACACTAGTACGGATGGAAGAGTTGAAAGGGGCCGACCTCGACGAACGTACCACAACCAAGTTGCGGCCGTTCTTAAAAAAGTTCAGGTTAAGAGGACCCTAAACCGACGATCATGCATGAGGAGGTTAATGAACGTAGATGAAGCGAAAGTAGTGTGCCAGGATGGTAGCAAGTGGAAAATTTATAGTCTCTGCCTACCCCAATGGGTGACAGGCGTGAAAGTATGTATGGATGTTTACATATGTAATCTTAAAAATGAAAAAGTAGTGAGGTAGTTCCAACTCTAACCCATTTGATAAATCTTATCTTACTTATATGTTTGTTACCCTTTTACGCTAGAACGGCTGAATGGAACTGGATAAAATTTGGCACAGAGATAGATTATAATTTTGGCACAGAGATAGATTATAATCTGAAATGGGCACATGAGCTACTTTTTATCTAGGTCGGACCCAATTATAATTTCCACACAAAGTTGCAGGCAGAAGCTAGTAATGATATACCTATAATTTATTTTATTTCTCGAATGTTTATAATTATGTTGCTTACCTTGGAAACATGCGAGGGTGAGGGCGGTATTACGGTTGGTTTCGATCTGCGCGTTGATGTCGGAACCGCAGTCTAACAGTAGTCGTACGGCTGCCGTATGGCCGTTCATGGCGGCCAACATTAGCGGCGAGATGCCTAGCTTAGAACCGGTGCGGGAGTTGATTTCAGCCTAAAGACGAAATAATTACATTACTTATTACATTATTTAGTTTTAAACTATCATAGTGTTTTATTAGCACAAGGATTGCTTGAACGCGCTAATTTCAGGAACTAATGGACCGATTTGAAAAATCCTTTCAGTGTTAGATAACCCATTTATTGAGGAAGGCTATAGGCTATATATCATCACGCTACGCGGACGAAGTCGCGGGCAGAAGCTAGTAACTTTATAATCTTAGAATGAAAAATGCAAAAATATGTTAGGTAGTGTGAGTATTGCATGTGTTGCATGTGTTGTGTTGTGTAGTGTTGTGTTGGCACGTCACCTGATGCGTGAGCAGCAGCCGGATGATGTTGACGTAGCCGCCGCTGGCCGCCAGCGACAGCGGCGTGTAGTCGGACACGTTGCGGTGCTCCTTGTTGGCGCCGCGGCTGAGGATGAGCTCCACCACCTCGTAGCGGCCGCCGCTGCACGCCAGCGACAGCGGCGTGTCCTTGGTGCGCTCCGACTGCGCCTCGATGTCCGCGCCGTGGTTCAGCAGGATCTCCACGATCTTCTCGTGCCCCGCCGTCGCCGCTAGGATTAGCGGGGTGAAACCCTGTACACGCATTATTTATTAACAAAAATCAAGAAACTACTTTGTGAAAACTCTAAACGTAATAGGATCAAAAACCAGTTTCTTTATTATTATCTAAAATATTTGATGGTATGTTGGTGCATGACATGATGTATTTACATACACATAACGACATAATGAACCCATTATAATTATGTCCCACTGCTGGGCAAGGTCTCCTCTCACAACGAGAGGGAATCGCAGGGGTCGCGACAAAGGAAACTCCAGAAAAAATAGTGCTTGTATAAACTTCTATTGCCCCGGTCACGAATAAACGTGAAGAGTGAAGTACAAATTGTTACAAGCACTAATTTTACTGGAGTTGCCTATGTCGCGACCCCTGCAATTCCTTAAATTGTTTGGTCCTTCGAGCCGAATCAGGACCAAAAAATTATCTATTTGTGTCATCCTAACTCATTACTGACTCTCATTATTGTCTTTATTTGACAATAATTTTGTCATACCATCACGCCTGTATTCCCCGAAGGGTTAGGCAGAGGCGTACTAATGTACACCCACAGTTCGCCGGTATGTTTAGGTCCCATGTAATAGGGGGCGAGCCTATTGCCATTTACCGGGCACAAATTCCTAACTCCGAGCTGCTACTGGGAATTTCATAGAAAAACCCAATAACACTTTGCTCGACCTGGGAATCGAACCCAGGACCTCTAGCGTAGCAGTCGCGCTCAGGACCACTTTCGCTAATGAGGCAGTTTGTTTTTAGAGGCAATTTTGTCAAAAGAAAATAATCTTCATTCTTTAGACACATGCATATACATATTTTCACGCTTGTCTCCCATTGGGGTAGACAGAGACTATAGATTTTAATTTGATATGATACTGACATTATGACAATTTCCATGTGAAAGTTTGTATAGATATTTGTTGCTCTTACACGTCATAATGGTAGAATCTGGATCAAAATTTGGTACAGAGATAGATTATAGTTTGGAATAACACATAAGCGACTTTTTATCCCGGTTGAGCCTAATTTTGAAGTCCACGTAGACAAAATAGCCAGCAGAAGTTAATTGCAAATAAATAAATATTCTGGGACATTTTTACGCAGCACCATATAGTCCCAAACTAAGCAAAGCTTGTACTGTGGGTACTAGACAATGGATATAATACTTATATACTTTTTTTTTAATACATAAGAAACACCCAGATGAACACAAACACTTATATTCATCACATAAATATTCGTGTCCTGTGGGAATCGAACCCACGACCTCATGGTCAACAGTCCGGTAATCGAACCACTAAACCACAGAGCTAGTCAGATATTAGTGTAACTACAGTGTGTGTAATGTAATGTAATGTAATGTATGTATGTAGTGTGTGTGACCTTCTTGTCGCGGTGTTCGATGTCGGCGCCGCGGCTGAGCAGCAGCTCGACGAGGTCCTCGTGTCCGCCGGCGCAGGCCAGCGTGAGCGCCGTGTCGTGGTTGGAGTCGGTCTCGCCGTCCACGTCCATGGCGCAGTAGGCGGCGGGCGCGGGCGCGGCCGGCGCGGCGCCCGCGCCCGCCGCCTCGCCCGCGCGGCACCCGCGCCCCGACCCCGCGTACCGACCCTGCCGACCATTTATCATTTTTTCACAGCCTGCTACTTTTCATAATCATTTATCGCCACATTTGCTATTTAAAATGCAATCATGAACATAATGAGAGTTCATTCAAATGCGATTTTGAGCAGGCTGTGTGAAAAAAGTCGCAGGTGTCACATATAAAGAATGATTTCACATGCTATCTGCATACACGTCACATAATAAACCTTTTTTTATATCACTGAGATAGCACAAACAAGCCTGGCCTGAGTGTAAGCAGTTACCGCAGCCTGTGGACGTCTGCAACACCAGAGGTGTCGCTCACGCGCTGCCGTTTCAATAATCTCTATTCAATTAGAATTAGAGGTGGGGCTTTGATGTAATTTATTTTTTAGTCGGCAAAATATACCCCTCTTATAATAGTGGAAAATCCACTATTATAAGAGGGGTATATTTTGCCGACACGCCTTTTTTGCGGGATTTACCTCGAAATTAACCGAACTGTATACAGGGTAACCCCTACCAATAGTAACTACAAAGAAAAAAAACTAATAATATTGAATTAGCTTCTAAAACTCATAGATAATAAAATTGAGATACTATATGAAATATCCATTCAAAGTTGCCCAATTCGAAAATCACTCATCTAGAGTGAGTTTCGAATTGGGCAACTTTGAATGGATATTTCATATAGTGTCTAACACTTTAGGACATTATTTAGTATTTATGTTATTTCTTACCTTCTTCTTGGCTGCGACAGAGGCATTGTTATGGTGATGCGGCTGGTCGCGCTTGGAGTGGGGCTGCGGTTGCTGCTGAGGCTGGGGTTGGGGTTGGGGCTGGGGTTGGGGCTGCGGCTGCGGCATGACAGCGTGCGGGGGCACCGGGGCCGCCACCGCGCCGCCGTGAGGAGGAGCGAACGTCGCTGACCTACAAACGTACAATCTTATATCGACTTTGCTTATACTACAAACTGTTCAAAAGTCGCAAACATTTTTAGAGATAGCAAATTTAATTTTCCAAATCTTCAAGATTGCAAACTTGCAGAAATACTTGCAAAAATAACAGTTGGATCAGTAACTGTCCTTCATTGAATCTCTTAGCACAAAATTTTAATACATAAAAACAAGTATGTTAGTGAAAGTAAGCATCGTATTTCTTACCTATAGTCTTCATAGGGCAGCGTAGGTGGTGGCAGTGCGAAGTGTGGTTGTAAATCTGGCTGAGGTTGCGGTTGAGGCTGCGGTTGTGGTTGTGGTTGCGGCTGCGGCAATGACAGTATGTCGTTGTCAGCCCGCGTAAGGATGATACCACTCTCCAGATTCCCGGAAGGCGACGATGGTCGAATTCGGAACTGACATCCATTGCTGGCCTGATTTAATGAATACCACATTTTAGCTTTCAGATCTCTATGTACAGTAAATATAGCATGGAAATGGCTATTTCCGCATTTCCCTAATTATTATTATGAAGTAAGAACTAGTATTCCAATTAAGATGATTTGAATATAATATTAACAATTCAAGGGTCAAGTTACCGTGACGTCGACGTGGTGGTGATGGTGGTGGTGGTGGTGATGATGGTCCTGCCTGGCGGGCCAGTCGGCGGTGAGCGCCTCCTCCAGCAGGCGGCGCGCGTGTCGCTCGTGGCCGGCGCCCTCCACTTCCGCCTCCGTCTCCGTTTCCGCGTCAGCACATTTGGACGACAGAATCTCGTGAGACTTCTGCTGCATCACCTGCGAGCGTCACCGCATCATTCAGAGAATAAATGTCACCAACCAACAAATGAGAAACATTCTATGGTTATACAAAAAATATAAAAATATAAGGGTACAATGAATTACTAGCATTAGAAAAGTATTCATTCATATGAAATGTTTTGCCCGCACTGTAGCCTAACTAGAAAACGTACCAAGACATGCTAACATATACTGTCAAAAAGAGATGACGGTATTTAATACGTATCCCTCTCTCTCACAATCGCAATAACACGTAGTGGTACGGCCTCAGGAATTGAGTGAGCTATAATTTGCCATATATTTTGTATAGTACCCCGCTCCTAAGTTGACCACACAAAATATTTGACAGAGTCTACCCGATTTGTATTGTATTGTACTAATATTACGCGATATAACCCGTAAAGTTGTTTTATTTCAATAGATTCTATAGCGACAATATTGCTGAGTAAAGTTGTAGCAAGGCTATAATAGATCTAACCGTTTTTCTTTTTGACAGATGTAGTTTGACAGTTATAGTGTTGTGACTAAATGATTATAATGAACACGATATCGATTCATTTTTCTATCGAGTCTGTGCGGATAGAGTACAGTCGTAGGAATGTAATGTAGAATTTCATACCAATCTGTATTTATACTACATTAGAATGCTACATTATACCCGTGTAAAAATAGTTAATAAATAATATCGATATCTCAATCATAACATCACTATGGTGATGGCCATAGAATGTAAATTTTTAAAAACGTTTGTTACTTTATGTAATTTATAAAAAAAACTACTGCACTTATGGACTCAATTTGTCAAAGATGATTATTATATGGGATCAAGGAGCAAACTTAGGTAGTTGTCATATTTTTAAAACCTCGCATTTAAAAGTGAACTTTTGCGTAACATGACGCAGTTACGTTCTATTGGTGCTGTCAAAAAGAAAATAGACGGTTGGATCTATTACAGTAGTCGGTTGATATGTGGTGCTGTGGTTACCTGCAGCACGAGCGAGCGCAGTTCGTTGGGCGGCAGCGCGACGAGCGAGGGCACCTCCCGCTGCAGGTAGGCCAGCACAGCGCCCAGCTCGCGCGCCTCCACGCCGCCGCCCGCCCCCACCCCCGCCCCCGTACCCCCCACATCTTCAACTGTCTGCGACTGCACAATATAACATATAGTCATCAAGCCGTTGTCCTCCACGAATCTATTCGCGGGAATTCACAGTGCAATGTTGACAAATCTTACCTGTGCCGCAAAAGCCTCGGGCCTCTGCTGCAACTCTTGCACATACAACTGTTGTTGTTGGTTTTGCTGCTTCTTTTGCAGTTGCTGCTGCTGTTGTTGTTGCTGTTGTTGTTGTGCAGCTAGCTGCTGGAATTGTTGTTGTTGCAATTCGTGCAGTTGATGCTGTAATACACGTACAAAATAAGTTTGAGGTAGAGAGGTAGAGGCATAGAATCTATATCATCCCTGATATAGATTCTCTATGTATACTTGTCACTTGTTTTATATGGCTAAATTATGATGATAATGGTCTCGACGGAACACTGACGTATTCTAAACGTACATGTTAACAAAATACTTGGCTACAGTACACTGATTTACGTAATACATGGAGCTATAATACATACAGATACTATAGGTAGTACCTAATACAGATATCGAGAAAATATAAGGTACATAATGGTGGTATAAACAACTCGCGAAGATTACCGCGACGGCACCCACTTCACTAATGTGCTGGCGAAGCCGTTGGAACGCGTCGAGCAGTAGGAACTTGCAACCGAACTTGGAGCATTTACGTGAAACCTTCGCGCGAGGACGATCTTGTATCGGGATGTTCTATAATGTTCCACACGTTAAGCACTTACAGACCAACATTTTGTCCATATGTACTAAACGTAAAGAGAAATACGGAAAATATTCAAGTAGAAAAGTTACACAGGCCTAGGGCTGAAAACATAATTGTATGAATTCTAGAATGGAAACATGTAGGTACTGAACTGATTATTAATATGCCACGTAATGGTCTTTTATTCCACTCATAAATACGAAAGTTTGGGAGTGTACAAAGGTTGCACTAAGTGGTCACCTCGCCACTACAGTTACGCCACGTGTTATGGATTCAATTCACCTTCGAGGCAAATAAATGTTACGAGTCTGGGTAGCCCGTGACACAAGGATTGTTCCCGGGCGCGAACTGTCTTTGAAAAAAGGCTGAATATCTATCTATTGGGTGAAATTTTCGCAAGTGTTTCACACATATATTTCACAGAAATGTCTAGTTTTAAAACTAGCTTGATTTACGTGTATCACTAAAATTATAATTTAAGTAGTACAGACCTGGTTAAGATTGGTTGCTAGCTGCTGCACTGGGAACAACTGCTGCGGAGGCGGATACGGTGGCGTGGTGGGCGGATGTACGGTCGTCACACCTACACAGTAAAATAATGCTTAATACAATATCTATCACCACTATGAAATCAAAACCACTCACCTGTTGTTCAGTTATTTTTTTTAGAATATTAGTAATACTTCGGTCTTACTATTAATTAACTTCTTGAATTGAATTAAAAGTTCAAAGTGCTAGGAATTCTAACATAATCGTACACTGACTTGATTCTGTACTCAAAATTACAACTGAAGATTGTTCGTTAATTATAGTAAATGGGATTTTGTTATTTAATTATTATGGGTTATCAAAATGTATGAAGGCTATATAATGTATTTAAAACTAAAATTAACTAATATTATTAATAAATGAAGTACTGTGAATTTGCAACAAAAAGCAAATTATAACATTCACATGGATTAGCAACGCACGCACATAACGGAAGATGCGGAAACCAAAACGCGTACATACACAAAAAGTGGAATGGAGATTATTGTATGATTTATTTTAGAAAACCCACATAGACAGACTGCGGTTTACGTTGCTTTTAGCTTGTACATTGCAAGCGCTCATGTCAGAACAACAAAACGTAAAAATGCGTAACCGCTGTCTATTTGTACGGGCTATTATGATGCAGAACGAAACATGTGAAGCCAAACATAGGTATAATGTTGTGAGGGTGCCCTTTGACGTGCGTCAGACTTGCCTTGAGCGCAGAACTGAAGGTCCAAGGCGTGCAGCGCCGACGTGGCGAGCGTCGGCGGACCTTCACATACAACGTTGCCGTTTTACTTTATGACAATCATAACACACTCGAAAAGTATCTGATCCATTTTATGCTACTTTAAAAGTGTAGACGGTATGCGATAATTCATGAGGAAGATAATCTATTAATTAAATTTAACGGAATATAAGGCAACATTCAGATTATACCGCGCCTTTTATTCACACAATATTTTGCAGATAATTCATTCTCAAAACATATTGTTGCGCTGCCGCCTAATGATGTCGCTGTGTTATATTTTAACTAGCTTTTGCCCGCGGCTTCGCTCACCTGAAGCTATATTAGGATTAGAAATGGATCTAGAAATTTGATCAAAAACCAACATTGATCTCTTCTTTGTGAGAGATGTCAAGCTGTATCTCAGTATCCGTTTAAGTAATTGAGATACGAAGTTCACCAGTTGTAAGTTGGAGCATATACTTTCCAACAATGATAACAAAATTAAAATCTATTCAGTTGCTTTTGCACCAACCTTTAACAAACAGGGTTCGGAGACTTACATACAGTAGGATCCGTTTATTATGACTCCGCCTATATTGACCAACCGTCTATTATGACGTAACTATACAACGAAGTTTGGTTTTCATATAAAATTCACGTAAAAGAAGTCGGATATAATGACTTCGCTTACAATGACATGTCGCTTATTATGACCCATTTTTAATAAATTATGTCTGGTTATAATGACCGACAGGGTTCTTTATACATTCTGCAATGTTCGTTGATTCCCAACGACGCGACGGTACCATTTGTTTTGAATCTCAGTGAGTAATTGAATTGACACTTGAATGTTACACATTGCTTTTAGTGATATCCTGTGAAAAAAATGTCATCTCAACGCCGTAAAGCATTTACAATTAAGGAGAAAAGTGCAATAATATGCAGATTAGAAAATAGAGAATCAAACTCTTCTTTCGCGAAGGAATTTGGCGTAGAATATTCGACAATCTCAATGATTTTCAAAAACAAGAACCGGATTAAGCAATCGTTTAATTCAAATGTTTTGAAACCGAACCGTACTTATTACGACAATTTTTTTTAATTTTTATTTTATATGCTATGTTTCTCTATTAAAATACGTATTTGCCTAAAATAGGATTTTTTTCTCTAAACGCTTTGTATGACGTCCGCTTATTATGACGTGTTTTTCAATTCCCTTCGATGTCATTATAAACGGATTCCACTGTACCATAACCCAATTGTTTTTTTTAAATAACCTTCAATATACAGACACAGCTTTTTTACGATTTTATAATAGTAGAGATATGGTAAGTACTGACCTGCGGGGTCGGGCAAGTCTAGCAGGCTGCGATCGGCTTCGGGCAGGCAGTCGCGTGGGTCCCGCTGCAACAAGATAATGTCAGTACTGGTCGAGCGGCGCCGCACTACGCGCTATGTGTGCCCGCTACTACCGTCACCGGTACAGTGGCCCAAGCACGAACACTTTCGAAAACGTATTCGTATGGAAATCGAGAATAATTTGTATGAGAAGGAGGTTAATGAACGTAGATGAAGTAGAAGTGGTGTGCCAGGACCGTAGCAAGTGTAGTCTCTGCCTACCCCAATGGGAGACAGCTGTGAAAATATGTATGAGATTTGTAACAGAAAAAAACTCATTCGTTTACGATACGAATTCGATAGTTCTGCGTGCTTAGGCTACAGTACACACACGACGCGATTCTCGGCCGCACCCACACGGTGGCAACGAAATTATGGTTAAAACTGACGACCTTTGGAATTTGACTGACTAGATCATGGTAAATTTTGGCGCATTAAAATGTATTTGAGAATAGTGAAACTCACTAATGCCACCTCAGGGGGTGAGTACAAGAACCGCGCCCCGAGTTCATGCTCGTACACTCATAACGTTAGTAAATGGTCTACGTGTGCGACGCCGTCATACAAACTTACATGAGTAAGGTTAGTGAATGAAATTTAATTGGAACTCACATTGCATTTATTTTTAATCTGGCATTTAATTTTAACTTTCTTGTTAACGTCCTTCCACGTAAACCCCGGCGGGAGTGATACCTTAGCCATGGCGTGGTGGCAAATCTACACCGTGGGAAGCAAGCAGAGAGAAATGATATATGAAAGAATCGTGATATTAAGCCAACAATATACATATGTATCAATATTATACATTAGCTGGAGATGTAATGGTTAGTTTGGAAATTTTATTACAAATGAGAGCGTTCAAGGAGCTAAGCTTTACGATGTTAGGTTGAATAGTCCACACAATACAACAGAATGTCCCCTCTACCCATAAAAACTTGACAAACAGACAAAAAAAATATTATATAAATTTATTGGTTCCACTGATAGTTTGAATTAAATTATATAGAATTTCTGAGTAAAGAGGTAATTCAAGTATGCTGGTAAAGCTAATTCAAGAGCTGCATAGCTCCGACCGGGATTTTACCAACTTTATCCCTGTCCCTATTTATTAGAGTGGGCTGTTAACTGACTGTAGTAAAGTAAAAAAAATATACAATGCATAATGAGTTTTCTTACAGGGATACAAATCCACTATGGAATTTATCTAGATATCATGGTTTGTATAGAAAGTTTGAGTTCTTAACAGCATTCATGTTGCTAGAATGGACCGAAAATGATGTCATGTTAATATAGGCTTCAGTTTCATTTGAGAAGAGATAGATATGTCAAGAGGAGAACATGCAGGTAACATGAGTAAAGAACTTGCCATAATTAACCAGTCAAAACATAGGAATGTTTAATGTGTGAATCAAATTTAGTTTCCCTTTACGGGTAGTATAAAAAAAACTGAGATGGGTGGTAACAATGGAGGTCAGCAAAATGTTATACTTTTTAATAACAAAATAATTATCACACTAACGGTTGAAACGTAATGTAAAAATTTTCTCCTCTACCAGAGGCGGTCACGACGGAACGTACGTAATTCCAACAAGTTTTATGGTTGAATTGTAGAACTTGAGATTACTTTCAGTCGAGTTATTTTCCTAATAGCAGCACTCACGCATCTTCAGAACATAATCGATAAGCCAATATTACATGGTTACTACACCAAATTGAGTTATTATGCTTAAATGGCGAAGTATTATTATATTAACATTGAAATTATTCATTGTTATGTTTACTATGTGCATGCAATTTGTTTGCTAGTGAACCAATGTAATACTATCATAACGATTAATATCCAAAGGTAGTTCTAAACTCAAATTAATTCAGTCAACATAACGAAATCGCGTTCAGCAACTTGACAATAACCACCTTGTTAAAAAAGATGATCTAAGAATAACCAAGTTTTAAAATAGAAATGTTACTCTTTGTGATATGAAAATACAAAGTGATGAATATATTTGTTACGCTTGTTTGTGCAAAGACTACCTCATAGTCTCATTATCATCATTTGATTCAAGATGTAAATAGTTTATTGACATGTTACAAAGAGGGTAGCAGGCCTGCAAAAGTTATGAAGAGGGATGTTATGGAGTTTCTTAACCATTATCGAAACTATTGGATATCCGAAATCTATACTGGAACTCCTTTAACAATTTAATATACGTTATAGTAACCGAAGCAGATAAAATATTAATCATATATCTGTATTCAGATCAGAAATGTCATATCCATGACATTCCTAGTGATGAGTAACTATGCAAATGTGTATGGATGTGTTTGATGACTGTGTGTGATTTTGTGCGGATGTGTGTGACGGTGAGGATGAGTGTGATTGTTTACAGATGTGTGACTGTGAGCGGATGAGTGGGCCTGAGTGCAAATAAGCGCAACTGTGTTTGGATGTGTGTTATGTGTGTGACTGTGTGCGGATGTGTGTGACTGCGTGATGATGTGTGTGATTGTGTATGGATGTGTGACTGTGAGCGGATGTGTGTAGATATGTGCAACTGTGTGTGATTGTGTGCGGATGTGTGAGTAGTGTGTGCTGATGTGTTTGTGTGTGTATGTACTCACGTTGTCGTCGAGTATGTCGGGCGGCGGCGGCAGGTGGTGGTCGGAGTGTGGCGGCGCGACGCGTTGCTTGCGCGCGCACTTGTGCTTGTTGGCGTCGGCGGCCGCGCACTGCGGGCCCGCCGCCGCCGCGCCGCCCGCCTTCTTGCGCCCGGCCACGCCGCGCTCTGTTGTTACCAAGCATACACACTCGTTACCTCACATAATGTGTATAATGTACCAACGAGATCTTGCTCGCATGCAAAGTACTGTTATTGCACGGTGGCGAGCACGATTTGTATGTAATGATGACACGATTGATCTGTCGTGTGTGTGTGTTTGCGTTTGGATATCACTTTCGGTTCTAGCTGGTGTCAGGTCAACCATCAATGACAAAGACTAATTAGTTCATTGCATATGATAAAACAAGTCAGCTGTGGTTCGGTGTTTATTATGATACGTGTATAAAAGAGGAATATTTGTGTATACATTATGATATATTAGATGACGTAGTATACTGACCGTCGAGGTAGACCTTGGAGAACTTGGTGGGCAGGTCGGCGGGCGTGGGACCGGGGTGGTGGTGCGGCGCGTGGTGCGGCGGGTGGTGCAGCGCGGAGTGCGCGTGCGCGTGCGCTGGCAGCAGCGCGCGCGGGCCCGCGGCGCCGCCCGGCCCCGCGCCCGCCCCGCCCGCGCCCGCGCCGCCCGCGCCCGGCGCCGCCGCGTGGCTCAGCCCTAGCGCGGCCGCCTGCGCCGCGCTCAGCCCGCTCCCATCCTCTGCCGTCGCGTTACCTGACACATTTTCTATTAATTTCTATCAGAATGAACACATGACCCTTAAGCCGCAGGAGTTTATATCCTTCAGAATAGTGCCAACTAGAAAAACTATCATAACGCGTTTAATAATGCCCTGCTGATCTGGTATTGCCATGCAGCGGGTTGTTGAGTGCCCTAAATAATGGTTGAGCTACACGATGACTGGTGTATGCGTGCCATCAGTTAGGGCAGGTCAACTCAAGACTGCTATGGCTCTTTCTTCAAAAGGCCTGTTCAGATTTTACCCTACATCGTAAAACGCATCCTATAATACTACTACTACTGTTTGGCCTTTAAAAGAGACCATGATTCTCTGAGTTTGTTTCGGCGTTTCTTCCCAGAGGTCGTCAGATAGGAAATGCCGGCGCCATCTAGTAAAAAAAAAATGTAAAACGACTTGTGAAAGTGTGTTTTTAAGATATATTTACAGAAATAAATATCATTTATTATCATCATTTATCAATAAACAGGGTGTCGCACTGACACTGAATGCTTACCATCAAATAATCAGCATTCTTTACATAAAATGTTAACATAAACGTAATGACGTAGTGTTACCTCTTGGCAGCATGACCGAGTGCGGGTAGTCGAGCAGTAGCTGCACGACGGCGGTGTGGCCCCCCTTGGCGGCCTCGATGAGCATGGTGGAGTTGTCCTTGAGCTTGCGGAAGGGGTCTGCGTCGCAGGCCAGCAGGAACTTGACCACGTCCACGTGCCCGCCGGCGCACGCCAGCGACAGCGGCGTGTGGTCGCCCAGCGCCGTCATGCGGTTTACATCCGCACCCTGTAACAAACAAAACCATACCAACATACTTAGACAACATAATTATATGTATATATGTAGCTCCACACTTTGGGCCCAAAGATCGCGTGCTCATTGATACTAACTGCTCTAAACGAATGGAAATGCAATCCAGTTACATAAGTTTTTATTTTACCAATTTGGCAGCAACGCTATTCCCTATGAGGTAAGATGACAGATAAACATACAGCGGCCACGTCCGTGTGCCCGTTCTAGTATATAATATAATACTATACCTTTCCGACGAGGAACTGCACGGTGCACACGTGTCCGGCGCGGCACGCCTTCATGAGCGGCGTGCGGCCGCCCTCGCTCTCGTGCTCCAGCTGTGCGCCGGCGCGCAGCAGCAGGTCGGCCACGTCCGTGTGCCCGTTTTCGCACGCGTACGTCAGCGCCGTGTCGCCCGTCTGCGTCTGCGCGTTCACGTCTGCGCCCGCGTTTAGCAGGTACCTGATACACACACACACATACATATATACACACATATACCAATATATCTTAAGCTCGACTCTCCTCTCACAATGAGAGGGATTAGGCTATAGTCCACCACGCTAATGTAATGCCAGTTGGCAGGCTTCACACGCTGTCGAGAAAATCTTTCAGACGTGCAGATATCCTCACGATGTTTTCTTTCACCGTTTAAACGCGTGATAATTAACTATTAATACACACATAATGTCGTAAAGTATAGTAAATAATACTAATATACAGGAATATTTTTTAAGTAGTGCGCAAAAAAATTTTGGTAGTTTAGTATCAGTAATAGAACACATTCCCATTATAAGTTCAAAACTTTTTTTAAAAATTTCACCCGGCTTGAAATCAGCAAAATATGGACACATAATATCTATTCGCAATAATAACAATATGCACGTGTGCCAGCCGACTCACGCGCCGGTGTACAGCTGATGTAGGTACTAAGGCGCGCGCGCTTTGCCATGCGCTAGCGAGTAACCATAAAATCAGTTTCAAAGTAAACATCTTTCGTTAACGATAACTTCGATATTTTGTACTAAGACATATCAAAATAACAAATTGGTGTTTAATAAAAGTCGTTTAAGTATCAATTGTCAAAGTTTGCGCACTGAATAAAAATTATTCCGGTATACTAGAGTTGTGTAGTACATGTACTATGTACTACTTATTAGGAATTGATTCCCGGCACAGACTAGTAAGAACTATTCCTTTTCCTTTCTAGTACATCATTCCTTTAGTACTTCCTCGTTCGTCGTACTCTCTGGCTCTCTAGTTCTGTACGAACTACGAACTGAGCGTTGAGCGACGGAGCGCTCCGTCGCTCACCGCTCATTTGAACTCGGCTAGTACATTTGAACGACTGTACTATTAACCGCCGCTCACTAGCAAGAACAAAGCTATTTTGAACTTTGTCTATGGTCCCACTGATTATTTTTGTTCACTTTTCCTTCAGTGAGCTACTGTACTGTGTACTAATAGTACTAGAAGACCGAACTAGTACATTTGAACGATTGTACTAGTACGGAGCGCTCTGTTCATAGTCCGAGCAAGAACAAGCCTAATATATACCTTATGAACACACAATTACGTGCCCTCTCACATAGAATAGCTTCACTTGGACACCAAGTCCTTGCTGCTTGGTCTGTCTCCATTCTAATCACTGCAATCTTTTAACCGCGGGCACGGCGGAGCTTGAATTGCTCACAAAAACGCAATACCATACATACGTTTTTATCAAATTGTGTTATTATTCAGATTGTGATAGCGTTAATCAGCGTACCATTTCGTCTACTACTACTTCACTAGAAATAAACGACCGGAAAAACGTTCCAAACTTGGTAAAGTCATCATTAATAGCATTTGCTTACATTAATATCCAGTAAAAATAGTTTTTGATAAAATGCTAGCAAAGGAACCTAGACTAACGATATCGGAATCGGCATAACACACTTTGATTAAATTGTGTTTGAATTATGATTTATTTTGGTATCGCATTTCTATTGGAAATTCGGTCCGGACTCTCAAACCAATAAAA
Source organism: Acronicta leporina (assembly GCA_947256265.1). Taxonomy (NCBI): domain Eukaryota; kingdom Metazoa; phylum Arthropoda; class Insecta; order Lepidoptera; family Noctuidae; genus Acronicta; species Acronicta leporina. Next base: position 2,721,949 of record OX366523.1, read on the forward strand.
TGTATATGTGATTTTTATATGACTCATTTTAACTATCTAATCACTAATCATAAAATTAATTAATCTGAATTCAAATTTTGCTGACTAGTGACTAAAAAGGGAGCATCTGTGTATGCAAGAAAGGGGTATTATCATATATGTAGTTTTAACCACTTTGATTAAGAATAAACAATCATAACTTAGAATGTGTTCTAAACAGTCTTGATTTAAAGTTCGAATAGGTCTATTTTTTTATATTCTACCCATATATCTCACAGTACTTACCGTACAAGTTCCAGATGTCCTTCTTGTGAAGCTTCCATCAGTGGTGTGGAGGCGCCTAGTTCAGCGTCAGCGCCCGCCTTGATGAGGAAGTCAGCCACCTCTAGGAAACCACCGCAGCACGCCAGCGTTAGAGCCGTCTCTTGAGTTTCCTCTGTCTGCGCGTTGATCGAGGCTCCCTGACCCAGCAATAATGCCACCATCTCCTCGTGACCTAGGTAAATAATAATTTTGAGATGTCAACCGGTTGGATAAGGGACCTTAAATTTTCAGTAATTTCACTAGAGTTGACAATAAGTTAATAACTAACTTCGAAGTATATCAACGCCTTGATTAAAAATTAAGTTTTAACTTTTTTTTAGCATTATGTATGGGTAAAATCACTGAAAATTTTGTAATTTCTTAACAGAAGCAATATAATTACCTTCTCTAGCGGCCTCCATGAGTGGCGTGTAACCTTCATCGTTGACCTCTTCGATGTTAGCTCCCCGTTCTAGCAGTAGCATCGCTAACTCAACATGGCCACCGCACGCCGCCAACGTCAGCGGTGATTCGAAACTGTCCGTCGGCATGTTCACCTATGAGAAAGCCGTTACATTTTATATTTAGACTATACATAAAAGGAATATTCTAGAATGGAACAGCTGGCTAAAGCTGGCCGATTTTATTAGTAATTGGACAGATTGGATATGAGAATTTAGATATTGATTTTTGATTCATCAACTGATTTAAGAGTGGAGACCGCGTTTGGGCAAACGTAGTGTGGGACGCTCTGCGACACGATGGACCGACGATTTAAAGAAGGTGGCTGGCAGCAGATGGATGCGAGCTGCCCAAGACCGGGATGGTTGGCGCTCTTTGGGGGAGGCCTACGTTCAGCAGTGGACGGCAATAGGCTGATATGATGATGAACTGAGTTAATGAATCAGTGCGAGGACTGCATGATACTTTCGACGCCTTGAAGAACCTAGCACTACTGTGCCTGTAGACAAGTGGCATGAATGCTAATATTGCTAATCGAAAAGAATAAGAGTAGAATATCTCAATGCATGCAATCGACTTAAGCTTTCGACAAATGTCATCTCCATACTTAGATTATCACTAGTCTAGACGCTGATGTTTAGTATTGAGTCATGTGGAGTTGATTGAGTGTTGGGGGGCTTGCTTATAAATAGTGCAGTGTGTGAGGGTAACCTGGGCGCCGGAGTCGAGCAGCAGCCTGGCGACCTCGACGTGGCCGTCCATGCTGGCCTCCATGAGCGCCGTGTGCATCTCGTCCGTCTTGTGCTCCCGGTCGGCGCCCGCGGCCAGCAGGAAGCGCACCATGTCCAGGTGCCCCTTGTAGCACGCCAGGGTTAGCGCCGACTCCTTGAACTCGTTCGAGTGCGTGTTGATGCCGGCGCCGTGTTCCAGGAGGATCTTAGCCACGCCCACGTGACCGGCAGACGCCGCCTACGTGCAGTTGGGATGGTTACGTGTTTGGATTTGCGTTGCTCGCAAGAATACGAGTATTTGTTGTACGCGAGAATTAGTCTTTATATAATCAGATGCAATCAAAAACTTAAATATAAACTTAGTTGTTGAAAGTCTGATTAATTGATAAGTTCTTTCGATATCATATGATTTTTTCTTGTTTTTGGGGTTAGAGACGCTAGCAATTAAAGGGTTAATAATTATATCTATTGTAGATTTATGGTCTCATCTCTATATTTATTATATCTAGTTTAAAACTTTTGTTATAATTATTAGTGGCCCACCCGCGTTGCACCGATCCTTAGGATCGTAATTTTGCACCGTTTGGTGCGAAATTTCATGCAACTAGATCCATTGGTTTTGTCAACAAATGCAGTTGTTGTAGGTACTTTCCCAGATTCTGGCAAGTACACACAATTACTTGCAAAATAAATAATACATTATCTATTCTCATTAATTCATATTAATTGTATGTAATCTACAAAATAACACACTGAAAAACATGTGGGTTATTTATTATGATTCATCAGTGCGATAAATAAGGAATTTAACTTTGCAACAGTTATCTTTCATATCTACAACCATTGTGTTTTATTAAGTGCAAACTTTAGCAAACATAATCCCCTTTAGTAATAGTTAAATATTTCCAGGAGCGTCTGCCGCTTTCCTGTCGTATATCGTGTGTGGCGGTGCTATATAATACTGGTATGAGCGGTAGGGGTACCTCCATGAGCGGCGTGTGTCCGTTCTCGTTGTGGTCCTCGACGTTGGCGCCGCTGTCGAGCAGCGCGCGCACGCAGTCCTCGTGCCCGCCGGCGCACGCGTACATGAGCGGCGTGTTGCCCGACCCCGACACCGCGTTCACGTCCGCGTGGTGCGCGATCAGCAGCCGGACGATGTCCACGTGACCCGCGCTCGCCGCCTCCATCAAAGGTGTGCAATCGCCCTAAGCATCGAGAGACATCGTTCAAATATGTGTCCCCAGTCCCCCCCAGTTACCGTGTGAACCATAATGCTATCAATATATTATTGTTGTTACCTTGATGCCGCGGTCCTCTACGCTCGCGTGCATTGCGAGCAGCACTTGAGCGAGTTCGTAGTATCCCGCGGAGCATGCGAGCGAGAGCAGCGACTCGCCCTCCTCTGTGGTCTCGTGTACGGAGCGGCCTTCCGTGAGCAGTTTCCTCACGGTGCCGACGTCGCCGTCCGAGCAAGCCTCCGCTAGCGACGGCGCGCCGTCCGCGCCCACTGACGACGCTACGGTCGGCGTTGTACCGGTAGCACTCGACCCGCATTGTTGACTAAAATAACACCGTGAGAGAACATCAATTCTCGAAAAGGACACGCTCAAGGATTATTTTGATATGGTTAATCAGATAAGATCAAAGCTTAAAAAATCAACGTCCCGAGTCGGTCTCATCAAGCCAACGCGAGAATCATTTCGGACTCATCAACGTCGACTCGAGAGGCTTCCCGCTCGTTTGTGGACTCAAGTCTCGGAATATCATCATTAAAACAGTCAATAAAGTTTACAATATTGCGACATATAAATGATTTTTATAAAAGAAAAAAATATATAAAACACGTGTGCAGCGGACGCGGTTTCTGTTTATGTTTACGGTAAATAATTGATGACGATGCGTTTATATCATTCAAATCGATAAGCGTTCGGCTAAATGGAAAACAGAACAAGATACGAAGGTATCATTTATTTATTAATAATAACACTGGCTAAAATTATAAGTTCTGTTTACTATAGATATTGACAATCTGCAAATTTTGTCAATACCTATTAAGTATACGCCACTTTCGAATTTGATTTCAAAACAATGATATAGTGAGTACTATGACAATTATTTTTTTAAATACGATTAGAAAACTAAAATTTCGATATTTAAATGAGGAGAAAATATTCAGTGAAGCCAAACAAATTAGCAACCCACAGAAAAAAAATACAGTTTGTTGACATCTAAAACAGAAATAACAAAGGTACTGTGCAAACGGGTAGCACCGCGGGGCACAGTTACTATAGCTTTATATTTAAATTGGAATTAATAATTTATTAAACCGTAAACTAGCAATTCGAAATTCCACTTATAAACAAGAACGAATTCAGCTACAGATTAGTAAAACTTAGGGCCACTTGCACCAAATTCTATTTAAATCATTCTTTTATGCATTTTAGTTAAATATGTTTAATTCCATAAACACGACACATTTAAGGGCCACTTGCACCCACTTCTTAAATACGTTTAAATTGTATTTAAACACGATTTTTGATTTAAGTCAAACATTCGTCTTGCACCAAAATAATTTCCGTGTTAAATACGTTGAAAGACCTGTCAAAGTTAAATACGCTGGAGACCCTATTTAAATCGTACTTAAATACGAATGGCCGTTTATTGAACTGTCATCTGACGAATGGAGTTTATTTTGAGATAAAATACTACTAGAAGCCTTGTAATAATTTCTATGAGAGATTATTCACCTATTTAAGATTATATTTTCATTTTATCAAATAAAAAACACAACAAATAAATATGACTTTGTTTGGATTGGTTGTCATGGCAGCGAAAAGGCAAAATAATGGCGTAAGTTTCGTTACATGCAGACTATTTTCAATAAAAATCATCGATTTATCATTAATTAAAATTAATTAATTATAATAATTATTAAATTTGATTTAATTTGATATATATTATTCATTACATTATTTTTTATTTATTATCTCAAAATAAACTCCATTCGTCAGATGACAGTTCAATAAACGGCCATTCGTATATATGATTTAAATAGGGTCTTCGGCGTATTTAACTTTTACAGGTCTTTCAACGTATTAAATACAATTTAAACATATTTAAGAAGTTGGTGCAAGTGGCCCTTACTGTCACATACTTCTAGTAATGGCGCGCTAAAGGTAGTGCCAGTTGAAAGGTTATAAAAATGCTGTCTGACATTGAAGACATTAAAAAAAACAAGTGGGTTGTATAAAGTAAATTCTTGTCTGTTTGTTACGGGTTGGTTACAAAAACTACTGAATAGATTATAATTTTGTTATATTATCACTGTTAGAAAGTATATGCTCCAACTTAAAAACCGGTGAACTTCTTATCACAATTAATTATACGGATCCTGAGATACAGACACTTGACCTCTCTGATGTATAGAGGCCCATACAAAGCAGAGATCATCACTGGATTTAAATTATTTTTGGGATCCATTTCTAATCCTAATTTAGCTTCAGGTAATAATTCAATAATTCAGCTAATAATACTACTAAATAGCTTATTAATAATGTACGGACACCATGTAAGCCCGCCTGGTTGAGACATCGAGTATTCTTAAACTGTTTACACATTAGTGCGTGTCAGCCATGTGTAAGAAGTCAAAAGTCGTTGTATGTGAACATGTCATAATGCGTGTTTAACAGGCATCGACTGGACTCTATTGGCTATGGGGCATTCCACACTTATCCAATCGACGCGGAATCGAGTTGGGCCAGCCGGAATAAACTTTTCCACCTTCAATCCAAAACGTTCATTGGCTAAGAAAGTTGATTATTATATTATGTAGTGCGGCCTCACTCTCATCAAAATTACTAAGATAGGTACTTAAGGCAGGTAATGGTTACGGCGCTATATTACTGCCAGTGGCCTACATTTCTTTATTTTTTATGAAAATATTTAAAAATGTAAAAAATAACAATGATAAAATTAATAAAATACGCCAGCCCTCAAAATAAGATATATATAATATTTGAGAGGAAATTTCCGCCAACAATATCAGAAATTTATAACAGCCGTTGAGTTATTGGAGGAAACAATAACTTTCCATACTACTTGTTGAGTATTTTTAACATGAGTGTCCCACTTTTCCTAGTTGCACACTTCACCTTTTAAAGGCAACTAGGTTATGTATTTACCTAGAGCTACGTTAAAATTAGGGCAGCTCGCCTTAAAGAATTCGTAGACTCTGTATGATTCCAGGTCTATACCACAGACGTCCTCCAGACGTCTGGAAATAGCTGTTACAATTCCAATTTATTAACAGACCTTAAGTGTAACTAGATCAATAAGTTCGATGGAATCAACACAACGTTTTTAGAGGCAATTTAGTGTTGAAGTAGCGTGGAATCTACATACAAAGATGGCCTAGACAGGAATTTATGTAACACATGTGATTAGTCGTCTCGTAGTGTCCGGATGAATCATTATTGTGAATTTGTGAACTAACACAGTCAACATTGTGTAATGAAAATATGGGGGAAACGACATTGAAGTATATAAATATATTTAGGATTTACAAACATTAATTTAAAGCGTGTTATTATAATATGTATAATAAAAACATAAAAATGAACTCGTCACAGTGATATTTTCATTTCATTCATGGTATTTTAAAAGAAACTGCTCTTTTTAATCGTAAGATGTTAAAGTAAATGTATTGGTCGCTGTCTAAATAAACATTTTACAAAAATAAGTTTATTGCACCGTAAATTTAGAGTATATTGTGTTAAATAACCCTCAAGTATTTAAGAGGGACCTCTAATATAAATCCACCATAGAAACAATCACATATTTTGTGTTATCTTATACATAGAGATATATTAATTCATACTTTTTGTCCTGGTGGTGGTGTCGGTGGTGCGGTGGTGGTTGGTCGCTGCGCATGCGCGTTAGAGCAGCAGCCGCCTCGTCGAGCGCGCACGACACCGACGATGTCAGCCGCCGGAGCACCTCCGGGTCGGCGAGGTGCTTGCCCTCGCCAGATAGCTTGCCGATGCCTAAGGAAAAAATATTAAATCATAAAATAGCTCTAATGTTATTAAAAAACACCATTGCTTAAAGTCATCATTATACGCACATTGGAACAGACCACATACAAAGATGAATAAACACTCCAATAAGTGAATGCTTGAAGCATGTTCGGAATCTTTTAAACGTAAGTCCGGTTATGTGCGCGATCGCAAAGCTCTTAGCAAAGTTGCTACTGCATCGATTGCGTAAAACCTCAAACCGCCGTAAAGAGTTTAAAGTCATGGCACTTCAATGATAATGGAAGCTATAATTCAAAGAGAAACCCTGACTGCTTGTGATTACCATTAAAATTACATGATTAGGCCTCAAAATGCAATGCAATCAATGGTTACGACTACCGTAGATGTTTCTTGGGTAAAGTTTTATTTGGATTCAATACATTCAACATTTCCTAAAAGCTTTTCAAGTGCTCAGATACTGACCTAATCGTCATCACAGCTGTAAATATGACTTAAATGACTGGACAAGGGCAAACTGTATATTGGCTGCCTGATAAAAATCGCTTGCCGGGAAATATGGCACGTTTTATTTCAGACTAGCTTCCGCCCGCGACTTCGTCCGCGTGGAATAGTTACTAAGTCTTAGCGTGGTACGCGCGGTACTTGATCATTATTTTGCTGCGATGTTATTTTAAAACTGCGATATCTCCTAAGATATTCATTGAAATCCAATGATGTAAAGGGCACTTTTGTTTTAAATTAAATACTTCTGATGAATAACGTATTTATTTGGATAAGGATTAATATCATGTTTATAAAAACACCTTCGCAAATAATGCATTTGGAATTTTAGAACAAAGTTAGCATAAAAAAGGTTTTAGTGAGCCAACCTTAAAAGATAGACATATGCCGTCGCGGACTTTTTTTTAGAACTTTTAAAGAGGAACAATTCTGTCATATATGATTTTTGCGAAACATTAACCGTTTACGCAGCGCATGCATCGGAAGCTCTCAAAAGGAAAAAAAACCCCGATTTTGAAACATTTTTCATTGGTGCTCCGCTCCTATTGGTCTTAGCGTGATGATATATAGCCTATAGCCTTCCTCGATAAATGAGTTATCTAACACTGAAATAATTTTTCAAATCGAACCAGTAGTTCCTGAGATTAGCGCGTTCAAGCAAACAAACAAACAAACAAACAAACAAACAAACAAACTCTTCAGCTTTATATATTAGTATAGATAAAAGGCTTATTGGGCGAACTAAGTGATATTATTGCATTTAATGAGTAATACCTGATCACAAAGGCTCGCAAAAGATTTACTAAGTGATTCCAACGCCTATAAGTTAATTACACAGAATATTTGATGCATCCTGAAATTATCCGTAGCAGCTCGGAGTTTGGACTTTGTGCCCGGTTAATGGTAACAGACTCGCCCCCTATTACATGGGACCTAAACATACCGGCGAACTGTGGGTGTACAGTTCATTAGTACGCCTCTCCCTAACCCTTCGGGAAATAAAGGCGTATTGGTATGTTAATTTATTAATTTTTATTTCCAAAAAGTATTATTCCATTACATCAATATCGTATTTCTTCCAATTGGGACACACTTATGACGTCATTTGACACTTAGCTGCAATCAATCAACGCATAAACAAAAGATCTATCGCAGCTGAATCTTTATCTCACGCTCCTCGACTATCTACTAAAGCCAATAAGGCTTGCAAAATATATACCAATTATTCAGCATTATAGATCGTGGAAGCCTAAACTATCTTTCGAAATCTAATTGCATGAAAGTCTTTAGAAAACGTTAATGCCAAAGTTTTCGTAATCTTTCGTTAACTTTGTCTACGGTTGGATACGAATTGTTTATGACGTCGATAAAATAATAAATGGCTAGACTTTAAATAATGCAGGGAGAGCGACCACATGTGGTATAGATTGAAGGTAAAAAAATTACACAAGCTGTATTCCTCATACTGTTCTGTGAAAATGGCATAGCATGTAAGTTTTGTACATTTATGGAGTTCCGAAGATTGTTAAAATAGGTACGTGGTGATAATCCGTTCTTAATATATTCATACTTTAACTTGAAAGAAGTCAAAGGCCTGACGGTGGCTTATGAAAAATTAATATTTAATGTATAGGAAATATTTGTAAGATGATGAATTTCTAACGAAACGATACGACTCAACGATACTCTATCTACTTAATAGAAACTTCAGGCAGACGTCGTCTAGATATAATCTTATGTATATGAGAACGTAAACTTTCATGTATAAGCCTTGGAATATTTTTGTGCATACCGTTATCACGCGGGACGCTATACAGCGTACGCAATCCTTAATTTAGAAGGCAAACAATCAAACGTCTGTAAATGAATTATGAATGAACTGACAAACGGAAGCAATCATAACTGTTGCCGGTTTAGGCAGATTCGATATGAATAAAGCGTTTTATGTAACAGTATAACTATTAAGTTCACGAGATATTGTTTTTATGTAATTTTTCGTCTTCAAGGAATCCGATGGAACACAAGACCGCACAATGGGGGCAAAAGGAATGTTACATATTTCATTCAACATCTATCGCACAAGTTTCTCGGCGATTTCCAACTGATTTCTTAATGTGACTGAATAACTTTAAATGACGATGAGCGCTTCTAGAGCAAACGCTTCATTATACTTATTCTTTAGGAGCCTATTTGATAGGTTCATGGACACTCACATCACAGTAAATATGTATATCTGTATTTGTACATCCAGAAAATTAAGGAGTACTTATGTATTTTAAAAAGTTCAGTCGTAAGTTCCTTGCTTACCTAAGAATATGTATAGCCGATATCCAAATTTTTAGTTAAATACAAATCGATGTTATATCTAATTTGAAATAATCATCATTTAAAAATAAATTATTATCCTTAGTACGATGTGAAATATAAAATTATGCTTCGATATTCCCACTTTAGACGCGATATAATGAACTTCATACTTTTAAACATAATTTATCAAAAGAGAGGACATCGACACATTAATAAGCTTTAAAACGGCAGTTATTAATAAAGTGCACGAAAGCTTTTTAAATACTATCGATCAAAGGAGGTTTAAATTCCTATTGAGGGAATCCCTTTTGAAACGACATTTTCAATAGCCCACGTCCGCGTGTTGCGCTTCCATTTACGAGCAGTTAGGGAGATCTTTTTCCGTGGCTGTTCGTGCATAAGTTACGTCACGACCTGCGGTACTTGGGTGGCGACTTGCGATTGCTCGCCATGTCGGCACTATAATGAGATACGAAATTAAAAGTTCTTGTCTTTACACAACAATATATTATAGTGTCTGCATTATGGACACATTACTATCCAAATCCTGATTTCGACACCGTGTTCCTGAAAGCCTTCCCAAGCCTTTTTAAATTCAGACTCCAAGTTTGCATTACTATAGTAGGTAGCTAACTACAATAAATAATATCGAAAACGGAGACTGAAATTATTTCAGAATAAATATTTTCTCAGATCGACAAACTTAAATTTATTTGTACAACACTTTACTTACATTTTATAAATGTTAAATATATTCAAATATTCTATGCACTTTTATGGAAAATCCACTAGGCGTATTACCGACGTGTGGGCAGCTTAATCATAAAGGTGTGTTCAGTTTTTAAATTTAATCTGGTAACTATGTACAGACAAGGACATTTCCAAGTTCATTTTAGTACACAGTATTAAAGGCGGTACAATTATAGTGGTGATGATTAAAACCTGGTTAATTCAACGTGGACGCGTTTGTGTGTGTTGCTAATGCTACTAGTCGTGTAGTGGTCGCTACTGAAGACCAACGAAAGTTATCGATTTATTAAATACTTACTCAGACAAATAGTGAATGCAGCTATGTGTGCGAAGAGGTCAAGGCGTGCTGTCCTTTTTTTACTAGTCACAAACCGACGCCTATTATTTGCTAATATTTTACAGTTTTAAGTAACTCTATTACTTACTGTAAAAGTGCCAATCTAAAGCGTATTTATTTTACTGCATATAACCAAGTAAATTGATATTCCTTTGTTCGTCATCTTATTAGCTTAAATAGTTACTGCACAATCTAAAAATCTCTTATGTGGTATTCTCCACAGTTAAATAAATTACCCAATCCAAATGGGATTCACTAACATTTCATGTCAAATGTCCTCACAAAATGTTTTAACGATAAAATCTCAAACATCCCACATAACATGCACAGAGCATTCTCACGCCACTTTCATTAATTCTGTTGATTTTTTTTACATTGTATGAAAAACTGATTGTTTACGAAACAGATAATGCGTGGATCACGCTAACATCTGGCCGCAACGAGGCGTCTGAGCCATGAGAGTAGCGTAACACCACAGAGAATATAATATGGGTGCGCGAGCTTATCATTATCATTGCTCGAGCGCTGGCCTAAGTGAACAGATCTGGCGATAGATAATTTTTTCAATGTCTCGGAGAGAGTGTCAAGCCATTGCAGTCACATTATTTTGCCATACTATGTTGATCTTTACTCGTCGTCAGATTCAGAAACCCGAAAACGTCGTCAGTCAGTTTATTCTTAGAATATAGGTATTGCTGTATTGATGGAAGTCGCTTCGTAAAATACTGATATTCAACCGCAAGTGTTTGGCAACGACTCCAATATTGTTGAGGAACGGCTACGATGATGAAGATAACAGGATATCATACGAAATTATGATAAACGGCGGGCCCGTCAAACAATATTCCGATATAAATTAGCTTCCCTATAAACATAATTATAATAAATTATATTATTATAACGTACATAAGAACTTATTTAACCTAATTACATATTTCGGATTCATGGATCGGTATCCAAATATGTAATTAGGTTAAAAGTTACGATACGACCACAGTCATTGTATGTATTTGTATATTTCAATGTGTAGGTACGAAGTCGCTATCGCTATTAGCTTAGGCCAAGCCGCCTGTGCGTAGAGTGGCGCGTCTGTTTAGAAGTGACGTTGCACATTTTGGATATCCAGTCTACCAACACGATGCGGGCGATGCGTTGGAAATCATGTTCGTATCCAATTCAAGCTAATATCTCTTAGCAATGTAGTATAGACAGACAAGAGAGCGCGTTATGCGTAGTGAATTAAAATTCAAAAGCATTTGCATAATAAAATTAATGACCCACCTATTAATGCTTGCAGACGATACGATCGGTTCTGTAGATATATTGAAACAAGTATAATTCTATCGCGGCGAAAAACTAAAGCATGCCTACACAAAATTTAAGGGCAAAGTCCTGAGATAAGAAAGTTTTGATGAATGACATAAGACATCCATCAAAACCCCGCGCGCAATTACTGTAAAGTTTCCTATGAGAAAAATCTCAATTCACTTTTAAGGCATGCAATATTATGTAAGGAATACATAGGTAGGTATTTGATGCGTATATAGTTATTACGAAGCTGTATGCAAACTAATTACTGACGTTAAATCTGAGAAATTCTCAATACATAAATGGTGGTGCTTTTAAATAAGTATGATGTGTTCTTTTAAAATTATAACTCAACAAATTTTTGGCCTTTGAGAGTAGTGTTAAAAGATAAAGTCGTAATTGATATCTATATAACCGAAAATATAATCAAATTATTTTCTATTTACAAAATAATTATAATTATGTGTACATGTATTTTCTAATCAAAATCAACATTTAATTTAATCAAAATTCTAGGTGTCTTATTTATAAGCTATAACCAGTTTAAAGCTAATAACCAGTTGCAAATAAGTATGGTTTTAGAAGCAAAATAAATGACATAACAAAGTTTTTACAAATGTGTGAAACATGCACCATAAGACGTTCATTTACAGACATTGGTTGGACACGTCACACGTGTGTCAATAGTAACAACTGCACATAGCATAGATAAGTACGGCGGGTAATTTTCTTAAACCGGTAGTCGGTAGTGCTAAATACCCGAACTAGCTTCCTGACTACTAGAATACATACTATGGGCGAAGAGGTAAGCTCGGAAAATTCCTTTTCCTTTGTAAATCACGTTTTAAACTTGGTTTTTGTTAGCGCCGTCTTATTGTTAACAATCTGTCCTTGAAATATTTATCAACTCATGTGCTTAGGTATTGGATTTACAGGAAACTAGTTTTTTATTAAATTAATACAGGACCCTTCTAGATATTTACTTATATAAAAGACACCAATGAAATAGATCACTGTGAAGTTGCATGCAAGTGCGGTATTGCAACGTAATAAGGTATATTTTACTATGGCGAAACAATAAAGAACACAGACTTAACCTAATTCATTAATCATGTTGTATTATGTGAACTGTTTATATTGATGTGTAACTTCCACGTGTGCTATACCTTACTCATTGAAACAAGATAAGGAGGTAACATTTATTATTGGGCTACACTAGCTCATTTTTTTATTTCGGTTTTTTTTATGGATCGTCCGCCGCCTGGGGAGACGGCAGGTTATCTCTGCCTCATACCAACTAACAACCGTACTCAGTTCTATGCTGGTCCTGCCATGTTATGTATAGTTTTAGAACTATGTCTATGTATGTCTGCACTTTGTTTGCAAATAAATATATTCTGATTGTATATGACTTTTGAGCATATTTTAATTTAAATTAACATGATCTATTTTGTTTCAACTATATGAATCTTGTGAAAAATACATGTAATAAAATCAGCACGTGTAATAATTGAATTGAATATTTGGTATGTTATGTAAGTTAGGTAATTGATCTAAAGATTGGATCTTTGTTATTGCTAATACTAAACAACCATATTCCTGACTACGTTTTCAGTCGCAGTGATACTATAGCCGCAAGCAAACAATAAAATAAAAGTTCCTGATTAAAAACAAGAAAAGGAAGAATACAAAAATAAAGTTAAATTATTTACGTCTCCTTTAACTAAACTTAATTTTTTTTATCAAAATACTGAACAATTACGATAAGTACCTTTCACCCCATTTAATTACCTAGTTATATTATTAATTACTCATTTAATTACATTTACTTACTTTCTGCATTTCCTAACAAAAACTTAGTTCCTATTTTCTTTCAAAGGATAATGTGCACTACAATCATCAACAAGATTGTATTACATTTAGAAAGGTTTACTGAATTTATGTCTAAATTCACACATATCTGAATGCAAACCATTGTGTAGTCATGTCATTCTGTGACATTATTGTTTGTTTACATACTGCTAAACTAATATGCTAAGTTCATTCAACTCCAGATTGTAACAACTAGTCAATTTATTATGATAAATAAGGTATATAACTGGCACATTTTTTAAGATGATTTAAAAAAATATATGGGTATGTATCATAAAATTGTATGAACTTTTGGTATTGTGTGTTGCCACTAAATCTGTATTGCTCACACTATCTCACGCTTGTTTATAGTAATTAGTGTGTCATATCTGTATGATACAATATAATTGTATTTTTTGCCTTGATAATCGCGAGTTCCGGAGAAAGATCTGTTTATTTGTTATTGAATACAAATCATTAATTTAAATAAATTGGTGTTTTAATAAGTGTGCTATTTAATTGACTAAAAACCTATCCTATACCTATACCTAACCTATCTACCTATACCTAAAGGTACTAAGGCTTAATAAATCAAAGGTGACTCGGAAATAAATCTTTGGCAATCAGCATAAAACACATAGATCATAAGTTTGACTAAAAGTATAATTTGCTCTACAGATTTCTGTGTAATTTACCCTTCCATTTCTAACAGATTCTTTCTTAGTAAATCAGTGGTCACCAAGACCACTGACTACTAATAGCATTTTCCAAATTAAGAACTGTTCATATTGGTCAAACTATTTCTTTGATTATGTAATGCCTTTTTTACTATTGTCTCTTTGGTTGAACAAATAGTTAATAACATGGTTATTTTAGATGTAATACAGACATTGAATGGTGAATTAAATGTGAAATGCATGCCTGATTGTAAAAAAAAATGAAACTAATTGAAGGAGTAAGTAATTAGATATCAATTTTGTAAAATTAGTGTGAAGCATCACCTATAACACAGAGGTCACCCTATTAAACTGTAAATAGCAGCTACAGCTGTAGAAGGGGTAAATAGTTTGATTCATAGTTATTTTATATAGGAAAATTCAAAATTGTCAGGCTTGCTATAGATGTAACAGTTGAGAAAAAATACTGCTGTCCCTCAATAAGACAAAGAAAGAAACATTTAGAACCTGTAAGATGTTCAACAAATTCTAATAAGTACTATGTGTCATGTTTATGTTTATAAATCAACAAAGTACATAAATGTACAACTAAGTAAGGCAATTGGATATCAGGATAGAACAAATACTTAATAATTTTATTAATAAAGTTTTTATGTAAGTACTACTCAATACAAGCTATCCTTTTGTTTTTATGTTATGAATATGCATGTGGTAGATTCCAATTATGTGCTACTTTGATAATGTAGTGATAAGTGTATGGGTATCATACCGGCTGCTTCAAGCAGAGCTTCAAGTCGTGCCTGCATCTCTGGGTCAACAGCCCTCTCTGGGTCATCATGGGACAGCAGGAACTTGGATGGCTCTGCACCACCACCTTCCTCTTCCATCTCCGCCTGTCATACAAACAAAACATAAATTTAATCTTATTTGTAAACAACACATGCATATTTGGATATGGTGTGATAAACTGGTATATTGTGAACTAAATATAAACCAAGGGAGAGGTCACTCATTTCTTTGTACTGTTCACATTTATTTAAGTAGGTAAAAGACAAAACTTCAATAGTTGAACACTATTGTGTTGTAAGAAATCAATATTCAATATTTCAATGTAATCATATGATTCAAAGGTTAACATTCAGTAAAGCAGTTTATTATTATATGCTTTCACATTTCACAACAGCAATAAGCGTTAAGGATAGGTTAGTTGTAATAGTTTATATCATTCAACTTTATTTGGTTTAGCACAATACTGAATTTTAAGATGTTTAGGTTAGAAATTAGTAATGTTATTTAGAACATTGAGATTTAGATAAACAGTATGTTAGAATCACAAGGACCATTCAACATAAAGAAAACATTGGTAATTGTCCATAGCACACACATTATGCAGGTTAACGGTAAGAGTCACTCAAACTGCAACAGCTATTGTTGTTGGTGAAGCTCTGGGCACTCAATAATGTTGTCTTCGACTTACCAACAGGTCTGGCCTGCTAAGGCACAAACAAGCCAGCAAGATCTATAACACCAACGAGAAACATGTGAGATGTACTGACAATGTGGTGCGTAAGGACGAGTTTACAGCTAATCATTACTGTCGATGGTCCTTGCAATTTACCAGTAACCGTAAATTTTGCGCGAATATCATTAGACGTTTTGTCGTACACGGTCATTTGTGACGACACAAAACATTTCATGATTGACGAGATTTATGACAGATCCAATAGAAAATTATATAATTCGCACATTCATAGCAAAATAACGTCATGAAAATCCATTATTCAGAGATTTACATTGACTGAATGCATGTGATCCGAGAAACATGGCCACCGCACATCAATTCATATCCAAAACACAAATAGACAATGAAAACTCTCTTACGGCGGATTAGCCCATATACATCGTAGAATTACAAAGAATCAATTGAATACTGTCTAGGAGCGGCTGGCATAAATAATTTCATGCATTACTCAGTAGTACGTATGTACTTATGACTTTCTGACGTTTTACGGAATATTTGGCAAGCGACGTACTCTATTCAGAATGTAAAATAGATTAGTCCGTTTGAGCGTGCTGCGCACGATTTCAAGCAAATATTGCTGCTAGAAGAGTAGTTTCGGTAATAGAAGAAACTGAACGGTTAGGGCAGACATGTACAAGATGTCCCTTGCAGTATTTAGAGCGGTACAGATAATCACATTCCCTCACTGCCACCGCCTCTGTCGAAAACAAAACACGTTTTACCTCGGACACAGAGTCATCCTCGCTTTCCGATGAGTCCGTCATGTATTTGGCAGGCGCTCCTGAATATGTTTCGGTTTCAGATTTGGCCGGACTCGAAGCCGAACTTTGAGGAGTGGACGATTTTACCACATCAAGTTGCACATTCACCTTATCGATATTTCGGTTTTCAGACTGTCCAACATTCTGCATCTTTGTCCTAATCCAATATAACTTAATTAGTCTTTTAGTATCAACACTTTTTCTACGAAATTAACACGATCTTATATTAGCAAACAAAATTTATTTCGTCATTTAGCCAGGTTGATACCCGCCATGTCTACTACTATGGCGAGGTTCCCGGATGCTTCAAGTAGGCTAACCAATTATCTCCCTCTGGTGAAGTAATTTTGAACTTTTCATGATGCCATCTGCCACAAAAAATGCGAAATTCTGCACAGAGACAATCTCATACCTTTTTTAGTACTGCGCAGTAATACGAACTGCCAACAAAGAAGATAATGTTTGGCATTTTCTTGACCTCTATACATGAAAACTTAAATTATTAAATGATCAAACTATGTTCAATTTGACTAAAGAAGTACATTACGTATTCATAAACGAAGTTTATTTTTAAAGACTGAATTACCATAGACAATTTTAGATGTAATGCTGAGATGTAATGATAGATAGAACAACATTTTTCTACAGCACCATCTAACAAAATAATTTTTGTATGTCAACTTTTCAAGAGCTTTTATTTATTTTAAATTTATTCCCTAAAACAATCGAGAATTTATTATTTAATATGTATGTTGGCAACTTTCATGTGTTTTATCCATAGAGTAAGAAAGGTCCTTTTTTTAGAGGTGTTATCTTAGGGTGATATTTAAGTAATACTATTATCGAATATATTCACTTAGTCATATTAGGATACCATACCTATTACTGGGTAATAGTCAACTCTAACATAATATTGATATCGTACCTATTCTGAGAATAGTTACGATATCAATATTATGTTAGAGTTAACGAATACGGAGAGAATATGAATCTCAAAATGGCTGACTAATATTTGACTATTACCCAGTAATAGGTATGGTATCCTAATATGGCTCAAAACTACAGTTTGTTCGGAAATTTATTCAGCGCTAACCATCACATTCAGCTTGCATACAAAGCCCGACGTGTATAATTTTGTCTTTAGAAATCTGACGCACACGTCAAACAGAAGTAAGCAGTAGCGTTTTATTCTATGCGACATTTCGAATCATATATGCATCTCACTCACTCCCCCGAAGCGTCTCGCTATGACGCGGTCGCAGCGGAGTAACTGTGCGCATAGCTGGGCACCGTTAATCAAATAGTTAACTTCGTTAATCGTTAATTCGCTACAAAAAAAGTTAGCTTCGTTAAGCGTTAAAGCGTTACATTTCGGAAGAATTAACGCAAGTTAACGTTAATCGTTAATCCGTTAATATGTGTAAAATTGCATTTTTATATCGTTGCGTTAGTGAACTTATACAACTTGTTGGTTTAGGTTCTGGAAGTTAACAGGTTAGGAATAAAACAAAATACTTGTATAATTCAAATGTGTAATTTAATCGTCGGGCATAAGGTGCATATTCCCCTTCATGAACATTAACATGTTGAAGTTCTCGTCTGAAAGCGAGGCTCGTTTTGGTGTTAAAATGTCTTTACCCGTGGAAAAACAGACATTCTTCTGCATATTAACGGAAGTTAACGTGTCCGTTAACATTTTTAAAAGTTAACTTAAAAGTTAATTCGTTAATCAAAATGTTAACTTCGTTAATTAACGATTAACGGATTAACGAGTTAATGCCCAGCTATGACTGTGCGTATGCGTGCGGCAACCTCCCGTAGCGCGCTCGTCGACGCACACAGCCGCGCAAGTCACCGCGAATATCAGAACACTGATCTCTCGGTGTGCCTATTATTTGACTAATATCTGGTAATAGTCTACGCTAAACTAATATATACTAATATGAATATACAACTCGTATCATAATATCTATACCTATTACGAATATATTAGTTACACCTCTATTTTTTATGGCGCCACACTTTTTGTGTATTTGCCAGAGTCTAGTATTAAAGTAATCAAATTATATTTCCTACCATGGGATTGCTTGGGATTGTAATAAGGCACCACACTTTTTGTGTTCGCCAGTGTCAAGTATAAGTTGTTGAGTTGCCCTAATAAAACGGTAGAAACTTTATTGAGGTTTCGATGGAGTTTAGGAGTGAACCCAAAAAGTCACGATTTTCAATTCTTTATCATTTGCCTACACTCTCACACGTTCACGAACACTTAATGGTTAATTATCCACCATAATGACACATTAAACTTCGGAGAAATTCAAGTTTTGAAAAATAATAAAAAATCGACAATGTGCACTTTTCATTTTCCCGCCTAAACTCAGGTCCTGTAAGTGTAACCAAGCCAGTGGCTTAGCCACGACAATTTAAAAAATATCCATAGTGTAATAAATACTTCCACCAATCAATGATGAGCTAAATTAGCATTGTAAAAATTTAGACCAATAAAAAACTTGACAGATATTTAAATGTTACTATAAATCAAATATCAGAGAATTTTCCTCGTGTTCCGTACGTAATTAATTGATTTTTAGTCTGTGAACTTTTTTCCGACCGATTGGCGACTTGCTTTGCAATTTGCATCAATTAAAATGTTGCCAAGAATACAAATCCGTGAATGTGAAACTGAAAACTGAAAATCTTTGAAAACAATAAAAATGTATGAAAATGAAAATAGTCGCGTGAGAATGTTCCTCAATAATATTGCGGCTCAGTATTTTAATTGAAGAGCGAATGATTGTGTGCAGATATTTCATAATAAAAATAAATGACTACAAATAGGTCTAAGAAAATCAGTGGAATTTATACTATATATTTGTATTTGAAATGGTTATAGTTGAATTGTATGATGTATAATCATGTGTACTTGGAGGTAAACTAGACGGAATGGCGCGGGACGGTGACTTGTCTACTATATTCAACCCCAAGCGAGTGCGCGCTCCTTCGGTAATAATAACAAGCGAAGAAGTCGAGAGTGAAAGAGGTGGTGACGGAGACAGAGAGCGTCCAAATGGTCCTCCGACACCGCTTAGTCCTCGGGCTCCGCTTACACCGCAGGCATCAGTCTGCTCGGCGCCACCTCTGACCACCCAGCCGTCGCTGCAGCAGGCTTACAGCGAATCAGCCGCCAGCAGCCAAGATGAGGAGCGTCAGCTACGAGATAAGAAATGCCCTCGGTCTTGTTGCTCAAAATTTGCTAAAAAGGTTTTTATATTTCTAAAATAATGCCATCTTATAATTTTTAATAATTAAAATTACACAATCTTTCAGGAAAAAGTGTTGAATGTTTATAACTTAATTCTTTGCCTTCAGATATACTATGGTATTTGTGTAATGTTGACACTAACGGCAAGCTGGGTCACATCAACCCACTGCATAAAGCACATGTACTTGGAGGAATATCCACCCATCAATAATGGCATGATTTACAGCACGGAGTCATCACCAATGGTCAACAACTTCACAAGACATCATGCACATGTAAGAATAATAACTGTATTTTACCGATGGTACACAATCTTTATCAGCTTGTAAAGCAGGAACCCAGGACCTCTAGCGCAGCAGTCGCACTTGGGACCACTACACTAATGCAGGCAGTGAAAAGTAATTTCATTTTTAATTGCTATAATAATTAATAAACTATCATTAACTAGCTTCGCCCCCGTGGAATTCGGTCTGTCATCACATCCCACGGGTATGGGATAAAAAGTATCCTATGTCCGTCTCCTGGTTCTAAGCTACCTCTCCACCAATTTTCAGCCAAATCGGTTCTGGCGTTTTTAAGTTATAAATAGTCTAACTAACATGACTTTCTTTTCTATATAGATTCACAACTATTGGCCAAAAAATTTCCTGCCAGTGTTTTCTATAACAATATTTTGTTTCAGCTTCTCTACAATGCACCATTCTTCACAGCTTGGTTCTGCACCAATTGGTTGATATTATTCTACCCTTTATACCTAATAGTAATGCTCATACATAACAAGTGTAAATCAGCCAATGACATAGTCTTTGATGCCTTCAGTGACTTCAAAGAAAAGGGATTTACTTTTGGTAAGTTTACACTAGTTTAGTTTCCTATTGAAAATGAAAAAATTGTCATGTAAAAGTATCTTTGCTCAGACAAGGCACTCATCTTCTTTCCAAAAGAAAAAATGTTTCTGCAACACTAACTGTATTCTTATCCAAAAATAATGTACATATGAAAGCTTTTTTACAATTTTGCCCCACCCTAGGATTTTCTCCTGTATGTTACATGCTTTTGCAAACACCCAGATCCGGTACAACTATGGCCTACAAAGGTCATACAAATATTTGCTCTGTGTGGGGATCAAATACCCATATCATGTGGCGCAGAAGCGCAGCCGCTACTATGTATCATTAAAAATAAAAATAAAGTACCTAATTGCCAAGTATCTGAAATCACATAGATTTCAGCAAAATTCATTACCAAAAGTAATGCTCAAATTTACCTGAATACCTCAATAGATGCTTTATCTGGATCAATACTGACATTGGAGACATGATATTGGCAAATATGTATTTTATGTATATGTTATGGAGCAGACTATACCCATAGACATACCCATAACCAGACATCAGCTTTACTTACAAATCCACATTAGAAAACAGGATTGTATAAAAGTCATGTCCTTGTAATGTTAACTTATTATTTATAAGTACCTATGAATTAACAAAACCCGTGGGCTAATCCTGTTTGGGTTGATAGCTGGTGCTCAAACATTATCAGATTTACACTGACAAATATTTAAATTCAGTGTTGTCAATACAATACATGGAAATCATCTTTTCATTTAATAATGTCAACTATTTCAATTTTATTACGTATGGATTTAAATTTAATTTTTTAGTGGAAATAGAATTTAGGTTGATAATTACTAGAGCATAGCAATTCTTTCTAAATTGTAACTTAACTTCCCTCGATACTTATGTGAAGTATAGTTCGCGAAAAGTAATTTGGAGATGGAAAGTTTGCGCAGTGCATTTGCGTGCAAAATGTACTAAAAATCGACTACTGTGCATCCACCATTTTGGTTTAAGTTATTTTGCGCCAACTGTATCAAGTTGAGTACAGAGCAATCATTTTTCTTAGTGATGATGGGAGTTGTGGTATAGGAGATAAGCACTCTTTGAAGTGAAAAAATAAATGTTATTTCACACAGCACGTTTCATAAGCCGGTGCGGTCTGTTCTGCCTGCTCTGGGTCGTCACAATCTACATGTACACCTATGCACTGAAGATCTTGCTCTCCACCGATGTTATGGCACTCTTCGCCACAAATGTATCATGTATCTACCTACTGTCCTGGGTCATACTTCATGAGCAGTTTGTTGGAGTCAGGGTGAGTGATAAAGAGCAGATTGTGTAGATAAGATAAGATTGAGACCACACGACGTGTTTTAAACGCGCCAACGTCGACGCGCGTTTGTAGCGATGCAGACGCCATACGCATGCGAGTCCACGCAGCCTGTAACCCTTGGCACACCTGTATAAATTCAAAAACGCGTTTGAATCGCAACAAACGCGATGCTAACACGCGTGTGTATTGATATAAACAATTAAAACTGTTCTATATTATAAAAGCCCGCCACTGCTATATACTAAGGCGCGATTGAAAACGTTGTGTGGACAGGCCCTATTCTGAGTTGAAAAGGTGTATGCTTTTAGGGTAAGAGCTTATTTGTGTGCGCAAACAATGTTCCCTTTGACCTCCTGAACGGTTAGAACGATTAATGCATCTATACTAATATATAAAGCTGAAGAGTTTGTTTGCTTGAACGCGCTATTCTCAGGAACTACTGGTCCCATTTGAAAAATTCTTTCAGTGTTAGATAGCCCATTTATTGAGGAAGGCTATCATCACACTGCGGACGAAGTCGCGGGCAGAAGCTAGTTTTTCTATAAAGGGCTTGCCATTAAGAGTTATGACGTTGTAGTTAATAATAAACTTCCAATGTTCCTTCAGACTGGCTGGGAAATAGTACAAGAGATGTGTTTAAATTTCAAAGAAACTTTTAATTCAGATGCATTCATAGCCTATTTCTGTAAGAAAAAAATACGTTCAAATAAAAATATTCGTCGCAAGACGTCACAGATGGAGTTCTGATCAAAACCTTTATTCCCATCATGCCAGATTTAAGGTCCACAGTCGCGTGCGTCCGATTTGTTTTCATTATTACTAATTGCGAACTGAAAAAGAGGTTTTGGTTTTTACCTTTTATTTATTTTTACAATCTGCAAGAATCGTGGTCACGAATAGCCCAGCGGGGCATGGCTCATGCCACTTGTTAAGAATTAAGCTCTAATTAATGTCATTTGGCTTTAACACGAAACAGCTTAGCGGTGTGCTAACACATACTTACTAACACTTTTATACTCATGAACCTCTTTATATTTATAACAGCGTTCATTATTATTTTATTTAAATATTTTTATGTGCTCTTTTATAGCATCATGTTGATACATTCTTTTTATAACAGTATAATGGTGGACGTGAACAGAGCCTTAGTAACATTGCGTGTGCGTTGAATCTTATCTCGATTTTAGATCGTAGCAGCAATATTATGCGACACGGGCATAGCTCTCCTGGCGTATATGGACGGCATTACAGGGAGCTCCACTCTCGGTGGCGTTGTACTAGCCGCGTGTGCAGCCGCTGGATTCGCTATATTCAAGGTAAAATCTTCAATGACTTAAAAATCTAAGTTTTTGAAAATCTAAGATGTAGGTAATAACCTACATCAGTAAAAATTACTGTGATTAATTCAATATGAGTGACATCGAATTCCATAATTATATAACAGACATATCATACCATCACGCCTATATTCTCCGAAGGGTTAGGCAGAGGCGTACTAATGTAGACCCACAGTTCGAGGCGATAGGGGGCGAGCCTATTGCCATTAACCGAGCTGCTACCGAGAATTTCATAGAAAAACTCAATATACTTGCAATTAACAATAAATGCTCGGCCTGGGAACCGAACCCTGCACCTCTATCGTAGCAGTCGCGCTCAGGACCAATAGGCTAATGAGGCAGTAGTAGTAAATAATAAGTAGTTTAAAAATAGATTCTACTGCTACTTTAAACTTTTAATGGTATTAGACTACATCACGTAATCTCACTTTCTTTCACGGCTGACTTGCATCTTGAATTAGTCGGTTTTAAATTTCACACCAACCAGTCAATTTCCCCACATAGACCTTATGCCTTGGTATACAATGTGTAACTGTTCTCAAGTTAGTGTGTATTGTTTTATCTCTACTATTATAAAATTTTAAAAAAGCTGTGTCTGTACATTGAAGATATTTAAAAAAAAACCAAGTGGGTTAGGGTACATAAACGTCGCCGAACCCAAAAATGTGATTTTTAAAATTCTTGTCTGTTTGTTACGGGTTGGCGCAAAAACTACTGAAAAGATTTTAGTTTTGTTATCACTGTTAGAAAGTATAATTATGCTCCAACTTAAAATCTGGTGAACTTCTTATCTCAATTAATTAAACGGGTCCTCAGATACAGCTTGACCTCTCTGATGTATAGAGGTCCATACAAAGAAGAGATCATCATCATTGGTTTTTTTTGGAATTCATTTCTAATCCTACTATAGCTTAGCTTATAGGCGAGCGAAGCCGCGGGCAAAAGCTAGTTGAGAATAAAGTGATTTAAACCTTAACCGAATAAGCAAAAGACCTCAAACACTTCGAAGAATATTGAGTCATAATTATAATAGCGAAACCCTAAAGTCATTTTGAGAAACGTTGCCATATTTGTTTCAAGAAGTTTGTAATAAAAAAATCATCTCCCGTAACATAGTCCCATAAAAGCTAAAGCCAAAACTGGTGACTGCACTACAGTCGTACTCATGACGGCCATGATATCAGCGCACAGACGCATACAATAACAATTTCTGTCAGTTTTCCTTAACTAGAGCCACTGATGGATCAAAAAATTAACATTATCTATAATATATTAAAAACCTCAATGAGCTCACACACAAGCGCTTATTCTATTGTAGCCTTACAGGTTGTTTATAGCTACGTGCTCCTGTAATTCTGACCCTTATGCACTAAATAAAACGGGAGTCGTGTGGTGGCGTGGTTTGTTGAGTACTCTTGTTTTTTAGGGTTCCGTACCCAAAGGGTAAAAACGGGACCCTGTTACTAAGACTTCGCTGTCTGTCCGTCTGTCTGTCATCAGGCTTTATCTCAAGAACCGCGATAGCTAGATAGTTGTAATTTTCACAGATGATATATTTTTGTTGCCGCTTTAACAAAAAATACTAAAAAACCGGCTAAGTGCGAGTCGGACTCGATAATGGGCCGGAGCCCTTCGTGCGCGAGTCCGACTCGCACTTGGCCGGTTTTTTTTCTTCCTATCTCTAAAACTTTTCAATTTTGGTCAGGTTTTATTCCGAAAAGTGATGGGTGAAGTGAACTCGGGCCAGCGAGCGTTGTTCTTCTCGATTCTGGGTGTGGTGAACGCGTCGCTGCTGTGGCCTCTGTGCCTGGCGCTGTATCTCACCGGCTCTGAGATGCTACCCTCGCACCGCATGCCCTGGACATATCTGCTCGTCGCTAGCATATCGCTGCTCAGTTAGTATATCTTTCATATTTCCTTCTTTTTGTGTAATAACGATATTTTTATGGTAGGTGGGCAAACGAGCAGTCGGATCACAATATGATGGTAAGCAATTCCCGCCGCCCATGGACACCAGCAACACCAGAGGAGTCGCAAGTGCGTTGCCCGCTCATTACAAGGGTTTGAGCCTCCGGTATCCTCACTCACTCGGCGAAACACAACGTAGGTGTTGCTTCACGCCGGTTTTCTGTGAGGCCGTGGTATCACTCCGGTCGAGCCCGCCCATTCGTGCCGAAGCATGGCTCTCCCACGATGAAAACCCTTCCGTATAGTAATCTTAATACCGAAAGTGTAAGCATGGCACCAATAGAAGCCATCGCGTGCTAGTTAATTCAATTACATCACATGCATTTTAACATTTTTTTTTAAGTTTGGTTGAGAATATAATGTAGTCTTTATATTAAATAAATAAATATTCTGGGACATTTTTATACAGCACCATCTAGTCCCAAACTAAGCAGAGCTTGTACTATGGGAACTAGACAATGGATATAATACTTATATACTTTTTTTTTGTAAATACATACTTATAATACATAAGAAACACCCAGACGAACACAAACACTTATATTCATCACATAATTTTTTGTGTCCTGTGGGAATCGAACCCACGACCTCATGGACAGCAGTCCGGTACTCGAACCACTAAACTACAGAGGTCGTCAAATAACAATATTGCTGTTATCAAACTGTTAATAATAAATAACAGCTATGTATATTGAGGTTTTCGCCTTAATCTATACTTAATATTATAAAGCTGAAAAGTTTGTTTGTTTGCTTGAACGCGCTAATCCCAGGAACTACTGGTCCGATTTGAAAAAATCTTTCAGTGTTAAATAGCCTATTTATTGAGGAAGGCTATAGGCTGTATATCATCACGCTAAGACCAAGTAACTATTCCACGCGGACGAAGTCGTGGGCAGAAGCTAGTTAAAATATATGTTTTGATTTCCGAGAAACTACCCCGCGGGTGATTCTAACAATGTATTTTCTTTGCAGTTTTCCACCTGGTGTTTCAGTTTGGCAATATCATAACTTACAACATCTTTGTCTCACTCGCTCTAATCACTGCTGTTCCTGTTTCTGCAGGTAATTTTCTTAAAAGTCTATTTTTTTAAAACATTTAATTTTGAAGTTGTATACAAAACAGCTTGAAACAGCAGTTGAAACAGTTCTACTGAATTTGGCTTGATAAGTTGGTATGGTTGATTTAAAAAAACTTAATTTTTATTTACATAGATATAAGATTTATGGCGCTTTCTTTTCAATATACAGGCGCCATTTTAAATAAAGCACAGCTAAGCAAGTCAATGGAATTGCAATTTGAATTAGTGACTTGAGTGTGGGTAAATCTCGACGAGTTGCTTTTGGCGCTCTAATAATCTGAGTGAAAGAATGCGACGTCTGTTAAATTCGCGCAAAATAACTTGACCCAAAACGGAGAGGGGGAAAGTCTGCGCAGTGCATTTGCGTGCAAAATGTACTAAAAATCGACTACTGCGCAACCGCCATTTTGGTTCAAGTTATTTTGCGCCAACTGTAACAGATTAGCCGACAATCCCTAGCTCGGTGCAAGGTGAATATGCCTCATCATATATGAGTGGCACTTAGTACCTCGTGAGTGAGGTAATCACGACTCACGAGGTTCACTCTATCCATCATCCTCATTTATAATAGACGAGTGTGACACATTGCTACAGCAGATTAACTAAATTTTATATATTTATCATAGCACTAGATGTTGTTCTGTACGGAGTACAGTTCGAGGGTATGAACTTGGCTGGTCTGATACTGATCGGTGTGGGCTTCTTCTTGGTCATGTTCCCCGACAACTGGCCGGATTATATCATGAGGCTTTTGAGGTAAGCATTGGAAATCATATTTTTTTTAACTTTTCAGTTTTAATTTACTTTGATTTCTTATAGATTATAATATGAAAATGTACTAGAAATAAACCCGATTTATGAGTCAGTTGGAGGCTGGTAGGGTGACTCATTTCGATTATAATTACATTTGTTCTGTTTCTGTGTCAAATAAATTATTATTTATTTATTTATAAATAAAAGTCAACATTTGACATAAAATATGGCTAAAAATGTGATCTAATTTTATTTTGTCTGTGTATTGCACTTGTGATTTGGATAGCACTTCCACATTGCTTTATTTTGAGCTATTAACGACATTCGACGGCTGCCCGATTGAAGCTTTTTGATGGTAAAACAATGCTACCAACAGATGGAGTCGCAGTCGCAAACGCGGCAGCAACGGCACGGGCCGCAACCGCGACGCGATGGACTACCGCACCGGCTACATACGCTCGCACCTGCGCTCGCCGTCCGGCCGCGTCAGGTGACCGCCCAGCCCGCCGCCCTAGCAGCCGCTCCTCGTAGTGTCGTGCGCGTCCGGACACTACGAACACGCTGTGAGGAAATCTGTGTAATTTCGGACAAGGGGCTCGATGTGAGCTGTTTTGTCGGACGTTTGAGTCGGTTAAATGTTTTTTGTATGAGTAGGTCCTGCTTTGCCCGACAAAATCACATCTCGAATCTCGACAAAGCACTTGAAAACAGTATTGAAATTCATTTTAATTTAATATGCGGGGAATGAAACGCGGAAGCATGACAGATCTCATTTTAATCGTTTATCTATATTATGTTAACATTCATTTGATCCAGCATCTAAAATATCAGATACATAAGACCGACTTCTATATTGGACAGGTATCATTATACTATTCTAATACAAGTTTTAAAATACGATATCTAATAATATCATAATACCCTCTTTCTGCTTGGCAAATAAAGCTCATATTGAACCCCAAATAAAACATCGATCGATAATAATCAAAAGTTTGCGCTTAGACTAGTGGTTACGTAGATTCGTGCTATGTCACGGTTCGATTAGAGACACGATAGAAAAAATATTAATGAATAATGACGATTTTTTTGCGGACAGTAAATTGATATGGGTTTTTTTGTTTTTATTATTATGGATAAGAAGCTGTGTCCTAGCTGGGTGGGCAATGCGATGCTATGTAATGTTCAAGCTACGCTGCTCTGTTAGGATATAGCCGTATATAAATATATTGTAACAATGACAAAACAGGTTTAATTTTGTTCCCAGACTTGCTATTAAAATAAGTGTAAATTTCGTAAATACCTAGGTACTTAAAAACTAATTTACATTCCAGCTTATAATTTTCTAGGACATATACTTTGAACTGTAAAGTGAGCGGTGTTAGGGATAGGGCTATTCAAAATACTTATCTCTCTTCATAAATTGCGTGGTATCTTATATGATATTAGGTCGAAATGTCCAAAGAATTTATCAATATTCCATTTCATTACTAACTAAGAAAATACTTAACATTATATGTATGTAAGGAAACTCCTGGAAATTATTCTGTGTCTAATAATTAGATAATAGTATTTTTCATATAGGATGGCCCCTTAGTTGGTAGTTAACACCATTATCGATAACCAAGAAATAGTTATAGACTATCTTGTATGACCATGGCACACATGATTGTAATAATTATGATTGTAGATTTATGTAAACTCTACGGGAATTATTCTATGTGAAAAATATTATAAGATTAATTGCATAGAAGTTTTAGTTATAACTACATAACTTGGCACTCATAATATTATATCTAGTGGTACTTGCATACTTATCTCGGTGTTGTGATTCCCACCCATAGATTTAGTTGTAGGTATTGGACTATTGAAAATATGAAAAAGGGACGCAAATAATTGTAGAGGTTAAAAAGATACTGTAACCAGACTTAAATATAATTAGGACTATTATCCGTTATACTGATCTCTCTCTCATATTAGTTTCGTTGATTTCGAGTACAAAAACGACGCTTAAACACAACTGTAGCGATCTACACTTAAGAGGAACTTTATAATACATTCAATTTAATTAATACAATAATAGTATTGACATTGATGATGATTCTACGACGACGAGAAAAACATTTTTTCATACTTTCAATGGTCCTCAGGAATGGCTTCCGAGTTTGTAAATCATTACTCGATCTCAAAGAATCTAGTCAAATATTATAGTCAGGGTAAATTTTATAATTATAAATTACAATAATTTTATATTACTATGGAGGCATAACATAGAAATGTAGCAGAACTGATGGTTTGACAGCTTATAAAAAAGGTAAATATCGCATGCTATATGCAATCGTAGGAAATGGTATGGGGAATCGTTTGATGATGTTTTTAAGCACAGTCATGGTATTACGTATGTATTTACTGAAGAGCTTGACATGTTTATTTCCTTAATTTATAGAACAAACTTCAATCAAATGGTAATAGCAGTCAGACATGGTCATTATATTTGCATATAATATTGCATTATTAAACTAGAAACTTAATAAATGCCAACTCAAAACTAAGTAACATTTCAAAATCAGGCTTTTCAGTATGTATACAAAACAGAATGTTTGTTAAAAAAAAATTGTTTTAAAATCTTGTATTTCTCGTCTTAATGAAACACATGTTTAATTCACACGTTTCCCTGTATGATCTAAGTATAACAACCGCCCCAAATTAGTGTTAATTCATATTATATAGTAGCACTTTATCATGTATATTGGATGTACGAGTTGTAGAATAGCCGTTATTATCACATTATCCGTTTTCGGATGTTTTATAGATACAGACGTTTTGTATAGATTCGAAGTATGTGAGCTTAGTTGTCGACAGAGAAAACTATGTACTTATAAATGTTGTAATTAACAGCCAAGCGTACATGTAAGAAATGTTGCGGGAATAGAGAGTAGTTTCGAAATTATTAATTCACTTGGTCCCAGCCTTAGGGATTAGAGGCGTCTGTAAAGCGACTTCGCAGCGATATAATTACTAACGCGTGCGTCTCCAAACTCTTGAACTCATTTTTTTTATTTCAATTAGAACATAAATAGATACTTTAGTAAAGTCAATAACTACATGCACTTTTCCAAATAGTAGGCTTTACGGAGAAAAGCCGGCAAGAAACTCCATAGATACTCCTTCAATAGGTAATTGTGGTTTAGTGTTATCCTGTTCACAATTTTATTCCCAATGTGAGTATTGTGGAGTTTGTTGTGAATGATAAGATTAAATTTGGTTCCAAGGTCTATTTCGGAAACGGCTGTAAGAGGAGATGTTAAAACCACATGAGCTCTCGTTACTCCTATGATTTTTTTCTCCTAGAAAAACCATGTCTAGTAAGCCTTCCATGATATTTCTTACAAGTTCGCACGATTGACGCAGTTTGCTGGATTACGTCAATATCGGCGTTGTTCACATGTTACTTTATCTCGATAAACGATAGGCCGATTGGTTAAGGGCATTGCATAAGTTACGCGTTACCTGGCCTTATGACGGTAGCAAGTGACGGTCATAATTACGCTGATTTTACCGTGAAATTATTTTACGCTATTGCATTTGTGCAAACGAAGTGCTTATATACTACTAATAATACTTTTCACACATAGTAGAAATTAAATAAACATTGCTTTTTCAAGTGACACGTTAAGGTCAGCGCAGATCGGCGGATGTCGGCAAAGCGACTGATTTTGATAAGAAGTAAAATTTAACTTAAACCACATTATTGTACTGCTTAAATTGGTATGGAAAATAAAGGGACACCGGTTGTTATTAAACCGTTCGCTTTGCCATTTCTTAATGTCACTTCGTTTTCTAACAGACCCATGCGCTTTTAAATCCCAAAAAGCTAGTATTATGGAAAGTTAATTGTAGTAATGTCGAATAATGTGAATGCGGAACACATTGCCAAATAGCAGCGCTTAAATACCTAACCAGAGTCTGTTCAACAACGCCTACGTTTCACACTGTACAATAATGAATTTTAGTTGTACGTAATATGTAAACGAGATCTGTTCCTAAATAAGTACAGTTACCCACAATTGTGTAAGAATTATTGAAATAACGATTTTAAATTTAATCCAATAAGTAACAACCATGTTAACCATTGTTTTGGATGGTTTGTTTATAGTTACGTGCCTTTACGAAGTTGAAGCGTATGTTTGTACTTGTGTTGTTAGTTGTTGATGGTGGGTCATTATTGTTCACAACAAGTTATTATAATTATTGTCTTTATCGTCGAATGTGTTATAGTTACTATTAGCATTGTTTCATTTAATCCAACTTCGATCTAAGTTATAAATTATATTTATATGTAGTAATAACGTCTTGTATGACTATCCCTTTGCTAAAAGTTTTAATATGTTGTTATATACCAATGATGTATTAAAGTATGCGGTCCGTAATTTATATCCTTACGATTGGTGTGTGTGACTGTACTTCGTATCGTCTTAGCTCAATGTCTCTGTTGTGACTGATGTTTTGTACGACGCTTACTGTAGATATTATTTTTGTATAGTCTCGTTTATTTTAGATAACTATAATTTCGTAATTTTCTCCCTTAATTTCACAAATAAGTAATAAAACTCAATAAAATTAAAAAACTAACTCAAAACTTTTGTAAATCGGAAATGTCAAATGATGTTATAAATTTTGTACATTGGTTATTGTTTTGACAGTCTTTATTGCTCGTGTTAATTGTAAAATTTTAAAGACTGAATTAAATGGAAGTTGACTAAAATTCAATTATGCAGTCATGGATGTTTAGTATAGTAATAGTTTGTAGGTTTACTGATGATATTTAAATTCGGTACGTAGAGTACTTACGTAGGGTCGTGTATGTCGGTGTCTAGAGTTAGGTGGTAACTTGTATTTAGGACTCACGTGGTTACGAGTAGTGCAACCCTGTATGTGTCTAACATAAAACTACGAGTAGTGAACACGAGATAACACCTTGGCCCCTGTGATTCATTTTGTTAATAAACATAGAGGTAATTTGTTGGTCATTAAATAAAATTTGTCATAGAAAAATCTTTTTCTTTCCTAAATTATACAATACTTACATTGACTAATGCCAGTCTTGTTTTATTGTGATAATCACATTGTACCGAAATTAAAGAATTATAAAAAAGACAGTTACACAGGTCATATTATCCTAAACAAAATTGTATTAATTCACTAAGTGTCCACTTTCACATGCGTATGCGCTCCAAAGAAACCCTTAAAGTTCGGTTTAAATTCGGGCACTTCTTCGATCAAAGATTACTATTGCCGACTCTGTCCCACCGCCAGATGGTGCCGTCGTCGCAACACGTGAGCAGAATCCTGCCGTTGCGTGACAATGTTACCTAAATAATAAACGAAGTCATATAGAACTAGCTTTTATATTTATGTAGAATCAGCTAAGCACAGGTTTGTTGGATATTTAAAAAAGTAAAACAATTGTGGGTAATTCTTACCTGTCTGACGGCTGCTACGCATCGCGGATGCACCAGTTGCGAGACTCGCGAGCCACCTGCTACGTTACCTAACTCCCATACCATTGTCTTGCCACATTGATTGCCTAGAGCTATCACCTGCGTTGAGATAAATGGAAATTATTAATTTGGAACATTCTTCACACATTATAAAGTATTGTGTTCAAACTGGACCAACAACTGGTTTTATTCATTACAATGCTTAACTCCGAGCCTTTTCCAAATCAAACTATGTTTGTGTCAGCTTCCAGCCAAGTAAACAAGTGCTTGAATTTCAGTATTTCTTACTGAATTCTTCAGTAACATATTCAAAAGAGTTATGTAAAACTACAGTATGTAGTTTAGTCTTACCCTTTGGCTGTAGTCGACGGCGAATCGTATGAACCAAATCTCACACTCTTTATAGTCGAACCTGTGCACAATGGTGACAGAGTTGTCACCAGGACGCAGTTCCGTGTCTTCTAACCGACCAGGTTTCCAGCAGATTATGGCGTTTTCACATGACTGGACAAAAGTTTGAGTTGAAAACATTTAATAAGTACAAATACAGGTAATGGAACTGAAATTCGATATTATTATGTTCAAATACTTACTTTGGACAAAATGAGATCACCCATCCATCTAACACAATCCACATAATTTCTATGAATATCTCTCGTAGAAAAGTCTGGGAAGTGTTCCTTCAATGAATTGAATGGTCTCAAAGCTCTATGTGGATTGAAACTATAGCTCTGCTTTATTGCTTCATGCATTGATGGCTTGTCGAGTCGCCATAACTTCAGGGAGTGATCCATGCCACATGACATGATTCTCTCACCTTTGAGATCAAAGTCAGCACTCAAAACTTCATCCCTGTGGCCTTCAACCCCTCCAAATATTGCGATACATACATCCGTCATGATATTCCATAGTCGTAACGCGTGATCTTTGCTTGCGGATAGCAGCAGGTTGGGGTCTCGTGGATGGAACTTGACCTCGTTGATGGCGTGGCCATGGCCTATGTAGTGCTTAATGCAGGTTTGTGTGGATGGTTGGAAGACACGGACAATGCCTCGTGAACCTGCTACTGCTAGGAGAGGAAGATTGGTCTCTTCCTCATATGACCAGGCACATGTATAGAATGTTTCATCCACCTGCATGATCATTTTGTATCAGTCGGAAAGATTTTACCCCAAAAATTTAATACACAAATATAGCTATTCACACAAATATACAAATATATTATAATAATATATAATATAGAGGGAAGATTCTTTTAAATATTATATTTTTACAATTTATTATCAAAGATATTTCAACTGTAGCAAGATTTTCCAATAATTTACTTGGTTTGTTTTAGACAACAGACTGAAATCAGACAATTGAGTATATTTAGCACTCAAAGTTTGTTTGTAGAAAAACATATTGTCTTTTATGGTATTTGTTAAAAAAACACTCACAGCAATTAATTCAGCAACACCTACCTACCTGTAAAAACCTGTGGAGACTAAGACAAAAGATTTTGCATTGTATTTTATTATATGGGACTTGATGGGTTAATTTAAGACAAAGGTACATTATATGTAAACAGTGTAAGCATTTTTTTACAATACTTACATCAGGATCAGCATAGCACTGA
Source organism: Acronicta leporina (assembly GCA_947256265.1). Taxonomy (NCBI): domain Eukaryota; kingdom Metazoa; phylum Arthropoda; class Insecta; order Lepidoptera; family Noctuidae; genus Acronicta; species Acronicta leporina. Next base: position 2,756,164 of record OX366523.1, read on the forward strand.
AGGAACTTGAAACCTCCAGAGTCAGGACATTCATATATGGAGACTCTGTTGCTGCCAACTACTGCAAACACCTGGGGCTGTCCTTCACCTAAATGGTGGTTGAATTGACAACCAAATAATGGCTGACCATGGTCTTCCTTTGCACTGCAGCTGTTTAGAGGAATAGTATTTTACTTTATACAAATAGGTAGGTACATCCATACAATATAATTTACAGTTTTAACATGTTTACGACAAGGCATAAGGCTTTTTAATGATGCAAAAGAAAGGAGGCAAAATAAATTGTATTAGTGAGTATAGCATATATATATGATCCTTATTATAACTGAAAATAAATTCTCATCAGATTTTTTCAAAACTTAGAAGTATAATAAGTTTTGTTTACTAACTTAAATTTATATGGCGGTTTCACTGGTTTAGTTGTCTTTTTCTTGCCTCTTCTACGTTTCTTCACACGAGAGTTTGTTGGAGTTTCGCTACGTGAGGTATTATCGGTGTTCGAAGTACTTTCAACGCTCGAAGTATCGTCCTAAAACACAGTAATTCCAAAATGTAGAAGGTCAATGACATATATTAAAGTCAGTTGGATAAATACCTACCTTTATTATGATGCACAGAAAATTATGTAGAACAATACAGCACAGTTTGAATAAAGTCACATTGGTGTCATAAAATAAGTAAATATGAGTTCATACTTACAGCCTCATTATCCGAGAAGTTCATATTATTGTCTATCTACACTAAGAGTAACCTTAAATAGTTTATTTTGACTAATTTCATACAAACTTCAGGAATTTATAAAATAATTATTTTTGCGATCGTTTATCAGCTGACAACGGCGTCTTAAATGTCAAATGTCAAATTTTCGCGGGAGTGAGCGTCAGCCGGAGATAGAGAAGTGTTTGTGTTTATATTTTAGTCGATTATTGTAATGAGTTAATATGGCATCATGGTACAGTGGTTTTCAAGAACGTTTTACTATCGGAGGGTTGATCGTTCACCAGTACCTCGACCATGAGTTTATGTTATAAAGTTACGATAGGTAAACAAAGTCGCTATCGTACTAACGTGTATCGGATAGATTTCGATGGCACTTGTACCATGAGTCATATTGTTGATTACGTCACACGCTGTAGTAATCTCGATCGTAGATTTACGTAGCATGTCGTTAGGTTGGCATTAAGTATGTAGTCGTCCTTTTCTATCAAGGTGTGAACAAAAGAGAAATAAAATAATGCTCCTTTTCCCGCCCGTGTAACCCGACCGTATACTACCGATGTAACCTAACTATACTAGGTAGGTACTAATCCTATTTGTATTTTTGTTAATTTAAATTTTGAATAATAAACTAAGCCTTTGTTTGGTAAATAACTGCCTCATTAGCCTAGTGGTACTGAGCGCGACTGCTACGCTTGAGGTCCTGGGTTTGATTCCCAGGTCGAGCAAAGTGTTATTGGGTTTTTCTATGAAATTCCCAGTAGCAGCTCGGAGTTTGGAAATTGTGTCCGGTTAATAGCAATAGGCTTGCCCCCTAATACATGAGACTTTAACATACCGGCGAACTGTATGCCCCCGTACTGTATGACCGGGTGTACATTAGTACGCCTCTGCCTTACCCTTCGGGGAATACAGGCGTGATGGTATGTTGTTTTTGGTAAGTCGCTGTACCTAGGTGACTTTGATATTACTACTTCCACGCTAAATATGCTCTCCCAGACATTATTAGCAACAAAACTTTAAAGTATGAAAGTATGAAGTAAGTCATTCACGGCAAAACTTGACAGTGAGTAACGAAACTACTATCGTAATGGTTTTGCTCGATAAAGTATGTTAAAATAATGACTCATTGTATCAAATTTGTTTATCTGCCATACAAATCGGAGTTGATGTTGTTTATTTCGACTTCAAAAAAGCCTTCGATCGCGTAGATAATGATATGCTACTAAACAAGCTTAACGATATAGGTTTTACGCCTAAATTACTATTAGCCTAGATTATTTGCAAGTTATCTATGTGATCGGCAGCAATATGTAAAATATGGTTATTTTATTTCCCCACCTTATCACACCCGATCTGGCGTCAGTCAAGGTTCGATTTTAGGCCCGCTGTTATTTGGTATCATGATAAATGATTTGGAACCTGTTCTTAAGCACACCAAGTGTTTGCTGTATGCTGACGACCTCAAATTAATATATGGTGTGGAAAATGCCGCTGATTCTCTGACGCTACAGGAAGACATAAACTCTGTCTATAAGTGGAGTATTGACAATAAACTCTATTTCAATACGTCCAAATGCTGTGTTATGTCTTTCAGTCGTGCCCATAACCCTAGGCATGTGCAATACTTTTTAGGAACGGAGTCGATTACTCGTGTTAGTACAGTTAAAGATCTTGGAGTACTCTTTGATACACGACTAACTTTTCATGAACACATGAGACAGCTAGCTACCGAGTCTTTTAAAAGACTTGGATTTGTTATACGTAACATGCGTGAGTTCGATAACCTGTTGGCCATTAAATTGATTTATATGGCATTAGTAAGGAGTAGGCTCGAGTCCGCATCAGTCGTTTGGAATCCCTACGAAAGTTCATATTTCTTACGTTCTTACTTCTTGAGAAAGTGCAAAAAGCATTTTTAAGGTTTTTATATAAAAAACAATTTAACTATTACCAATTCCTTTATCCGACCAAGTTTTTACAAGGGATGTTAAAGTTCAACTCTCTTGAAGTAAGGCGTAATTACTTCCTACTGACTTGTGCATGTCAGATTTTGCGGGGTAAATCCGATTGCCCAGATCTAGTTTCACAAGTTGTGAGGCTAAGCATACCTAGGGTCATTCAGCATCAACTCAGACCTCGCAAGCGCACGTTACTGGCGGTGCCACCAACGCGCACGGTGTCACATGCCAACTCACCGCTGGTTCGAGCTCTCGCGATGCTTAACGCTCTCCTGACATCAGCACCAGAGTGTGACTTGTTTTGATGCGATGGATGGAAGTGTGTCGTGAATATTTGTCGTTTTGTGAGAAGATGAATGGTCTAAGTAGTAAGTAGGTAAATTCTAAGTAGGTAAGTATACTTACCATACTTTGTTTTTGTTGTCTTGTGTCTTTTATTTTATATTTTATTTTTTATTGAACAATGTGTGTTTTTTTTATTAACATTGTAACGCATTGGCTTCGGCTGTCATGTTATTATGTATATTTGAATTAAATAAATAAATAAATTGCTTACAATAGGTTTTTTACGCATCGGAACGCTGTAATCTCATACTACCGATTTTAGTTCCTTACGTAACCGCTAGAGGCGTTGGTGGGTTTTCCATACAAATATATTTCATCACGCTACGCGGACGAAGTCGCGGGCAGAAGCTAGTCTATTATACTAAAGCTATTAAAAGCTACTAAAGCTAATAATATTGTACCGATACCTACATACTTAGGTAGTTAATTAGGTATCTAACGGCAATCTGAACATTACGTCTTAGAGCGTTTTGTGGAGTAAGGTAAGTCATATCGGTTGAGAGGTAAGGTAACTTACCTTTCAATAGATGTTACTGACGTCACCTATAAGACGTAAGTTGAGAATGAAAAGGAAAATTTCGACGTGGCAGTGGGACTTGCGGTGGCATAAGGTCACACAGCGTCTTGTGTAGGTAGGTATCTAATCAGAAGACGCAAGTTCGAATCCTGCCTGCGAGTCGAATTTTTCCTTCACTATAATAACTTTATTAAAACAATGTTATGTTTAACTCATTTTATTATTTAACTTTCCTCAAATCATCCTTTGCACAGTAGGTACCTACGTACTAAATTATATTAGTTTACAATTCATTTTTATTTTAACTTATTCATTTTACAATAAACATAATTATTCTAGAGTAATCACAGCCATCTAACGTAATTACATCCTAACTTATAATATTATAATACTGATATTTGCACAATTTTAATATACTTACTAAGATATTGCGCTGAGGCTCACGCAAATATTAAATAAATTGTATTTTTTTGTGATTGTGTGTTTTTTTTGTGATATATTTCTTACAAAACACATTACATTGCAAAAATTCTACCAATATGATTTGAACAATTATTATTTGTTTGCCACAGTTGTTATAATACTATAGGAATAGGTAATACTAGCATCATTGCACATTACAAGCATAACGTCTAGCAGTTTCTAAATTTCTTGGGACACAGATTCGCAATGTGTTTAAAAAATGGCGCTGGGCGCGCCTGTAATCAGCACGACTCTCAGCACGAGACTTTGACTATCTAATAGTCAAAGGCACGAGATAATTGTCAAAATATAGTAGTTTAAACGTTAGTGGTTTATATTTACACGTTATGTTACTTATTAATTATGTGCACGATGTGATTATAAATAGATACTAATTAAGTAACAATAGTAATATTATAATAGTGAATAGGCGGCCTTAGTTTCAGAAGTTATCTTTTCATCATCTCCACTGTCCAGTAACGGAATAGGCCAAGTTGAAATTCAACATTAGCGCACTAACCGCACTACTAACACGCGTTGGTCTAGGTATAGTTCGCGCAAAATAACTTGACCCAAAACTAACGGAGAGGGGGAAAGTTTGCGCAGTGCATTTAAGTGCAAAATGTACTTGACTTAAAATCGACTACTGCGCATCCGCCATTTTGGTTCAAGTTATTTTGCGCCAACTGTAACAGCGGTGTCGAAGAAATAAAGAAACAATTCGACTCCAACGCACATTTTTCGACTTGCATTAAGTAGTAGGTAGATACTTTTAAAAGTTCTTTCTTCACTCGCATTATTTGAACAGAGTTCGCATTATTTCAACCCCTTTCTGAAGTCTAAATATTGACCAAGTTTACTTAATATTTACAAATTACAAGGTCAGTTTTGCGTGGATCAGTTTGCTTCAACCGAAAGCAGGTGGTTGGCACGTGCAGGCGTGACGTAGTGCTACACGGAGCCATGGAAGGAAGCGATCGACGCGAGCGTACACGCCAGGATATCCAGGTCTTGCGCATCCTCGACCCCAAGATACGATTCCTGTTGAAATAATATAATATTATATAATATTATTTTTAGGTCTGTACCTATTCTCTGGAGGGTATGGCGCACAATGTATAAACACAGTTCGCAGGTATTTTTAGGTCCCATGTAATAGGGAGCGAGCCTATTGCCATCGGGCACAAATTCCTAATTCTGAGCTACTACGGAGATTTCCAAAAAACCGAATAACACAGGTCCTGATTTCGATTCTCAGGACGAGCAAACGTGGGAATCGAACCCAGGACCTCTAACGTAGCAGTCGCGCTCAGGACCACAAGCTAATGAGTCAGTTCCATCCTATTTATTGCAATGATAGTCATTTGATTAAGAGGTTAGCTATCAAAACCGGGACAATACGCCTCATTATTTTATAAATGATTATCTATTAGGTACTTCTTTAGAAAATTATCTTACTTCTTAGGGAGGAAGGAAGCATTTTCTAGCAGAAAAAATCTGGTGGCATCCTTACCAACGAGTGTGAAGTGGGGCTTTGGCAAAAGCAGAGGGCCGCCGGAGTCCCCGGTGCACGCGTCCCTTTCCGGTGCGTTTGCGCACACCATACGTGGCGTCACCTTCCTCCGACCGTACCCGGCGCCTGAGCATTCCTCTTGTGCCCAAATCTGCACAGCAGCCTTAACAACAATTAAAAATATTAACTAGGTACTTATTTTATGAAACTAGGTAGTTATTCTATCTTACACCTTAGTTATAATAATGACACACAACACATGGTCTCATTAGAATTGGCATTGATCATTTTAATTCAATCACGTTCAAGCTTTGTTCCGTTTCCGTTTTCTGTAAGTGCAACAGTAGAATAACGTAAGAAAAGAAAATCTTGAATAGGACCTAATAGGTAGGTATTTATGTCTAGTAGGAGTCTTATTAAATTTAAACTCATTTTATAATCAATTATTGAAGTGGAGGTTTATTAATTTGGCTCCATTCGTGCAGAGTCGAGCCGTTGCGTTGGTTAATGTGCTTTTTACATGTGACATTTGTGTTTGTAAATGCACCCACGATATAATGAAAAATGGTAGTGTGGTGGTAGACTAACTTTTTGTGATTTTTTGCATTTTTTATGCTAATTTTTATAAAGTTATTTAGTGAAGGAAAAATTCGACTCGCAGGCAGGATTCGTACCTGCGTCTTCTGGCTAGGTACGCCAGACGCTATGACCACTAAGCCACCGCCAGTCCCACCTGCCATGTCGAAATTTGCCTTCACATTCTCAACTTACGTCTTAAAGGTGACGTCAGTAACATCTATTGAAAGGCAAGTTACTTTGCCTCTCAACCGACATGACTTACCTTACGGTTAGTTCTATGTCGTACGATGCTACCATACCTACTTAATAACTAACTTTTTGTGATATTTTTTTTTTTGGGCGACGCCAATAGCTTACCATCAGATCCGTCTGATCATTTGCCCCCCTATCCCATATAGAAAACCTACCTAAGCACTTTATACGTGTATGTACTTACGTTATTCAAATATTAACTTAACGAAACTTCGCCAAAGACGAAGTAACACTACGCACGCGATCAGAATGAGAGAGAATCTATTTAAATTGAATCGCAAATTCTTATAATTGAATTCTGGTCATATACATACACCGACATTGGAATGTAAGTTATGATGGGCTTCGACGATCGTCTCTCATATTGATCGCGCGCAGACATCCTTACTTTTATCGGTATGTTGGAGGCGGGCCCCTTTTCTACAGTGCTCCCCCAACCAGTGACTATAGCTTTCTCGCCTTCAAGAGCATCTAGGTCATCATCAGCATCTAAAATTTTGATAAGGTTTGAAAATGTCTCTTAAATTATTAATGTAGGGAAGATTAAGATTAAGATTACCTATTAAGAAGGGCTTCCTATAAAATATCACCAACAGGTGAGCTGGCTTAGATCGTTAGTAGTTTTAAACGTGGGAGAGCCATTAGGTATGTTGAATTCATTGAATCTATTATACTAAAGCTGAAGAGTTTGTTTGTTTGTTTGCTTGAACGCGCTAATCTCAGGAACTACTCTACCGATTTGAAAAATTATTTCAGTGTTAGATAGCCCATTTATTGAGGAAGGCTATAGGCTATATTTCATCACGCTACGCGGACGAAGTCGCGGGCAGATGTTGATGATTTAAATATGTTGTTGTATGTTGATTTAAATAGTTTGGGCTTTGACTATCTTTGGGTTATTGAGTAGGTACACAGCAAAAACTTTCAAATCAGCCTCTTGAGATGCACTCAACATGCACTGGCCGTTTTAATTTAAATAAAAATAATAATAAATTCAATTTACTTTTTAAAGTAATTAAATGGCATTTAACCTTTTCATGATATTTCAACGAGTTTTATTGTTATAAAAGAGACTAGCTGACCCGGCGAACTACATACCGCATCAGAAATTTTTTTTTCATATTTACTCACCTTTTAAACCTTCCCTGGACTTCCACAAACATTTCAAAACCAAAATTAGCTAAATCGGTCCAGCCGTTCTTGAGTTTTAGCGAGAGTAACGAACAGCAATTGATTTTTATTTATATATAGATAGATATGATTAAATACTAATAATTATTATCTTACCGGGAAGGCAAGCAGGTCTATACAGATTATCCGGTAATGGATCGGCTAGCCTCAGAACAGCTATGTCGTAGTCGTAGGTGTATTTGTTGAAGTCGGGATGTTGCACCACGTGAATAACCTCGTATCCATCGGATCTCGAGTTGTTGACGTCATATTCACCAACGAGAACGGAGAGACGGGATGCTTCTATCCTGAAAATTATAAAACAATCCTTAGTCTGATGATGACGTCTCGTAAGTACTTATTAATTAAACAAACTGTATTCGAATCCAGTAAACGTTTTGTTGTAACAGTACCCACCCAATAAACAGTTATTATATCATTATTATTAAGACCTTATTTTACAAAATACAAGTAATACTTAATTCGATTTTGATCACCCATAAACAAACATTAAGCGCTCAAAATTATCTCTGTGTTGCAGTCTTCACGCTTCGTTTGAATTATTTTCATGTATCCATCTCTCGTTAAAGTATCGATTAAAATTCAGCACACATCGTTAAACGAAGCGAAACAATCGATTCGCGACACTACGTGGCTATTGGAGAGGACAAAAGGATCTCGAGCGCATCCAACGCGACCTTAACCTCGTTGGGGTGATGTAACTTTACGACTGTCCCTATAGTTCATATGAGATTCATAATAATTCCTTTGCCTATCTAAAATACGCAAATATAAACTAGGTATCATAACAATATAGTGTTGTATGGGAGCCCCACTTAATTAAATATTTATTTGATTCTGTTTTAGTATTTGTTGTTAAAGCGGCAACCGAAATACATCTTCTGTGGAAATTTCAACTGTCTAACTATCTCGGTTCAAGCGATACAGCCTGGTCACAGACGGACGCACGGACCGACGGACAGCGGAGTCTTAGTAATAGGGACCCGTTTTACCCTTTGGGTACGGAACCCTAAAAAATCTCTGTAGTGTAGGGCGGAAAGAATGGCCCAAACGTTGGGTCATGTTCATCCCATGGATAAAGCTATGAACGACAGATCTGGCAATTTACATTGTAAAGTACATAAGTACGCACTTAAAAAATATTGGTGGAAAAGCCACTTATATTAAGTATTACCTACAAATAAATAAAACGAGTGCAGGTCTATGCTGTAGCGTGTAGGCCATGCAACGTCAAGGTGATCGCATCGTCTAACATTGGCCTCCATAATCCCATGCATATTTCAGGTCGTGGTCGCCGATAAATTACGAGATATACCTACATGTATAGATATACATAATGTAATATGTATACCTAGACTTGTTAGAGAACTAATTACACTACAAACAAATTGGAACGTGGATACTACTTCTATTTAGTAGCAAACATACTAACATACCATCACGCCTGTATTCCCTGAAGGGTTAAGCAGAGGCGTACTAATGTACACCCACAGTTCGTCGGTATGTTTATGTCCCATGTAATAGGGGGCGAGCCTATTGCCATTAACCGGGCACAAATTCCAAATTCCCAGCTGCTACTGGGAATTTCATAGAAAAACCCAATAACACTTTGCTTGACCTGGGAATCGAACCCAAGACCTCTAGCGTAGCAGTCGCACTCAGGACCACTAGGCTAATGAGGAGAATTTAGTAGCAAATGAGAACGTTATTAGGCAGAATCTTCGACTTAATAAACCTAGGCGGTAGCCTAATGGCTAGGGTGTCGGGTTTGCGATCATGTGGTTGCCGGTTCGAAACACACCCATTGCACTACCGACGTGAACCCACTCGTAACACAAGCATTTAGCTTAGAACGAGGGGTTAAAAAAATACTAGTAATGTGCAAGCCATATTGCTAGTAAGATTTATATTAAAAAAAAAACTTTCAAGAGTTACAAGACGTTAAAGGTTCCATTCATACGTTGAATGCAGTGTTGCCAGGGCCCCTGAGTCGAAAGTTACGTTTCGTTTCCTGAAAAGTAACATTTTTGGTGCAAAAGTTACATTTCGGGGATCTATGATGTCGAATGAGCTTTTTTTTTTAGCCTCCTGTTTTTTCATTTGTTAAAAATGTGAGTTCAATTTGGATGCAGTCGTGTACTGTTTGCAATCAAATAAAAATCTAGTACTTATTACTTATCTCGTAAATCTCAAAAGTTACGAAAAATGCCTTACATATAAAAATTACTTACATGTTACGCGAGGGGGTCAAAAGTTACGAAAAATGTAAGATATGTTACCATCTGGCAACACTGGTTGAATGAGACATGGAATGAGGAGTCACCTAACGGCCTTTGCTTTACGTGTCCTATAGGCGGAATAAAGTGAATATTTGTGACTGAAAAATTAATAGAATAAATGAAACCAATAAACCAATACTTAGTGAGTCTACTTTCTCTGTCGTCTAGATTGGAAAAGAGATCGGACAATCAATCGCTGTGTTGCACGTCGGCACTTTGGTCCTTATTCCTATATCCCTTAGTCACTAAGTGTTACAACGCAAAGGTAAACAAGAGGAGAGCTTCTAGTCTTTGTTGAAATTAACACGGCTGCAAATGGAAGTTTTCACAATCAATTAAAATATTATTACGGAAACTTTAAATTGATGCAATGTGAAAAAAGTCAAGGAGAAGTGGTAACATACCATCACGCCTGTATTCCCCGAAGGCTTAGGCAGAGGCGTACTAATGTACACCCACAGTTCGCCGGTATGTTTAGGTCCCATGTAATAGGGGGCGAGCCTATTGCCATTAACCGGGCACAAATTCCAAACTCCGAGCTGCCACTGGGAATTTCATAGAAAAACCCAATAACAGAGAACGGAGAAGTGGTAAGATTTCTATAATTCTTTTCCAATGTGTTTTATATTTTACTAGCATCTGCCCGCGACTTCGTCTGCATAGCGTAATGATATATAGCCTATAGCCTGCCTCAATAAATGAGCTATCTAACACTGAAAGAATTTTTCAAATCGGACCAGTGGTTCCTGAGATTAGCGCGTTCAAGCAAACAAACAAACAAACTCTTCAGCTTTATATATTAGTATAGATAAAGATAGTCTTTAGAGCAATTAACAAGTAATTTTCTTCACATCAAATTGGATTTCATATGGGCACAATGTGTTTACAATGTAAATATTTTGTAATTTTGTTAAATAAAGGGTCTTTACGTAACCACAATGAAAGTGTGTCGGAACGAAGTAATGGTCACACGGTGTATATTGTTCAGGGACCCTAAAAGGGCACATATTTGTACGAGTTATGTAAATTTAAACGATGGCGAAGTATGAATTATCATTTATGACACAAATTAGTAATGATATTGATAAATATAACTGTTCTGAACTCGCTCCTAAAGGAATGAATTAATATGCACAGAAATAATAGCGGAATAATGAGTTTTTTTTATTCCAAAGAATGTTTAAGTATTTTTTTTAAATGGAATGTAAACACGCGGAATATTCTCCTTATTTTTTATATTTTACGATTGTCGAAAATCGAATAAGAAAGTAAGAAGTGGTTCGCAAGTGCAATAAAATGCGTAAGTAACAAATTGACATAAATAATTTAAATGTTTGTGCGGTTGCAACAGTATTTTATTACCACGTAAGGAAGGCAGGGAACGAATTGAGGGTCAAATGCGAAGCCATAAAACATATCCCACAAGGAGGCAACGTTCAGCAGCATACACACATGCAAACATGCCTGTAATGACATACAGAAGTAAAAACGTCCTGTTATCAGATTTTAACAGTTATCTCGATTGCACGGAATTAATTAAAACATCACTAAAACCAAACTCCGTGGAAATGTTTAACTAAATGCATTGCATACTTTAGGTAACTGTATCTTTAATTTTAAAAGAGGGCGGGGTTCCGTATTCCTATTCCTAGCAAAGACTCATTGGCTTATTCAAGGTTTGTCGTCATAGTCAGCTATGACCTACATCATGAAAGGTGTTGTATGTAATTTCACCTTACTACGGTGGAACCGTACATATCTGTCACAGAAATGATATTGGTCTCCATAATCCTATGGTGATTGAAGAGAGAGAGTGGACTGCCCCAGACGAGATTTTTTGAAAGAGACGACTTTTGGGCAATGTCATTTCATGTTTGTGTGTATTGGTATTATTGATTTGTGGTTTTTCGCTCACTTGAAGCTCAAAAACCAACAGTGATGATCTCTTCTTTGTATGGGTCTCTATACATTAGAGAGGTCAAGCTGTATCTCAGGTTCCGTTTAATTATTTGAGATAAGAAGTATACCAGTTTTCAGTGTTATGCAGTAGTTTTTGCGCCAACCCGTAACAAACAGACAAGAATATTAAAAATCACATTTTTGGGTTCAGAGACGTTTATATACTTGTTTTTTTTTTAATATCTTCAATGTACAGACTCAGCTTTTTTACAATTTTATAAAAGTAGAGATTTTAAAGCACGTAAGGAATCCTAATCCAAGAATATACTTAATTGTGAATCGTTACACTTTGCAGATGATATCGGATTAGTCATTATATGCATCAAAGAATTTCAGCTCTTGCGGTGAGCCCGTCATAAATGAATGACGAACGTTTTGGGCACTAAAACGAATTTTTAAATAGCCACTTCTTTACTAAATACCTATAGGCAATGAAAATATCTTCCTTATTGTTAATGCATATGCAAGCGATCATGTATTTTTAATCGCAGAAAACTCAAACAAGAGGTTACAACCTCTTTGTTAATAATTTGGTTAATTTATACATTTGGTTGATTGTAAAAAAATCATCGGAGGTCAAAATACAAGATAACATATAGTATTAACATTCAAAGTGGACAAATTATAACTACTTCTTTCTATCTAAGACTGGTGTAGATTATTTTTAGGCTGATTATCTTTTTTACCTCAGCGTTATGATCGAATTGGAGTTATTGATCTCGATTAAACACGAGCTTTCTAGCTAGATAATCTCCAATATAGCTGGTTTTCAAAAAATATTTGATGAACTTAGACGACGTGTTCGTGGAATTGACTGAGCGATGGCGTTCCACGCTACCTATGAGTTGTGGGTTCGAAGATTGCATGCAGCATGACATAAAATATAAGTACAACCTCGGTACAGGTACTTTTCAAAATTTGAGTTTTTTAAACAAACCCAAAATCGATGAAAATCCTAGTGTGGGGCAACGTTTTTAAAATGGACAAAAAGTCAATACAATTATGTGAAAAAAAAGAAGTGTGAAGTCCGTTGCGGAACCCTCGGGACATTCCGTCGCCCATGTACCGGTTTTCAACAAAATTGTTCGTCGTTAACAGTAGAACTTGCTTTACCCAGGCTTATTAGTAGCTGGCAACTCAGGCAATATCTGCAATCACTGGCTCCTTGCAAAAAATCGGTGTAAGACACGATGAACTTTCTTTTATGTATTTTTCGGTATTAAATTGTTTAAAACTCCGCATTCGTTACTATCTTCACACGAGCAAGGCAGATCAAAACGTAGTGCAATCTTGATTCATATCAAGATGACACAAATTAAAATAGTTTTTAAGGTTAATGAAAGTGGTTTCCTCTTTCGGACTAGTCATATACAGTTAGATTAGACAAAAGCATTTGCGGGCGATAGTATATAATATTACCATATTGTGCGTACGATGATAGCACACATTATTGACATGGGATGATTAAGCTTGACCTCATAAGCAATTGAATGGAGATTTGAAGTACCTACAATGAGTTCCAACGGGCAACAGGTATTATCGTGACTTCCTCGACAACTTCTTTGATGTTATGACTTGCTGAAGCCACTACAGCGTCAATAATCTACTTTCACCAATTAATGCTCACCTACATCCTCTATTGTTTGCAGATTGTCCAAAGCAACGGAACTATTTAGCTATTATTAAGTCGTATAAAATTATCATTGCATTATATGACTAATACATTGATTTGCACATGTAAATTGATATTTTAGAAAGGTATATATTGTCAATAAATCATTAAGAGCCATCATCACGTGTCCGCAGGCAATAATGATCGATGTAGGTAAGCAACAGTTAGATAGTTGAATGGGTTTATGAATATGACATTTGGCCTTCTTTTTTGCGGCCGTAAATTAAATGGCACGAATAAAAAAGTAAAACTACATTGTGATAAGAGTGTCCTCAATCTGGGATCATGAACCAGGTATCCTCATACCGTTGAAAATATTTGTGCCATCCTCCAAACAAGCGTAATGGATCGACCATTACGCTTGTTTGGAGGATGGCATCGCAAGTTTTAAGACCTAGGACTGGAAAAAGAAAAAACTTAGAAGAAACTTAAGAGGGCTCGGAGAAAACCTATTGATGTATTATATACATGATTGATTTGTTTAATCTTATTCTCATTTTTGATCTCAATGTACCTACTAAAAACTTTCGATTTTCACATTTCGTATTGCTTTCTCACACCCAAACAGAGTGAACAACGGTATCGTATGCACAATCTTTAAATTTTAGAGTGTAATATTAACAAATTATAATACAGTGTCATTGTAACACCTTATAAGGATTTTACGTTGCGAGAGGTCAAGATTGATATAGGATTAAGCTTCTGATTTTAGTAACGCGATCTTGAATATCTGCATATTGATCTTATAAAAGGAATTGAGAAATTAAACGAAACGTGTTGCAATTGAGATGTTAATAATAATAAAAGGTGTAGCGCTAATGAAGTGAGATCAAAGCTTAACAAAGACTAACAAGATGAATTGGAATGAGGTATATTAAAACAGGTTCTGTCAACGCAATCAATTGCTGTCTAAAATATAAATCAAGAACAAAACTTTACAAACAAGAGAGAGGCTAATAATTAAAAAATTAAGAGAAGAGTGTGTAGAATTTGTATTTGTAAACGACACGAAAGAAAATCATTGTGTCACCAAGTTTTAATGAAAAAGATTAACTTAGGTTCATAGTTATAAAGCGTAAGCCTATCAGAAATAAAAAAGTCTAATTAATGAATTTAAGATAATAAGATGAATAATACCTACGTACCTAATATTTATTCATTGACGTTATAATGCCTTTTTTGATTTATGAAACGAATATACACCATAAAAATTGCAAATAAATTCTAGTAATATTTACAGCTTTTAATAAAAACTACATATTTATCATATCACGATATGGTTTAATCCTGTGTAATATGGACATTTAACTCTCAGATTTATAGGTATTAAAAATGATACTTACTTGAAGAGTAAAATATAAATAAAAAATAATCACGGAGTTCTTCATTTCAACCTCAGCTGTGTCCCCGAACTAGCATTGTTTTGAATGATAAGCCACGGGTTACGTACATTTTGTTACGAGGTCAAAGTCATAGCAAGCGACCAAGGTTAGGAACTACCTGATACTAATAGAACTTGCGAAAACGTGCTTTATATTTTAAGTATCGGATTACTGTATTTAAGTTGTAGATGTTTTGAATAGTTAGGTACATAAACAGTTATGTTATTTTAGTGTGAACGTTGTTTTGATTGTAAGCAAAACTATTTACCGTAAACGTAACATATTGTAAGTACCACTAAGTCGGCAAGTTAAATCAGTCACTCGACATTTTTTTACTTCGTTAATGTTATAAGCATTATAACTTTAGATGTAAGTAGATGTATTCCTAGAAATTAGCATGTTAAAAATATTGGTTTATAAAATATTGGTAGGCAGCCAATATTTATACTTAATAAAGACAGAGAAGTTTATTTAGGGAGAAAGTGGCATCTAGATACCAATACTAACCCATGTACGCAATGCGTTGCGGTGATGAGATGGTCTCTGGCGACCACCGTGGCTCCGCAGATCACCTTTCCATCCCTCTTCAGAGCCGCTAACCAGGGGAATTCTCCGGGTGTCACACTCTCACCTCCTACCACGCGCGCGCCTCGAGCTACTCCGCAAGCTGGAAGAGGTCATTATCCTTATGAGTCGCCATGAAAATTACCATTTTTAAAAAGATCGGAGGTTGTTAGAAAGTTGGAAACGAGGGAGACTGTCCAGGTTGCGGCCGCAGAGGCTAGCAGGCTAGTAGGAGACGCTTATACGCTAGGTAGTTATGAAGGCAGAAGATCATTCATGATACAAGTTACAAAGTTTAAGATTAAAATAACAGATGAATAGTCTACTAGTAGAGCCAGAGAATCTTTCCGTTTTTGAGAGAGCTTTTGAAAGAATGATTTAACAGTAGTAATTACATATGTAAAACTTTTTGCTGAAAGAAAAGAAACCGCCGATTACTATATTTTAGCTTCCAGCGATTATTGCAATTAAATGAGCGCTTCCTGAGCGCCTCATTATCAACCTCCTTTTCATAGTTTGTGGTTCTTTTTCTTTGTGGTTCTGCTATTTCTACACCATGTTCAATAATCAGTCACGTTTTAAGAAGTTAACGTGTTATCAGTAGGGAAATAATGCCTTTCACAGATTTTGTGTAATGTTACATAAATGTCATATTTTCCATTCTACCTAAGTAGTATTTTTCTTGTGAGAAGGAAGCGGGCCAAGTCCTGTTTACTTAACGAGATGTCAAGCGGTTATTGGTGACTTAGGTAATTGTTATTGTTACGTATTGAGCACTAGTTGTACTAGTCGGCCAACAGTGTCACCTGCAGCCGAGCCTGCGCCGAACTGATACTGACCTGATGACATTATCCGAATTCCGTTTTCGAAAGTTAATCTTTTTGCGTCTTAATTTTTATATTTATTCTTTAGTTCTCTGATAAATCTAGTTTCATGTTTCTTTCGTCTTCCTTTTTAGCCATACCACAGTATTTTTATATTTGTGCTGATATCATAACAATCTATATGATTAAGCATATAAATTGTTTTACTCTAAATAAAACTATAGGTACAATATATAAGAAACTATTCGAATGTTTAGAAGACTGCATAAAACATAGCTCATTTGCGTATTGGAGAGCGTAATATTAGTAAACAAACATTCGCGCCAAAATGCTATCGTTTTATTAGCCGTACTAGTAACTATATTCATTAATTAATATGCACGTTGCACTACACGTGCGTTTTTCGTAACTGCACTAGCATTTCATAATTTACTATCGCAAACTGGGTCGCGGCCTGCGATCAAAATACGATAAAGATAAACCATCTTCGCACCAATTTAAAACGAACGAATGAATCCGCGCGCTTTTTACTCGAATTTGCGGATGTATTCGTAAATCGGGAGGCAGACAATAAATCCAACATTTCGAAGACGTTCCTTACAGGCTCGCACATCCGGGGCACTTAACATACTTGTGAAAATGCGGTTTTATCTCAACAGGCTTATATGCGAATAAGCATCGCCAGTAAGTGGCCATACTCTCTAAAAGCACTTCAAACTATTAGCACTTATTGTATTACATAACCAAAACTGAAGTAATGCCTATTGAATAAGAGATTGAAAATTAAAATTTGTGTAAAGAATATTCAGTTGTCACAAAAAATACTTTTGAATGAATATGACCGGTTATGAAACCACTGCATTCCCTCAAATTTACTTAGTTAAATTATTTTATTGTTAAATTACTTACTTACCGTAATTAATTGGCTAAATATTATTTAATATGAAAGATAACACATATCCTTTTTTCACAAGAAAAATGATGAATTGCTAAATCAGTTTGTCAGCTTTTTTCAGTAGTAGGTGACAATAAAAGCACTTCACTTCAAAATTATGAAAACTGCTGAAATTAATTCCGCAGTTAGAAAATATAGATATGACACTCACTGCAGGGCTCGCAGGCGGTGGCTGCGGCAACGGCTGCGAGGAAGCAGAGGACGCGAAACATGTCTGACGGAGTCACAACCCACTCTATAGTCAGGGGGAGACGCCAGCCCAGCTATTATAGGCCGTGGGCGGCGCCTCCGATAAGGCCTCGGGGCCAGTGTGACAGACCAGATCAGGCCAAGTTCACGGCAACGCGACGACTGAGCGAGTGACGGTGGCCGCCGCGTCACCCCACTCGCGTCGTGGACCGCTCGGGGATTGTGGAAGGACCAGTGGGTTAGATAATGACCTTGAATTGATAGAACTGATTAAGCAACTAGCTGCAGCGTGTATCATTGATTTCTTTAATCTGTTCTACTTTTGATATGCGTAGGTATAAACATACGCCTTCATTGTGTTGTTGTTGTTGCGTTGTAAAGTTATTGTACCTACTTTTGTTGCAACTGATGCAACGTTGCCTGATTTTAATTTATTAAATTTAACCAACTTTAAACGTGAAAGTAACTTTGTTTTGTTTGTTAATTTTACGTTGTTACGATTAAACCGCTGAACCTACTTATTTGGTAAACTTTGGTATACCTAGAGATAGTTTAGAGACCTTGGACTTGGAGGTAGGCTTCCTATTGTCTTCAATTTCTTTTGGGTGTAAGTGTGTTTAGAGACAATTTTTTGAAAATTTTGAGGTAATTAAACTATTTCTTATACCACTCTTTATTTTACATCGATCGAGGAAATGTATCGTAAATGAAATGACATACATCACGCCTGTATTCTCAGAAGGGGTAAGCAGAGATGTATTAGTGTTCACCACGGATCGCCGGTTAGTTTTTAGGTCTCATGTAAGGGTGAGAGTACTGATAATTTCACTGATAAACGCAATAACCTGGGCATCGAACAATCGACCTCTAACGTAGCAGTCGCGCTTAGGACCACTAGACTAATGACGAAAGAATATATCATGAATTTATGTATTTGTAGTTATCTTAGAGATGTCATTATTTTTAACAGCTTCACATTTTCGGTATACATTTCAATTGATCTATTAAATTACTGGAATTGTTGTGGTGCGAAGTGCCACTTTGGTATTCATCGTTCGATCTTACAGATATGCCCGGCCATGGGGCAAGCCCCTTTCGAGATGCATAAATACCAACGAAAGCTCACCATTCACGGGCGACCAGTGGCAGAAAATCAAGTTCCATAGTCCCACCATTATTACTAATTGGTAGAGGGTATATTTTGTCATGACACGCCCTTAAAGGTCCAGTACCGGTCCCGTTAATAACAGTTATAAGTATTTATTTTTATTTTACATAATAATGAATGAGATCGCCTTCATGTTCAATTAGCTTAATGATCGCTGTGAATTCTTTAAGTCTCAGTCCGGACTTATCATGATGAGGCGAGGCATTTTTGGTGAAATTGCATTAGTAGCGCTTCGCTTTACCTTTCACGGCTTTGGTGTCGTGATGAGATTTTCTGTTTACTAAAAGCAATGTTTAATCATAAGCAATAAGTAAGTGCTTGATTGGTCTAGCGGTCGTAAGCTCTGCTGCCGAGCTGGAGATACTGAGTTCGATAGTTCATAGGAATTTGGAGCCCTGGTAATGACATTAAACTTCAAACATACCGGTTAAATGTGCGTGTATCTGTATACCTACATAAGAATAACTGTACTTATCCCTTCGGTGAATACATGCGTGATAGTAGATATGTTTGATGTATCCAATCATAAAATTTTCGGTGTTTTTATGTCGAATTTGAAAAGCGAGTCTTCAAATAATCTGATAGTATTTGCTTATTATGTGTATAGAAAGGATGTCTTGAAGCTCTCGTGACTTCGTGAGTGGGTCGTGTGTAGTGCGCATATATCCTTGCAGAAAGTCGATCTTGAATGTTACGCAACATGCATTTAATTTCACCCGGTGCCGGATGGCTCGAGTGGTTTAATTTGAGTCTTATATTTGGACAATCTTACTCAACTTTTTACGTAATATCAGGATTAAAGCGGTGTATTTTGAACGTTTTGCAATTGTTGATATTTCGGAACAAACGTTTATGCAGTGTGCGACTGCGTAGCGGCCGCGTCCGACAGTAAAGAATAACCTAGCTACGCCATTCTAATTTCTTGTTTACGTTGTGTGCCATGGAATAATACTGTAATTGATATTTTGATTTATCATGTGCGTAACGCCAGCATGTGTAAATACCGTTGTAAAAATTTATTGTACTGAGTGTAGGAAGATTTACATTTCGAAATCTAATACACAAACAAAAACAATGGAAGAAATAGCCTTCTAAATAACCTTTATTCAAAGTTTGTCTAACATTGATACATGAAAACGTTATCTAAACCTTATCTACTTCCTGATTTGACAAAAATTTTATCAAAGGGTTTCCTTCCGAAGTCTAGACAAACATCGATGACCTTGTGACTGTTTTTGAAGGCGAGTTCCATGGTAAGAGCTGCGTGGTGTTGAAGATATGTGCAACGGTGCCAAGGCGACGGCGCCACCCGTATACAGATAACGATGCACACCTACCTAGAGTATTATATCGAATTACTATTGTTATACAATTCATTTTTTATTCGAGCCGTGATTTTTGTGTCGTATTTATTATAGAATTTTTAAAAATTCCACTTACTATAAAAATGTAAGATTAATTGAGGAAATTTTATGGCAAGTATAAAAAATACGGTCTGAAAAGTAAAAATTTACTTTCAAGTTTGACGTATTATACACCACTGTTCTCTAGATTAAAAAGTTTAATATGATTAATATAATTTCCTAAAATGATACACAGTGGCAGAAATTAGTTAACCATAAAAAAATAGATGTGGTAGATTCTCAATGTCTAATAAATATTATTTATGTACTTATACAGCTCATATTCTTTGTTCTCTATTTTTTAATTATTTTTTTAATTGTAAAATAAATCAATGTTATAATCTTTGTTGAAAGGAGTATCTATGGAGTTTCTTGACGGTTCTTCTCCATAAGACCCACTATTTGGAACCGCGCACCTAGTTTTTGACAATTCAAAAGTACCTGTATTACTGGTCTAATTGAAATAAAACATTTGACTTTGACTTTGACTTTGACTCTATTATTATTTAATTTAGTTTTCATCCTATAGATAGAGTCTACACACACTACATCCTAAGTTTTGGACACTAACACCAATATGACAAAAAATCTAAAAGAGCCCAATTTACGATAAAAGAACTGAAAGTAACTACTAGTAAGTAAACTTTTCTTTTATTATTCTACAGAAATGGCCTAAAACATAAAAACAATAGCTAATTCCAATCTCAAAACTTCTTTTGGTTGTTTCTGTCCAGAAAGTATAGGCAAATCACTTTCTTGTCTAATTTCGTTTCGTTCATGACGTCGTCGTTATTTTAATCTTTTTTGTTGTATTAACTTACCTATTTGTGCGCTTTCTCTTAGCTTTTCGTGAAATCTCGATTTTCTTTGCAAGAAATTAGAAGGTATTATAATTATGTACCTATCTTGAATAATAAAATAAATATTACAGAAATACATTTCGGAAATTATTGACGTATTGCAAGAATTAGATACATTTTTATGGCTACGTCTACCCAGGACTTATTCCTGGGTTCGATTCCCAGGTCGAGCAGTGTTATTGGGTTTTTCTATGAAATTCTCAGTAGCAGCTCGGAGTTTGGAATTTGTGCCCGGTTAATGGCAATAGGCTCGCCCTCTATTACGTCGGACCTAAATATACCGGCGAACTGTGGGTGTACATTAGTACTCTTCTGCCTAACCCTACGGGGAATAAAAGCGTTATGAATGTATGATATGAATGTTAATCTTTTTTACCATTACAGTGATAATATCAGTAGTCTACACACACGATCCAAAAACTCGACTCATTGTCGTTTAAATAAATTTCTCGCTCCGATAACCGAAAACATGAGTAATATACCGATTTTATAATATTTATTGATGTGCCTCCATATCTTTATCTGTGAAATAAAATAAAGCCTATGCACTGACACACTTGATTCAACATTGGCCCGGTATTGGTATCGGCCTGCATAATGTTTGACCGTGTGATGCCCCACTTATTTATGTTATTGCTACCTCTTCAAATTACGAAATTTTGAAGGGTTATCTTGAAACTTTTTCTTTTGTGTGTGCTGAAATTATCCTTTCATAGCTGCTACGAAACTGCTGCGAAAATCAAATGTTGAAACTTCGAATCGAAACTTAATTACGACGTGAACTATGAAATGTTAAGTATGATTTTACTATTTGTGTATCGACAAAACTTCAAGTAGAGATAACAATTCGAATAGCACCTCATCGAACGCCGAAGCCTCCGTAAGGTCCGAAATACTTTCGTGAGAGAAAAACGTGTAATCCGTAGGCTGAAACTTCGTTTTTTAATTTTCGTTGAAGTTTTCTGTTTAATTTAATGATGAAATTATATTTATTTCTGTAAATAGATCTTTAGGGACACGGTTACACTCAATGATTTGTTTTTTTATAGATGATGATAGATATGATAACTGCCTCATTGGCCAAGTGGTCCAGAGCGCGACTGCTACGCTAGAGGTCCTGGGTTCGATTCCCAGGTCGAGCAAAGTGTTATTGGGTTTTTCTATGAAATTCCCAGTAGCAGCTCGGAGTTAGGAATTTGTGCCCGGTTAATGGCAATAGGCTCGCCCCCTATTACATGGGAGCTAAACATACCGGCGAACTGTGGGTGTACATTAGTACGCCTCTGCCTAACCCTTCGGGGAATATAGGCGTGATGGTATGTTTAAATGATGATAGATATAACTAACGACCTCTGAGAAGAAACACCGAAACAAACTCGTAGAATCATGGTCTCTTTTAAAGTCCAGATATAAAATAATGCAAATAATGTGAGTGGGACAATGCAGGGCAATTTCTGAAATGGCCTTTTGAGGAATGAACCATAGCAGCTTTGAGTAGACCAGCCCTAACTGACGGCAAGCATGCATCAGTCATCGTGTAGCTCAACCGTAAGTAATCCCAGCTCAACGACCCGTAGCACGACAATATAATGAGTTCCAAATAAACATACGACTTCCTTGGTCTTTACGAGAATATTTTACTTATATTAAGTCCGACGGTTGACGGCAAGAATTCTTGGTTAACGGATTCGAAGAAGAAAATTGTAATTCGAAATTCTCAGTTTATAAATTTCGTGGCTCAATTGTTTTCAGCAAGTACCTTAAGCTTGAACAGTGTTTGACCTCCAGCCCTCCGACCGCGTGGCATTTCAGATAATGCACTTATTTATGCGAAGTCAGACTATACCTACTTATCACCATTATACGTGAAATGACAGTACGTCTAGCGTAGCTGCTAAGTGATCGGCTTCTGCGCCCCGTGTTGTGGATTCAATCCCCATACGGAGAAAATATTTCAATGACCTACAGATATTTGTTCCGGGTCTGGTCGTTTGTGTATGTGAGAATTTGTGGTTGTAAAAGCTCCCACAGGAAAAAATCCTAGTGCGGGTCAACTTTTTTTTTAAATCGGTACGATACATCAAGAGGTATCACTAATTATGAGCTATTCTGCTCCATTCCTGGATTTATCAATACGCATAATAGACCGCGGCCTAGTAAAACAGCCGTCGCGAATGGAGTGGTCAATACTTGAATTATTTACAAATATGTTTGAAACATATTTATAAAAAATATATATATGTATCATTCTAGGAACGCATGAATTAAAATTTGTTAATTTTATTGAAAATTTACTACGTGCAAATGATTCTCAAGTCTTTATTACAAACTAGTAAAACTGACAGTTAGTCGCGTTTAGTCTAAACGCGACTTACAAACGCTAACGTTTTGACAGTTTAGATAGCGTTTGTAAGATTTTATTTGTTGAATCGGCCTACTGTTTTCATAATTCCCGTTGTAAGAAATATGCAGGAAAAAAATTAGCCACTTTATAAAACAACGGAATCCTGCCCCAACAAGTATTGAATTTATTGTTGGTTGGCTCGATACCGCCTGTTTGGCCTAGTTACTGTTCTTATGTGCCGTATGGCGCCTGCGCAGCGGGTAGAAAGGTAAAAGCCTCTTAACTGAACCCAAGTATATGGAGATAACGAAGCATTATCAGTAAAATACTTGAGTAAGTGCGCTAATTCTTTTGAGCACGTTTAGTAGCATTTTTTATTTAGGCACTCTGCTGCATTTTGTACGGTATAAAAGACAATCACGATTTACTTACAGTTGGGATCGCTGTAACAAATATTTTAATTCACTGGTCTGCCTCATTAGTCTAGTGGTTGTAAGTGGGATTGCTGCGTTAGAGGTCTTGGGTTCCATTCCCAGGAGGAGCAGTGTTATTGCGTTTTCTCTTTTTCTATGAAATTCACAGCGTGGAGTTTGGATTTGTGTCCGATTAATGGCAACAGACTTGCTCATTATAACAATTCCGATTGTTATAAATATTGTGATTTATCTATATACTAATATATAAAGCTGAAGAGTTTGTTTGTTTGCTTGAACGCGCTAATCTCAGGAACTACTCGTCTGATTTGAAAAATTCTTTCACAGTTATATAGGCCATTTATTGAGGAAGGCTATAGGCTATATATCATCACGCTACGCGGATGAAGTCGCGGGCAGAAGCTAGTATAAAAATATATGTCTTGCAAGTGACGTGTAAAAGTTTATAAGTATGTATCGTTTTTCTTATTAAAATATATAATCTAATTAAAATAATTCGTGAAATAAAAATATGAATTCACATCAATATATATTGTCTCTAGGACCGCCACTACTGGGGGTGAACCTATCTACATACATATTTAATTTTCCCATCTGGCACCACTGGTGGCGACTGGGAACAAAAAGAGTGGCCACTTCCAATTGCCACTACTACTAGTTGGTTTCCGTGGCTTCATGCTTCGATTCCCACCCCAGACAAATATTTGTGTGTTCCACAGACATTTGATTTGGGTCTGACCGTCTGAGTGTAATTTGTGGCCGTTAATAGTACCTATTGATGAAGACAATTAATTGGGTTCGTAATTTTTAATATTCACCGTGGGATAGTCATGCTTCGGCACATATGGGCGGCTCGACCGCAATTAATAGTTCCGTAGTCTGCCTTCGAAAATCATTTTCAGTTCGTTATGTTTAAATAGGAATTTCGAATTAATCCTCATTCGAACCAAAAATAATCATCCAAGTCCCTTTATACTTTACGGAATTATGCCATATATAAAAAAATATAAACATCCAAATTGAGAACCTTCCTTTTTTATTCAAGTCGGTTAAAAAAATCTTGAACTTCAATACCTACGTTGTCGAAGGTGCCGTATGACGCGTTGATGTCTACTGGCGGGCTCACGATGAATTCACACGCATACGTCATAGAGCGGGTCAACTTTTCTAGTTTGGTACCTACCTACCAAACAAAAAAAAATATTTTGTCTATAAATGATCACGTAATTCTTGGTAGTCCCTTTGTACGTAATCTGGCAAGTATTTTTTGCAGACATCATAATTATGCTCTAGATCTGTCTTTCTTTGCGCCCACTGGCGGAACCATGGCGGAACAGCAAGGCAAGGGATATATCGATGCCTTAGTTCACAATTGCACTAACTACGAAATTTACATTTTTGAGGAGAGAGCTTTAAAGTTTTTTAAAGTTTAGACGAGAACAGTAGAAAATCCAAGTAAAATAACAAAAAAATATGTATTCTATTCATAAGACTAGTCCTTTTACTCCATCATATCTCAATATTGGAATATTAGTTTAAACGTAACCTTTTCAAAATAACCAAATAAACATAAAACCCCCCATTTAATACATTTGTGCACTAAGATTGATTATGCTGACCGGCATTAAGTGAAAAACTCAACAATATTTAACAGCTTTACCAGGCTGGTTCAAGGTCCAAGAAGAAGGATAATAATAGTTATGAATATTGCATTAAATAGACAAAATAATAAACCAGTGATCCATATTCATAATGTTTATTTTTATTATAAAACACAAACAGTTTTTATACACAATCAAATAAAATGAAATTTCAAAATCACAACAAAAAAATTAAAAGGACTGAAACCCAATTATAGGCCAATCTTCAGCTATTTCACAAAACAATTAGTTTCTGAATCATTAAAATAAGATTTTTTTATAAGAAAATTTAAAGTGAGTCTTCAGTTTCAGGTAACAATTATTCATTTTTTCTAATTGGTAATTAAAAATTGAATCAAAACTTAAATTTCTTCAACAATGGACTCTTCATCTGGATCATCATCAGACGATTCAGTGTCATCATCAAAAGGTACCGATAGGATAGCTTGAAGGTCAAATGTTATAAGCCCGGAAAGCTTCATCTGAATTCAAGCATCTTTGCTTATATTCTTTTTTCATAGTCAGTTCATCATTTCGGACTATGTCTCAAAACGGTTTAATGTATTTGTGCACTTAAAAAATTGCCAAGTAAAAGTACTTAGCACCCTTGTGCATCAAACTTTCTTGATTCTTTTGTACTACCAACACATAATACACTCTTGTAGCACTGCTAAAAAGTATGAGCAGATAATGCAAATGTATATAATACATTTGTGTTTTGAAATTTCCTGCAGTTGAGAAACTTAAAATCAGTTAAAGTATATCTTGATTGGTTTTACAAAAATAAAGACCATTAGTATAATACCACATTCATGGAACATTAAACGAACTCATTTAATACAACTGTGACCCACGTTTTTGGTAGAAAGAGACGGAATAATGATATTTCGATGCGCGGAAACGAAAGAGCATGAAATTTAGTGTATATGGCACTAAAAAAGTAAAAATTGAAAATTTTGTAGTTAGTGCAATTTCGAACTAAGGCATCGATATTATAATTTAATAAAAGGTTTTTGTAGTTGAAATTTCAAATACATGGTCGTAAGATTTTGTTTCTTTTCGTTTCGATTTTGTTGTGGCTCGGAACATTTTATTTTAAGTTATAAATTCATGTTTTATTATTTATCATTCGTTAACTCAATATCCCTTTCCGTGTCACCCCGCCAGTGAACGCAGGGCCAAAGATGTGGTAGGTAATACTTGAAGAAAAGATCTTTTACAGCAATAAGAAATTATTAAGTTTTGCCAATATAGAAGTAACTGTGTTCAATACCTGGCATTTTCTTGCGAGCAAGGTGATCCGCTACGATTGGCTGCTTCTCAATATTTTTAGGCACTTTATAAATACAAACAAAAACTAAATAAACGGTAATTTAAAAAACTAAAAACCCGACTGCGTTTCTGTTTAATTTGGAAATGCAAAAGCCCTTAAACAAGAAAGTAGCAGCCGGGAGTTCGGGACCCATTCTAGAAATGGAGGCATAGTGAATTGAGAGCACATACCTACCTATATTACATTGCAGTTTTTTTTTCTTATAAAAAGCTTACAAGCGATGTGGGTCGCATTACTAGTATTCTTGTTAGCCCCTCGTAATAAGCTAAGTGCTTGTGTTACGAGTGGGTTCACGTCGATAGTGCAATGGGTGAGTTTCGAACCGGCAACCACATGATCGCAAGTCCGACGTCCTAGCCATTAGGCTACCACCGCTTTTTGTTACCGACTAGCTTCTGCCCGTGACTTCGTCCGCGTAGCGTGATGATATATAGCCTATAACCTTCCTCAATAAATGGGCTATCTAACACTGAAATAATTTTTCAAATCGGAAAAATCTCTGAAATTGCATCATTGCCTCATTAGCCTAGTGATCCTGAGCTGCCTGAGATTTCTACGCTAGAGGTTTTGGGTTCGATTCCCAGGTTGAGCAGTGTTATTGGGGTTTTCTATGAAATTCCTAGTAGCAGCTCGGAGTTTGGAATTTGTGCCCAGTTTATGGCAATAAGCTCGCCCAAATTACACAGGACATTAGTATGCCCCTGCCTACCCCTTCCTGTATTACCCACAGGCGTAATAGTATGTAAAAATACTCACATGCTCACTGTACCTATCATTACATCGTATGATAGATTGATAGCGTAGCTAATAGGGATAAATTCTAGGAAGACATTACATCTTTCAAATTAAAGGGAGGTACAATGTTTTAACAAAATAATATTTATCTTTTTTACTGTACCTACCTAAGTACTTACCTATCAACCTAAATAAATCAATAGATGGTTAAACACAATTGATCCTAGCCATGTTTTGCTTGAAATATTTTTTATTAACAAGTAATTAAGAAAGCAGTCAAATACCTAATTCACTTAGCATCATAAATACCTAATAAGTAGTTATAAGAACACAATATTTTGAGAAACCCATCAATTTAAATTGTTACAATTCTTTTCCTTTTTTGGTCGTGTAAATTTTCAAACAATTCGAGTCATATGAAGCCATCTCAATGGCTTTAATGGCCATTCATTTGCTGAATGTTATGGGGAAAATGAATTGACCAGTCTCGATCTGTGTTTGAAGAAGTACCTACAAAACGCACTCTTATGTAACGCCTACGCCTAGATACAAAAAACATACATTTTACTGTCGATTACTTCCACATAACGCTGTTGTGTAACCAACAACAAATAGATCACATCCATCGCATGTAGGCATCTATTAGGATCCCACATGATACGCTAATGCTTATAATTACACCATTACAGATAATAATTCCATAAAAATTGCAGAAAATCACTTATGGAATTTGCGACAACGGCTCTGGGCCGTTTATAAGTGGTCGTGCGGGTGTAGGACCTGCATACGGTCGACAGGACTAAGTGGAGCGTAGTGGAGAAAGTGTTGGTGGCCTGGGCTCTGCCTGTCTCCGGCCTCTAGTGTGTACCGTGCTGGCGAGCCGATAGCCGACATTCGTCCTCCTCCTTACGCACTGTCTCCCCGTGAGTTCCGATTTCATTTTTAACCTTGATTTTTATTTAGTGGTGTTGTGCAGTGCAGTGATAAGTAATCAAACGGTTAGTAATTAGAACATTTTTTGTTTAATTCTAATTTGTCGGTAAAGGCGGGAAAATCGATAACTAAGTACTTTGTTATTGTAGCCCGCATCTAGGTAAGCTGAAAAACGTGCATCCAAATGAGTTCTAAGTAGTAGATAATTATCTATACTCTTCAATTAATATAATGCTATTATTTAAGGTACTTCGTAATTAAAAATAAATAATAATATTAGTTTTAGTCATGTTTTAATTGTAGAATAGATGCTTGTAGCTAATATATCCGAAAACTGCAAGTGCATTTGAAGTTAACGTCTGCCGCATGCTGATCGTTTTAAAATCTTTATTGATTATGAGACCATTGCTGGTAGTTTACCAAGAGTTCTTTTGTAGGGAAAGTCAATACTGAAGAATAAACCGTGGTTAGGTTATAGGCCTTGCAACACGGAATCTAATTTTGATAGCCAAATAATGTCAATTCTCAACGATCCTTTTAAAGAACCGAATCTGGAAATCTTTGTTTAAGTACTTAGTGAGGGAAATACATACGAAATCCACTTTCATTTCCGTGAAATAGTCGGGGAGCAGGAAAACCGACGGCTCTCTAGTGAGTACAGCGGCCGGGAACCGCGAGGTGTTGACGCTGCACGCATACCAATCGGGAAATTACAATGTTATTCTATCACTTACCATTCAACAGATTATTTATAGCCGTTTCGATGTTGTAAGTCGATTTCTAGCGAATATCGAAGAGCACCTAGCGTTGAAGATTTCCTTCGAATTAACCTGTAGAATCTGTACGAGTCAAGGCCAGTTTAGATGGACCTTTTCAATCCTCTGACGCGACTAGAACTGTGTCTTTGTTTAACAGTAAACCACGTGGGTACTCTGAAAGACAGCAAGACATATATAGGATATATGTAATAGGGTAGGTGTAATATTTTATGTGTAAGTGTTATGTATGTTGAAAACAAGGTCACAGACGAGGGCACAGTTAATAAAAATCATAAAAACAAACTC
This sequence comes from Acronicta leporina, assembly GCA_947256265.1. NCBI lineage: Eukaryota > Metazoa > Arthropoda > Insecta > Lepidoptera > Noctuidae > Acronicta > Acronicta leporina. The sequence goes on from OX366523.1 coordinate 2,785,439, forward strand.
ACGCGTTTCCTTTAATCTTAAAACACCTATTAGGTAGGTACTTATTCAAATTAGAAAACTTTCTTTTCATTGACCAGAATACATCAAGACCTTAACCGAGATACGACGATTCACGGACATTGTCCATAACGTCACGTGTAAACAAACTATCACTTTGCACTGTAGGCCCCAATATAGGCCCTTGGGTGCTCCAAACCCACGTGACTCGATTCCTCGTTAAAGTGTTAAAAATTCAATAATAATGCTAATGGATGGTGTTTTGATGAGTGATCTTAAGCTAGCGGTACAATCCACATCGGGTTTTTTGACCCGGTCACGCCGTGTCCTTGATTCTCCGTCAACGTTATCAGCAGTGCAATCTCATTGGGAACTCGATTATATTATACTCGAATGAGTCGTTAAGAATCGTAAAAGAGGCGCCAACCTATCTACTTGTGATACCATAACATTATATTTGTGTTGTGAGATTTGATTGGCTATGTTATGGTTTAGTGGGAGTTATTATATGAGTATAGTATTTGTAGTATAATTTAGAAAGGGCATTATGGCATTTTTGACCTTGGAGAGCAATTATTGCACTCAAGTCGATCTATGAGTCTATCTTTGTATGGTATTAAGATGCATTGTATTATACTTAATACATGCATTAAATCATATGGAGCGAATCCTTAGGGTTCTTCATAACATAACGCTGGTATTCCCCGAAGGCAGAGGCGTACTAATATATACAACAGTTCGCCGGTATGTTTAGGTCCCATGTAATAGCGAGTGCGCCTATTGCCATTAACCGGGCACATCCCAAACTCCGAGCTGCTACTGAGAATTTCATAAAAAACCCAATAACACTGCTCGACCTGGGAACCGAACCCAGGATCTGCAGCGTAGCAGTCGCGCTTAGGAACGCTAGGCTAATGAGGCAGTCAAGGGTTCTTTTATAATTAACAAGCTTCTGCCCGCGGCTTCGCCCCCGTGGAATTCGGTCTGTCATCACATCCCACGGGAACGGGATAAAAAATATCCTATGTCCGTCTCCTGGTTCTAAGCTACCTCTCCACAAAATTTCACCCAATCGATTCAGCCGTTCTTAAGTTATAAATGGAGTAACTAACACGACTTTCTTTTATATATATAGATAAGATAGGTAATAAAAAATGTTTGGTAATGTTGCGTTCTATTGTCTTAGAGTACAAAATGAACTTGGCGGTTCTACTGGCCTGTCTGGTCGCTGTGGCAACCTGTCGCGCCGCAACCATAGTCGAGCATCAGGACAAAGAGAAGGGTTTTATAGAATGGGTTAGTGGCCTTATCACCGGAACCAGTACTACGGCCAGCCCAGTGGTAGTACCTGATCCTCCACCCAGCTGCCCAGCTTGTCGTAAGTACACTTATTGACTCAGTTTATCACAGTTATAGGTAATATTTCAAGTAACTCAACAGTCTACTCAAAGTTATTCAACAGTAAAACCGGATAATACTTGGCCCGACTCTCTCTCTCTAATCGAAAAAAGGACCACAATTGAAAAATATACAAAAAATAACTTTTTTCCAAACTACTCGTATGTATCTGTTTTACCTAATATAATTTATATCTAAGTAATTTGTTTGATTACGAGGTAGGAGGTAAGTACGAAGGAGTAGTGTATTAAGGCACCAGGATTGGTATTGTATACTTCGCTATTTAGTTCAAGTTTAGTACATAATACGGGGGCGAAGCCTTAGCTCTTACAAGATGAGTCTGTCGAGACTACTCAGATCATATCAAATTCAAAGTGATTGTTAATTCTTTATTTGTTTCCAACCAACTAACTCATACTACTATCGCCTTCTTGCAGCGGTCTCTACAGTACCTAATGATCCTATTCTGAAAACTCTTTCACTGATAACTACTCCGGAGGGCTATTATTATTGTAACATAATATTAATACCGCACAAAAATGTGAAAATATGACCCTATGTAAACCAATGAACCAATTTTAAGGAATTTGTTTTATAAGTTGCACTTTTAGAGAAGGTCATAGTTATACTACTTACTTTTTGTCCCAGAAACTCCTTTGGAACGCGACGTGTAGTCAAATTTTTTTGCTAGCATTTGCAAGTCCTATATTATATATATCTTTAAATTTCCAGAGTGCGGTATAGCCCGGACAAAGCGTCGCATTGTGGGTGGTTACGAGACGAAGGAACGCGAATACCCCTGGATGGCGATGCTGATGTACAACGGACGGCTGTTCTGTGGAGGATCCCTCATCAACGATCTGTATATCTTGACTGCTGCACATTGCACTGGGTATCTATATCCATATAACTACATAATCAACAAATTACTCAATGATAAAGACAAATTTATACTATTCTATGGTTTACACAATTCCATACACATAAAGGTTTATAGTGTATGACCTTTGGTCTGCCAAGTCAACGTCTAGAGTTCCAATTCAAGGCAGCACCTCTGAATTTTTGTGATTATTATTCATTCCCATTCATTATCATTCCCTTACTTACACGGTAACGAAATACCCCGTGAGGAAACCTGAACATCCGAGATATTTTCTCAAAGGCCTGTAAAGTCCGCCAACCTACAGTAGGCTACCGTGGTGGACTAAAGCCTACCCCTCTCACCCTGAGAGGAGACCCGTGCCCAGTAGTGGGACAGTATATGGGTTGATGATAAAAATTTTACTTAGTAGGACGAAAATGGATACCTACTGATGAATAACAGATGGTCTCACTGAAATACAATATGTTGATTTTCATGTTGATCAAAGATATGGCACAATCAAGGAAAGAGCGTACTCCCTTTTAAAAGGCCGACAACGCACCTGTGACTCCTCTGGGCGGCGGTGATCGCATACTATCAGGCGATCCAGCTGCTCGGTTGCCCCTCCTACCATAAAAAATAAAAAAAAAACATCCAGCTAGCAATCCAAATCTCTATAAGGGTGCTAATAGCATTTGAGCAATTATTCGATAAAAATATCACTTTAATTGTTGAAAGAAATAGATGAAATCCTGATATAATACAAATATAGTGTTTACTAACTCTTGCCAGCAACACAACGGTAGGCCGAGATCAAAAACACTATTGAATAGGTAGTCGTGCCAATTCGCATCCAGTCACCATCATAATAGATGACATGTTAATGAAGCGCGCAGAATTGGCTCCACGCCATTCGAAATTTGTCGTATGCATCCAAATTCACGTTTGTTTCAGAGAACTGATTATAATTCTGTCGCATTGTCACGGGTCGTAAACTTGAAGAGTATAGAGTTGTTTCTATCTTAAGCCAATTGATCCTGCTTTCGTTTTTCGCAGTTACTTTTCTTCGATATTCCGATCTGAACTTTATAACATTAAAGAAGATCATCGTACTTTATTTGCTTGTGATTATCACAAATCAACACATCGCACCTTCGGTAAACAAGGGCGTAATGGCAGTAACTGCAAAACTGTAATTTTGACCTTGTCTTCGGTAGGACAAGGGCAAAATTGCAGTTTTGCCGAAGGTGCGACATATTTGCCACGTTCATTATGCTGAACTTATGCTTAATACGCATCCTTGTTAGAGCATGAGTACCTATGTAGGTACATCTCAATACGGGTTGATGATGTTCTTACAGTTAGTATTCTATAATTTGTACTACATTCTGGTTTCCTTACGGTTTAGCGCGTCAATGGTGGTGCCAAGTCATTTCAATGAGAACAATATAGTGTTTTATCTAGATTTTTGTTTAAAATTTTGCTATTTTCATTGTAGATACCGCAAGGAGCGTATCACGGTCCGTTTACTAGAACACGACACTGCCAATTCCAACGAAACGAAGACTATCGATAGGAAGGTATCTGCCGTCATCCGTCATCAGAGGTACAACCCTGGTACTTATGACAATGACATCGCCCTCATGAAGCTTGATGAAAGGGTAATTATTACCATTGTTGTTTGTTGTCATTCTAGTTTTTTTTGTGATTTAATTTTAATTAAAATTTAGCAAGATATTGGAAATGAGAGGGCAAGATGGCATAAATTGGAGGAGCCTTTCATCGCAAATGCCGGCCCTTACCTACTTCTAACAAATAAATAAAATACTAACAAATACACTAAACACTAGATACTAACAAACTATATTACCAAGTTAATACGGTTGTACTTGTAAGGGATAAATAAAACCTATTATTATAAGAGAATGGAAATGAGACAGCCATGCCTGTGATATGAAAAATAGGTAGTTACTTAAGATTCCTGATTTAAGCTTGTACATAAAACAGTATAAAAGAGACCTTAACTAAATAAGTATACCAAGCTACAGTATCTACATTCAATTCGAGAGCATTCATGCAAGTATCCCGTCAAAGGCATGTCTACATATTTGCCGATGATTCGTCTTAAAAGTCTTAAAACTAGCAATTCCACTGTTGGTTTAGTACTAGCAACTAATCAGTTCGCCGTGTAAGTAATGCGATTGGTAAAGTTATGTCTCTATTACTTCGTTCCGTTCGACCAGAATTTCAGGACAGTATAATTGGTGAAAAACTGTTTGTTTTGAAGTTAAATTGCGTGTCAGCTAAGATAAATCTACACTTTCCCGTGTTCAAATTCCTCATCGCTACAGAATTTCTTTTACTTGCACTCTTTCGATTAGTGATGTACACAGTACTTTCCTATCCAACATATGTATTTCAGAGTTTCAGACTAATAACTAAGTACTTTAACTACGGCTACTAGTATTCTATTAACTGTGCTACGGCTGAAAACTCAGTAACTTATAGGATGAAGCCGATTGGTGCACTAAACCACATGACGCTGGTTTGAGTCGTTTATTTTGTTTTCCTAAATGAAATTATAACTTTACGTAAGTGCAAGTAATATTACATGCCAATATTAATTCTACAAAAGATTGTTCTTTTTTATCAAGTCCATGCAATGACTTAGGAATCAGTCGGTTTGCGTATCAGCATTGCGAAACCTCTTTTATTACCAAGTCGGAAAGAAATCGATAAATAGATCGAGATTCGAGACTGATGTTTGAGTTATACCTACGAGTTTTATTCCTAATCTAATGTTGAATTACTTTTGAGGTTTCATCAGGAGCAAGACCGTCCAATATCACTGTCAGCAAATGTACCAAAGTTTTTAATTAAAAAGTTATTTGCCACAGTCCCGATGTCGTATTTGAAGTTTATATTTTGCTTAGCCAGAGAATCTTCGATTTATGTTGGTAGTGGAACACAAACAGTCATCACACAGATATAAGTACTTAGTACCTACTCTATTGTTCACCTACAGCTGGACCTAAGCAGTGCAGTGAAGCGCGCACGCAGCGATGACGAGGCTCCCACAACTGTCACTAGCAACACTAACGAAGAAACCAGCACCTCGACCGCACCAACTGAGCCGGCTGATGACGTCAGAGTCCGGCCCGTCTGCTTGCCCACCGGTGGACTGTCGTATACCAGCCAGTGTGGAATCGTCATAGGCTGGGGTGTCACTGATGAAGGTGGAGCTGTCTCCAATACTTTACAAGAGGTGTGTAGAATATGAAGCTGATGTTATAATGATTAATTTAGGCTACTTTTACCTATAGTAAGCACACACCTAAATACTTTTGCGAAGTGTGTGACGTCGCGGGCAACAATTACTTCTTTATGAAAGAACAAGGCTCTGTCACAAATAACGAATATCTTTGTTTGGTTCTTTCATTCTTTGGATGTTGCGGAGGCCAGTCGGTATTCGTTCCGCGTCTGCGGTACTTCGAATCTCTTTTGCAGTGCCTAAGCTGCTATACTTGAAATCCGAGAGTATATAACAACCTTTAAAAAGGAGGTGGTACTTAATACGGTCCTTAAGTTGCTCCTGGCTGGAGGCATTCGGTGCCTCGCCACCAATTCTGGTTACGCTGTCAAGATTCCCTAAATCAACAGCTATTGCCATATAGAAAAAAAAGGTTAAAGAAGGATCAGCATGTTGGATATTTTAATTGCAATAACATCATATTTTTAGAGGCGGGTGTAGCCTATTGCAATACAAGTGGGTATTTAGAAAATTCTTTCTTTTTTTTTAATTCAAAATTCAAATACATGCTCAATCTTACAAGTAACTACTAGCTAATACATTTATAGATACAGTAAAATAATAATAACAATAGTTAATAAGTAGTTAACTTAGGGTTAAATGCAGGGTTAATTACCAAAACAACCAATATTCCTAGGTGAAAGTGCCAATAGTTTCGAATGCGGAGTGCAAGGAGCGGTCGTACGGGCGACGGGTCACCGCTAACATGATGTGTGCCGGAGAGCCTGACGGCGGCCGCGACGCCTGCCAGGGTGACTCCGGTGGGCCCCTCCATGTGTTTAACGAGACTAGCGAGAAGTACCAGGAAGTCGGTAAGTGTTGAAGGACCTATCAACGATTGACTTCAATTACATCCATATTTACTCGTAGGTACAGTCGTGCCTCTTTCCCACATGGGAAGACAGAAAGTACAGACTGCCAGATGCTAAGGTTCTTGCATAGGTACTTCTTCTGTTTCTGCCACGGTAGGGGGTGCTATGCACTTGCCCTTTTTCTTAAAAAAGTTCACCAGTAGGTCGGCGTAAATGTTCTTTTCGGACTTTGCCGCTGAAATGCGTTTTGAATTCATTTTTCTAAATATATTTCATTTATTAAACTTATTATATTAAACTGGACAGTTTACCATCTCAGCATTATTTTCAATTCGCGACATTTCCTTTCAATTCTTAATAATAACATTACATACGGCTTACGTATGTATGTATCATGCCTTTTTTTTTTCATTTATTTAATATTTGTACAAAGTATTACAATTTAAAAATCTGCCAAACTACATAATAGTTTGTCGGCAGTTGTTCTCGTGTTATGGTTGTAATCCCCGAAAGGTGAAGAGTTGTACCTACTAAAGTTCACCCACTTTTTGCTGGTATATTTAGGTATCATGTAATGGGGGGCGAGCCAATTGCCATTAACCGGGCACAAATACCAAGCTCCGACAATTACCGCTACTGACAATTAAAACAAAAACTCAATAACACTGCTCAACCTGGGAATCGAATCCGGGAACTTTAGCCTAGCAGTCGCTTGAGGATGACGCAGGCTTTAATATTAATAGTATTAGGTACTACCTATTAGTTTTATAGGTGGAGGTAGTGTTTTGTTGGTTCTCTCTCTCCTAGATTGACCGATAGCACTTCTCATTTTCACAATGTTGTATCGTTTTATTTAGATGAACTTGTTCACACAAATTTCTACATAACATTGCGCCTGAGAAACCGACCAAACGTTCAATAGGATATATTCTCCTGTATCGTAAAACAAATCTTGCATGCATAAACGCCAAGTTGATATTTGTCGGCCATACAAATAAATTTTATAAGATTCCTCAGTGACTGTGCTAGAGAGGGTTCGTTCGTGGTGAGCTAAAGAAAAGTAGATTCTTGTCAATATGAGAAAAGATGAGGACGAAAAATATTTACCTAATGCTGAATTTTGGAAGATTCCAGAGGTTCGGAAATGCGAGAATAGGTATCGCTTTTTGCGTCATGTGTTAGTACCTAGAAAGATAGATAGAGTAGGTATAATAGTAGAAGCTGCCCGACAGCCCGACTAGATTACCTACGCGATTTCAGTAGCCCTAACACGAACAACTTGCGAAAACGTATTCGTATCGAAATCGAGAATACTATATTTGTATGAGATAAACGTAGATGAGCGAAATTGGTGTGCCAGGATCGTAGCAAGTGATCGGAGGCCCAACCCCTTTTAAAAGGCGGGCAACGCACTTGTAACTCCTCTGGTGTTGCGGGTGTTCATGGGCGGCGGTTATCGCTTACCATCAGGTGATCTGTCTGCTCGTTTGCCCCCCTATCTTATAAAAAAAAGTGGAAATCTATAAAGTACTGTCTACCCCAATTGGGAGACAGGCGTGAAAATATGTATGAGATTCGTAGCAGAAAAAAACTCGATAAGTAGGTACGGTTACGATACGAATTCGATAGTTCTTCGTGCTTATACGCTAGGTACTGTGTTAGTGCTACTAGTCACGTGCGAAACTGCGCGTGGTGTCTGACCTGTAAATAAGGTCAACGAGACGGGCATAATATAGGTCAACTAGATTAGATACTATAATATAGTATAGGTACCTACTGTTCCCTATTAATTCTAGAAGTTGATAAAGGTGTTCCGTTCCTTATTTATATAACTACCTAGTTCAACGAAAATAAAAATTAAGATTGATAACATTTTATCATAATTCCATATCTACGTACCTATTAATCTTACGATAAAAATTAGGTAGGTACTTACATTCTTAAGTTTTTTTACCTGTTGTACCTACATACTCAGAAGAAAATATAATAATTTATCACTTTCAAACATAGACCCGTTTGTATTGTAGGAACAGCTTTCTTACCCAAACCATCAATTATTTTTCGACCGGGAATCAAAATCACGACCCTTCTACCGCTGAAGCCAATCGACCACTGCGAATATTGTTAAAAGACTTCACATTACCTATGTATTATCTAGAATCTAGATCATATAATCCCATGTATTTCAGGTGTGGTGTCTTGGGGCGAGGGTTGTGCGAGGCCTGACAAGTACGGCGTGTACTCGAGGGTGAACCGCTACCTTACGTGGATTAAAAGCAACACGGCCGATGCTTGCTACTGCGACTGAACGCGAATGTACAACACTGCACCTACAATAAAATGCAAAAGCAATGCGATAAAGTTACGACAACTGGTGGGATCTAGACAAAGTTGAAAAGAAATTTGTAAACAATATTTACTGTTCTCATTCTTCTTCATATTATATTATAGGTACCTATTTATAAATTACATAGGTAACTAGGGATACCTACTCCACTCCACAATAGACTTCGGGAAAAAATGGAGAATAATTTGGGGCCAGGGGGCCAATTGCCAATTTGAGGCCTTCAGACCTCTAAATCTGGCACTGCAATTAGGCCATAGGTATTTGTCAACAAACCAAACGGCTCAATCAATAAATCCTATAAAAATATAATTACTAAATTTAAACAAATATAATAATTATGTATGTAGGTAGGTACCTATTCTAAAAACATTTAAAATTATAGCATGTGTGAGAGAATAGAAGCATAAATGATAGACAAGTAGTTTTTTTTTTTAATTTGTAAATATTTAATTAGTGATTCAAGCCCACAATAATTGTGTAGGTAATTGATTTACCTACCTACCAATTATATTATTGTAACTTTGTCATTTGGTTTTTGCAGATGTAATTAGGTTATCTATTTATAAAACAATAGTAGGTATTTTTATTAAATAAATTATGTGGTAAAGTGTTTTTTTATTCATTAGGCTGTTATTTTTTCAAGTCAGTGTCTAACTTATCCCAAGGCTTGTTATCTTATTGGTATCTCTGTAGGTACTTACTCAGTAATAAGAGTTAGTGTAGGTACCTAATATGTATGTAGGTATAGTATATTACTATTATAAAATTGTAGAAAAGCTGTCTGTACATTGAAGATATTTAAAAAAAAACAAGTGGGTTAGGGTGGTATATAAACGTCACAGAACCCAAAAATGTGATTTTTAAACTTCTTGTCTGTTTGTTACGGGTTGGCGCAAAAACTACTAAATAGATTTTGATTTTGTTATCACTGTTAGAAAGTATGTGCTCCAACTTAAAAACTGGTATACCTACTTCTTATCTCCAATAATTAAACGGAACCTGAGATACAGCTTGACCTCTCTAATGTATAGAGACACATACAAAGAACAGATCATCACTGTTGGTTATTGAGCTTCAAGTGGGCAAAGCCGCGGGCCAAAGATTTTAAAAAAAACCGTAGGATTTTCTCCCGTATCTTGGGTGCGTTTACAACAAATTCTCACATACACAAACGCCTAGACCCGGAACAACTACCGTTAGATCATACAAATATTTGCTCCGTGTGGGGATCGAACCCACAACATGTGTCGCAGAAGCCGATTGCTCAGCCACTACGCCAAACGTGTCGTCAGAAATTAGAAGAAGATTTATGTATATTTGCATACCGTGGGCAGAAGCTAGTATATTATAAAACCATGGTAGCAATGTATTATGGCTAGTGATTACAAGTATAGCTTTGGTTACCTATAATAATAGAAAAAACATACATAATTTATAAATTATTTATTTAGATGATGTAATTCCAAAATAAGGTGATATTTTTGATCAATACTAATTTTACAACTATTTAGATAACAGTTTTCTACCACTACCCAGAATTATTATAGATTATTGACATTGAAATAAAAATATAATTATATTATTCATGTCAATTATATATAGAAGCTATACATAACGAAATATACAATAACTTGTGATTCGATTGTATATTGAGAATGTTTAATAAGTTTGAATTATATTTAACATTTATATTTCTGCAATATCACATGCAAATACTATGAAGTTGTCAATTTCAATTTATTCCTCTGCAAGAAAGAGAAAATACAATTGTTATCTTATAAGTACTAATTTTTCACAAAATTGTCTACATACACAACTATAGAAATGGGAACAATGTTAGTAAAAATGTTTGAATAAAGTAGATAGCTCAGACAGGACATGGTTGTAGATATGGCCAGGACTTGATAATAGATCCACACCTGGTGTATTTGGCAGCATTCGGGTGTCAGTTCCAGTAGATGTTGATGTGACAGTTTCTTCAATCACCTCATTACCGTTTTTGACTATTCGCCTGGTTTCCACTGTTCCGTCTGACTTTGTTACACTTGTTGTAATAATAGTTTGACAGAATGACCGACCTGGCACCAAGTCTCCATTGAAAGGTGCCACAGGAGCAATTTGCGAGTCCTTTTTCTTTTTGAGCAGTCCAGATATTTCATTAGATGTAATTTTTCCATCCAAATCTAAGTCTTGTTTCTTTTGCTCTTGTGTACTGCTGTGGTAGCCTGGCTTTAGGTAATAGTCTCTAATATTACCTCCGTTGAAATGTTCCGGCTCACCATGTTCTGGAGGCAGTGGAGTGATATTTGTAAAGGAGTCGAAGGGGCTATCATTCATGAATGTTTTAATGTCTCCAAACATCGTGCTGAAAGATCGAAGCATATCGTGCACCTGTCTGCTGAATTCTTGATGTACATCTATCACATCATTGAGGTCGTGCATTTCGTTTCTGCTGTAAAGTTCATCACCATCGTCTTCGTCGTCGGAACTCCAAATCGGATTTCGAAAATCATTACTAGGCGGATCCTGTCTTATACCAAAAAAGAAAGTCCGTAATTTTTCAATGAAATTATTGTTTGCCATTATGAGTTGAACTTGATGATTTTTCCGGTGATGATCAGATGTAAGTTTTTGTTTTTGCTTGTAAATGGTGATCACTTCACCTTATTTATTGCGCAACAAACAAAAAATAAAAATTTACACAGCTGTTTTCTTTACTCAATCCAGTCCGTGCTGAATTACATCTTTAGCATGCCAGTAAATGCAGTCATCTCTTTTTGCGCCTAAGGACTTGGTTGACTTTAGAAGTTTGGACTTGGTATTGGTAGAAGAAATATGATAAGTTAAATATTACGAATTGATTGGAACGCTAAGAACCACAGAGTAAATAGCATTTCCATTTGGAAATTATAATGTTTTTTTTTTCAAATAGAAAGTACTAGAATCACCTCAGAGAATAACTACCTACATATTGGGAAACTTAAAAAAAAAACAACAGAAACATATATTTTGAAATCGGGCAATTTCAAGTTTAAGAAACTGCCGGCCGTGCCTACTAGTATCTCTTAGTAGTCTGTGGCCGTGCCTGCGCCGTCCTATGTCAGGTAACACTAACAACTAATCCAGTAATAGGCTAATTTACACCATGTAAAAAAAATATGAAAATGCATTTTTATGATAGATTTTGAAAAAAGTAAACGAGAAACGTTAGTATTTATCAATAAAAATGCAATGTAAATTTTATAATTCAATTTAAAAAATCGTCTTTTTTAATCTTTTTTAAAACGCCATCCGCCATATTGGATATCGACGTGACGTCACTCCAATAGAATACAATCTAGACGTTTGTCGTCTCAGAGTAACAATTCAACAATAATTGTTTGTCGTGCTCTGTGTTAGTTTGATTAAAATCGCATCATGGAAGACGGTTTTGTGAAAGCAGAAAGTACAAATCTACCAATGATCAATACGTTGATGGTGGCAAAATTTTTTGCATCCAATCCCGATTTCTGTTCTGCCGAGTTGAGAAATATTAAAACAGTAATGTAAGTACCTACCTAACTATCGTATCAAGTTTTGTCTAACAATAGAACCCAGTTTCACCAATTTCTATGTAACAAGGCATTAACTAATCAGCATTTAAAATTAACAAAGCTGTTAAGGCTGATCGTTCACCTGAGCCCGCCAAATTCCCGCCAAAAATTGCGAAAAACCAATTGAAATTTAATTGGTTTTTCGCAATTTGTAGGTCTATAACACATTCTAGATTCCTAGCTGTAGTAATTGCGGCATTAGCTATACAATATTCACAACTGAGCATTAAAAACTTAATAAACGTTAACGAAGCTAAAATTAGGTACAATCGTCAATTTTGGCCAAAAATGACGATTGTACCTAAATTTAGCTATAATATCGATTTACAAGCAAAGTTTTTAATGCTCAGTTGTGAATATTATATAGCTAATGCCGCAATTACTACAGCTAGGAATCTAGAATGTGATAGAGACCTACAAATTGCGAAAAACCAATTGAAATTTGAATTTGGTTACCGTACCGCGTTAGCGTACCGCGCGGCGAAGGAGGCTCTGTGGCTGGCCATCGAGCAGGCGAAGACGCGGTCCAGGGAGGAGATGCTGGAGACTCTAGACCGAGACCCGTGGGGGCGCCCGTACCGCATGGTCCGGGGCAAGCTCCGGAACTCGGGCCCCCCACTCACGGAGAGTCTCCAGCCACAGCTGCTGGAGAATGTGGTGACAGCTCTCTTCCCTGCGAGAGGAGAACACGCTCCGCCGCCGATGGCTCCGCCCCCAGCCGCAAAGCCTGAAGACGAAGGTGTCGTCAACGTCCCCGGGGTGACGCGACCAGAGATGGGAGCAGCCGTGGCACGGCTCCGGGCCAAAAACACTGCCCCGGGGCCCGACGGAGTGCCAGGCCGTGCTCTCGTCTTGGCTCTGGAGGAGCTAGGGCCCCAATTGAGAGGACTCTTCTCGGCGTGCCTAGAGCGGGGCCAGTTTCCCACTCTGTGGAAAACGGGTCGCCTGGTCCTGCTCAGGAAGGCAGGGCGCCCCGCCGACTCGTCGTCCGCATATCGGCCCATAGTGCTGCTGGACGAGGTGGGCAAGCTCTTTGAGCGGATTGTTGCAGACCGCCTCGTCAGCTACTTGTGCACAGAGGGGCCGGACCTGGACGGCAGCCAGTTCGGCTTTCGGCGTGGGCGCTCCACAGTGGACGCCATACTGTGGGTAAGAGTCCTGGCGGAGGAAGCGGTGTCCCGGGGCGGGGTCGCTTTACCGGTGGCGCGAGCAGGAGCGAACGCTGGGTGCGGGACCGGCACAGCGGCAGATCGTGCTGCGTCGGTCAGAGCTCCAACGAGTCCTAGTGGCGGAATGGCGGGACAGGCTTGCACGCCCTACCGCCGGCCTCGTCACCATCGAGGCGGTCCGGCCAGTGCTCGAGCGCTGGCTGGGGAGGAGGCACGGCTCCCTCACGTTCCGGGCGGCGCAGGTGCTCTCGGGGCACGGCTGCTTCGGGAAGTACCTGTGTCGCATAGGGAGGGAGCCGGACGCCCGGTGCCATCACTGCGTCCATTGTCGGGAGGACACGGCGCTGCACACGCTGGTGGAGTGTGCCGCTTGGGAGGAGCCGCACCGTGCCCTCGTCGCTGCGGTGGGAGACGACCTGTCGCTGCCGGCCGTCGTTCGATCTATGGTCGGCAGCGCGGCGTCTTGGGATGCAGTGATCGCCTTCTGCGAAACAGTCATCTCGCAGAAGGAAGCTGCGGAACGGGAGAGGGATTGTGTCAGCACTGACCCGATCCGCAGCCGGCGCGCCGGGCGTCGGAGGAGGGCTGACAATGCCCTCTTCCGGCCTCCATAAATGGGACCGGGGGTGGCAGACGCGGGGACGTCCGCCACGCCCCCCTTATAGGACCCGAGGCGGTGGCGCGTAGTGTTCCACGCGCGCCCCTCTAAGGCGATGGGGGGGAGTCAAACGCCTCACTCCCCCCCTCCACAATCTGCAGTCGGGGGCCGCGGACGAATTCTCTGTTTCCCGCAGCCCCCGACGCAAACGTGCAGGAAGGAACACCGTGTGGTTTTTAGTCGGTAGGTCACCCACTCTGGGTGGAGTCCGACACGCCCCGCCGCCTCCCCGGGCGGCGGAAGTCCATGAGGATTTTCCACACGCACAAAAAAAAAAAAGGAAGCCCGCATTGGAGCGGCCAGTGTAGGTTGCGGAGCGGTATCGTATGGGAGGCAGCGCAACTGAGGCGGGCCGCGGTGTTGTATGGGCGACACTGCGGCTGACGGCTTAAGGGGCCGCGGCGGGAGAGGAGTGCTGGTATCACGGTGCGCCGCTCTCCCTGCCTTCCGCGGCCTCGGCGGGATTGCAGCCGCAGGACTGCGGACATAGTGGGGCCGCAGGGGGAGAGGAGTGTCGGTATTACGATGCGCCGCTCTCCCTGCCCTTTGACGCCGAGGTGTGGAAGGCGGCGGGGTTACACTTACATACCTGTCCCACCGCACGCCTTGGGCGACGGTCACGGTCACACTTGTCTCTCGGGAGGGTCCAACATTGGACGTCCGCGGTGGGATCGCGGAGCATGCGAGAGCGATTCCCGTGATCCCACGACTAGGTATGCGGAAGGTGGTGGTGGTTTTAGTCGGTATGCTGGCCACCTGGCCGGAGAGCCCGACATAACCGTCCTGCATCCCTGAAGCAGGTCAGCACGCCTATGGCGCATTTCCCCACCCGAAAAAAAAAAGGATTTGGCAGACTTAGGATATATCATTATTTTTTAAGAAAAAAAATGAATCTTGTTACTTGTCTGTTGTAGATCTAGTGAATCGATATATCCTAGAAAATCGATATTAATTTTTTTATCTTAAGAACCATAAAATTATTTACAATTACCTAGTTGAATTACATAACTAATCACATTTTTGACGTATGTAATGGTGCTGTGGTGCTCAGTGTGTGGCATAATCGGTAGATTTTGAGTTTAAGTTTGGCAGGTTCTCTATTTCCCAGATGGTCACACTGCCTCTGTCACAGTCACTGGCAGTAGCTTGCTACATATTAGTAATCTGTGACTGGCAGTGAGTGGAGTTTTCTTTCATTCTAAATTTCCGATACAAAAAAAGTAGGTACCTACTATGTAGTATGTAGTGACTTGTGTGGAATGGAATGGCAACTCACAACATAAAATACCTATAAGTATCTCATAATATGACTAGTCTGTGCTCTGCTTAGGGATGTTCGATCCAGGTGGTTTGTATCGATATTCTGGATCGCAATGGATCGTAATACACTGTATCGATCCAATTGATTGGATACGATTTTTTGGATCGATCCAGTATCGTATCAAATATTAAAAAAAAAAGATATTGTATTTTATAGCTTCAAAGTTTAATTTAAAGGAACAAAACCAGAATTTTACCTTTTCTCTTTGTCTACCTTTAAAATGTAATATAGGTAAAAACAATAATTTGGATAGCCGTTCTGGATCCAGGCGAATACGGCTTTCAGTTAATGTATGTTTGGTTAACGAGAAAAGATGTTCGGAGGGCACAGACGTTCCTACCACTGAGCTATAACGTCTGGCTATATTGCTCAGTGTTTCCCAAACGGTCTACCTCTAAATTCATACAAAATTTAAAACTATCGATACAAAAATCGGGTGGATCGTATTCCATTGTACCGATCCACCAAAGTATCGGATCGGATTGAACATCCCTAGCTCTGCTCACAACTGCCAAGTGCCAGGCCAGGTGTCTGTTAATAGTGCTTACAGTAGTGAATTTTAATTTATTTCTCCGATTTGAATAATTTTAATGACGATATAATTTATCCGGCAGATTATACGCAACATATTATTAGTTACTTTTTAATACAATTATTGGAACATGACCCTTCAGTAGAGAAGTTCGCTTCGCACATTCCGAAAGGTAGGTATTTCAAAATTATTTTTTTTTATTAACTTTTGGCCTCGGCACTCTCGATTATTAGTTCAGAGAATAGACTTTAATAATTTATCTTTAATTTAGTGTAGCATTTTATAATAAAGATTTGTTTTAAATACTGTGTTTACCTCGATAAGGCACAACCCACACCCATGCGTCGTATTTGTTCACAGTATAATGCATCAATTCGCATTGCTACACGCGATTTCATTTAGGTATTTAAATAAATCAATTTTATCATTCATTTCTCAAATTGATTTCAAGGTTTGTTTGCGGTATCAACTGGAATAAATATTTGTATTTGTGATATATTTTTAGCTGTGTGAAGGTGGATGTTTTTTTTAAATAACTGGGACTTTGCAATGAAAAGTGATAATTCAGCCGCCCTACTACATGGAAATGGTTAGATCTTTTAAAAAAATGAATTTCTATAAAATCTCAGTTTTACTCCTCATCAATACCTATATTGCTATTTCCTTAATTAAAATAAAATGTTACATTAATATTTAATATTATGGCCATTTTAATTATTATGTATGTTCTATTGTTGCATACCAGTACAGATTAAGAAGCCTATGGATGTTTCCTAATCTTAATTTGTGCAAACATGCAAATATAAAAATGTTTTTACTAGCACAGGTGTGTATTCTTAAGTAATTATAATAATAAGTTGATACTTCATTGTGTCTCCTCGGTCATGTTCTGGTTAATTTAAATATAATATAAAATGGGCAGCAGTGATCGCTTACCATCAGGCGATCCATCTACTCGCAGGATACACCAGATGCTATGACCAACTAAGCCAATGCGAGTCCCACCCTCCAGGTCGAAATTTGCCTTCACATTCTAAATTTACGTCTTAGAAGTATAGGGTTACATTTTTGGGATGTTCCTTCGAAAGTGTTTTCTTTTCTTGCACTAGAAATTTAAAAAATCTTTTTAATAATACTATTATACCACTAGCCCTAATCCATATAATAAGTAGGGACTCTCATCTTCTGCAAGTAGGTACATTAAATTATTTTAAAACAATAGGTACATGATTAATAATAATGCAATGTAATTTTGTTTGTGTGCAATATACCTTATCATTTGACTTGTCGCTTCATGCGAAAAACAACTGTTTCTTTAATGAATAATTATGCAAAGCTTCCTGTGTATTTAAAATTTTAAACTGCAATATTTGCTAAAAATACCTAAGGTATATGTCAGTTGAATTAGCTATAGAAGCTAAAATACTAATGAGAACTCACCTCAGACGAATTTATGTGTACTCATAAATTTAGCATTGAAATTAATTTACATCCTGATTGTAACTACAAAAATCTCTTGTGCACAAAGTAGAGTTAAATAAAACATAATTTTGTTGTAATTGACTATTGATGAGATATTTTAACGACATTTTGATTTAGGTACATGATGTGTTCATATCATTAATTCTTGCCCAATATTTGTTAATAAAACATGCCTAAATGCAAATAAAATGATTTGTTAGTGATAAGGCACCAGCCTCCTTACAGAATAAGAGATAAGTATAACCATATATGTATTACTAATCCACCATGTTAAACTAAAGTGGATTGGGCAGACTTCACATGTTGAAAAAAAATTCTCAGTCATGCAGCTTTCCTCATAATGTATTCCTTCACCATAGATGTGTGCCTTGGATTCTGACTCGAGACCTTTTATTTGGCAGTCCAACGGTCATTTCACTGCGACGAATACAAAATAAAATATAGAGTATCACATCCCTAAATTATGGTTACAAATAGAACATTACCTTTCTTCCGATTATTAATCAATTAATTATGTGCGCTGAAGCAAGTGATTGAGCTTATTTATTACCTAGGTACCTTTTTTTTTTGTTTACGGGGGGAAACCTTCAAAAGGCGACCGGTCTTCGGGGATTAAGACCGGGGAGTGTGGGATTTTTACCCACTAAAACCACCCTGGTGGCCACCATCAGCACAAAACGGGGGGCACTGTGCCCTCTTAAAAGACCACCCCAGTACCCCTCTGTGCAACGCCTGTTTGGGCACATCCGTGTTTCTTTTACTATTATAGAAATAGTGATATACAGTGCGAATGTATGAGTGAGGATACCGGAGGCCCCAAGCCTTTTAAAAGGCTGGCAACGCACTTGTGACTCCTCTGGTGTTGCGGGTGTCCATGGGCGGCGGTAATCGCTTACCATCAGGTGATCCGTCAGCTCGTTTGGCCCCCTATACCATAAAAAAAGCTTATTAGAAGTCAACCTACGTATTTACATACATCGGAAGTTTCGGAAAGCTACTGAACGCACTCAGAGGTAAATAATATGGGTACCACCTACACCAAAAGGACAGATCAGAATACAAAGAATGTAGGTACATGTTTAAAAAGTACAAGTAGGTAATAGGTACCTACTTTGATATTTAAAACAATACTTCGGCAAACTTAATGATAAAAGAAATTCTTGTTAGAATAACGTTAACTTTGAAATACTATTTTAAAAGAGCTTAAAGTTCTGAAATTTACTTTTAGATTAAGTAAAAGGATCGCAAAATACATTTTATAGGATACTGAAATTATTATGTCAATTGACACACAATAAGGTTCTAATCGACCCTGAATCGATTCTGATGTGATGGATGATTCTCATCTCTATCTGTTCAGTACGTAATCTCATTAATTATCCAAATAAAGAACATAGCTTTCCTATTTCTGGTTCGTAAATGGATACTAATATTTCCAACATCAAGCAAGAGTTGTCATCCCGTTTGCTTATATCTAAACGAAACTGTGATCACTAATTACCGGTGCCAATCGAGGCGATGGAAGCAATTTCCCTATTTGTTAAGCGCTACCTACGTTCGGCTGAAGCAGAAGGTCTCTATTATTATTCTCGACTCTTCTCAGAATTTTATCTAGACTCAAAATTCCTCACGGAAGCTTAGTTACATGATATATATATACAATTATTTAACTAAACAATTGTCTTTATATCAGTCCATTGCCAAACAATGTCCTGGGCTAACCACCGCTAGCTACACCAAATGCCCCCATTGTTACAGCGGTTATTTATTGTCATTCGTTCTGACTATTATTACAGTTGATGTCCACTACTGGACGTTGGACTGGCGTCTCCCCACTCTTAGACAGATTTGATCTTATCTAATCTAACGTTGACCATAAAAATGTATAAAGTTTCGATCTTAGCTTAGTGTTACTAATACCAAAAATAATACTAGATTTTCTTTTTAAAAGTGAACTTGTAGTTTAGACTGTATGAACCGTATGATCCCTGTATTCCTTTTAATTTTCGTTAGACGGCCTGTTTACAGTATAAGCAATTCATTCCGCTACTCTTAACTAGTCTTGCCCAATAATCGGAGAGCAGAAAAAAATTGGCATTTCACTTTTGGGTGATTCGGCTATTAGTTGAATACCCTGTGGAGATTTAAAGTAAAATTGCGTGCCCTGCTAGTCCAATTAGAGCAACGAAATAAAAATTTCATTAACCATCTCTAAGACACGTCAAACAATAAAATTTGCATATAAGTCGACAATTGGATTATTTAAAAAGAAAAAAGCAAACGGTATATTTGTACTGACAGCTAACTTTAATTCATAGTATCTATCTATAACCCCCGTAAAGGAAGGTATTTTATTGTCCTCCTCACAAAGAATTAGGTCACAGCAGGTATTGTGGAAATTTATTGGAATACCACATCTCTCAGCCGTTTATATCGAACAGTTCGTGACTTAAATGTCACAAGATTAATGTACTTAAGGTGAATCATACAGTTATTTGTGCATTTTTGTTTTGCTACATGCGTAGTTGATCCTGATAATGTGCGCAGAGGATGTGCAATAGTCCTTGTTTGTATAACACCTATTATGTAGTTTTGTATGCTACTAGGTATATGCTTGTAGGAAACCGGACAGCTTAACTGTTTGGGGCTCATAATGAACCTTATACTTCTTGCATATTTCATTAACAAAGTCAAATCAACATAATTTTCTTGGATAACCATACCTAAGAAAGATCCTTTCAAATTTGTTTTCACCTCTTATCGTCCGTTACGTTACGTAGGTTTCTGAAACTTTCGAAATTGGTTTTCATTCGACGAATTTCAGTTGCGACACAAAGTTTTATTTTAGAATCGGATCTTGGCATTCATAGTGACAACGCGTAGGATGTAAGCGAATTATTTTTTTAATAATAAATGTTATATATTATAGTATTATTCCCAGCACGTCGGGTCTTGGTATGTGACGATTACATCAATGACGTAGTGACTGCTACGGAGGCGGTGCTGTGGCGCCGCCTTGACTTTCTCTCAAGTATAATACCGTGTACACTTTTACTTACATTGACGCTATTTGAGTTTTTATTAGATAACTTATACTGTAACTAAAAAGCCGTTTCACAATTTCAAATGTACATTATAAATACTAAAGTAGACAGTTTTTAATCACTACATAATTTATGAATGAAAACTTATCTCTAAAACGACTGTACGTATTACGTTTGGTTTACGTTTTTTTTACGGTTTTGTGAACGTCAGAATCGCCGGGCAACAGTGCGTTTAGCTGTCAAATTGTGTTTAAAAAAAAATTGGGTTTCAAATGCACTATTTGAAACACAATTTACTAAATTAATTTTAAGATAAAAAATACTTCTCATTTGCTTACCATGATGAGAGAATTGCTTATCTCATAAGTTAAAAGAATTAAAACATTTAAGATTGACGGTCCATTCTGATGTCAGAATGGCTGGTCAGTCTCTGTAGAGTAGTATGGTAGTAACTATGTGGAATTACAAAAAAAATATGGGCCAAAGATTGCTTACCGATTGTTTATTTCACTCATAGAAAGAGGTATTATTTAGGGAGACTAGACCATAATTTATGTTGAGCTATGGAGGGTCGATAGTTTTAATGTATTGGTAATATAAAATTGCGTGCCCTTCGTCCAATTAGAGCAACGAAACTTAACTGCCTCATTAGTCTAGTGGTCCTGAGCGCGACTGCTACGCTAGAGGTCCTAGGTACGATTCCCAGGTCGATCAAAGTGTTATTGGGTTTTTCTACAAAATTCCCAGTAGTAGCTCGGAGTTAGGAATTCATGCCATGGCATGGCAATGGCAATAGGCTCGCCCCCTATTACATGGGACCTAAACATACTGGCGAACTGTGGGTGTACATTAGTACGCCTCTGCCTAACCCTTCGAGGAATACAGACGGTATGGTAATATAAAATTGAATAGGTAATCAATTATGATATTAAATTTTTAGACTTCAGTTTTCAATCTGTGTATTTTTCAGTTGATATTACGATCTTTTGTCTTCTTTGGCTAATGGGTAAAACTTAAGTAACTATGTATACTCGCAGGCAGCTCGTCATTATGAATAAGTCGTAAATTCAAAATAAATTTATGTTGTACTTTGGTTTGTTGTTTCTGCTTTGTTCCTACTGTGACTAAGCTATATTCCTTGCCGGGACGGTCTTTCCAACGCCACAACAGTTTGTTTAGTCTTTAGTAGGTACCTGCCTATGTATGCAACAAATACCTAAGTACATTATTTTCTCACGACTATAGTTGTCATTGTTCGTTTAATACAATTATCTTCTATATATATAAAAGAAAGTCGTGTTAGTTACACCATTTATAACTCAAGAACGGCTGAACCGATTTGGCTGAAAATTGGTGGAGAGGTAGCTTAGAACCAGGAAACGGACATAGGATACTTTTTATCCCGTTCCCACGGGATGTGACGACAGACCGAATTCCATGGGGGCGAAGCCGCGGGCAGAAGCTAGTAAGTATATAAAAATGAATCCCTATTTCCCTGGTCACGTCAACATTCGTGGACGCCTGGACCAATTTCGCTAATTCTTTTTTCGTTGTGTTTGTTATGGTAAGGAAAAGGTGCATAATAATATGAAAGAGAAAATTTAAGAAATTGTTTTTTTTTAATTATGCCATTTAGAATTCAATATTCATCTAGTCAGCTAGTTTGAAATTAGTTTTCTCTTATCAAGAATCTAACTCATTCTTAAGCTGAAAAAAAAATTGCTGAGTAAAATTGCCGGCTCTTTGTGTATTTTTACTATCGTATGGTTATAGTTCGCAACTTCGCACAACGTAAGTTGACCCAAAACTAACGGAGAGGGGGAAAGTTTGAGCAGTGCATTTGCGTGCAAAATGTACTAAAAATCGACTACTGCGCATCCACCATTTTGGTTCAAGTTATTTGCCGGCAACTGTACTAAGTTAGTACCTAATTACTCTAAACCCGTATTAAAATTTTACAATATACGGTACATTGTATGATCGTTTACTTAATCAATTAGGTAGTATTATTGCGGTTAGTAGTATTGCGGTGGTTCGACACGCTGTGCTGGTTCTGCTCCTAGTTGGGAAAACCAAGGGTAATGACGCTTGTACTTTGAGTACCTTTCAGCAGCCAGCGTAACTATAATTTTTTAAATTCAGTTACCTATTGCTATTATGCGTGTCACTTGTTATTCACTAGTGTACATTGCAATGTAAAAGGAAATGTGTGTTCCCCTGTTCCCCATCTCAAGACTGGCACTTACCCCAAGCACAAAGATGGATTATGAAGAGTAAATAATCAGGTAACCTACCAAAATGTATCTTATGTTTGTGGGTCTATAACATAGTAGCACTAATTAGGTGCCGCGCTCGGTTTCACTCCGAAAAAGGATTCACCTCTTATCGAAATGAAACATGTATACTTACCAGATTTTAAGTTAAACCGCTAGCAATACATCGCTGAGAACTGCATTCAATTCCATACAGTAGCTTTTCGTGATGCGTGTACAAATATGCATACAGACAAAAATTCTAAAATTGTTTTGGTTTCTGTTAAACACCCTATCAATAATGTACCTACAGACATCGGCCTGTTACAATTTTGTTATAGGTGCTAGCTTTTGCCCGCGGCTTCGCTCACCTGAAGCTATTAGGATTAAAAAGGATCCCAAAAATAGTTTAATCGAAAACCAACAGTGATGAACTGGTGTTCTTTGTATGGGTCTATACATCAGAGAGGTCAAGGTGTATCTCAGGATCCGTTTAATTATTTGAGATTGTACTTCTTATCTCCCCACTTCTTTCAGCAGTTTTTCAGTTGGATATGTGGATTTACGAAACAGTGGCTACTTTGACCATTGCTTGTTTTGATTGTGGTACGAATAATAAAGTAACTAATCTCATTTACTGGCCTGTTCTCTGTGTTACAAAACCTGCCAGTGACAAGGACCTAGATCAGCGATTGTCAACCTATTGTTGTAGCGGACTCTAAGCGCTCTAAACTTATTATGAACTGCGGTCCCCTAAAAATAAAAACAATGGCTGCGTCAATACATAACATGCCTATACATATATTTTATTTATCTTAAATTTTATCTAGATATTACAAAATTTTGGGCACAATAAAACTGAAATCGTACTATAAAGAGACAGGAAGAATAAGATATCCAGGATTAGGGCATATTCCTTAATTTGGGTAAAGTTACCGATAATACACCCGATATACTATATCTACTGCGTCGAACTCGTCAATTTTTAAATAACAAGGCCCTTATTTACATAACGAAGTGTTAAAATTCCTTCGTATTTATTTTGTCTGTTTTATTTTTGTTGTTTGGCATCAACTTGATAACATTTACATCGAGATGTTTCGATATACTCCAGAGTGATTACGTCCTTCCGTCATCCTTGGATATAATGTAATCTGAGACGATTTAATTCTATACTGTTCCTTTTTTTATATGAAAGGCCGTGTCATTGGTGTTGAATGTATGTGATTACTGTGATTATGCTATTCATCCAAATTGCTTCTGTGTTGGAAATATCTCCATCTTAATGAAGGAGATTATTTTATTCCGTACTTATTTTTCGGTTAAAGTTGGTCCTTTTATTTTTTTGTTGTCATGTCAGCTCTAGACAGCGGATGCTATCGATAATAATTGTTGAATTATTTATGGATAGCACAAATTCAAAGTGGGTCATATTTTAAGTTAAAGGATATTTAATTACTTGCGTTGAAGTAAATCTAGTCAAAGTTTCAGAAACTTAGGTGTTAGGATTACTGCGAATCTTTGAAGAGCCCATCAAAAAACTTATGGAAACGACACAGATAGGTAAGCTTTCGACAAATTGGATATTTATATAAAAGTTATTTCAGTTATTTCAGTTTTAGTTTAACATAACATAACATACCATCACGCCTGTATTCCCCGAAGGGTTAGGCAGAGGGGTACTAATGTACACCCACAGTTCGCCGGTATGTTTAGGTCCCATGGAATAGGGGGCGAGCCTATTGCCATTAACCGGGCACAAATTACTAACTCCGAGCTGCTACTGAGAATGTCATAGAAAAACCCAATAACACTGCTCGACCTGGGAATCGAACCCAGGTCCTCTAGCGTAGCAGTCGCGGTCAGGACCACTTGGCTATTGAGGACGTTTATATCAGTTGAATTACATACAACTTATATAGTTTCCCTATTCATATCGTCCGAAGTCATGCATTAGTTTGATTCAACGCATAACTTCCAATTCTTCGTCTTCAGTGACGTGCAAAAAGGTCTCATGCATAAAACTGTATCATTATTTTTAAATAGCGTCTTCCTTAATGTCATTGCTTGGAATTACTGGCCTTTAACATGCTTCAAGCCTGATGTTAAGTCGTGGTGATTCTACTTGCCCTATGATTACTTTAATGTGCGAACGTCTCTTTGATTACGAGTGAAGCAAAAAGATTAGCATTTACTTATATCTATTTTGGTTCGACGGTGAAACCAGTTTCTCTGGTCTGTATAATGTTCGTGTTGTGTTTTTCGCCTCAAGATCTATTTAAAAATGTATGTACGCTCTTGAAGACGACTCGAAAGTATTGTACCTATAATATAATATACTGAAATCTATACTTACTTAATCTATACTAATATATAAAGCTGAAGAGTTTGTTTGTTTGTTTGTTTGTTTGTTTGCTTGAACGCGCTAATCTCAGGAACTACTGGTTCGATTTGAAAAATTCTTTCAGTGTTAGATAGCTCATTTATCGAGGAAGGCTATAGGCTATATATCATCACGCTAAGACCAATAGGAGCGGAGCATCAATGAAGAATGTTTCAAAATCGGGGGTTTTCCTTTTGAGAGCTTCCGATGCATGCGCTGCGTAAACGATTAAAGTTTCGCAAAAATCATATATGACAGAATTGTTCCTCTTTAAAAGTTCTAAAAAAAAGTCCGCGACATCATATGTCTATCTTTTAAGGTTGGCTCACTATAAACGTTTTTATGTTAACTTTGTTCTAAAATTAGTTTTTTTTTCCTTTTGAGAGCTTCCGATGCGTGCGCTGCGTAAACGGTTAAAGTTTCGCAAAAATCATATATGACATAATTGTTCCTCTTTAAAAGTTCTAAAAAAAAGTCCACGACAGCATATGTCTATCTTTTAAGGTTGGCTCACTATAACCTTTTTTATGCTAACTTTGTTCTAAAATTCCAAATGCATTATTTGCGTAGGTGTTTTTATAAACATGATATTATTAATCCTTATCCAAATAAATACGTTATTCATCAGCCTTTAGAGCGTTTGTTTTGTATCCGTGCGGACCGAGCTTGGGTCCGCCCGGACCCAACAAACGCTCTAAAGGACATATCCTCATTTAGCGTTCTTTTATTATTCCTGTTCCCGTGACATATTTTACTAAAGTTCCGCTCGGATACTCAATACTCAATTATCAACTAACAATATTGGCTATATCTTGAAGTGAGCTTCAATCAAAACATACTACAAGCCGCTGAAGGGGATCATCATCTTCTTACCACCTGTAAGGAGATGATGATCCCCTTCAGCTTCCTGCCACCTGCCAAGTTTGCTTGAACGCGATAATCTCAGGAACTATTGGTCCGATTAGAAAAAATCTTTCGGTGTTAGATAGTCCATTTATTGAGGAAGGCTATATATAGGCTATCATCCCGCTAAGACTAAGTAACTATTCCACGCGGACGAAGTCGCGGGCGGAAGCTAGTATACATATAAAGCTTAAGAGTTTGTTTGCTTGAACGCGCTAATCTCAGGAACTACTGGTCCGATTTGAAAAATTCTTTCAGTGTTAGATAGCCCATTTATTGAAGAAGGCTATAGGCTATATATCATTACGCTACGCGGACGAAGTCGCGGGCAGAAGCTAGTCTTTTATAAATAAATGTAATTGTAATTAAAGAGTTGCGAAATTAACACTAACCGTATCCGGCTGATACAACTGTATCCTTGTAGACTTTATCATCAAAATCAGTGGTTTACGTGTGAAAACGTAACAAAAGAACAGACAGATTTTCTGTCGCATTTATAATATTATTAGTATGGATATGGATATGGTATAGATTCTGAAGAGTAATTCAAGTTAATAATAAAATTCAATGAGAATAATATCGCTCGATAACAGAAAATAGAAAAGAAATAAAAAGTTCAGTAATATAGTATAATTAAAATTATTGTCGCTTAAATGTTATTACCAGAACAATACATACGATTTACCAATAAAACTCAGTTAATTTAATTGAAGTGATAAGATTAGGGCAACCCTTTGTGTAGTATGTCACGTAACTGTGTGTCGTTAGTGTCGATATCATGACGGTACGTAATTTCAACTGACCTTTTTAAAATTAAAACAATAACCCTTATTGTTTTAATTTTAAAAAGGTCAATATGTTTAAATTGTATTTAAACACCAATTTACTATGAAATATTGTGTTTAAATAATATTTAAATAGATTTAAGAAGTTGGTACAAGTGGCCGTATTTGGTTCGTATAGAAAACTTTTTTGAATACATTGCGACCCCAGTACCGAATGCGACCCCATGTTGAGAAACAGTGGCCTAGTAGTGATAAGTAGTTATGGAATGTTTCGCAGATAGCATGTGAAAAATCACATGAAATAATTTTTCATACGACCTGCGACTTTTCACACAGTCTGCTAAATATCACATATCAATGAAATCGCATTTTGTTCACGATTTCAAAAGTAGCAGCAAAATATTGTAGCAAGTGTGGCGATAAATTTATTATCAGGCGCTACAATTGTAAAGAAAAATATCATGAGAAAATCTGTATGCCCGACAGAATGTTACTACGCCGCGCTATTCTGCTGGTGCTAACCTCTATGGTTCTAAGAGAACACTGTCCAGCAGTGAGCCATTTCAGGAGCGATGATAATGATGAAATTTAATGATATGACAGATTAAGATATATCAACTTGAATATTAAGAAAGCAGAGGTCCATGTTAAAAAAACCCTATTTCAATTTTATGTTATGGTAATGTGTCATAGAATTTCTGGAATGGAAAGATATATATTATCAATGTTTTCAAAAGCTTTATCATTTTAGAACAAACCTGTTTATGTTCTGATCTCACCGTTCAAAACGATAGCTGCCGAGGATCGTGAGATTTAATGTAAATCAAACTAGTAACTACTAGGTACATAATTATTAAGAATTACAATGTAAGTGTTAGGACGATGGTTGATAATGAGCACATACGTCATTTTATATAATTATCGTGATTCACAGTGTAGTTTATTATCAAGTCTTTATAAAAAATCGAAGTTACCCACGATATTTTTAATAGAGTTGGAATTTCCCAAAATTTCGTCTGATTAGGAACTCCTATGCAAAATTTTATGACTAGAGGTTGTCTATCAGTTTCGAGAATCATTATGTACATACATTTGTATGTAGTTTTCTAGGGCTAAAGGTATTCGTCTTGTGTAAAACTGTCTTACTCTCTTTAATATGGTTAGTTATTTCAGGAGAATAACAATTATCTTCATAAGTATACCGATATCACCAATCCGCTGTCAACTGTGTAAGTATCTGTAGTTTGTTTTTTATTTAGCTCGTTCAAAGTTCGATGCTCTCAAGTCAAGTTTTAAAGAAGTGAGTCATGACGCTCATTACTTCTTCAAAACCATGTTAATTGTCAATTAACATGGTTTTAAGAAAGTAACGAGATTAGATTGTTCAATTAATAATTGAACAATGCAATTATAATATAAGGTATTGTTTATAGTCATTATAGTAGATGTTTTTCTAAGAACTCCACGTGGAGCGTCAAGCACAATTTGAATATCTCAATGCAAATAGGTATGTCGTTATGTTCCAAGCTTTACGACGGCAGCTGTCCTAGTGTTGCAAGCGACCTTTACTGCAGCCAGTGCGTTTCGGTCCGTCGCCTTCACAACACAGTTTTTACATCCACTAGAATTTAACAACTCACTGTTTACTCATAGTGTCTACATTACTGTTCAGTTAATGTGTTGTTGTATTTGGATTCATTGACTGATTCGGTAAGTTGCATTTGCTTAAAATTAGTAAATATTTATCCATAACTTGTTTACGAACAGAAAGTGCCGTGTTTGCTGGTTTTAAGGCCTTTTGTTATCTGGTTAGCCTTGTTTTGTGTCAAGGTTAGTGATCAGAAATGAAACTAGCATATCTGTTGATTATGATAACATTAAAACTAATTACCGTTCATTTTTAAGAAAGTATATTAAAACCTGTGAAGTAATTCCAACAGCCTGTCGTTCTACCATTACGTTACTTATCCGTTTGTGTATTTTGTATATAGACAAAATATTTGTTCAGGCAATAAAAATAAAATTGTGTTGCATTTTTCCAGCCGTTTCCAAAATCATATTACACTATATTCAGAAGTACATAAGATAAAATATTTCTAACTACCCTCTTTTCGAATCATACCCCAATGTTAATAGTTAAGTACATGACTTATAATGACACTTAGCGCCACTTTTTTTTGTGCGTGTGGAAATCCTCATGGACATCCGCCGCCCGGGGAAGGCGGCGGGGTGTGTCGGACTCCACCCAGAATGGTGACCTACCGACTAAAACCACACGGGTGTTTCGCCTCACCACTTTTTGCTGGGGTTACGGGAGCGAGAATTCATTCATCCGCGAACTTAGGGCACTTGCACCAA
Organism: Acronicta leporina; assembly: GCA_947256265.1. Classification (NCBI taxonomy): domain Eukaryota; kingdom Metazoa; phylum Arthropoda; class Insecta; order Lepidoptera; family Noctuidae; genus Acronicta; species Acronicta leporina. The sequence goes on from OX366523.1 coordinate 2,814,645, forward strand.
CTTCTTAAATAGGATTTAAATCGTGGTGTCGAAGAAAGTAATTTGCGACCTTGGTTTTAGTTTAACTAACATTACATTCACGTACTTATATATATATTTTTTTAATTTTCTGCACACTTGTTTTTCCAACTCACTGGTCATTGGCAGAATAGTCGACATCGGCTTTAGTTGCCATTAATTAAAAAATAGAATAGGATTTAAACACAACATTTCTATAAAACATCGTGTTTAAATACAATTTAAATACAATAATAATGTTGGTTCAAGTGGCCCTTACAATTTTATAATGTAGTAGAGATTATGCATAGCTAGACATCAATCCCGAAAACTTTCTACAAATAGTAAAGTAACTTTATTACTGTTCATATTTCTATACTCACCCTCCCACACACACACACACACTCATTACCACTCATACACAGGGAGGCTTTTACTCACATCCTACATCAATTTTTATTATTAGTTTTATTTTTATTTTTGTGTATTTTTTGTTTCTCGTTCTCTGATCGCTGTACAAAGGTCTGAACGAATTTGGCTTATAACTATGTGACCCATGTTTTTGGGAAGAGCGCTGATGTCCGAAATACAGATATTTTTTATCTAGTTCGGACATAGATGATTTTTCATCAATCTTTAGGAGCCTATTAATGTGTACTACTATTTTTAAGTGATTTGCACTTACTTCTTTTGCACAAATAAATAAAAAAATATATAAAAAAAAAATCACGAGAAATTCAATAATATTTTAACCATCTCTATGTGGTCCTTGAGTATTTGTGACATACGCATATTAATTTATATTTTTAAAATACCGTCTTCGTTCGTTGACGTTCCATTATTTGAATCTTCTCCGTAAAGCGGAACTAATACCTTCTTCAGTTTTGTATTGTCTGTTAGATGTTTTCAAACAAAATAATATGTTTCAGCAACATTAAAGCTATCTTGAATATCGTCGATTGCTTCAGATCTTTTGTTAACCGACAGTTTAAATGTAACGTCGCTGTTTAAAGCAGTTTCTTTAGAGTTTATTGATTTCACCTTTTTGTTCGCTTCGTAGTTAAGAAATAAAATGTTTTCGTTATCACTTAACCAGACTAATTAGTCCAATTCTTTAAAAGGCAAAGATTTGCGTTAATAAAACCGCTGCTTGTACGGATTTATAATTTTACAAAACGCTATTTATGACCTTTACCTATTTTGTTTTGAGGTTCACAACCCCAAACCTATTCTTTATGTTTTTCATGGTATAGGGGGGCAAACGAGCCGACGGATCACCTGATGGTAAGCGATAACCGCCGCCCATGGATACCCGCAACACCAGAGGAGTCACAAGTGCGTTGCCCGCCTTGAAAATAAATAAGTACATTATGTCATAATATGGTTTGACAAAAATCGTGGTGATGACTACTTAACATCACCGGCGCGTCTGCACGTTATACCTAATAAGTACGGGTAAAATACCAGCAATTGATACCATATAGATAAACAAATGAATCTGCAAAACCTGCTCCTGCCAAGTCTCTATGTATTGGTAAATCGTAATTATTATTCATCTCTTATCTACTTATCTCATTACTTGCCAGTTGCCACTAGTGTAATTAGAAGTCCGGACGCCATACTTACTATCACTACTGTGATAAAAGAAGTTCAGTGATGAATATTCAATGTGATATGGTCCAAAATACGTGACGAACAAAATAATAATTATCCGATTTGGTGCAGTCGTTCGGAAGTTATGCGCGTACCTACCTACATATATTTCGGCGATTCATTTTCATTTATATACCTACTTGTATATTAACGATTTATGAAAATGTTGTTTGTACACGTCTGTATGTTTAGGTCCCATGTAATAGGTGGCGAACCCAGGACAAGTGTAGTAACTAGTAGTCGTGCTTGGGACCACTAGACTAATGAGGCTAAAAACGCAAGTTTTTAATATGAAATCTAAGATGATCTAGGTATTGTAACAATCGCTAGTTATGCAGTTATCACAACATCAAGATATAGTCTAGGCAGCGTTATTATTATGTTACTGATATACAAGTCTTTCATGTAATATCTTATGCTTTATCTCAAATGTAGATCAGATTTGATATCTTTATGGTTGATAATACAATTTCGGGTCGTAGAACTATTCGATATTTCGAAACTATTCGACGTGTCCCGCAATGGAATCTTCTGGTAAGTTATTGAAGTCATAATTTTTTAATCGAAAAAGTCTTAATCTAATACCTTACGTACGAGTACGGGCAAAAAGTAGAATTGACATTGAGCATTTACATAACTTGTTCTTATTATCTCTGTGATATTATGTCAGTGTAGTGTGGATTTTCTTTGACTTATAAAATAAGTGTTTAAAACTCCATAAGGCCTACAATTTTTGAAACTTTGATACACATTAAATTTTTTGAGTGAATATCGAGAGGACATCTCTTCTCTCCAAGGAATAAGAGATTATAATGATATTCTTTCCCAGTGCGAATTGGGGTAAACTTACTTATTTGACTAAGTCTCTCAATATCTATTTCTATTGTTTCATTTTCTTTACACTTGTTATTAACAATTTTAACAATATAATAATTATTATAAAAACGTCACGTCTGTATTCTTCCCTGTTAGGCAGGGATGTACATCCACAGTTCACCGGTATGTTTAGGTCCCTTGTAAAAGAGGCAAGCCTATTGGCCTTTACCGGACATAAATAAAATCTGCAAGCTCTAACTGAGAATTTAATAGAAAATCCAATAACACATGTGATTATTTAACCTTGGGGTTATTTTACCTAGTTATGGAATAGCACTGACCTTTGTATTTGTACAAACTACTTTGAACATGTTCCAAATATAACTCGTTTTTAAATAATAATATGAATGTTCTTTCCTTCGCGCTCTTCTACTGGTATTAAGTAGTTATTTAGTTCTGCTTAAGCAATATCAGCGTGGTTAATTATTCCAGTAACTATATTGTCATCGTTTTGTTAAAGCAAGCTCACTTTTAACATAATTAGATAATAAGGCTAAAGTAAGTTAGGCGTAGTAAAATAGATATTTTATATTATAATACCTACAAGTAGGTAAATTTTTTGAATCGGTAAACCTATTGTATCGCGTTACTAAATGGTGTATTGTAGAACCGGCAAGAAACTCAAACATACTCAACTTATACATGCCTACTAATATTTTTAAATGTCATGCGAAGGCTAGTCTTAGATTCTAATCTGTATTTCTAATTTTTTTACGTCACTTGTTTATTAACTTGGGCAAAAAATATCTACAATTGAGACTTCGTGACTATAATGATACTAGAGTTGTATAATATAACAACAGCTACAAACAGTGATGGAACAGGTTTTTTCCGATTGGCAATTGTGATGGAATTCAACCAGGTGGATGCGATTTTATCTCCCTATCAAAACGTAACACTTCAGATCTGCACAAGCTACTGTGACCCGATAAGATAAATAATGGTCCAACATAACATTCTCTTCAGTAGCATATAATTTATATATTTTTTGTATTTTCGTTTCAGAATCTACAAAAACGAAGATGGCGGGTGGCGGTATCACGGGCGCGCTCCTCTACGCGGTGAGCGCGGCCGTGCTCGGCATGTTGCAGTTCGGCTTCAACACCGGCGTGATCAATTCTCCGCGCTCCTTCATCGAGAACTTCATCAGCACGCAGTATGAGGCAGATCCCAGCATAATATTTAGTGTCATCGTCAGTATTTTCGCCGTCGGTGGTGTGATCGGATGCCCCCTTGCCAGCTGGATGCTCGAAAGATACGGCCGTAAAAATGCTCTGCTCTTTAACGCTATTATCGGTGTCTGTGGCGCTGCGTTGATGGGCTTCAGCAAACTAGGTGACTCGGTTGAAATGATAATTATTGGCAGATTTGTGATAGGCATCAACTGCGGTTTCGCGACCACTGCTTCTCCCACCTACGTGTCGGAGATAGCGCCGGTGCGGTTACGAGGAGCATTTGGTACCGTCAACCAGTTGGCTGTCGCGTTTGGAATGGTCGGTGGACAGATCCTGGGAATAGACCTAATACTAGGTAGTGATGAAGGCTGGCCTTGGCTACTCGGACTTGCAGCGGTACCGTCAGCTCTTCAGTTCGGGATGACAATCTTCGCACCTGAGAGTCCCCGATACTTGTTGCTTGTTGTACACGATGAGGAAAAATCGAGGGCAGCCTTAGCTCAAATCCGAGGGACGAGCGAAATCGATGATGAGATTAATGACATGCACGTGGAGGACCGCGCAGCGAGACAGGAGGAGAAGTTCACGATTCGGGACTTGTTCATGATTAAGGCACTCCGGCAGCCGCTCGTGATCGGCATCGTGATGCACTTGTCCCAGCAGTTGGGAGGTATCAACGCGGTGTTGTACTACTCCACGACGATCTTTGAAAGTGCCGGACTAACAGAGGAAAATGCCCGACTGTCATCGATAGGTGTTGGCAGCATGCTGTTCGTGATGGCGCTCGTATCCATTCCTTTGATGGACCGGTTGGGCCGGCGCACGCTGCAGCTGGGCGGACTCGCCGGTATGACTGTGTTCTCTGTGCTCATGACTGTCGCCTTCTTCACGTACGAAAACAACACCACTATGAGTATATTCGCCGTGATATTCACATTCTTGTACGTGGCGTTCTTCGGCGTAGGCCCCAGTTCTATCCCGTGGATGTTGCTTTCGGAGCTGTTCGGGCAGGGCGCCCGCAGTGCGGCGGTGAGCTTGGGCGCGCTCGTCAACTGGTTCGCCAACTTCATCGTAGGGTTAACTTTCATTCCAATGTCGGCTGCGTTCGGCAACTACGTGTTCTTGCCTTATACCGTCCTCCTCATCTTATTCTTTATCTTCACATACCTGAAGCTGCCAGAGACAAAGAATAGGACGATCGAGGAAGTGACAGCTCTCTTTAAAAAGTAAACAGTACTAGACTTAAGCGACATTCCTTAGAAGTAAGAATAATGATTGCAATACTGCAATAACTTATTTCAGTATTGCAACACAGCGTTATTGTGATAGAACTGTATTCAATTGGATTAACTAGAATGATAGAGACGAACGAGTGTTATCTATGTCCTTTCTAACCGATTTGTATAAAAATGGAAAGACTGAACACCACACTTATATTAAAATGGAGTCGTTTAAAGATTCTTCATACTTGATATACCTATAAATAAAGTACTTATTTAACAATAAAATTAATATTGTATAAATATTATAGGAGACTATTATACGCATTAATTCCAATTTATTAATTATACGGTAGTTATCATGATATTATGTAGCAAAGTATAGTAAATGCAATGACAAATTATATTCACTTACGCAGCTATTGTAAACAAAATCCATATTTCATGATTTATTGTCAAAACAACATTTTATTATTATGTATTGATGAATGTGTTATTTGGTTTTGATATTGTTGTATTTCCAAAGGTTTGAGGACCAAAAGTTTGTTTTATGTGTTTTATTGTTATTAAGATATTGTTTATAAATATATTATTTGGTGTTGAGGACATCAGTTGTAAATCAGTTCACATGTATTTTTAAGTATTTTTGGTGCTTTCTTATATTTTTTTCGATTGTATATTCTAGTGCCTTAGCTTATTTTCTACAGTTCATGAAACATTTTCCCATCTTTTTTCCGTATACTTAGATGAGGTTTATCTGAGTAGGTCCGCACAGTTTCTTACGTATAGATGAGGTTTATCCGTGTAGATCCGGTCAGATAATACGTATAGATGAGGTTTATGCGTGTATATACGTTCAGACATTACGTATTGTTGAGGTTTTTCCGTGTAGATCCGCTCAGATATTACGTATAGATGAGGTTTATACAAGTAGATCCGCATATATTTTTACGAATTTTATCCAAGTAGATCTATCTGCAGTGTTTTTACCAAGGTACATAAACGTGATATGTCCGGTTCAAATTTGTTTGCCTAAAATTGGTACCTACATGTTGTATATGACCATATTTATCCAGTTCAATGTTTATAACATCATATTATTATGAGTTTATAAACGGTTAACGATACAGCCTAGCGCGAGGAAATGTTTTTGAAAACAATATTTTAACTAGGTTTTATGAAACAACCGTCTTGATTCACGTTTTCGCGAACTATAAAATCACAGTAACGTATGCGTAGGATCTGTTAAATCGATTGTTCATCACATAAAATCACATCGCATTGTTCTCACTGAAGCGTATATTTTCATAAAATTATGTAATATATTACTTATATTACTTATAGTACCTACAAGTGTTAGTGTATTGTATTCAAATATATATTTACACTTACTAATGAATGAGTAGATAACAACTTTAATGGCTATGATATTTTAAAAAAATGTTATGAGAAGTGGTATAGGTTTTTTTTATGCACCAACCCACATTTATAATGTCAAACTGGATCCGTTATATGAGCATACTTAGACTATACGTGTTCTTTTGTATGAGCAAGATGGCTGTATTCGTCCGATAAAGCGCTATCCTTCTCTTACGTAGTTCGGTTTTTAAGTAAGTAATAGAAGTCACTAAGTTGGCTCACACTTTCATTAAAGATTAAAAAAGGTCATTTCTAAAAAATATTCGTTAAATAAGGCTAAATGCGATACCTCAATAGTCGATAACTTATTAAACTGCACCTTTTGTAACATTTAAATGTATTAGAAAAGTATTTTTAAATTAAATAATGTAAATTCACATTTATAAGTGTAAGAAAACGGAATAAATTAACTGCTATTAGCTCTTTAAGCAATAGAACAACTTCACTAACAATGACTTCATACAAATTTGCTATATGCCTTGTCCATTAATTGGTACGTTTACCTTTTTTGTTTGTACAAAATTAGCAAATTATTATGTAGGTACAGTTGTTAACTGCTGTTGAAGGCATGTCTAGACATCTTACCGTCCCAATATAACTTTGTGCCAACTGTGTGTACTAAATAATAACTCATTTTCGTATAGGCAAATATACAGCTCAATATCACAGTATTTTTCAAGGATATAATAGTTTTTTATAGGTCTTATTATTAAAAGATACAGGATCAGTTTTCAAAAAACAATGACATAAAATACAAGATGAAAAAAATATATATTTAGAAAAACGAATTAATTTTTGGAATGGCGGTAAATTTTCTAATTTCGAATTTCATCTGCGACCTTGTAGCTATCTCTTTCTATCATGCATCTCTGCACTCATTTGCGCATAGCCACGCGGCGCAGCCGAATTACAACCTCATTTAATACGAACATAAGGTAAATTATGAAAGTTCATTGACGTTTTTCGAAATCTACTTTATTATTATTTTATCAGACTGCGACGAATTGTAATTATTCACTGTTCGCTTACTTACTTAGATACTTTTTAAGAACTACAGACGTAATCAAGAATCACAATACACGTTCAGTAAGATTGCAAAAACCTATAATAGTGTGATTAGACAATCTTATATAGTATGGTAATTATAGGATTGTCAATAACAAAGTTCAGTTTTACCATTCGAAGTGTAGGCACTTACTTGAAATTATATCAGTAAGTAAATGTTTCAGATAAATACTTATTTCATAGGGATTTTTGGCGAAATTATATAATCTGTTTATTTTTAATATATTAGTATGTAACGTATTCTTTCCTCTGTCGTTACTGTAAGCCAAATTGACAACTCTGTCGTGACCGACTTTCGTTATCTAAAGGCTTCAAGATAACCGAAATACCTTTGCTTAGTGATATTTTACATAACCCCACTCTCAGAGCACAGTAAAATTTATATCGCATTCAAATAAATATTTTATTTCAATTGAATCAAGATTTAATATTAAGTACGTACATTAAGAACTATGCGTAATCTTTAACGAAGAAGTTTTAAATGGTATGATTAATAGACTCCATAAGAATAATATATAAGCATATTTTTAATGTGCTGAGTACCTTACCTATGTAAAACTTCACACGCACACAGGATTATTGCACGCGTGGCATGGTTAGCGTAGACAAAGGGTAAGGGCTGTTAAAACAATTTTTCTATCAGTAATGTTGCCTAATTAGTCGACATAATTTTATTGTCGACTCATTATGCAACATTCGTGTATGTTTCCTTTTGTTTATGGTATTCCTTTACGTCATTATTTGTCTACATTGCCATGCTATGTATACAGTTAAAATCTATTATATCAGTATGTAATATTTCAAAATATTGCCGAAAAAGTTCTAAAAATACGGCTACTTTATTCCGTTCTAGGCATGTAACACTATTTTAGAATTTGCATAGATATTTCTTTATAATTACACATTTATCTGGACAAAAAAACCTCCCAGGAAATATTAAAGTTTACTGAAGTTTACAATATTTTTAAAAACTTGTACATACATTGTTTTCTAAACATTTATTTCCGATTTAAATGTTAAAATTATATTATTATTGTTAGGGTTACCGCCAGGTTGAGGTATTAATAAAATTGGAACTATTGCAATTGAGAAACGTGACGTCACCTCTTAAAATTCTGTTCAATGTGAGTTATTTACCCAAAAACTGAACTGATTCGCTTCTCAGCTCTGAAAAGTCCAATGTTATTAACATCTAACCTGGATACTGGATATTATGTAGTCTAGTTATACGACACACTATTGTACTAATTGAATCAAATTATAAAAAAGCAACAAAAAATTAAAACGAATTTAATTCGTCTGTTGATATTAAATTATTATTATATTAGCATTGATGTGTTTTTTTTTATTCTTATCTTATCAAACACTAGCATAAGATTGCCAGGTAACATTTATGGGATGTCATTATAAAAGTTGATTTTCCCATATAATTACTGAATTATTCCAGATTGTCCGAGATTTTTAAATACTCGGGATTCGACAGCCAAACTGAACTCTTTCTCACTGTCTATAGCTCAAAAATTATATAAGTCAATTACCTACGCAATTAAATAATTTTCATAGCTAGATATAGTTAAGTCAATGACGCAATTAATTAATTTTCACGTCACAAAGTAGACTAAAGTACCTACCTACAATTTTATCAGTAGATAGGTATTGACGATACATTGCTTTTGAAGCTTCGATAAATAGATACTGATTTTATAAATCCTATCGGATGATAATAAATAGTTAATTCATTTTAGATTACGATATCAAATCGGAATTATTCGTCTAGGTATATTTGGGACCACTGAAATATTTGCTGGTTTTTTTTAACATTACAAAGTTGTTAAATAGTAAGTAGTTAGTTTAAAATTTAGTTATCGCCACACAGCACTGAAAACAATTGTAGTGCTTCATTTTGTTCCTCTTCCTCCACTTCTCCTTCCAACCAGAATGTTTCCATCATTCCTTTGCCCTGTGAAAACAAGAATAAGGGCCTATACTAAAATTACGTCACAAGGATTTCGTGATTTGTTGACCCACCCCGTGCATGTCACATGTCACATTTATGATACCCCCTCTTTCACACTAAGAGGGAGGCCCTTAGTGTGAAGTCACATATTTTTCAAGAAAATAGAACTTTCTAGGAATAAAACAAAATAGCAGTTCATATATATTTTTTAAATGATTACATGTGATATCGCAAAGATGACCTCTCTAAACCCTTGTCACACAATGTCCCATTTCCTATTGCCGTCCACTGCTGAAGGTAGGCCTCCCTCCCCCAAAGAGCGCCAACCATCCCGGTCTTGGGCATCCATCCGCTGCCAGCTAACTTTAATTTTAATTTAGATATGGTTTATAAGTTATGCAAATGGAAATCCCCACTATACTACGTTTCAGAAGCTTACGAGCCCTGAATAGCCCATGTTCGATCTAGAGCTTATTTGAAATGTACTTTAAAAAGTTTTGGGAGAGATTGGATCCAACCTTGACTTTGATGACTCCTCTCTGTCGAAGCCGAAACCTTCCAGCAGGCAGTTGAGCTGCCGTGATTGCCGATATTTGAACTCGACCAGGCTGGAAGTAAAGACGGAATTATATTTAGAAAGGTAAATCAGCTGAGGGTGATTTGAGTGAGAAAGTAAATGTTAGGTAGGTACTAGCGTGAAGCGTCAGTTAAGGGTTTTCGCGAATCTTCCCATGTTCTCGATAGGCTAAGAATTCTGGGCTTCGCCACGTTACTTTTTTTTTTAAAGCTTATGTACTAGCAATGTGGGTCACGCATTGCTAGTACCTTAGTTCGTCAAGTTCGACGCTCTAGCTAATATGTCGCAAGTTGAAGCGACGGTAGCCTAATCGCTAGGGCGCAGGACTTGCGATCATGTGGTTGCCGGTTCGAAACCCACCCATTGCACTACCTACGTGAACCCACTCGTAACACAAGCATTTAGCTTAGCATGAGGGGTTAACAAGAATACTAGTAATGTGTGACTCACATTGCTAGTAAGTTAAAAAAAAAATACTACCGCCGCTTCACATTGAAATTCCTAGAACCGTTTTAGAGAAAGCCATTGAAAAAGAATCAATATTGCTCGTATTAGAACATAGGTAATTTTTCTACAATCATCATCAACCTATTTACTGTCTGGTCAGGCTGTCAGACTGGGCAGAGTACTTAATTAATGAATTAAGCACTAATTTGGACAATACATTTTGGTACCTCGGAAGAAGTCTGCATTCTGCTGGCGGTATTGACAGTGTCTCCCACGAGGCAGTACCGAGGCAAGCGCAAGCCGAGGACGCCGGCCACGACCGGACCAGTGTGAATGCCTGTTGAAATGCAATCATCGTCTATATTAGGTTTAGGTAGCTTTTGGGGTTCACCAACAAAACTGTGCGATAAAATTAAATTTGGTAGATAGACTGAATGTTGTAGGTAACTGATGTTTCTATATCAGCTGGAACCTATATATAATCCTCTAGATCAGTGGCTCCCAGTGTCTGGACCGCAACCAATCTCATAAATACTTCCTAATTCGGGGTCATGACATAAAAATACCAGACAACCATGAATGTTAACTGTTTGACTGATTGTTTTCAGGTCCGATTCAATATTTTGGGACCCATAGTTTTGCTTTAGATTCGTCGTTACCTATAGTTAATGCAGGGATTGCCCGCGAGATGGCGAGGGCAGCGCTGGATGCAGACGCCGCGTGCGCACGTCTGCGTTCAGGCGCTCCGGACACCAGCATGTACACAGTGCCCACAGTCTCCACCTGGAAGTAAAGAAATTAGGTACTTAAACAGTTGGAAGTTTACAATAGTTACTTTACTAGCTATAGCTAAATTTCTAATACAGTCAGTTCGAATGTGAATTTTAGTAAGCATCGGAACACGTGCCGTACTATGGATATTGCGTAGATTCACCTAAGATGCACATTTTGTATATTCTATGTAGACTTCACCCATAACGATAGCCAGCTGCATGAGCCAGACATCCTGAGACAGATTTGAAATGGTTACCAGCAAAAATGGGCACTGCTATACTACCTACCTAATTTATTTAGTATGCCGCAGTGGTAGCCTCTAACTATTCGCAAATTTCGCAATAATATTGTGTAATATTACGGCAAAGGAAAACATCGTGAGGAAACCTGCATGCATGAGAGATTTACTCGAGGGCTTGTGAAGTCTACCAACCCGCAGTACGCCAGCGTGGTGGACTTTAACCACTTTTCTCAAACTGAGAGGAGATCTATGCCTAATAAGATAATGAATGGGTTGATCATGTAGTATCTTATTAAAGGCGCCTATTTAACAAGCCCCAGTAGGAAAAAAAACACTCAAGGTAGTTACCTTATAGACTCGATGTGTATCAAGGAGTCTGTCAATCCTGGAGTACACATCGTTCATGTAGGCGACTGTCTGCATGACGTCAGCTCGTGTCCCAGCCTGCGCTAATTGCACCGCACAAAATATTATCGTTACATTTTCAAATGCCTGTAATACAAAAAAAAAACAGTTTACTCCAACATTCACAACACAAAGCAACTAAGCAAACAATACCGAAAATGGAGAACTAGGCAGGTCATCTTTTGTGTGATCAGAATAGACCACCAGGTGTTTGCAGTAGGTAAGCATGAGAACAGCTACAGGGCTGATTTTTTAATCGTAAATAGGTATATTATGATTTTTGGTAATGCAAATAATATAGAATTTATTTATTTCTTCGTATCAAATTTGAACAAGACCTCACCCCTACGACAAATATTGCAGGTTGAATTAAAAACAGGAACTCATTAAGTACCTGACAAGCCGCCATGGGATCCTTCCCTGCCCGCAAATGATCAGCGATTCCTTTCGGTATCATAGAATACAGCAGCTGGTCCCCCCTCTTCTTCCACTGGTCTAGAAGTCTGCAGGACTTTTCTAATGAAAGACTCCTGCTTTCGGCCTTCTCGAAGAGCAGTTCGAGCCGGGAGAGGTGCTGCCAGCCTTGCAGAAGCATTTCTTTAGAAAGGCCATGTCCGTTCATGTCAGCGAGGGACAAACCCGCGTGACGTAGTTCGTCCAAGTCATTGAAACTGAAATAAAAAAAACGAGTTTAAGTAATTACTTGGGATTCAATGAAAGACACTTGAATTCCACTTATATGAATGAACCACACCATAGTTTGACAACTCCATAAGTAATTAGTTATTAATGACACAAAAAGCTAAAGTCTTATAGCTTTCTATGTATTATGTTCATAATTTAGGTACTATACTATCTGTGGTCACAGATAATAGAATACTAGTAACTATACGTTCCAGATTATTCGTTTTAGCAAACAATCAATCTAACTAAAGCATCCGAGGTAACAAAATACAAGTTGGTATTTTTCACCTTCTTACTGTACAATTCTGATAATTGATTAGGGATTTAGCAGTTAAAACGTAACAGATAGTCTACCTACTAGGGTTTCAAAACAATTCATATTCAAAGCACAATCATGATATTACTAGCTTACATAGGACTGCAGAGGAATATGAGCGCGTCAATCTCTTCTAGCAAGTAGATGGGTCCACGCAGCAGGACGGAGCGCGCCCCTTGAGACCCTCGCCTCACCTCCGCGCAGCCCCGGGCGCGGTACCGTAGAAGCTCCAGGTCAAAGATCATTGTTTGCATGCACACCACCTAATTAACCATAGATTATAAAGATATTCTTAATTATCTGTTTTAGTCTTTTAGAATCTAAATACAATATGAAAATTAGGGCCCTAACATATTATATCATAGTAGTATTAGATTTTTTCTGAATAATTAAGATCGAAACATTACATAACATACTATCACGCCTGTATTCCCCGAAGGGTTAGGCAGAGGCGTACTTATGTACATCTACAGTTCGCCGGTATGTTTAGGTCCCATGTAATAGGGGGCGACCCTATTGCCATTAACCGGGCACAAATTCCTAACTCCGAGCTGCTACTGGGAATTTCATAGAAAAACCCAATAACACTGCTCGACCTAGGAATCGAACCCAGGACCTCTAGCATAGCAGTCGCGCTCAGGACCACTAGGCTAATGAGGCAGTTTAAGCTAGGCAGTTTAACTAAGCTATCATAATGATCGAAATACTGAATCAAATCATGAACAAAACGAATCTTCTGTTGGTTGAAAGCGCGACTGCTCCTGGGTTCAATTCCCAGTATCACGAACTATTGTCAATACCAGCTCGAAGTTTAGGTGTACATCAGTAGATTATACACCTTTGCCTGCCTCTTAGTGGGTAACGGGTTTGATATGTTTTACTATGTTAATTAACCCATCAAGTCCCGTATTACAGACAGAATGCAAAATCTATATTTTTTTATGGGATAGGGGAGCAAACGAGCAGACGGATCACCTGATGGTAAGCGATAACCGCCGCCCATGGACACCCGCGACGCCAGAGGAGTCACAAGTGCGTTGCCCGCCTTTTAAAAGGGTTTGGGCCTCCGGTAACCTCATTCACTTGGCGAAACACAACGCAAGCGTTGTATCACGCTGGTTTTCTGTGAGGCCGTGGTATCACTCCGGTCGAGCCGGCCCATTCGTGCCGAAGCATGGCTCTCCCACGTCAAAACTTGGCATCGGGGGGTCATTATGGGAAATGAATTGAATTAAGATCAATATCATTGATAAAGTAAGGCTAAGCAAGTAGGTATATAATATAACTAGCGACCCGCCCGCGGTTTCACCCGCGCTGCCCCGTTCCTAAGAGTCGTAGCGTTATGTTATATAGCTTAAAACCTTCCTCATGAATCACTCTATCTATAAAAAAAAACCGCATCAAAATCCGTTGCGTAGTTTAAAAGATCTAAGCATACATAGGGACAGACAGCGGTAAACGACTTTGTTTTATAATAAGTAGTGATAGTGATTAGATTAAAAATAATCTGGGGTTATTTACCTTATCCCACGTGAAAGCAACTTTTGGTTTCCTCAGGCGCAGTATTTCGGAGATAGCAGATTTTTCTATGCGGTTGATTGGTCCACCCCATGTGGCAACAAGCTATAGTTACAAAAAATATATTACTTAGATATATCTTATATATAAAATTCTCGTGTCACAATGTTAGTTACCATACTCCTCCGAAACGGCTTGAGCGATTTTTATGAAATTTTATATGCATATTCAGTAGGTCTGAGAATTTGCTACTATCTTTTTTTTATGTATTTTTTTCATAGGCTATTGAATATTTTGAAAAAAATAGGGATTCTCCACCCGTGCGCAGCCGGGGCGTGCCGCTAGTAGTCTATAAAATCTATGTAAGGGGCTACAAATAAATAAACATTTTATCATATCTTCTAGAAAAAAGAAAAGTTTTGTTTTTAATAAAAAGCTTACTAGCAATGTGGATCGCACATTACTAGTATTCTTGTTAACCCATTGTGCTAAGCTAAAATGCTTGTGTTACGAGTGGGTTTACGTCGGTAGTGCAATTGGTGGGTTTAATTTGACTAAGTTTTGTTTTTATAGCAACACGTTTTATAGGGATGGTGCGAATAAAAAAACACATAAAATATCTCCATTTACTCTCTCTCCAGCCCTGAGGATCTTCATTCTTCTGTCCAGCAGAACTCCGAAGGGGAACAGTTGCAGCAGCAAGGACGCTGGTACTGCTGGCAGAGGACATGGCAGACTCTTACGTAACATTAATGATTGGACCTGCAATTGAAGTAAATTAGCAATTAAGTAAGCGACACGTTTGCGTAGCGTCTGAATGATCGACTTCTGCCCCATGTATTGTGGGTTCGATCCTCACACGGAGCAAATATGACCAGGAGATAGTGGTTCTAGGTCTGGGCAATTATGTATGCGGAAATTTGTGTTTGTAAAAGCACCCTGTAACTGTATTATGTGTGTACGTTGTGGCCTGTCTAAGTAGACACCTAATTTCATTTGTCGCTTGATGGTGTGCGTTTTTACCACATAGTTTATTTATTATCTAGAAATGACATCGGGTTCTCAAATAACGTGAATCTTCGTTTAATATAGTCGACCTCGGTCAAACTTGGACATCCTTCAACGTCCTCACATCTTTTTATCGCAATATTGTAACAGTGAAGTTTGTAATTTATTTATTTTAAAAGAGTGTCCATGGAGTTTCTTGCCGGATTCTTCTCCATAGGATCGACCTTTTGGAACCGTGCAACTAGAATCATAACGTTTCAAAAACGCTTGTAAATGCTTATTTGAAATAAAAACATTTGAACTTGAACTTGAACCCACGTTATAGGACAAAATTCTACTGTGAACGTACCTATGGTGTTATTTGAAAACTGCCCCCTAAAAAAAATATTAGAGAGCCGACCACTGAGTTGCTTTTGAAACCACAACACTTTATAAATACTTACACCTAGACATATCAGGCTCCTTTTATCGGCTTTATTCATTATAGCTTCTGCCCGCGGCTTCGCTCACGTGAAGCTATATCAGGAGTAAAAATGAAAAACCAACATTGATGACCTCTTCTTTGTATGGGCCTCTTTACATCAGGGAGGTCAAGCTGTATCTCAGGATTTATTTATTTAATTTAGATAAGAAGTTCACCAGTTTTCAAGTTGGAGCATAACTTTCTAACAGTGAAAATAAAATTTAAATCTATTCAGTAGTTTTTGCTCCAACCCGTAACAAACAGACAAGAATTTTAAAAATTACATTTTCGGATTCGGAGACGTTTATATACCATAATCCACGTGTGTTTTTTTAAATATCTTCAATGTACAGACACAGCTGTTTTACAATTTTATAATAGTAGAGAAGAGAAGAAGAAGAGCAGATAGCATTTTCTTCCACGAGTTTCTTTCAGTCTACATTCCAATATTCACACAGTATTGTTTCTAATGCTCCCACTATTATTATAGTTATATAAGGTCGAATAGGAGCTTAATAATATCGAGTAGCGCATTAAAATATTAGCTACATCCGAGTAATGGTTTAGATAAATAGATGATGAATGATTAGATGAATTGTAATGCCAGAAGCTATCTTCAACCTTTCCCATGAAAAAGTTCGAGGTTAATACATAAGTAATACATAGGTACCTACACATAGGTATATGTAAGTAGTAGGTACATATAGGTAGGTACTACGTTCATTTCAGTAAGCAACAGCGCATATTTTATTTATTCAAGCTTTAACCTTAATTTAGGAAAGTACCTATGAAAACAGTTTGGTGAGAGTAGATTTGTAGGATACATACCTACATTTTATTTTATATGAAAGCTTGTGGACGGTGTGCGGCGTAGTAAAAATCCACTTTGTACATATACTAGTGGTATATCGTCTTAAGACTACTGTGGAGGTAAAGTGAAATAATCTACCTACATGCTTTCTAAAATCACCTAACGACGAACATAATAATTGTTCCACCAGAACTGGTACATTATTCGGCAATGTCTCCATAATAAAATGGTTAGATACCATTCCGCCTAAATTTCCCATGAGACTAAAATCAATCAGAATTTCACAGAGATCGAAACTTCGAAATGGTTCTGATTTCTGACATTTACTTACGCGAATATTAGACATTGAAATTTAAACTACGTTTTCCCGTTTTTTCACAATATATTGATATCATTAAATTCCTGACGTTTCGAAATTGTTTCCAATATCTATTTTTAAATAGAGATTCCAAGGGCGTCATTGTGTAATAAATAACTCATCGATGCTGTTCCAAATTGTCACTTTTACATAACAAAATTTCTCAGAATAAAATGATTGAAGTCCCTCCCTAATTGCTCAAATCAGTACCTATTAAGTCTCCATGAATTCTAGACATCGTAAAGTATCAATCAAGGTATAAATACAATGCAATGGCGAGCTCAACAATGGACAGTCAATGCTACTATTTTGGTGCAAACGACAATGATTGGCATTCTGTACCCTAGATGGTGTACTATAATTATATTTATTACAGAGGATGCTTGCCGTGTGGTCTCCGAGAGTCCATAGACGATATGTTCAATATAAATCAAACTAAAAATAAAGATTCGACAACGCGCGAGTGATACCCCTGGTGTTGCAAGCGTCCATAGCCTACGGTAACCGCTTAACATCAGGCGGGCCGTATGCTTGCTTGCCACCTTAGTGATGTAAAAAAAGAAACTAATTAGCATTCAGAATAGGTTTGGATTAGATATTTTTGACGATCATTACGAGTTTTCTACGTTATAATCTTAAAGAGCCATGGATTTGCTATGACTGAAAAACTTTCTTCAAAATGTGAAATTGATAATCGGCAAGGAAATCGGATTTGTCGGATTATGTTGGATTTGACAAAGTACATACTTCGAGATAAGCGTCGCAATGCTCTTTATCCTAGCAGATTAATTCGCATCTACATTCCACAAATAGAACGGAGAGATATACGAAGGTAGTGTTCATAAGTGAATGTTAATGTAACACGATCAATGTCTGCTGAGTTACAGTAGACGAACATTTATGATCACTTGAATAGAAAAAAAAAATGATTTTCATAAAAATTTAATTGATGAGATGATACACTGTAGTTTGAACATTCATGTAAACCAATAAAAAATAAATATTGTAAAAGTACTTCTTAGAAATGTGGTTTTATTTATTGTTGTCTTTACATAACATACCACCACGCCTGTATTCCCCGAAGAGTTAGGCAGAGGCGTACTAATGTACACCCACAGTTCGCTGGTATGTTTAGGTCCCATGTAATAGGGGGCGAGCCTATTGCCATTGACCGGGCACAAATTCCTAACTCCAAACTGCTACTGGGAATTTCATAGAAAAACCCAATAACACTTTGCTCGACCTGGGAATCGAACCCAGGACCTCTAGCGTAGCAGTCGCGCTCAGGACCACTTGGCTAATGAGGCAGTTCTTATTATTTAGGCTTATTCTTATTTGGCTATTGTTGTCTTTCAGTGTTGTATACTTAGATATTAGACCATTTATCAGATTTGATTACAATTGTATCTATGTTTACCACTTCGCACGATTCATTAAGGACAGTAAACCGTGATTTTATGTCTGTATAGAAAGGCTGGAATTGGGACAATGTTCCATTACTGTTACTGTTTTACTACGCACAAGTGACTGTTTTATGGAGCATTCAAGTTTCATCTGTTGTTGGAAACATGTTTTGATTAGTTTCAATTTAGTTTCGTTTGTTTGGTAGCTAATAGTGCTGGGTCAGTCACCAACCCGCTTGAATGTAGGTTATCCAATGGCTCCAAAAATCATTTTTGAATAACCATTTCCCTATCTTGTCCCCTTAAATGTACAGTTAGAAACAAGTATATCGTATTAAAGCGGCAGTAGCCTAATGGTTAGGGCGTCGGACTTGCGATCATGTTGTTGCCGGTTCGAAACCCACCCATTGCACTACCGACGTGAACCCACTCGTAACACAAGCATTTAGCTTAGCACGAGGGGTTAACAAGAATACTGGTAATGTGCAACCCACATTGCTAGTAAGCTTTTAAAGAAAGAAAAAAAAAAGTCTGTGGTTAGAAATAACTGTGCCTGTGCTAAATTGGAGTTAGCTGTTCCGAACGCCCGCGTAGTCAATCAAGTGATGTTTTTAAGTTTTAACGTCCCCTGCCCCTTGGTGATACGTGGTGGGGTTTTAGGCTACCCAAAAATCACGTGTATTTTTCGGTACAAAGTATTTAAAAAAAGAATCTGTTTCGGTTGAGAAATCGCGCGTTATGCGAAAAAAAAGACCCGTGATATTCTATTGCACCCCCTTCCTCTTGTGATATTTCGTTTTTTTCCGAACCCCTCTTTCAGACCTCACGTGATTAAAGGACGATCCCTAGGTAGAATCAAAATATTGAAATCAATAAAGAAAATAATCAGGAATTTGAAATATTTATGACCGCGATCGTCTCTATGGTAGACCGAGTTTTTTTAGCAGCCGCCAATAGGCTCGCCCCCTATTTAATGGGAACTAAACATACGTACCTGTGAACTTTGGGTGTACGTACGTTAGTACACCTCTGCCTGTCCTTCTCTTCTCTTCTTTCCTTTATCTTTTGTCGCTTAGCGTATAATATTAGTTTTTAGCAGAATGCATGGTTTTCCAGACAAATCTCAGTGGTTTTTGGTCTAATGTTATATTTAATGTAAAAAAGCCGTTCGGTTTATGAAGACGTGATGCTATAAGTATATGTTAACCTACCTTATAAAGAGAGTGTAAAATAAATTTAGGCTACTTAGTAATGAACAGATTTCCGCACGAGTTATAAATATCAATGATTCAATTTGGTTGAAACGCATGTAATTTGTTATGGCAGTTGTTATCCGGATTACAAGCCAATAGCAATTTCGGGCGCCAGGAAAAGGTTTTGATATTTATTTACGAAACCTGTTGGCAACGTAATGTGAAGGAACTTGATAAAATGGGTCAGTGTAAGGTGGCGAGTAGCTATACCAAAAAAACGGATTGTGTACGAAATTGTTTCATTTTAGAGACTAAATCCCTAATACGAATGATGGAGATATGACCATTGGACTGCAAGCAAAGGCATCGACTTTGAATCGAAGGAACGCATCATCGTCAAAAAAACATCGTGAGGATTTTCTCAACGGACGTGCGAAGTCTGCAAACCCGCATAGGCTAGCGTAGTGGACTAGCATGCTCTTTTACTCGCAGAAAAGACCCATTCTCGGCGGCGGGACTGTACCTATATGGGTTTATGAAGTTATCTTCACCATCAACCACCCATCGTTCGGAAAGGCTAAATTATATGATAAGGATAATATGATAAGGAACATTGGACATGCCAATGTTTTTGTCCATGTTTATTGTTTTCTTCTCTTTGTTCAATTCTATTTATTCGATTTGTCTCGCAATTTCTTTTTCACTTGAGATTCTTATTCTTTGAGATAAGTAATGTTTTGTTTTTTTCTTACATTTTATAAGAATGTTTCTTTTCTAATACAATAGTCAAAGGATAGATAGGGTGCTTTATTGAAAGATTTTTACTGTCGACGCAGAGTTCAAAAGTTTTCTTTAGTTGAATTTAACTAATATTTCTGTAGACGAATAATATTTTTCCACATACAAACACTACACTTCACCTAAAGTGCTACTGCACTACGCTTCACCATGTTCAATACAGTCTTGTGTGTGGGGAGAAATTACCAAAATGAGTAAACAATAAGTTAATAGTTAAGTACCCACTCATAGGTAAAAGTAGATACTTATACAACAATACCTTCTTATTGGTTCTTATCCACAGAAATTCCTCATTACTATGAATAATATTTATAATATAATATTTAAAACTGCCTCATTAGCCAAGTGGTCCTGAGCGCGACTGCTACGCAAGAGGTCCTGGGTTCGATTCCCAGGTCGAGCAAAGTGTTATTGGGTTTTTCTATGAAATTCCCAGTAGCAGCGCGGAGTTAGGAATTTGTGCCCGGTTAATGGCAATAGGCTCGCCCCCTATTACATGGGACCTAAACATACCGGCGAACTGTGGGTGTACCTTAGTACACCTCTGCCTAACCCTTCGGGGAATACAGGCGTGATGGTATGTATGTTATGTTATAATATTTATTAACAAAAAAGTCAATTTTAAAGTAAAGAACTTATTTGAAATAACTAAATTTATTTATGTTTCCATGGGAACAACGCTGTATTAACGAGCTCAGCATGTCAATATCATGTTTTATGATTCCGCATCGTATGTTCCACATAATTGGCCCTAATTATGTGTGAAGATGGTAACATAATACTATACTTACCTACTACGCTGACAATAAAAAAAGTAGATCGAGTTAAACTCTGAACTTAAATAAGTATGAATGCTTTGAGCCAATTAAGCTACCCAGATTAGGAGGTACACGACTGACAAATTGAGACATCAGGTACACTAAATCAGTAAAAACGTATTGAAAAAATTTTTAAAACAGAAGAGTGCTATTATAGTGCAAAAATTGTCAGCTTCAGCAGTTGGACTGTTGATTTTTGCCCTGAAATTCGAATCTGAAGTTTAGTGTAGTTCAGTGTTAAGTAGAGATATTGTCCATTCCTAATTTTCATCAATATTTCCTATTCGTTTTCATCGAAGCTGACTGTCCCTTAAAAAATTGACTTACATAATCGCTGTTATCGAACTCCAACCTCAGCACTGCCACATAGTAGTTTCCTTCCATGCTCTCCTTCACCACCGAAACCTTCAACTTCAGCGAGAATATGTCCTCAGCTATCTCATACAGCTGACCTAAAATGGGCCTCATGTTAGTAAAGTCGGAATCCAAACATTCATTTGTTGGAGATACTAGGTATTCACAGCGTCCTGAAAAGAATCGGCAACGAGTGGATACATGGTCACATGTTGCCATGGACACAATATTTTGAAGGGATATAAGTACTGTTTGTTTTTCATGAAACATATTAAAGGTACAAGATGCAGTGAAATACCCTCCATGTTTAGTGTAATCGGTAGGCGATTAATGTATGAGTTTGCCTGACTTCAAAGCTTTTAACAGTTTTGCTGCCAATATGTTGTAGCCTTATCGTCGGCCTGAGACATAACTAATGTCGATTCGCTTAAAGATTAATTAGTGATTTTCACTAAAAACACTCAGTTAGTTTGTAATTATATTTACCCATAAGATAATGCGTGTATCCAGTCCTGCCACTGCTATACACGAGTTCGGCGCCATGCCTGTGCGCACGAGTGAGCTGCATGCTCGGAGAGCGCATGCGCGGGAACGTGAAGCGCATGCGTTGGTGAATGTTGTCAACTGACTGCAGAAATGTGCAGAAGTAACGCCCTGTCGCTCGGATCATTGTGTCGTAGCTAAAGAAATAACAATTTACCATATGTAATAGATCTGGGTTTTATCTTGAATGCCACCATTATGTATATTACGTTGGACTAGGTTAAGGAATCTCTTGATCCACCTCCTGGATTTTCGGTAGGTACTACTATGGTTTTCGTCAACTTTTAAGCCAGTTATGGCAAGCAAATGCTTCTGCCTATGTCTTTCTTCAAATTTTCGAATAGAAGGGGAGATAGACAATTAACACAGTTCAATATACAATATACCTATCTTGCAATGACCTTTGTCTAGCCTTGGTCTTAGGTTTTCTATCGTTGACCTGATAAGACAGAAAGTTGACCTAATAGAGGTCAACATTGCGATAGTAAGTATAGGTACCTTTAAAAGATATCTTAAAAGAACTATTTTCATTGTTTATACGAAAGAGTACATTACAATTGAACCTTGATGAAATCGTTGGGATACGCGGCATTTTTTGAAGACATCAATAATTTTGCTGACGGCGCGATATTGGCGGGCCTCAGATAATTTAATCCTCGCCCTTGTAATGTGATTGAACAAATAAGATTTGGGTGAGATGGGATGTAACTTTTATTCTTTTAACCTTGGAACAAGGCCTTAGGAAATTAAAGAATCCCTTTATTGTAAAGATGGGAAAGTCCGATTGCAAATTGAACTTCTCGCAGATCGAGAAAATGAAATTTATTCTCAAATAACTATCGCAAGGCCTCTCTAGCTGGGAGCCTATGATACTAAATTTTATAGGGACTTACTCGAGCTTCGTGGGGCATTCTCATATACTATCGCAAGGTAAGTGTTGTCAAAGCTGGTTTTAAATTGCAAATGTTGTTTCGTTCGAATATTATTTCATATTTTCACGAAACTACACTAGAAAATGGATAATCCAAATAAATTTAATCTTTATGAGAAAAAGGTGTTTTGGTTTTGTATTTTATGTAAAAATTACTTATTTCTTAGTTCTATTAAACTTACCCGTAATTACTAAAAAACTTTACGAAACATCTGCCAAAGAAGTGCATGACTTTTTCTGGTGTGCCAAACTTCTCTCTCATATAGTTCAACTTGTCTCCACTGACAAGACTGAGGCTGTTGAGACGAGGTCTAGCTGGAATGGTGGATCCCCGACGTTTGTACACGTCCAAGGCTACAGTACAACTTGTTTTGCGAACGTTTGCCTTGATTATAGAGTTCTTTTTGCAATTTTCAGTTTCTGGAGATGTTGGTTCAGAAGCAGGTGCCTCCACTTGACTCGTTTCAGGTATAGGCTCTTCAGTAGCATCCTTGACCCTATGATTTTCGAATTTCATGCCCAAACTTCTCCTGATGAATTCTCGAGCAACCACTTCCGCTTCTCCATTGATTCTTGTTTCGTTAATTTTGCCCGTAGAAGCCGCCACCGGTGATCTGATCTCTTCTGATGAATTGTAAGCTTCGATTTCTTTCTTGGTGACGGTTTTTAGAGCGTTGGTGGCGGTGAAGGGGCACCTGTAGTTTTGGCTCCTATTGTCAGCGTGGACTGAGGCGCTTCGCCAGCTGGGCTTGGATTTTAGCGATGGCTTCCTCGGCCCAGGGCTTCCTGGCCTAGATGCTGTAGGACTGTTCGGATCCTTAGTGATCAGCCGAGCTAAAGCGCTGGCAAGCCGTAACATCAGGGCATCTGGGTATTGCTGAACAAGAGAAGAATATTCCATTTATATAATATAACTTTTTATTGGATAAATAATATCTAGTAATCAATGTTATACGTACTTGGGTAGCACTGAATACAGTATTCCTCGCGCCCGCTTCCCGAAGAATCGTTTCCCATATTTCTTCTCCACATTCTTCCTGTATACAAACATTTTATTTTATTAGATTTTTTTATGAGATAGGGAAGCAAACGGGCAGGCTGATCACCTGATGGTTAGCGATTACCGCCGCTTTTGGACATCCGCAACACCAGAGGAGTTGCAAGTGGGTTGTCCGCCTTTAAAAAGGGTTTGGGTGGTCCTCCGGTATCCTCACTCATTCAGCGAAACACAACGTAGGTAAGTGTTGTTTCACGTCAGTTTTCTGTGAGGCCGTGATATCACTCCGGTCGTACCGGCCCATTCATGCCAAGCTATGGCTCTCAAGTAGGTTCGGCTAAAATAATTGGATCACAACAAACTACCCGCCACACCACATTATTTTCGTAATACCATTACGATGTATCGAGCTACAAAAGTATTAATGTAATTACTTAGTATGCCGCGTACATACAGCGCCCGTTACTTATATTAATTTCGTAATTTGACACGTGACGCCAGCGCCACGAACTTTGTCTACAACTGTCATGTTTTGTGTTTGCGAGTGACGACTCCGACTATGAAATTGTATTTGTTTTCTACGACTTCGTGGCGTCACGTGGCGTTTGTTTGAGATGAGAGTATATAAGTACCCACGTGTTTTCTACGGCTTTCACGTTGAAAACATACTAATAGGACACGTGCGTACTTATAAATTGTGTCGCTAATATTAGAAATGGTAAAGTGACCCTGACCGTCTATTTGTTTGTTTGTTTCGTTTTCGCCCCACCCCTAAAACCAGTTCTGATAAACAAACGGCAGACAACAGGTGAAATAACTAAATAACTAAGCATTGTATATCTTACACGTACCCCACAAATATGTGTTCATTACTCAGCACGTTTCCCACGTAAAGATTGTTCGCGCCCTCTGTCAAAACTAATTAATATTGAATGAGCTAGATAATGAAGTCGCAAGTCTGCGACATTTGTTTGAAGTTTCCATTTGTCTTTTTGTTCTCGCTATTTCACTAGAAACTATGAGCCGACTATTCTAATTGCAACTGAAGTTTATGATTAAAACGGGTGTACTATGACAAATCGGATATCAATTGATCGACCACTCTAAATCGAAGGTGTAAATACTCGAACGTTCTTAATATCGAATGGTTAAAAAATCGAACATTCAATATATACATCAATACATCGAGTGTTCAAAATGTCGAATATTTTTATTGAGTTTAGACTTACGTAGATACTATGTATACACGACTTACGTAAACGAATACTGTCTTGTATTATTTTTCATGGCGATTTCGTGTACGCGAGAGTAATTAGTGAATTGCTATTATGGTGACTACGAAAACCATACAGATAATTAATGAACTTTACTGACCAATAAACTGTCCTCGTACAGGCTTACCGCATGAGCTTCACAAAAGTATTTGCATCTC
This sequence comes from Acronicta leporina, assembly GCA_947256265.1. Lineage (NCBI taxonomy): Eukaryota > Metazoa > Arthropoda > Insecta > Lepidoptera > Noctuidae > Acronicta > Acronicta leporina. Next base: position 2,840,078 of record OX366523.1, read on the forward strand.
CGGAAGGATCAGTTTTTAAAAAAAAGTTACCTCACTAGGATTTTGTCCTGCTTTTATCAATGTAAATTCTCACAGACACAATCGCCCAGACCCAGAAGAACTATAACTGTAGGTCATACAAATATGTATTTGAAACGACAGTCAAGTCAAAAGTAAAATTATTATGTGGTTGAATGACATGGACTATGAAACCACAGAATCACTATTCACTATAGCGGTATGACATACACTCACTCACACACACAAACACACACACACACACACACACACAAACACACACACAAACACACACACACACTGTTTAACAGTTAACAGGAGGACAGGTGGATCATAATGATGGTTATAAGAAGCAAGCGCAGCTTATCCTTGCAGACCGATGGATACTTTACTACGACCATTTTGGGGGACTAGTTGCTTGTGGGTAAGTTGTATCGACAGACTCTTAGCCAGGAGCCCCTCCAAAATGTTGGTTTTTGTAAAACTTTAACGTTAGTTGTCTCCAGGTTCAGTACCTTTTGTTATAGGTATTTCTGAGTCACGTGGTTTCAAAGATTATACATTAATATTCTTTGAAATCACTAAAAATAAAAATCATAATTACAGGACCAGCTTTCCGCCCGCGGTTTCTGAAGGGTCGTAGCGTGATGTTTAATAGCTTGAAACGTCCTTCATGTCTATTAGTGAAAACCGCATGAAGATCCATTTAGCAGGTTTTGAGCTTATCGCGGGCAGACAGACAGACGCGGCGGGGGACTTTGTTTCTTAATATGTAAGGATACAATATTATGCTCATATGTATTATAGGTACTGTTTCAGCAAATACAGACACTGGATATCTCCATTAAGGTTTCACATCAAGACATTAAATACGATACATTTACGCACTATTAAAATTTTATAGTCTTCCATTTCGGAGAGATAAATATAAATGTAAATCCTAATTTATTTTGATACCTTCTTCTTTCAGAAAGAAATTGTTAAAGGTACCTCGTGTCTAGGTAAGGTGAAGGTGCATATAAAAGGAAAACGGATTAACATTTGACATTTTGAAAGGATTAACGATAGTGTAATAATAAATAAATATAAAAAATAAATAATAAAAATCTGACTGCCTCATTAGCCAAGTGGTCCTGAGCGCGACTGCTACGCTAGAGGCCCTGGGTTCGATTCCCAGGTCGAGCAAAGTGTTATTTGGTTTTTCTATGAAATTCCCAGTAGCAGCTCGGAGTTTGGAATTCTATTACATGGGACCTAAACATACCGGCGAACGGTGGGTGTACATTAGTACGCCTTTGCCTAACCCTTCGGGGAGTAAATGCGTGATGGTATGTTATGTTAAATAATAAATAAATAAATATTTGACCCCTTCAAATATTTATTTATTTATTATTACACTATCGTTACAAGATAATCCCAATACAATAGTGGTTGAAAAATACCAACATACCACTACGCCTGTATTCCCCGAAGGGTTAGGCAGAGTTGTACTAAGGAACACCCACAGTTCACCGGTATGTGTGTCAATCTGTGAGTTTGAGTTCCGAATTAATCGAGAAAACTCATTAACATAACATACCATCATTACCATCGCGGTATGTTATGTTAAGTTTCTCTAACAAATAAGCTGTAGAAATCGCTTGAACTTGTGGGAAATTTTGCATATGTTGTAGGTATCCACAACTAAGTAAGTATAAATTGTAAATGGTGCAACGCCCGACTAATATCTTCACTTGTTCATAACAATTGGTCACGAGTGATAAGGAGACTATTGAATGTATTTTTCACACAATAACCGATGTTACAGCTGTAAATGTTTTTTTTTTCATTACACAATCTATCCTAATTGTTAGCGATCCTATCAGCTTCACCTGTGTACATTTTCTTTTTGAGTGGATTTTCAAAAAAAAACCTTAAGTATATACTTTGTCTTGACGATTACGAACACAACAAAATCAACCGAATCGATCAATCAGCGAATCGATCAAATGATAATAATATGAGAAAAATAATTCATATTCTCGAAAATCCTTATTCTTGAAACGGCTAATTCTCAACAAAATATACCCGAAACTCTTGACATTAAATGTATGAATAACGTTCAGTAATATATGTAAACGCCCTTAATGGGACTCACCACTATAAAATGCTGGACACTTTCTAATAACCACCCATACATTTTGACTTTCAACCTTTTTATTTTAGTTCAAACAAAAATCAGAAAACAATTTATTCAACTGGTATCAGCAAGCCACAGGGTAAAAATTCGCTAACTAATGAGAATGACACTGATTAATGGACAGTGTACAAGTTTTAATCCACACAGTTTGTTTACGTCCTTGGCAACTTTGAGTAGCGTTTACCCGGCAAGGCTTTCGCGGGTCTACTGAACGGATAAGGGAACGTACTCATACTTAATATTCTATAGCTATTGTAACCCTCTATAAATGTGTGCAATGACATTTTTGCAGACTTATATAGCACCTTACTCTAGCATAACATAACATGTTGATGTAGCAACATAACAATAAATATGATGTTGGTGCTATACTATGGTAAATAATACACACAAAAAAACATAAACCGCCTACGAAATAACAACGTCTAATAATGGTTTTTTATCACTTTATCGGCAAACTTATAGCGATCTTTTTTTATGGAATAGGGGGGCAAACGAGCAGACGGATGCCTGATGGTAAGCGATTACCGCCGCCATTGGACACCCGCAACGCCAGAGGAGTCGATTGAACCTCCGGTATCCTGACTTACTCGGCGAAACACAACGTAAGCGTTGTGTCACGCCGGTTTTCTGTGAGGCCGTAGTATCACGCTTGGAGAGCCATGCTTCGACGATGAAAAGGAGGAAGGAAAGGAAAAGAATAATTCGTTATCTTATATTTAACTCTTTTGAAAGAGTAAATCAAGCCCGTTGAGAGATAGGAACATCTTACTCCCTATAATGACAAATACAGTGTGCTTTTGATTTCGTAACAATTGTGTGCGCTCGACAACACACGCACTCTCAAAGCTAGAAATATCCATCATAATTATGTAGTACGCCTGACAATTATAACAAATAGTTGATAAAGATGAATGGTAAATGAATGCAGAAGGCACGCGTCCTTCAAAGGGCGCCATAACAGACAATTGGCCTTAATGCGTTTCACCGAAGCAATTCAGTTCACTACCAACTCGCTGATTGACCAATCGTATTCATGACGTCATTATGTAGTGATAATAAATGATCAAACGAACTTACCTGTTGTGAAGTTCGATCATTATTATATGAAGTGCCCTGCTCGAAGATATATATTTAAACAAGCAGCTCTCATCATTCACTGGCAACTCTGCGCAATTTTAGAAGTAGAATCCCGATCCTAAAATTTGTTTAATCTGTACTCGGTGAACGCTTTCATTCTTTTTAGAGTCGCGAATTATCTCAAATTTTACCCGGGGTGGGATGGGTAGGGACCATATATCTTCGAGCAGGGCACTTCATATAATAATGATCGAACTTCACAACAGGTAAGTTCGTTTGATCATTTATTATATTGCGTGCCCTGCTCTCGATATATATTTAAACAAGCAGATGTTTAGAGTATTGGTAAATTTGAGATAAGCCGAAAGCATAGCATGTATTCCTGTAAAATAAATCTGTTATAATCACATTGCATTATTTTAAAACATATCAGTCTCTTGACTTTCTGTTAAGGACCAATTAGCTAACACAAAGCCGACCAGCTACAATTGCTGTGACCCTCCAGAGGGTCAGGGTTCATCAATCATTTTATTAAATATGTAAGAAACTGATTCCCTTAGATAGTATTTACGGTAGGTACCTGGAACTTGAAAATAAATGTTAATGATCATTCTTAATTGTTGGAGAATAATGAATTTCGTAGTAGGACTACATATGGCATGAATCAGCAAGATCAGTGCCTGATATTAAGTACTAAGTAATAATTCTGGATTAAGCACAGGATAAACAATAACAAAATGTTATTAAAATATCAGAATTAATATCATATCAAATCAATATAAATCTGCTGAATCGTGAATCGGTCAGTTTTCATCATAACTATTTATACCTAATTAGTTATAAATATTCGTAAGCTAAAAGGCCGACCAGCAGTCTGTGTGATTACAGCTTATGAAATTTCTTTTGTCATAGTCCTGAATGTAAAGACATGGCGCCTACCAGGTTCCAGTATGGCTCAGGTATCTATAATACTGACTCGAATAAACTTTGAAGAATACTTTATTTGACGATGTAAAACATAGTTATAGTAAGGTAGATAGGTACTTTTAAAAGAATTAAGTACATTAAAATTTCAGAGCTGTACTCTACACTACTTTCTAATCACACAATTTTCCCTTCACTGGGCGAATGGGCCATTCATCACATCTAGATTATAGATAAGTGGTAATGATTATATCAGCACACCCTTCATTCCATATCTGTTGTGCTTAATGCAGGGAACTTCATTCCATATCTGAACAACCCCTTGCCACAAAAACACTATTTCTTAAATAATCATTTAAAAATGTAATTTACAGTAAAATATGAATATAGAACTTTGTTTGGCACAGTCCTACATATATATATTGATATTTACCAATATTAGTTTTGGACTTATACATTCCCTAGAGACTCCCTTACGAACATTCCCCCCCAATTTTAGAGCAAGGATGAAACTGACTTATGACGGACAGTCTATGGGCAGCCGCAAATCCAATGATTTTTTCATAAAATACCTACTTAATACCTGGTATGGATAGAGGAGATCTCCCTGAGAATGGGTTCGCCATATACTATAGGTGCTTATCTATGTTAATATTATAAAGAGGAAAGATTTGTATGTACATATGTTTGTAACGAATTGGCTCAAAAAATACTGGGCCTATTCCAAAATTTCTTTCACGGTTTGAATGTTACATTATTCCAGATTAACATAGGCTATAGAATACTTTGAAAAAGTTTAGGATTTCTGGCAATGAGAATTGTTGGTGGATGAGGTTTCTGTAGGAAGACTGTAACCTTTATTTTTGGTGAGATTATCAGTTTATTCTAAATCTTCTAATCAAAAGGTGTTTGGAAGGACACCATAACAAAACAAAGAAAAGATAATATATCCAAGTCCAAGTGAAAGTTTCAATATTCATTGGCTTTAAATGTTTCCAGAAGACTAAGGCAATGCATTTATTTATTATGAGTCTAGCCCAGCTTTATCCTAGTAGAGGCACCTAATATTGTAGTTCTAAACAATGTAGGTATGTACCTATTTGTATCTAAATTCTCCTTATAAATGTGAACTTTGATAAGTACAAACTGTTCAAAGACTCAATATTTTTATCAGTATAATATTTTCTGAATAAATGTAATTATCACTACTATATAAACATTGGTGTAAGGTGTAACAAGCAACAACCAGAATCTTTTCCAGGTCAAATACCATATTTCTGGGTTCATTATGTAGTTCTCTTGTTTAAAAATAAAAGTACTAAATAAACTTTATTTTTAATGATGTCCTGTGACCAAAATGTGCTAGCATTTGTTAACCCTTTGCACTACTGCCATATGAATGTGGCCAAGGCAATTTAAATGAACATAGAAATGTCTATGTATAATAAATGAAATGTTTATTAGAAAATTTACTAGGGTATATGACACATGACACCTATGTCTTGTTATACAATAGGATGATTTATGATGTTGCTTAACATGCACAAAAAAATAAAAAACTATATAAATATCTTATATATTATGATGTAGGTATTGTTACTACCTACACCTCTTATCTTTTCTAAAATCAATGGTATGCACATAAGGGAATTTATGCACTATACAAATGTTACAACCTAACCTGGATTGGTTAAATGATTTTCGGTTGCCTGTCCACATTTTTTGCAAAATCCATGGGCTTCAAAGTCTAGGTCAAAATTGATTTATTTCAATTAGACCAATATAATAGTTGAAAGGTTGAACTACTTGTCAAACTGGATGCTTGTTGACACAAACAGCACTGGATTAGGTGATATAGACTTTACCAAGTAAATGCTATGTCATAATACATAAGTTATGCAATACTTCTATTTTACATGATAGGTACTCCTATAATAAACAGGAATTTTATTACAACATTTTAGTTTATCTTATCTTGTGTATAATGTACCTATTCACTGTGGCCCAGAGTTTGGTGCTAGGCAAGCTGCAATAAATATTGCTAAATATTATTATAATGACATATTTCTGGTAGATATCATACAGGAGCTAAGAAATTATCAAGACAATGATAACTGGAAATTTTTAACTGATAAATTCTAAGCATTTCTAGAGCTAAAGTTTCTATAATCATATCATCTCATCTCAATGTATATAATATAAGGAATACTTTATATTAATAACCAGATTCTATACATATTAATGTATTGATTGTCTTGTAATGTCCCCATCTTGTAAAATTATTACGCATCTGAGCAACCCAATGTAGGAATTACTTTATTATAACAATATAGGCAATACTATATTCTGAATAAACATTTACTAATAAATGTGGTTTTCCAATAACTTTTTGGTATGTAATGTCATTTCCAAATGGAAATAAAGCTCTATTTGACAGCATTCTTCTGAGATGTTATTTTTCTGATATTAAAGTTTGTTGTATCATAATGGGAAATGAAAACTAAAGTTGGCCAAAGTAGATAGCTCATCTGATTTTCCTGAAGACAGTAATGGCACCAAGGTCTTATGAGACTTGATTACAAAGGTAATTGAGTATCCTTTAACATGGTTAAGTAATACACTTAACATTGCATGCTATCCTGCAGTGAGGTAAAAAATGTGTTAGCCTTCCGGCATGACTTACCACTATGGCTAAGTTGGCCATTTCTTGCACACATGTTGGTCATGTTGGTCTTGTGCACAATGCTGGTGTTCCAGCCTGTATTGAAGATTCATGTCCTTCAATAGTAATGGGTAGTTGTGGGTTTCACTTACAATTGGTTGTAAGCTTATTGAAGAACTGGTTGCTTTTAATGGCAGGTTTTCAAAACATCTTGTCACGCAGGCATTCTATAGATGCTTACAGTGGTCTTTTACTATTTCACAACATATAAAAACTAATTATCACATATAGGGAGCACTAGAATTCTCCTTATTTTTGTTAGGGCAAAATGTCAGTCAGGATCCATCACAAAATTCACAAAGTATATCTTTTATGTACCCTTAGTGAGATGAATTTACATTGTTATTGTTATACTGCATATGTATTTATTCAACTCAATATCCTTGTCTATACTGACAATATTGTTGCTTAACAAAACAGAAAACCTGTGGATATTGTCTAACCGGGATCTGTTCCACAAGATTTTGTGGTGTCTTTAGATCATTGGGCATTGGGGCCCTCAAGGGTGGCCTTGCCCTATTTATAGGTGAAAATTGAAACAAACCAAGATGTAGGTTTATCTAGCATGAGATTGTGTCTCATAAAACTCCAGTGAGTTTTGTGTTCTTCTAGAACCATATGTACCTACTCGTTTTAATTATTATATGCACTCCTTCGAATTGTGATCAGCACAAGACTTACATGTTATTGTAATCTGCAGTAAGTAGGTATAGGTAGTTACCTATTATTTAAATCAACATACCCATGAAAAAACATTGTAGGCACTTACATGTGATTGATAAAACTGCTTATTGGAGCCTCACGGGCTCCACATAAGAGTAAGAGATCTCGTGTGTACATCTCGTGTACGCCCCGAGTCCAATGAGCACGTCAGTGTATCACGTACACCACCCGCGTCAACCGGTACCTACGAAGGTTATGGAAACTATTGCGGCTTTAAACTGCTACGAGAGCCAGTAGCCATACCGGTGTAATCACAAAACAACTTGTTGTCACTTTTATTTCATGAAGAATAATTATTATCTCCGTTCCAACGACGCTAGGTACTCCGCTTTATGACGACACTTTATTCGGCTTATAATGTTAAGACGACATTTCATTTATCGTCTAACTTTTGTAAAACTTCTTTAAGTTGCCGTTTAGGCATAGATTTGGTTGAAATTATATTAAAATACACTTTAATTAAAATAAACACAGAGAAACGCAGAATCGGTTGCCGCGCAAACGAAAAGAATGAAAGCGTTCACCGAGTACAGATTAAACAAATTTTAGGATCGGGATTCTACTTCTAAAATTGCGCAGAGTTGCCAGTGAATGATGAGAGCTGCTTGTTTAAATATATATCGAGAGCAGGGCACGCAATATAATATGAATAGGCTCGGCATAAATTAGGTCCAGGTTTACTTGAAGTGTTTTAATAGGTCTATAGTCCAGTATAGTAACTGATGGATATCGATATACTTGTATACCTACCGTTATCTTCTTCTCTATTACCTATTATAAAATTGTAACAAAACTGTGTCTGTAAGTTGAAGATATTTAAAAAAAACAAGTGGGTTAGGGTATATAAACGTCTCAGAACCCGAAAATGTGATTTTTAAAATTCTTCTCTGTTTGTCTGTTTGTTACGGGTTGGCGCAGAAACTACTGAATAGATTTTAATTTTGTTATCACGGTTAGAAAGTAAGTGCTCCAACTTAAAAACTGGTTAACTTCTTATCTCAAATAATTAAACGGTACTTGAGATACAGCTTGACCTTTCTTATGTATAGAGACCCATACAAAGAAGAGATCATCATCGTTGGTTTTTGAGCTTCAAGTGAGCGAAGCCGCGGGCAGAACCTAGTTAACATATCTTTTAAACTTCTTATAGCTATGATTGTTTTGTCTTGTTTTGACAGACAGATAAAAGAAGACACATATTATAACTATATTAAGTTTATAAGACGTTCTATGTTTTTATCTTTATAAAAATACAAAACGAAAAATAAACCTTTAGTGTCGAATTGACTATCTAGTGCAGAAACATAAAACATATCAACATACCTTCACGTTTGTATTCCCCCGAAGGGGTAGCTAGAGGCGAATCTACTAAAATACACCCACAGTTCGGCAGTATGTTTAAGGTCCCATGTAATAGGGGGCGAGCCTATTGCTATTAATGAGAACTACAAAATGCTCCTGAGAATTTCATAGACGACCTCTGTGGTTTAGTGGTTCGAGTACCGGACTGCCGACCATGGGTTCGATTCCCACAGAACACAAAAAAATATGTGATGAATATAAGTGTTTATGTTCGTCTGGGTGTTTCTTATTTATTATAAATATGTATTTACAAAAAAAAGTATATAAGTATTATATCCATTGTCTAGTACCCATAGTACAAGCTCTGCTTAGTTTGGGACTAGGTGGTGCTGTGTAAAAATGTCCCAGAATATTTATTTATTTATAGAAAAACCCAATGTCACATTGCTCAACCTGTGAAACGAACCTCAAGCATAGCAGTCACTGTTGGGACCACTAGACTAAGAAGCAATGAGGCAGGTAGTGCCAAATCAACTGTTAAATTGTACCTACCGACTTTTGACTTTTCGAATCATGCCCACATGATTTGAAAACCCACGAGGGTGAATTAAATTAGAATTTGAGATTAAGTGGATTTATCACTAATGAATCACAATTAATTGACTTACGGAATATCTTCCCTGATTTGTTGATAATTTGGGTTCCAATATTCCAACGTTGTTGCAAGCGCCACGATCGCTGAGAGACTGCGGGTGGATGGTCAGTACTTAAATGGGTCACAAAAACGTGTCTACCCACCCTCTTGCTATCATAGGAAATCAATGAAAGTCACAAAAGAAAGTTTTTTTTAATTAAGAGTCATTTTTATGAGTTCTGAAGGGTAATTAAAATGTACCTAATCTAATCTCAAAGTCAAATTTATTTTAATTTCACTTAGACCAATATTATGTAACAGGTTCTTCTGAATTGTCAAAACTGGGTGCACGGTTCCAATTAGTGGGTCAGAACCGACAAGAAACTCCATAAATACTCCTTTAAATAAAAGTTAATCTATAATTTAATTATAAATCCATTCATTCATTAGATTGTCATTAACGTTAAGATGATATTTCAAAAAGTTCAAGTATTAAGTTCTAGATATGATAATATTTTGTTGTCTTGTTTCCTTTGACATGATTTGGTTTAATATTATAATCTGCCGTATGTAAAGTTTATGTAAGACATAGATTAATATGTATATTTGGGTAATGTTCGAAGAGAATGCACCATGATGTAAGTTCGACATTGCTTCGACGCTTCAAGAGCAACTAAAGGAAGTTTGCAATAATGTTTACGGAAACGCATTATGTTTCATGACAAATGTCAGATTTTTCATACATCCTCCCGTTGATTCAAAAAGTTAAATACGAAGTACCTACTTATGTATGTAAAAAAATTAGGTATTTTATGAACCTACCTACCTGTTAAATATTAAAAAAAAAAACTTATCGTTTTGTGTGGTTTGTATTCCCGATTTTTTATTTCAATGTCACTTGTGGTTGATAGTAACCATTGATATCTTGTACCTACAGGTACTTATCAAAAATATTTGGTATATAAAAGGATCCTCGCTGTTTTGCGTTACATATACCAGTACGTAATGTAAGTTGCTTTTAATATTCTACTATTTTTATAAATTTTACTCTATTTTTACCCAAACGAATTACGTAGACAGATAAAAGAATTGAAAAATTACGTATTTAAAAATAAGCATAATACTCTGTACGGTGTATTTAAGTTTAAATAGAAAAGTAATTTAAAAATTAAACCGATTGCAAAAAAATAATATATGTTTTATGTATGGGGGTTTTATAAAGGGAGAAATAAAAGTACACATTATTAAAAATGAATCTAATAGCCAGCCTGAATAGTTTTACTTTTAGGCTTAATTACGCTAATTACTTTTTTTCTTTTTTTATTTCAGTTGTAATTTTTGATCAAGATTGTTTAACTTAACTCTATTTTTTAAACCATTTTGATGAAACTACATAAACATACCATCACGCCTGTATTCCCCGAAGGCACAATTCGCCGGTATGTTTAGGTACCATGTAATAGGGGGCGAGCCTATTGCCATTAACCAGGCACAAATTCCTGACTGCTACTGGGAACCTACCGAGCTGCTACTGGGAATTTCATAGAAAAACTAGCAGTAGCAGTCCCGCTCAGGAACACTAGGCTAATGAGGCAGTTTGCTAGTTGATGAAACTACTTACAGTTTTAGAAATCTTATGAACTTTTTACGTGCGTGGACATCATACATTAATACAGTATGAAATACTGTTGCACTCATGTTGTTACATACTAGGTACCATATAGGTACAACAACGTGCATCTCTGACAATATTACATACATGCTTAGGGTCTTAGGGGGCACCCACGCCGAGCGGCACCCTAATTTTTTTACTACAGGTTAACGGGGTACAGGGGACACGGGCGCTACATGGGAGAGACACCTCTGGTCGAATTGCTAACTTCCTTTTTTTGAAGTCGGTTAAAAAATCTCGCGCTTTGTTTCCGAACGCAAAATATTCCTGCATCGAACTCTGGAGCCATTCACTGCGCACGTGGCATTTTAGCATTTAGCAACTGTTCGAATGTTATATTTATAATTACCTTATTGTTTTTCAGATATAATCTATCTACAAATTGAAGATGGATTCCTTAACTGTGTGGAAGCTCGCTGAAAGACCAAACTATACCACTAACACAGACAAGCTATTCCCTTACGCCGAGGTGCCTTATCTGGGAGAATACAAATTGATCAAAATACCCGTTTCTCTGAACGACCTGATTGAGCATGTCGACTACTGGGGCGAGGGCAGAGTCGTATCCGGAGACGGTATTAGCGGCTTCTCAAACTGCTACAATGTTAATCATCAGTTCCAACTCGTGAGCAGTGGCCCAGACCGAGACAAGAAAATACCAAACAGGATACCAGTCAGCTACACCAACTGCGATACCAGCGCTTACATCAAAGACAACTCCGTCATCACCGTCACAGCGACGGGCGTTCATATGAGCGACTGTGCTAGAGACATCGCGCGAATGATCAACAGCGATTTTGGCACAGTAGTCGTGTATGGAGTTGATACCGACTCAAAAGAAATAGAGATCCTCGCTGCCGAGTTAAATAATAAAGGTCTATATCCGTGTCCTGGCTTCGACTTACCCAGTGAACTTCAAGGACTGTCGATGTTCAACAAACACGTTGCTTTTTTGAATGAGCGCGTCGTCAAAGGCGAATTGGATAAACACATCAACAACGGTGCCTATGATAATGCAGTAAATCTGAGTAAGAGCTTGGACAACGCGAATCGTGATATTATCAGCGAGTTAGTTACGAAGCATATCAGCTCTAATCCGCGAAAAGTCATGGCGTACGCTTATAAACTCTGGCACAGCGGAGCTAGAGATATTGTTATCAAACATTTCCCAACGCCTTTCCGTCTCATTTACGAAGAAGAAGATATGACAATAATCAACAAACAATACGGACAGGCTCTGAAACTAGATGCCAACCTTGATCATTATAACGACAGACTCGCTTGGGGCGACAAAAATGACAAAACTAGTGCCAGAGTGAGCTGGAGAATCATCCCCGTTTGGGAAAATAATAATGTCACATTCAAACTGTATAATGTCGATTGCAACATGTATTTAAAACTTGACGTAAATGTCGACAACATTGGGGACAGAAAATGTTGGGGTTCGTACAACTCTAATGAAGTCAGGCACAGATATTTCTTGGAGCCAATGATTAAAAATGGAACGTTGGTATTCATTATAATAAACTGTCAGTATCAACAAGGTCTGAAACTGGCTGTGAGGGTGGATGGACATGGTGATAGGCTACTTTGGGGCCATAACGGTAGCATCTATGAAGAAAATGATCGCTACAGGTGGATCTTTGCGGCTCAGTAAGCTCATTATAATATATCTGGAGGTATAAAACCTCTTTCTGTTTGAAACTGTAAAAAGAAGTCACATTTATTTATTTTATTAACATAATTACACATTTTATTAACATTCTGCTTTATATTTGACCCCTTCAAATATTTATTTATTTATCATTACACTATCGTTACAGGATAATCCCAATACAATAGTGGTTAAAAAATACCAACATACCACTACGCCTGTATTCCCCGAAGGATTTTTTTAGGTAGTAATTCGCCGGTATATTTAGGTCCCATGAAGTAGGGGACGACACACAATTTCTAAACTCCGAGCTGCTACTGAGAATTTCATAGCAATCGAAACCAGGACCTGTTGACTAACTAGGCTGAAACACTAGTTAGTCAACACTGGGGAAGTTGGGTAGCAACAAAGAGCTAAAATACTTTAACGCTTACATAACCCTATCAATATCAACACAATATATCAGAGCAACTATTTCATACGAAATACGAAGTAAGAAAGAGGGTGAGCCGAGAGTGTATCTTCTCGAACTGACAGTAGCTAGGTACATCATCACTGTCATCCGGTAGGAGGCGCTGGGGTGGCTGCTACCGGTTGTTGGGTTGCCAACAGACCTCAAGCGTAGCAGTCGCACTTGGGACCACTAGACACTATGTTATGTTAAAAACGGGAGGTAGTAAAAAGCTTATTATTAAGTAAACTCGTGTTTCGTTTCCATCTAAATAAAATAATACTACGAGTTGTTCTCCATTTCCAAGTCCGATAATGTATCTGGATATATTTTTGTAATGATAGGTAGGTACTTGTTGTAGGGTTTACGATGTTAACCTAATTTAATATTGGATATCATCAATCATAATTTTGTAACGTTAGTGCATGATCGATCGCCATTATTTCATGGGATAGGTGGGCAAACGAGCACACGGATCACCTGATGGACACCCGCAACACCAGAGAAGTCACAAGTGCGTTGCCCCACTTTTAAAAGGGTTTGGGCCTCCGGTATCCTCACTCACTCGGTGAAACACAACGTAAGCGCTGTTTCACGCTGGTTTTCTGTGAGGCCGTGGTATCACTCCGGTGGAGCCTCCGGCCCATTCGAGCCGAATCAGGGCTCTCCCACGGCGGCAGTGTTTACTCATAACAATCACAATATCCATTTTTTATTATCTTCTTTATCAACTGCCTCATGAGCCATTGGTCCTCAGCGCGACTGCTACACTAGAGGTCCTGGGTTCGATTCCCAGGTCAAGCAAAGTGTTATTGAGTTTTTCTATGAAATTACCAGTAGCAGCTCGGAGTTAGGAATTTGTGCCCGGTTAATGGCAATAGGCTCGCCTCCTATTACATGGGACCTAAACATACCGGCGAACTGTGGGAGTAAATTAGTACGCCTCTGCCTAACCCTTCGGGGAATACAGGCGTGATGGTATGTTATGTTATGAAAAACATTCAAGGTCCAATTTCTTCATGACTGATAGATGATATGCTGTGAATCTGTGAGTTTGAGTTCCGAGTTAATCGAGAAAACTCATTAAAATAACATACCATCGCGGTATGTTATGTTTCTCTATCAAATAAGCTGTACAAACCGCTTGAACTTGTCGGAAATTCTGCATAGGTAGTAGGTACTTATCCACAACAAAGTAAGTATAAATTGTAAATGGTGCAACGCCCGAATAATATCTTCACTTGTTCATAACAATTGGTCACGAGTGATAAGGAGACTATGGAATGTATTTTTCACACAATAACCGATGTTACAGCCGTAAATGATGATGATATGTATCTGTATCTGTACTTATGATATAAGTATGATAAATTTCAAATCCAAAATGGCCGCCATCACAAAATGGCGAATTAAATGTTTTTTAAAACCCCCTCAATATGGGGATCAAATAAAAGGACTTGACTAGTACAATACTATAGGTATACATTGAAAGGGAATAAGGAATAAATTAAATCTAAAATCTAGATAAAAATTTTAAACAGCTTAAATGGGGGGTAAATTGGAGATGACCATTTCAGTTTAATCATTACTGCTTCTCAATCTGTGCAATTCTGCCAAAGCCGATATGTCATGAGGATTATTGAACAGCTTCCTTTGGTTGAGCTCGCAAATAGCGACACCGTTTAAACTTTTTACACGGCTTAAAGCCACGTAGGCTTGGCCTTTTGCAAAATTTTTTTTGCCCAAATATATAACAGCCTTTTCAACGGTAGTTCCTTGTAACTTATGTACAGTAACAGCCCAACTTAAAATAATCGGAAACATTGTTCTCTCAATGTTGCCATACCCTCTGAGACCTTGAAAAATTATAGTTTGTGGACGTATGGGAATACAACCATTTTCATCTTTAGAACTCCTGCCAATGGACTCGTCATCAAATTTAATAAATATTGTTTTTGGAAGTTCACCTTCTTCGAGTTGGTCTCGGCGAAGTCCACGCCATTCAATTTTTTTGATTACCCCCATGCTACCATTAACTAGCCCTTCAGACACCTTTAAGTTTACTCTTAGCATCACTCTAGCCCCGATTGCAATTTTTATTGAATTGAGCAACCCTCCCGTACAGTTTGGATCTTGCGGGATAGAAACTTGGTTAGGTTTTTGGCCATAGGTGGCAGGTTCTTTAGACTCGTCCAGAGAATTTATAGTATAAACTTTAACTGCATCAGCCATTATTTCTACCATTTTGTCATTGTAGTTATTCACCAATTTTACAGTAGGAAAAATCTGTACAGCGTTACCGTCGGCAAAATCTCCAGTCAATGACACTCGACTTCTATCCAGTAAAATTTCATATTGCTCCATACTCAACTCCCCTACCCGTAGATTATTCAAAATGTCGATGAATTGAGTATCATTTTGTTGCCTGACATTGGTTTGGAGTTCACAAAGTCGAAAATATTGCCATAAATGGGGCTCTCCTTGGAATGCTAGAGGTTGCTTGAAGCACCAACTGCCTTTTACGGGCGACAATCTGGTAAATAATACACACAAAAAAACATAAACCGCCTACGAAATAACAACGTCTAATAATGGTTTTTTAACACTTTATCGGCAAACTTATAGCGATATTTTTTTATGGAATAGGGGGGCAAACGAGCAGACGGATGCCTGATGGTAAGCGATTACCGCCGCCATTGGACACCCGCAACGCCAGAGGAGTCGTTTGAACCTCCGGTATCCTGAATTACTCGGCGAAACACAACGTAAGCGTTGTGTCACGCCGGTTTTCTGTGAGGCCGTAGTATCACGCTTGGAGAGCCATGCTTCGACGATGAAAAGGAGGAAGGAAAGGAAAAGAATAATTCGTTATCATATATTTAACTCTTTTGAAAGAGTAAATCAAGGCCGTTGAGAGATAGGAACATCTTACTCCCTATAATGACAAATACAGTGTGCTTTTGATTTCGTAATAATTGTGTGCGCTCGACAACACACGCACTCTCAAAGCTAGAAATATCCATCATAATTATGTAGTACGCCTGACAATTATAACAAATAGTTGATAAAGATGAATGGTAAATGAATGCAGAAGGCACGCGTCCTTCAAAGGGCGCCATAACAGACAATTGGCCTTAATGCGTTTCACCGAAGCAATTCAGTTCACTACCAACTCGCTGATTGACCAATCGTATTCATGACGTCATTATGTAGTGATAATATGAATAGGCTCGGCATAAATTAGGTCCAGGTTTACTTGAAGTGTTTTAATAGGTCTATAGTCCAGTATAGTTACTGATGGATATCGTTATACTTATATACCGTTATCTTCTTCTCTACTAATATAAAATTGTAAAAAAGCTGTGTCTGTACATTGATGATATTTAAATAAAACAAGTGGGTTAGGGCATATAAACGTCTCAGAACCCGAAAATGTGATTTTTAAAATTCTTCTCTGTTTGTCTGTGTGTTACGGGTTGGCGCAGAAACTACTGAATAGATTTTAATTTTGTTATCACGGTTAGAAAGTAAGTGCTCCAACTTTAAAACTGGTATACTTCTTATCTCGAATAATTAAACGGAACTTGAGATACAGCTTGACCTTTCTAATGTATAGAGACCCATACAAAGAAGAGATCATCACTGTTAGTTTTTGAGCTTCAAGTGAGCGAAGCCGCGGGCAGAACCTAGTTAACATATCTTTTAAACTTCTTATAGCTATGATTGTTTTGTGTTGTTTTGACAGACAGATAAAAGAAGACACATATTATAACTATATTAAGTTTATAAGACGTTCTATGTTTTATCTTTATAAAAATGCAAAACGAAAATAAACCTTTAGTGTCGAATTGACTATCTAGTGCAGAAACATAAAACATATCAACATACCTTCACGTTTGTATTCCCCGAAGGGGTAGCTAGAGGCGAATCTACTAAAATACACCCACAGTTCGGCAGTATGTTTAGGTCCCATGTAATAGGGGGCGAGCCTATTGCTATTAATGAGAACTACAAAATGCTCCTGAGAATTTCATAGACGACCTCTGTGGTTTAGTGGACTCGAGTACCGGACTGCCGACCATGAGGTCGTGGGTTCGATTCCCACAGAACACAAAAAATTATGTGATGAATATAAGTGTTTGTGTTCGTCTGGGTGTTTCTTATTTATTATAAGTATGTATTTACAAAAAAAAAAGTATATAAGTATTATATCCATTGTCTAGTACCCATAGTACAAGCTCTGCTTAGTTTGGGACTAGGTGGTGCTGTGTAAAAATGTCCCAGAATATTTATTTATTTATAGAAAAACCCAATGTCACATTGCTCAACCTGTGAAACGAACCTCAAGCATAGCAGTCACTGTTGGGACCACTAGACTAAGAAGCAATGAGGCAGGTAGTGCCAAATCAACTGTTAAATTGTACCTACCGACTTTTGACTTTTCGAATCATGCCCACATGATTTGAAAACCCACGAGGGTGAATTAAATTAGAATTTGAGATTAAGTGGATTTATCACTAATGAATCACAATTAATTGACTTACGGAATATCTTCCCTGATTTGTTGATAATTTGGGTTCCAATATTCCAACGTTGTTGCAAGCGCCACGATCGCTGAGAGACTGCGGGTGGATGGTCAGTACTTAAATGGGTCACAAAAACGTGTCTACCCACCCTCTTGCTATCATAGGAAATCAATGAAAGTCACAAAAGAAAGTTTTTTTTAATTAAGAGTCATTTTTATGAGTTCTGAAGGGTAATTAAAATGTACCTAATCTAATCTCAAAGTCAAATTTATTTTAATTTCACTTAGACCAATATTATGTAACAGGTTCTTCTGAATTGTCAAAACTGGGTGCACGGTTCCAATTAGTGGGTCAGAACCGACAAGAAACTCCATAAATACTCCTTTAAATAAAAGTTAAATCTATAATTTAATTATAAATCCATTCATTCATTAGATTGTCATAAAAGTTCAAGTATTAAGTTCTAGATATGATAATATTTTGTTGTCTTGTTTCCTTTGACATGATTTGGTTTAATATTATAATCTGCCGTATGTAAAGTTTATGTAAGTTCGACATTGCTTCGACGCTTCAAGAGCAACTAAAGGAAGTTTGCAATAATGTTTACGGAAACGCATTATGTTTCATGACAAATGTCAGATTTTTCATACATCCTCCCGTTGATTCAAAAATTTAAATACGAAGTACCTACCTATGTATGTGAAACAATTAGGTATCTTATGGACCTACCTACCTATTAAATATTTAAAAAACCAAATCTTATCGTATTGTGTGGTTTGTATTCCCGATTTTTTATTTCAATGTCACTTGTGGTTGATAGTAACCATTGATATCTTGTACCTACAGGTACTTATCAAAAATATTTGGTATATAAAAGGATCCTCGCTGTTTTGCGTTACATATACCAGTACATATCAAGTACGTAATGTAAGTTGCTTTTAATATTCTACTATTTTTATAAATTTTACCCAAACGAATTACGTAGACAGACAAGAGAAAAGTATTTTATCAATAAGCATAATACTCTGTACGGTGTATTTAAGTTTAAATAGAAAAGTAATTTAAAAATTAAACCGATTGCAAAAAAATCATTTATGTTTTATGTATGGGGGTTTTATAAAGGGAGAAATAAAAGTACACATTATTAAAAATGAATCTAATAGCCAGCCTGAATAGTTTTACTTTTAGGCTTAATTACGCTAATTACTTTTTTTTATTTTTTTATTTCAGTTGTAATTTTTGATCAAGATTGTTTAACATAACTCTATTTTTTTAAACCATTTTGATGAAACTACATAAACATACCATCACGCCTGTATTCCCCGAAGGCACAATTCGCCGGTATGTTTAGGTACCATGTAATAGGGGGCGAGCCTATTGCCATTAACCAGGCACAAATTCCTGACTGCTACTGGGAACCTAAGGTAGAAGTACGTATTTCCGGCACCGTCCCAATACCCGGTAACTAGATAGTTTTTTTTGTTTTCCACCTTTCTACCAATAACAAATTAAAGTTTGTAAATAGTAACACATTCTTGGTAATATTTTGTACAATAATAATTGCAACACTGATCAAAAAGTTTTATGGTGGCAAAACTGTGTAACCATAAAAGTGAGCTCTCCAAAAATATTAAGAAAGTTGGAGGTTCTGTCTCTAAACTGCGAGATCACCCCGTCGTACTATTCAGCTTGGCATGCTGCTACGGATGACCATACGGTAAGGGTGTTAATTTATTGAAATATTTGAGTGAACTATCTAACGATATAAACTATAAATTATGGTGAATCTAATTGAGAAGTATTTATTTTTGCATGTCACATTTATTGGTACGCACTAATCCCTAGTTGACCCAGCAACCGGCATATATTTTCCATTTTCTACCGGATATTAGTGCAAGCATCATACCGGTAATATCCATTGTACCGATACCCGTTATTGTATCCTTATTGTCTTGCAATAGGTCTCTTTTTCCTTTGAAACTGTGGTATAAAGATCTGCCGGGTACTAGGACGTATATTAACAGTTGCACCTAAATCCGTAATGATTCTTATTGCCTTATGTAAAAGCTTATTTTCCTTTGACTTCAATTGAAATGACTGTGTACGTTCTTTTAAAACCACATGGATTGGATTCCTTTTTTCTTTTTTCTTTTTTTCTTTTTTCCCTTATACCACGCACCTTTCATACAAGATAGTACTCAAAACAGACATTTTAAAATGCCTTAATGTAATAAAAACTCAGCTGAAGGTAGTTTTGGGTATACAACACATCATGTGCTCAAACATTGAGTCGTTGACTGGTATCAGTTTTTATTACTGAAATATGTATACTGCTTATTGTCAGTGGTACGACGAGGTATGTGGAAATTAGAATATTGTTTTATATAGTACTAGCCTCTGTCCGCGGCTTCGCCCACTTGAAGCTCAAAAACCAACAGTGATGATCTCTTCTTTGTATGGTCAAAGTCAAAGTCAAAATGTTTTATTTCAATTAGACCATTATAAAAGGTACTTTTGAAAAAATGTGGGTCGGTTCCAAAAATTGGGTCATATGGAGAAGAGCCGGCAAGAAACTCCATTGATACTCTTTTAAAAAATATATCGACTTGGATTACAATAATAAGCTTTACAACTTTGTTATTAAATAATTACTGAGAATGATGCAGTTTGATGAGCAAGATCCATTCATTACCTATACTTATATAAAAAAAGGAATTGCCACAGCAAGAGCTGACCAGTGGGTGAGCTCTTACTTGCTGTGGCTATGGGTCTCTATACATTAGAGAGGTCAAGCCGTAGGTATCTCAGGTTCCGTTTAATTATTTGAGATAAGAACATATTATGGCCTGACACAACTGGTCACCACGCCCACGCGAATCCCAGATGTGGAGAGCCAGAAGCCTTCAATGCTGGATCTTCTGCTGAATTCTCATCCGGACGGCTATCATGTATCCGTAGGCGCCCCGCTTGGTTCGTCGGATCATTGCCTTGTCCGGAGTACAGTGCCTCTCATGCGCTCGTCGCGTTCGCGAGTTGTACGTAGCCGCCGTGTGTGGCACTACAAGTCGGCAGAATGGGATGGGATGCGGTCATTCTTTACGTCCTACCCTTGGAGACAGGTTTGCTTCTCGCCGAATGACCCCAACGCCGCTGCTGATTTTGTTGCTGATGTGGTGCTGCAGGGTATGGAACTTTTCATTACATCCTCTGTAGTCCCCATTAGTGGCAAATTTCGACCTTGGTTCGGTTCGTCTTCCAAAAAGGCCTCTCGTCAGAAGCAGGAAACTTATCGAGCCTGGGCTGATGCGGTGGCGGCAAGGGATGTAAATACCAGCGCATTAAAAAAGAAGTATAAGTAACTTTGCCTCATAGATCCTTAGGTCCTTCAAAAGAGACATTGCAAGGGCGAAGTCGGTGCACATCGGTAGAATTGGTGAGAGGCTTGAGCGCCTGCCTTCTTCTCTCGATCTTCTGGGCAAACTCTTTGCGTCCAACTCAACTTTGGATGACTGGGGAGAAGAGCCGCCTACCATACCGCGGTTCGTTGGCTGTATGCCAGATATCCGGTTCGACCATCGCGCAGTGCGTTTAGCACTTGTATCCCTCGATATCTAAGTCAAGTGGGCCTGATGGAATCCCTCCTATTGTGTTAAAGATGTGCGCTCCAGAGTTGGCACCAATTTTAACACGTCTTTTTCGGCTCTCTTACTTTTATGGCGTTTTCCCAACATCATGGAAGACAGCATTGGTCCACCCGATCCCTAAAAAAGGCGACCGCTCAAATCCATCCAACTACAGACCGATAGCCGTTACCCCCCTTTTCTCGAGTCCAATATCAACTGCCAGCTCCTTCGGTACTTAGAGGATCACCAGATGCTTTGTGACCAGCAGTACGGCTTTCGTAAGGGAAGGTCGGCTGGTGATCTTCTGGTATACCTGACACACCGTTGGGCATAGGCGATCGAGACTAAGGGGGAAGCCTATTAATATAATTTTATCATAATGATCTCATTGTAGGTATATCTCCAAATGATTCTTGCAAAGATGTTTGTTCATTTTATCCTATTGATCCTACTTATAGTTTTATCTTATTGATCTCATTGTATATCTTCAAATGTTTGTTGCAAAGATGTTTGTTCATTTTGTGTCATTTTAACAAATTATTCAAGCTGTAAGTATTTACAAAAACTACCAGATTTGTATTCTCATTTTAAGATTGTTAAGTTTTTAATGTTGGTGCAATTTTTTTTCGCAGGTAAACCTATTGAAATTGAGGATTTAATGTTATTCAAGCATAAATTCAGAATTTAGCCATAAGTTAATTCATACCTTATTTTATCTATGTAGGCTATATACCTACCTGGTTCCAATTTTCTAATTATAACATTGAAATTTATATAAGTAAAATTTTCTGAAAATAATATTGGTAAAGACTGATTTTATTAAAAACTTTTATATTTTAAATAATATATATTTTCTTTGGATACGTATTATAATGTGAACTTTAATACCAAGCAATAGAGTTCATATTTGCGGTAAAAAATACCGGATTCTGGCACAATATAACGATTACTAGTACAAATCTAACGGATACTGGTACAAATGACCCTTTTTAATGATTTTGTTGTATTATTGTATATTAACGTTTATATTAATTTTGAAAATAGTAATCATAAAAAACAAGAATAAATTTACTATCTTTAAATGTAAAAATAATTATTGTAAGTCTTCTAGTTTTAGCATAGCAGACCTGCAAAGTCGGCGATGTTCAAAACTTAACGGTTACTGGGTCGTTTACCTTACCGAGCTGCTACTGGGAATTTCATAGAAAAACTAGCAATAGCAGTCCCGCTCAGGAACACTAGGCTAATGAGGCAGTTTGCTAGTTGATGAAACTACTTACAGTTTTAGAAATCTTATGAACTTTTTACGTGCCTGGACAACATACATTAATACAGTATGAAATCCTGTTGCACTCATGTTGTTACATACCTACTAGGTACCATATAGGTACAACAACGTGCATCTCTGACGATATTACATACATGCTTAGGGTCTTAGGGGCCGCCGAGCGGCACCCTAATTTTTTTTACTACAGGTTAACGGGGTACAGGGGACACGGGCGCTACATGGGAGAGACACCTCTGGTCGAATTGCTAACTTCCTTTTTTTCAAATCGGTTAAAAAATCTCGCGCTTTGTTTCCGAACGCAAAATATTCCTGCATCGAACTCTGGAGCCATTCACTGCGCACGTGGCATTTTAGCATTTAGCAAGTGTTCGAATGTTATATTTATTACCTTATTGTTTTTCAGATATAATCTATCTACAAATTGAAGATGCATTCCTCAACTGTGTGGAAGCTCGCTGAAAGCCCAAACTATACCACTAACACAGACAAGCTATTCCCTTACGCCGAGGTGCCTTATCTGGGAGAATACAATTTGATCAAAATACCCGTTTCTCTGAACGACCTGATTGAGCATGTCGACTACTGGGGCGAGGGCAGAGTCGTATCCGGAGACGGTATTAGCGGCTTCTCAAACTGCTACAATGTTAATCATCAGTTCCAACTCGTGAGCAGTGGCCCAGACCGAGACAAGAAAATACCAAACAGGATACCAGTCAGCTACACCAACTGCGATACCAGCGCTTACATCAAAGACAACTCCGTCATCACCGTCACAGCGACGGGCGTTCATATGAGCGACTGTGCTAGAGACATCGCGCGAATGATCAACAGCGATTTTGGCAAAGTAGTCGTGTATGGAGTTGATACCGACTCAAAGGAAATAGAGATCCTCGCTGCCGAGTTAAAGAATAAAGGTCTATATCCGTGTCCTGGCTTCGACTTACCCAGTGAACTTCAAGGACTGTCGATGTTCAACAAACACGTTGCTTTTTTGAATGAGCGCGTCGTCAAAGGCGAATTGGATAAACACATCAACAACGGTGCCTATGATAATGCAGTAAATCTGAGTAAGAGCTTGGACAACGCGAATCGTGATATTATCAGCGAGTTAGTTACGAAGCATATCAGCTCTAATCCGCGAAAAGTCATGGCGTACGCTTATAAACTCTGGAACAGCGGAGCTAGAGATATTGTTATCAACCATTTCCCAACGCCTTTCCGTCTCATTTACAATGAAGAAGATATGACAATAATCAACAAACAATACGGACAGGCTCTGAAACTAGATGCCAACCGTGATTATTATAACGACAGACTCGCTTGGGGCGACAAAAATGACAAAACTAGTGTCAGAATGAGCTGGAGAATCATCCCCGTTTGGGAAAATAATAATGTGACATTCAAACTGTATAATGTCGATTGCAACATGTATTTAAAACTTGACGTAAATGTCGACAACATTGGGGACAGAAAATGTTGGGGTTCTTACAACTCTAATGAAGTCAGGCACAGATATTTCTTGGAGCCAATGATTAAAAATGGAACGTTGGTATTCATTATAATAAACTGTCAGTATCAACAAGGTCTGAAACTGGCTGTGAGGGTGGATGGATATGGTGATAGGCTACTTTGGGGCCATAACGGTAGCATCTATGAAGAAAATGATCGCTACAGGTGGATCTTTGCGGCTTGGTAAGCCCATTATAATATATCTGGAGGTATAAAACCTCTTTCTGTTTGAAACTGTAAAAAGAAGTCACATTTACTCAAAATTCGTTTTTATAACTTATGTTTTTTTTTAATAAATACACCAGCTAATTAATTAATCAGTCCTTTCATTTAAAATATTGAAATTCCTCTTGTTTTTTTTACACAAACAATTTCCAATATCCTACATGAATTATTCTCCCCTGTACCAATCGTTAGAAAAGATAGCATAATCAATTTGTTCAAAATAATGCTAACAGAATTACTCTGCCGGCATCCAGTACTCAGGAACCACATTAAATTGATTAAGGAACCTGATTTGATTCATGGTACGGGCTCTTGAACAGATTTTTTGGTGAAGTGAAAAAATATAGGTATCTTCATATTCATACATACTACAATCATCATCCCGCTTGTATTTGAAGGGTTAGGCGGAAGCGTACTAATGTACACACACAGTTCACCGGTAAGTTTAGATCTCATGTAATAGAGGGCGAGATTATTGCCATTAACCGGGTAAAAGGTACTATTTCCCAGAAATTGGGTTGTGGAGGTCTGATGGCAGTCGCGTCGTGTAAAATGCTGCTATTCAGCCGCATCTGAGTCTGGGTAGACTGGAAGCCGACCCCAACGTAGTTGGGGAAAAGGCTCGGAAGATGAGGATGACTTATGCGAAAATGGATATTTAGGGATTTCATAATGAAAATGGGTGTTTTTGAACTTTTGTAGTTTGCTTTATATTATCGCTCGGTGTTGCGAATTCTGCCGCTATATCAGGCCTATTGTATGAGCCCGTTAGCACTACCTACACTATCAGATGATGTTAGTTTAAAGTTATTGAAGCGCACAAAAATAACCACAAAGTTAGTTTCACTGTTAAAAGTTAAGTTAAGTAAAGTTAAAAGTTAGTGTTTCTCTCTCTAGGCAACAATACACTTCCACAGTCGCGCATGTACTCATTTTATTTTTTAAACGTTAGTTGCTAGAATGTTGCGCAAGAATAGAATAGAATGCTGCGTCGGCATAGTATGTACGGCGATGAGACCGTTCTCCTATGCTCTACAGCTCTGTGTACAAACACTAGCTCTTGACTTCTATCAATCACAGGGCTCTACCTTTGGAGATATTTTCAAGAAGAAACATTCACAAGTGCTCAATAGCCAAGTGGTCCGGACCGCGACTGCTATGCTAGAGGTCCTGGGTTCGATTCCCAGGTCTAGCAAAGTGTTATTGGGTTTTTCTATGAAATTCCCAGTAGCAGTTCGGAGTTAGGAATTTGTGCCCGGTTAATGGCAATAGGCTCGCCCCCTATTACATGGGACCTAAACATACCGGCGAACTGTGGGTGTACATTAGTATGCCTCTGCCTAACCCTTCGGGGAATACAGGCGTGATGGTATATTATGTAAACATTCACAAGTGAACATACACGATTTATTTTTCAAATGTACGTACGTGAGCTCTGTAAATAGCTACTCGCTGCACACAAAAGGTCATATTTTTAATTTGTATATGACAGGAAAAAAGTATGTCAAATTAATCTAATATTACATGCATAAATAATCATATTCGAATGCCTGAGGTTTCCACATGAGCGTTCGTCGCCATCGCCAATCTAATGGCGCTTAGCAATAAAATTCGGCGCGTGCGCCGTTGACCCGTACAATCAAAAAGCGGTTGTTTGCTTTTAGGATTGGTACGTTAGTGATCGCGACAGTACACTACACCACACTAGTTACACATTACTTCGCGGCCTAGATATTTGCTGAAAAAGGGATACACAACATTTCTTATACACAATGAATGATGCCCTGATAGGTAGGATTGTCTTTGACGGGTCGTAGGCAAAGAAAACGTACCTATGCTTTATCTTTTTGTTCCTTTAAATAGATAAAGATGAACATTTCCATTCATCAAAATCGTTACCCTAGTGGTCCTGAGCGCGACTATTACGCTAGAGGTCCTGGGTTCGACTCCCAGGTCGAGCACAGTGTTATTGGGTTTTTCTATGAAATTCCCAGTAGCAGCTCGGAGTTTTGAATTTCGGCCTGGTTAATGGCATTAGGGTCGCATCCTATAACATGGGACCTAAACATACCGGCGAACTGTGGGTATACATTAGTACGCCCCTGCCTAACCCTTCGGGGAATACAGGCGTGATGGTATGTTATGCTGTCATTCATTTATGACTTCATTGTAAAGAAATAATCTATATTGCCGAAACCAAAAGTATTGTTCCAAACCTTTCACAATTTTTAGACGAAACAACTAGAAAACCCGGTTAATTTTTACCAAATGATATCTTACTAAATTGTATAAATTGTATAATTGTATAAATAAATACTTACTATTATTTTATCATGAAACCAATTTTATATATGATGTAATACATAGTAATAGACTCTTCTTATATTACATGGGGCCTTGATACATAAAAAATAAATATGTATGTGTACCTAATTATAAAACATTTTGAAAACGAACGGATTCTATATCATTTCATAAGTAATTTTATGACTTCTTAAAAATCAGTACTAAATAAAATCGTGCCAAAAACAACCAACTGTTGTCATCCTCTGTGCTCATAGATCGCGGTGCTAGCGGGTCATGCGTAGGCGCATATTTATTGGTACCCCGTCGGCGAGCAAGGCATTCGTCGCGGCGCGGGCGGGCCGCGCAACCCCTACCCATCTCTCAAACAGCATAGGTAAGTTCTACTATTCTATTATTTAAATACTTATTGAAATTAAATAGTACAATTTAAATAAATTACAAATTATTTTCAAGCTAAGGTTTCGGTCCCTGGATGATGCCATAAATCTTTAAATACCTACTGGCTACTCTTCCTTTATTTCATATTAACTATTTTGCGAAAATTCATGTGTGATAAGTTTGTGAAAAGCTTTACATAATAAGTATTATTAATCGCAAGTTCAGTTTCAAGTTTAAAAGTTTTACAAACAAAGGTCCACCTTTTTTGCAAAACTTTTATCCTAACTTTTATTCTAAGTTCTTCCAGAAAATCTCGATAGGTTGATTATGAAGATGATTTTTTATTTGGTATAACTAACGGTTGCTATAATGACTATTATACTATCTTTTTTTTCTGATCGGGTACTCTTTGGATAAACTTAGTTTATACAAGAACAATATAGTGCGTCCAGTGTAGGCTATGATTAAAAATGAGCTTATAGCGCGTAGCCACAGCGCAGTAGCCGCGTAGATCCCGCGTAGCAACAGCGTAGCAGGCGCATAGTCACTGCATATTAGGTATTACAATCACATGAAAAACATGGCCTGCCTCATTGCCGACTGCTACGCTAGAGGTCTGGGGCTCGATTCCTAGGTCGAGCAAAGTGTTATTGGGTTTTTCTATGAAATTCCCAGTAGCAGCTCGGAGTTAAGAATTTGTGCCCGGTTGATGGCAATAGGTTCGCCCCCTATTACATGGGACCTAAACATACCGGTGAACTGTGGGTGTACATTAGTACTGCCTAACCCTTCGGGGAATACAGGCGTGATGGTATGTGTATGTAATTTCTTCATGACTGATAGTTATTGAATGATATATTCTTTCGCGGTTAGCTCCTCAAGAGGTGTGAATCTGTGAGTTTGAGTTCGGGATTAATCGAGAAATTTCAGAACTCGTGAACGAGGAAAACTATAAAAAAATTATACATAGTTTTCATAGTTCTCGTAGTATTATCCGAAAGATAGAGATAATAAATAGAATTTCTTTTCATAAAACTATTCTTGAAATTGATAACTATACAGTAAAGTGGCTTGAAAAAACAAAGAACCTTTTCATTTATTATTATTATTTATTTACGATAACGAGTGAGATCAATTTGGGCTAATATGTCATCAAAATCTATAATACGTTTTTTGTAGAGTTCGACCGAAACTGGTTTTCCAGCCGAAACCGAAACCGAATATTCGGCCGTGGCTTCAGTTTCGGCCGTAACCGAAACCGAAACTCACGTGGTCAAGTATAAAATTCCTTAAAATACTGAAACTTGGTGCTTTTTACCCATTATTCTGCATTAATTAGTACATGAAATGGAAACAGTACATATATTACGACCTCTGTGGTTTAGTGGTTCGAGTACCGGACTGCTGACCATGAGGTCGTGGGTTTGATTCCCACAGGACACAAATATGTATGTGATGAATATAAGTGTTTGTGTGTTGTGTATGTATTAAAAAAAAAAGTATATAAGTATTATATCCATTGTCTACTACCCATAGTACAAGCTCTGCTTAGTTTGGGACTAGATGGTACTGTGTGAAATGTCCCAGAATATTTATTATTTATTTATTGTAATCATTTATTTAATATAATATTTAAAAAAAATAAGAATATTTTTATTATTTTTTCAAATTAAGTTCTCATTTCCTGAAAAGTTACATTTTTGGTGGAAAAGAAATTTTTCATTATTATTTTTATTTACGTGTCTTATTGGTAGCTATGATGTCGAATGACCTTTTTTTTAGCTCCTGATTTTTTTCATTCCGTGTTCTCTTACCAGGAAGCAAAAACGTGACTTCAATTTGGATGCGTTCGTATACTGTTTGAAATAAAAATCTAGTATTACAAATCTCGTTGTTCTCAAAAGTTACGAATAATACGAAACCGAAACTACCGCCGAAACTTGATTTTGAAACCGAAACCGAACTTTCGGTCGGACACTAGTTTTTTGTGGCCAGATTCCCTATTGACTATTACCTAAAAATACCGGTGAACTGTGGGTGATCTGTCCCCTGTCTCACGGTACTACATGCGTGTATGTTACCGTGGGAGAGCCATTCTTAGAGATGAATGGGCCGGCTCGACCGGAGTAATACGACGGCTTCACAGAAAACCGGTGTGAAACAACGCTTACATACGTTGTGTTTCGCCGAGTGAGTTAGGATACCGGAGGCCCAAACCCTTTTAAAAGACCGGCAATGCAAAATACGTCTCCTCTGGTGTCGCGGGTATCCTCAAGCGTCTGTGATTGCTAACCATCAAGCGATCCGTCTGCTAAAAATTAAAATAAACTGCCGAAATCTCAACGAGCGAAAGTGAAATCATAGTTTAACAAACAAATTGTTTCAGTCACAGAGTCGGTCGCTAAAATTAATTATTACGGACGCCAATTGTTAGTTGTCATCTCCATATAGACAGATGTGTTGGGATCAGTTAGAGAGGTTAGTGGGGCGCTCGCCATTCGCTCATGACATCTTTAGTTAGATGATTGAAGAATACTGGTGTCGACGCCCTCGTTCGATAGCTTTGGACGATGGATACACTGTATCCATTGATTTAGATCTCTGTTTATGAAGATGTATGCTTAGATTTTGGTATGGTTGTTGATCAATCATTTGAATAGAAGAATCGTACAGTACATAATTAGTAGTAGTAAAGCGTCGGTAGTCTAATGGCTAGGGCGTTGGACTTGCGATCATGTGGTTGCCGGTTCGATACTCACCCATTGCACTCCCAACTTGAACCCACTCGTAACACAAGCATTTAGCTTAGCACGAGAGGTTAACAAGAATACTAACTAAGAATAGGTACTAGTAGGTAATGTGCGACCCACATTGCAAGTAAGCTTTTTTTTAAAAAAATGAAAAAAAGTTGTTTCGTCGATCGTAAATATAGACTATACATACTACAATACAACATTATTTTTAGTTTATGCGAAACCTGAATACGGTTTGTTCAGAATAAGTAACTGAATCGATTCCAATAATTTTAACACCATGTTATATTTTGTCCCAAAAAAATTGAAACAAGTAACGAGTGGGACACCGACCGACACTAATTAAGTATCTTTCCGCTATTATACGCGCACAACACAAGCACGGCAGGCCATAGAGGCACTAGGCGCGGGCGCACTGAGTGAAACAATTTTCATGAATTTTGTTATAGAGATAGATTGGATCTTGGAGAAGAGACATTTTGTTCTTTGACCTTTGGGATGCGAATGAAACCAGCCAGCTATCTATTTATTGTATTATGCGTATAGGAAGCCATGCGGTGGATGAAGGCGGCATGCCTGGCGCTGCTGGTGGTGCCAGCTGCCTGCAAGGAGCTCTCCGATGGACCTCTCGATGGGCCCCTAGCACATGACTTGGACCTTACCAGCTATGACGACTACAATCCTTATGGGGAGGACGAAAACGGTAATCATTTTAGATGAAGACTTCATTGTCGCCGTGGAAAATTTCGCAGCTAGCATGTGAAAAATCGCGTTTAATGAAATTTAATTTTAATGAAATCGCATTTTGTACATGATTTCATTGTAATTAGCAAAATATTGAATTTGAATGAAAATTCATTGCAGAAGTAGCCGGCTGCGAAATTTAGCATGTGAAATCGCTGTGAAAAATAATCATATTATCATGAAATGAAAATTAATGCAAAGTGGCAATATTTCCATGCCTACTTAAATTGATGCTAGTGCTGGAAGCGCTGATTCGATTCTCTCGCATAAATAGGAGTATAATGCGTTTTTCATGTTAGGTTTTTATTTGTACCTACTTACATGTATTTTTTATTTTAATTGTAGCTTATTGGATTTTTTAGTAATATTGAGTCCCGATAATAAACATACTTAATTTCTCTTAGCCGTTATTTATTATTATATTGCTTATACAATTATGTACATTTCGTAAAACATCTTAATTTGTTTCGTTCCAGCCGTAATAACCGAGAGAGATTTCCGTGGATCGACCATCAGTGAGTTAATTTGTTTATCTTGTAACTTTGCTCGTCCTAATGAAGTTACTTTGTCTCTCCAATGAAGTTTGTACTGGATTAAAAGCCTTTGTATGTTGCTATTTGTTCTTTCATTATTATGTTTGTTATATTTCAGGCACACCAACATACCAAAGACCCGCGCCGACGCCTAGACGTAAGTTGAATGAAGTTAATTTAGAAAAAAAACTTTATTGGGACGGAATAAAGTTACAATTCCTTAAATAAATAAAGTAACTAATTACTGTTTTAATGAAACAGACAACAATTATTATAAAGGTTTAGAGACAGTATACAATATAAACACAAGATACTGCTTTCTGTCAGTAACGCGTATATTTGAAATACTCGTAAATCTACATTTTACGAATTTTATCGCTTTGTATATGTATTAGAAGGTATATAGTTTAAAATGCTTTTATTTATACCAGTGGTTTCATTTAATGTCGTTAATCCAATCCTTGTATTTTAACAAAATGTAATTCACAAAACTCCTGATGACAGTCCCGGCAACTCCCAAGTGCGTGGACATCGGCCGCACGTGGTCCGAGGGGGAGAACTGGAAACGGAACAACTGCACTCTGTGCCAATGCCACGGCGGACGAATCAACTGCTCCACAGTCCCGGCTTGTATTTCAGGTATTCTAATATTTTCTCTTGTAATTTAGTGGGAATCTTCACTATTCCTTTCTGAGCCCTACCCTATGAGGCACGCCCTACAGGCTTTTCGTGATTAAGCGAATGAGAGTGTTACCTATTCCGCTTTTATTTATCTAACGTTATTTATTATTCAACGATTGGCAATTGTGATGCAACATGAACAACATTTATTATGGGACTTACTATGAAATTGCGAAAAAAAATCTCAAATTTGTCGAGTCGTGTGAACAACTGTTTCTTCAGGGTCGTCAACTGAGTGTAATCTTATACCTAGCTGGCCGTATGCATGGTAAAGAAAGAAAAGAAAGAAAGAAAAACAGTTTATTTTCTCAACCAAGGACACACAGAGATAAATTAACACAAAATAAATTAAAATTAGTTCATTGGAGCAGTTATGTGTCACTCGTGTGAGGGTAAATAGGTTGTTGCTCAGCTTGAAGTTATTAGCATTCATGGGAATGCCAACAACGCTGATTTTCAGCAACAGCCTCATGCCACCACTGATGGCGATAACCCACAGTTAAAAGCAGTAACATTTTGGTACAAACAAAAACAAACGTAAATAATTATGTGTATTATAATATAAAATATTTAGTAGATACTCAAAGTCTAGATAAAATGTCAGATGTGTATCGTATCGAAAAAATTAAATAAAATTATACTTAAATAATTACAACAAATACCTAATTGAAATATATTTTGAAATCCAGGTATTAATTCTAATTCCTAAATAAACTTATTTGGACAGCCCCAGCACGTCCAGTATTTGTGGGGGTCGCTGCTCAGCCGACGACGCCGGTGCGCGGTGTACCTGGCCCGTATGGTGATGACGGCCCGCCCGGTCCACCTGGCTCTCCTGGAGTCAACGGGGTGCCTGGCGCGCCCGGAATCCCTGGACCAGCGGGGCCCATGCCTGATGTTAGTTATTTATTATTTATATCACCCCTTTTGTTTACTTTCACAGGTTCAAGTTAAGCGTTTATGAAACGTTATTGTTTCTAGTCGCACGGTTCCAAAAGGTTGATCCTATGGAAAAGAATCCGGCAAAAAACTCCATGGACACTCTTTTATAAGAAAACAACACCAAGTGGATAGTCTATTTTTGAACCAAATCGGAGCCTTGTCGCCTGAAAGATATGTTGCTAAAGAGGTTGTAGCAAAATCACGTGTTATCACAAAATTAGTACATTATTTAATCATCATTTTTTCCTCTATTAATTTAATAGGTATATCTTGGAGTATCTAATATAAAAGAGATAAATAAAGATTTTCATCACCCGAACTTAATCTGTTGTATTAGGTTAACGCTTATATGGCTCAACTGGCGGCATCTGCTGGCGGTGACAAGGGACCTCCTTTTGACCCATACCAGTACATGCAAGCGTCTGTCGGGGCACCGGGCATCAGAGGAATAGCCGGTAAAATGCTTTGAAATCTTTTTTTCTCGTATTAAGCTGTCTTGTGCTTTCAACTGAAACTTAATTTGGAAAATTCGTCCTTCGATCCTTTCCAAGAGTATTGCTTCAACGTTTAATAGGTATCTGTAGGTATTTATTGAATGGTTCCTAATAAATATTTATTAGGAATCATTCAATAAGTACCTACAGATACCTTTATATATAGTGATACTAGAACTAAAGAAATATAAAATTACCAGTAGACCCATCAGTAAATGATACTTAGCTACGAAGTCACTAGAAAGTTTTCGATTTGACATTTCTAAGGTTTTTTATTGATCGATATTTTTTTTCGACTGCTAGGACCACAAGGTCCACCCGGCCCACAAGGCTTCCAAGGACCACGAGGAGAGCCGGGAGAACCAGGGCTTCCTGGACAACAAGGACCACCGGGAGAGAGAGGACCACAGGGATTGCCGGGGAAAGATGTAATGCTAACTAAAGATTTGATTTGAAATTTGATGTCAAAATTCTACGACAATCAAAAACAATTATATAAATTAATATATTTTTAACTATCTATATTAATTTATCTCAACTGCCTCATTAGCCAAGTGGTCCTGAGCGCGATTGCTACGCTAGAGGTCCTGCGTTCGATTCCCAGGTCGAGCAATGTGATTGGGTTTTTCTATGAAATTCCCAGTAGCAGCTCGGAGTTAGGAACTTGTGCCCGGTTAATGGCAAAAGGCTCGCCCCCTATTACATGGGACCTAAACATACCGGCGAACTGTGGGTGTACATTAGTACGCCTCTAACTAACCCTTCGGGGAATACAGGCGTGATGGTATGTTGTGTGTTAAGTTATATTAATCTCCTTACAAATTATTCAGGGTTCTCCAGGTGAGGACGGTGAACCAGGTCCTACAGGAGCAGTAGGTCAGCCTGGACCTCGTGGTACCCCAGGAATTCCTGGCATCCAAGGCCTGAAAGGACATCGAGGATTCGATGGTAGGGATGGTACTAAGGGGGAGCAGGGAGTTCCTGGAGAGAAAGGACCAACTGGAATACCTGGACCAATGGGCCCAAGTGGACCACCGGTAAGTTTTTTAATATAATAATAATTGTCAGTACTCTGTACCAGTCAAAATGGACATTAAGGTTATTAATTTATGATTTTTCTTATTTATTCAGGGTCCTGTGGGTGCCAGGGGAGAGAGAGGTCGTGAGGGTCCGCTAGGACCACCGGGTGTACGTGGAGTCGATGGAGCGCCTGGACCTCAAGGACTAATGGTAAAAGCGTGTCTCTTACTTGAAGAGATTTTTTATTATATTATTTGATATTTAATTAAATTGTTTTTAATTTTATCTAAAACAACAGCAGGCCAATAAATCATTTAAAGTAAAGTGGAGTATGAAGGATCAGTTATAATTTAAATATCTGGACTATCTCAGATATCTCATTGATGGGTAAATAACTCGCCTACGTCCAGAAGTCAATACACGGTTTCTGAATTTATTAATGAAAATACTCTTTTCTATCAGGGTAACGTTGGAAAGCCGGGTTCTCCTGGATTCCCTGGAGCTCCAGGTTTAAAAGGTGAACAAGGTATTTCGGGACCCAAAGGCAGCCAAGGAATGCAAGGACCTAGAGGAGAGGCCGGTCGCCCGGGACAACCTGGTGAAGTAGGAGCCTCAGGTATTCCTGGACGTGATGGGATCCCGGGCGAGAAGGGAGTGCAAGGTCAGCCAGGGGCTTCGGGTCCACAAGGGTTCCCGGGACCAAGAGGATTACCGGGTGTTGCTGGAGAATCAGGCTTACCAGGATCTAAAGGAATGCCGGTGAGTTACAAGTTATGAAATTATTATACACCAGCTTCTGCTTCGCTCACTTGAACCTCAAAAACTAACAGTGATGATCTATTCTTTGTATAGGTCTCTATATATTAGAGAGGTTAAGCTGTATCTCAGCTTCCGTTGAATTATTTGAGTTATGAAGTATACCAGTTTTTAAGTTGGAGCACATACTTTCTAACAGTGATAACAAAATTAAAATCTATTCAGTAGTTTTTGCGCCAACCCGTAACAAACAGACAAGAATTAAAAAAATCACTTTTTTTGGGTTCGGAGATGTTTATATAACCTAACCCACTTGTTTTTTTTAAATATCTTCAATGTACAGACACAGCTTTTATACAATTTTATACCTAACAGTAGAGAAGTAAGCGGTTTTGTTGATTCTGTGTAAGACTTCTGGTCGTGATAATATTTTTACAATATTGTTCAAAGGGTCAACCTGGTGAAAGAGGTCAAAAAGGTGATGGAGGAATCAGAGGAGAACCAGGTGCTCCTGGACCTCGTGGTATGCCTGGTAATATAGGTCCAGAGGGAAAACGAGGAAAAAGAGGGCTCAGAGGACCCGCTGGTAATGTTGGACCCCAAGGCGAGAGAGGTTTACAAGGATTGAGAGGTTTGCCTGGTTCGGATGGGCCAATAGGCTCTAAAGGTCAACCAGGAGAGAGAGGCAGTGTCGGTTTACCTGGATCTAAAGGTAGCTCAGGAGATCCTGGCAGGCCAGGACCACAGGGCATTCAAGGATTAAGAGGAACCGTTGGAAGGCCAGGAATGTCGGGAAAAACTGGTCCTCAGGGTGAAAGAGGTATACCGGGAGCTGATGGCAGGCCTGGGGAACAGGGATCTCAGGGCATCCAAGGACCACCAGGTCTAATGGGAAGTCCTGGAGAAAGGGGGTTACAAGTAAGATTTTTAAAATTTTTGTATTGTTGATTTAAAAATGACGTATATGTAGATACTATATATAATGTTCTGTTGAATTATATAGGGTGAACCCGGAAAAGACGGAGATCCGGGCCAAGCTGGTCCTCAAGGACCTAAAGGTGATGCCGGACGTGATGGTGGACCTGGTATTCAAGGGCCTCAGGGTATCGCTGGACCTCCTGGCGAAAGAGGACCCTCAGGACCAGCTGGACCTACAGGATTTCCTGTAAGTATTCGACTAAACTGCGCTATCCTGAAAGAT
Source organism: Acronicta leporina (assembly GCA_947256265.1). Taxonomy (NCBI): domain Eukaryota; kingdom Metazoa; phylum Arthropoda; class Insecta; order Lepidoptera; family Noctuidae; genus Acronicta; species Acronicta leporina. Next base: position 2,876,396 of record OX366523.1, read on the forward strand.
AAAATAAGTTAACACTAAAGATATAATAATAATTGATGAATTACAATTTGAGAGCTTATTTCTCCTTAAATCCTTGAAAATCAGAAAGCAGTTATTAATCGGTTATTGCTATACCCTTGTTATATTTATTTGAACCTACTTCTTGTACCAATATTGTATACATACTCTCTTTGTTTAAAGTCCTATCCTTGACACATGGTCATTAATATATTTCTATTCAGGGTATGCCCGGAGCTGCGGGGCTACCTGGATCTCCGGGTAAAGAAGGAGAGCCGGGTATGGCGGGACCTTCCGGACCTCCAGGACCTTCTGGACCACGCGGCGAAAGAGGCTTCACTGGAGACAGAGGACAGCCTGGCCAGCCAGGAGCTTCGGGAGAGAAGGGAGAAGCCGGCGCCCAGGGGCTTGATGGACCTCCGGTAACTTTAAATTAAATAGACTAAAAGAGCCAGTACAAACACTAAACTACACACAGTAGACAACATACAGAAAAATTCAAAGTAACTATATTAAGATCTTTTTTTTTTTTTTTTTTTATTTAATAACCAATTTTTTTTTACATGCATAATCTTACAAATAATATGCCAAACTACATAGCAGTTTGTCGGCAAAGAGTTCTCTTAATTTAATTAAATTTGTTTTAAGATTGAGCGTGCAGAAAAAAATAAAATAAAGTAAATTAACTAAAATGTTTTAAATGATAACATATAAATGAATGACTGAGACGCAACCTGCAACATATTATGGGCATAGTGATAAATAGTGTTTCATGAGAATTCTTTTTAGTTGTCGTTTGGATTTAACACTATTTATGAGATCCTTGGGCAATTCGTTAATTATTGACGGTGTGATCCATTTTCTTGTTCTTTGTCCAAAATAGTTGCTTATCTTAGGTACTTCTAGCTTATTTCTTTTGGCTAGGCGGGTTGGGTAGTTATGCACTCTTTTTCGTTTATTTTTCAGAATGTTATGTTGTTCGAGGAGTATTGTAATTTTAGTTTTCATTTGTATTGGTAATATTTTACATTTCTTAAACAGTTTCTCATATTCTTTATTTAATTCGTGTCTTACATTTTGATTAACAAGTATTTTTAAAAAGCGCATTTGTAGTAATTTAATTTTATTTAAGTGTGTGTTGAACGTTAGTCCATAACCACCCAGCCCGTAGCTTATAATAGAATCGACCAATGAGTAGTACAGCATGTAAAGGGTGCCTTTTTTAACAACTGATTTTAATGTCCAAAATTTACCTAATATTGACCTCAATTTATTACATACATTATCTATGTGGAGATTCCATGTAAAGTTTTTATCCACTGTTAAACCAAGATATTTGTATGACGTTACTTGTTCTAGATTTTTACAATGACAGCTTATTATATTATTATGAAGACAATCGTATGTATGACCTTTAATGGAAACTGATATTTTTTTACAATGGGTATATGGGGAATATATCGGCATGCATTTTGTTTTATCAATATTAATAATAATTCCATTATCGTGCGCCCATTTTATAATGTTGTCCAAATCTTCTTGCATTGTTTGTTGTATAGTTCCTACGTCCTTATCACTATATATGAGACATGTGTCATCTGCGTACATACATGATATACAGTTTTTAATCACATTGCACATGCTATTTACATGAATAATATATCCAATTGGACCATATACAGAACCGGTAGGTACACCGTATTTAATCTCGCCGTGTTTACTACATGTCCCTCCGACACTGACTTTAAGAAACCTCTTATATAAATATGTCCTGAACCATTCGTTCATTGATCCTCGTATCCCTAACTCCTCCATTGCCTGTAATAAGCCACCGTGGTCCAGAGTATCGAAGGCTTTTTTAAAATCAATAAATATTACCACTACAATTTTTTGTTGATCTAAAGACGAGTTAATGCAATCTGTAAATTTTTCCAGCGCGGTCGCTGTGCTTCTATTATGTCGAAAACCATGTTGAGCGTCGCAAATTAAATTATTTTTCTCTAAGTATTTCGTCAATTGCCCTACAATAATTTTTTCAACAATTTTATTTAATGTATTTAATATCGCTATCGGTCTATAATTCCTATAATCGGTATGTAAGCCCGTTTTATAAATTGGTCTGACTATTGACATTTTTAATTCACTGGGATAGATTCCTTTTTGGACACTGAGATTAATAAAATGCGCAATTACCGGGCTTATGTAATTTTTTATATGCTTTAGATCAATGACTCTTATTCCATCGGAACCCGGTGACTTATTTATTGTTAATTTATCTATAACTGTTATTACATCTTTTGCAGAGACACTTTGGAACCTAAAACTCACATTACTATTCACGGCATATGATTCTCTGTTTAAAAATTGCATTTGACACTTGTGTTTTATATCGTCTATTTCATTAGTAAATGTTTTACAAAAGTTATTACAAATCGACTCCATAGTTTGACTGTTTAGTAGATATTTTTTTATAACACTATCCACCGAAGTCTTGTGTCTTCCTACCCAACTATTTATATTATACCAAATCTTACGTATATCTCCATTGCATTCTACAATAGAATTACGCCTATATTTGTCCTTAGCATTATTTATTAATCTTTGAGTTTTGTTCCTATACTTCGTGTACTCAAGTCTTAGATTATAGCTTTTTGGGTCTGCTTTCCATTTTCTAAACAGGTAGTCCCTATGTTCTACCATTTTTTGTAGTGAAATATTTGCCCACGGTTGTGGTTCACGTTTCTTTTTCGTAACTTGTATTTTGCTAGTATTATAAATATCAGAAAACGTTGAAGCAATTGCATTATATATTTTTATGGGGCTAGTTAGATGCAGCAATGCTGACCAGTTAATTTCTTTTAGCTTTTCCTTAATCAACTTATTATTATAAACTACGTTACTAGTTTGTGAATGTTCCTGTTTGTCGATATCAACTGAAAGTCCCGTTAAGTAGTGATCCGAGATCCTCGTACTAGCTGTGTACGCCCGTAGCTCAGTCGCACGGCCGCGGCCGCCGCTGCCAGTGCGCACGAAGATATGGTCCAAGCAACTCGCTATTCGTCGCTCCTGCATAATAACTTCACGCGTCACATCTTGAATGCCACACTGGAGTCCGTATTCCGATAACGCATTTAAGTATTTATTTGATATACGGTCAATATATTCTTTCATTATATTTATGTTGCAGTCCCCAACTAAGATAACATCATTAATTCTACATATTCCTTTTAACAGGCGGTCTATCTCTGTTATAAAACTTAATTTGTCTGTGTGTGGTGGTCGGTAGATTACTATTAAATCAGACTTATAGCCATTTATCGTAATACATCCGTGTATAATTTCACTTGTTGTTGTAATGCATTTTTTTAAAGTTGTAAATTGCACCTTCTCGCAAACATATATTAATATACCGCCACCTCTTTTATTTTCACGGGTTAAAGGGTACATTTCAAATCCTTCTATTTTAAATTTATATATTTCTTCTTGCTTTATATTTATTTCTGACAGGCATATAATATCTATATTATCCAGACATTTTTTCAATATCACCAGTAACTCATTGAAATGTTTACGTAGCGAGCATATGTTCATATGTATAATTTGAAGTGATGTTTTTCGCGTACTTACATATTTTTGCCAGCTGTTTATATCTGTGAAACAGGTATAATTTATGTCTTGTATTGATAGATATGGGTCTCTGTTAAATGACATGATATATATTTATGTATTTATATATTATTGCTACGTACGAGTAACTTACTTGTTTATAGTTTATTTCTGTGGACATATATATGTGTTTATATCACTTTCATATCGAATATGATGTATCTTTTTATCGTGATCATCCTTTTTAATTAGTACTTTGGCGTTCTGTATCCAAATATATTTATAAGTTTCTTTGAGTTTTGATTTAGTTTCCCAGAATAGTTGTCTTGTTTGACGAGTTAAATTTTCATTTATATAAATACGTGTTGTGTCATTGTTCTCATAAATCATGTGGTTCGTGAGTGGTGTTTTTCGACTTTTTAACCATTCCGCTCGCGCTGCTTTTGTTCGCATCGTCACAACTATCGGCCTTATATCTTTTTTCTCGGTTCCTACCCTCCATGCATTCTCAATATCATTTTTATTCAAATTCAGAATGTCGGCACATTTTTTTACAATTTCAATGGTTTTTTCTCCTTCTTGCATCTTCATATTCATGATTTCTATATTTTTTTCTAATTCTTTTTGCTCTAAATAGCCAATTCGCTCTTCTAAAGCCCTATTGCATTTGTCCAAATTAATATTTCTCTGTAATAAGTCTTTATGCCTGTTATCTATTGTTTTGTTGTTGTTTATGGTGTCTTTTTTGAAAATCTCTAGTTCATCATATTGGGCTCCAAGGTACGTTAACGTTTTATCAAATTCAGTGTTAGATGCCTTTAGTTCACCTATCTGCGTCTTGATGTCTGATACATCTTTTTTAAGCGATACAAAGCGTAAGTCTTGTTCCTCCTTCATGGACTTTAGAAGAGTACTCATTGACTTGATTTCCTCTTGCATAGTCTTGAGCGTCATATTGAGAGAATCAGCAGAGCAGCATGTTGTTTTGTGCCGTCTAGGTTCTTGCGACATAGAAGAATCGCTATTTGAATCCTCGTTACGTTTCTTTTTACCTCGTCTAGCCCCGACCCAACTTGATTGAGTCTGATCTACTTTATTATCCGAGATCGACCGGTCAGACGATCGATATTCCTCCCCATGTTTGGTGGGAGTCCGCTGCACCTTCGGCATTGTTGATTCTTACTCTAATTACGAACAATCCAGTGGTTATTGCACCGTTCACTCGTACGTGTCACACACCGCCGTATAACTTTATTATTAACCGGTTTACGCACAGCACTGAGTACACGTTCGCTCACTAGCATACACAAACAAGAACTGTATCTATAAAAATATAACATAAAAAAGACACCACCCAGGCGTGAAAGTACTCCTCCACATCACTGTCATCGGGTAACGTACACAGAAGACTGACTGCATTACATGGCAATGCGAATCCTTTGACCATAGAATAAACCAGCCCTATGATCCCGCAAAGATAATATCTCGTAAGTAGTATGTTTGACTTTAGTAATTAAACTCCACAGGGCCCCGAAGGCCTCAGAGGTAGCAAAGGTCACCCAGGATCACCAGGAGCGATGGGCATGCCTGGACCGCGGGGATTGACAGGAGTGCCCGGAGAGAAAGGCGAGAGAGGCGCTGTGGGACCTGTTGGCAACGATGGACAGCCAGGTTAATGGCAATATTAAAATTATTAATTCCCGGCACCAACTTACGAGGGTGTAACAGTTTGCCATACAGAATGATACAAATAAAAATCTGAAGCACCAACATATTTGCATATTGTGATTAACATTTAATAGCACAATGCATTAAAGAAAATATGCGTATGTCAGCGTATTAAAATATGTTCATATATCTTCAGGTCGACAAGGCGAACAAGGTCCGCAAGGTCCAATTGGCCCTGTTGGTCCAGCAGGAGAACCAGCTGAAAGAGGTGAACCAGGATCCCCTGGTGTGCCCGGAGAATCAGGAGCTCCAGGCTCGGCTGGAGACCGTGGACAGCCCGGACCGCAAGGAGCTCCCGGTCTATCTGGCCCACCTGGCCTCACTGGCATGCCTGGAATTAAAGGAGAAAGAGGCTACGCTGGCTTAAAAGGACAACAAGGATCACCGGGAAGTCCAGGTAATTCGATAATATAGCGTAATTTATGTCCATTTTCTCAATCTTTTATTGAATGCTTTTGAGACTTAAACTAACAGATAAGGGACATGTTTTAATTTAAATTTCTGAATTTGTTATAAATGTAAATGTGAGTACTGTGTAGGCTACTTTTAAATTTATATTATTATTCACGTTTTCTGACAGCTTTGAGTATTTTACATGACCTACGCAAATGTCTTGCTGATCTGGTATCGTCGTGCGACAGGTCGTTGAGCTCCCTAAATAATGGTTGAGCTACACGATGCCTGATGTATGCGTGCCGTCAGTTAGGACAGGTCAACTCAAAGCTGCTATGGCTCTTTCTTCAAAAGGCCTGTCCAGATATTGCCCTACATTGTAACACTCGCATAATATCTAATAATATTATTCTTGTAGTATCAACTATTATTGTGTGGACTTTAAAAGAGACCATGATTCTCTGAGTTTGTTTCGGTGTTTCTTCTCAGAGGTCGTCAGTTAGGAAATGTCGGCGCCATCTAGTTCAAAAAAATGTAAAACATTGACTTGTAAAAGTGTCTTTAAAAGATCTATTTACAGAAATAAATATCATTTATCATCAAAATACCTCGAAGTTAAGTTGAATCCTATTCAAAACGGCAAAAACTTTTTTGAGAAAGTTATAAATGTTTGATATTTTCTTTTGGAATAAGGATGGTGTGGATGGGGATATCACTCTTAGTATGTCGAACAAAAAAATCTTTGTTACATTATAATTGAATATTTCAATTTTTTCCATAAGGTGTACCTGGTGAGACCGGTGCCCGTGGTCTCCCAGGCTTAAATGGTGCGAAGGGTGCTCGTGGAGATCATGGACCCAAAGGAGAAACGGGACATGCTGGCTTGCCGGGGAGACCTGGAGATTTGGGACCACCGGTAATATTGTATTTATTAACGCCTGTAACTGATGCCAACTATGCCAGGGTATTTGGATTATTGGTAGGAAATCCTCAAAAGCCTTACTCTGGGCTATAACTTTGATACTCATCGGATCTTTAAAAAATACATCATTGGTGAACTGTAGTTGCGTCATAATAAAGTATTGTAATATATTTTTAATATGATTTGATTATTCAGTTACCGTCAATGTTGATAGCATAAACTACTATAGCAGCAAACTAAAAATGAGATACCTCTGTGTACGGTACTTTAGTATTAATTTGCTTTCAGGGTCCACAAGGAAATACCGGTCCAGCAGGTGCCCCTGGCATGCCCGGTGCTAAAGGAGCTACAGGAGATTCAGGAAGACCAGGTCCTCCCGGACCAATGGGTCTGACTGGTCCTCAAGGCCCTGTAGGGTCTAAGGGTGAGAGGGGTAGTGAAGGTGAACCAGGCGTACAAGGTCCAAGCGGTCCACCTGGTGCAGCTGGTGAGAGAGGCTCGATTGGATTACCTGGTATGGTGGGTCCACCTGGGCCGCAAGGACTTCGAGGTGCTCAGGTACGAGATAGAGTTCTTCCTTTTTACGAAGTAATAATGTTCCATGATTTCGTGTAATTTAATCCTAAATTCGTGGATATTCGCCGAGATTTCATATAAATATGCTCACGTGTCTGTGATACGCTGTCTGTCGCGTGTGTTTAGTAATAACAATTGTTTTCTATTTGTAGGGTGAGAGTGGTGCTACAGGCAAGCCAGGCATCGACGGAGCTCCAGGTCAACCTGGCACTCCAGGGTTACAAGGGCCACCAGGAGCAATGGGTGAACCGGGCCCAGAGGGCCGGCCTGGCAAACAAGGCCAGCCGGGTATTTCTGGCCGACCGGGTGACAAGGGTCCACTTGGACCACCAGGACCGTCGGGACCAGCTGGTCCACCAGGATTACAGGTAAATAACTGCTGCGGTAAACGAAAAATAGTTACATTTGAAATACTGCTCAAGCAGGTAAGTTAAACAAGGAGACATAGACGTATTTGCTGGATATAACAATAATATTTGGTGACAGATCTATGTTCGAGACTAGTATAGAATATATATATTTTTTTAATATGGAGCGATATAATGTCTGCTATATGATTGAGATACAAGCAATGCTATTCTTAAAGGCTTTGTTTTGTTTCCGAACAAAGACAAAAATTAAAAAATAAATATATTTTTTAAACTATCTCTTTATAGGGACCAGCAGGCCCATCTGGACCTTCTGGTCCAGCAGGCGAAAGAGGTCCTAGAGGCGAAAATGGGCCACCTGGAGTCGACGGTCCCCAAGGACCACCAGGAAAGATGGGTCCTCCTGGTCTTGATGGAATCAAGGGAGAGCGAGGAGAGGCTGGTGCGGACGGAGCTAAGGGTCACGCTGGCTTGCCAGGGTTACCAGGCATGATTGGTGCCCCGGGGAGAAATGGTGAACGAGGCCTACCTGGATCAATGGGACCACCTGGAAAAGATGGAGACGTCGGTTCAAGAGGTAAATGATTGAATAACTGAGGAAGTGAATGGAAATGCAATTTCTTTTCTTTATTTAAATCAACTTGGTATACGTGCAGACGACTATTATTTTGAAACCCATGATACCCAAGCAAGTAAACTCAGGATCTCACGGAAGTGTATCTAAATCATGTATGAAGGAGACATTTTTTCACCTAGGTATTGATTCTTATATTACAAAATTACACTTTTATTATATTTTCCAAAGGTACTCCTGGTCGAGACGGTAGCCCAGGTATGCAAGGTCCACCAGGCCCTCCTGGAGGCCGCGGACCTCCTGGGGACGCTGGCAGACACGGAGCTCCAGGACCAGCGGGACCACCTGGTCCTCCGGGCCCTCCAGGAGAAGGCCTGGCTTATGATGCTGCTGCCCTTGCTGCCATGTTACAACAAGGTAAGCATGGAAACATTTATTTTCCATTTTATAATATAAATATATTTTTTTGTCAATCTTAAAATTTCCACTAGATTTGATACGTTAGCCAAGTTATAATGTACTAGCTGTTGCCCACGGTCTCACTATCATCTCCAAAGGATTTACATGACTAATTATTGATTGTCAGGTTTCCACATTGCACAGCATCAATAATTTTAATCTTTAAAAGTTTTACCGTTTAACTCGGCTAAACTCGACTCAACGCGGCGTCTAATACCTCAATGACACATTTGCTCAGTAGTTATTATTTAGGTAGTTACTTTTAAATAAAGACATTACTTGTATGGATGTGTCAAAATGCTATCATTCTGACAGTTTTTTTATTGATACCTGCATTGATGATATTGAATTGTCTTTAACAGGTTCAGTGAAAGGCCCCGATCCACTAGGCGATGACCCCAACTCGCTACCCCCTCGCTTCTTCAAAGAAGACATGACAGCGTCTGAACGCAAGGAGGTGGTGATGAAGGCATACGAAAGACTCAAAGTATCTCTGGACAAATTCCTGAAACCCGACGGCTCCAAGGAGGCTCCAGCTAAGACCTGCGGCGACATCAAGTACCATCATCCTGAGTTTGAGAGTGGTAATGGAAATACTAGAATTACATAAGTTTTAAGAGGTTGGATATTCATGTTGCTACTAATGAGACGAATGCTGGCTAAAAAGTTCCACCAGTTGGTATGGATATAGCTCCTAACTATGACGTTAAAGATAACTAGCGAAGCCTAAACAGTGCTGATTTCTGACAGAAAAAAGGACTTTATATTTATTTCTTTCGCGGATTTTATCGCGTTTTATTTGGTCGCGCAACTGCTGTAATATAATTCCTTAGTTCGTCTCCCAGCCATTTACCATTATTAGTTTAGCCAATTATTATTGGGTCTTTCCATGAAATTGTCGGTAGCAGCTTGTGCTCGGTTAATGAGTCACCTCCTATTAAGTGGGCTATAATAGACCAGTGAATTGTGGTACACCTTTGCCCTTCGGGGAATACACGCGTGCTATGTTAGAATGATATGATTCTCCGACGATTCTACGACCTACACGAATGCCCTACTGATCTGGTATTGTCGTGTGACGGGTCGTTGAGCTCCCTTATTTATGGCTGAGCTACACTGATGCATGCTTGCCGTCAGTTTGGACTGGTCTACTCAAAGCTGCTATGGTTCTTTCCTCAAAAGGCCATTTCAGACATTGCCCTGCATTGTCCCACTCACATTATTTGCATTATTTTATGTCTGGACTTTAAAAGAGACCATGATTCTCTGAGTTTGTTTCGGTGTTTCTTCTCAGAGGTCGTCAGTTAGGAAATGCCGAAGCCATCTAGCTATAAAAAAAACAAACCATTGACTTGTAAAAGTGTCTCTAATGATCTACTTACAGAAATAAATATCATTTCATTTCATTTCATCATTTCCAAAAATGTTCCAGGTCAATACTGGATCGATCCGAATGGCGGCGATATAAATGATGCGATAATTGTGCATTGTGACATGGAGTCTGGTAGCAGCTGTGTGTTCCCCAAGCCGATGCAGTCGCAGGACATCGCCTACCAGGGCAAGGAACACGAACCCTGGCTCAGCGAGATGGACGATGGCTTCACGGTGAGCATTCTTTAAAGTTTTGACTATTGTTTTAGTTATTAAGTTTTACTTTTTTTTAAAGACGTAGCCCCACACTAGTATTGTCTACTGTATCGTAGGTGCGTTTACAAACAATGAATCATATTTGCTCCGTGTGGTGATCTAACCCACAACACAACCGTGTTACCTACCGACATAGTTTGGCGAATATTTGGGAAACAAAACCATCTAAATCTTTAGTTATTTTGCTGCAAGTTAAATGTAGGCAACGAACAGTATGAAACAAGAAACATTATAAATATAATTATCTTAATTATTCATATTATCCAATTCTTGTATAGACAATTATTTTTATCCTTCCTTTTTTGTAGTCGGTAAGAAGAGGGTATGCTGATGAACAAACAAGACCTGCACCACACCATCAGATTTTAATATATTGTCCCTTCATAATTATACTATTCTTCTCCACCCAGATCACGTACAAAGCGGACCACACCCAGCTGACATACCTGCAGCTGATGTCATCGAAGGCGGTGCAGAATGTGACGTTCCACTGCCGCAACACTGTCGGCTACTACGACCCCAGCACCAACAACTACCGGCGAGGCATCAAGCTGCTGGCCTACAACGACGCGGAGATCATGCCGAAGGCCAACAACAGACTCAGATACAAGGCAGTATTGGATGAATGCCAGGTGAGATATAGGGCCGTTGCCGGCAATAAATAATAAATAAATTCTTTATGGACATAAATAACCTTTTACAGAGTACTAATTGATTAGGTTATGAGTTAAAAAATTAAGGTAGCTTAGATAGTTGAAGCCCTGCCTCATAACATGCAATTCATTGGATTCAACTTCAATTTAAAATCTCATCCTTATTATTTTTGGTTACTTTACCTCATTTATGTACCTACTCGAAACCGAATTTCCGAAATTTCACAACTCTAAGATTCTTTATTTAAAAAATGTCAGGTTGGCTTTAGATAAAAATACAATTCGGCTGTGTAGTTTTTAATCAGCTTTAATATTAAATTACCTAGTTGTTAAAATAATAACTCTATATTCATGTACAGTCGCCAGCACATTAAATTAGCACAAACTGTCAAGTTTTCCCACCGGATGATAAACTCTATAATGTAGACATTAATTGAAAATCCATTGAGTATTTTTTACAGTTTTTGATACGATTATGTGCTGCCGACCGTACCAATTGGGTATCTATATAAAGAGGGCGTTCCTTTATTTCCTTACAAATTACAACCTTATTGACCGGCTCGATATTTGAGCTTACCATAGTTTGGGGATACGCCGTAAAAACCATTTTTGTATTATTTTTACAGTACAAGAGACAGAGCTGGGCGCGTACTATTGTTGAGTTTGAAACTGACAAGCCAAGCCGTCTGCCGCTCTTGGACGTGGCGGTGAGAGACGTCGGCAGACCACAGCAGATGTTCAGGGTTGAACTCGGATTGGCATGTTTCAGTTAGCCACGCATTGGGAAAACGAAAACGACAACATTGCACGAGAAAAATGACAAAATACAAAATATATTATGGTAACATTACGGCTATATGAAGTTTAAAATTAGAATTGTTTTAAGGTTGCCAGTAACAATGCTCCTGATTTGACGTTTGTTTATTAGATTACTGCCTTCTTGCATTTAATTATTCTCTTACTAGGTATTCAAAATAACTTTTAGATAAAAATATATATAACTTACCTACATTTAAGATCTCAAACATAACGCAATGTATTATTAGTAAGAATACCTACTGATTATTTTAATTGTGTACTTATATTGTTATTTGTGTGCAATTTACATAGGTATACGTAAGGACACTGCCATCATAAGCATTTACTATAATTAATGTTACGCCAACAATGTACCTATCCAATTAGATTAGAAGAAAAAATAACAAAAAAATATAATAAGTAAGTACTTTAATAATTAAAATATTTCCTATAATGTGATTCATTATTATTAAGACGTGAATAATTTAACATTAAGTACTTAAAAATAAGTAGGTCGTCACAACATAGTTTAATTAATTAATATTATTATTATATAAATTTAATTTACAAAGGTCCTCTTAGGCTGTGTACCGTGTACATAATGTAAATATCCTTATTATAAGTAAATGTCATGTGATTCCTATATTCGAGTATAATTTAGATTTAAGTTAAAATTAAGATTCTTATTTACAAATTGTAATAAATATACTAGTAAACAATATAGGTATCCTATAATAAAATGATACACGATTATAAAACATCGTTTCCTTTTTTTAAATTCAAGGTTGATGATGATCAATGATTTGGTGGATGTGTGAAGTAACTTTCCCAACCAAAAGGCATAAACGGAATGTCAAAAAAGCATTTAATTAACGATAATCCCTCTAGACTTTTCAGAATAAGAATAATTTGTGTAAAAGTTGTCTGTAAGCTAAAAACGATTAAGTTTTTATTTAATTTTTAAACGAAATCTACATAATAGATACAAATATAATAATTCAACCTTTTCTATATATATATATATTTAATTCCATGATGTTTTATAAAGGTAGACTATAAATAAGCTATAAGTAAACTTGATAAAGGCCCCCTTCGCACACAGCTTGACGCCTGTCATGGTATGTCTAATTTCCATAATTGGGGTGAGTAACACATAACCTAACATACCATCACGCCTGTATTCCCCGAAGGGTTAGGCAGAGGCGTACTAATGTACACCCACAGTTCGCCGGTATTTTTAGGTCCCATGTAATAGGGGGCGAGCCTATTGCTATCAACCGGGCAATAATTCCTAACTCCGAGCTGCTACTGGGAATTTCATAGAAAAACCCAATAACACTGCTCGACCTGGGAATCGAACCCAGGACCTCTAGTGTAGCAGTCGCGCTTAGGACCACTTGGCTAATGAGGCAGTTAAGTAACACATAATTAATACAATTATGTGTACATGATAACTTCCCAAAAAAAGATTTGTCAACAAAGAAATCTGCGATGTCGAGGGCGCTTTTCGACTACCTGCATATTTATGCAGCATAATGCGGCTTTTAATTATCATACATATTGAAAATGAAATAAAAATAACAAAATCGAGTCTGGAAAAGTAGTTAGTTATAATAAGTAGGTACTATTGTGAGTAAGTGATTGATAGAGTGACTGGTAAGTAGTGTAAAATGCTTGAATACTCATGTGTTCGAGCATTTTTTTGTACAACATAATTTTTAATATTATGCGAAACCTGAATAAAGTTTGTTCGAAATAAGTAACTGAATCGATTCCAATAATTTTAACACCATGTTATATTTTGTCCCAAAAAATATTTTAAAAAGTTATAAGTGGGACACCGAGCGATACTAAGTGCCATTTGCACCAACTTCTTAAATGTCTTTAATTTGTATTTAAACACAAAATTTATATGAAAAATTTTGTTTAAATTCAATTTAAACATATTTAAAAAGTTGGTGCAAGTGGGCCTTAGTGTCTTTCCGCAATCATACTCGTACAACACAAGTCACGGCAGGTCATAGCGGCACTAGGCACGGGCGCAGAGCGGGGCGGGGGTAATAACACGTGGTGATGTTTTTGTGATGTTTCGTACATAGATGCTTTACATAAAAATACTAGACATGTGTCTCGGGTTTCGCATATACTAAAACTAATGTTTAACACTTCCAACAATCCTGGCTCTTGCCTTCAGCTCTTCATGAATCGCAAGAGTTCTTCCTCAAGCAAGTGACGAAGGGCGGCACGTTGCAGGTGCACTTGGTGCAGTTATCGTCCACGGTGACCTCGTCGCCCACGGTCAGCGTCGCGTTGCCGAACACGCACTGTGCAGTCAGATTGCGGATGTTAAGGCCGCGCACCACTTTTGTCTTTGTAGTCTCTGTGAAAGAAGTTTTATTTAAGTCAGGCAAGCAGGAAGTGATCTTCTTAGTCGCTGTCTTCATTACTGAAGGTCGTGTCTAGTCTGACGCTTTGGTCGCTCCATGAACTATGCACCTCCACGCGTTTCTGTCCTTAGTGGTCTTAATTGCTTTGGTTATTAGCAGGCCACCAGTGAGCCTCTTTACTAGGTCTGAACAACGGGTAGGTGAGCGACGGAGTGGTCTTTTCCCGTCGACCTGACCTACAACCATCTGCATTTTCAGGCTATCAGAGTTTGAAAAGCGGCGGTAGCCTAACAGCTAGGGCGCCGGACTTGCAATTATGTGGTTGCCGGTTCGAAACCCACCCATTGCACTACCGACGTAAACCCACTCGTAACACAAGCATTTTAGCTTAGCACGAGGGGTTAACAAGAATGCTAGTAATGTGCGATCCACATTGATAGCAAGCTTATTTAAAAAAAAAAAAGTTCTGGACTGCTAAGCCAAAGGTTTCGAGTTGAAATCATAGTACAAGTACGTATTAAATTAATATTTAAGTTTCCCTCGCATATACGTGAAGGGTGACATTGTGAGGAAACATTGGGGGAGACATTTTTCAACGGCGAATAATGTTCGCCAACCCGCAGCAGGCTAGTGTGGTGGAATATATCCTAACCCTTCTCAATCTGAGAGCGAGACCCATGCCCCAGTGCCACTGCCCAGCAGTGGAACAATAAATGGCCTAATTTACAATTTTTTTATAAATAACTTACGACATGACATGACGTCACCTTTAAGACGTGGGTTCAGAATGTGAAGGCAAATTTCGACATGGCAGGTAGGACTCGCGGTGGCTTAGTGGTCATAGCGTCTGGTGTATCAAACCAGAAGACGCAGGTTCGAATCCTGCCTGCGAGTCGAATTTTTCCTTCACTAAAATTACTTACGACACTCAAATCCTATAGGACAACCGCGCATGTCCCCGGGGAATACTGGCGCACAGTTCTTCAGCAAGTCATTCTGGTAGTGGATCTCAATGCCACAGTTGATGTCCCTGCAATTGGCAGTGCTGTCGGTCGCGTTGAAGTCAGCGGTGCACACGCACGTCTTACGCGTGTTCTTCGGTTGGTAGGTCTGCCCCGCGCGATAAGTCTGCCCATCCACCTCGCAGGTCTTAAGCTGTGCTATCGCGTCTTTGCCTAAAAAAGAGATTATACCAGATAGAGTTGCACTTTTCATGTATCGATGGTTTATAATAAATGGTAAATTAACGAATGAATTATAGACAATGCCATTATATAGTTAAAAAGTTGATAATATACCAAATCTTTGAATATAAACCAAATCAATAAAATTACGAAAACGTAAATTTGTATAACATTAAACTTTTGCATTTCACTTTATATTGTTCACTTACAACATTGAAATTTCTGCAAAATAAATATTGAGGTTAATATTGACGCATTACCTTAAACGTTTGTCGTGGCCATATATTAGCTTCCTTGGCAAACAATACAGACTTCTCAACGTTTTCAAAATAAATAGATATGTATAAATATGAACAAACTAGTCACGACCTAAACTCAAAGTAATCGTCTTGCTATAGAAACTATAAATCCTTTTATAGATTATAACTTTATAATTATTCTGATTTTAAATGATCGTCTATCGGTGTTGCAATGATCAAATTTGAAAGGGTGCGATCCCCCTTGTCATAGTCGTGGTGTAGATATGTCACGGATCCCATGACCGGGCATAAATCCTAAACTCCGAGTTGCTACTGGGAATTTCATAGAGAAGCCCAATAACACTTCTGGGAATCGAACCCAGGACCTCTAGCGTGGTAGTCGCGCTCAGGACCACTAGGCTAACAAGGCAGAACATAAATTTATTATATATATATAAAGTGGATTCAATTGACAATATGATTGTGTTCACGATAGATCATTCGCACGTAATCCTGCTATTGCGACGGTGTTTACGATCACTTTTATGGGAGCCCCTATTGTTTCCTAATGCTGCATACTGTGTCATCTAAAAATAAACCTGATTAACAACTAGGTAATGGATTGACTGTGCTAATATTGATTGAAAAACAATTGCATGAACGCATAATGGCCTCATTAGCTTAGTGGTCTTAAGCGCGACTGCTACGCTGAGGTCCTGGGTTCGATTTTCTGCTCGAGCAAAGTGTAATTGGGTTTTACGATGAAATTGTCAGTAGCAACTTGGATATTGGAACTTGTGTCCGGTTAATAGCAATAGGCTCGCCCCCTATTATATGGGGCCCAAACTTACCGGTGAACTGTGGGGGTATACATTAGTTTTCACCTCTGCCTAACCCTTCGAGGAACACAGGCGTATGTTAACTCATAAGTTAGCGTAGGACATCTTAATCATTTTTATAGCTATACAAGCCATAGAAGGAGTTAATCTGTCGTTAGTTCTTTATGGGAAACATTAACGGATGTATAATGGGCACTTTGCGTTAAATAGTGACGAAATGTTTGCACCGGATATCCTGGTGCATGAAGCTACAACATCTAGGTATACTTAATATATAAAGCTGAAGAGTTTGTTTGTTTGTTTGCTTGAACACGCTAATCTCAGGAACTACTCGTCCGATTTGAAAAATTCTTTCAGTGTTAGATAGCCCATTTATTGAGGAAGGCTATAGGCTATATATCTTCACGCTACGCGGACGAAGTCGCGGGCAGAAGCTAGTACTTAATATATAAAGCTGAAGAGTTTGTTTGTTTGTTTGTTTGCTTGAACGCGCTAATCTCAGGAACTACTGGTCCGTTTTGAAAAATTCTTTCATTGTTAGATAGCCCATATATTGAGGAAGGCTATAGGCTATATATCATCACGCTACGCGGACGAAGTCGCGGGCAGAAGCTAGTATGTAATATACTTTAAAAGAATATTGTTTTTTTAGTCATATAAATACTCATAGAATTGATGTGCCTTATTTTTCTAGTGGTGGGAAGCGAATAGCCAGTGAATCAAGGTACTGGGTACGATTCTCAGGTCTTATTGAGTTTTTCTGAACAGCAGGGGTTTGGATTTTTGCCAGGTCAGAAATTAGGCTGGCCCTCTATTATTGTGGGACCTAAA
This sequence comes from Acronicta leporina, assembly GCA_947256265.1. NCBI lineage: Eukaryota > Metazoa > Arthropoda > Insecta > Lepidoptera > Noctuidae > Acronicta > Acronicta leporina. The sequence goes on from OX366523.1 coordinate 2,893,597, forward strand.
ACATACCCGTGAGCGGCAGGTGGATATCTGTACACCACTGTCTTTGAGATACAGGCGTGATGATATGTTATTCAAGTTTATGTTACCGTTGAGATGTTATAGTTAAGTTTATGTTCTTTATAAGGTCCACTTGCACCAACTTCTTAAATGTGTTTAAATTGAATTTAAACACAATTTTTCATAGAAATTTCGTGCTTAAATACAATTTAAACACCTTTAAGAAGTTGGTGCAAGTGGGCGTAAGTTTAAGTTTATGTTATGTGTTATTATAGAAATTATAGTACCTAGAAGTTTTAATAGATTTAAAGCAAAAAAAGTAAAAAGTTGTCGTATTTTAAAAACAAACAAGCATCGAAACCAACCTATACAAACGTAATACCAAAATAAATCGTAATTTAAACACATAATTAATTTAGGTTCCTGCTCTACCATTTCGTCCAAAATACAAAATATAAGCCAATACATTTCTTTAACTTTACTACTAGTATTTATTTTATTAGGATCTCCAACAAAGAATACACCTTACATGGTATTTATTAAAGTGTTTACTTTAATAGATATTTCTCGTGTTTCCTCAATTACAGGAGACCACATCATGCAGTAATATTTAACAAACAGATAGACTAAGGTTGTAAAATTAACAATAATATTGAACACTTAGGCCCACTTGCACCAACCTCTCAAATGCGTCCAAACTGCATTCAAACGCGAAATTTCTAAAAATTGTGTATTCATATTAAGTATGAAATGATTTTCCAGTTGTTTATTTCCAGTGAAGTAGTAGACGAAATGGTACAGTAGGAACCTGGATTAACGGTATCAATCCCAATAATATCACAATTGTTACATTATGTTTTTGTGGACAATTCAAGATCCGCCAGATCCTTAAGTACTTAAAATATCTTCTTACTTACAATTTCAGTCACAGCTGAGCCGCTACTTAAACTAAGAGATGACAATCGTCTTGAACACGTACCACAAACGGTGCCGGTGTTGCAGCACGAGTCCACCTCATAGGTGTTGATACATTGCTGCTGTATATCGCTGTCGAAGATCTCCACGCAGTCGACGGCCGCGCAACTGAACTGCGGCTCGCCGGAGAAAATGCTGCAGCTGCAGGCTTGGGAACACGGGTTGCTGATTAACGACTGCGGTATCGAGGATCTGTCGCCATAAGAAACGCCCCTGGAATAGACAATTAAGTTGGCTTTTTATATCTACGTTTTACGTGTTGAAATTTGAATAGACTGATGAGAATGGTAGAGTAGTTCGGTGCCCTTCATTTGAACGTTGAATAAAATATTTCAGGATCTAATTGTAATTGGATTTTCCTTACTTCTCAGACATACATAGGTACATACTCATGTATTCCTATGTCCGCTCACAGTTCGCCGGTATGTTAAGGTCCAATGTAATAGGGAGCCTATGGAGTTAACCGGCCACAAATCCAGACTGTAAGCTGCTACTGAGAACTTCATATAAAAAACCCAACAAAACTGCTCAACCTGGGTATCGAACCCAGGATCTCTACTGTAGCAGTGGAGTCTGGGACCACTAGAAGGAGAAGGAGGATTTTATATCGTACTAGCTTCTGCCCGCGGCTTCGCTCACGTGAAGCTATATCAGGGAGTAAAAATTAAAAACCAGCATTAATGACCTCTTTTCTGTATGGGTCTCTATACATCAGGGAGGTCAAACTGTATCACAGGATTCATTTAATTAATTGAGATAAGAAATTCACCAGTTTTTAAGTTGGAGCATATACTTTCTAACAGTGATAATAAAATTAAAATCTATTCAGTACTTTTTACTCCAACCCGTAACAAACAGACAAACAGACAAGAATTTTAAAAATCACATTTTCGGATTCGGAGACGTTTATATACCATAACCCACTTGTTTGTTTTAATATCTTCAATGTACAGACACAGCTTTTTTACAATTTTGTAATAGTAGAGAAGAAGAAGAGATATGTTACGGGAAGAGGTAAAATAAGGCAAATTAAAGGTAGTATTTTCACGCTAGTAACGTCCTGTTCCTCGTATTAATTACCAGATCCAATCAGTTTTTTTTAAAGCTTACTAGCATGGTGGGTCGCACATTACTATTAAGTAGAAATAAACCAAATTTAAATACGTTTTACTGTGTCACAAAAACTGTTTCGTCAGTCAGACTTGCGCACCGAGGCTTGTGTTCAAACTTGCTACGTGCACTATATCATCCATATTACTGAAGTTCATGGTGTCATGGATATTGGACATAAAATATGAAATCACGTTCCGAAATATGAACGTTCCGAAATCAGATTGAGGACGTTTTGAAAAATGGCTTGGTCAAGAGTACCCTAAACCGACGTTCATGTATGAAAAGATTGATTAGTGTGGATGAAGCTAAAGAGGTATGTCAGAATCGTAGCAAGTGGAAGTCTGTGGTCTCTTCCTACCCCTACGGGAAAGAGGCGTGACTTTATGTATGTATGTATGTAATATGAAATCACTAAAACATCAAGGGTCAAGGGGAAGGGACCTGATAATTTCCTGAAAAAAAAAAACGTCTTGACAGACAATGAAGTGTTCCCATAGGAGCCCCTTTTTTCTTTTGAGTTACGGAACCCTACAAATTTGTAAATTCGTTTTGTAAATAACCCTGGACCCCAAGTCTGCTATTGTTTCGCGTCAAAATTGTAGATCAATGGCTTCAGAATTGTTGTTTTTTGATGATTTGTCTACGAAATCTGTCAGTTCTTATGTCATTTAGTGCCATTGAACGACCATTTTGTTACAACTGAAATAAATTTGGGCCCCTGGCCTATAGAAAAATGAAATCTCACTTTCAAATCGACGAATTAGTAGAAATGTATGTTCGAAAAGTATCATATAAGCTTTTTACAAATTAGGCGTATAAAAAATATGTAAATTGACTAGTACCTAACAATATCCATAAAATTGCTTCATTGGTGTGCTAATAACATAAAAATGAATTACACAATAATAAAGGCCTCTCGCAAACTCGCTTTATCATGTGTTGAGAAATATGTAATAAAAGAAATTGAAAGATTTTACAAACATGTTAATTGGCAGAACCGTATTGTGCAATGTAAATTAATGTCTTCCTTGTCCAGCTTTAGATTGAGATGTAATTCAGCGGTTTTTAACATCACCACAAGAATTCTTGAGTGACAGGTAAACACGTCTAAGCAATTAATATAATGGAAGAAGGAAGCTGTGATTGGATTGGAAAATCCGAAGATCGACCCTTCTTTCGCCGTCGTCACACGTCATGACATTTTTTTTCTTAAGGGGCCGTCCTAAAAATTGACGCATTTTAGTGAATTTTGATGACCGATTGTGAGGAATCTACAAAGAATTTATATAAAGTTATTAATTATTTGAAAAGAACTGTTCTTAAACCTGGCACATACGGAAATGGATTTTTCAATTTACTTCTATAATAATCGTAAATCCCTTTTATTGACAACTCCTTTTCCCAAAAAACGCGTTTCGAGTGAAGTTTGATGATCGGTTTACAAGAAAATATTAGTATTACTGAATATTAAAAAATACTATAAAACCCAGCATATGCTCTACTTGGCACAAGCGGAAGCACTTTTTTCAATTTTCATACAAAATATAGCAGGAAAAAAATATTTACGTAACGTAATTTTTCGTGAAAATTGCAGACAAATATGTATTTTTTTCTATTTTTTAGAAAGACATTTTGATTATTTTTTAAATTACTTAATAATCATCAGTTATCCCTCTAATAGGATCAAACATTACTTTTTCAAAAAAAATATATTTTGATTTAGTAAATCAAAGATGAAAAGACCTATAATTGTGCTATAATATCGAGCGCGCAAAGCCGCTCGCGCCAGTCACGTTTGGGCCTTCCCAGAGAGAGGACGTATCGCTTTGTGTCACAGGCGTGCGCTTGTTCGACGTAAATATTTTCCCAAATTATACTGCGATTAACACAACTTGATACGTTGATTATTTTATAACTTCTAATTTCTAGAAAAGCCATATAATATGGTCTGGTATTTTTTGTAGGAAGTATGGGTAGTACAAGTTTCTCATTGTGCTGATTACGAAAATGTTTATTTTTGAAATCCAAGATGGCGGACATTACTTTTCTAAATAAATTAATATGGGTGTCAATTTCAAAGATTTTCAGGGGCTGATTACGAAAATTATATTAATTTTTAAATCCAAGATGGCGGACATTGCTTTTCTAAATAAATTGTTATGGGTGTCAATTTCAAAGAATTTTGGGGGCTGATTACGAAAATGACATTAATTTTTAAATCCAAGATAGCGGACATTGTTGTTCTAAATAAATTGATACAGCTGTCAATGTCAAGGATTTTCAGGGGCTGATTACGAAAATGCTTTTCTAAATAAATTGATATGGGTGTCAATTTCAAGGATTCTCAGGGGCTGATTACGAAAATCATAATTATTAATTTTGAAACCAGAGATTAAAATTTGGTTAATTTTTTTCAAGTTAAATATGAACTGTTAACTATTTGTGTTTTTTTTGCACATTCCTAGATATTATTATAAAGTTATTTTAGTGATGGAAAAACTCGACTGCGATCAAAATTTGAACCTGCGTCTTCTGGTTAGATAAATCAGATGCTATGATCACTAAGCCGCCGCGAGTCCCACTTGCCAGGTCTAAATTTGCATTCACATTCTGAATTTACGTCTTAAAGGTGACGTCAGTAATATCTATTGAAAAGTCACTTCTTTTTTGAAGAACATCCTACAGCCTGATTGTACTTGGGATGTAGTTCCTTTAGAAACGTACAGTACTGTACACAGTACTGTACAGTACTTACTGATCTAATACTAAATAGGATATTTGCATTAGTAATTTTCCACTTGACTGTACCATGCGCACGAAGGCGGGTGCAACAACCTCTGCCCGGCCAAAAAGATTGGTACTGAATCTTTTTGGCCGGGCAGAGGTTGTTGCACCCGCCTTCGTGCGCATGGTACAGTCAAGTGGAAAATTACTAATGCAAATATCCTATTTAGTATTAGATCAGTAAGTAGATAGATTTTTATTTTATACATTGGCATAACATAATATACATAAAAAAAATATTTATTAATAAAAACAGGCGTAGTAAATTCTCAGTAGGAGCTCGGAATTTGAAATTTGTGCCCGGATAATGGCAATAGGCTCGCCCCCTATTACATGGGACCTTAACATATCGGCAAACTGTGGGTGTACATTAGTGTACGCCTCTGCCTAACCCTTCAGGGAATACAGGCGTGATGGTATGTTATGTTCGAGGTACTTACGACTGCGACTGCGTGTGATTGCGACCTTATTAATGTCTTATGTTGGTCCTTCATTAGGCACATTCTACGTGCATGGTAAATTATGAAAAACAAATACCAGTTCTTCAGACATCTCATCTCACACTTTTCACGATGAAGTGGAGCAAAGTTAAACTACATACCACAATTAGCACAGATGTACATACAACCGAGCGGTTTCAGTCGTGACCAAAATGTGTTTTGATAAACATTTAACAAAATATTACGATTTTGAAGTGCCTAGAAAAAGATAAAACTATCAACCCTTCAAAGTAAAAGTTTGAAAATTCAAAATCCCTGAAACACATTTTTTATGATGAGTAGCTACATATCTCATTTTCAAATACCTAGCTTTAAAAACTATTCACCCATACTAATAAGTACATTAACCTTCAGGCTTCAACCCCCGTTTCCTACCCTTAAAATGTAAAAATCCATAAATCATTAAACTCGTCACTAGGTATTTATTAGTAATCAGTATCTACAAAAATTACAATTTTTAACCCCAATTTCCGCCTTCAAAGTTTTATGTTTTGATGTTTATTGAATATTGTATGTATAAAAATAAGTATACTAAATTAAAAACAAAATTGAAAGTACAAAAAAAAACTAACGAGAATAAAACTAGAAAATTAATTTAATAATGAAAGGATCAACATTGTTTATAGGCTCGTACGCTCGATCTGCAGCCATGTGTGCGTGAAAAGCGCACACAAACATAGAATTTACCTAAACTCGATCGAGTGAATTTTTAGGACGGCCTCTTAAATGACTTGACGTTTTCGTCCTTTATAAAGAGATAGCTTCTGCCCGCGACTTTGTCCGCGTAGCGTGATGATATATAGCCTATGTCCTTTCTCAGGGTCTAAAGATTGTCTGTGCCAAATTTTATCAAAATCGGTTGAGAGCGTAAAAGTAGTAGGAATAATATAGTACCTATGATTAAGATTACTTTGTGTGATTTTCAACGGAATCAGCTATAAAGGCAATAAATAATTATTTGTATATTATGTTTAGGGAAAATATTTCCCATATTTTTCTCCGCAATTACTGGATCCCTGAGTCAAATTCCATTAAGATAGTTTCTAAACTATCTTTATATAATAAAGTTCTAATTGTGACTAAGTAACTCATAATACCTACAGATAAACTCGCGATTCGATCTTGCCATTTTTATTTGGATGTCACAATGTCGTATAAAAACAACGATCTGTTTTACTTCTAAGTTCTTTTATTATTTTTTACTTATTATCTATATGGAAGCATAACTGATGTAAATAGTTGTCATCTGCGCAGGCGCAAGGTCGCGTTATTTCTCGACGACCGCGCCGAGAGGTCACCGTCTTTTGTTGGATCTTTGCGCTGGGTGCTTCTGGGTATTCTACGAGGTCGGTTACTGAGTGGGTGCTTATTTACTTTTAAAACTCTACATTAAGAAAATGTCATTGTTTTGGGTTTTTTCAATGTCCTGAGGTCATTTGTCAAAACGAGTCAAATACAGTGTCTGATGACAAGATATTGAACGAGAACTGTGGAAATTAGACTTTTTGTATTTCCTTTTATAGACAGAAAATAGTATTTTTCCGTTAAAACTTCATTTTTTGTTAGGATTATATAAAAGTTACTAGCTTCTGCCCACGACTTCGTCCACGTAGCGTGATGATATAAGTATAGCCTATAGCCTTCCTCAATGAATGGGCTATCTAACACTGAAAGAATTTTTCAAATCGGACCAGTAGTTCCTGAGATTAGCGCGTTCAAGCAAACAAACAAACAAACTCTTCAGCTTTATATATTAGTATAGATTACTTAGATAATTAATCAGGTATTGGGATAATTTTTCCTCTGAATTAGTATAATTACTATAAATTTGAAGAATAACCTGGAATCTTCTAGTCCAGGTTATTCTTTTTTCAAACGCTTTTTTAACCCTAAAATTTCTTATCTAGAGACTGCATTATCTGTGCAACCATAACAAATAATAATTATGACCAAACTTTATAGCCGCTCTAATGTTGCATGCGACTCCAGCTCTGGTATTTTATGAATAACAATATTGTATACTTATTTTTGTGTATCGAATCGTGTACAGAATGTGTGAAATGTGAATGGCGGTATAATTGTTTCTTGCCGCCATCGTTATGGGCAGGCCAGAATTGCAGGGTCATTGCACAACCTGCCGAGTTGATTAACATACAAACACTCACGCCATTTTTCCATAGGGTAGGCAGAAAATACAGAAACGCCATTTGAAACAATTCTTGCGTTTCGTTTGCTTCGTTTTTAAAGGTTACAATAGATTGCGTAAAATTAAGTTATATTTGAATTGGGCGGCCTCATCATTTTAATCGACATTAGTGTAGGTACTCTGAGATTTTATTCCGCACTTCCGAAGTTCTACATTCGGTTTTAATCTACATAGTACATAGGTAATAAATAAATAATACATTGATAAACTACCTCTGCAATCTGTACAGAACAGATAGAATCACGGGTGGGTACTAGTTACTTGCTTGATTTTAAGATAGACTGGACCTTAGAGGAGCTACCTGGTATCTCGAAAATACTTCACAGGTAACAACTATAATTAAAAAATAAATGGACTGAGAAACTTTAAAGATCGTGACGACTAAATTTTGTCTTCTTATTTAAGACATAATTAGGTATTTCCCACTCTTATTAGCCGGAAAAATACAGACGATAATGAGACTACATATTGAGGTAGAAACGCTCATTCTAGTCTATCAAGCTCTATACTCACTTATAGTAGCACATAGTTGGGTCTGGGTGCAGGTCGGGGCAGGTGAATGCTTCGGGACAGGGGCTGCCGTCTGCCCGGGCCACTGCCGTGCAGCCCAGCTCCATATAGAAGCTCGCCATGTCACATTCGCCTGCCATATCCGTTGTTACCATACCCAGTACTGGAAAAAAGCAACATTTTATTGTTAAGCTGATGATCAAGTAACGGTTCCAGTGGTGGAGCTGTCAGCGGTTGCCCTACAGGGTGCAGGGTTCGGTCCCTGCAATTAAAAGCATCACTTTCTTCAAAAACCGGTTCCTTTATGACAAAAGATCGTGACCCAATTTGCGTGTTACGTCAATATCAATAGGATATACCTTTTCTAAAAAAATAGTAATTGTTATCAAATTTATAACATACCATCACGCCTGTATTCCCCGAAGGGTTAGGCAGAGGCGTACTAGTGTACACCCACAGTTCGCCGGTATGTTTAGGTCCCATGTAATAGGGGGCGAGCCTATTGCCATTAACCGGGCACAAATTCCTAACTCCGAAGCTGCTACTGGGAATTTCATAGAAAAACCCAATAACACTTTGCTCGACCTGGGAATCGAACCCAGGACCTCTAGCGGAGCAGTCGCGCTCAGGACCACTTGGCTAATGAGGCAGTTATCAAATTTACTCTTTTATTATGTTCATGCATTATTTACATGGTTGTTTTAGTGTATCGTTCCGATATAGTTATATATCATTTTGATAGGTGCCCGATCAAAGACTTCGAAAATTCAATACTAATATGGAAGTCCATTTTTCTCTTAAAATAATAATTTTAAGACGTAATTTTAACGTCTTCACCTTTTCAGAAGTATTACATGTAATTTCTAATATTTTTGGTAAACTATATTCAATACTGAATCTGGAAGCATATAAAATTATTTTTTTTATAATATTAACAATTGTATACATTTCCAAACCACATGCATCTGATCTATCTGTGGTTACAGTATCAATTTGCGTTTGCGTTGAAAAAACTCTTAATAGCTAGCTTTTTTTATAATTGAACACCTCCCGCAAGTTAGAAATAAGTAGGTACCTAAGTACACCCAAACTTGAAACAAATATCTATGTGGTACGTATTTACTCGGATGGGAACCGAAAGCACACGACCGCTTGTTGCTTCTGTTGCTGTCATGAGAACTAACATAAGGTGTACATTAGTACACGCAGGAATACAGGCGTGATGGTTTGTCAATATTTCAGACACTATATACTTAGAATACTTATATAACACTTTTGTTAAAACTAAAAAACTTTTTCAACACAGTCGTCTATCGGCTATAAGTACCTAGGTACCAAAGAATCAATTATTTACCTGGAAGTACATAAATCATCTAGAATAGTAAAAACAAAACTTACTGAGCATCACAAAATAAATGACGGCCTTCATGGTTGAATCGATTTTTGGAATAAAAACAATCACTTTTTGTTTACAGTATTTTATCGTAACGAATTGTCGAGCCAACAAAATGTACGCGCGATTTCAACGGAGGTTGGTGACAGAATAAGCCGCGGCCGGCCGGTGGCATGCAAATAGGTCTTGCGTACGCGCATGTTCCAATATTCTGATTCATAATTTACCTACTAACTCTATCATTCATGTGATTATAGATTATTCTATGTTGAGTTACCTTGTGAATGATCATTTATATTTTTAAATATTGAGTGGAAATATCTAGGACTTAATAATATTCTACCACTGAAGGAATAATGCGACTCGCAGCCAGGATTCGAACCTGCGTCTTCTGGTTATACATACACCAGACGCTATGACCACTAAGCCACCGCGAGTCCCACCTGCCATGTCGAAATTTGCCTTCACATTACGTTTTAAAAGTGATGCTAGTAAGATTTACTGCACATCAAATTACTTTGCCTCTCAACCGACATGAAGTACCTTACGGTTAGTTCTATGTCGTACGATGCTACCATACCTATTAACTATCTTTTTGTGTTGTTTTTTAGCATTTTCATGCTAAGATTATATTGGTGAAGGAAAAATAACTTTATAACCTTGGCATGAAAAATGCAAAAAAAAAACACAAAAAGATAGTTCTACCACTGAGTTCAAGATGATGCATACCTAGCTAAAACTGTTTTAGACTCTAGAAAGAAGACGTTTTGTGCTCCAATACTTTATTTTATTGGATAATGTAGGTGAAGATGTCCAGCAAGCACTGGACCACAGCTTGTCACTGTCACGGGTCGTGTGGAATGTCACGGATGCCATGGCCACAGATTATAGAATACTAGTACCATGGCTGTAACTATAAGGCAAGCGAAGGCAAGGTTTTTACTCGGTACGAGTCTGACATACTCAGCCGCCTCTCCAAGCAGACAATCCATGAGGATTTTCCATGTTAACAATAAACGATGTCTTTACACAGACGTAAATACAGAATGTGAAGGCAAATTTCGACATGACGGATGGGACTCGCGGTGGCTTAATGTGTATGTGCGGAAGACACAGGTTCGAATCCTGCCCGCAAGCCGAATTTTTCCTTCACTAAAATACCCCAAACAATGCTTTCGTGGTTGAACCTAAAAGATTCCGTAGAGATTCAAAATTACGAAATCCCGACATTTCGTGGTCACGGACGCTATAAAGGGTAGGTTACGATATTATTAGGTAATGTCAAATCGTTATTTTGATATAATATGTAATTCGTCGGGCTTAGTTTTCACTGTAGATACATATACGAGGAGTCAGATCAAATTATATTGCATCGACTTGGTATCGACAAATATTGTAGCTTATCAGCAAGCTTTGATAAGATACAAAGTATTACATATCAATACTCAAACGAGTAGGTAAATTAGTTACCTACCAACCACTCCTATTTCATTTTGATTATTTACTTAGGAATGTAGATATTCATGATAAGATATAAAAATTGCGAGTGTTCAGTACGAATTTCAAAATCATTCCTTTTCTTAGTGTTCTATTATATAAAGTAATAAAAAATCAAACAGACATAAAGATAAATTCATTAATATAAAGAAAGAGGTAAACTTAGGTAAAGCCAAATAGGTTCCAAAAAGTACCTAAATTCAATTTAGATAAACCAAATTCATTATGTAATAAAAATATATTTATTTACTTTCATTACTTCACACAAATGTACACTAGATATAAAATAATAATGTCAAAGTCTACATAGACTTGTGTTAACGTAGGTACCTACCTAAGTATATTTTAATCCTATTACCTCAATGTTTATAACATCATGGTATAAACAATCAGACACGACAAATTTTAAATAATTGACACTTCTATACTTACAGATTTTTATTGATTTCTAACATGTCCAAATTTAAAATTTTTGGATTGACATATAATAATAATAATAATAATAAATGTTTATTCACAAAACTTTTTACAAATTATCCTATGAAGTCCCTGACTTCTGAGCTAGGTAATACCTGTGTTACAGAAGTCAGTGCCCTCTCCCAATTTTGTTTTATACATCGTTTGTGAATAAAATAAAATAATTCAGTACTAGATGATTAGTGTGTGTTTGAGCAGTGTTGTGTGGTTTTGTACTTTATGCATGTTCAGTTTTTGTTTTGCGTGTGTGGTGTGTGTTGTACGTGTTTTATGTGTGTTATGTCTGGATGTGTGTGTGATGGGTCAGGGGAGATTAGTTTGAATGTAATAAGTTTTCAGATTGATCATAGTTTAATTGGAGTAACCAGGATTTAATCTTACTTTTGGCTACACGCAGCGGAAAAGGATGTATGTTTATAATTTTATTTATTTTATTGTATAGATAGCATGACCTATAATTCTGCTGCCGTCGAGCTGAAACTGTGCATAATTTAGGAGGTAAACAAACATTAGTAATTACCCGTTTCCCTATACGCTCATTTGCATTGTAGGGAGTATGCCTGTGTTGTTTTATTAATAATTGGTATATATATAATTGCCTGACTGTTAATAGTTCGCAAATTTCATACAGTTGTTTAGTTGGAAATCTGTAGGGTTTGAATGTCATCACTTTTAGCAATGACCTTTGTGCCCTTTCTAAATGTATAATATGGGATTTACAGGCACCTCCCCACACCCCCACACAGTATCCGAGTACATATATGTTTTTGGATAAACATATTATTTCGAAAAAATGATTTAAAGAACAATTTACTTATAACGCAAATATATTCGTAAATAATGATGCGTTTGGCAGTTGTTTTATTATGGCAAACTTAGTACAAACATCGCCCCTTATTCAACACAAATTAAAAATAAAATGTTTTTTAAATATATGAAAGTTACATATCATATTATTTATTGTTGGTATTCGTTCATTCACATGAGGACGAGGACCTCGTATTCAGCTGAGCTCTTCTCCTCGCCGTCGAAAGGGTAGTAACAAACCCCATGGCTCTCCTGGATCTAGAAGCAGTACAACAAATATTACAACCACATTATTACTTTAAATCATAACAGCATTCTTTACTCTTTTAAAAGTGTACTCCAAAATAACAATGGCAGCAAATGAATGAGAATTATCAATATTATATATTTTTTTAAGTGGAAGGCAAGGCAGGCTATATCGATTTTCGGTGCTACCTTACCTGCCTACTACCTACCATTGCACATAAGAGCTTATTCCAGAAAAATATATTATCTTCTTTATGAAAGATATGCAGTGATGTCTATTCAAAGGAAGTAATAGGTAGTAACAAAAATACAGGTATTAAAATTATCTGAGTTTCAACTGAATTGGGGATTTTAATTTTTAAATTTATAAACAGAGTAGGTACCTACTATTATTTAATAATAAGTAGCAATAATAAAAAAAATATTTGCCATACCTTGCCTGGCGTAGTGCACCCGTCATGGTTGACTCTTCCAAAGAACAATTTCTCTCCATCAGCGGTAACTCCAGCCTCCACTGCGCCCGGGGGCACCGCACCGCCCGTCGAGAACTGCCATGAGAACATCGCTGGCACCAGAACCTAGAACGAAGAAGTGATTTCGTCAGTTTTTATTCTTAGGTATAGCAAATTATATCTCCGTACCCCTCTAGTGGTCATCTGAGGAATTTTTCATCATGAATACTCAGATGACAAGTTTTATTGAGGGTTTTTCCTTATAGAATTTTTGATAAATTGTACATAAGTAATCTATACCTATAATTATATATTATCATTGTCGATAAATCGGGATAGAGAACAAACTAAACAATGCTTAGGCATTCAAAAATCTATCTTATTGTCTAAAGTTACTATAAAATATATTTTTCTTTCATCGACTGTATGTATTGTAGACATGAGATTATAAATTACCTCGAACTGATCCTTGACAATCTCCTCGCCGCCATAGCAGACGTAGCACACGTTCTTGGAGGGAATCACCTTCGCGGGGAGGATGTCGCCCTCATGGGGAGCCCTGCCGGCGTAGATCTCGTCACCATCGACGTCGGTGCCCACGCGCAGGGCTCCGGGGGGGATCGAGCGCTGGCTCAAGCATGCTGGAACCCAACGGTATGTACCTGGAATTGGCAGAGAAAAAGTTTATAGCTATTGCATATTGTTCTATATGCTAAGTTGACGATGTTACGTTAAGGTGAAAGAAGTAATGCCAATCAGTAGTAGATACAACGAAATAGCATATTTATATCCAAGAAGAGGGAGAGCTAACGAAGAGTATAAATATATCCAGATTTATTTAGGTACTATTCGGAACACTATAAGCGAGATATCAATGTGGTAGAGATATCAATGTGATAAGACGCTCAATTATTACATTCTAAAATTATAACGAGATACGAGTAACACAATGCACTCCTTGAGAAATTAGAAACATAAGTAGAAATAATATCATTTTAATCACAGAGAATGAAATGATTATTTAAAGACATCAATTATTGAATTATTGTTAGAGATCTCCTATAGAACCGACCCAGAAGAATGAACACAGAATGATAGTGAGTGATTTTCTCCAGAATATTCACAACACAAGAAGCTACGGCCAAAACTCTATATGGATAGACTCAAACTCCAAAGATAAAGCTGATAATACTGGTATGGATATATGTAAGTCTGGATTGGACAGTCCGTAAGACCATAAAGAGGATTGGCCCACACATGGCAGACGATACAATTAAGCGTTTAACTTAGAGATTACACCTTCAGGATATTTGTAATGTACGGGCAAATTATAAGGAAAATAAATTGTGCAAAATTATAGTCATCCTTATCAATACTGGCTTCAACTTAGTTATTTATCAGTCGTATTAATCATAAACTTCTAAATAACCCGGATAAGGTTAACAATTTTATTGATTTGATAGCATTTTTCTGCGAATGAAATGAAAATAATGGCTATCCAGTGATTTTGTTTTTGGGTTCTGGACAGTCAAAAAGAACCCCTCATGGTGAGATTTTGATGTCTGTCTGTCTTGTAATATGTCAGGCTGGCTATTTATTTATTTTGAAAATCATTTAATAGACTGAAAGTAGAAGAAAAGTTTTTTTAGGAAAATGCAAATATCTCTAATCAAGTACACTACATCCGTAAAAATTACCCCGAATTCCCGAATATGTAAAAGAAGGTGCTATCTCCGAAAACCCAATCCAGACTTACTCCACGGCAACTCGACAGTTTCCCCGGGCAATTCTGGGACAATCTCCTGAGGCTCTTCGCCTTCGACCACTGTGACTGCTCCACCATCAGGGGGCGGTGCCTGCCCCGGGTATGGGTAGAAGTATGCAGCGTGTACTGGATAGAAGAGCATTCCGGGACCAGGAGGGTACATGTGTGGAGGTTGGCCAGGAGGTGGTGGATGGCCGGGGGGAGGAGGGTAGGAGTGCGGCTGGGGAGGGGGTGCGCCCCAACCATAATACGGTGTCCGACCTGTACAATTGACGCTTTGATACATTCACACGTTTAAAAACACCACCTACTGTCGTTTCATCGTCTGTGATGAGAGCAGTTTCATAAATTAGTTTTTCTGAATAATTAATTATTGGCTTGTTTTTGTAATTAAAACGAGATCGAATCAAAAATCGGCTACCTGCTTTTTGCCTAGTCTATTGTTAAGTGACGTAATAATTTCTCATAGATTAAGCTTGAACTTACAATAGATACCTGCCTAATACAAATACATACATCATTAATCACTACATTGTATCTACGTATGACTAATTGCGACAATCTTGTAGTGATAATTACACCAAAATGACTTAGTGATTCATTAAAAAAATATTATTAAATCATTATTTCTTGATTTTTTTTCGTTACGGAAATGAATGTACCTATCTAGACACGCGGCAGCGTGTCAAACCAAGTTCATACCTAATAATTGCACTTGTCCAGTAAAATTTCTGATATCCAAACAAGAAACTGTAAACTCTTTGAAGTTATATACAAGTCGCTACATATAGATTCCAATTTTACGATTTACGGTGCAGACTGCCTCTAGGCTTAGCCTAGTGATCCTGAGCACTGCTAAAATAGAGGCCCTGGTTTCGATTCCCAGGTCGAGCAGTGTTATTGGTATTTTCTATAAAATTCTCAGTAGTAGCTCGGAGTTTGGGATTTGTGCCCGGTTAATGGCAAAAGGCTCGTCCCCTATTACATGGGAACCAAATGTACTGGCGTACTGTAGGTGTAAGCCTTAGTACGCCTCGGCTTAACCCTTCGGGCAATACAGGCGTGATGGTATGTGGAACGATTAACAGAAACGCCGGTTGGAGTCTAACTGATTTATTTAAAGCTTACAGATCGCTCCTTGAATACAAAAGGGCCACAATTAAAAAAAAATTGAAAATCGTTTTATTGCAAAAATGACACCTGAACCGTCTATATTTTATAGTGAAAAAAAAACTCCCATTAATTTTGCTTTTATTATGGCTGCACTGACTTACCGCCATTTTTGCATTAGCTCACTTTGACAGGTATTGTCAGTGCAAAACCGCCATTTTTTTAGTTGCGCCCATAGATTCAACGCAAACGCACGTCGGTTGCGTGAAAAAGTGCCACAATCCAAAATACGACTGTTTTGGATTCAAAATTTCAGGTAAGTGTGATTATATTTTACAATACAAAAGTGCCATATTTTGGAAAACGTCCGTTTTGCATTCTAACATTAGTATTTGTAGCCATAATATATAATACAAAAGTGCCATATTTTGGAAAACGTCCGTTTTGCATTCTAACATTAGTATTTGTTATTATATTTTGTAATACAAAATTGCCATATTTTGAAATACGTCCCTTTTGCATTAAATTATAGTGGAATAAATAATTATTTTTAGCGTGCTAGAATGGGAAGGCCAGAAATATGGCCGTTTTGCATGACAATAATTTTAGTTTTCGTTACAATTTAAAAAATAAAAATAACCATTTTGATGTTAATTTTGTTCTATTCTTATTACTTCAGTGATTTTTAACTTAAAAATCATACAAATGTATTAATTTGTTTGTAAATTAATAATATAAACTAAATTGAAGCCCTGTCCCTGTAGCTTTCGTCACTAATTTAAAGTTTTTTAAATAATAACAGTGAGTGTTTATAGGGACCTATAATAATATGGGTAGATATTCGTAAATGTTGAAAAATATGTGATTAAGATGCATTGCCCCATATTTTCTGTGAATTTGAATGTTAAATATGAGGTGGTAGCTTAAATTTGTTAAATATAATTAAGGTGTTATTCCTGGCAAATTAGTATTGAAAATGTCATATTAAGGATTGTTATGTACTTATTTGATTGTGTGTATGTACTAAGGACTGTATAATAATAGGTCTTTACCTATGAAATTGCCGTTCTGCAGTACTGGCCATTTCAAATCAAAATAACTTTTGTTTGGCTAAGAATTCTAATTTCAAATTAATTTTATTTTAAAAACATGGAATTCTTTTTCCAAAAGTAGTCATTTGTTTATTGATAAGTGTTACATTTTCAGCGCATTTCAATCTTTTTCGTCATCATGGATACGTTAAAATTTCGAGTAATTATGGAGTATATGAGTACCGTCGTGGCAGCAACGCGGCACAAGCGGCACGCAACATCAACGACGTTTACGGAGCTAACACTACAAACCAACGCACCACCTGTTATTGGTTTGCTCGCTTCCGTTCTGGGAATTTCGACCTGAAAAATGAACCTCGCGGTCGTCCGAAGACTTTGGTCGACAATGACGAATTAAAGGCGATTGTGGAAGCTGATGATACACAATCGACGGCTGAATTAGCAGCAGCTTTCGACGTTAGCGTCAAAACAATATTGGTCCATTTGCGTCAAATTGGCAAGGTAAAAAAGCTTGACAAATGGGTGCCCCACGAACTCAATGATCGCCAGCGCGAAGTACGTGTCGAAACGTGCCTTGCACTGCTCAACAGACACACAAATGAAGAAATATTGAACCGCAATGTTACCTGCGATGAAAAATGGATTCTGTTTGATAACCGTAAGCGCTCAGCAAGTTGGTTGGATCCTGGTTCAGCACCTAAACAATGCCCTAAACGAAAACTTACCCCTAGAAAAGTAATGTTCACTGTTTGGTGGTCTAGCGCCGGTGTGATTCATCACAGCTTCTTACCAAACGGGGTGAGCATTACTGCAGATGTGTACTGTGAAGAACTGAATACAATGATGGAGAAGCTGGCACATCTCCAACCAGCATTGGTCAATCGCTCGTCTCCGCTGCTCCTGCACGATAACGCGCGACCTCATACTGCACAGCAGACGGTCTCCAAGTTGCAAGAACTGGGGTTGGAAGTTCTCCATCATCCGCCCTACTCACCAGACCTTGCACCTACAGACTACTACTTTTTTCAGAATTTGGATAACTTCTTGGCGGGAAAAAAATTCAATACCCGAGAGGCAGTACAAAATGCCTTTGAAGAATTTGTTGCCTCCCGTCCAGCTGATTTCTTTAAGAAGGGCATCAATAAACTGCCACTGCGTTGGCAAAGATGCATTGATTGCATGGGTGATTATTTCGATTAATACAAATAAAAAATACATGAAAAAAATTAGTTTAAATTTTTTCATACAAAATGGCAAAAAAAGGCAATTTCATAGGAAAAGACCTAATACAATGTTTTCCTGGTGTCCATTCACTTATGTTTTTACCTAGTAATAAGATTAAACTTTTTGATACGGTTTTTTACCAAAAAGGTACAATAAACCATTTTTATTTGTAAAACTGTGTTTAATTTTTGACATATTTTTTATAATATTGGTTCAAATTTTGAATGCAAAAGGGACTTTTATGCTTTTTTTTCTTAATAGGTCACAGGTATTACAAAGTTTATATTGTAGATAGATAGAGCTAAAAAATACGCATCTAATGATATATTGACATCTTATATTTAATTAATAAATATATGAAATATTATAAAAAAACAGCTTCAAAAATTTGTTTTGGCTGTCCTGTAAAATTTATGGATTTCGATTTGTGTCCCTTTTGTATTCAAGGAGCGAGATGTAAGCTAATATTTTGATATTTTGTTATAGCGGGTACATGTTATATTTAGTGCAAAGAAAGTTTTTTTTTTATCACTTTCTATATGAATTTACCTGTAATTACCTAAGTACAGTAATACGCTTCCCGAACGTTCGTTTGAGAAAGCTCATTGGCTAACTCTACGAAGGCAATGTTTACGCTACGCACGCCTT
Source organism: Acronicta leporina (assembly GCA_947256265.1). NCBI lineage: Eukaryota > Metazoa > Arthropoda > Insecta > Lepidoptera > Noctuidae > Acronicta > Acronicta leporina. The sequence continues at coordinate 2,912,353 of OX366523.1, forward strand.
TTCGTACAAAGAGTAACGCATTTGGACACCTGCAACACCAGAGGAGTTGCTGATGCGTTACCGGCCCTTTAAGAGCCCTGCGTCGTTTGAAGATCCCCATGTCATAGCGCAATATGACATTAAGTATATTATTTAGATTACCTACTTAATATACTATCACGTCTGTATTCTCAAAGGATAAGGTTATCGTGAACTGTGCCACTGCTGGGCACGGGTCTCCTTTCGGTCCACCACGCTAGCCTACTCCGTATGAATCATGTTTAGTAAAACAATCTGCTATTCATGCTATTATATGCATAAACAAATGTGTCAATTGGCACCTACACCCATCTATCGACAATGTAAGCGATAATTAATAAGTATTAGAACATTACAAAATTTTGCTAGACTGCAACAATACCCAATTTAAAGTGTAGGTACTTATTGCGTATCGATGACAATTATCTTGATATTTTAAGAAAGATAACCTGTGCAAGTATGAATTAAGTGGTCGATAATATCGTGACAATATCCACTAAACAATTAAATTGAATATAATATCATGTATTAGTTGTGAGATTCATTGTGTTTTTAATTTAAAAAGGTTCATTTTGTTTGTTTTTATTTTCATTTTTCATGCGATGGCCAAGTCAATCTATTTATTTAAAACATAAAAGATATTTAATATTGATATGGTCACTAGAAGATGTCATTAGGTTAGCTAATTACGTTATATTTACTTAAAGACAGAAGGACCTTAGGTAGGGACTGAATAAATTGACCGACTTGGTATTATCTACATGGATCTCACAACTTTTTACGATAGAAGAACGATAGAAGAGTTGCGAGACTTGGTTTTTTTACAAGTTATGTTTTTAATGGCATGATATTTTTAGGGTCCTATTAAAGTGCCTTGTGGCACTCCACAGGGTATTTTGAGAGATATGCTCAAGCAGAAACTATTGAATGATATCAATTTACCAAAAAAAAAAGAAAAAAATCAATATCGTAACAGATAACTCTTTATATATCTACGATTCATCGATCAATATGCTATTTCAGAATATATTTGACAGGGCTAGTCCACATACCTACTTGATAAGTCTGATTTATATCAAGTATTGTTTGTTTGAGAAAGTTTTTTTCAAAATTAATTAATAAGTACCTATCTACATAAAAATGTAGTTTATGTTAAGAAAACAATAATTAATGTATCGTGCAAATCATAAAGCTTGCTATTATAAAACCCTGCTACCTTACCTACTGGTCAATTCATTCAAATCTATACTACTAATATATAAAACTGAGGAGTTTGTTTGTTTGCTTTTGAACGCGCTAATCTCAGGAACTACTGGTCCCATAAAAAAAATCAGTGTTAGATAGCCCATTTATTGAGGAAGGCTATAGGATATATAACATCACGCTAAGACCAAGTAACTATTCCACGCGGACGAAGTCGATGGCACAAGCTAGTATTTTATATTGACCATCGCAAATTAGGGGCAAGGCATGCACTTGGAACAAGTTTTTATCAATAGGTTTTCTGCCAGCTGTTTGAATAGATAATTGATCATATAATTATATCTAGGCGTAAGTGTGTCTCTTCCTACAGCAATATAGGTAGTTATGCAAAATATACATAATTTGAGTGCTTGCAATATTATGACAGATATTTGTATTAATAGGTATTTAATAAGTGAAAATTAATAATTACCAAGTTATTAAAATACAGCCAATTATAAAGCTTATACGCTGCAACTACGTACGCAGTCTGTACCTGCATCGTTCAGTGAAATGAAAACATGTGTTGCGCCGCCTTGCGCGTGAGTTATTTACATGAGAATATGAACAGTGTCGACGAATAATTATTCTAAAATCTACCTAGATCCTTCTATTCCATTACGTGACATTGTTAATTCTATTAAACGACTGGATAGTTAGAATGGGATGAATCATTTTAATTTGCAAAGATTGTAAAAAAACAATTCCATCAAATTCATGAGACATTACTTATTTTTTCATCCTACCACCGCAACACAAGCACCTTGTGAGCCAAAAATAAGTAAATACAATAATCCAAACTCGTTTTAAATTTCGATGCCTAGTCACAAAACAAAAGAACAGAAATTGCTATGACTTAATTTATCTATTCATTAATATGCAGATGAACGATTAACAACGTAATTTACGATAAAATTAGTCTTATTACGCAAAACATTGAAAGTTTGTGACGGGAATTTACAGCGCAACGTAGATACAATTCGTTTAGGACAGTACATTCTAGCAAGTATTGTTATCACATGTATCTTATCACACGCTATCTTGTGAACTCACCTGCCATGTTTTCAGTACTCTGGCGCACAAGTGACTGCCTTGCCTCTGCAACTAGCTGGTATTTTATTAAAAATGTGACTCATTAGAGCAACGTACAGATAAAGAAGCGTACTTTCTTGTAGTTTGATAACAATGAAAACTATGTCAAATTGTCAATACCTAAATGAAACCGGTTATATATTTGTGGAGTTATTTTTTTAATGTGTCGATGGCTAAATTAAATATAATAAACATAGACTCGTATATTTCGTTTAGCCCAAAATTTTGCAAAGCAAATGGCGTTTACTGACATGCGGGTTATACATGGATTGGCTGGAAATGTGTTCGAAACGAACTGTGAATACCTACTATGATTATTAAATTAAAGGCAAACCATTTGCATTGTTTCTTTATGGGATAGGGGAGCAAACGAACAGACGGTTCACCTGATGGTAAGCGATAACCGCCGCCCAAGGACACCCGCAACACCAGAGGAGTCACAAGTGCGTTCCTCGCCTTTTAAAATGGTTTGGGCCTCCGGTAACCTCATTCACTCGGCAAAACACAACGCAAGCGTTGTGTCACGCCGGTTCTCTGTGAGGCCGTGGTAGCACTCCGGTCGATCCGGCCCATTCATGCCGAAGCATGGCTCTTCCACGTGAAAAACCATGTACGTAAAAGAAAAACACTTTATTTATGTATCTGCACCTAATTTTCTCCTTATTCCACCTGTATGACTTTGGCACCCTTATTGTTATTTATATTGATATTTGATTCGAAGGTCAAAAAATTAAATGCATAATAATTCAGACCTCCTTTTAATAACTACAAGACTTAAGCGTCTGCTTCACTATGTTAGATATGCCTATAAATTCTTTCAGTGCAAATTCAGAGTTGACTCTCCTGTAATCCTCCATTGCTGCAAACGCCGTCACAAGGTCGTGAAGGACGCGACTGACTATGTCTACCATTATTTTATGGTTAGGCCTTTCAGTAGTCTCTGCAATGAATAAGGCTGCTGATACCTGAAATCGGCAATGTACATAATGAATTTAACATTACATAGAGGTGAGCACATAGTATTTTAAATATTATACCTTATTTTTCCAAGATAGCAGTACTTCTCCCATAATAGAATTCGAGTAAGGCCTTGATACATTTTGTAAATTATGACGTAGTATTACTAAATGATGTCCCCGACAAACTTCTGCAATAAGCTCATAGATTTATATTATCAAAAATGCCAAAATTGAAAACTACTAAGGTATGGTGTTCCTTACTTACCTTCGACGCATTTCTCCTCATCTTCTCCATTGAGACAGTCTTTTCTTCCGTTACAAATAGCATCAATGGGTACGGAGGTGCTATTATCGCATTCAAATTTAGTTAAAACGGACTCCGCTAAGCAAGCCTGGATACAATTCTTGTTACACCTCCGTAAAGCACAAAGGCCATTTCTACAGTAACAACCTTTTGATGATATAAGATTATCGTTTCCGGTATGGGAACGTTTAAGAGCAGTGACTAATTTTTCATTAATTGAGAGTAAAATTAGATAGCGATCATCTAATTCATTTAGATGGGTACTCTGCTTGAAATCATCGTAAATAGAAACAAGCAACATAAAACATTCGTCTCTAAAAGACTTTATAGTGTGAATATCAGTATTTGTTTTAGTAGTTTCCTTCTGTAGCTGCCGAACTAATCCAAGCATTGCAACCAACTTATTCCGGCTTTTTACAAACTCATATGACTTCGATTTTGTTGATAAGAAATCTAGCAAAGCACTGTATGTTTTAGAAGCCTCAAATTTGGAGAAATTAGTATCTGTAACGTAAGTTTTGATCGTCAATCATTAAAAGTAATAATAATTATATGTAAGTAAGTATTTACGGAATTATATTACCTGTGGCACAAAAGCTCTCATCAGTTTCATCAAAACAGTCTAATTTTCCGTCACAAATAACATTTAGCGAGACGCTTGTTGAACCGCTGATAGCTGTACATCCCCAGTGATTTAAACTGTGTCTTTGCCAACATACTCGTTTACAAGGGGCTTCGCACATCGCGTCTTTGCAGAACTGACCTTTACATGTACATGATTTTGGAGACCAACTGGGTTTCTTTGGAGCATCTTCAAATTCGTCAATGTCGTTAAATTTACGTGCGGCGTTGCTGTCTGCACGGTCTGGGTCAACATTATGAGCACAAAGTGTGCCATCTAGAGCGTATGATAGCGTGCTTAAAATCATATTAACATCAGTTACAGTCTTTTTTACAAACAAATCGTCCTGGACTTGTTCTCTGTTTTCTGACAATTTTAAAGGCGTTTTTGTGTGTTTTTCTAAGAAATCCATTTGAGTTTGTAAAACATCTCGCAAAATTTGATTTTGTGACGAAAGAATGTGGCCATCGACAGTTTTTGCAAAACATTTATGGTTGAGAGATGTTTCTATTTCCGACATTATTGCAGTAGCTTTCCGTACTTTTTCCATTGCTGTAGAGTTTATTTAAATTAAACATGTTGTAGGTAATTAATAAAACAAGATTAAGTACAAAATTATATGGGAAAGATAATTAAGTTACCTACTCAAATTTAAATTGAAGTATGATTAGTTATTTAATTTATTGTTATATGTTAACTGCCTCATTAGCCTAGTGGCCTGAGCGCGACTGCTACGCTAGAGGTCCTGGGTTCGATTCCCAGGTCGAGCAAAGTGTTATTGGGTTTTTCTATGAAATTCCCAGTAGCAGCTCGGAGTTAGGAATTTGTGCCCGGTTTAATGGCAATAGGCTCGCCTCCTATTACATGGGACCAAAACATACCGGCGAACTGTGGGTGTACATTAGTACGCTAACCTACCTACCCTTCCTCTGCCTAACCCTTCGGGGAATACAGGCGTGATGGTATGTTATGTTTGTTAGTTATTATTATTAGATTTCCGGACAACCTTCAATTCATACGTATTATTATTTTATTTGATTTACTATCATTAGTATTTATTTGAAACTAGCTATTTCAGTCCCCTTCCCCCCACATACTTTAATGTACCAAATACTTTTGAAATACCAAATATTGTATATTTTATATCATGGGAGAACTAATTAGGTTCCTTACCCTGTGAAGTACAGTTGACTTCATCCACTTGGTCCAAACAGTCCACCACCCCATTACAAAGATATTCTATAGATATAGTTTTTCCCTGGCCGCATCCTATTTTATTGATGGACTGTATACCAAGACACGTTTCTTCTACAATTTCATCACAGCGTGGATCGATAGAAGTATCATTTAAAGATTGTGAAATGAGATTTTTATATTTATTAATTTCTTCGATATCCATTACGACCATGGTTTTTTTTAACAAATCATCCTCTGCATTTGTATAGTTTTTGTTCTTATGTTCTTGTATTTCAGGTTGTTGTGAACCTGTTTCAATTTTTGCTTTAGAGAGTTCCAAATGCCTGCTTATTGCGTCATTTACTTTAGAATCCATACGCCTGCCACCCGCGTCTTTTGCTAATAGCTTTTTCATAGATACTTCGAGCCCTTGTGCTATGAGACTACTATATGTTTTAAGTTCGTCGTGCTTATTATGAAGCTGCATGTGCTTTTGCCTAGCTGAGGCCTCAATTCTTTTCTTAATTTTCTCCAAAATTTCCTTTTTGCTTTCGAATGTTTTAGCACGTTTCATAAATTTTTTCGCCAGACCCTGTATTTTATCAGATATTTCATTTATAATTTCTCTTTTTGTTTCTGGATCCATAACACTACGAGTTGGTGCTTTTTGCTTAGTTCTAAGACTTATACTTTTCCTTAGAACATCTGTAGCATTTTTTGTTTCCTTTTCCTTTGTAAAAGCTTTAGTTTTGAACTCTTCCATTATGAATTTAACATATTTGTTTCCGTCAGGACCCATAGCTTTTGCAGACTTTCTTAGTTTATTTTCTATTTTGCTTAAAATTGATTCTTTTTTTTCAGGCGGGGCTTTAGATAAGGTATTCAATGTTATATTAGAAACCTTTTTCATAATTTCCTGGACAATCACGGATTTAATTGAACTATTACTAAATCTTCTTTCTGCTGTAATAACAAAAGTAATCAAAAACCAAACACAGCTTTCTTCTTCATTAATGTTTTAGTATCTTTAGTTGCACCTAGGAGAGACTAGACTTAACTATTTGTTGTATCCCACGACGTGCTTATTCTCCACCAGTGAGACGGTGGTGGACTTAGGTACTACGTGTACCTAAGTCCACCCACCAAGAAGATACGGTTATTATAAGTATTACCACCTATACAGATTTCTGAAATTTACGCGAATATTGGAGTATTGAAATATAGCCAGTTTACGGATTTTATCGCGTTGATAAAATTCCTTAACAAATTTCTAAGGGATTTTGTTAATATAGTAACTAAGTAGTTTTTTTTTATGTGATAGCAGGCAAACGAGCAGACCGATCGCCTGATGGTAAGCGATCACCGCCGCTCATGGACACCTGGAACACCAGAGGAGTCACAAGTGCGCTGCCGGCCTTTTAAAAGGAAGTACGCTCTTTTCTTGAAGGTTTGAAGGTCGTATTGGTCCGGAAATACTGCAGGCGACAGTTCATTCCCCAGTTTTGTTGTGCGAAGCAGAAAGTCTCTAGAGAAACGCACAGTTGTGGACTGCCAGCCATCAAGATGATGGGGATGGAACTGTTGTCGCGTAGAACGATGGCGAAAAGAGGCTGCAGGGATCAATCCGAGCAATTCCTCGGAGCACTCCCCATAGTACCTATAGGCGATAGAGGATGCAAAGCGATTCCATATCTCTACGCAGCGCCAAGGGGTCGAGACGGTTTGAAATAACTTGGCAGTCGACGATTCGAATCGCTCTTCGTTGGATGCGGTCCAGAGGGAGAAGCTAGTAACTAGTAATAATATTGCGATAAAATCTATTCTGTAAACTGGTTATATTTCAATAACGGCAGGTACGTACCTGGGGAAGCTTCACTCACCTCACATTACGTCCTGGAGCATTTCGACAGTCAAGGAATAATTTATTCGTTACCTAGGTACTTATTTGTATATAGCAGAAAAATATTCTGCCCGTGTTTTCAGACGAAAACAGAATATTTTTCTGCTCGTGTGCCAGACTCGAAGTTTTCTTGATAAAAACAAACAACATAATTCTATCAATCTAAAACAGTAGCATAAAGCGTGACGGATCAAGTTACGGCTATGAAACAGCCTTCTATAGTATTAAATATGCTTGTGTTGATTGTAACCAAAAAGTAGGTAAGGATATAAAATATTTACCATTGTTGCAGCGAGCAGAAGCGAATAATAACGCAAAAACAAAATACAAACTCCTGTAGATTTTTACCTTCCAAAGCATTGCAATTTTTATGACGATTAATTCTTGTAACCAATAAAATTGTCGTTATACAACATGTAGGTAACTATAATTGATGAGATATGAAAATAATTAAGTTTTTTAGGAGCCTAGGGAAGTATAGGTACTACCTACCTAAGCATGATAAAGATAATTAAAATAGGTGATAACTTGAGAATGTTATTCAATTTAAGAAATACCTAATAAACACGCATATAAACCTATTCAGTTAATTCAACTAGCTCACGTACTTAAGGCGGATCGTTCACCTGAGCCCGCCAAATTCAAATTTCAATTGGTTTTTCGCAATTTGTTGATACAACTGAGCATTAAAAACTTTGCATAATAAACGCTAACGAAGCTAAAATTAGGTACAATCGTCAATTTTGGCCAAAAATGACGATTGTACCTAAATTTAGCTACAATACCGATTTACAAGCAAAGTTTTTAATGCTCAATTGTGAATATTGTATAGCTAATGCCGCAATTACTACAGCTAGGAATCTAGAATGTGTTATAGACCTACAAATTGCGAAAAACCAATTGAAATTTGAATTTGGCGGGCTCAGGTGAACGATCCACCTTAAGTAACAATTAGGTATTTCGCATTTTACAATCATCCCAACTAATCACAGATTCATGCTTCATGGACTTCTTCCATGAATCAGTCTTCTGATTTTTGAGCGTTATGATATTTATATAAATGTTTATAGACTACTAAGGTACTACCTACTTCCTTTTTGTGAAAGTTACGTCTCAGCTTTAAAACTTATTTTCCAAAACTACGTACTTATTTATTGCCCACTATTATATTCTAGGTACAATTAGTGATATAATAGCCTTGGGGTATGACCACTGGACTGCCATGTCGTAGGTCTCAAGTTCGAACCCATGGAACACACCTCTGACTTTTCGTAATCATGAGCGTATTAGTAATATTATCACTTGCTTACAACGGTGAAAGAATACCTACATCATGAGGAAACCTGCATGCCTGAGAAATTTTCTCGAGGGCGTGTGAATTCTGCCGACCCGCATTAGGCAAGCGTGGTGGCCTAATCCCTGTCATTTGAGAGGAGACCCGTGCCCAGCAGTTATGTTATATTATTAAATAAAGCATACCTACCAACTTACTGTTTAAATGGCCAAAACTATCGCAACTTCTGTCAGTCAAAATAGGCACTCAGTAGCTTGAGGACCACTTTATTTCTTAGAATACAATGCTTCTTTTGAGAAGAGTAAAAATACGGATTAGTTAGATTGTATTCAGTTAAGATTTTAAAAGCTCGTAAGTCAAGCACCGTCATTCGGTAGCAGTTTGGGGTTTGATTTGTGCCCGATAAATGGTAATAGGCTTGCCCCCTATTTAAATGTGTCCTAAACGTACCAGCGATCTGTGGGTGCAGGTACTTTGGTCAGACTTTGGTACACCACTGCCTTTAGAAAATACAGACAGGTGTGATAGTATGTTAACCATTGACGAAGACGAAAACCTTAGACGAGCACAAAACGCACAATTGTCTAGACTGTCATTGTGACAAGAAGTCACACTCACAGACATCAAGTCAAAGTCAAATTAAGCAGGTGACATTTATAACCTCCAAACATCTTGTCTGCATATTTACAATTACAAATTTACAATATTTTCTATCAAACTAAGTGGAAGATAAGTAAAAATAGTTATGAATACTTCTATAATAAAACTAGTCCAGGTAAAGTTACGTTTTTGCTTTATTACGCTTACATAACTCCATGGTGATTGTGTGAATTTTAATCTTGGTTTTGTGTTTACAGTCTAGCGTCGGTAATACTGGTATTCTAACTCAATGTTTGCCCGTATTGGCGTCTCAAGTGCACACGTCTGCTCCACTATGCAGGGTGGTGTCAGGAAAATACAGGATTACAAAGAAACAGGACAAGCCCCTAACGTATGAGATGGCGAACCCACCACATTATATCGCTCACCGTAAATCGTGGAACTCTTGGAATACTTGTAAGTTCATCGGTCAGAGAGACGTTTTAGGATCTTCTAAGTTTTATTGTAATTTGGATGGACTGAATTTCTTTCAGAGTAGGTAGTTATCTATATATATTCAAATAATTATTGTCTGTCTGTGTTGTGTAGTGTACAACATCACTAAATAAATATTCAGGTATGTAGGTACCTACATACCTGAATATTTATTTAGTGATAGTAGGTAGGTACCTACCTACTCTCTAAAAGTTAGTATATTTATATTTTTATTTAATTTTTCAGCAAATTTAAAAGATGGGCTCAGACGTTCTGAGACTGCTCTAGAAGATGAATTCATTAGGAGGTTCATGACTGGCACTTGGCATGGACTTGTTTGTAGTGAGGTAAGGATGCATGTTATGGTTATTTTAATAGTATCTGAGGAATAAAACTATAGAGCAGTAAATAATGCAGTCACACATCACTGTTCTAGCCATCTCTTGTCTTGTGACTAGACATAATATTGGTCAGGTTGCTATGTAAAATTTTACTTAAATAAATTTAATGTATAGTTCGCGCAAAATAACTTGACCCAAAACAGAGAAAGTTTGCACAGTGCATTTGCATGCAAAATGTACTAAAAGTCGACTACTATGAAAAATAACTTGAACCAAAATAGTGGATGCACCACCATTTTGGTTCAAGTTATTTTGCACCAACTTTACCTGATTATTTATTACTATAAGTACCTACCTTTATCATTAGATATTTGATTGTTTTTCCCAATGTGTTGTGCACATATATTTTTTTAAATTTAAACTGTTGTGTGATTTTCTAATTTGTTAATTGTTTTTCCAGGTCATAATCAAGCGTCAGTTCAATCACATCAGAGTAGCAGCAATAATAAGGCGTGCTGTATCACCCACTAAAATGTACTTCCTCCTTGGTTACACTGAAGAACTATTAGGTAACTGGCTGCAATGTCCCATTACCCTTGAGTTACAGACTGTTGACAGTTTCAAAGATGTTGTTTTCAAATATATTTAATTTTGTAGTGGTGGTCTAGTCCTTGTAGTGTAATATATTAGGTTTAATAAAAATGTGTACATACTTACATAACATTTTTTTTTAATAAAAGCTTACTAGCAATGTGCGTCACACATTATTAGTATTCTTGTTAACCCCTCGTGCTAAACTAAATGCTTGTTACGAGTGGGTTCACGTCGGTAATGCAATGGGTGGGTTTCGAACCGGCAACCACATGATCGCAAGTCCGACGCCCTAGCCATTAGGCTACCGCAGCTTCAATTCATTCATAATTAATTTCTTTCGCTATATATATTTATATGACTTGTGTTTAGTATTATTTATGACTAGCTTCTGCCCGCGACTTCGTCCGCGTAGCGTGATGATATATAGCATTCCTCAATAAATGGGCTATCTAACACTGAAAGAATTTTTCAAATCGGACCAGTAATTCCTGAGATTAGCGCCTTCAAGCAAACAAACAAACTCTTCAGCTTTATATATTAGTATAGATAGATGAATAACTAGCTGCTAGTAAAGGTGTAAAATAGTTTAGGTATGCTAATTAGCTGTTCATTTGAATTTCACAGGGAATGAGGGTACATGTTATGTTAAATAAATTAACTGCATAATAATGTAATTTAGTTTTATAAAAAATGTTTGGTGCATAATGAAGGGATTGTCCCATCACAATTATCGCTGCGTCATGTCGTGGGATCAAGACAAATATTATTTAATATAGGTAGGCGTTGGCAGAGGCGATAGCGTAAAACAAAAATAAAACTCGTGTTAAAATTCATCTTATAATTTTTGATTCCTTCAAATATACATAATGTATCAACAAACAGAACAGCGAGACGCGGGCCGCGCGGCCGCACACAACAACTGCCGCAGTCGGCACACACACATACACAGTTACACACACAACATGCGCACGCACTTTGCCGCTCGAACACAGTATCGAGCCGCGACCGAACTTCTGCACATACGCTTTGTACTTTTATAGATCTTTTTACACTTAAAGGTGAAACAAACACCGATTGTTCCTGTGAGTTTGTTTGATGTTGAGTTTTACAATTACTCCTTGCGCTATGCTTTACGGCGTTTATCATTTATGATAACATGATTGCCTAAATTTTTCACAAAACCAAGCGGTGTCCATTTCTAAAACTGAGAGTACATGTAACATTCCTTTTTTCTAATTATTTGTCATAAATGCCTATGGTGTCTCTCTCAGGTAAATTTGTATTGTCTATCACAGTGTCGTAAAGCATTTGTCCTTACATACTAGTGAGTTAAACTTGCGATCTTATCATTAAATCACCATAAAACAGATATTGTAAACTCGTGGTGCTTCAGAAAATATTAATTATCATGATATTCTTTTTTTAAAGTCTCAAACAGTCTTTGATATTGAGCTAATTTGGTGCCTGTGGAATGTCTTTCGTGAATCGTGATGCACTTTACTAAGTGCAGGTGAAGTGTTATAGCTGTGTCTGTTGGATTCAGTGTGCGCAGAAGTCCAAACGGCTGACAATATGCGACGGCTCGCTCGTTGTTTAGCATTAATTGTTATCGAAATTACATATTTACAAATTAAATATACACACAACATGAAGGCTTCTCGTGAATAATTCGAATCTCTATCCAAAACTTTAGTGGCATCGTTGAAGCCTCCCGTCGGGAGAAATAACAGGATTGTACAAACACAAAGTCTGAATATTTACATTAAGAAGAAGATATAATACAAATATGTACAAATAAAAATAATTCCAAAAGGAACAATCAATAGCACGATATTGAAATATGTAGTAAAAAAGACGATTCGATACTAATCAAACGCGGAGAGGTTTCAACGACGCGAACAAAAAGCGATTTTCACAATTTTGGATGGCATCAGTTTTTGTAAATGAATAAATATCCTTACAGTGGAATATAACAAATGTAATGTGCGATATAAATTCCTATTTCAACGCTACACACTGCTACAACTATTAAGTAAAAATGTCCATCAAAATTCTATTAAAAATAAAGAGATCATATAATGTTCTACAAATAAGATAAACTTGTTGCAATAAAGCTCTAGATTATTCATAAGCGATACTTACGCATCGTGGTAGTGTTCTCTTGGTTTGTTTGAATACTGTATGACGTATATAAGTAACAGACTATAGCTTCTATAGTTGACATTCAAGATTATGTGTCAGTTGGCAGTCTTACTCATATATGAGTAGAGCTGTACTAACACACGAACCAGAACGTCACAACTAAATTAATATGTGCAGGTGAGGTACTCAACACACTCGGTTTACTAAATGAATCGCTATGAATGATGTCGCGCGTAAGTATTACTCAGAATTCAGAATCATGTAAAGCCAAATCCTAGGAGATAATTGTTGCTCTATTATATTGCTATTGTTCCGAGTTCGACTGTACGTAGCCCTATATAGTTATTATGCTTCATAAGATATTGTATCGTATAATTACTGACAACATGGTAAATGCAAAAATACTCACTACTATTTAAAAAATCTATGTGGATATTTTTTTAGGAGAAAACATTGGATGGTTCCGAATACTCATGACAACTTAAATTTAACATATGAAATTATCGCATGTGATGAAGGCAAATTGGAAAGTCATACGTTAAAACCGTTCTGCAGCAAATGTAAATAGATATTAATATACGCTAGACTTAGGTAACGAATCTCCATACTTTGTGCTCTGACGCAGCGAAACAGTTCCAACGTGTGACGTCACAAGTCTTAAAACCTACATTAATTTACAAGAGCTCTAGAACAAGATAATCATGATATGATTTTAAAATCTACTGTACTTAGAAAATTATACAGCGTCAGTAGTAAAATTTGATTCGTATAAAACTTCATTTTAACTCCATTTATCCTAAAAGTAATAATTCATAATATACCCTTTTTATGATTTGGCTTAATTTTTCTTCACAATACATCAGATAGATTACAAGAGAGACATATCCCTATCACAATCACATTAGTAACATTAAAAATTAAATACAACAGCACCTGTCGTTGATATACATAATAATATAATATACTGAATAAAAATATTCAAAATCAATTATTCGATATAAATAATTCCGATGGAGAGGACAAAAAATAAGCGTAGATACAATGCAGTGGTCCAAAGTTTTTGTTTATATTATGTGATTAAATTTTTGTAAATATCACTACTGATTCCGATAAGACAACTAATGCTTCACAACGAGAAAATTGCGCAAGAGATCGACCTATCGCACTCGGCTAGTTAGACGACGCGGTTTTGAAAGATACTAGAGGACCATTCAAAATCGTTCGCTCAGAAGCGAGTCTGACTCGTCAACCTCCGCCGATGACTAGGTAATTATACATAGCTCCCTGATCGACGAAGCCCCCCGCGACCCTACGCTAGTCAACCAGTAACCAGTACCATAAGACCTAACATGTCTTTTGGACCGCCCGACCCTGAACCAAACAGGAATGAACAGCTCGAAAAACATGACAAAGACTCATACGCCTGTCAAAGATTAAAGATGGACGCCGACCAATCAGAGGGCTTAAGACACGTGACGCAATAACCACGCCCACTACAATATCGACACTCACACAAACATTTGTACTACGCCAGTATGCTATACCCGCTATTACTAAGAGTGGAGCGGTTCACCGTCGGACGCCTCCGGAACATCAATTAAAAAACTTACTAAAACTAAAAAATAAAATGCATCTAACATCGTTTCGCAATTTTTGATCGGACCACTCGTGAGACGACGCAAATACTGAACTGTTTCGACAAAACCAAATCAAACACCTTATGAACTAACGATAATTATTTGTGAATAGTAACAATATACGTTATTCAAACATGTGGGAGAGGGTCTCGATCGTCATAATAATTATAACCTACTTACAGCTAAGGGGGGCGTCCGGCGGCGACGCACCGCCGAAGGAGACCATTCATAAAAAACTCAAAGACTTACACTAAGCTACACAACTCTCCACTTACATACACAAACAGACGTTTATAACTCACGGGGAAGGGATCCGGGAGATAAAAGGGAGGGTATACAAGTCTCGCTGAGTAGTTTGTTGGTACACTCGATGCCACAATTAACCTAACTCCGACCGACCGGCCGCCACTCTACTTTTGTTCAACGCTGACACCACACGACTGTACCGCGACAATCGAACCGAACGTCATCGAGTCTACTATACCGATAGAAATGCCGTCTAATACCTAAACCACTTAATAACACTTACTGATCAGTGAGACAGCCTTTAAGACCAAGAAGTTTACGTAACACTGGAGGTCTACACGGCGTAAATATGAAATAAACAGGAGTCCTGGAAACTATTTTATCCTACAATGAAACAAAAGAGCTGCAACTAAATACCTACTAAAATAAAATGTTGGTGTGGAGACAACGGCTCAGCACCTAAGTCTGAAAGGCACTCGGCAGACATTACCGACTCAACAATGTCTTTTATATTGATTGCTAATATTATAACTATTGCTTCAGTTTTACATCAAACTTCTTGTAAGGCCTGTGCATTGGACACGTAACGATCTACTCAAATAAAATAGAATGAACCTAAACATCACTATGTGTACGCTGTTGCTGTGGGTACCATCATGAAAGCTTATAACAAGTTGTTTGTCCGACACAGAGCCAGTGTCGGTTAATATTTATGAAACAACATTATTGTATATCACCTCACATTATCACTTAAGATATTTAAATTTATTGCACACAGTGATGTCACTTCGTAGGCAGTGTTAGATTTAACAATGGTCTCTATATAAAACTTTATATAGATAATTAAGTATCAAAAATAATTCAAATATTCTATTACATTATTAAAGATTTATGATAGCTATCGTACAACCCGGCCCTGAAAGTACCATCTATAACGCATTGTGAATATGTATAACAAGTACCGAAGTACGAAGCGTACGTACGCGCACTTTACACCAGTCGACATTCACGGAGTTATTCACAAAAAAAGCAACAATTTTGTCATTATAAGATCGTGAGCTACGCGCCAGTATATTTGCTCCATTTAGGCCCACTTGCACCAACTTCTTAAATGTTTTAAATTGTATTTAAACACGAAATTTCAATGAAAAAATTGTGTTTAAATACAATTTAAACATATTTAAGAAGTTGGTGCAAGTGGCCCTTAATTTCTTGGCAGCTATGTGTTCGGCGGTGATATTCCTCTGTAGACAAGTGTCAAGTCACCCCTCCAAACAAGTGATTTTCACAAACAGTCCCCCACAAGTGAAATGTTTCACTTGTGGGGGGCTGTTTCGTACGTTAGTGTAAAGCGGCGTGTATACACAGAAGACATGTCTCACTGATCCCGTACTAGGGCGCTATCGGCCGAGGCGCGAGGGCACTGGGCCCCTCGCCCCTCGCCGACAAACAGACACCTACATTGCATTATCATCCCAATAATATAACTAAATAATATACAGTGGAGGAATTTAGACCACTAATTGGTTAAAATGGACGTTAAAAATATGCACACTTGAAAAAACGATAGTTCAAATTATTTTGAATTTTGTAATCAACTGTCATTGTACGCAGATTGATAAATAAAAACCATAACAAGGCAGCTACGCCTTGAATTAAATATGCAAACACAAATCGATAAAGAACTAGGTCGGCATCCCGAATGTCTAGGTCTTGCAACAATGAATATAGTTTGTATTGTATTCCTCAACTGTATAATATATTACATCAAAAAACTAAGCGTAAAATTGCTGTCATAATCGACTGAAAAAATATTTATCTTTACGAATTTTCACATACAATTTTATTGACACAATAAGCGTAGGTATATTTTTAGTTCATTCATATTTTATTGAATCAATATTCAAAATTACATCTATATAATTTTAATCAGATTCGTTATAAACAATTGCACTGACATTCGCCACATACTAAACTAACTTATAACTACTGCCACAAGTTTGAAAGACTTCCAGTTAAATGTCCATGCATCTAACTAACGTAATACTATGCTACTGCCCGTTGTCTGTTCACTGAGACATGCAAGTTTTACTTATTGTTGTAACAACGCGCCCGGTGTGAATGCGCGGACCGCACATACTTCTTCACCAACGAGCGCACCGCTTCACTTTGTACTTTCCGAGGTACTCCATATATTGGCAGTGCAACAATATTGCTTACAAGTTGATTTATAAAAATATATCATGCCATGACACCCCTAAAGCACGTAAGTCAGCGGTATTCAGGAAAGATATTGGTTTAATTATATAATTTCTCTAAAATATTTCGTCCATTTAACTATAGTAAAATCTAATTTGCTTTAACTAATCAACTTTACAAGCTGTCTAAGCAGGGTCATGTTTACATCTAAATATTATTGAGCAAAACAAAATTTCGAGACAGATACTATTAAGACGTACTACACACACCAATAGTTCAGTGAAGAGAAAACGACGTTCGGTATCATATGTAACGGTATACAAAATACATTTCAAATAATCAGCTAACGTAATGCCGAGTCCGCAAACGGATGCGACAACAAAAACAACGCAGAGTTATACTATGAGATGATTTTAAGTAAGTACTTAAGACTAAGTTATTTGTACATAAACGATTCATAAGCTAGTTACTGATATTTGTAAAGATTGTGAAATATTATATTGGTATTTGTGTTTGAAGTATGAAATATTTGCATGATAATAAAGTATAGATTTAATATCAAAGCCTACTGAAAGACGATAGGCTTTGACATTAAATATATTTTCAACTTGAAAGAAAGTAACTGCAAACATTGCCTAAAACTTCGGCGAATACAATTTCCCGTATTGGCTCTGAGCTGTTGATAGCGCGTGGAGCTGATAGTATATAGTGGGAAACAAGACGAATTTAAGGCAATATTTATTAGTTGGTAGTTGGAACAGTAATCGTTTGAGATAGGTAATTATATTTCTCACAATTGACGCCATTGAACAAAATTATAGGTACAGATATAATTGTCTATAAACAAACGCTTGATCATTAGACTAACTATAGTGTCCCCAGTACCAGGCATATGGCGATGTAAGGAACAGATTTTCTTCCTTATTCTAAAACGTCCATTAGCTAAGAGACGACTAGTGGGTTTATCTCTCGTGCCGTCTCACTTTATAGTCATTAAAATGACAAAGATAGGTGTATATAAAATAATTTAAGTGTCATTAATAAGTTTTACTAAGCGTTTTGGAATAAGGCCTTTAGATATTATTTATTGCTATTATTATTCTCAATCAAGCGTCGATGCGCAATATCGCACGAAATGAATAATGCGCTTCAGCAATCATCGACAAGACAGAGATGGGAGAGGATACTGATATTTATTATTAATCTGCATGCACGACGACGACGCCGACGATATTAAAACATTTTGTTGTGTTTGTCAATTACCTACTTGAAGAATCAAGTTTCAAGATAGTAACATTATAAATAAGAATGTAATATTAATAAATAATTTAAATTTGCTGAAGCGCACGTTCAATGTCTGTTCTTGTTTCAAAACTATCAAACACTGGAGTGTTGCGGTAGGTGGCGGGTCGCGGGTTGCGGGGTAGACGTAGTGGTGTGGTCCGCTATCGGTCGGAGAGCGGCGCGATGTTGGTGTTGGCGGTGTTGGTGTTGGTGGTGTTGGTGTTGGTGTTGGCGGCGGCTGACAGTCGTCGTGCGCGGCGCGGCGCGCGCGGGGACGCGTGCTACCTGCGCCCGATGAGCCCGTTGGAGTTGGCGGCGCCCGTCGGGGACATTTCCAGCTCCACCAGCAGCGGGAAGTGGTCTGCAAACAACAGGCACGGTCAAATCTGATAATCTTATATTTTATTGCGTTTTCAATAATCTATTAGGTTTTCCGGAAATTCCTTTCGGTTTTTGCAGCCGCTGTGTTTAATTTTTTTTATTGTGTATATAAATGCTCCAAATCTAAAACTTTTTATATTGTTTAACAGAACAAAGTACTGTTTGCATATTTAAATAAAAAAAATTGATCAATAGACTTTTTTGTGTTCAGATTGAATCTTTAAAATGCAAGATCAAAACGTGTATTTTAGACATATTTTATTATATTATTTCAAAAAAGGAAAAAAAGCTGCAGAAGCTCATCGAAAAATACGCTCGGTATATGGTAGTGATGTGTTAATAGAACGCACTTGCCAAAATTAGTTTACAAAGTTTCGTTCCGGAATTTTTTCGGTTCAAGACGCAACTCGTACTGGCAGACCAACTGAGGTTGATATAGACAAATTATCTGCACTCATAGAAGCTGATCGACATATAACAGTTCGTGAAATTGCTGTTAAGTTAAACACATCTAAAACAACTATCGATAACCATTTAAGAAGACTTAGGTATGAAAAAAACTTGACGTTTGGGTTCCACACGAACTTAAAGAAATCCACTTAACGCAACGTATTGACATAATTATGCAATATGCTCTTAAGACGGAACCAAAACGACCCTTTTTTGAAGCGAGTGATAACAGGCGACCAGAAATGGATTGAATATAGCGATGTTCAACGTAAAAGATCTTGGTCCAAAGTCGGCGAACCCTCTCCATCAACATCAAAAGCTGATAGTCATCAAAAAAAAGTTTTGCTGTCAGTATGGTGGGATTTTAAGGGAATTTTGTATTTTGAGCTTTTGCCACCTAATAAGACCATCGACTCCACTGTATACTGTGAACAACTAACAAATTTAAACAAAACTGCAACAAAACGTCCAGAATTGGTTAATCGTAAGGGTGTCGTATTTCACCATGATAATGCGCGGCCACCTTTGACTATCTATCTATAAGGACCCGCCTCTCATGATCATTCCCCTCTGTCAAGGTAGTGGATTAAAAAATCTAACGCGTTTATCAAAACTGTTTCCGAAATCGATTTTTCATTAACAGAATCGTTTCCGCTCAGTAAGGTCATCATAAATGCTCCGTGTAAATACCGATATACGTGCAGTTAATGTATGCAAAAAAATATCTAATATCTTATTTAGATAAAGATGGAGTTATTTTCCGTATGTAAGTATTAAAGTTCATTTATTTCTATTTAAATCACATAATACAATTTATTAATAAAGATCGAGGACGTTACCGATTCAATAATCGAGTATAAAATCATCGTTTAGTTCAAGCATGCACTCCCCACGAGACTACCCGCACTCCCCACGAGACTATCCGCACTCCCCACGAGACTAGCAAATTTTTTTTACTAACAATATCAGCCTTCTGCTAATACACGTAAGATTTAAATTTGAAATATCCATCAAAATGTCATTTTTTGATTTCAATTATATATCATCCAATAGGATGTCACCATTTCTGATTTCCAATTATAGGTCTTAATGCAGAATTACCGTTTTTTGGCAATTATAGGCCTTATATATATTATGACATAATGCATAAAACTCGAATTTTAAAAAGTGTAGCGAGACTATGTCCCTCTTTTGTTTCGTCATTTTAATTAATGATGTGATAGTGTTTGTTTACGATTTCGAATCGATATCGATATTATTTTCGTGTTCAATGTAAGACCAAATTATAATAATTACTAAAGATCACTAAAGATGAATATCATGAATTTATGATATCACTATATTAACTAAGTATAAATAGTAACTAAGATTATTGATTATTTTTGATATCCAGTATTAGATATTTTATTTGTTACTTTTTCAGATCTACAAAAGACCTTCATTTAAAATGATTTAGGTGTGATTGATAAATAATAGCTTAAGCCGTTGCGGATAAATTTGTTGACAAAAGAATTTATAAATTAACATATTTAAATCGTATTTCAAAAATCATTGAAAATGATTTCTAAGATACGGTATGGTTAGAAGGTCTGGGGTTTCTTTTACCGCTTAGGTGGAAAACCAGCACATGTCCCGCCTGATGGTAAGTGTATATATAGTGTTAATGTACCCTATTATATGAACGCTTGCAACACCTGGGGTATCACTCGCCCGTTGCCGAACCTGTAAAAATCTTTTCACACCCGGTAGACAACCCACAACACCAGTACCCCCACTGCCAACATAACGCTTCCTCGCGGAGCTCTGGCGATCTTGCTCACCGTTAGGAACACAACATAGTACAGTCACAGATAATAGAATACTAGTAGTACAGTGCTATGTTATTTGGCTACTATTTTCTGCAAAGTGTAGGTGTTTCCCCAGTTGAGCAGCTCCAATTGTAAGTGAGTTATTCAATTCCACTATGCCCTGCCCACCTCGGGGTGTTTCTTCAAACACATTATTTTCTTTTTTCGATATCCGGCTCAAAGAAATAACGAGAGTACGGAACACGACATACCATCACGTCTTTATTCCCCGAAGGGTTAGACAGATGCGTACTTAGGGGGCGAGCCTATTGCCATTAATCGGGCATCAACCCTTAATTTTATAGAAAAACTCCAATAACACATTGCTCGACCGGGGAATCGAACCCAGGACCTCTAGCGTAGCGCTTCTGTTCATATTAACGCGCGACATAATGAACAAAATCGTATTTACTCCTACTTATATCTCGTGGGAAACAAAATGCTCTGTCTAGTGTTATTCCTAATATATCAGCCTGGCAAATAAAATAAAAATCAAAATGAAAGAATCAAACTAATTGGTATCAAAGTATTTGTAACATCCCCAATATCCGCTCTATCTATACTAATATTATAAAGAGGAAAGATTTGTATGTATCAATGTATGTAAAAAATAAACTCAAAAACTACTAGGCCGATTTCGAAAATTCTTTCACCATTTGAATGCTACATTATTCAAGATTAACATAGGCTATAGAATATGTATTTCGAAAAGTTTGCGATTTCTCTCACCCGTGCGTTTATTTTCCAATTACATAGTATGTTACACCTATTTATCTATACCTAAACAGGTCCTTTGTTTTGTATTTCATTAGCATGCAATGAGAGCATTGCATTGAAAATAATTATGACGCAAGATATTAAAAAGGTGTGTATGGATGATTTTAATTTTGCAAATAAATAATTACATATAAAAATAATTTGTAATGTTGTTACGTTTTTCTCCATTCTTCCTAAAATAATCTATCGATATAAAATATCGACATAGTAGCTTCCTAATTATTTTTATTGTATTATACGTTCGTATTGTCGTCAATTCTTGTATGTTGACGTATTTGACCTCTATGTGTAAGTAAATTGTGTTAGTGGTGAAGAATTTAATATGTGTGAGTTTGTGGCGATACAAAATGATTTTGAGTATGTGTGCAGCAATGTCTATGTAGTGTTTCCTCCCCCCGCACCAAAAGTGACAGACTTTTTTGTTCATAGAATTAAGCGCGTCACTTGTCCAGGGATAGATAGTCAAAGGCGGCCACATACCTCTTTGATGACTCGCCAAAAAATATTAGAACTTTGTTGGGATGTGCTACCTCACCCACCTTATAGCCCCGATTGTGCACCATCAGACTACCATCTATTTCGCTCCTTGCAAAACTCTCTAACTGGAAAAACATTTACATCAAACGAGGAAGTGAAAATTCACCTTCAAAACTTTTTTGCTGCTAAAGACCAGAATTTCTGGGAATCGGGCATTATGAAATTACCAGAACGGTGGAAACTCATAATAGAACAAAATGGCCAATATATTACAGATTAAAGCTTTTTCTCCATAGATAAAAATTTACCCATATTTTATAGTTCAAAACCGAAAGGAATTTCCGGACAACCCAATATATCTCTACTATTATAAAATTGTAAAAAAGCTGTGTCTGTACATTGAAGATATAAAAAAAGTGGGTTAGGGTATATAAACATCTCCGAACCCACTAATGTGATTTTTAAAATTCTTGTCTGTTTGTCTGTTTGTTACGGGTTGGCGCAAAAACTTCTGAATAGATTTTAATTTTGTCATCACTGTTAGAAAGTATGTGCTCCAACATAAAAACTGGTGTACTTCTTATCTCAAATAATTAAACGGACCCTGAGATCAACTCGACCTCCCTAATGTATAGAGACCCCATACAAAGAAGAGATCATCACTGTTGGTTTTTGAGCTTCAAGTGAGCGAAGCCGTGGGCAGAAGCTATTATTCTTATAAAGAAGTTGACTATAAATAGAGTCGAACAACATAAACTAAATTAAAATTGGTTAAAAAAATTGAACGTATTTAAAGCATTTTAATTTATGTTAGAGAGAGAGAGAGAGTACGTTAGTACGCACGTTGCGACGTCAAGCCGTGCGTACGCTAGGTATACAAATTCGCGGAAAATTTTGCAGGAAAGAAACCGAGCATCCCCTCTCAATCCGCACCAAAAACTTTAAAACTTATTTTAAGCTCAATTATTTTTCCATTATTTTAATTATATTTAATAACACTTTTCAATAGGAAAGTTATTTTTAATAATCAACAACAGTCAACTACCCTATTATGTATTACAAGAGTAAGAAGCTGTGAACCAAAAACAAAACATGACAAAATCAGGAAGGTTTGACATATGAAAGAGACAGAGCAACATAATTGGTTCGCGATGTCCAGTCTATCTATTTACTAGTGATGTTTTTGGTTATTAATAATTCACCTGAAGGTATGTGAGGATGTGGACAGCCGACCACCTTGTGCTCTCGGAACCAGTCCTGGGATAGTGGGCCTAGAAGGCCCAGGGGTGTCATTGATTGCTTGCTATAGAATATGTAGTCGATTATACCCTTGAAGTCAAATCTGAAAAAAAGCAAACAACATTACACCTGATATGATAATTATTTATCAATTCAGTGTTTAAATAACCATTTTAGTGCATATAATAAAACATTTAAACTGTATTCCTCGAAGGGTTAGGCAAAGGCGCACTTATGTCCACCCACAGTTCACCGGTATGTTTAGGTCCCATGTAATAGGGATCGAGCCTATTGCCATTAACCGGGCACACATTCCAAACTCCGAGTTGCTACTGGGAATTTCACAGAAAAACCCAATAGCACTTTGCTCGACCTGGGAAACGAACCCAAGGCGTCGAGCGTAGCAGTCGCGCTCAAGACCACCAGGCTAATGAGGGTTGATAATGTTTTAACACAAGCAATCTTAGCTTAGCACGAGGGGTTAATAATAATACTAGTAATGTGCGACCCGCATTGCTAGTAAGCTTTAAAAAAAAAATCTCACGTGTAGTTGGTGTAAGGCATGATGTCTTCGCTGTAGGCGGAGGCGAGCTTGAAGTTGTGCGTGAACTCGTGGTCGGTGCCGGCCATGCGGCGCAGCGAGCCCGCGTACCCGAGCTCCTTGAAGTCGCGGTGCTCCGACGATACGCGGCCCGACGATAGGAACTCCACCACACCTATTAACGACACATAAAATACAATAACAAACACGTAAAGCGATAGCCTGAAACACAGGATTCACCTAGTTCAGGCAGGCTGTTATGTATTTTATTCGACCTAACAATTTCTTTTGTATTTTGGCTTTATTATATCTTACGATAACTTTAAGGCTGATCGTTGCCCTGAGCAAATTACAATTGGTTTTTCGTAAGTTGTAGATCTTTAACACATTCTAGATTCATAGCTGTAGTAATTGCGCCATTAGCTATACAATATTCACAACTGAGAGTTAAAACCTTTGCTAATAAATCGATATTGTAGCTAAAAGTAGTGTCAATCGTTAATTATGGCCAAATTAACGATTGACACTACTTTAAGCTTCAGTAACGTTTGTAGTCAAAAAGCTAGTTTTATACAATGAGTTACTGACCACTGTCGGGCAGTGAGTTAAAGTCGCCGCAGAGTAACAACTGCACGTTGTCCCTCTGGCCCGCCAGCCGCAGCGTCCGCGCCGAGTCGTCCAACATCGACCGCAGTTCGTTGCTCAACATCATCGTCTGGATCAGCTTCACGTCGCAAAACTCCGGGTCCCAGTGGATGTGAGCAGTGCACACTAAGATTGGCTGGCCGAGCATCGACGAGTCCGTTGGAAGTCCTGAAATATACGTATCAAAACATGATTATTGGTATTCAAAAATTATTGAAACATTTCTGCATAGTTTTGAATATCACATACTATGCTCTGAAATAAACTATATCTGAAACTAGCTTTTGCCCGCGGCTTTGCTCACCTGAAGCTATATTCCAACAAAAATAATTTAATCAAAAACCAACAATGACGATCTCTTCTTTTATGGGCCTCTAAACATCAGGGAGGCAAGCTGTATCTCAGGATTAGTTTAATTAATTGAGATAAGAAGTTCACAATTTTTTAAGTTGGAGCATATACTTTTTTTATGGCATTGGGGAGCAAACGAACAGACGGATCACCTGATGGTAAACGATAACCGCCGCCCATGGACACCTGCAACACCAGAGGAGTCGGAAGTGTGTTGCCCGCCTAAAAGGGTTTGGGCCTCCGGTAACCTCACTCACTCGGCGAAACACAACGCAGACGTTGTCTCACGCCGGTTTTCTGTGAGGCCATGGTACCACTCCGGTCGAGCCGGCCCCTTCGTGCCGAAGCATGGCTCTCCCACGTTAAAAACAAAGATAACTTTCTAACAAACATACAAACAGAAAAACATATAAGAATTAAAAAAAAAACACATTTTTTGATTCGGTGACGTTTTTACACCATAACCACTTGTTTGTTCTTCTTCTATCTTCAATGTACAGACACAGCATCTTTACAATTTTTAGTAGAGAAGAGATAAGATAATTATAGGATTAAAACATCTAAAAAGTCTGCACTACACTACACGAACTACACTTACATAATTACAGGAAACAAGACGCTATTCATAAAACCCTGAGATTTTAAGATAACTGTAACTTAGTGAAGATATTAGGACGCAGTGATTGAGCAACCAACTCCTGTATGGACAAGGTACTTGTTACTGGTCTGGGTATTAGCGTATAGGAGAGTCCTCGTATTAAAAAAAAGATTGAACTGAATGCAGAAGATTTTTCCATCGATAGGACTGAAATGCCAATACAAAGTCAGTATTTACTTCAATAGGCGCTTAGGACTTGCCAAGAGCTATTGGATAAAGATGATAGGTAATCTAAAATCTTCCATAGTAAAGACAGGACATTCAATTCATTTCTGTCCCGTGTTATGAAGCGATAACTCAGAAACGCCGATGGCATCGCTTGCTGCCGTGGCGTCGATAATCATGCACTTTAGAACGCACTTTACTTAATAGAAAATATCTAACTTCCAAGTTTAAGTGTTTAACTTGAAGTGAAACATCTATTGGTGAGTACAGACTAGTAATGCAGCATGTAATGGCGTGTCCACATTAGCGCGACACGCAGAAGGTGGATGGATGTGTGATCTCCGTGAACTTTAAAGTGAACACACACACACACACTACATATAATATAATAATAAATGGTATAAAAGGAAAATTGTATTCGATGTCCAATAATCAGTGTCTCATAATCAGTGAGCTGATGATATTAATGGGAATGATATTCCTAATTGAAATTCCACTAATAAAGAAGCAGAAACTTAAAAAAATGCATGCTCGGCTAATTAATTTACACATAGTGGTACAATTTCAAACAATGGCGTTGTGATCAAGCTGTCATGGGAATTAAATACCAGTTGTCTTTATACTATGATCCAGATCCAGTGGTCATATCGTGTATGACATACACGATTATCATACACTGTATGTCAAGCATTTTTGGCCGTTTCCGATGCTTGTTTTTTTATTTAAAGTCAAACATACGATTGACAAAATTGATACTGTGGGGGGCTCGCTTTTTATGTTTTAAATAGTTTTAACATAAAAAGCGAGTATAATGAATAAAGGACGTTGAAATATGTGGATGCTCCATAAGTTTCTAAGTACCATATTTAATTAAACGTCCGCTTATCATAGGACACAAGTAATACTCGATTGAAGGCAAGTTGTAATGTGGTGAGGTTGATAAGAGACCTGTCTCGTCTCAGTGCCGATTTATATACTTTTAACGTTCCGGACGTGCTTAATGTGTTAGAGATGAATAAATTGATATCCATTTGCGGTAGTTACAGATATTTTTGTGAGTGATCGGGATAATTATACTTATTATTCTAGTTAAAGTTGCTTCTTTTTTGTATCCTTTAACTGAATTGCCCGACTGCTACGCTAGATGCTCGGGTTCTTTTTTTATTAAAATGTTGACCCACACTAGGATTTTCCCCTGTATCGTGGGTGCATTTACAAACACAAATTCTCACATACACAACACCCAGACCCGGAACAACTACCTGTAGATCATACAAATATTTGCTTCGTGTAACCCACAACACGTGGCGCAGGAGCCGACTTCAACATACCGGAACTGTGTATTACATTAGTATACCTCTTCCTATCCGGTCAAAGAAATAATGTCACCATGAAATTTATTTTATTCATGATACGCTTACGCTTGACCGCAAGTTGGCCTGATGTTGAAGGAGACTGTGATCTACGATGGAGCGCGCTTGCCTAGAAGAAACCGATTCACTCGCGATTTAAAGGCATCCAGATTAATCCATCGGGGAAGACCCACTCGGGAAGCGCATTACACATTCATATAGTTTTCCATTACGATTGAGCCTTTTTTTTGCTTAAAATAAGGCGCTCACTGTATGAATATTGTTTTTTATCTTTTTGTGATTTTTTTGTATTTTTCATGCTAAGATTTTAAAGTTATTTTAGTGAAGGAAAAATTAGACTCGCAGGCAGGATGTATGAATATTGTTAAAGAAATAAACTATTTTGTATTTTTTGTATTGATATTGTTTTCTATTGGATTATCAGAAATAATGAATTCAAGCGGCGGTAGCCTAATGGCTAGGGCGTCGGACTTGCGATCATGTGGTTGCCGGTTCGAACCCCACCCATTGCACTACCGACGTGAACCCACTCGTAACACAAGCATTTTAGCTTAGCACGAGGGGTTAACAAGAATACTAGTAATGTGTGACCCACATTGCTAGTAAGCTTTTTTTTTAAAAAAAAAAAAAAATGAATCAATATAAAATTGCTATTCTCACTGAATACTGAATGTTTCTGAATACAGAGAAAGTACTAAGAAGTCGGTGGTTGTACAGTTTTTAGGTTAATAGACACCCGATAATTACGAGACAGAATGACAGAAAAAACAGACACGCTTTTTATCGTATACTTTTAGAAATTCGTGCCGGTCGGTGCTTCAACAAATATTTTTTGCTAAATCTAAATTAAGCTATAAAAATTCATTTCTTATTATTGCGGTCTGAATTGTATGCAGAATTGTGGGGCTATGAAATGAGCGATGATGATGTGGTCGGGCGGAATTGAAAGCAGGCATGAAGCCAGTCACAAAAGCCGTGATAGCCTAGTGATATGACCATTCTTCTGCCAAGTCAAAGGTCCCGAGTTCGAATCTAATGCACGCACCCCGACTTTTCGAAGTCATGTGCGTATTAATAGTTAATTATCACGTGCTAAACGGTGATGGAAAACATCGTGAGGAAACCTGCACGCCTGAGAGACTTTCTCGATGGCGTGTAAGGTCTGCCAACCCGCATAAGGCCAGCGTGGTGGACTATAGCCTAATCCTTCTCATCTTGAGAGGATACCCGTACCCAGCAGTGGGACAGAATAATGGGTTGATTATGTTTGACGCCAGTAGCGGATCCGGGCGGACCTAGGTTCATCCATGATAAATCATATTGAATTAAACTTAAGATTATCTTACTTTACTTAACTGCCTCTTTAGCAAAGTGGTCCTGAGCGCGACTGCTACGCTAGAGGTCCTGGGTTCGATTCCCAGGTCGAGCAAAGTCTTATTGGGTTTTTCTATGAAATTCCCAGTAGCAGCTCGGAGTTAGGAATTTGTGCCCGGTTAATGGCAATAGGCTCGCCCCCTATTACATGGGACCTAAACATACCGGCGAAGTGTGGGTGTACATTAGTACGCCTCTGCCTAACCCTTCGGGGAATACAGGCGTGATGGTATGTTATGTTATTATCTTACTTTCTTAGTTTTAGGCCCCGCGTCTTGTTTACTTTATTTGTTTGTCGGTTCGCTTCCGATCCGGACAATGACGCAGTGGCGTTATTAATTTATGAGGATGAGTTTCGAAAGGACTCATAAATTCATACTTAAACTATAACGTTTGCGTTAAGAGATTTTAATTTTGTTATGACTGTTAGAAACTATATGCTCCAACTTAAAAACTGAACCTCTTATCTTAATTAATTAAACGTATCCTGATACAGCTTGACCTCTCTGGTGTATAGATACCCATACAAAGAAGAGATCATCAGTGTTGGTTTTTGATTCAATTATTTTTGGGATCCATTTCTAATCCTAATATAGCTTCAGGTGAGCGAAGCCGCGGGCAAAAGCTAGTACTACATAAGCACACTCCCGCTAATTTCAGAGCCCTCCCATATCGTATTTAGAGTGCATGCTACAATTATGTACTCACCGTTTTCCCATGCCGCCTCTTTGGTCTTGATAAGGGCGGCCAACCCTATATTGTCCTTCGGCATGACACGATTTAACATATTATCTGATCCCTCACTGTTAGCCATTGCCAGTTGGTTGAACTCTATAAGGTGCTCCTTCACTAAGGCGAACCTGTAATACAATGTTGAGCATAACACATCTGATCTACGTACAAAACAAATAAAATTTTATTAACACATTTTATAAACGACGAGATGGAATATAGTCATAAGTTTTATTTTTTCTCGGGCAGTAAACAGTGTATTGACTTTATAACCTATGCGTATGGTAAGCGATACGCTGTGGGGGCGTATCAACATCGGTGTTGTTATGAAGATAAATCTAAGAGCATATAGACGTTACTTTAAACAAAAAGTTTTTATAATTTTTATTCTTTTTATCAGAAAACTACGCATTTTCTACGTTAGCATTATGAGTGGATCATATCTTTTTAATAGGTACTTAAAAAATAAATAAAACAATGACCGCCTGAATGCAACTACTGACAAAACGTTTGTAGTATCGACAAAAGGAGGTTTTACTTCCTCACCTTGGCGTCGAGAAACTGTTCATCTCGGAAGTATTTTATATCATTAAAAAAAACAGTCGAATTAAGAACCTCTTTTTTAAAATTGTTTGAAATAGTGACCAACCCCCGTCTCACCCGCGTTGCCCTGTTCCTAAGAGTTGTAGCGTGATATTAAATAGCCTCATGAAAAACTCCATAAATCAGTGAAATTTGCATGAAAATCCGTACTTACAGTAGTTTTTGACTTTATCGCGGAGACACGGCGTGGAACTTTGTTTTATAATATGTAAGGAAAGCAGATAAAGAGATCGTTAAGAAGTACATACTTAGCAGATCTGAAGAAGATGGCGCATCCGTCGACGTACTTCCTCTCGGACTCTGACATGGTCTTGGCACGCGACTTGGGTGAGAAGATGCCGTCGTACCCATCCTGCTTCAGTTCGGGCAGAAAGAAGTTGTAGAACTGGTCTGTTTCCACTTCCTGTACGATAAAGGAAGAATTAGAGAGAACAGAGATTTTAAACGGGCTGACGTTACAAGTATCTTGTTATATCCTCACTAAAAGTTTGACACTAGAGTGTAATTTAATAGACAAGGAACAAATCTCATGATGTCGATTTGGAGTTATGAAGAAAGATAGAATCAGACACATCGACACGCAGTATGTAGGTAGGTACTTTACTCAAAAACCAAAACAAAATGGCGTTCTCGGTATTCGATACTTGATACCTACACTCTATACTTGTATCAAGCATATTATTGCTATTTAAGTGGTAAACTATCGTTTGAAGAAAGCTGAAGTAAGTACTAGCCTGCAAGCTGATGATGTCCGCCGAGTAATGTCTGATCTCATCCAGGATGCCCTTCTTCCGGTAGTCCCACTCGAGCGCCCAGCTCGGGCAGTAGCCATACATCTGTCGCGTCGCATACTTGTCACATAACACATTGTAACACATCACTGTGAATATACCTGCAATCAATCACAAATTAAACATTTAGAAGTCATAAAGTAAAAGGTATCAATGCCCAATCGCCAAAAAAATAGGGTCTTTACGGATAATGTTGGGAGAATGGAAAGTCACAACCTTATAAGCGATAATCAAATCCATTTATAGCGTTAGGCTATTGAGCTTTAGGGGGCTTTGCTAGTTACAAAAGGATATTCTACTACGGCAAAGAGTGTATAGTCCAGGAGAGTATCCACTATGTAACAGTAAGTCAGTGTCGATTGGTATTAAACATTGGTGCACTCCGACCAGAGACGGCTTTACCTATGGTGCAGACACAGGGGCGCAGAGCTCTTAGAGGGCGCCGGGAGACCGCGCCGAAAGTACAGCGTCGGCCGGTCGCGGTACTTTCAACTTTTTTACTAGAGGGCGCAAGGTTAATCATTGCACACGGGCTAGAGATGCGTGTGTGTCAGACTCTTAGATATCGCAGGACATGAACAGTGACATACTCGTATTCGACTTCGAACCAGAAAAAGAGGGATAGCATGGTTTTCTAAGATACGAGGGAGTCGATCTGTGTGCCAACATTTGTTCTGCTTAAAAACTAGCACGTGACCAATTAGTTTGAGTGAGGTAGACCATGGCTACAGCTTGCTTGCTTGCTTTGTTGCAGGGAGAACCTGAACAAAGAATAATGAAATTGCCTTTTATTACGGTGGCACGCACATATTTAGTGTTAAATCAGGATTGTAACAAGTTTCAGTCTCAACTATTTATGTATTCGTCTTTGATCTTCACTTTGATGATGCTTAGCTACGATGGTATCACCACATAAACACGAGAACGTGAAGACACTTCTGAATAAGTTGTAATTCTTTCAAGTCGGTGTCGCTGAGTCGTTTATTTCCCGACACCATGTTGGGTGAGCATCACCCGCCAATTAGCTGGCTCCAACACTTTGTTACTAGTGTTGGCACAACTCGCGTGACAGATAAAAAATGTTCCAATTAAAATGAGCATCGTATTACGCTCCACATGCGGCGGGCACGCGACACAATGGCTTTGCTTTTTCTAATCATATCTCACAGGCCGCCACAGCGGCCGATGCTCCGACCACACTCGATTATACTTCACGTTTGTTGTTCTCAGCCGCAGAATGAAAAACAGTCAACAGTTTTTGTGAGATTACAGAAGTTTCTTGACCCAAGACGTACAGTTTGAGCATAAAACTCTAGTAAATATGTAATAAAAATGATGACGCTATACCTACCTGAAAATGAAGTCATTTGAAATATGTGAAACGGAAATATTCTCATTTATATGAACTGGAACAAGAAAATTGGGCATCATAGCGTTCCGCGAGCGAACCGCCTCGGATTCATTTCAACGTATTCACTTATTACGTAAACTAAGGTGGCACGACCATGCTCTCTCACGCTCCACACCATTATCTTAGATTTATGCGGACGCGGCGCGCTCGCACCCGTCTCATTACGCGAATCAAAAGGCGCGCTGCGCAGGACGATGAGGGCCGCTCGTCTAAATGTCAACTTCGTGGAAGACCTTGGCGATGCAATTATCTAGATTTAATCGAGCCGGTCCCAGTCAATCAACGGACAAAGAACCGGGAGTGTAGGTTGTAAGACAAAGCGTCGCTGACGGGCACACGACAGTTGGAAGGACAAGACAATGCGTGGAGATCGTCCGTGGAGCCGTAGACCGGACAAATTGATAACGATCGCGCCGTGCGCTCGCGCTCATGCTAATCGACACAAAGTCAAAGTCACCTGGCGACACTCGACGACGATCAATACGGCCGCAGCACGTGCTTCAAATACGTCCATTGTATGCCCGATGCGAGCGCGCGAGACGCGGCGCACATGCCAAATGTCGCGAAACAATACACGCATCGATAATCGCTCGTTGTTTAAGGAACTACGGGCGAAACGAAAGCTCCGCACCAACACAATAATAAATGGTAATGTTGTCGAACATGTGGACGCGTGTCTTCATTTCAAATAAATCGACGACGATGATGAAATAGTACGTGTACGAAGCACAAACAATGGGAGAAGGTGACACTAACTGCGTGTGGTTACAATATTCCTGATAGCTACGACCATTCTGCGCTGTACGTTATGGTTTCAGCGCCGAAGCGTGGGCATATCAAAGATGTCATGTATGTATATTGTAAAGTAAACTTACTAGTGCGTGTCCGTGTAGTAAAAATATAAAAGTAAAAAGGAAAAGGCGTGGCGACGGAAGTTGGCCGAGTAGTGAGGCATATCACGACGTCCCGCCAGGTATTTGCACCGATTATGTAGAACATTCAGCTTTACTGCCCTGAACTACGGCATGTTTTACACATTACGAGTTAATAATGCTTTTACATAAGTACAGATCACACATTAGCGGTGTCCGGTAGTCGAATCTAAAGAGGCAATGATTTCTAATATCAATACGAATCGTGAGAGATCAAAACATGCCTTTTTTGCAAAGTGAACACAGCTCATTAAAATCGATTTAAGTATGCGAAGATTTCCATTTGGATTGGCGTAGTAAAGAACTCATTAGATCGCGTTCGGTCAGAGCTGTGATCGACAATATGACGTAAGAAGTCTCAATAGGTGCTAACAAGATGTTGTTAGTGGGAGTTGAGACGTAACATAGGTACTTGTTGCCGACCGCACTGCTCTATGGATTTCACCTTCAGTTAATGGGAGGGTATCATGCGATTTCGCTCAAATTCTAATTTAAATTAACTAAATAGGAGTGCAAATATATAATACAAGTTTTAATTGCAAGCAATTGTGGTTGATGGCGGTGCTGTTACAATATATGAAGTTCGTATGATATAGGTAAATGAATACAAGATGATGAGTCACGGCAATTGAGTCCACACAGTAATTTTCATAATGAAAGTATACAACTGCATTGAACCGTCAGTCGGACATGAAAGTATCGACACATGGCGTTGATTGCATGGGAGCGACCTTCTGCTGTCGTTTTCTACAAAAGTAATAGTACTCTCTGAAGTTAATTTAATAATAATATAGTGTAACGTATGTTAATTCAAGTTCAATAATTGAACAGACTTTTCCGTTCACATATTAAGTGCATGACAATAGAAGGTAACAAACAACGTGAATCAACTTTAATTATAGCAGGTTGCATCACAAACAATGACAGAACTCATTAGTTTCATTTATTCTAATCACTGATATCGTTGTTTAGAACATTCGCGAACATAATACTAGTGATAATGACAAATTACCCGAAAGTCTCAGAGTTAATATAGACGCCATGTATCAAATCGAATGTGTTGAAAGTCAAAGATTTCTCTTGGAATTGCTGACAAGTGTAAAGAGCAAAGATGCATTCACTAAATCATAAGCCCGCATTAATCAAACAAGAAGGAGTGAGGCTAGCTAGCGCACTGGAGTCTGTGAAACGGGCACGATTTAAGAACAGGAAGATGGTGTGAACAGTTATTACGTTGCAAGATTGTGTCGATCAGAACATCTCACTTCGGTGTTTATGTTAGTAATAAAAAAAGAAACAAAACAGCTGGGTGCTATCGCGTCTCATCTGAATATAATGGGGGGAGGCGCAAAGCCGTCTGTTTATTGGCGATGCCATTACGTGGGTATTCTGTATCACGACAGACAGTAATTATTTATTCAAGTGTTGTAAATACCTATTGTCTTATGAATTCTAACATACTGTTAGAAAGGTCACCTATCTAACGTTCATGAAAACAAGAGCATAAAACATGAAGGTTAACAGTATTGATATAACAGTCTAACTTTGCTATCCAGATCGTAAACACAAACAACATTGGAATATATTTTGTCAATCTCGGAGCAATATACCTCACAGCCATCAATTGATTTTTATACGAACATTTATGAGAATGAAAAAGTATCAAGGTCCGTCGGCTGTCGTCTGCGAGGCTTGTTTACGTCTCCATGTGATTTATTCACTGTCTGAAGAGAGTAAAGATATCCAGTTTGAATGTATGTAGAATTTTGCTGGATTCGCGGGTTCACGGATGCGAGGTCGCAGCCAATGTCTCTCATTGTGCATTGTTCATCCGCGAACGGCGAGACGAAGGGCATTTCCTCTCTTCCCCTGCTCTCTGGCCATGATAGCGACTAAGTGCGATCGTCTGAATCGGTTTCTAGGTGTATTGTAGATCACTTCCTATTTATGGTCGACTAGCTCTAAGTAAATACAAGAAGGTAATCGTCATATAACAAGAAGGCCGACGCGTAATGTTGTTGTATAAGTGTCCAGCTCTATGCATGGCTGACCTGATTTACGCAATGCAAAGTTTGCAACGTTGTTGCAAGTATTTTAGTAAATCAGGAATGTTGTATATGCAACGATATTAATTATTGGCCAATAGGTGTAAGGTCTTCGAGCGCCTGCGAGGCTCGCGCGTCCGCTTTGATTTATGTAAATTGGGTACGCGCATCGTGCGTCGGGAAGCGGCATGAGTGCCGGCCAGTAACGCGTGACGGGATCTAAACTCTGGCAGCATACGCTTCACGATTCCTTGGTACCTACGACCTCATTAAAATAAATTAAAAGGAGGTAATAAAACGCTATGCCGCGAATATTAACAAATCTAATAATTACCTTGAAAGTACGTTAAATAAAGTTTTTCGATAAAATATTAATAGGTCCACTTCAGTCTATATATCGTTCCTCAACCGATCGTCTTGTTATAAGCAAAACATTGTATATTGATTAGCACATTGATACTGCTGTGCAACTAGTGGTAATAGTTGTTAATAATATAGTAGGCTCTCGTTGAACACCAGGTCTTTTAATAAGAACATGTACTACCTATTATTTAATTTATTATTCTAAGAAATTAGAAGAAGTGTTAGCAAGAATGCGGTAGGACGTTTCAACGGCAATATAGAAGATGTACAGTCTTGGGATCGTAACGTGATTAGTTGAAATAGTCAGATAAATCGTATGATAGAACAAGGAAGCTCCACCTCTTGGAATTATTCAAATGTCATCCAACGTTAACTGCGTAACGGTATCCGATGAAAGACCACAAGTTAGGATCGAACCAGGACCAAACTAGTATCCCTGGGGTCTCCCACGGGTGGAAACATTACCGTTGCAATGGTAGGGCGGTCTCTGGTTGATTATTTATGAGACGGGCCGCGTGCGCCGCGCCCATACGTGCCACTATGACACTTTATTAATGACGAACTTGTTGCTAAGCTTTTTGTTATCGCTATTAAATAATCTTGCGCAGTTCTTGGCTATGAATCGTATTCCTATAACGAATAAAAAGGTACATTTGCGATGGTATCGTTTGAATTAATGTTTGAACGAGCGGTAACTGCGTGTCTGTGAATATTTGTTTTTGGAAATAATTATAAACATGGCACTTACAAGTCGGACGAGTCCTGTTCGGTCGGGTCAATGGTATCCAAGGTCTCTGTGGCGGTAAAGTGGCAGAAACTGAAACAAAACAAAAAGTCTAAGTTATTATCGGTGAGAACAAGGAGATGTCTCGCAGCGCGCTCAATATTCTATTTTGATTTGCAAAAAATAACACGGATCTGGAACGGATTGTAGATGAAATAAATAATTTGTATGCACTCACAAAAAGTTGGCGATATCATTTCAAATTGTAAATCGTGCATGTATATTCATTACTGGAAGCTATCAAAAGTGGTGGAATCCTCATATTTCTTGGAAGAGAACAAAAAGTTCCTACTCTGTTTCTATCATTGGTTAAACATCTTCAATATACATTGCTGTACCTGATAACAAAGACACCTAAAAAACTTGTTCTATTGTTCTGTTCAGTATAGGTACGCAACGAAACATCAATTCGAGCGAAAAATCAACAAGCGTGCGGCGGTTTCTACCACAACGGTATCGGAACCGCATTTGCAAACACAACTTGGGGCAAAAACTTAATGACTACTCGGAAAATTCTGTGAAAATAAGACATACCTGAAATCTGTGATATAGAACATAATATAACGGAACTTGGTAACAGGTTCAAAGTTATGTGAGAAATCATAAGTGAGAAAAGAAATAAATGTAGGTATACGAACGATTATTTTTCTTTAAATTAAAAACATTAAGCTGTCTTAGGAACCAGTTTGGTAATTGCATTAGCATATTGATACTGTTGAAATAAATTGATCCTCAGCCTTCGTGCGACGGGACGTGTCATGTAAGATGTAAGTTGTCCAGATGATGGAAGTATTTCATACCGTTCAAAAGAGATTAATATAACAGAATTTTGTATGTCCATCACTTACTATGTGACGACACTTGGTCACAAAAAATGACGATCTCCATAACTTGATGTATGGGCTGAGCTGTCTCAAATTGCTCGGAGACTAACGATAGTTATCTTACTTTGTTTTTGATGGATTGTTCCATGGAATACTGATGACAATCCGTGTTTGCTCGCAGCGTGTATGTTAAAGACTTGATTATCATATTAAGATAAAAAATATCTACAACAAGGCTTGCAAAGCTAAATCATTTGAGTTTAGTTTAACATTCGGGATGCGAAATTAAGTTGAATGGTATTGCTGAATCTTTTTGCCAATGTTTAGCCGTAGCGATAGACGGCGGCCACTCGTGCGTAAATCATAATATTAAAACGCCCGTCGCTCTGTAATTATGTAATGGGTTACCTCTGTGGCATGGTGCTCGCTTTTTGATGCTCAGATAACTATCTATTGAATGTTGTAATGAAAATATTAGTTCGGACATGGGCTTCGTGATCTTATATCATGATGTTTGTGATTTGATTGTAGATAAGATGAGGATATTGTGAACGTTCCTAAGTGTATATTTTTTTTATGAATTTGAAATTGATATATTTTTTATTGATATGGCCGTTATGATTTTAATTCCAACTCAAATATTGGTGAAAGCAATAATATAAACACATGCAGGAAAATTTTCAGAGCAGGTTTATAGCTGTCTTGTGTCTTAAAGTAAATTTTAAGAAACATGAATCCAATCATGTCAAACTAGAAGAGACGTAAGCGGTATTGTCACCTCAACAAGTTAGTTATTGGCTGTCGTGGGGCGTCAGAGTGCAGTCGCGGGCGGACGCGAGCGCGGGCGTCGTCGTCGCCTCATTACACTTTGTAATTAGGCCCGTGGGCTGCGTACGAGCCGCGGCACTGCACTAAATCACGACAGGCCCGCTTTAACATGCGCGACCGACGCAACCGGCGTCCCCCAACACCCATAATCCATACCGACACAATGGACGTTTATGGATGTGTTATTGAATATTAAACGCTAAAAACGCAGTTCCGTCTGCCGCTGAATTGATACCCTTTACATAAATTGAGGTAAACAAAGTAACACAACATTAAGCTGCATATGGCTCTTGAAGCAGCCAGAAAAACAAAGATTCATGCTAAAATAACTTTCACGGGAAGTCATCGATTCTTCACACCTCGTCACAATTTCCGACAACACTAACAAGACATGACAGGCACAAAGTGGTGTTAGGAGCGATACAGCAGCGTGTCGGCGACAGCCAGTGAAAGTCGAATGCACTACAGC
Source organism: Acronicta leporina (assembly GCA_947256265.1). NCBI lineage: Eukaryota > Metazoa > Arthropoda > Insecta > Lepidoptera > Noctuidae > Acronicta > Acronicta leporina. The sequence continues at coordinate 2,950,537 of OX366523.1, forward strand.
CACTAGATAGGCTGGCTGTGATAAGCATCGACACGCTCTTCACATTGTTCGCGCTCCGATACATGAGATAAGGCTTTCTCTGTTCTTCTCTCGAGAGCTACCGTGAGAACGCCTCTCGTATCATACTACTTGACATTTGCAAAACAGGAGCATTCTTTATCTGATCGAATATTAGCATAACAACTATCTGTCATATCAGCAGTTTAGAATACGGAATGTTCTCGTGGGTCACGTACAACCAATTAGGGCGAAGTTATTTTGGAATATATCCACTAGAATAAACAAGGCCAAATTCCTTAGAAACTTTGCTGGGTATAATATACATGTAGTAAGTAGACGTAAATATGGGAATAAAATTCCTAGTAAATAAAATATATTACATAAAGTTATAATAAAAAAGATAGGAGTATCAAACGCGCCGAGGCCACGGGGTTAATCAATTCCATGCAAAACATTTTCAGTCCATTGACTATCGTATCTTCGCTAGACGCCGGGGAGCCGATCGAGCAAAAACCGGTACAGGATTGTTGCATCACATAGAGCAAATATTGTTTCAAAGCCTATTTTATATTAATATTTTGTTAAGAACTTTGTTCCAAATTATTTTCTATATTTCGCGCACGTTTGGTATAAAGGATCTCTTAAACATATACGTGACCGAACCGTTTGCTCATCGGCATTGTTTCTTGGCGTTATTTTATAAGAAAATACAGAATAAAGTCTTCGAGCATATCATGTCGTCTGCGTGATCTGACTCCACAACTCCGTTAAGTGCTGTCACTCATGGACATTTATATGACGCTGTTGCATTTATCCATTTTCGTAATGCGACATTAATAAATGACATGTTTTGTGCATTCAATAGGCGCGCACAACATTTTACGCCGGACAAATTCTCCACTGAGCCATCGTCTTGTTCGACGTGCCTGATGCATAGTTTTACGATTTACTTTCCATGCAAGTTTTAAGTTAAGTTAAGTTTTCGAATAAAGTGACGTGATGCACCTAAATAGATGATTCTACTATACGAGAATAACATGGGAATTGTCCATTGATATTGTTGTAAGCTTAAATATCTTGAGGCAAAGATTCATCAAGAAATTTACGATTATTTTCATGGGCCGTGGCCAGGTTGGAATAGCTTGAAGGCAATCTAGAAATATTAAAACAATTCTCGAGACCCTGTATACTTATATGAAAAACAAACCACCTGAATGACGAGTAAAGTTCTGGAAAGTTACACTACGTCTAATTTTCACGTGAATCTTGTTTGAATGATCAGTGCGATGACCTCCGACGGTGATTTTATCGCAATACAACGCCGCTGATTTAAAATAAATATTTTCGCGAAAAGCGTATGACGTAACATTAGAATTAGTTTTTGATTACTTTAATCATCACTAATTATATATTTTTGTATCTCAGAAACTACTGGATGGATTTTCATACAGTTTTCACCATTGGAAATAGCTTTACCTCACACAGATCGACTGCGTTGCTGCAAGTACAAATTAGTTTGCTTTAAAGGGCGTACACAGTGCGAGTAAAAAAAGTTGTTTATTGCGCACATAATGTAACTAATTATATGTGGACGTGTTACGTGATTGAAGGACTAAGCAAAAATGTGTTTATGAGCACGTCAGTGGATGTAGTACCATAGTAGAATAGGTCGGCTGGTGCACGCCAACTGTGGGCGGACCTGACAACCTACCTACTGCTTGTTGCAATTGACCCAAATGTGGGGTCCATTTGGTTCTGAACATGACTGTGAAGCGCTAATCTGACTCTTTAAAAGCGACTTATTGATAGAATTGAGGAAGATGTAATCTCGGTCTTTTCTCGAATTTCAATAGAAAAAATCTATTGTTTAATACATTTCCATAATTTGAATAGAAATAAATTGATTAGTAGTAGAATAGTGAATTAAGTGTAGAGAATAATTGAAATATAAATATAGAAAGTAGTCGCATTAGGGGTAATCTAAATAAATAATAGATTTCCTTGAATTTTAATAAAAAAACCATTACAGATAAAGAAAGAAGGTTGTACATAACAATGTCTGTAAATACCTACACATATATCAATTTATACATGACTTTACCGTTTATTAATGTAGGCGCAGTCATGGTTTACCAGTAACATGCACAGCGGGAGATTTACAAGACAAGGACTTATTTTTGTTATTCTTTATCCCATTTTATTCTAATGCAAAATTAATTTCTTGGAATAGTCAAACAAAAACTAAAAGAAACACAAGAACAGACATTTTAAATACGTTTATTATTCTAACTACGTCTAAAGATGTGGTGTTCTTATTTAATATGAGTAGTTTTTGTACCTACGATGTTAAGTAAAACATGTCGTGGTGGTGATTCAAAATTCTGTGATACGCTGTGTAGTGTAGTGTGACCACCGTATTTGCCCACGCGCAAATGTGTCCTCCGCGCGACCGTTCACGGCCAAGGCCAAACAGATAATAAACTCGTAATGACGAACGATGTGCTGCCGAGGAAAAAAGCAGCGCGCGCGCATACCCACGTGGGGAGTCTTTATGAAGCCTTCACAAGATTTAATGACTCGGAAAATTACAGTGCTACTAATAAGCATACACAAATGAAAACAATTGCGTGAAACTGATTCTGATGGCCCATTACAAAAAGGAACACATTTCTTTCATTATTTATTTGATTGTGTCGTCCACCTGAGAATTCAAATCACCATCAGATAAATGTTAGCCGTAAGTGGTTACCGGCTACTGTACGTACGAGTGTTTCATTTAGAAATACAAGGAGCCATCACGGAGGGCGATGGCCGCCGTAAATCACCGCCGCGCTACATCTCTGTCTCTAATGGACTCCTGTCAACTACACAATCGTATAACATAATGATTGTTAGTTAAATTGAACACTAACCAAGTGTGCATGTTAGTTAGCAGAAGGTAGCTATTAAATCCATTGAAAATCTCAGCTTTACCGTCCAGGATTCCCGGTCCCGGTTCTATGTCAGAAACAATCAACTCTGTTGGCCTGGAATTTACGCTCTTGATGGTCCACTGTGAATACTTTGTTATAAAAGTGATTACAGGGCCTTGTTACGAGAGAATTCAATTTGCCAGCACCGGTACCCGAGGGTCTGGCGGGATTCTCGAAGGCTTTTACGTACGTTTTTAGTACATAAAATCTACACTGGAAAGATAAATGCTAGTGTATTCGTATCACGCGCTCTCATTCCTCCAACCTAGCGCATCGTACTTGGAAATGTGCATAGTAGTGCGTGTGTGGGTCGCCACCGACGCTGAAATAATGCACGCTTGGACCTTGAAAGGCGAGGTGAACGAACCGACTGACTAATAGGTGTGCATTATGTTGATGATTGCCAAATACAACTAATAGTGTCAGTGAATTGAAAACGTAATTTATTAAAGCGCCAAGATCGTCTGCAGAAATGATCTGTCTATTTTAAACGCATCATTTGCTATTCCTTTCGTAGAAACAATACAGAATGGAGTCATGACCGAAACGGTGCGTACTTTAGATGTACGCATAGGATAAGTTGAACAAATACACACAAGTTTCTAGAAGGTGACCGTAGGCTTTCGTATGTAAACAGAACAATCTACCATCAAAATGTCACAAATGGCGACGTCAATGTATCCGCGTCTGTAGGGCCAGCTCTAAAACGGCTCAGTCATGTCATTCTAGCTGCGATGGTACGCCCGACTGTGTATTACCCAGTGTACCGGACCTCCTTGGAGTTAGGAATCTAGCCATCTACTACATGTTCAGTGACTAATATACTGTAGGTACAAACGAGAATAATTTAGAACTGCATACATTCACGTGCAGGACGCATGAGAGAATTCTTATCTTCGGATTCGTAACAGCATTTGAATAACAGTTATGGACAAGTTATTTAAGAATAAGCATAATATAAACTTTCCGACTTTAACAGTTTTCAATAAATTGTTCAAGTATCGTACCGAAAACTATAAAGATTATGAAAATTGCCTTAATTATATTAATGAGGCTAATGATGGACAAAACGAAGGTAAGGCATATAAATTGTGGATAATATTGCTGGTCGGAATCGCGGAATTAAAAACGGTATTCATATATTTAGTGACAGATGGCGTCGTAGTTATCATGATATCGGATATAATTGCCAGTAGCAGTCAAGTGGTGCAGGTGCGCTTAATATAAATCGTCCCCAACAAATTGCCGCCTCCAATCCGGCTGGTATCAACATATCATAGTATCGGCTGGTCGCGTCGCCGGCACGACAAACAAGGCAATTGCTCGGTCGTTCAGTCAGATCGCTATCGCACACGCCACGGCAAACAGCCGTCGACCAAATATCGCCTGCGTACCTCGCGTTATCTGGAGGCCAATATGTCCACGTTGAAGCCATCCATTCAATTTGTATACTCTTATTTGCATATCGCTCCACATTTAAAAGGAAACATCAATGTGTCGTCTAACGTAAGTGCTTCGCTTGATAAGTAAAGACCACAAAATCTTTGTTTACATTTGCCTTATTTTAAATGTCACTACTATATGGGCATGTAGCTTACAACATTTAAAATGTAATAGAACAGTAATGGCACATAAAAATGCAATAAAACCATGACCAACTTAAGGAATTCAGTACGGCAGTTGAAACTGAAAACTAGCGCAGTAGTACTAAAGCGTGCATTATAAAGAACATTACAGCCCATACACACAGAAATCGTGTCTAATGCGCAATTACACTAATGTTTTCGTGATGAACTCTGTAAATATTTATGTGCTTTTGAAATTTGAAAGCAAATATAGAAACAATTATCTCAACTTTCCGTTCACCGTCGGGACCTATTACTACTTCGACCTCCAATCATATTTTATGTCGACGATACGTTATAACAACTCGGTAGAAAGTAACAAAGGGGCATTAGTATGCATTTGCAACTTTTACTTCATCAAGTCTCGTTAGCTATTGTTGAAGTATTGTATGGATGGCAATAAAATGAGTTGTAAATGACAGTTTGAGTAATGATGACAGATAGAAAGTGGTGTGAACACCTGTATACTGAATCGCGGAGTTGTTGGAGATATTGATTTTGCTCCGACGGCGACCGTGTAAGTTTACACTGATGTACATATTTACATACATACATACACTCACGCCCTTCTCCCACAGGGGTAGGCAGAAACTATAGACTGCCACTTGCTACGATTCTTGCATGCCTCTTTTGCTTCTGCGACATTCATACATCTTCTCATACATACGCGTCGGTTGCGAGTACTACGCACCTGACCTTTTTGAAGGACTTCGCCAATAAGATCGGTGTAGGTCCTTCTAGGCCGACCTCTTCTGACGTTGCCGCTGATATGCGCCTTATAAATTCCTTTCGTTAATCGTCTTTCATTCATTCTCTCAACATGTCCAAACCATCTCAGCATATTCCTTTCAATACGTGTCACTACATCATCTTTCAGTCCGCAACGTTGTCTTATCACACTATTTCTCAATCTATCATTCCGAGTTACACCACACATACTTCGCAAGGAACGCATTTCCACCGCATTTATTCTACTTTCATGCCTCTTCTGCCACACCCAACATTCACTTCCATACATAAGTGTAGGTACCAGCACACCATTGTGGATAGCCAACCGTGCCTTTTTCGACACACACTGATTAGCCACAACCGCATGCATAGCACCATTCACTTTATTTCCCGCATTCACTCTCCTTTCCACATCTGCATCAATCTTTCCATCCCTAGTAAACACACTTCCCAAATAAACAAACTCATTCACCTGCTCCACACTCTTACCCTCTATCTTTACATCACACATACATACATCTTTCATGTACATATTTTACGGTGTAAATGTTGTTGGAATGTAATAAAATGCAAGTGCATTATTATGCAAATATGAAGAGGACGACTTCTCTGAGAGCAGCAAACATTTAAAAAAAAATTGAATACAAATTAGCTTTTACACTGCCCACGCGCAACAATGCGTAAACCAAATATATTTTTATGTACATTTTAATTACAACTATAAAGTTTATGATTTTGGAGCACAATATTAAAGTTCGTTGCTTCCCTTGACAAACGTTGTGCAACCTTTCATCTACTTGAAGTTATTTAAAGGCAGATAAATCGAAATACATAAAGCTCTCAAGAGCTATTCGCAGGAGAAACCACATGACTCGTGTTATTGCTCACCAATTTTGCAACAGATCAAAAGATCACTGGAGATAACTGGATATGAAAGTTGTTGCAGGTCCTAGTATACATTCATTACGAATCATGTCAGCAAAATACATCGTAAAATACTAGAGAATTCGCATCCTAAACGCAGACATCTCCGTTCCGTCGTGGGTAAAAATAAGGAGGAATCAAAAGCTTTTTAATTGGAGATGGACTTGTAAAGCTTACGTTTATATAGTAGGGTTATGTAGTGTTAAGATTAGCACACAAATAGATAAACTAGAGGTTTGCATTGCTTTACAACGCAAAGAGAAATAAGGGGTCAAGATCTAGGCTAAATTTAGGAATACACATGGTAACTAACAATCCTGGAGCAAGGAACAAAATAACAATTATCACGGAAATGTTGAAGGCAAAAGCTGTTAAATAGTCTATAATAACTTTTACCGTCGTTAAAGGCTGTGGGTAATTAGAATCTAAATAAGCTGTAATGTCCGAGTGAGTGGCATGTTTATACCGCATAGAGACATTGTCCCACTTCTCCCAACATTACCGTGAATATAATTACACTTTAGTTGCCATACCATTAACAAGTGTGACATGGCAAAGGCCAGCAGCAAGTAGTGAGAGTAGTGCTAATGATATTTAAGTAAAGGTCAATTGATAACTTTCCCGTATCGTTTGAATACCGGTGGCTAAGGAGTCTCTGTGACGAACGTGAACTATGCCCGGTCGTGACCACGAAAGGCGAAAGTGAACGGGTGAGGTGTATTCTATGAGCTAATATGATTGTACCCCGCGAAAGTGCCTGGTGATCGAATTTCTGTTCTAGTTTACAAAGTATGAATAGCAACATATCATTGTTCATGTGTTTATAAATAAGATGATAAATATTAACAGATGGGATCTCATTAAGATGTCAAATGACAACAAACATTTTAGTTATGAAATCTAAAGAAGACAAAATGAGTTTGTTTAAATATTTTTTCCGATGCACGCGGATGTTTAGTTGCAGAACTGTTTCAGTAGCACAGAACTATTAAACAGCAAGCAAACAATTTTCAAGCGTATAACGGAAGCTTAGACAGGCGTGCCGGTAGTTTTTACTCCACAAAGCATATCACCGCATGTTATCTGAACTTGTTACAAGCTTTGTTGTAAATGTTGTCTACAAGTCTTTTTTTCTGCCTAGTTGAAGCGATAATGCAAACGGAAGCCCGCTTAACACATAACTGGGATGTTTATAGGCTGTTACTGGAATTCTTGGTTTTACAAGCTTTTAACTTCATTACAGTACGGCTCAGCGATATGTGCCACTTCTGCATTGTCTGTTCAACGACATTATTTTATCACATATTTTCTGTATTATTTAGTGTTAACAATTATTCCGAAATATGGCAGATAACGGGACATAGACTGGGCGAATGTATGTAATTAGGGAAGGTTACGTGAAATTCTCATTAAACTGAAGAAAAAAATAATATAAATAAGACCTGCCATATTGTATGGGTCAACATTTTTGACTACAAGGGATGCTCGAAAATAAAATGGATGAAGCTGCTAAGTATAAGAGGCACTTTAAAAATGGCACCAGGTCCTGAATCTTAGTGCAGTTATTTGACGTCTAAGCGTTAAGAGCACCTTACCAGAAAGCAGTATTAAATAAAAATTAATGTAGATAGATAACAGGGAGAATTCAGATAAAGAAAAGATAAATGATTGTGTGAAGAAAGAAGAAGAAAAGATAATGCACCAAACCTAAGTCAGTTCGGATATGAGAATGAGAATTATGATGGCGGCAGATAGAATAAATGTATACGGATCTACTTTAGTCTCAATAATGCACTGGAGGGTAAAGAATCAACGGAATTCTAAATATACATACATCAGACTGTCGGACTTTGATGTCTCCTTAAATAGAACCCTGTCGTCTGACAAATCATCGCCTGTTCGTCGAGTCTTCCGCTAATGAGCGTAGTTTAATCGTGTCCAAGACGGAGAGCGCTTGTTTGTTAACCATTCCATAGGCGCAATATCGAAAGAATTCTAACAGCGTAACCTTTCGCTTTCGACGTCGCTTACGTTTAATCAACCGGGCATGCCACGCTCAGCTTCCGTTGCTAATTTACATACTTATTTAATTACTATATCGTATTTGAGTTACGAGGTATATGTAGGGATGGATGCGAGCTGCCCAAGACCGGGATGGTTGGCGCTCTTTGGAGGAGGCCTACATTCAGCTGTGGACGGCAATAGGCTGATAATATGATGATGATTTGAGTTACAGTCCGCTTGTTCATAATTTTTTGGCAATTTGTTCTGGACTAATTTGTCAACTGATTCAATTGTTACTCTTTAGTTAACTAGCATTCGAAGAAAATTTATTCGCGCAGATATTATCATAATGAATCAACTTCTGTCACTCGGGAGGAATGTATTATCTACTAGCTGACCTGACAGACGTTGTCCTGTCCAAGTTTCAACTAACCACCTCGAAAAATGTTTTCCATATTTGTAATACACTTAGCGCCATTGATTTCTAAATACCTTATTTCTGATCTATAAATTACTTAATTTCAAAAATTTGTTCACATTGTATTGACGTGAAGCATGGAAATATAAATAGATATACCTACATAGATTAAAATCTCAAATATCTGTTTCGGCATCAGTAAAGATTAACGCACGTTGCATTTTTTTTATTATTATATTTATTTATGTATTTAATTATTCGATTAGATGGAAACTCTTTAGTTTCTCAAATAAAGTGTGCGCACTGTATCTACACTATGGAGGATTCACATTATAAAATGAGTTACTATATGGCTGGATACTTTAAAGAAGAAAACAATAATATTGTCAAAAATGTCAACTCAAAATGACACCTGTTATCGAATAAAATTTCATTGAGGTAATAACGATGTCGTGTTAGTCAGCTAGAAAAAAAGTTGTAATTTTTTGTTTACTTCTTTAACCTACTCAAATATTTAGTTTTTACACCGGCTTGTGCTCGCTGGATAAATCCTATGTATGTCCCGTGATTCCCTGTATAAGTAGAGTTAGAATTACTGTACTAATAATCAATTCTTGGTCACAATAATGGTTTCTGATTGATCTGCTTTATTTTCTTGTTTTATGTTATTTAGTCCCTGTAAATGTATTTTTTTAATTTTATTACTTGATTCTGTTATAATTTTTGATCCGTGCTAGTGTAGTACAGAAATACTTGAAAAAGAAATTGACTTCAATGGTTATTTTTAAAAGTCAACGTTTTCAATAATTAAAATGTTAATAACTTTTGATAGAGAGAACCGATTTGAATTTAAAATAGCCTAAATGTTAATCCAAGAAACAGGCTATGAATTCCAGCCCACTTCCTCCAAATCTCTTCAGTAGTTATCATTTGATGCGCGGTCAAACATACAGACAAACCGACAGACAAACCGACAGACAAACCGACAGACAAACAGACAGACAAAAGTTCCAAAAATAATAAAAATGGATTGTGTTACCGATTTTGAGTCCCCCAAATTAGTTTTTTTGTAAATATAAGCAATGTACAGACACGGCTCACTTACATTCTTATTATAGGTAAGATAAGATAAGATAATATCTATCAGTAAAATAATTTTCTATGGGGTGTATTAACTTGAATTTACCCTCTAGCTATAGTAACCTGCCTGATTTTCCAAAGGGTTGAGCTAATGAACACTTCCAGTTCGCCGGTATGTTTAGGAAAGAATTTCATAGAAAAACCCAATAACACATTGCTCGACCTGAAATCGAAACCAGGACTTCTAGCGCAATAGCCGCGCTCGGGATTACTAGGCTAATGAGACAGTTACCGTCAGTAGAGACCCTCAACATACAAACTAACAAATTATATTCCTTCATCTTCCGTAACTGTCCTTTGCTTAAACCAACATACGAAGACTAGTGTCAATGAACGAAAAGTTTAATGGACGGGTAGAGACCTGCAGTCTGCCGTTGTTGACCTATAAGCTTATGCTTATTCAACACCTAATAAATCATATAGTCCACTTGTCTGAAATGACTAATGATTGTTGTTTTTGTCTGTCTGCTATGCAATCATTACAGGTAGGTAAAATACGTTGAATGTACGCGTTGAAACAACAAATTATAGTTCTTAGATTTATTAGTCTAGTGTACTTATCGGTTGGTTGAAAAAAGTAACTTCATTTAAGCACTCAAATTCTTAATTGATTTCTGCAGTCTTGCTTGTACTGTCATCTAGTCTCATGTTCTACATTCTCTCGTGTTATTCATGTAATACTGTATACATACACTCACACCTTTCTCCCGCAAGGGTAGGCAGAAACTAGACCGTCCTTTGCTGCGATACTTGCATACTTCTTTTGCTTCTACCACATTCATACATCTTCTCGTACATACGGGTCAGTTGCGAGTACTTCGCACCTGATCTTTTTGAAGGACCTCGCCAATAAGATCCACGTATGTCCTTCTAGGGCGACCTCTTCCGACGCTACCGCTAACATAAGCCTTATAAATTCCTTTCATTCATCGTCTTTCATTAATTCTCCCAGCATGTCCAAACCATCTCAGCATGCTCATTTTTGATACGTGTCACTACATCATCTTTATTATATTCACTTCAAGTTGAAATAAAACTTCTTTTTAAAGTTTGAATCCGGAAACAGTACTTACTTATATTAAAGTATTTTTTCTACTATAAGCAAAAGTATATGCTATAGGACTCTAGCATTGCAATGTAATGCATCAATTCTTTCTTTCTTTCTTTCAATTACTTAAGAAAAAACTGGCACTATGAATTCACGTAAAGCTGACACATTTACGCTAAACGTTCTAGCTAATAGAGTAGGAAAAGCATAACTTCACGACTGTACAGCGCTATCATAAAAACATTGCAATTACTTAGTTCGAGTCACAGATAATATAAGAGCGTTGAACTGCGGCGAGTCTGCGTGAAAGGCTCTGAGCAGCAGAGTAGGTATACTGCAGTGCAATAGTTCACAACCCCGCGGCAGAGGTCGCTGCGTGAGCCGGGGTAATGTCGGATGCGTCAACTGAGCTTATGCAATTTAATTTATAGGTAGTTGAACGAATAATTGGTAACTAGTTTTCCTGTATATCTTGATTTGAAATATATATCGACAAGTCTGTATTTTAGCAAATTCTAGCGGACAGTTACAAAGTCTACAAACGTTTATACTTATGTTGAAAAATTGACTCCAGTATCGAATTAACTAAGTATAATTTTTACGCGAAAAGCAGAATTCAAGCATTGTGTGGTGTTTTCAGAACCGATTGTCATATACCAAATTAACATAATATATAGGGCTGACGAGGAAATAGGTATATTCTATCACATAAAAAGTAACAACGAAATTGGTTCACAATAATATGTGAAATTATCGCGTCAGATACATACATACATACATACATAAAGTCACGCCTCTTTCCCGTAGGGGTAGGCCGAGACCACAGACTTCCACTTGCTAATATTCTGACATACCTCTTTAGCTTCATCCACACTCATCAATCTTTTCATACATGAACGTCGGGTTAGGGTACTCTTGACCGAGCCATTTTTCAGAACGTCCTCAATCTGATTTCGGAACGTTCGCCTAGGCCTTCCCCCTCCTACATTCCCATTCACGTGACTATTGACAGAGACTCGTGACAGATACTCATAAAATATATTCGGTTCAAAATCCATCTCATTACATGATTACATTACGACGCATTCCTAAAAACTGATTATAAAATCTCAAGCTCACATTAATTAGTTACAGCGTAATTGTTTAAATGCATTAATGGTGAAAATCAATGGGTTCTTCGTGGCGGTACGTGACTCCGATTAGGTATCGTTTTAATTACGGTCAGCCTACAATAACCATTTAAATGGAAGATAAGGAACTAATATTGTTTTACTTGAATTCCCAGAGTAATACATATACAAGTAATGAGCAATTATCTTTATAGGTTCGATTACTGTTGTTCTAAGAAAACTGCTAGAAACAAGGATATTTAATTTATATCCGAACATTATTAACCTTCGCACTCGTAATAAGATTCGACTTAACATATTACATACATATAAACATAATAAGGTAAGCTTTAAAATAATGGCCAATTGTGTTCGAGATTGAGACTCCCTGGAGCAGGTTGAATGGATGGAGGTCCTCCGAATGGGGTCGTGATAATCTAGCGGTATTCAACCCCACTAAGATACAAGTTTGCGTGTTCTCCGCTAGGAAAAGTTCCGGTTCCCAATTTTTCATAGCTCCGAGGTTTGGACTACTCCTCTTAAAATCTTCAAGAGCATTGGGATTCTTGGAGTCAAGATTACGAACGAAGTCCAATTTCGAGGTCATTTGGACGGTAAAACCTGTATATTTTGAAAATGACCTACATGATATCTGCTCTTAACAAATGACGTCATAACGTAGCGCAGACTAAAGCCGAAATCAAAGCTTCAGTACGAGCCCCACGGGTTATACTATCGTCTACCTTTAAGTAATTGTTTTGTCCATGTAATGGTGTAAACTAATTAATACGCCGAATATAGTCTGTATATCCCCACGTTCTATTCAATTATTTTAACAAGATACAACATACATACATACCATCACGTCTGCATTCCCCGAAGGGTTAGGCAGAGGCGTACCAATGTAGGTACACCCACAGTTCGCCGGTATGTTTTAGGTCCCATGTAATAGGGGGCGAGCCTATTGCCATTAACCGGGCACAAATTCCTAACTCCGAGCTGCCACTGGAAATTTCATAGAAAACCCCAATAACACTTTGCTCGACCTGGGAATCGAACCCAGGACCTCCAGCGTAGCAGTCGCGCTCAGGACGACTTGGCTAATGAGGCAGTTGTAACAAGATACAACAGATAATTAATTGGCTGTAAACAATGGCAGGCCAAGAAGCTTTTAATAATACCTAGTGTAACAGCGAACATCATTTCAAAGATATGATATTAAGATTAGGGGAGAAATGTGTTCTTGTACAAAATAGTAAAGCCGACTTCAAGATGCGTATAAGTTTTAAGCTCCTAGTGATTTCTCGAATTTTGTTCTCGAAGTTTTCGAATGACAATTATATTTATAGTATAGTAGTCACCACATGCGCAACTGAATGTAGTCTTGGGATAGATTCCTGGATCAAGTAGTTTTTCTATGAAATTCCCAGTGTTGGTTTGGATATTGGATTTGTGCACTGTTGGTGGTAAAAGATTCGCCTCCTATTATAGATTTTTCCCTTCGGGATTGCATGTTAAGTTAGAGGTACAGTTTGTGGAATTAGCTCTGCGTTTATCTATGACAGTCTCTAGGTATTTTTGTCAGTTGCCGTTTGACGCAGAAAGACGAGACAATGAACGGCCAGACTGATGAATTATCGTTGACTATCAGTTTGACTGTGTGACCTGTTACTGTCTAGTTTAGTCACCATAGCAGTACATTGTCTAACTGCACACTGACACATTCATGACGGCTCGATTGATGTAGTGTCTAGGCTATTAGTTGTGAGTTCGATTTTGTTTCTACTATGTTTCGATTCTGATTTATATCTTTGGCTATATAAATCAGAATCGAAACATAGATATAAATGCTGGTGCATGTGATACACATGTACGTTAAATTAAAGTATACAAGCAGTTACTAATGTAGGAAAAAGTTAGCGTACGTTCGCACGTGCCTTTGTTCAATTTTAACGCTTCGAATTAAACCTTATGAATCTTTGTATTCTCAAGTAAACGATTTTTTACAGGGAGATTTTATATCCGCCAAGCTCTCTTTTATATAAATTCTACATCTCTATTTGTTAAAACTAATTAATGGGTGAGCAAAGCTATAAAAATAGCGATATTTATGCAACGTTTTTTTAGGGTAGAAATTGTTCTATGTATTTTTTTTCTTAAAAAGATGAGTTACCGTCGATTTTCCACTACGCAATACACATATTGCCCTACAGTCGTAACAGTCAGTTAAAAAACCAATTTCTATTCAGGTACTGAATGAATAAAACCTTATTTAAACATGATTCAAGCAATTTTTTTAGACAGTGAATATCACAAGAGGATAAAACGGAGTCCCTTTACACAAAGTAAGTATAAAAAGTACGCAATGTATTTTTTAAGCGTGACAGTCGAGATTGATAGTTCGCTAGTGAAAGTGAAGTCGTGAGCCGCCTGCAAATACGCGATAGGCTTTTGTACAAATCCGGGATGGGAACTCGGAGTTAAATCGAACATTTTTGTTAAAACACTGTTTTTTCACCGGGATTGTAAATTTGGAAGCTGAATTTGTTATTCAAACGACTGGCCATATTCTTTTCGGTGTCGTATTCAAAAATATGTTTATTTGCTCCCTTTTTTCATTCGGAAAGATCGTTAACCGTATTTTGAATGGATTAAAAGTATTCCGTTCAGTCATATTTCTCAGTGGCAGGGATGGCCACTGAGAATAGTTATGGGTTCTTTGAAAAAAAGCTTTTGAATTAAGTCCCTGAAGAAATATGTGTAGATAAGTGCAGCTGTATACTTTTTATTATGTATTATGCATTCTTGTAGATAAGTACACCGTGATCAACCCCATTTGCAAGTTCAGTTCTGACAAGTCCATCCCAAGGTTGCGTGGAAGAAATCGCAGTTAGCGATAACGCCACCCATTGTATGTTTTTTGTTTTCTTTTCCTGCCCTGGTATCATTTGATGTATAATAAATTATATATAAATAAAATAAATATGTGCTAGGATTGCATTTGTAACATGGGTAAAAGTAGATAAACAAAGCTAAAAACTCTAAGCAGGCAAACCTTAGAATAAATGGTTTCATACTGGAATCAAATCTTCAGCTGCCCGACGATAGAAAGTCATTTAGGTATTCTGTGCCACTTAAGCCGTCAAAGTCATCGTTGGTTACCAAGTAATTAGTTTGATACAAAATTATTTCATAAGCGACAGGAGCTATACAATTAAAATTTCACAATCTTCGTACAATTTGGTATGTATGCATACGATATATTTATCGCTAAGGAAAGAAAATCACCTTTACCTGTTTGCATTACCTACTGAATTACTTTTTTCTATTATTATCTGTTATGATTAGTTGAATTGAAGTTTTATGAACATCACCCAATGCAAACCTTGCGCAAAGTTGCACTGTTAGTGAAATGGACCGCAGTTCGTGATTGTATGCGTAGGTTTCTTGAACCCTTCATGTGATGGCTGCAAGTAAATAACCAATAATTAATTATTCCGAAGTCGCTATGAGAAATATTTACAAAACGTCCTCCTACGCCCAATTTGCATGAGAAAGTTGCTAAAGAGCGGCGCTAAATTAACTTTTGCAATTAATGGATATTCGAGATTACTCTGAGGCTTATACACAACATTTGTGCCGAGATTTTTTCACGAGAATTTGCTTAATTAAATCCTTAAGAAGATCGGGCTAAACCTTATAGACGTCAAGTTACAGCCTCGAAATTTAAGTCAGGAGTTATCTTTCACACATTAGTAAAACTGAATATCTTGTTCTTGCTACATCATTCCTTGACAGACAACTACCAATCATCATTAATTACGACTGTCGCATGGTTTTCTCATTTGAAAAGTCTAAAATTACCAACACAGTCGTCTGCTAGTATCTGTGGGATCTGAACCACATCATGTCGCAGCAATAAATCTCCTACTTTGAATATTTATACGATGGAGGGAGCTTGCCAACGAATGTGGGTTCTTTGCCTTAACTGTTGAGCGTGTATCAACATTTTCAACTCGTAAATATATCGGAACGTTCGCAAAGCAATAGTCCGTGAACTGTTCGCGAACTGTACGTGTACTTTGTACTTTTGGCTTTCAAATTAGGCGCAGCGCTGAACATACACATTGTATTTTGTCATGCGATGCTCCAACTAGTACAATGAGCCTCGTGTAAGGTGAATAACCTCAAGTTCTCGTTATCTCTATAAGTAGACACACTACATTAGATATGTGACATCATTATTGTGACAGCATGGTAAACATTTGTCGAGTTTGTTGTGTACAACGTTTATCAGTTTTACAAAACAAAATCTTGTCACTGTCACTGCCCTTTATATGACAGAAATATAGGTATTTCATCAGTCTTTACTTAAGCTTCATTAAACCTTTACAAATAAATACTATTAAGTATATTACTATTTAGAAGTTTCTGATTATAGATTTGCAATTAGAAAAACATTTACCAACAAAAATACTTAGTAGAATCTTCTATTAATGCTGATAAAGTACGACGTAAACAAGTACATCAAGAAGTCAATACACCGATCTGTATAAAATATGGATCTCACGAAGTAATTTCTTCATAGTGCAACTGCCAGTGGATGTAATGTTATTAAGTGTCACGTTTACCGCCCATTAAGAATCGATAAAACGTCCGGCGCTAAGTGTAACGCGCTAATCGTAATGAACCTATAGGTACTGTCGATGGTTTCGGGCACGTCACTAGCGACAGTAAAGACGTCGGTATTACCACTATCGCGTACAAGATGTGATGAGGGTTCATTGTCGTACGATAACTAACTCTGGCAAGAAATGCTACAGTGCGTTGACTTGAGCTGTTGAGCTTCAGAACTCATGTATAGTGTTGACTTGTCGTTACGACGAGAACAGAGTTCGTTGGCAAAGCGATTTGAACTTTTGATCTTAACAAAACGTATTTGGAATGAATGGGAGGTAACTTTCGGGCGAGACGTTCACATTTATTTAGAACCCAACGTTCAGTGTTGTTTCAAGAAATAAGAGGTAATTCATAGGTCACAGTCCTGATGTTAAAAAGTTAAAGTTATTTACAATTAATATTCCATTTTGTTTACTGTCGTCTAGTTAACGAGGCGATACGGTAAATCTGACGATATGTGTAGGTATTAAAAGGTTGTAATTCCAAAATAAATATTTATGCAAATATAATAACTTATGGATTTAATTTAATTAATTTAAAAAGCGGCTGTCTATAACACTGCTTATTATTCAAAATTACGTGCGAAGTGGCCGAAAAGGGGTAGTGGCCGGTAAACCGGTATGTTTACCCTATTTAGAATATGTAAGATTATATTGTGTGTGTGTTATCTTTAATGTGCACCTTATTATAATAAATTATAATAGAGCGCCACTGTCGCCAACAAACTGTTGCACAGTTTGGCGATGATTAGTTTAAGTGTACATGCATGTTTTTTAATATGAATAAACGATAAAAAAAAAAACAACTGCAAATCTCATAGAACCAAATACGGTTCCCCCGAACGAAATATGGACCTCATAACATACCATCACGTCTGTTGTTCCCCGAAGGGTTAGACAGAGGCGTACTAATGTACACCCACAGTTCGCCGGTATGTTTAGGTCCATGTAATAGGAGGAGAGCCTATTGCCATTAACCGGGCCTCATTCTGGTCCTTTTTGCGTCTTTTGAAATACATGTATTCGAAAATCGGAGAAAAGGGCGTTCGTCGATAAAAAATAATGTATTGAGGAAGCTGAGCCGACGTTTTTGCCGCTGGCTATTAATCGTGAAGCATTGATTGCGAGCAACGACGCGTCGGCTGCCAAGGAATGACCATTGGCGCAGGTGTAGGCAGGAAATAACACCATTTATGGGCAAGTCAGCCGCTCAAGGAAAAAACTTGGAGGTACGCACCGACTAAACTCGTGATGAGAGAACTCATGGTAATAGTTCGCAGAAAAAAGAAAAAATACATTAAACTTGCAAAATCGCTGGCAATTCAAATTGAAAGGCGATTTGAAAGCTTATGATTAAATAAAATTTTAGACGAGCACCGTGAACGGTGCATGTTTTTATGATATAACAAAAAACGTGTCGACTTCAATCTATAAACGTAAGCAGTGTACAAAAACTTGCGAGTCGATTCTATGGGAATTTGCTTATGGGTTCTGATGATTTTAATAATTGCATGTAGCGTTTTTTCGACGAAATTTAATTCAGTAAGCCAGTTAGACAACGCAATCAGATAGCAGTTAAGTGCTTAGCAACCACTACCTGTTACTGTGTTACGTTTTTTTGCGCCTATCAAGATTACCATCATTCTTTCTCAACTATGCTGGGGTCTACTGTCAATCTAATCAGATGCGGCTGTATATTAGCAGGATTTTCAAGAAGCGACTTCAAGGCCATCATAGCTCCGCAACCCAAGTTCTTGGCAGTACCGAATACCGATCTTTTTAGGATAGGTAGGCCGGTTTTCAGGCTTATAAGGCTCCTGACTTGGCTTTACGTTATCTTGGCCTCGGAGATGTGTCATCCATCTGACAAAGACCAAGCGCGGCAAGCGCAGCTTAATCTTACAGATAGATTGATTAACGTTGTTATTAATTGTCTATAAGCCCTACCAAAATTACGCTTCACAATATAACATATAACAATAATGAAGATGTAGTAATACTGATTGAGAAGAATATGCTAAGATGATTTGGGCATTTATTTTTTTATGGGATATGGGGGCAAACCAGTAGATGGATCACCTGATGGTAAGCGATTACCGTCGTCAATACTGCATCACTATAGGAGTGAGTACCTCCACCAGTATCCCCATTCACTCGGCGAAACATAACGTAAACGTTGTTTCACGCCGGTTTTCTGTAAGGCCGTGGTATCAGTCTGGTCGAGCGTGCTCTTGGATCTAATCAAAATGGATTTATAAAGCGAATGTCAGTGGAAGTGCCCTAAAAAGACATACACCGACCTTATTATTATTATTATGAAGCGTCGGTAGCCTGATGGCTAGGGCCGAAAGGGCCAAACCCACTCGTTACACAAGCATTTAGCTTAGCACGAGGGGTTAACAAGAATACTAGTAATGTGCGACACAAATTGCTAGTAAGCTTTTTAAAAAAAAGAATTGACGAGGTTCTTTAAATAGGTCAGGTCCACAGCACTCGCAACTGGCGCGTATGTATAACAAGATGTACGAAAATGGACACAGCAAAAGTACCTTATAAAAGAATCAGAGCAAGTGGCGTTTTATAGATGTAAAAGGAGAAAGACGTGAGTATGTCAGTATAAAATTTCTAGATCTACACAGTTACGTTGTATATTTCTTCCAAAGTTATAGATAAAAGCAGCTATGTGTGGTGTGGTTTCAAGAGTCGTAAGATGCGACTTGAGATTGTAGCAGGAAAATGTCAGCCGTGTCACTGATATTAACATACGTAGGTAACAAATCTAGGACAATCCAGGATAGTCTTTCGAATGATGTATGACATTATGGTCATGTATAGCCAGAGAATTATTGGACTGATAATCATGATAATGCAATGAATTGAATGTACCTACGTAATATACGCTGATACACAATAACTTGAAAAATATCAAGATGTCATCTGCACGTATTTTATATGTATGTATATAAGAAATGTCTGAACTGTACGTTTTTCAGTCTTACATTTCAAAAAGTTTTAAGAACACGTTGTGTTAGTTCATACTAAATTATGTAAAACAATTTAAAAGTAAAGACACATGCTGTATTCTGAATACAGTATTCATATACATATGTGTCTCTACTATTATAGAATTGTAAAAAAGCTGTCTGTACATTGAAGATATTTAAAAAAAACATGTGGCGTACATGGTATATAAACGTCCCCTAACCCAAAAATGTGATTTTTTAAACCTATTTCTAATCCTAAAATAGCTTCACGTAAGCAAAGCCGAGGACAAAAGCTAGTTTTAAATACTTATATTTTAAAACTAGCTTTTAAGAACAAAGAGTACCTACTCTTTGTAGAAAACGTAAATCTAGTATTTACATTAGTTGTCATGATATTAGACGTCTTATCTCATCATTCTTGTGTAAATATAAACGAATCAACGCAGATTTTTATCACTAATTTACAGAATCCTAAAAAGACTGGATGCGTGGCGAAAATTAATGATATTTAAATCTTGTATGTACCCACTTATCATTGCGCGATGTAACCTCTTAATTTTGGCAGCCGCACACTTCAGAATTACTATAATCACCGCGAGAGTCGCCTCGTAAATCTTAGTCTAAATTACAGGTTAGCATTTCACGTCACGAACGAGTCGTCGTTACCGATGAGTCAGTCTCAGTCCGCCTCTAAAGATTAAACTAACATACAACTAGAGCTAGGACGTTGAGAATATTTTGCCACATATTGTACCTAGTTGTAGGAATTATATGAACATTCTAATCCGATTCCGATCACAACATTTATGCTTTCATTCTGTGCGGTGGATCGTATGGAAATCAATATATAACAGTATTTGTAACTCGTCCGGGATTGTTATAGGGTTTTTCATATTATATGATACTAGCTTCTGCCAGCGACATTCGTCCGCGTGGAATAGTTACTTGGTCTTAGCTTGATGATATATGGCCTATAGCCTCTCTTCATTAAATGGGCTATCTAACACTGAAATAATTTTTCAATTCGGACCAGTAGTTCCTGAGATTAGCGCGTTCAAGCAAACAAACAAACTCTTCAGCTTTATATATTAAAAGTATAGATAGAAGTATAGATGAGTTGGATTTTATAGTTAAACCAACTTCCAAATGCTATAGTAACTAAACATTTCAGTTTAATTGCGTGCCGTCTATTACTGATGTACGCTGATTTAGTTTAACCACACCTTAACAATGTTACTAACAATACTACTAAACTGCCTCATTAGCTAAGTGGTCCTGAGCGCGACTGCTAAGCTAGAGCTCCTGGGTTCGATTCCCAGGTCGAGCAAAGTGTTATTGGGTTTTTCTATGAAATTCCCAGTAGCAGCTCGGAGTTACGAATTTGTGCCCGGTTAATGGCAATAGGCTCGCCCCCTGTTACATGGGACCCAAAACATACCGGCGAACTGTGGGTGTACATTAGTACACCTCTGCCTAACCCTTCTGGGAATACAGGCGTGATGGTATGTTATGTTATGTTAACAATGTTACGACTGGCATTAGACGTATTAATTAAAAGCTAAATAGTTCATACTGAGAAAATTAAGCGCTGTAATGAATTCAACTAGACTACTTAAGGCAAAAATTAATATGAGTTGTGTATCCATAAGTATTGCTATTAATGTTTATTATAGTACTTAATGCTGATCGCTCTTTGTAAATTAAGTTTAATTCACATTTATGTATCGTTTAGAATGTAAATAACATTAAAAAACAAAGAATTAGTAACATTCAAGAATTAGATTGTCGCATTAGATTTATATCTGTAATGGCAATTGTAACATGATGATGAAAATAAATAAATAATTGTTATTCTACTATATAGTTATACTTAGTTTAATTATAATAGATATCCTAGATAATAGCGATGTCGGTTCTGAAAGACCTATCGAAAATGCCGCAGTAATAGTGCACGGCTGTGTATCACGACATAGAAACATTACGGTAGATACATGTAATGCAGGGATGGAAGTAGCGAAGTACAATTTCATGTCTACGTAATAGACTCATCAAGAGAGAATGTTATTCTACAATGGAACAGCGGTATTGTGCCAAATACCAGATAATGTACCTTTCCAGCTGCTTTACCATCTAGGCCTCAAATAACGGGTGAGGTGAATTCACTAATATTATAATGAACGGCTTAAAGCGCTCAGATTGCGAATGTAGACGGTGGGAATATCAATGAGCGTAAACGTATGAACGAACTACTTATTCTTGTCATAAAATCAGCGAGTTCAGTAGCATAGAAAAGTTTGTCGCAAATGAATAAGATGAAGGAATAAATTCACCATAATGATCACCTTTTTACTTTTTCAGTGCTGGGCGAGTCGCCTCTCATAATGAAAGAAGTTAGGCTTTTATAGTCCATCATGACCACCACGGTGGCCTAGCAGAGCTAGAACAGCCTAGACTTCACACGCCGTTAAGTAAAACTCTCAGGAATAAAGGTTTACTCACGATAATTTCCTTCATCGTTTATACAAGTGAAAATTTATTTTAATGTACTCATGATTTCTTAAAGTCACAAGCTATCATTACTTCAAATAAATTATATTGAATAAATAATAAAAAAAATGTAATAGAATAGCGAAAGAATATTAGTTTTATGCAAACGCAATGCCTCAAAGACTCTTTATAATGCCTCATAAATATTCATTTCATTAAGCGACAGTTTTCTTATCTAAAACTGGCTTGACCTCGTTTTACAAGCAAAAGAAATATAGTAAAAACTGAGTTCTTAAGTAAAGTAAAGTTAATTAGTGAGTGTGTCAAATGCGATGCCGGATTCGTCGCAGACGTGAACACCGACCTAGCAAATGAGGCTGAACCGAGTATTCACAGCGAATTCCGAATTGGGTTGTCTTCGGGTCACGATTGTAATGCAACGACAAATTCACATTAAGATTCTGGGTTTAATTTAACGTACAATACGCTACTTGTTTCAACTGATGTTCAATAGCTGCAGAAGGGAAACTTTGTAATAGCAGAAATAAGTCCACTCTGCAAGAATTGAAGCCCAATGCCCTTTCGTTAATTATTTCATGGAACGTCTATTCTAGGAATAGAGGCATAAACAAACAAACCGACGCGGTGGGCAATCCGTAGATGGGTCGTTGACCCGCAACAGCTGTGCATCGAAAATACCTTTGGAGAATAGTTGTCGTGCATCTACCACCACACACTCATTGCCTACTTTCATAGCAGCAGTTACAGGCCAGACGTGCGACCGAGCAGCCAGCCAGCCGATGGAAGATAATTAACAACGAAATTGTCCGGAGACAGCTAGGCGCCTTACTTCTGTGGCCTGCGTTGCATTACGCTCCGCAATAATAACATACCATACAGCAAACACAAGGCAATTAAAAAAAGTTGGAACGCCCATTTCCCACACATTACTGGGTGAATGCTGCGACTCTATTGCAATATGAGCACTTAATGCCACAGGGTATAGAAGGACCCGGCAGATTCTGACTCAGGGGAAATTGTTCGAATTGAGGTGAAAGCAGTCGCGGTGAATCCGACAATTACCGGATAGTAATGACTGTAATGACAACAATAATGCAGAAACCGAGTGCAGCCGCCTGCAAAACGAGTAGTCGATTAGGCAGTTTCCAAACAATTTTATAGCGTAGACGCCGACTGACTACTAGGCTCACGCTCTGATTTGCATATCGCAAACGAAAGTGTAGCGTTGAGTTAGATCGACCTACATACTCACACCGAAGCAAACGCCGGTAGCGGTTGCTAATTTTATACATATTATATCCTTTTATCATGTACCTAAAAACTATTATGGCGTCTCACAAGATCGTGCAGTAATTAAAAGTATGTAATCGTGTATTTCAAGGTTAGATTTATAAATGAAGTAGAAAACTAGTAGTACATGCAGAACGGCGACAGCGCGGTTCAAGCAACAGGTATTAGATGATCTAAAACCAGTCCATTTGAATATTAGTCGCTCCAGTTGTAGCGTCTCGCTCCCGATAGTAGTGCGAAAAGATCGCATGAATTCCCGTCGCGAATCGACAACTCTCTAATGGACCCTCGAGACAGCGTGAAAATCAACTTTTATGGATAAATGCGTTGCTAATCGGCAGCAAACAAATTATAGATTGGCAAATTCAACATCGCGCAGCGGGGCAAAGTGGGGCGGTGAAAAAGTGAAGTTTCGTCAAATGCACCACTTACCTAATTCACGAGAGCGGAACCAAAGCCGACGGAAGCATTGTGTCGGAGTGCTCAGCGCGCTGATCCATTGTGGGAAGTGTATTAGATAACGTGCTCGCGAGAGCGCGCACGAGACAATCACAACGATTTCGCGTTCGAATTTAAAGAGTGAGAGCGATTTCTAGGTACAAAAATAGAGCAAGAAAAAGCCATACTGGTGCGGGCTTCAACAAGTTTGTTATTATTTTCATGATATTTTCCATTAGACACGTAAAGATCAATGATTAGGGAGGTCGGTTCGCGAAGTGAGATACAATCAGGAGTGCGTGATGCCGATACATCGCTGCTAGTCTTCCCAGAGCATATAGCTTTTCACACGCTCTTAAGATTTCGTGTGCCGTCTCACATCCTCAAAAATCGGATGAATCATAGTCCACAATACCTTGAAAGTGAATAGGGTATTACACCTTTTTTTGAAAACTGTTTTAAATTAATCCTTAGATCGTAATGAACCAGTAGAATATTTATTTCAGTTTTATAAAACCGAAAAATGCCACTTAAAAACTACTTTTAATTTATGATTTTGAATTTTCGCGCGGAAACGCGCTAGCCCCATGCTACTTCGGCTCGTGACGTCACTTCGTTACTAAACAATACAACTGCAAAAGACCAAGTAACCTCAAGTAACTACCGGAGTGACATCACGTCGGAATCCAATATGGCGGATGGCGTTTTAGACATTTAAAAAACAGATTAAAAATGACGATTTTTGAAATTGAATTATAAAATTTACATTGCATTTTTATAAATAAATACTAACGTTACTCGTTAACTTTTTTAAAAATCTATCATAAACATGCATTTTTATATTTTTTCTTACATGGTGTAAAATACCCTATTGTCTTGAAAACACTATAAGACTATGTAAGTAGATCGTAAGCAAAATTTGTTGCATATAAATCATCATGGGAGTCGAGGTAAACGTTTGATCGTAGAGCTCACAGGTAATCCCGTCAGTGGTCCATTAGGTCTACGCGAAGGGCCCGGCGTGGGTGCCACAATGCCACTAACGAGAGCCAGATATCATCTGTCAGACAGGGGACATTAGTTAATGCTCGTGAACGGACACAATGCGGGATAGATAAGAAAAACCGTACAAAAAGTTCAACTGTGGTCTACAACGAAAGAATGATGGACTCTGGCGTGGCATATACAAAAGATTGTAAAACGTCATGCACTGCACAATAGAGAGAGCGACACGAAGAGCGAGCATCATGCATTACTAATCATGGTAGCTTGCGTCTCATAACAATCTGAACCAGCTTCAATGCTTCGACGATAAGCATGACAAGGACATGGACATGCAATATTTTGTGCATTATTTTTCTGCAATTATCAATAAATTTTTTAAATGAAATTATATTTATTTTTGTAAATAGATCTTTTATAGATACTTTTACATGTTTTTTTTTTATATTTAAGTAGTTACTAGATGGTGTCGGCATTTCCGGCAGCTGACCTTGAGTGCAAATTTTCAAAATTTCAAATGAGCACCGTCTATTTTAGGCACTATTTACAATGCACCTCAAGGAATCCCAACAACAAAATCCGTTAAATGAGTTTCATTCATTAGCAGAACATTCCTTTATCACATAACTATTATGTGATATAGGAATTTGGTAGATGAATCAACACGTAGTCTTGTATTTTATGTATAGCTGATACTGCCTGAGGCGTGGTTAGGACTGATTAGAATAGTCAATAAAACATAACAAAGATTGATTTTACTCGGTCAGCATACATAGATTTACAGTCATGTATGTAGTATAAAGCTTGTTCGTTTATTGTAACGTACGAGAGGACTAACTAAATTACTTAGCACGCAACGTCGACGATAGTCACATTCAAATGGGGCATTGTCGCGAGGATAGTGACAAAATGCAATTTGTTGCAACATAATCTACATTTAATTCATATTCATGGGGTTATTATACAAACAAGTTGAGCGTTTAGAGCACGCGCCTGAAAATGATAGCGTTCGTAGAAGCATTTGTAGCGGCTATTACGACACATTTCATTGCGCTTTCAACAATACGGTCTAATGTAAAACAGAGTGATTTTGAATTGTCTTAAAAGAACCTTTCGTCTGCGAGATTTTTGTTAGAAAACAAAACTATTTGAGTGAATGTATAGTGTTTTTCATATGTAAATAGAACACTCATTAGGGAAAAATTACATAGCATTTGATTGAATAATATATTATTTAAGTTACTTCATAATGTCGACGGCATGGAAAGATTAAATTTTATAACCGTCGTTATTAAAGCAAAGAGATATGCACATTAGAGATGGTAAAATATTATCTGTTTCGCCACACTTCACCGGCAAGAAGGATGGTTTACTGTTATGGAGGTCGCATCGCAACGCATCGATTGCAGTACAATTACATGAGTCGACACTGCGATAATTTACTGTCATTATTCCGCACGGTACATATTTATGTGTCGCATACATTTCGAAAGCCATCGTGATGATTTAAGACAAATCTGTTCGTATTTCGATCGGAAACAACGCAGTAACAATTAATCGACGTCAGCGCCCAGATACTATATGTTCTTGGAAAACTAAGATTAATGTAGTAGTTAAAAATGGAATAATGTCGATACGATTAAGCTAATGAACGTATTCGATATTAAATAGTCTATATGAAATAGTTTTACAAGTCATTAACGAATATACTTACCATAAAACGATTCAGTTGTATAGGTAGTCGTTAAAGTTGTCGAAGATAGTAAACAAGATGGGCTTGATGTCGAATCAATTAATTGGAAACGAATTCCGCTATCAAACATGAAATATATAAGTTATTTATTTTATGATATAGTTAGATGTGAGGTTAACAGGAAATTGAAGACGATGTAGAAGAGGTGAAGATTTGGGGCAACAAGAAAATAAAAAAAAAGTTCTGTCGACAGGAAGGAGAAAGATACAGAGAAAGAGATAGAAATAAAGTAGTGTACAATGGAATTATTAACAGAGAAAATCATTGCGTATAAATCTAAGTAGGTACCTACCTAAAGTTGATTATAGACAAAATCTTCAAAATTCTTCCCTAAATTACTCTTTTTCTCCAATAATTAATTAGGTTCAAGTTCCAGTTTAACCTGAATATTAGTATTTTGAACGAAGCGACTACCATCAGACCCGCGTTACCCAGTTTCTTGGTAATAATCGATATCCTAAGCATAGACTGTTTGTTCGGCTTAAATTTTGGCCACTAACAATTATCATAGGTGTTTGTAGGACAACTGGGATGGTCACCCATCCATAGACTGATTGCGGCAGGCATAGCTCAATCATGCAGATCGGTTCATAAAATGAATAAAATAAAAACAGTGTTTATTATTAAAAAAGGTAGTTACAAGGGTATATAAGGATATTTATAGGTGCATAGCCTAATAAGTAACAGTTAGTTATTTTTTGAGTAGTTTTCAAATAATCATAAATATATGGTGCAGTAGATTTTGAGGTCGGGTGTATACACGCCGGAAAGACAACGGCGGCTGCAGCCCACCAACGCGCTCTAGATACATTATTCGCGAGCCTCGTTATACTTTTTCATCTCCTCTCGTTAGTTTAAATCGTGACTGTTTTATAATTTAAGTGCGACATTTATAAGGTTACCATTGTAAAGCCTAGTTTCTAGCTAACTGA
Source organism: Acronicta leporina (assembly GCA_947256265.1). NCBI lineage: Eukaryota > Metazoa > Arthropoda > Insecta > Lepidoptera > Noctuidae > Acronicta > Acronicta leporina. The sequence continues at coordinate 2,978,092 of OX366523.1, forward strand.
AACTGTAAAGGGGAAGAAATATATATATAGATGCTACATTCACACTGTTTTGTTTTGGTATATTTTCTTTAAGCGTTCTATAAATAATGATTCATTATAATGAATGCGGCATCATTTTTAAACGAAGTATTAAAAAAAACTATTTAGCTTAATAACTGTCGTATAAATCTGAAAAACGCAATATATGGTTGGTTTTATAGACAGTATTCCTAATTGCGGTGCGCAAGCGCATTCGCCTCACTTTCACACTTTCACTGGGGCGACGCCCCCGCGAGGCGCACGCGCGCCGCGCCAACAATGCCAACGAACGTTGCAAAACTGATTATTCAACACACACGTCAACAAATATCAATGTAACGGGAATTCAATTAGGTATAGATATGCTAAGGAAAAAAGAACCCGGATCTCTAATGCACTCTAAACGTAATTTTCAAAAACTCAGCGTGAAACAGTTAAATTGATGAGCTGAGTCACGACCTTTCTTATAACAAGAGTAAATAATAAGACTATAATCCAATTTAGATAACTGCAGATTGAATTTTTGGAGATGTTCCTAATGCGCGCGCAGGAAATAAATATTGCGACCGAATCGTCGACTTGTTACTAGTTGATATAACAGTACATGCTCGTGATGGCCGAGATAAGTATCATTTGGAATTATACGAAAAAACAACGAGTGCGACAAAAGGTACACGCTGGGAGTAGACAATAAGGTTTTATAGTGAATGGAACCATTGAGCAATCAACGGTAAAAATAAGCGAGTAACGCAACGAAGAGAACGATTGAACGGTAACAGGGGCAAATAAAAATAATTTGAATCCTTTGTCTTGAGTACTTCGAGTGCACATCTTGCGTATGGCAGCAATTACGCTGTAAAACTGACCGTATTATAATGCAATTAAAATCGGCATTTATACAACGAAATCGCGCATGCAGGCCGCACAAACAAAAACGCACATGGCGCACATATTACAGATAATCGCGATGCATTCAAGTGAACATCGAATCACTGCGTCTGAATCATGCCCCCTATCTGTATGTAACCTTGTTTATTTCGAAGGCTTTTTGTGTACCTATTTATTTTTACTGCATGTCGGCTGCGGTCGGCCGGAGCGGCGTTGCTTCAAGGTCTACTTGTCCCTTCAGTTCTGAATATGGACCCGGTTTACCTCCAAAGATACAAGTTTCATTGCACTACAGTAGCTCTTTTGAAAACGATTATACCAAAAAGACGATTTTATGAGGAAGGACGCGCAATGAGTTCTCATGGATATAATTGCATCCCGAGTTCAAGGCGAGCATTACTGAGTTACAGTTAAAAAAGTTATCTTTATATAGCTCGGTATTTCCAATCGAATGCAATTGCTGCATATTTCCTATAATGCAAAGACTTTGTGACTGTAGAACTGCTTGGTTTTTACTGTAATCAATTTGTGAAATCACCATAAACGAGGAGTTTTTGTTAGAATTACAATTAGATTCACAAATAAGATAATTGCCAGTCAAAGCAAAATTTTAGTGAAAATAAGAAACGTTTTAGAAAGTATAGCTATTATATTATCTAAACTCGTGTTACGCGCAGTAAACGCTTTCGTTGCACCTGAATTGAAATCGACTTTCAATTACTACGTAAATTGCTGTTACCTCTTAGACTTTCCACTTTACTATATTGCAGGCATTTTGTATATTTAAATAAAATGACTCTTTTGTAAACTTCATGTTATAGTGTCAGTATTTTTCTGTTGAGAATGTCAGCTTCACTTGCTTTTATGTTATTTAATTGATGACTATGTTAACTTATACTTCCAAATGATTCTAGATCTAACTATATGAGGCGATTTCAGTTGTGTGGTTTTTCAATAATCGATACGAATATTCTATTTTCCCTACAGACTTGGCCATTCTAACATAATTCTTTCTTCGAAGTATAACCGCCAACCATTTCATTCTGCTTATCGATCCTTGCAGTTGGGAATGCAGCCACATGCTATTTTCCAGTAATACGTTCTTGTGGTGCAATACATAATTTGCAGTCCGTGTGTTAGAAAATACACGTACATTTTGATCTTAATTAGATGGTGCAAGATAAGTACATTATGCAAACAGGTCTTTTGTATACAGCCGTGGAACAAGGACAATAGTGGTATGAATTGGTTAAATACAGATCATTGTGCTGGCACCGGCATCAAAAGGATCTCTTTGTATACGGAAAACAATAAAACACGTCTGTTTTGGACCACATGAATGCTAAACAGATGACTTATAATAAATAATCTTAATAGTTCATCGTATAACAGAATTTCTGGTGTATACTATCGGATCTATCAGTTCCCATTTTGGTTTCAATTATAAATTGGTTAGTATCAACATCCCGTTCGACTGACTACAAAAACTTGATTGTTTTGCAATAGTTTCGATACTTGTGGGAAATAACTTTTGACAATAGTCTCGAGACATGCAATAACGTGAATTGTAAGCGATTTGTCATAGAATATTGATGTTGCATCGTTGTTGATATATTATACCGTTCAAAAATGATAATTTTGAGTTTTGGATGGTTAGGTTCCCTACTGTGTCGGTCGAAATAGACTATGCTAATATTCTAGTATAGATAAAACTCCAATAATGTATGTACTAATCGTACTATCTACATTTTTTCCTATAACTTATTCATACATACCATCTCGGCTGTATTCCTCGAAGGGTTAGGGCAGAGGCATACTAATGTACGCCCACAGTTCGCCGGTATGTTTAAGTCCCATGTAATACGGGGCGAGGTAATATAACTTATTCACTAAATAAATAAAACTAAAAACTACATTTTGAAAAAACCCACAGCGAATTTAATGTCTCTCGATATACGTTTCCCTAGGGGTTGCACGGTCAAATAGCAGTTTGTTTCATATAGAACCAGAACTTTGTGGACTCATCAGCTTAAGGAACATAGTCGGGTATGTTCCTTACTTAAGCTAAGGGATTACCTGGAAATTGGAGAAATGGGGGAAATGCGACGGTGAAGAAACCCTGTGTATCTAGTGTAGCATAGTCCTGATATAGGCAAGATTTTAACAAAAAATAAAGGGTAGTTACGAAAAATAACGATAAGAAATAAAAAAAACTGTGTTCTCGTTTCAAAATTGGACGCGCTTGTTCACTTAATGGTTTAGCCGGACGATGCTAATTGCGTAAGAGGCGTACGTAACGAGGTCTTAATTGGAATGCGCCCCAATTAATTTGGAGTACGTTCGTTCCGAGCGAGTCCATTTTGGAAATTGGAACGTATGTTTATGCGTTGGTTCCCGGGTGAACGGCCGCCGGTGAAAGTCGGGACGCGGATATGGGTCAGCTGGTCATTTACCCTCAGGTAACATTCGATGTCGTATCTCTTTTATAAATACTCCACTAAAACTGTGGAATGGTGTCAAATTATAGTAGGTCCGGGTGAGACGTAAACCTTTTACCTCGTCATATGTATATTATACTAAATTATTCTTTAATGTCCCTATTGACTTTGTCTTACTTGCTAAAGCATTATCGTCATTAATACATAATGATAACTTTAGTGAGAATAACTGTTGCTTATAGGAGGACAAAACAGGTGAAACGCGATTAACAGTTTGACAGCACAATAGTGTTAGTATTTACATTTCTGCATTTAGCCCGATTTTACGGAGCGTATCGTCGGCCAGCACTAAAGTTCTTTGTAACAGTAAACAACTGTACCGGTAGATATTACCACTAATTTTTTTTCAAAAATAGACCATATGATATACTTACGTGGGATTGACCTGATTTGAAATGATTTATTTGAAAACTGCAAACATTTTGTCATGCACCAACAGAACAAGCAACAATAACTGTTATTTGTTCGTAATGTTTAAAATCGTCAAATGGTGACAGCTGTGCATAATTTATGGATCGGTTTAAATCCGTCTTGAAATAAGTATTAGATCAGTGATTTCAAATTTCGAGTGCAGCTCCAACTGCGCGGCCCCATGCGGCGTCGTTAAAAGAATTGATTAACATAATAGTAATGGTAATTATTCTTTCTGTCCGTTTTTGGATCCCTCGACCATGAAGTTGTATGTATGGTAAGACCTTGGTACAAGCTATACACGGAGAGCAACTAATGTTTTCTTTTTGTACATGTCCATTAGGTATATGGTTTATTCTCTCCTTAAAAAATCCTTAAATAGTACCTATAGAAAGAAATTTTCATTGACACAATCACGGACACTGCACACAATAGCATAAAATATATAATGTCTAATTAATAATCTTATAAAATAAAATAAGGCAAAAGTGAGACAAAAAAAAATGTGTATCCCACGGGTGTTCCAAGTTCAGTTCAGCCAGATAAATGCCAGACTGAGCTGCCTTGCGCTGAGTGTTTTCAACTGGACCTTAAATTCTATTCTATACATTCAACGATATTTTTTAAATTTCGAAACTAAAAAAATGTATAAAACTAGCTACTTTCCCGCGTCCAGTTTCTAACTTGTATTAGGGACTCAAGGACAAGCGATCCGACTTTCACCTCCCACGATGCTACAAGAGAAAGCGTACTTTAAAAAGCAAGTTTTTTTCATCCTCCGAGCCCTTTCGTTCGTCAAGGACAGTAAAAAATAAGTACATAAAAGGTATGTGTTGATAAAATTGAATTATCGCAGTTAGAAATAGAATTAAACTGATACAGGAAACCTTTGAATAGCGAGTGATCAAAGGATAGATAAAAAGCAATTGCGCATGAAGGGTTGTAGGATTAGAAACCACTCGTGCGTGTGGGGATCGCTGTACATCTTGATACGAATACACTCAATATTTCAAATGATGTTTATCATTAGACGACGCGCTTTAATAAGCGCGATGACAGATAGTAAAAAATCTGCTCTCAAATGTTCTGCAATCCGATATTTATTCAAGGCCAATAACATAAACAGCATTAAGACGCCTCATTTGACCCGTTTATTTTAGTGCAAATTGAGACCATATTGGGGCGGAACTTCGATTTTATTACAGACATAATGTTTTCCTTATTGCAGACAGGTATTAAGAGTCAAACGTAGGGTCACCATTTTATGAAGCTTCCTGTTATTTTTTTACGGCGTCATGATTGTTAAGTCATTTCGTTTTTGCACTAAAAGTTTATCAGGAAGATCTTAAAAACGATATAATCAGATGCTTCTCGTTTTATGTCAACGAGGAAGTAACGCAGCACTTGAACTTCACAAAGAATCATTAGAGAGTGTCGTCATAAAAAAAAAATACAACACGTAACAAACAACCATATCATATCGGTTAGTAAGGATTGCATAACAAAATTTGCAAAGCATATTATTATAGTAAATCTATTGCACATAGAACTAATACAGTAAAATGAACCGGGTTCATATCGGCAACGATCTAAAAACGGAAATGCAAATGCAGCATGCACTAAAGATTAAAGCAGAATATATTTTTCTAGGAAAATGCGGTAGGTAAAACAACTTTGGAAAATCGATTCGAAACTCGGTTGAAACGGCAAACGGCACAATTTGTTGGAAAGTTAATAGTAAATAATCGACTCTTTGGCGCCAAGCGTTAGAAAGCGTGTTTTAAACCGCAGTCGCTGTGAAATAATTCCCTTAGAGTTTATCGAACATACACAATATTGAATTAAGTAATAAGAGACACCACTGAGATATTACAAGCCTGATACGATGATACTACTGATACTATGTGTGAGTATTTTGTATGCGAGGCACAAGTGACATTTGTATGCAATGACAAAAACGTAATTACGAGGCAAGCACACATGTCTTAGAAGAAATAAACAAAACGACAACAGTAATAAAAATACAATCACTTTCGAATAGCATACCGCTCGAGTTGAATGTCACTTTTTGTAAGAAAATAAAAAAGTACTATAAACAACCAGTTTTGAAATACTAAGAACTGATACAGAGGCAATTTCATACAATGAAATGAAGTAGTAACTCTTATAAAAATAAATATTCCCCGAATGTCCAGTGGAGATACATAATGGCGAGAGAAAAAAGGTCGGGCTGTTACAATCTATAATATGGCGCCTCTTTTTTGTAGTAGGTAGATAATAGTTTGACATAGAGCTGGACTCACCGAAAGCTTTTGAGTCGCGTCCCCTAAGCTTACCTGTAACAAAAAGTAATAAAAATTATAGGCTATAATCAAATACGTTGGTATTATGAATGGGTGGTATTATAGCTAAAAGGAAATCAAATGTATTATTAACACGTTTGGTATATAAGTCGTGGCTCAATGTTCAATGTCTGAGTCAGCGTGGGAACTATGATAAGGTGATTAGTGATTACAAACAGATTGGTACAAATATTTTATTTGAACCAGATATAAAGTAAGCAGCTCACGCTTCGATTGATTTATGCAATATAAAACTGAGGCCCTTATAGGTTTGTATGTCAAGTCACGATGCTGGGACCGCTATTAAGGATTACTGATAGGAAATGCAAGACAGTACCGGCGATTGAGAGATTAAAAGAATCTACAAGTAAAAGGCACAGAACAATACATAAGAAAATATAAATAGGTTTGAATTATAGCCGTCGACCAAATTTATTATTTCGGCATCTCCGATTTCAGCGATTCTGAAGATTCTCAAGTACACAAAATATCAAGATCAAATAACAAGGTGTACCTTATTATTTGATGATTCTGAAACTTCAGAACTCTCGCTTTTTAAACATTTATCCCATTCATGTCGTGGAAAACATGATTTTCAAATTGATTTTATTAACAAACGCAGCAAACACCTACATCCATGTACTTACTAACCAAACAATAATTCATAGTGGCGGGTCGGACATAACAATAACTTGGTCAACAACGCCAACGTCCGCTTTCAGAAGAGTTTGGCTTAAATCAATGTCACAGCGACTACCGACAAGAATAATGGAGACCATTAACTTTCATCACTTCGCACACACGCGAATATTTCAATAAACTCGGATTTGAATAGGACAATAGTTGAACGATTGCTTTTCAAACGTCGGAATCGGCCTTCGCAAGTCAATTTGTGTGTGACACGTTTTGATCATACTGATGGCTGTACAAGTACATGCATCTATCATTTGTAGAACAGACCTACATGGTTGTGAATTCATTATACAATGTTTATTGTTTCTATCAGCATGCTTAGGACATAGGTACATGTCACATTAAACTTTTATGATATAAGGACGAGACTATTTTCAGGCCATTTCGATTCAGGATATTCTTAAAATACTGAGAATAAAATTTAGAAATATGTATCGAATTTGTATAATAAGCGTGACTCGAAATAATGATTACAAATAACGATAACTAATTAGACGTGATTACTTTAAAGAAAAGAAAATGAATTGAGTAACTATGTAAGTAGTTAAAAAAAATAACTTGGTGATCGTGAGTTAGTTAAATGAATATTCATGAAACGGAACCATTTGCATGAGTAATTGATAGAAGTAAAACATTACTGTGACAGGTTAATCGTGCTAATTGAACTAGGCGACATTATCTCGGACCAAGAAAATGTTATATGCACGCATTGCGTTAAATGGATTGTATTAACGGTATTATAATGTTTCACTTATCTCGAAGTGGACACTTGATATTTTTTTTTGTGATTAATAGACGTCTACAGTGGAGGCAAAATTCTTAACTAAAAACGCAGTTAAGTAGTTATTTATTAGCAGATCCATCTACAGTAATTTAATATTGAAAACTGTCATCGAGTAATATCTTCGACCTTCTGTCCTTTTCTAATTTTTTAAGGAGTCGATTTTATTTTTTACGTAGAGAGTGACATTTGACCTCAGCAGTCCACACCAAAATTAAGGTAGTTGCGGTAGCCAAGTAAATACTAAATGTTACGACAATCATTGCTCAGCTGCTTATTTATTCTCAGCTGGAAAAACTCTAATGAAAGATCCTAAAAAAAATCTTAACACAAAAAAGTTTAGTCCGTTTTGTGGTAATTTTATGATATACCTATTACCAGAAATATTTTTTTTTACCATGCAGGGTATTCTCTAAAATAAATCTCTATCTCTCCCTCTTGGGTCGGTTCCTGATGTCTGACGATCGCGGTCAGTATCAGGCTTAATAACTACATAAAATGTTCCAAAAGATTATGTCTTCATAAGTAACATCTATGGAGATTGCAGAAAATGCTTTGATATTTATGTAGCCAAATAGACAGGAGTGCTAGTTTTCAACAACAATAGTTGATAAGATCACGCGAACGACATACATACGTAAACAACTTCTACGTCTAATTGTGTCGCTATTATGTACATAATATGACAATGTACAGAAGTTTATGAGTTAAGATAATACAAGAGGTTGCGGAGTCATAACAAATGCTACGTGGATAACAACGACAGATATATCCGTTCAAGGAAAACATAATATACATATTATATAACGTCGGTAGGTTCACTATCTTTCGTACATCTGTGTTCGACGCGTGTGAACGACAACATAGGAGTGCATCGCATGACTAATCTACCCTCTTAGCATTCACACAGCGAGCTGAACTTTACCGATAAACAGCGCGGTACAAATGACAGACAACCGGCACTGCCGCTGCTGCATAAGACGCCTTGTATTTTCATATCTTTATCTAACAATCGATCATCTGGACGTAACATTCATGTAAGTATTGGTATTCAGAGATATACTATTGACAGATAGGTAGAGTGACGTTGAATTGCGCCCGACTGGCGACGCTTAGAATTGTTTTCTCAGTTAATGGTCCATAATCTGAACTAGACAACAATGAAAGTGTAATTTTTATTACTGTACCAATAGTACTGTAATTGTAGGTAAGCAGTGATATGGCCGTTGGACTTCCAAGTCAAGTTCAAGAGTTAAAATATGAGGCACACAGATCTATTACTCTCTTAAACGGTAAGGAAAACGTCCAGAGGAAACCTGAACGCCTAAGGCCGGTTCCCAATAACAAATCCGTCGATAGATTTGCTTACTAGTAGACAAAGACCACTGACTGATTTGTTATTGGGACCAGCCCTAAGAGAATTTCTCAACGGCGTATGGGGTCTGTCACCCGCAGTAACCTAGGGTGATGGACTAATAGTCCAACCCGTCTCACTCCGACAGGACAACAGTGCCAAGCAGTGGGACAAGTATAGGGGTTGATGACGTAGGTACTAAGTATTGACCTCACTCGACTTAGCGAGTCTACGCATATCTAATGCTGAGTTACACTGTAGCGAGTTCCTGACAGCATGTAATGCTCTTATTCCAACAATGACTTCCTTACGGGCCATGGGATTTATCATTTGTATTATAAGCGGTTAGGTTCAACTAAATCTGGTTTTAGCGTAAACAGGAAGTTACGGAGTCTGAGGTTGATACGCGTTGGATAAATCCTGTACAAACAGAATAGTAGGTACCATTTTATCAAATTTGTGATAATACGGAAAAATTTAGTAAATAATTATCTTTTTAAATTAATTATAAGTAAGTATTGTTATCGTTTTACTTAGTAATTAACCAAAAGTATTAAAAACCTAATAGGATAGTATTTGTGTGTAAACATACCGACATTTAGTTTGTCAATAATGCGCGTCACGCAAATACCAAGCTTTACAGCGAACAATAACATGAACCGCGTTCGTTTCGTTCAATCTAACATATATTCATCAATACTCACACTAATGCAGATTCGCTACAGTAACAGTACGTTGACCGCTACCACTAAGCATGTGATTAACACGTGAAACAGCGATAAGATTATCTGACTCATTCACACACTTGGACGAACGCACAGTGCGAGAGGGACAGCTGATGCCGGATACTGGTTACTGCAACGCGTCTACAACGACGTCACATCGTTCTACCGCGTGTTCGGTTGGCGCTGCGGCCGCCATTTTGTACCCAGTGTAGCGTTCGCGCGAACTTGAGTCGACGCGTGTCTTGTTGCAAGTTAAAAATATGGCTACGGCCGTAACAGACGAGTGGACTGAAGAAAAATGTTTACAACTGATAAGAGAATTTAGGGCTAGACCTATTTTGTGGGACCAAAAGGATCCACTATTTTTTAAGAAGTGTATGAAACCTAAAGCATGGCAAGAAATAGGCGAAATTGTTAAAATTTGTCCGGATAAATGCAAACACAAGATGATTATTCTGATGTCGTCTTTCAGACGAGAAAAAGCTAAAATTATGCACAGTATAAGCGAAACCACAGGTAATAACATAATACACATACCTAGACATAATTATATGATAATACTTGCCTTATTATTAATTTATGGTATTAATAATTATTGTTGTTAATGTTAGCAACTTATTATTTACAGATCCAGCTCAAGCTTATAAGAGCACGTGGTTCGCATTTAAGGATATGGCTTTTTTAATGGATAAAGAAAATGAAAGGAAACGACAATTGAATGTAAGAATTACTGATACTTACTACATTTTTATAGCCTGCATGCTTACCAATGCAGGTACTTCTATTATGTATTTTATTATTGTTTTTAATCCGAGTCTGGACTTCGTGTTCCGTTAATTTAAAATAAAAAAGGGATTGGTACACTTTTGTTTTTCTGCTGAAACTGCAGTTTGCAGTTTAGAACATTGCCTTATTAGTAACTAGCTTTTGCCCGCGGCTTCGCTCACATGAAACTGTATTAGGATTAAAAATGTATTCCAAAAATTATTTAATCAAAAACTAACAGTGATGATCTCTTCTTCGTATGGGTCTGTATAAATCAGAGAAGTCGAGCTGTATCACATGATCCGTTAAATTAATTGAGATAAGGAGGTCACCAAACTTTTTGTGATTTTTTTGCATTTTTCGTCCTAATTTTATAAATATATTTCGTGAAGGAAAAATTCCGACTCGCAGGCAGGATTCGAACCTGCGTCTCCTGGCTTGGTACGCCAGACGCTATGACCACTAAGCCACCGCGAGTCCCACCTGCCATGTCGAAATTTGCCTTCACATTCTGAATTACGTCGGAGATGTTTATATTCCCTGATTTTCGATGTACAGACACAGCTTATTTACGATTTTAACATAGTAGAGATTATATAAATCATTTATTTTTACATTTCAGGGCACAGAAATTGATGAAGATGAGGATTCCTTATCAATAAAAAGCACTTTGTTAAGAAACTTTATTGGCACACCTGTACCGATGAAGAGATGTCGACTTACACTGTCGAATAAAGAAATGGCAAAAAAAGTAGCCGCAGCAATGCGGGGAGAGGATGTCGTGACGCCACTACCACAGGCGATACCAGGTCCCAGCCAAACGTCAGCTGAGAGAGAAGAGGAGATCAAATCATTTACGTCATTCATTGGTAACAAAATGAAGAAATACTCTGACACAACAAAAAACGCCGTGCAGCAAGCTATTTGTGATGTAATATTCAAAGCCGATCAGAATTACTACGAGCCCAATAACAGTTACGAAAAGTTCACTATTATAGACGATGACACGGACCCTCTCAATAGAGCAATATATGACGTGCAAAGTGGGACAGTGATTAAAGTACAAAATGATTCGGAAGACAGTGAATAGTTGAAGCGTATTTGTTTTCTACGTAATCGTAAATTTGTAATTTCTAGTCGGTTAAGTTTTGATACACATGCACTGAGCAATAAAGTTCAGTTTTGTTTACTACGAGCATTTTATTTTCTTTTTCCATTGTAGCACGTGTGAATATTCCTGTGTCAACGTTAACATTATTTAGTTGAGTACCTTCGACTGTCCCAAATGTTTAGGTTGCGGACGATCATAATGTTGCCAAGGACATCACGTATTTAAGAAGGGTTTGTATTTACTAATAGACAAAGCTTTTGCGTTGCATAACGTTGAATATTTAATTTAAGCTTACGTTATGTTTTAAACATTAGAATTTTAAAGATATTTGTAAGTATCTGAACAGTCATTAATAATACAAAATACAAGGAACATTTACAACATTCAAGTAGATAATTCAATATTCATTGTAACGAATCTCCCATGAGCAATATATCAATGACAGATTATGTTGTGATCATCAATAATGATGTTAATTGACAAAGTTAAATATGCGTTGAGTCGGTTTCAATGGAACTATTAGAATAAACACAATGGTGTCTTGTATGATCGATTAAACGTAATTTTATACGTCCACTTCTCATTATAGCTGTATGTCAGGTTATAGCGATAGTGACAAGTTAATAGCTTCCTTAATCTACCTAATTTATAGGAGACGATTTCTTAAAGTTTCGGAAAATACCATAATCCATTAGACAACTTCTAGCAGGCAATTTACTTAACATACTGAGAATTTCGAGAAACCGATAACATTGTTATAGAACTAGGCTTCATACTCAAACACTAAACCAGACTCTTATATCATATACCTAGGCAATTTTACAATTTTGGTGCAATTTCTTGACCTGTCTTGAGTTAACCGTACTAACGTAACTCATTGCTTTTTAGCACGATAACCTGACTTGGACGATAAAGACGGGGTTAATAGGTTTTTAATGAACCAAGTAATGTTTTAGTGGTATCAAAAACTTGAATGAATATAAACGATTACTACTAGTCTACTAAGATTAGTAATATCGATTACCGAGGAGAAATTACATATTATATGTGTTAATTACTTACTGATACGTACTGCTTATAATAAATTTTAGCAATAATGAGGTTTCTGGGTTTAACATCTGGGTAAAATACAAATTATATGGAAGTGGTTTTTTAAAATTATAAATGACGAATAGAACATCCTGTAAATTCGACTCGGCTTCAGCTTCATCGATATGATAGGTTTTAATTAGATTAGAGGTTCATCTCGAACTTGTCTTAAGAGTTGATACACCTACGGTAATATGTCTCATCTCAACTCTACTACTAAACAATTGTAAAAATGCTGTTTGTTACGGGTTGGAGCAAAAACTACTGAATATATTTTAATTTTGTTATCACTGTTCGAAAGTATATGCTCCAACTTAAAACCTGGTGAACTTCTTATCTCAATTAATTAATCGGATCCTGAGATACAGCTTGACCTCTCCGATGTATAGAGACCCATACAAAGAAGATATCAACACAGTTGGTTTTCAATAAATTATGTTTGGAATACATTTCTAATCCTTCTATAGGTTTAGGTGAGCGTAGCCACGGGCAAAAGCTAGTTAAGCTTATATTTCGGATCAGCTGTAAGATTTCCGTTAGTTACAAAGCGGATAGTGATAGTCTTTTATTTATTTAAAGGAATCTATGGGGTTTCGTGCGGCTCTTATCCATAAAACCCACTATTTGAAACCATGCAACTAGGTTTGAGTTCCAAAAGTGCCGGTAATAATGGTCAAATGTAAACATTTGACTTTGAATTTGTTCGAAATATGAACAAAACAAATCGCACGCAATAAATATGAATACTTTTATATCTATTGCGTGAGTTAAATGTGATTTCAGAGAAATACATAATATGACACATTCAATTTGATAAAGTAGTCATTACGCATGAATTTAATGCAAAAATATATTGCAACACAACCACCATTGACACGTACCTATATATTTTCAGGTGTTTCTGTATAATTACTTACGTAGGTACTATGCGTACATAGTACCTACTAGTACTAAATTCGATGACTAATAAAGGATAAGTTACACAATAATTTTATATTTGTTCCGGCATAGTCGTGCTTTTGCGGTTAATTGTCGAAGTCGTAAAGCTATAATTAGTTCATAGCCACTTGGCACATAATATTATGGCTACTACTAAAGTTTATGATGTTTCAATACTCAAGGATGACCCTACTTTGTCATGTTAGTGTCACGACAGACAGTTTAACATCCGTAAACAAATGCAGTAAAACTACATAGTAAAACAGATACACCATGTTTGCAATAATAGGCACTTGGGAATTTTCAAACGTCTTTTGGACGTAAAATGCAATCATACGTAAAAATGTACAACCACCTTTCATCATCTAGGCTAACATACGCACTATGGAATAATCTTGTCGCAAACCACTATCTTGGGCCGACATAGTTGCGACGACAAAAACATCTCCAAGACAGCTCCCGTACCTACTAGGTAATCCGCATCGCCGGAGATTTCCTACACATACAGGCAAAGTTTTACTCAAAGTCAACGTAATTTTTTTTATTTCAATAAGACCAATATTATGAGGTTCTTTTAAATTGTCAAAACTAGGAGCACGGTTCCAAATAGTGGGTCTTATGGAAAAGAACTGGCAAGAAACTCCACAAAATAAAAATTACAACACTGATATTTTTTACAATTCTGCTCTTATAATGTGAGAATCATGTCTGATGTGCAGGATGCGAAACAAATATCCTTCGTCGTACAAAAATTTGTCTTGGACGAAAATCGTACCCACAACGGCAGAGGACCAAACTTGTCTAATCAAATTGAACTTGGCAACCAAGATACACATCTATTGAACCACGGAGTAGGCGTAAGGTAAGGACTTCGTTTTTCGTCGAAATAAGGAGTACTTATGTTTACTTATTTCACAAAAAAACAATAGTTAATCCACATGAACTATTGAATTTAGAATAAGATTCGATTGGTGATCAAGTCCTTTAAAGCTGTTAGATTGAGTATAAAGCAAACTGAATGAGCCTACGATGCTTTTGATACCTTTCTGAAACTGGAACATCGAAACGCAACTCCTCAAGTGAGTCAGTTGGGAGTATTTCACCTCCCCTTCATTACTTAGCAGTCCCGCATTCAAGTTACGCGGGTCATTAAACAATTTCAATAGGACTTTGGAACGCAGTTTCCCACAGATCTAATGTTCCTGGATGGGGCCTGTTATGTTTAAATATGCATGGGCGGTGTACGTTGGAAATGTTTGAAAATATGTAGATTATATTTCTATTACTACGGGTTGTTACTGTGAGTGTGAGTATAAAATAAATATAATCAAATAGCAGCGCCCTCACGCTGATCTCGCGAAGTTGTAAAAACATACAACAGAAAATAACTCTTAACGGTAATTTGTTATAAATTAAATGATAGTAGAAACGATACACGTTAAAAATATGAAATGTAAGAGGGTCAACGTTAAAGCAAAGACAACTTTTAAATAGGGTTTTAAATGCACCGGACGCCATACAAACACAAAAAGTTCTGGATCTAATTTTTAAAACAAGGATTTTAATATCCGACAAAAATTCTCTTTCCAGTAAATAATTTTACATATCTTTGCAATACATTTCCTCTTATTGAACCCGACGAAAAGGCATCGGGGGACAACGGAAACGTTCCGAATTCAGATGTACCTACTTAGGTTAAAAGTCTTGAAATTATAGGTTTTGTGTAAACGACTTTAATTCTTGTCAATGCATGCTTAGTTTCTGGCTTAACGCTAATGTGTACTACTGCAAATGTAATATATTGGTTAATAAAACATTTATTTCGTTTATAAGTCGTAGCATGATGTTAGATAGCTTAAAACCTTCCCCATGAATCACTCCGCCCATTATCGAAAACCGCATGAAAATCTTTGTGTTCTTAGTTTATCGCAAACACACAGACAGACACCTTACACGCTTTATTTTATAATATGTGAGGATGGGAATGAATAAAATACTTCGTCTATACACACATGGTAAACAATAATATATTCAGAGATGAGAACAGCGCCATTCGACTGAGCCACAACATATGGACAGTTGTCTTGTCGTGCGCTTCTACAGAAACGAGGTTACATTTATTTTTGTTCTTGACTATAAACAGAACTTACACGGTTTGCCACTCGTAAATCAGTTACATATCAACTCCTGGCCTGGCCTAATATTTTTAATATGAAGAACAATAAGTCTTTAAATTACAAATATTGTAGTAGCTGTTGATAAGCTCGGATCGACTTTTGATTAGACAAGCCAATTTCCCATCATTATTCTAAGAACTACAGACAGTATAGGATCGTAATAGCCTATTACTTTAGCGAACAAGACCAATTACGAACTAATAAAGCGAATTACGTCGACACAGAAAAAATCTTTCTTTAAATGTCAGCGCGGTCAGGTCGACCGTATAATATTTCCGCAGGGAGTCGTATCTCGTCAAAAATCTACAACAATCCAGTTACCAGCAGGACACGCCCAGGCACAAATAAGAACTGGCGACGTGCACGATCTTCATTACACGCACAAATAACCCTAACTCATAAAGGTCACGAAGTAAACGAGTAATGAAAACAGACTTGAGATCTAACAAATGTAAGTTATCGTGACATCGCCTACGCATGATAGCATCGCTCCGACGACAATGGGCTCAAGGAATTGGGCCTTCGGGGGCACGTATTCTACTCGGAAACAATTTGTGTATGGGTTTTTATCTTGACTGAGATGCGATCAAAAAACTATTTGAATAATATACCTATTGTTAAAACAAGCTTGCCCCAAAGGTCTAGGTTAAGAGGAAAACATTAAATATATTTATCCATAGATGCAAATTGGGAAGTGTGATGGATGAAAGTGTTTCAACAGTGCTAAATCGCACCATTTTACCGTGTTATGATTACAGAACTAAGTGCTTTACGTCAAGTTAATAATGGTATAATTTGTTGTCATTATTTTATGACGCGGAATCAAGGGCGGGGCGCAGCCGGTCATCTATCATAATTTATGAGTCAGCAAAACAATGCACGGGCTGTTTACATGATAGACAGTAAGTAATAACGATTGTCTTATTGGTCATAAAGTTACGTGTTAAGCGTCTTGACGACGCATTTATTGCACAGCTTTATCCTGGGTGAATCAATAACTCGTTGGTGATGAATCAGCGTAAATTTACAGGGTGAATCGAATCATTCTGCACGTTTTACCCGAGATTAGAAACAGATTATTGATGCGAAAAGAATGTTAGAAAACTCATTTTTGCTTTACAGAATTGAGGTCTTACTGGGATTACGTTAACGAGCTCATAATAGGATTACGTACGTCGATGTGTCCCAGTTTCGACGGCGCACCGTTACCAGTCAACCCACACCCGTCGAGAGTCTGTGACAATATAATGATTGTGTGTTTATCGGTACAACACATGTTAAGTGCAATAGCTAAAAACCTATCGGTTCTATTCAAGTCTGTCTAGAGATCAAACCGATATATCAATAGATTCAGTCAATACGAGTTTATCGCAGTTGAATTGCGATCTCGATCGTGTTCTAATCGTTGGTTGTAAACTTGTGTGTCAATATTTTGATCGAAGGTGAAAGCTCGTGGATCTGTTATGAATCGACGACAAATTTGAGTCGAGTACCTATAATAATTTCCAATTCACATCACGCATTGTAATTGAATGAACGAGCAGTGCGATCATGGTCCGCGTGCCATTTCACTCGGCCGTGACTCACGAATTAGAGCTAAGTCGAGATCGTAATTATGCTAGAGTTATTTCGTGCACACCCACTCGCCCAGACATGGCTAGATAACAGACGCATCAAAAACACGGTAATTTAATCAGAGCTCAAATTAAGGTCAATAATGAGGAGTCCAATGTTACAAAGTCGAAAGTCCGCGACATCGCTGAGTAGGTACGTTTCTGATAGGTACAGCGAAATGCATTAATATTTATTTACTGTATGACATTTGCGTATATCAGCTATAAATATTGGCAAACAAGCTTACACGCAAATTTCTGAGATAAAATCTTTGCAGTTATTTATTTGAATGGTGAATAAAATATAAAGACGACCCGATGAAACGTTGTAAAAGTTACTCACATTAACTACTGTAAGAGAGAAATAAATTTAAAATTGAGTCTGCCAATCAAAAAGCATTCATACAGTGTGACACGGCTCAAGCGTTAGAAGCTTAAACGCTGGAGCCCTTCATCATTAAAATTAGATATTAAGCAGAGATTAGTTTAGAAAGTGTCGTGTCTCGAACAATGGGCAGAAGTGGAACAGACAGCGACAGTGTTGCTCTCCAATTAACAAGATAAAGCGAATTGAGAGAAACAGCAGCCGAGCACAAAGATCAAAGTAGTAATGAGGTGTTAGAAAGCCAACAATCGCTCGATGGCATCTGTGATATGTGACGCGTAGGATGATCAGGCGCACAATGCCATAAGATGAGGCTGGTCATAATATCAGATAAATAATAAAGATTCATAGGTTTTATAGTGGGCGACGGTCGATAACGGTATCAAAGCTTCGACATCTAAAAGAGGTACTTATTCAGATAATGTCAAATGGAAAACACAATATTGAATTTCAAGTTCAAGTTCAAGTTCAAATGTTTTTATTTCAAATAAGCTTTTACAAGCGTTTATGAAACGTTGTGATTCTAGTTGCACGGTTCCAAAAGGTCGATCCTATGGAGAAGAATCCGGCAAGAAACTCCATGGACACTCTTTTAAAATAAATGAATTACAAACTTCACTGGTACAATATTGCGATAACAAGATGTGAGGACGTTGAAGGATGTCCAAGTTTGACCGAGGTCGACTATATTAAACGAAGATTCACGTTATTTGAGAATCCGATGTCATTTCTAAATAAAAAACTATGTGGTAACGCACACCATCAAAGCGACATATAAAACTAGGTGTCTACTTAGACAAGCCACAACGTACACACATTTACAGTTTCTGTTGTGGTAAACAATACTTTCCATATGAAGACATCTCGATATGTAAATAATATGGAATCTGTTAAAGCTATGTCCATCTACTTATAAGGTTCCTACTATAGCTACTAACTGACCAACATGAAAATTATTAAGCTTATATTAGTCTCTAATAATCAACAGTTTCATTTTGCCAGGGAGGCCGCAAATGCATCCGTATCTAACAACCACACATTCTTATCGTTAACATAGTCCTTGGTTTTGTAATAGGCTTTCTTAAGAAGAACAGATTTGACGTGTCTTTTAAATTTCTTGCCAGTGAGATCGGTGACACATTTTGGGAGTTTATTATAGAAACGCACACAATTTCCTAGAAATGATTTATTTGTTTTAGTTAGTCTAAATTTAGGTACCACTATTTTATGTTTATTCCTAGTATTAAGGTTGTGAAAGTCACTATTGACACTGAACTTCTGCAGGTTTTTGCGCACATACATTATGTTTTCAAGGATGTAGAGTGACGGCATCGTAAGTATATTGATGTTCTTAAACACTTCTCTTAGGGAATCGCGAGGGCCCATATCGTAGATTGCGCGGATGGCCCTTTTCTGTAAGATAAATATGGAATCTACGTCTGCAGCTGATCCCCATAGCAGAATACCGTACGACATAATGCTGTGAAAGTAGGCAAAGTACACGAGTCTGGCTGTAGCTACATCAGTGATCTGCCTAATTTTTCTCACTGCGTATGCAGCGGAATAATAATACTTATAACCAAATATTGACCAGTAATTTATTGATTACTGTCATAAAAATGCATAATTGTTCAACGAAATACTTAAGGTAACGATATTAGGTAGGTATACCTATGAAAAAGTTCGAGAGGTTTCTCAATTTACGGTTCATCTAACTCGAAAAATCATGAATGATCTGTTCTGTCCTCTTCGACTAAAACGTTCGTCAACTTATGACTTTTAAATGAAATCATTGCTGTAGGACATTTCACTTTACAAACAACTTATTGTTATACAGTTGGGTGACCGCTGCGCTCGCGCATTTGTTAGAGGTGCGCCGTCACCGCACGGCACGCCTGCGCTTCGCTGCACCGCCCTAATTATTTTCGGTGCATGACTGCCTGACTTTGAACGTCCCACCCCGTATTGTCTGACCGGATATTTGTATCGGTATCATGTACGTTACTTAGCATTACGATACAGGGTACTCAACCTTTTTAGAATCCTTGAAAACATTGTAAATTTTTATGTGTGACATAAATCCATAAAAGATTTTTATGTATCCTGTCCGAAATTGAACTGAGATGTCAAAAAGTATTATGCAAACGGCAAAATGTTACCCAACACACTAAGCTTGTCTTTATTACTGTAATAAAAAGGATCCCTGTTATTGAACCATTTCATAATATAAATCGGATTTTGTCCTTAAGAGTGGTAAAAACCTTGTTCATCTTATTCTGAACGGAAGTCACACGAAAACCAAAGCATTGAACATTAATTTGATTTTTATTTTTGAAGATGCTACTCGTACCTCATTTAAATAGGTCACTGAACTAGTTTGACTGGATATTTCAAGAGGCGGGTTAAAAATCTCACCACCCACTTATTTTTATTTTACAACTATTGTCGGACGAAGTCGAAGAAGAGTGTAATCCTAATAAGAAGTCGTAATTAACTGCCGTCATGAGCATTATCTCTTGGCTCTATGCCCGATGTAAAGCGACATTTTTACACAAAGAGTAAAACAACTGCTTGACATAGAGAATTTATTATGATTTCCTTCAAATGGAGCGAGCTTTTATGCTATATTACAGTTAAATAAGTTTATTTCTTAATCAAGGTTAATTTCATCTTGTATAAATCAGTTCATCTAAGTTGAAACTAACTCATGGAAGAAATAAGCGAGTGAATAATGGTTGTAATTATAATGATATTAGGTAAGTCCTGGCTTAGTGATTATTCAAGATTCATTAAGTCAATCATAATCAGTTAGGGAACATTAACGTAAATACATTTTGTGCAGAACTTCATCCTCATGAACAGATATTTATAGAATCTAACACAAATAGGGATCTACAAAATGAAGATGATGTCACACGTAATTTATAACGACCTTCCGCTGTGGTCACGCCCTTCTAAAAACCTTCACGTAGCGGACAACATTACTGTATAATTTGCTTTATATTCTTAATCAAACCCAAAATTCATTCGGCGATGCATAAAACACATAATTTTTCATCATAATATCGGGAGGGTACAGGTACGAGAGTAAATTTGTTCGCAGTCGGAGCGTAAACGGAAATTAATCAATCTGCTTTCGGTGCAAACGCTTCGTTTGGCCAAACGTGTGCGCTCGAAGGACGAAAATTTATCAGATTTTAAACGATGTCGGACATACACGATACGTTTCATGCTTATACCTATTATGGAACTTGTGTGTATTTATCTCTAGACTACAGTTAAATGCATGCAAATAACGTGAATGCATTTAAGTTATGTGGATGGCACAGGATATGCGGTCCGGTGCGTCTGCCTCATCAGATGTCCCCTTTGAAAGTCCAACCAAACGAATACCAATTTCACCGCTGCCAACTGGCGCGTGCGATGAAATACTGCCAGAACGCTTCAAAGGATGAAATGTTTGATAAAACGTGACGTGAGTTGATGACTTCTCGTACGATACGCCGAGCTCGGATGTTTCATAAGCGACGAGCACTTTCACTACGCGGCTTCACAAATCCAGCCACCTAAACGTCTAGGCAAAAACTTCATGGCGCATCGAGAGGCTTAGGAAATCGAGCGCAACTGAAACTGGTTGAGCAATCGTGCCCCTGTGAACAGGCACACGGCCCGGCTCAGCACATCGGGTTGCACAACGTGAACGATGATACAGAGACAGGAGCTTTGTCACGATTCGTGACACAAAGACTGTGAAATATAATACAAGTGGGTTATTTAGAACGTGACCGCACCGCGATACATTACCCGCCATGCTGTGTGGCTATGCACCCATTTTAGGATATAAATGGACATGGGACAACATATACGACACACCTCAACTACTGTAAAATAGCTGTGCAGTCCCATATAATTCGATTCAGTTCTGAATATTTAATTTGCATCGTTTAGGGAATTCAGTTGAGAATTCACGAAATTCCATTTGGGAGGATAAACTGGATCTGACTTCGTATAAACGTTCAATGGTATTTAGGTGTTTCTGGTTTTACGACAAAAGCCGTATTACTCGCCCACGCTCTTAATAATGTAGGTATATACTAAGGATGTCTGCTTAGTATAAGATCATACTGTAGTAGGTATAAGATTATGGTGATGCATCCTTCATGATTTTAGTAATAAAAGTGCAGTCTCAGCTACAAATATGGGAGTGCACAAACGAGTCAATGTCGGTTATTAATTTGCTGAGATGAAGTAGACAACCTTATACGCATCCAAAGAAGGAAAGAAGCCATCATGATAGGAGTTAGCATTTACATAACCGCGGCGTTCGCCTTCACCTTGACTGTTCAGTGTAAGAAAAAAAAAGTATTTTCACTCACAGTTATTTCGGCTGTTTTCAATAACAAATCAGTAGTTTTACAGTAGATTTGCTTATTCTATCTCTAGTAGACAACCAACTCTACCGAATGTTTTGTTGAATAACATTAATTTGTCAATTTTAAAGCATCATCGGAAGATTCAATGGTCGATGTGTGGAACTTTTGACGGACCATTTCGTCTTGTAAATGGCAAACCATGTTATAACATAAAAATGATACACCTTTCATAGAGCTGTCAAATTATTAATACGTCAACTGCTGTACCTAATTGTCCTGTTCCTTTATATTATAAAAGGATTTACGTGCTTCATTCTTATAGTGAATGAAGCACGCAAATCCTTTGTCGAGCTACAAAGCGCGGCAAATAAAGTATTACTGGCAAAGGTGCCGCATTCAGATATAGATCTATTTAAAACGGGTACCGCGAACAGGTGTCGCGATCGCACCTAACCTAACAAACAACTCCCGGCCTAACATGCGTGCTCAAATCTATAAAACGAAACATCTGTCCTCGGCAGCTATGTATATAATTAATATTTAATACTGTGACACTTAGCGCTCTCCATACTATACAATTTAGTTCGTCAATTTGAACGGTAATTAAGAGTGAGCTTTTAGAACTACAGGATTCAACTTTAAGTTTATTTTGATAATAGCAGCAGACAAAACAATAATTTTGGAAGGGGCTTCCAAGTAATATAGGTACGACGAAATTTTTTTTATTGCATTATCTCGTTTTGAGTCATTGTCTCGCATGTTAGTTTTACCGAACGTTATTATTTTCGGAGATAGACGATTTATTGTAAAAGTCATGGACAATGCGCACAACAAGAGTAATAAACTAATTAAGAAATAAAAATATTGTGTGCATCCTGCCCCAAGGAACATTTTCGCCGAAGCTCTTAAAATTTGTAACTGCGTCACACACTAGAAGACACGCAAGGGTCTTGGCGCGTATCGTCAATTAGGACCTTACGCAGTGCTCTAAATATTTCGGATATCAAGTGCTAAGTCCCTTCCTAATCTGGGCGATAATTTGTATTCACATTCAAAGCCCACGAAAAGCAGTGGAATGTTACTCAACGTCCCTTCTCCAGCAATATCCTTGGCCGGAGCGACCCGGCTCATGCCCTACAGAAGTATTAGCATATACCCACAAACTAATGCGCGACTGGTTGCATAACTTAATACTGGATATTATGCAACCTGCATTATTCTAATAGTATTTGTATAAATGCTTGGAAATACAACATGTTACTGCGAAAACATTATCAGTTACCCTCTAGTTTTGAATGGGTTTCTGCTCTTTTATGATTTTTAAATTTTTTTAAGACTCATCTTTGTGTGGTCCAGTGCGTCTTATCAGTGGGTATCTTATACTTATCTTCCTCTCTTTACCCGTTGGTGCTTTCAAGGTAGGAGCTACTGATATACTTCTATATCAACACATATTAATACTATAAAGATAAAATATTAGTATTTTTATTTGTAATGAAAAATCAAAAACTACCGGACCAATTTTAAAAATTCTTTCACTAATAGAGTGCTAAATTATCGATGAGTAATAAAGGCTGTATTGGTAATTGAGTTACGTCACTTTACAAAGGTCGCGAGTGAATCCGTGTGAAACCGCTATTTTAAAAGATCATATTAACAGAAACCAGAATTCCTGAAGTTGAAGAAGATGAAACATGCATCAGATTTCAAGATAGGCAATACAATTAAAAAAATTGCATCCAATTTCGTGCGTTTTATGTCATGTCACACGACAAACAAACATTCGGAATATAAATTTGTTTTCTATTGCTCTTATAAACTAGAAACTCCTCATATTATTTGAAACTTAAATATCTCTTTATGTTCAGTCATCGGCCAGTTACAATTTGTTGAGATTTTCTCGCCTAGATTTGTTAAATGCACTAAATTACTTAAATTACGGATTCGTTTTAGTCAGTGTTATAATGTAAACAATCATAATTCGTAAGATAAACGCAACCGTTGCACGCGTGCGAGAATATGTCTAAGTTCTTACGTAATATGCGTTATGGAATGGGAATGGGAAATATGTGGAGGTGCTTAATCAACACGAAGTTAGAGGAGTCATATAAATTTATGTTTATAATACGCAGCGGGTCATTTTAAAGCGTTTATTTTTATCTCAATGTGTCAATTATACATATATATAGCCATTTGAATACCAGTACTAGATAGAATAAGTAAATAGATTCGTGTGATATTTAGAATTTAACACTCCGTTGCAACATTCTTTTAGTAATTTTTACAACGGTATGTAGGTACATATTGTGAATTACGAAACTAGAGATTAAATTGAGCTAATGTAGAACATTACAGTTAAACTTACTATGTTTGACAGACAATATTGATAATATTCTATAATTTTATTACAAGAATCATATGCAAAAGTAACTGTTCTGATATTTAGGTTGACCATAATTGTTGCACAATCAGATAAGCGTAAATTATTTGAATTCGTATTTTTTATCACTACTAATACCTATACTACCTACATGTCACATTAGGAGTTGTTGCCATGTTAATAAAATGATCTTTTTTTTTTAAAGCTTACTAGCAATTTGGGTCACACATTAGTAGTATTCTTGTTAACCCCTCGTGCTAAGCTAAATGCTTGTGTTACGAGTGGGTTCACGTCGGTAGTACAATGGGTGGGGTTCGAACCGGCAACCACATGATCGCAAGTCCGACGCCCTAGCCATTAGGCTACCGCCGCTTACATCTTGAAGTTTTGTATCCTATATCGGCAGTGCAACATCATTATGAGCTTTTATTAGTCCACTGCTCAACTGCTGGACCTCCCCTAGAGTGCTTGATGTAGGGGAGGCCCAACAGGTAACCACGTAACTTAACTTTTTTGACACGAAATTGGTAAGATCAGTGGAAGTGAATAAAAATTACCGTAAGCACTAGGGTTGCCGTTCGGCCGATTACCTATAACATTTTTTGCTTTAGCTTTAATAAATAGTACGGTTGGCAGCCCTAGCAAGCATACTGAACTGGCGATCCGACATCCCAGCCACATTTGATTATCTGGCGTCAGTAATCCAGACGCGTTAGCCAATTTGATCTGCCTACAATATACCAGTGTGTCGGATTGGGCGCCCTTTCGCACAGTACGAGATGTCTGTCTCAATCCATACAAAGACAGTCTGTAAAAAGCTATTAAGCCTTGACATATCTAAAGGTGCTGGGCCGGACAATATACCTCCTTTATTTTGGTTGAGATGTGCTCGTTATCTATCATTCCCATTGGCAAATATTTATAACACGTCACTTAAAACAGGCTTCTTCCCGAATGAATGGAAGCAGGCTAGGACAGTTCCTATTTACAAGAACGGTAAACGAGAGGTGATTTCTAACTATCGGCCCATTTCAATTCTTTGTACTTTGTCAAAAGTCTTCGAATCACTTGTATACCCTGTGTTATACGATCATGTTAAAAAGTATCTATCAAATAGTCAGCACGGTTTTAGTGTCAAAAGGTCTACAAACACTAATCTCGTCACTTATGTCACTGAACTAACATCAGCAGTCGATCAGGGTCTCCAAGTTGATGCAGTATATACTGACTTTTCGAAGGCCTTTGACAAGGTAAACCATAAAATATTGTTACATAAACTCCAGTCTCTGGGCATTGATGGCATCATGTTGAACTGGTGCAGGTCGTACCTTAATAATAGACCGTCCTCAGTTGTCGTGGACGGAAGCAAGTCTAACCCCTTTTTTGCAACCTCTGGTGTGCCACAGGGGTCCAATCTAGGGCCATTATTTTTTAATATCTTTTTAAATGATATTTCGCAAGTATTCAAATACTCGACGCCATACCTTTTTGCAGACGATTTAAAATTGGCACGCATAATTTTAAATGAATCTGATACACTTTTACTACAGGCAGACATAGATTGCTTAAGTCAATGGTGTATCAATAATAAAATGTACTTGAACTGTTCTAAGTGTTACCATATTAAATTCACCAAAAAAAGCAACAAAATTCAGTCTTTATACAAAATTCAGGGAAACTCGCTTACAGAACTAACAGTAATCCGGGATTTGGGTATTTATTTGGACAGTAAACTCAGCTTTATAGATCATATAGATAAAATAGTAGCTTCAGCTTACCGGACTCTTGGATTTGTGTTGCGATCGTCAAAAGAGTTTAAAAAACCATCCACAACAATACTTTTATACAACAGCTATGTGCGAAGTCAGTTGGAATATTGTAGTACAGTTTGGAATCCATCTTATCAAGTCCACATTACTCGAATCGAAAGAGTTCAGAAAAGACTCCTGCGTCACCTAGCTTTTCGGTTTAGGCAAAGGAACTCGAGGTCTTATGAGGATAGATTAAGTTATTTCAAACTCACTAATCTAAAATCTCGCCGAACGATCTCTGATCTGACATTTCTGTATAAACTACTGAATAATGCCATGGACAGCCCAGATCTTCTAAGTAAAGTATGCATTAATGTCCCATCTAGAATCCCTCGCTACCCTCGCCCTTTACTGAAACCCCCGCGGTACCGAACAAATCTTGGAAAGCATTCCCCACTTGCTAGGATGTCACATCAGTACAATACTGTGTCATGTTCCTCGGATAACATAGACATTTTCTCAAATAAACTGGGAAAATATATATGTTTGATTCGCACACAGCTTAGTGGTGTGTAGGTGTTGTAATACCTAATTATGTACTCAAAATTGTAATTTTTAGTTTTAAGTTTTTAGATTTTAATTTTACGTTCTCTAATATCACTAACTTCAGTATTTAAAAACTAAATTCTTTTATTTTCTTGTTAATTTCTTATAATATAAATGTCTTATAATAAGTTTTAAACTCTCAGGGCCACTTGCACCAACTTCTTAAATGTGTTTGAATTATATTTGGATACAATTTTTCATAAAAAATTCACGTTTGAATGCAATTTGGACACGTTTGGGAGGTTAGTGCAAGTGGGCCTAAGTGTTCAATATTATTGTCTTTCTGTTCGTTAAATATTACTGCATGATGTGGTCTCCTGTAATTGAAGAAACACAAGGAATATCTGTTAATGTAAACACTTTTATACCATGTAAGGTGTATTCTTTGTTGGAGATCCTAATAAAATAAAAATAAAAATAAAAATAAATAAACGAGTTACTAGTATTCTCTTAACGGATAAAATCTGCTCAGCACGTCTGAATACGTCTCACCAGATCTAATTCAATTAAACTTTACAGCCCAAGTAATTCTCGCAATAACCGAGTTCGTCTTAATAGCGGTACCGAGTATGTTATAGTTCTACTCAAGTTGGTAATTACCCTAATTGAGAGAACGTTCTTGTTGTGACACTGATCGTCTTTATTTATTGTGTACTAGGAATATTGGGTATCGGTATTCTTAGATGTGTTTACAATGTTTTTAATTTGTCAGGCACGACAAGTCTTGGCAATTCTGCATGTGCTGATCGGACCTCATTAACATACTGTATATTTTCACATCAAATCAAGTTTGCCTTGTTTTGTAATTATGGTCTTTTTTATACCTTCCTGCTCTCCTTTAAATTGTCTTGTCTATGTCCCAACGAGGTCACAAAAAAAATATTATTTCAATGACCGCGTTACATATGGCTTTGTCGATGTAGTTTGATATTTTTTGTGACAGTCGTGCAGTTGTCGTATGAAAGGACCACCGTAGCGTGCCTAAGCGTATAAAATATTTCTTTAGAAAATAAACTAAACATATTCAGTAAGTGCCTTTTATGGGCATTTAGGATAATGCACTCGTTTACGTTGCAATCTTGCAATGTTTTGTTACAGTATAACGGTAAAGTCTTGGAAGCGGCAAAGCGTGGGCCCCGCAGACCACAATTCGTGAATTTAGGTATACCGACCGATATAGAAATGTGGATATTTGTTAAGAATCATGCTCCGAGTATAGTTATTATAAGAAATATTTATAAGGAATAATTCATATAGTGTTCAAATACAAACTATAACGATCTAGGGAATATTGAATCGAATCGATTCTCGATTATAAATCGTGTTCCCGGTATTGCACAGGCTTCTACAACCCAAGGTAATAGGAACTAGAGTTATAAAACCACACCTATTGGTAACTATTACATGGTGACCAGGAAAGTTAGATTGAAAGCTCGTATAAGCAGAATGTTAAATTAAGTTGAAAATGGTTCCTTGTAACACAACTCCATCCTTCGATATGGTTTTATGTGTTTCATCCGTTTAGATAACGAGAAAGTGCAAAATCGATTACATTGGTCCCAGATTTAACAGCCAATATATATATTTATGAGTACACTATGTAAATTGTGATGAATACATTTACATACATACACTCACGCCTTTCTCCCACAGGGGTACTTGCTACGATTCTTGCATACTTCTTTTGCTTCTGCCACATTCATACATACGCGCCGGTTGCGAGTAAGTACTACGTACCTGACCTTTTTATGGATCCCGCCAATAAGATCGGCGTATGTCCTCCTAGGACGACCTCTTCTGACGTTGCCACTTATATTCGCCTTATAAATTGCTTTCGTTAATCATCTTTCGTTCATTCTCACAACATGTCCAAACCATCTCAGCATATTCTTTTCAATACCTATCGCTACATCATCTTTCAGTCTTATCATACCGCACATTCTGGTGAATATATTTAGAAAGCACAAAATCATTAAAACTATATGACACATACGAAAAACTTATTGTAACAAAATATGTTTGTCTGATAATTTAAAGAATTCTTGCTTCCTGAAATATGATTAAGGAAGTACGCAAAGAAGATAAGCAATAAGGGTTAATGCATTCACCGTGCAGTATTGAAAGAAAGAACACATTTATGGTAGACAAGGCTACCATTTTCGGGTTTCGAGTTTCTGTTTCTTTCGGGATGAAATTCTGCAAAGTGAAATATATTTTCTTAGAACAAGTTTTTCATGTGTTAGAATGGTTATATGCTTTCTAAACGTATTTGATGTCTTAACCTCTGGCTAAATATTAACTATACCGATTTACATTTCCATGGTTGAACTGTGGATCGGAGCATGTACATTCTTAAGTCACCACTATCTCCATTTAAATACGGACACTAAGACGCATCTTATAAGACTAAAATCGGAATGTACCAAAACAAACACTGAAAATAATTTTTAAGTACAAACACAAGATTATTTATTTAAATCATTTAATCAAAATCTAGGTTG
The DNA here is from genome assembly GCA_947256265.1 of Acronicta leporina. Classification (NCBI taxonomy): domain Eukaryota; kingdom Metazoa; phylum Arthropoda; class Insecta; order Lepidoptera; family Noctuidae; genus Acronicta; species Acronicta leporina. Next base: position 3,007,492 of record OX366523.1, read on the forward strand.
GTAATTCAAAGCAAGAATGTACATAGTAGGTACTAAGTCTAAGACAGTCTAGCAGTCTATAGGAACAATAACAGCTTGTTAATGTCTGGCTTCTGAGTAATGAGCTTCCTCGTTATCCAGGCAATTGGTTTAATCGCACGCAAGCACAAAGCAGTCCTAGTGCAAAATTAGAAACAAATAAATTATTTGCGTATGATTGTAATTTTAATATAATAGACTTACTTATCTTCATATTATACGGTGAGAGCGATAAATAATTAACTTTTAAATTGATTGGAAGTAATTGTGAGGTTTATCTTCAGAACCTACGGTCTAAAACCATGGCGGGAGCTGGACATGATTAATACCAAACGATTTATAAACTAAATTAGTATGCATTGAACATAGATGCATAAAAGGCGGCTTAAAAATTAACTGTAAGAAAATATCGTTCTAATATAATTTATATACAGAGAAAAATCTGATATTATGAAGAATAGAGAAGGCGTAAGTGTTAAACCCACCCATGTATTACAGACAAACAAAACTTTCCCTGAGTAACATAAGAGAACACATAAAGAAAGGGCTGTCTTGTATATCGCAGGTCTGCTAACAAAACAAACAGTGTTGAGAAATGAGGCCACACGGAGGGCCATACAGTCGAGTACGAAAGTGAATTACACGGCCCAAGGCTGACCGGTCTCTTCTCAAACCAAGTGATCTTTACCACTCGAATGATATCCTTGTTCCCGCGCCGCTATACTATATCGAAATACCGAAATGTGTCGACAACGTATTAAAACTGTTTTAAAGTAACTTCATCTTTATTGTAAATTGCTTTAAACGTTTGGTCAACCGCAGAAATAATATTGCAATTTATAAAATAATATTCAGAGTGTAAGCATTTTTATAGTATTGAATGTTGGTATTAATAGATATTCTGAAGGTTTTTGCTCGGTTCTCATTAAAATAATCATCAATTTATATGGCATCGTGGCAAACAGATTGTATTTAAACTTCAAAAAGCAAAATCGTTAAAAAGATAAATATGTCATCAACCCAAGACGCTTCATTGCCAAACAATACGCCAAATTAACTGGCGAACGACGGACAGAGTATTATATATCTAAACAAAAAATGACAGATATGAAAATATTAATTATAGTCATGAAGAAACTTGGCCGTCACAGTTTGTCAGTCAAGATGTGTAACTTAATAATGATCGTGCACAAAAACTGAATGATCTCGAATGAAAAAATACGCTTGAAGCTATCAAAATAAATCGACTTTTTATTGCGAAGTGATTATTTGAAAAATCTATAGGTAATTCAATTGAACTCTTATATAAAAACCAGATGTAGAATGGTATTTTTTTCTTAGTTTCACATCAGTAAATATTTACCATAATTGATTGGATATTTGACCACGAGATAATCGCCCATTTTTTGCCACAATACAATCTGACGGTATCTTGTTGCTAGCCTAGGGTGTAAAGACGACTTGACTGATTTTTCGACATTTTATCCTTAATTATATGAAACCAGCTGTTGTGCTCGGATTCACTCGCATCACGAAGTATTTTTTGAGACAAACGGTATCAAATAAACGGTACAAAATTCATCTTTCGCATTTTAACACAGACAGAGTTCGAAACGTACTTTTGTATTCATATTATGTATTACTATGGATCGTATATGCTTATATTTTAATCGCATACATGTCCACAAAGTTATGGTAAATTGTAAAAATAATTTTGTGTAAGTATATTTAAAGGTAAATTAAGCTTAAAAAAGTATGTATTAAAAGCACTAAGATAAAATAAGCTTGTGCTATGAAATGGTTTACTTTTTAAAAGAAATAGCAAGGCAAACACGTCATTCCTGCGAAACAGAATTGAAACGAGCGGTGGGAATTCCTTTGCATTACTAATAAAACAGCGGTGCCTACACACGAACAGTCACTCAGTACTTTCACGATTCCAGTCCCTGCGGTAAACAAGACTTCTTGAAACACCTCTACCTAAAGAAAAACTGTTCCTGTATCTCTACTATTATAAAATTGTAATAAAGCTGTGTCTGTACATTGAAGTTATTTAAAAAATACAAGTGGGTTAGGGTATATAAACGTCTCCGTACCCAAAAATGTGATATTTAAAATTCTTGTCTGTTAATTACGGGCTGGCGCGAAAACTGCTGAATAGATTTTAATTTTATTATCAATGTTAGAAAGCTTATGCTCCAACTTAAAAACTTGTGAACTTCTTATCTGAATTAATTAAACGGATCCTGAGATCATACAGTTTGACCTCTCTGATGTATACAGACCCATACAAAGAAGAGATTATCACTTGTTATTTTTGGGATCCATTTTAATTCTAATATAGCTTCAGGCGAGCGAAGCCGCGGGCAAAAGCTAGTACATAATATAATGAATGATTGTAGCTCGTTGTTCCACTTGTTTCTCAAAGGACTTACGAGACAAACGGTAGTATAGTCCTTCATAATCCAATCTGTGTCTATATTAAAATTGGTTGAGCGGTTTACACGTAAAAACGTAACAAATAAACCGACAGGGTTACTGTCGCATTTATGAGAGTAAATATGAAATCTTTTAATACATAAATATAAATAATGTGGTAATACTAATAATTAACATAGTATAATGTATTGTTTTAAAACGAGCAGTTTACAGAAACCAATGCATATAATTGCCATAAAATACGACTTGTTCTGATCCATTACAAATTTTGATATAAAGATTTGAAATTATGTTAATTTTAACTATCGCTTTCCATTTATTTTGATATCCCGAGCTATACGGGTTACCACTTTACAAACATAAGGCTGTTCAGAAATGTAAACGACATACTTTGAGTCTAACAATATCGTTATTTATTCATAGGAAGCAGTGATCGTGACGCAACGGTTAACTAAATCTGCCTTTCAATAAAAAGTACCGTTTTGTTTTCGAATTTAAACGATCATAATCGAATTTACAATAGAAAATTTAAATACTTAAGTCCCAAGTTTTTGAGAAATATCTGTATAAAAAATATATATAACAGTTACGAATACAAATCAAAACGACTTAGTTTTTCTATAAATTGTTTGTGTATACCAACCTAATCATTATTATATTCCACTAGATTAATTTGAGATAACTTTCTATATTATCTAGATAATTAGTTATACGGAATAATAATGTCGAAAAAAATATTTATCTATAACAAAACCTGTCTGATTTTATGAGACTCCATTCCCAAGAGTAGAGAAAAACGATAGCAAGACATGTCAATTAAAGAAATTAATTTTGGATTGACTCATCTAACATAACCTCGTTACTGTTGCATGGATAATATATATCCGTCGAACACTAATAATATAATTAGTAAAGCAGTTACGCCACTTTATACCTTCCAAATCGGTTAAACAAACCATAACCAGTTGGTTCGTAAACCAGCACGAATCACAGTAACAGGGTGGCCGAAATACGTATTATAGGTTAAACTTTTTTTTTTTTTTTTTTTTAAAAAGCTTACTAGCAATGCGGGTCGCACATTACTAGTATTCTTGTTAACCCCTCGTGCTAAGCTAAAATGCTTGTATTACGAGTGGGTTCACGTCGGTAGTGCAATGGGTGGGGTTCGAACCGGCAACCACATGATCGCAAGTCCGACGCCCTAGCCATTAGGCTACCACCACATTGATATTATAATATTGCTATAGCACAAATATGTATATAAAACAACAAAGATAACGCTTATTTCGTCGAATGCTCTGCTAAACCAGTCACCTAGTTACATTGAGTGCGTATCAAAATCATTCCGCGTACTGAATATTTTGTTCGTATTTTAATGAACGTAATCTTTTCATTGTCTTTTATCCATTTGAAAGCTGATAATAAAGTGGAACATGGGTAAGTCGGCTATAATAAAATAAACGATTTTTTTTTTATGTGATAGCTTGCAAAATAGCAGACGGATCGCCTGATGGTAAGCGATCACCGCCGCCCATGGACACCCGCAACACCAGAGGCGTCACAAGTGCGCTGCCGGCCTTTTAAAAGGGAGTACGTTCTTTTCTTGAAGGTTTGAAGGTCGTATTGGTCCGGAAATACTGCAGGCGACAATTCATTCCATAGTTTTGTTGTGCGAGGCAGAAAGTTTCTAGAGAAACGCACAGTTGTGGACTGCCAGCCATCAAGATGATGGGGATGGAACTGTTGTCGCGTAGAACGATGGCGAAAAGAGGCTGCAGGGATCAATCCGAACAATTCCTCGGAGCACTCCCCATAGTATAGGCGATAGAGGATGCAAAGCGAGGTCACATCTCTACGCAGCGCCAAGGGGTCAAGCCATACATATTCCAGTAGTTTTGCTTCCTTAACATAAGCATGTCAGTATCATGAATAAGAATTCGAGAAATGGCAATCTATCATCATAATGTTCGCATTATGTTTGGATGTATTCCTTCCAATGGAACACGACGAAAGTGACGTGTTAATTACAAACTCCATGTCAATATGTGTTTTCCATTGCAGTTTTGACAAAAACAATGCGAAAGATATAACGATATAACGATAGAACGATAAGTATAACTAACTAGCGACCAGCCCCGGTTTTGCAAGACTATGTTCATCAATTATAGCCAAAAACCTGCCTAAATAATCCTTTTTTCTATAGGTGAAATCTGTATGGCAATTCTTACAATAATTTCAGATATTAGCCTGAACAATCACCAGCTCATTATGGCAGGAACTTTATAATGATAACTGAAGATATATCATACATTGCTAGATTCCGGACACTGCCAACTACTATGGAATAGATTTTATAGTCACCGTCGCATCGTGTCATTGTAGTCTCATGATCACTTAACCATCTCTCATCAACCTATCGTAGCCCAGAAGCAGGTTTGTGTTACACCCATTACTTATCTACTAACCTGAAATCGATAAGTTAACGGTGGAGGCGTGCTCCAGGCTCCAGCACATACATACATAAACTACTTTGCAAATTATAATCACATAAAATCACGTATATGATTCAATTTCGCGGAATAACCAGGACGTTTCAATAACGTTTGCCAGGTAACACGTATATCTTGATTGGAGTGGTCACCATAAGGAAATTACCATGGTTTACGTGCGTTTTCCTTCTTGTTTGCGTAAACTACAAAAACTAACGGTGGGGACAAAGGTTATTTATTATGCATTCAAAGTTGCATTGGGACTTGAGGTGACTGTAACTTTGTTTACCTGAACAAACATTTAGTTACACACAACACATAGCCGGAGTAAAAACATTTTATCAGATATGTTTTTTAGTTTTGATGCATGAGACCTTAGTCATATCATATTCCATACAAAAGAAAATATCAATGGAGTTGATCGGCGAAGTAATCGATTCTTAAAATAACTTTTCGCTTTCCGTTTCAGATCACTGCTTCAAAAGCCTGTTCTTAGAAAATCATAGCCAATATTGTGGTGCTGTCAACTTACTAACAACTGCTATTATGTAATTTTTCCTCGGGTTAGGCAGCGACTAAAGATTTTTTGCTATAAAATCGTGCGAAATAAACGTGAACTCATTATTATGCAAGCGAGGCGTGTCTCAGACGGTGAAAATAGTTACGTCATACAGTCACGAGAACATGCGAATGAGTGACGAGGTATAAAGAAATTCAACACACTTTTTGTCAATTTGAAAGCCGAGTGTTATTGCAAGACAAGATGTACAAATGAAGTTTAAAAAACATTTAATATTATGTAAATGTTTGACAACTTGCAATATTGTGACTTGTTTTATCTTAAGTATTAGACTTCTCTCGATCTTAACACGAGAGATTGAGTTGGATTAAAAACGTAATAGTTTTAATGAATATAAAATTAATTAAGGTGACCCATTTTTAAGACACTATTTCTTTTGCCTTCATAGATAAAAAGTAAAACTTATTACAGACATTAAGAAAGTTGTTTCAACAAAGTTGCTTTAATCTTCATTTATTGCTCTTGGATAACATAAAATTCCGAGTAGAAATGAAGACTTAATTAGAAACTAACTAGACCTAGAAGTTTGATCTCAAACATCGTAATCCTTGTCCCAAAATTGGGTACAGTTCGGAGACTGAATTTGAAACAAGTTAACTACACCTGAACGTCCCAATTTTTAACTTTTATCGAGATGAAAAGAGAATTTGCAAAGGAATTATTCAAAAGAAATGTTCAGCTCATTTTCTACTGAGAGTCAGTAGGTATGAAACTTTTGATTCATACAAATGGCTAAACTGCAACTTCGAGCCCAATTTAACAAGTTCCACGACTTCTACAAGGGTTATAGTGCGATATCTATATATATAAAAGAAAGTCGTGTTAGTTACTTCATTTATAACTCAAGAACGGCTGAACCGATTTGGCTGAAAATTGGTGGAGAGGTAGCTTAGAACCAGGAAACGGACATAGGATACTTTTTATCCCGTTCCCGTGGGATGTGATGACAGACCGAATTCCACGGGGGCGAAGCCGCGGGCAGAAGCTAGTAATATTTAAAAGTGACATTTTAATAACTGGCGAATCCTTAAATGGTGTGTGTAATTGAATCTCGATGCGTTAAGACAAGCCATTGAATTATTGCAATGGTAATTAAACACGTCTGAAGTATATCCCACAGTTTCGATTTGAAATTGAGCCTATATATCGTGCGTGGTAGGCTCATAATAAATAGCTAACTTGTTACAGTGCAATAAAAATGGCGGTTGAAAGACATAGGATAACTGTCAAAACTGACAGTGTGATCGAGTATTATAATTTGTTGTGGATTTCAATTGAAATTTCAAATGATATTTCTTACATCTAGGTTTCTTTGCACACAAATTGCTTTGGAATGATTGTGAATATGTAATCACGGAGTAACTCCATTTTTCATGTACTAGGTACTGAGTAAATTGTAAGCTTGATAAGCTTAAAGTATTTAAAGGACTACTTAAATAAAGTATTTTAACATATCTGCGAAGTAGCGCAACAGAGTCGTATATTCGTTACAATATTGTAATAAGCGCATAACTGCCAAGCATACATTGATAATTTAAGCTTTTAATATGAGCACGAAATGAGAGTTTATTCAAATTACAAATTAAATTTACACACGTATCCATTAGCACAAAAAAAACCAGAACACTCGCCATGCATTTCATACTACTTGCATATATAATTATATTATATTATAGACTCAAGACAGGTTTGATTTGGAGCACTTCCTTGTTGGAATTATCTATTTTAAGAAACTAATTCGAACTACTCTTAATAAATATAGCTCACTAGCACAATAGAGTTAAATACAACAACAAATGAAACTATAATAGAAACAAAATCGTATGAAAAGCAACATTCGCTCCTTCCAAACTATTGCCGTAGTTTAGCATTACTAGACGAAATTGATTATCAGTACTTACATGACACGAAGCGACCGCCATCTAACCTCAGCTGCCAAATAATACTTATATTCCAAGGTTAGACCGGTTGTCAGGCATTTGCACTTGTGACTGCCCGTAACAGTAACAATTGATTATATTTATGACAACTGGGGCCGATCCAAATTGTCACACATACAATTAACAATGATTTCAGTATAACATGATCTCCAAGGTCATCATCATATCAGCCAAAGGACGTCGACTGTAGAACAAAGGTGTCGCCCATAAAGTTCCATATGGATTGACTATATGCCACCTGCATCCAATGACTCCCAGCGACCTTCACCGGGTCATCTGTCCTTATCATTGAAGGCCATCGTATGTGCATCGTGCGTAGTGCACTAGAAAACTTTTCGAGACCGCCAATGAGGTATTAAGTATTTTGGTATTACATGAATATAATCGACATAGGCCCTTTCTTTGCGACTAGTTTAGCCATAGTGTAAAAGTAAAAAAAAAATGTTTTGTGACCGAGTCCTTACTTCCTTCCTTATTTTATCAAACTCCTATCCAACGACAACGTTACAAAGTCGTCTCTGAGAAATAAAAAGAAAGTTCAAAAACTAAAACCCGACAGAGAAAAATAAACTGAAAAGTTTGAAACAAGACAATTTTTAAAATTGACACTTTTTGGTGACTCGTGCTTACAATTTTTTTTTTATTTAAATAGAACGGCGGAGACCAATTAATTACACTACTTAAACATATAATTCATTTAACACAGTCATACATTCTTCTCACAAAAAAACACGTATGAAGCAGGATTTGCAATTTATTTAAATGGGTCTTGGAGCAAAATAACAGAATAGATATTACTTCGTCAAATAAAGAGATATCACTAGTAGTTAAAAATTCAAGACTGTACACTTTCCAATATTTGCTATTATAGGATTTCCTGTAATACCATATATACCGTATGATACTAGTTGTATTAAGACGAATCCAAAGACAGCTCATTTATTCAATTCGAGGAAATTTTATTCGTTTTTGGTTCCTTTTTATGTTTCATCGGCCATATTGATATAATATCTCAAAAATGTATAGCCTATACCCATCTTACTGTGAAAACGAATCAATCGCACCTCATTTGTTAAAATTTAATGAGTAGTTTTGAGCTAGGATCAAACCACCATACGATACATACCTATAGACTGTTAAACTCATTACCCCTTATTATAATGAGCAGATAAAACGGTTGTGACAGAAGATGGACTGAGAGATGGACAGACTGACGGACATACCGAATTAGGGCTCTTAGTGAGACTACGAAACCCCTACAATGATTATACATTACGAAAGGGTTTTGATATAAACATAATGAACCCGTTTACTTTTATCACTCTTGGGTATAGGATACCGCTATCGCCAGTTGGTAGACATTACACTCATTCAAGAACACCTCTCATGCCTGCAGATTTATTCGCGTTATTTTCCTTCACCGTTTAAGCAAGTGATAATTTTATTAATAAGCATATGATTTCATAAAGTCCGCGGTACATCGCTCGTGTACAAGGCTGTCTTGGATTCGAACTCGAGACCTATGAGTTGGCAGTTCATGGCCATATCACTAGACTACCACCTACTTATTTTTTTCGTGTTCTGACAAATGTTTGTAACTTGTTCGAAAGGACAAGCTGCCTCATAAGCTAAGTGGTCCTGAGCGCGACTGCTACGCTAGAGGTCCTGGGTTCGATTCCCAGGTCGAGCAGTGTTATTGGGTTTTTCTATGAAATTCCCAGTAGCAGCTCGCAGTTAAGAATTTGTGCCCGGTTAATGGCAATAGGATCGCCCCCTATTACCATGGGACCTTAACATACCGGCGAACTGTGGGTGTACATTAGTACGCCTCTGCCTAACCACTCGGGGAATACTGGCGTGATGGTATGTTGTTCGAAAGGACATTGCGTGACAGCCAGTGTTGCCTGATGTACTTAGCCGACTAATATTTAGTTCGCACATCATAATACAAGGCTGCTCGTAAGTTACATGCGATGTTAACATTAGCCTCCAAGGGCACGATGTCTGTCAATTTAATTTAACTGCTTCGACTGTAATCATGAGCTGGCGCGGCGTACAAACGAACTTAAGGGTAGTCATTTTGTTAGATTAAAGGGATTCGGGAATACGACCACACAGATAGATTTGAGTTTTGTTCTTTCGTGGTAACGCCAAATCATCCTTATACATACTCGCGTTGTAAGACAAGACATTTTATCGTGTATTATGAGACAACATGTTGTAAGAAAATACTATAAGTTATATAAAATTCAAGATTGTAGCATATGTCCTGTATCGTAGAGCGACAGACAGACAGGACTTAAATAGTATGTTGGATAAGCAAGAGAGATAACTCTTGTCTACTCAAGACAAAATGGTTATCTAATCAAGAAAATATTCTATCTACAATAAATTTAAATCGATAAGTTTTTCATAATACTATCAGGTCTATGTTAATTTATTTAAACTTTATACCTTTCGTAACTAAATATCTAACATCAGGCAATGATTTATTTCCTATCTTCCTTCCTTCCTCTTTTACCTCTAATTAAAGCGGGGTTTATCCTCTGACAAATAATTTATTAGTTTTCTGAAACTAACCAGAAGTGCGTGTGAACTAATGAATATTGTAACAGATATAGAAAAATCTCGCGTCACGATACGACAGATCGATTCGAGGCAAATAAGGAAAACATAATAATACATCATCAATAAATTAATAAATTACTTATCCATAACAATCAGTAGCAAAGCGTAATTCGTACATAAATTATAGTAAATAAAGTCTATAAACAGATAAAGACATTATACGAAGGCTTCTTACATTTTAAAGTAGACGTCAATCAATAAATAAAACAGATTACTTTAAATCGAAATACTCGATGTAAATGTAAGCAGTGACAGACATTATCAATGAGGATAGACACGCGCAGTAATATGTCGATAAAGGTTCAACACTACCATTAACCGAGCGTTCTACGTTTATATTTTCTATTTGCATTCACGACTTTGAAGTTGCTATAACAATTTATAAAATTCAAATGAACCCAAGTTTTATTATTAAATCTTCATCAACTTTCTGCCAGTAGAGATAATTCACAGTTAAAGTTTACAACGGGGAAAGGAAACGAAGCCTTGCTACAGAAACGAGTACTCAGTTCCAAGAAAACAATTGCCAATTATCCGGGCGTATATTCCCAAGCGCTAGGTTTTTGCAAGAGCTCATACAACATGTCATTCTTGGGCAAGAGCGGACAGCGGGGTAAACAATAAACAATGTCAATCGTACTCCACCGACGTCCTTGGCTGAGTGGTTGTGACACCAATGCTGCAGGATCCGTTGATAATGGCTTGTTCTGTTGAGCTGTCATACTGCCTCGCCTTGTATTGTTAGCAGATCACTATTCGCTTCTCTAATGAGTCGAACCGTCAAAAAGCATTGCAACATGTTATAATCTTGATTTAAGAAATTGCCGTTGGTAACATAACTAGCGGCTAGAATATTATTCTCAGTGTCACACATTAATTATATGTTTATTCAAATTACATTTACGCTACATCCGTTTATTGAAGCATCGGTAATATCTACTTCGCCTTTAGGCGTGACCTCCAAGCCCTATTTACCTTCGATTAATAGCGTTATTTGTAATTCAATTAAGAATTTCATATTAATAACACTCGAGCGCGTTCCTACTTCTTGGACAATTTGAAGTGACGATGAGATCATTAAAATTTCCATGTGATGTGGGATCAGAGTAAATTCAACATAAATTGCTGTCAAACCAAGAATCTTAAGCAAGAGACTACATTAGTCGACATTGAGTCTGTTCGAAGGAATCGTTACAGGTTTGCAATCAGGGTACAGTCGATTGACTTTCATACCAGCAACGACCGTCATTATTAAAACGGTTAGTGTACATACCCAGCTCCAATTAACCGTACGCAGTTGTGCGATGGTACGTACCTGAAATGAAAAAGAACCAGTTTACTTATCGATTCTCAGTACAATTAGAAGGCTTCGATTACAAGTCAATTACAAAATGAAGAAAAAACCATAACAATGTAGGTAGATAATAACGCAGCAGAATATTTAACATCAAATCCGCAGATTGTGTTGAGGCAATCCAGATTTTCATGCAATTAAGTCGAAAGCTGACATTTTGAATTCTTGAAAAGTATATGTGTCAATATTAGCCTTGTGCAATATCGTACCTAATCGTCATATTTCGTTGCGAAATCAAAAGCGAGTGGTATGATACTCTTCGGCGTTGCGGCACGGAATCGCGCCCGACTTCGTGAGAGGTTAGATTGGTTCGAACTTGCTACTCGGCAGATTCAATTATATTTAATCGTCTTGAGATGACAAAACTCCTATTACTACGGCATTGCACTCCAATATTTTATCGATATCGATGACGTTTTCTATTATCGTTTATCTATTCAGACGTAATTCGACTACGCATTAATATAAAGTCAATACAATTTGAAGCTGCGAGAATTAAGTATTTTAAATATATTAAGATATCTCAAAACTAGTAGTATTTATGAAGAATCGTTGTAATTTTATCATTAGCATTAATTAGCCAATGACTGAATATTTAATTAGTCGTCCAACTTTAATTTTGTGTATCGAGATGTAGAAATCGACAGGTGCGTAGGGACGTCACTACCGGTCGGCGGATGATAAGCGAATGTATGCCGGCCGTTCACCTGCGCCCACTGACACACTGTTTTATCTCTCTCGCTCTCGTTTGTTACGATAAGTGATAAAAAGGGACATACGTATTCATGCATGTTCTAGCAAAGATCTGTACGAAACAATTTATATAATACGTTTTAAAGCATGCCACATTTTCAATTTGTGCAGAAAATAGCTGTATTGTTGTAATTAAAGTGACGTTATCCCACGGTGTAACAATGTATTCGGTGACATAGTGCAGGTTTAATTCGGTATTGTACTCAGTAGAATGTCATTAACAGTTTCTGATGGACATCCATTAAAATAAACTGAATATAAATAGCCATGCCACACATATCGAATAACTATCAATTGTATTGTTAGAAGCACTAATTAAAAGTTCTATTGTTTTGTCAGTGTAGAATATTATACTGTTTTCTATATTTGTATCTAATAATGAGGTTCATAATACATTTCATTGTATGTTTGGGGAATGTATTAAGCCATTTTATGCTGTAATGGTACGAATTGTATAAGATTATTGTTTATCTATACTACGATAGTATTATCGCCGTATATAATAATCAAAATCCGAAACAAGCTGCCAGAGGAGCCGCAACCATATAGTTTACCATAACGAGCTACAGCCCGTTCATCTCTACGTGAAATTACAATGTTTTGAACTCAATATCTGATCGCTGCTTCCCCGAGTGAAAAGGCGTGAATATAAATATACGCTATACATGCATTACATAAAATATCGTAAGTATTACACGAGCAAAGAAATCCAATACTAGACGATTGTAAAAAATACAAAAGACACGATACTCGAGAGCGAATGAACGCGGCAAAGCCGCTTACGTAAGATATCTGGCACCTATACAAAGATATTTATATCTCAACCGAAATAGGAAGTGAATTACCAATATCAACTAGTTTAATTAGAAACGTTTTAAGACAGAATATTTTATAGCTGATCAACCTCGCGAATTGATTAAACGCATAGAAATAATGATCGCTTGAGTAATTATGACAGCGATATCATTAAGTGATGAATCCATCAAAAGTATTAAGTAGATACGTATCTAATCACGTTTAGTACAAACAAATTAGTTTTGAACAGTAGTTATTATTTTGTAATTGCTATAAATACTGAGGTTCACTGATAATGAAAATTGTTTGTGTAATTTTTGCTTCGATAACGTATATAGCAGGATTTTAATTTCCAGTTAGGCCCAAGAAAGTGGCTATAATTGCAAGTTAAATTACTTATAGTTAATTAGTGTTGATACTACACTCTTAATAATAAACGGTTGCTTAGCATGAAGTTGCACTTAAGAAAAAAAATATTATGTACTTGTGGTGATAAGTAAGTCTATGTGCATTTAAGATAGAATACGTGATTGCTTATTAGGTTCAAGGGGTAAGCTCTTCGCAAGCCCGTAATAATCTATATATATAAAAGAAAGTCGTGTTAGTTACTTCATTTATAACTCAAGAACGGCTGAACCGATTTGGCTGAAAATTGGTGGAGAGGTAGCTTAGAATCAGGAGACGGACATAGGATACTTTTTATCCCGTTCCCCTGGGATGTGATGACAGACCGAATTCCACGGGGGCGAAGCCGCGGGCAGAAGCTAGTTATGCATAAAGCTCCTGTAGCACAGATTGCTTAATATAATTATTAGATTGCTTAGATAATTATTTTGTAGGCTTACGTTCGTACCTACGTCAAATCTGTAAATCTGGCCCTGAAAAGAACATCAAGAATTATTATAATCACATTTTTGCGTTCTGTCCCAGGCAGTGATTTTGTATTGAAACTTGGCCCATGTTCAAAAGTTAGGAACAGGGAATCCGGAATAAAGTATAGTACTTTTTATTGTAATGATTTGTCATCTCATAGTTTTGTTCTAAAATTAAATTTAATGTCTTAGCCGCTGTCTTAGTTCTATACAAAACGTTATAATGAAAACAGCCATTATTTATTTATTTAGTGGGTATTAGTTATTTATCTTTTGTCTTTTTAATAAGATAACCAAATCATGGTATATTTTTAATGTATAAAGTTGTTCGTATGACTAATAATATTCATATTAATAAAATAATTTATCGGTTGAAAAATAATTAAAACTGGGACTTCATATCAGTATTTGGGTACGTCCGTGTCAAATCGTAACTTAAATATTTTTATTCTAGGTCCACTTATCATTCAAACACAATTTTTTATTCAAAGTATTAATGTCAGTTGTACACCTACTTTACGATTTTGAACAATCTCATCAGTTTCGTGTATTGTAGTAGTTGATTATACATAAAATATCAATCAATTTATTTAGTTTGTTGGGCTATTAACACGTTTTTCCAGATTGTCGACATTTCAGTTTAGTAAATATATTTTTCCCTTTAGGTTACAAGGTAACTCCCAAGTCGTCTGAAATTGAAAATTGCTTTCATATTCTGCACACAAGAGGAAAAATATATGAAAATAAATAACAAAAAGTATGTATTCTTTTCAAGTTCAGTGTAAACGACTGTGAAAATGGATCATTCACTATTCAGTCGCTCTAACCGTTTAAGATTTCACTTTTACAATAGCCCGAAACAGTTCCAAATTAACGACAATTGAGGGACAGTGAAAAGCGTTTACGGAGGTCGCATTCACTCGTTGTGTTGTTTGTCACCTATTTGTGCAAACAATAGTTGAAGTGGGCAACGGAAGCGTTTACGGAGCGGGCTGACGACTTGTTTGTTTTAACAATTCTGTGTGTGGACGCAAATAAAGCTTCTTACTGTGTGGGTTGTGATTTAGGAAGCGAACGGAAACGCTTCGGAACTTTCTAACCAACACGAAAGCCATAAGAGTAATTAAAAAAATATATAAAGTAGTCTGAAAAGCTGTGTGTTAGGGTGGTATTATAAATATCCTATTAAAGTTGGCGCAAAATAACTTGAACCAAAATGGCGGATGCGCAGTAGTCGTTTTTTAGTACATTTTGCTAGCAAATGTACTGCGCAAACTTTCCCCCTCTCCGTTAGTTTTGGGTCAAGTTATTTTGCGCGAAGTATACTTAGGATCTCTTTTCTTTGTACCTATATATATTCACGTTAACATTCCGAGAAGATCACATAGGAACATAAACCATTTTATGGTACACGTTAAAATGTGATCCTAATTTTATTATAACAGGATCCTACGAGACTATCGAGCAACTTAACGGATTAAGTAATTCAGTGTATATTTAAATATCATCCAAAGCTGCAGAAAGCTGACCTACATTATGTTGTCCAAAAACAAGTTTAAGGCCAGGTAGCCTGATTGTTGTGATTATTCAAAATTAGCGTTTCCTAAATTTATTTCAATAATTTCTTGTAACTGTACTCGTCTGCTAGCGAAGCATTAACGAGGTGCGCAGTCGCAACAGTTTTCGAAACTTCAGTTGGTTGCCGCGTCGCCGCCGCCGACCGGAGCGTTTGCGCAATGCTGGCGCGCTGGTGCGCCTTAGGCACTCGCCGATTCCCACGCGGATTTCGTATAAACAGGTGTTCGAATGCAATCACTATACTCGACAAATGTTACCAATTACAGATTCCTTTGTAATCTGCTAACGAATAACAAACTGTTGAGAATACAATTACGTTGATTGTTAACATTTACAATATGAGCGGTTAAATACATTAGATCGAGCTTCAGAGCTCAGTAAGCACGAAGTTATTATACTATTGAAGGTCAAATAAGAGAATGTGGTTATTTAAATTATCACAGAAACAAATACATGTAGTCGTTACGAGCTGCACTATAAATATAACTCCAAGTTGAACACAGTTTATTATTCAATTTGATATTATTCCCGAGTCATATACTTACATGAGTAAGAATAGTAGTAAATCCCAGTGGAAAACAAGGAAACATGGTCTCATATAAGAAGAGGATGATTTATAGTGCGCGTGTTTGTACCCAGTTACAATAGAAGCCAGTAGAATATTGGATGCAATAAATATGCAAGCTCACGAACTAAACACCTAAGAGGTCACCTGCTGCGCCTACAGATATATTTACGAGTCCGAAGTACTTAATGCCACGCCTTTGCCCTTTAAGATTTACATTACATCCAAATAGCTTCGTGAATACCACCGATGCAAGGCTACTTTTTGTGTTCATTCGATAACGCGCTTGATGTCGAAAAAATATTGGAGCAGCAGATTTAGCAGCAGACATATTAAAGTAATATCTATCATCTCTTGGAATAATGAAGATAAAATATTTTATTTATGTAAACAGGTATACATGAAAACTCGACGAATCGCATGTAATTTTAGAGCAGGGCAAATTCTTCATACGTAAAAGGTTAATCGAATAAGCGCGGCATGTAGATTAATGTATCTCAATGTATCCGATGCTAGCCTAATTATGTCTTACAGTGAGATAGTTAAGGGCAGGAATGCAGTGGCGGCGTAAATTGTACGTCCGCAGCGGTAGGTGAGGTGTGCCGATAGACAACCTTCCATTCTCTAGCGAGCCTGACACCAATGCCGATGGGCCTATTAAATATTAACAAGTAACAAACGCTGCCTAGTTTACAGTGCAGTTCAAACGGGAGGATATGATTATATCAACGACAGGTAATACATACATAACAGCTTAAGTTGATAGAGCAATTTAAATATTTTGTCATCCACGTAAATGTATAATTTTACTACGTTCCTTTGCTCGGTCTATCTCGAGACCACTTTATTTTACCTGATTGAACAGGCCTTTAAAATAGAAAGATCGTTTACGAAATGGAATTCTATATTTACGACAGATAAATAATTTACATGTCGTAAATCGAATGACACTGCGAGATTATATGAAGCCAAGATGAGCATTTACCCTTTCAAGTTCTAAGCTGAAATATAGCACTGCGGAGTTTATGGCAACATAAAACGGTCTCCAAAATCAACAAGCGCAGCAGTCGCGGAGCGTGAGTATTTAGATGTATTGAGTGAAATCGTAAACCTCGTAACCTCAATGAAGACAAGCTTGGAGACAATCTTTAGTGTGATTTTGGGCGAATTTCGTAGGGAAGCTAACGGTATCAGCAACGGTGTCTGTGCTCGCATAGATTTTGTTTATCATCACTCACTACGTTCCCAGTGATAGCAGTAATACGCAGTAGGTGTAGTGGGAAGACAGCGACCTTCGTACAGCACCAGCGACAACGGTCGCACGTCAATCACGTTCTATTGGTTCAAAGCCACATCTATAAAGTTCATTACCTCAATAGAAGGAATGATTTGCGTTCGTTCAACGCGACCTTTAAATTCACGACTTGGTGCAAGTCAAAAATAAATTAGGTTCAAGACAATGGTGCTTTAGAGAATCAGGTAATGAAATTTTAAATGACAATGAAAATTGCTGAGTCTTAATGTTTAATAGAAATTAGTTTAAGAATGTCTATTACAAGGACAGCTGTGAATGTTAGTCTTAAATTTTATACCTTGACACATATCGTAACATATTGGTAAAAGCAAGATAATCAGCCATAGACATATCTTGGCTTTCTTCCAAAACTATTGTGGTATTACTACACTATGCATCACTATGCTATACGTCACTATGCAATACTATGTTTAGAGCACAAGCTTTAACACCGTCCATATAATAAGGAACAATGGTGACCCTTGCTTCGCTTGCCTCCCTCTTCTATATAAAAAAGGAATTACCGAATCAGGCAGTTATTATTTGACTACGGTCAAGATCTTCCTATATAAGCGGATAAATAATATAAACAACATGAATTTTGTGCGCTCATTATCACTCAGATATAATGAACGTCTGAAATCTTTTGTGGTTTAATACCAGTTTTTTTTATAATTTTGTACAATTATATTTTAAGCATTGTGAAAAGTTTCTACTATCAACGAAAAGAGTGAAACAATGGTTTAGTCACGATAAGGTTGAATCTTAAGATACATTTCGAAAATGAACGTCAAAATGCTTTTAACCATTGCTCAAACAAATAGTAGCAATCTATTACCAGTTTTCTTTGTGTAATTAATTCTTTATTCACATTTTAAGTGATTCTGTTACGCAAGCACTAAGGGCCTTAAGCATGTTTGTCAAACATTGCAATGGTCCCACAAAACGCCCACGCTTCCCTCTCGTAACTTGTTCGTGTCGTATCGTAGTTCACAATCACCTCAACCTCGTCTCGATTGATAGAAAAACTAGTTCAATCTTGGACAAGGCTGGTAACAACCCCGCCGATGGAGTCATGGCATCGCCTATTATGCCTGACCTACATACACATCGCTATGGCTAACTGGACGACCTGATGTGTTATAATCACAATTAAAGATACTTTTAAGAATAGTAGGTAATCCTCTCATTTTCATGTCAAAGTAACACTGAATAAAATTACTACTAAACATAGTATTAATACAAATAGGGAGTTAAGAATCAATAAGTACTACTCATTTCCAAGTTATATAGTTCACTTGAAGACCTTGAAGAGGTGGGTCTCACGAAATCTTCGCCTGAGTAAGTTGAACACTATCAAATAAAGTTTTACATAAAGTTTCGATACCAATATTTCTTTCCGAGTGTACACTGACATTGTGATTGATTGACAATGAATGTCCAAGTTTACGTCCGAAGGGCCAACATTCAATGGTTCTATTGTGATACTAATCGCAGTAATGGATTAACAATAAACGAAATTAGCATAAAATTTTAAGCCGTTCACATCGGTTGACCTCCTAATGACTTACAACATGCAATATGTATCTGCGTTACAAAACCACAGAAGGTTGGAATAACTTAGCATATGTGCTTCACTCTGATATTAATTACGTAGGTCATTATCATTATGCTATTTTGAGTCGAAACAGATCTAGATCGACGGTTTTTTTATGGGATAGGCTGGCAAACGAGCCGACAGATTACCTGATGGTAGGCGATTACCGCCGTCCATGGAACACCAGAGGAGTCACAATTGCGTTGCCCGCCTTTTAAAAGGGGTTTGGGCCGCCGGTATCCTCACTCACTCGGCGAAATACAACGTATGTGTTGATTCACGCAAGTTACAAGTACTGCTGGCAATCCAGTTTACAATCAATAAATGTTTTCGTCATACATACATAAGTCGCAAACGAGCGCATCGCGTGCCCGAAAGGTGACATTTGCATTTCGGTGTGACTAATTTCAATTGACCATCTATTGTAACGGTCAGTAAATCACTCGGTCATAAATCAAATGATGTTAGCAAACTATTATCTAATCTTTGATATTACACCGTTATCACAATTAGGATTTGAAGGCCATGCAACCTTTGAAATCTGAATACCGATATAATTATTATTATAGTAGGTAATAGAAAATTGATAATTTTGTTAGGGTATATGTAATGAAGCAAAAAAACTGTTCGGGCGTATAGAAATATACAGACACCCATGGGTACATACAGAGCTGTGAAATCGAACTTGTTTCTTGAACATCTCCACCAGCGTCGTAATATGAATACAATTTAAGCGATAGGCGTTTAAAAGACAGTTCAATTTTATAATGAAGTAGTTCGCGGTCGGAGTTAATTATATTTTCAATTTCACAACGCGCCCGTTTCGCCTCGGGCCACACGTAACTCGAACCAATTTTGTAAGATCATATTTGCAGTGGTATTAATTGTATCGCTTCCAGAACGCCATAACATCCACAAAATAATGTAAAAGATATTTATTGGTTGTTCGTTTTAATACTTTAGTAGGTACGGTCACACTAGGCTGAGATTTATTCATTGATTTTGCAGCGAGGAATAGCATAGGCATCTAAAACGATCAAGCTAAATTCTATTGAAATAAAACAACTTTACGATATATTATACTAATCCCTAATCCCTTTACAGCGTCCATGACCATGGACGCTGTAAAGTGTCCCAAACGTCGGGATTTGTATTGTATTAAACTAATATAACGCGATATAATCCGTAAAGTTGTTTTATTTCAATATGTCTAATATTCGCGTGAACTTCAGAAATCAGTAAGCTAATCCCTTTACAGCGTCCATGACCATGGACGCTGAAAAGTGTCCCAAACGTCGGGATTTGTATTGTATTAAACTAATATAACGCGATATAATCCGTAAAGTTGTTTTATTTCAATATGTCTAATATTCGCGTGAACTTCAGAAAACAGTAAGCAAAATTCTAATTGAAAGCGTATAGAAGCGTCGCCGACGTCGCCGTCGTTGACATACTTAGTAAGAATCAACAAACTCTGAAAATAACAGTGACGGAGGACGCGGCCATAGCAATGAAATCGACTTTCAGTAATACGGTGTGCGGTGGGAGTCGTAAAGTTCCGAATTAATCTTCTATTTGCAAACGAGTCAACTCACCTGACACAAATCGGTCCCCGACCTCGCAATAATGTATGTTTATAGTTAAACAAATGTCACTGATTTTATTACAAATGCTGCAAATTACTGCTAAATCCGAAGTATATGGGAGTACTGTATACGAGATTAGACGACCAGTCGCACAAAAAAAACATTAATGACATTAAAATTGGTTAGAGCTTCTAAAGTAATCGGTGTCAACTCAAAACAATGTTGTATTATTAGTGAAGACCAGACGCTCTCGGGTACTTTAAATAAAAGATAAACGAATATAAAATAAGGACTTGGACGTTAGGATGAGCATGAAATTATCAAAGAACAAAAAATCTAAGTAGAAAATAGCCTAAGACCGGTGTGGAGGCGATGCGACGGTTCGGCTCGTTTTTCTCTTAATTGGAAGAGAAGCATAGCCTGTTTATGCTTGTTAAACCGGGGAATTCGTTAATTGTAATGATAATAATCAATGATAAATTCCCATACGTGAGTAAAAACAAAGAGATTTAAAAGGAATTTTAATTTTAATCGGGAATTATTCATGTGTAAACATCGCGGCCATCTTCAATTAAGTTGTAGATCATAAATATTAATAAAATATGATAAGACTGAACAGCCGAGAAAATAAGTGTTAAAACTTCTAGCAATTCCGGTATTACTAATAGAGTTATTTTTGTTCCATGCGAAGTTTACAGTTATGATCCTTAATGACCCGGAAACCAAACAATAATGCAGTGCTTAAGGATTGAGAAGCTTTAATGTGCAGAAAAAGACTTATAAGGACCGGATGCCACTGCTCATTACAAACAACGCTTAGCCTGCGGCTTCGCCCAAGTGATACTCCAATAAATGTCCATGCTTTAACTCTTACTACTGTCTATAAAATACCTTCAATTTGTAGATTCTCCCTAGAGCTGCCGTAGAATAATATACACTTTAAAGAAATTGTGTCTTAGCAACCACAATTTTGATATGTTGGGGTATAATAATATAATTGTTTACTGTTCAACCACTTTCGAATGTTTCCGTGTTCACGTTCTGGTATGGGCTATGGGATGTAAGAAATACATACACATACATGTATGACAAAGGGCGGTTACATATAGAACCACATATAACGAGGCGTTCAGCATGGTTACTATACCTTATTTCGGCAACTCACGTTCTCATCTAATCAAGCAACGTGATCGAGTGACGCATTAGGAAACTGATTTAGGTTCCCTACTTGTTATGACGCAAGCCAAGAAAATGTACAACTGTCAAAGAAAGTTGTGAATGGTGAAACTTCTAATTTGAACCAGCAATGTTTGCAAAATTGTTTGTGCGTTTAAACTTCTGGATCATTCATACAGAACTTCATATTTGAAGAAGGATTTTTATTATCATTTTTACAGTCGACAAAAGAGTTAGGTGTACAGGCAGCTAACGACATGTTCTATATTTTAAAATAATTAGGTAATCATGTTTTTTTTTTATTTATTCTTGACACGCTTACGCTTGACCACCAGTTCGCCTGATGTTAAGCGACACTGCGATCTACTACTATGGAGTGCGATTACCTCTGCGAGTGTTTCCCAGATAAAAACTATCGGGGAAGAGCGGAAGGCCCACTCGGAAAGCGCATTCCAAATTTCAGCGGTACGCATGACAAAAGTGGACTTAATACGTTTCGCGTTTTCGGAATGTCCTCTAAGAATCGACGTCACCTTTTTGTGTTACTGGTGTGTCAAAACGCAAGTATTGTTAGCTGCCTGCTTACCAAACCTTTTGTCGGATTTAAATTAAAAGGGTCTCGATATAAATCGTTTAACCAAAAAGTCCTCAGCGCATTAATATGCAACAGTTGCGTTGCACAAGCATGAATTGAGAAAAGCTTAGAGTCACAACTGTTACAAGGTTTAAATTCATCAG
Organism: Acronicta leporina; assembly: GCA_947256265.1. NCBI lineage: Eukaryota > Metazoa > Arthropoda > Insecta > Lepidoptera > Noctuidae > Acronicta > Acronicta leporina. The sequence continues at coordinate 3,029,894 of OX366523.1, forward strand.
TGATTCAGTTGACACTCACACCTAATGATGCCAGCTTGAGTAAGTGCTGAGATCACTGGCACAATGTTAAAATGCAATGCTTGTGTATCTTTAAACAGTCGGATCGCCTGATGATAAGCGATTACCGCTGCACATGGACACCCGCCCGAGCCCAGAGGAGTCGTAAGTGCGTTGGCGGCAATTTAAAAGGGTTTGGGCCTCCGGTATCCTCACTCAGTCGGCAGAACAACGTAAGCGTTGTTTCACGCCAGTTTTCTGTGAGGCCGTGGTATCACTCCGGTCGAGCCGGCCCGTTCGTTCCGAAGTATGGCTCTCCCACGGTAAAAACGATTTCCATCTCCAATGGTTACATTGATTGTAAGCAAGAAGGAGATTTGGCATCAAATATGTCAAAAAAATCCTTGTGACTGTTACCGTAGCGATCTAGGTGTCATATTCAACTGTGAACGTTTTAAAATTGATTATGATGACACTATTTCACCTCATCATTTACAACTAAATTCCCGTTACCGAAAGCGACAAATCACTATTTGAAAAAAGACGTTTATTTTATTATTGTGTCAAATTGTCGCTAGATAACTACTTTATAACTAACAAACGGTACCCAGGTACTTATGAATTAACGACAATACGTCCGCTGGACTCTGATCGCGCGCACATAATGTTAGGATTAGCCACATTTCCAGTTTCAGGATGAGTAGTTTATAGCCGCAATCAGGCCAGCACGCAAGCTTTGGTGATCTAAATTTTCGATATTTATTTGCTAAGCTATCATGAGATGAAGATTTAGATAGACAGTCTATTTATAAATAAAGAAACCATGACTGAAATAATAAATTCGTTAGAGATTTATCTTTGAAGGGCGCGCTTAAATATATATCGGTACTTTTGTAAAGCTTAGATGGCAATTCACGACTGTGGGATAACAACTTATTACCATTTATATATCGTTGTATAAATAAGCTTAACAAAGCGTAATTCTACTATAACTTTGCTTTGCATACCCACAAATTGCTACAAATGAGCACATTCCGAGTAACACTTGCAAATTGTGCTTTAAATTGCATTAAAGTAACTCGATGCGTGAGAAACAAAGCGCTAAGTTACAGACAGGCCCGGGTGTAGGATGGCCTGTGTTCCTAACGCTTCGAAGCCCTGCACTTGTTACCGGACACACTGAACGGTGTAAACCCAATACGTGAACGAAACACGGCCCATGTACACGTTATGCAACCACTGACAATGATTAAAAGCTTGACCCAATAAACGCTACGTAAAACAAAGTTCGTGGAACAATCCACTGGCACGCTACGTACAAATGCAACATAAATAATTCGAATATGATTTATAAGTAAAATAAAACTACAAAAAGGATCGTTGAGCAGTCGTTTCAAAATGAATGTAGGTGCACACATTTATCATGGGCCAGATCGAAGGGTAACATTTTTCATCAGAGGTCAAAAGCTTTACAAACGATCGTCTCCGCGTTAACCTTCAGGATCCCAGCTGCAGAACTGTTACAATGTAACTATAGTTTGAACAGTCACGTCTAAGCCATCGTTTTGTTCTTTATCAAATGCTGGTAAAACAATTGTTGAAGCCCCAGCAAAATTGGACATCGCTGGAAATAAGATAGAAAAGCTACACGGAATGGCAAGGAAATGACGCGAGAGCATTTGCCGGTTGAAGAAGCTGATTTATTGTCTCACGTTAGACGTGTCTCATTTATCACAAACAGTTTTAGCGGCTAATGCTTACAAAGGATAATGCATTGCCGATTTAGTAGGAACGTACGACATGGTAGCTTTGAAGCAAGGCCAGTTATGTCTCCCTTACATCGATTAAGGGAGCGTACTCTTCCTCCGTATCCCTAAAACTTTTTATTAGTTGCCTTTTGTTGCGATAACAATTGCTTTTTACCCAAAAAAGAGGGTGTTTATATTGTAAGAATCTAAAAAAAGAAACAGTAAATAAACTTTATTACTGTGTCGTTTCTAACTTAATAGTTCGCGGTGGTGATTAATTTCAATAGAGGTCTTAATGATCACATTCGTCCGTTCGTCGGCGACGTACTAAGAGCTTTTTTAGCCGAACGATTTATAAGGTGTAGCAATCAGGACTGCACAAGCTGACTTGTATTAAATCCATTTAAGTTTCTTGGAACTGTGACGTAATCTAATAACGCAGTTTCTTGATATTGTTTATCTCGTTGGGTTATCGGCTCCAGAAATACCTATGTAAATGAAAGAACTAATGATACAATAAACAAAACAACTAGAACTTGTGTAGCATTCCTCTTGCGTTAACATAATTAATTCTTGAATATTAATGAAGTAGACTAGACTTTAGTGCCGTTCTGTCACTCTCATATGCAATATTAATGTCGATGGCGACAAAATTTCGAGGAAGTATCCGAAATTTAGACACATTAGTTTTTGCTAAGTATATTCGTGTCTACCAAACATTAATAACTTAGATAAAGATTCGGAAATTGTGCTAATGGAAGTTAGCGGTTTGTAAAGAGCCAAAGACTTTACGGGTTTTGCTGAAGGGAAGCTAGAAACGAGTGATATGAACGCAATGATTTGCTACGGCGATAAATCCACGCGAGAGACGGGGGACAGACCCGCCCGCGGCCGCCACGATAAGTGTATCCAATTACTAAGATACCCTACACCGATGTTATAACATTGTGATGTATTACACCATCAAATGTATCGTTAAAAATACCATTAAATCGATTTCAATAATATGTAGATATGTATTTACTTGAAAATATGAGGCCTACATGATTTTTTAAATTTAGGCTGCTTTCCTTAGGTACTTTAAATAAAACTAAAAATAAATAAAAAAAAGTGTTAATAAAGTATTTTCGTTAATTGTAAAAAATACCAAATTATAATAGGTACCTGGATATAAGTCTTGAATATAAATGACTCCTAATGGTCACCCATATTCTATAAAAACGTTAAATCTTTCGAATGTTCGCGCACGTCGGAAATTTCACCTTGTCACAGCGTATGCAGTTAACCTTTTTCCCATGGTGCGTCTCGTCTCGTTTTACACAAGAAACCGTTGAGCACTTCTACCTGGCGATAATTAATTCTGTCCTGGGCTACTTATGTTACCGACTGAGTGAGTATAAACCGCAGCGCCCTGTAGTGGTCAAAGAACATGTTCGATCGCACTCGTATCAGTCATTTAACTTTGCTCCAATTTTCGAATACGACCGCAAGATTCTTGCAGAGATGAAATTAATGCGTTAATGGTAGGGAGCAGCCTGGATTTACTCGTTGAGTAAGTGCAGGTCTCGGATGGTATATTTTTCATTGATGGTAGCTGCGTATATAGTCATCAATTTTACAACAGAACATTGCGTGCAATAATGGTTCACAATCGTATCGTAATACTGCTCATAGCTCATTGTTTTGAAGGGTGAATTAGGAAATGAAGGTCCCGTATAACAACTAGTTATTAGTTTTACTTCAGGCAACTTGAGATTAAACGTAGCAGGTATTAGACAGAAACCTTACTAAAGCGGAAACTGCATGAACAGCTACTATACAACCGCAACCCTTTCCTCGTACGACCATAGTATTAAGTAGGGATTTACCGGTGGTTTTAAAAGGGTCCATCGAGTTCCGTGCGGTTACCGTCAACGGACACCGCGGAAGAGCTCCGGTATCGAGCACTCATAAATCAGGCAGCACATCGCCCCCGGCACTCTGCCCTGACCCTGCTGCCTTTGTTTACCCACTACGTTACTTAACTGATCACCTTCAGATAAAATATATTTAAGAGCATACAATTCAAAAGATATCCTGCTGAATATTTATGTCTGTTCGTATCTACCTCAACTAGCGACAAAAAACGTAACATACCCTTTTAACACATGAATGGATTCAAAGACTTTTTTGTCAGTACTGACCTCGGCGCGTTTTCGATAATCGACGTCACAATTGATACAATCGCCACGTAAAAGGCCATAATGGGAGTGCGGCGATGCAGCTTCGCGATCGTAATCGACCGAGGCCGGTCAGCCGGTGCTTGCTCTGGCGTCGCTTGCTGTGTTGTGCGTTTTCAACTTGGTCAGATTGTACTGTTCGCTGAATCGGCCGCGTGCTGATTCAGATCGAGGTCTGCCGGGTCGCTGGGCATCGCAACTCGCTTGTTTGCGATGCTCGCGGATCGATTATCGCTCGTCACGAATTACTAGCGAATCAGGGTATACACCACACGCAACATAGATTGTCGCAAGCGCTATTTAAAGTATGTAGAAATTTTTTAGCCATGTCTCGATCAATCCAGATCATAGTTAAAGGAGTTATTTCCATTTTATTTGCAGCAGAGCTTTACACAACAACCTTAGGGCGATATTATAACATTAAGGAGTCCGACTTTTCATTAACAGTAACTTTACTGCTGAGAATGCTATAATGAAACATAATTGCAAGCCAAGAGCTAAAGATGTTTTCACCCGAGCAGACCTTTAGTAACTCGCAAACGCCACGACAGCAACTTACTAGATAAAACTCATACGGTCAAATCAATCAAGCAGATAGGGCAAAGACCTCTATGAACAGGCATTATCTTCCCAATAAAGGCAATCATGTAACAATATCCATTAACAATCAATCAGCTCCACTAGATATCAATTACAGCCCACGGCAAATACATCTTTATATTTGTATAGAACCTTGCGCCAGATTATATGGCGAGAGAATGAAAATATAGTGCAATCATAGACTGATGTCATTTCAAATTGCTTGGCCCGAGGAGGTGAATATCGACGATTATTACAGGGTTACGATCAGTCCCGTGTGTGTCCGGTATCACTGATACGTTAATTCCCCGGGGGCCAACATATCCGTTTATTGTTGTTCGCAAATAAACGGTTTAGACCGTCCATGAGACGTAGAAGTATGGAAGTAATGTTAGCCGTCATGTACGGTGTCAGTTCCGACGGCTCGCCCGGGGGGTTGCGTAACAGCGTAACAATAGTCATTAGCAATCAATCAGGCCGACTCCGGTGGGTGGCTCGGAAGGCTCGGATCTAAAATTGGCCCTTGCGGTAACGTTGAGAAACGTTGTTTGCCGTGCTATTACGCGATATACACATATACTTAGTTACATGCTCGTGATCGATTTGGTACTTTCAATTTTGGTCAGCATAAAACTGTGAGCGCCAACCGCACACCTCAACGAGATGATGCGATGAACACAGGGTTTTATCGAAATTGTGGGCAAAGATACGTCGATTGCTGTGGTTGGCGGCACGCGTTCTGAACACGTACGGGCAATTGAAAATAGCTCTGGTTATTGCGGAAAATTCAGGGGATTCGAGTTGCAATTGATGCTGCCGGCCATACTGCACGATATATTAGACGGGAGTGTCGCTTCTCACGTCACGCCTTTGTACCGCCCGAGGTGTCAGAATGTCAGATAGGTTGGTCGATAACCTGAACGAAATAGCGATTTCGCCTTGTACATCCTAAAAATTCTGAGAATCTGACAGTTGGTACTTACTGCACAGTTCGACAATTCACGGTTGACATAGCGACCCAAAACGTAATTAAAGATGTTAAGGCAGTATAATGACAATTTTACGAGTATTGTGTTAGGAACCTCCCGGACCTTATGTACTCCGTCGGTTATTAACCTGCCGCGTTCATTATAAACGTCCGGTGGTCACGCGTTGCGTATCGAGGTATATGGGATATTGCGACATAAAACTGTACATGTCCACGATCACATTTACCGTAAAAAAACATCCAGTCGACGCTTAAGAAATATGTCAACTCCCAAAAATGGAGGATCGCGCTGTGGAATTTTAATCGATGCCATGCTTCGAATGTGGCCGAAGTGAAAAAGTTTTAGTCCCTTGACGCTTGAAGTACGGCACGGCATTATCACACACCAACGAAATCAAAGGATTACCTATCGAATTTTGATGGTTGAATTATGTAGCTGATTTATTAAATGAAGCGTGTTTTGTAAGACTTCTTTATTTGGCGCGAAGACGACGAGTTGTTGCCTCACAAGACTTTCTGACTGATTATGTACAATTAATTTACGGCATTTGACGTGCCGCTTTTTGTCGAATAAAACCCCGATGTTCCTTAACGTCATTAACAGCTTTTATATTTTTATTCATGCTGTGTTAAAATGGCCCTAAATGGCCAGTTCTTTTTATAGATGCGGCTTTAGTAAAAAGTCATGAATGATGTATAGCATGGCAGGGTTATCGTTGTAATAGATCCATCCTATTGGTATTGTTTTGTTAGTAGTTTCTTTCGATATAATATCAACAAGAAACAATAGTGGTTGAGGCCGTCCGTCGTTCGTCGCCCGTGGGAAGATGCGAGATAACGCCACAATCGTACTTTCATCCGATCACGCATGATTTAAGTGCGAACGACTCGACAATGGTAACAAACAGTCACGTATGTCACTACATAATAATGCCGTTTATCTTTTTGATATATACCATTACCTTTATCATTTTAAACTATTATGCTTTAAACGTTATTTCTTTCTCTAGTAAGAGTTTAGTTATTACGGTTTACACACACACTTAGGAACACAAACTAAATAAGTCCATCGGGAAAACTCAACGGGTTGTAAGGGTAAGCCAACCTAGGCGACCATTGCAGGTACCCATTATGCCACAAATGGTATTCAAATTCATGCTATGCAATTAACATGGGATGTACAAAAATAATTCTTACATATACAAGTGCCAAAAACCTTGATACTTGACACCCTTCGTTTATTATTCACATAAGCCATTTCACGGACGGGTAAGGCCACAGCCCCTTAAGGGAACGTACAGCTAAAGTAGACAAATTCAGTAGGAACACCTACATGACACGGCAGCCGTGTGTTGGAGATATCGCGAGGGTCACCGACAACCCCTCGGCAACAACCAAATTGTGACGAGTCACGCCACTGCATGCTACCATTTGTCATTATAAAACGCGTCCTAGTCTTTTTAATGTTATTTTATAAGCCATTAAAAGTATTATTTAATGTAGTTTGTTAATTAAAAAAAACCACAGCGCGTCAAATTTACATTCACGTATTATATTTGTCCCCAAACTGTGGAATGTAACGAACTCTAACTATAATTAGCGCTATCATACCGTAGCGCAGTAAAAGAAATTTACATATAATATTATAAATAATGTCGTCTCATTAGTCTAGTACAGACAGGCAGACGAATTGAAATGTTGTAACAGTGATAAATAAAACTGGAATAAATTGTGAAAGCTGACGAACGTGAGAAACTAATACAGAATCTCCGGTTAGTTTGGAAATTATCTCTGTATTGGTAATTGCATGACTTAATCAGTTAAAAAACATTGTATCAATCAAATAAATAGTGCGCATCCTTTCTTAACTGCAAATAACGAACTTTTTTAATTGAACAAATTAAACTTTATCAATTACATTCATACATTATCTAGTGCTACATAAAGCATCGACCAACGTAAAGAGAGCAATATATAATCGTTAAGAGTTAGTACCTATATAAATAAAAAGCAATCGAACGATCTAGATGAGCGTTTAAATTGTGAAATCAGCTAGATAGATTAATTATCTTGGTCAATACTCAGGCATCTGAATGAGCAATTGTCTTTATTTATATGACTGTACCTTTAATCCAATATTTATTGCTATGATTCCGAATTAAGTCGTATGAAATGTATTTACAATCCTTTTTAGTTTATGCTTGCCTACTTATACGCAAGACGCATATATTCAAAGCAGCAGCAAGTTTGAAGATGTGTATTTTTCTCCGAATCTAAGTAACATATATGATATACCTATACATAGTATGAAGAAACTACTATCAAGATTCAAAATACACTTTCGTGCCGTTGTTTCGTTATAGATTTCTGCTATTAGGGCCTTATTTACCCCGACATTTTTTTAATTCTTTATAGGATCGCCAGTTCGCCTGATTGAGAACATCAGGCGAACTGGCCAATTATCATTGAATTATATATTAATTAAATATTAATTCTCATTGATATAATGTTACATGTTGATCTCTTTATATCTACTAAAAACCATTTTAGTGCTAAAAGCTGGTTTGCTTGCAAAAATGCTGAACTCAAAATCCTTTCTTGCAATTTGGAAACGTACGTGTGCGAGCATGAAACATTTCTGCACGTGGAGCACAAAAATAGATATTGTGCGCTTTTACTCTATAAATTTCTCTCTGTAGAATAGAGGGTTGGTAGATATTTTAGGTCTGACGTTCATAACAAACATTTTAGTTGCCAGTAACGAGCGATAAATCTAGTTTTAGTGCGAGGCCGATCAGTACCAAAACGCTACCGGCTGTGGTTTCACTAATGCGTACACTGCGCAGTAACCAGTCTGACCACAAAGAGCCAATGCTATCTAAAAAAAACTATGCCAGACAATTTTTTTTAAACAGTCGTCTTTATCACCGAAGTTAAGCGAGGCGCCATTTCTGATGTTTTTATTGGAAATATATTTTATGGGTGCTAGTTCTAAATAATATTAATGCGATGGTTACCGAAAGAAATAACAATGTGTCAGATCGATACGTGACTTCCGCCTTTATTACTTGGAAATACTCGAGCAATATGCCAACAATGTAGGTATTTCTTAAAAGTTGTTACCTAAAATGTCTCAATTCTGGCTTTGCCAATAAAAGCTGACCGCATTCAGTGTCGTAAAAAACCAGCTCGTGCGTTGTTTCGGGAACGAGGTTGTCGTAACAAAAATCCCAATAAACTTTTGTGAGTACAGAGTACCTATTTATAAGTGTTCCAGATTTTACAACGCCCAAAGCCCCAAAAGTCATAACTTAGGCAAATGGGACAGCGGTTACTAACCTAGACATAGTGGCTCGACCTGAACTGCCCGTATCATCGCATTACTCACTAACATTGAGATTTACGAGCGTGTTTTGATTCTGATATAAAAAATTCACGCAACTCTCGTGAAAACAGAGGAAATACAGTATTACATTGACACAACTCAGATAAGATTGTGTGCTCACTTTATTAGTATTACGAAAAGCTTTGATTACACTGTTCAATATACGTGTAAAATCACTGTGAGTAAAATCACGGAGCGCTCGAAACTCGTCCCAAAATTTATCATGTTTAGGGTTTGAATTTCCGTTATCTAACTGTAGGCATTGAACTGTTACGTAACGTATATGATATCACGTTGCGGGGTAAACGATCCGACCTTCCACACGCATCGGTGGACTTTCCCGCAACACGACTACATAGGCACTTAGGTTTATAACAAATGCTCACTATCTTCAATATCATGGATAGCTTTGCTCGCATGCCACAAGTATTACATTTTATTACTTCGTTCACTACAGTGAAATTAAAATTGAATACTTATGATAATGTTTGATCGGCGTAATTTCATATACTTAGGTATATCTTTAAATCTGTTGAAACTAGAAAGGAACAGGTTACAACGATAAATGCTAGGAGTAACAGAAATATACAAGATTACGTCTTTGTTAAATAACATGCATAGATTCAAATTTATATCTACGTTTCGTAAACAAGACAAGTCATTCGATTGAAGACATTTTATTGACATTTAAGCTGAAGAAGGAAATCGCTTCGTGTACGACGTATTCTGTTATTGTATCTATATTAGCATAACTGCCGACCAGTGATGTTAGGGATATATAATTTCGGATCCGGATATGGATATTGGTAAAATATAATATCGGTTTCGGTTACGGTTATGGATATTTAATTATTTCGGATTATCCGATAGTTTCGGTTACGGATATGGATATCCATAACAACACTGCTGTGCACCTCGCGCTGTGACGTCATTAGGTAGCGGGAGAGGTGTCGCATTCCAGCGGAGTGCACAGTTAATTCGTACGAGTGTAGTATTTAGTTAGACTCTGCCCTATCCGAAACTATCCAAAACTATTATTTCGGATTCGGTTACGGTTACCTACGGATATTTTTTTATTTCGGATATCCGATAGTTTCGGTTACGGATATGGATATCCATAACAACACTGCTGCCGACATAATAAATATAAAGTTATTTTAGTGAAGGAAAAATTCGACTCGCAGGCATGAAAAATGCACAAAAAGATACCATTAAATATACCAAAATCATTTGGTATGAGGCTGTTTTCACGAAGGTTCTATGTTAAGGTATTTAAATTATGATTCCAGACGATGCGATATTAAATATACATGGTAGCAATTGATTGCAAAGTTTATTATACGTACATCAAGTCATGTTTGTCGGTCGCACACGCAACGCTGAAGGCGATTCAATTAAAACATCTCATTCACACTTGTCGTAATCTTAGAAAGTCGGAGAGTAATTTGTTGATAGAGCCATTTGACGGAATGTAAAAACAGCTACTGGTATTTCTAGCAAACACTTCATTCTTTGTAACAAGCTAATAATGCAAACACTTTTTGCGTAGCTACTTTTTGTCTATCACCTGTTATTGATGATGTTTAGTCAGCAACTGAGTTCTACATTCAACATGAGAACACACATTTTGTAACAATGATACATAACATCACGCCTGTATTCCCGAAGGGTTAGGCAGGGGCATATTAAACTCACGAGCTAGCCGGTATATTCACATTCCATGTAATAAGGCGACCCTATTGCCATCAACTGGGCACAAAGCCCATACTCCGAACTGCTAAAATTCTCAGTAGCTCCGGAGTTTGGGGTTTGTGGCCGGTCTCAATAACACTGCTCAACTTGAGAATCAAACCCAGGTACTCTAGCCTGGCAGTCACTTTTATCCCTTTTCCCTTAGGAGAAGAAAGAAACTACAGATCGCCACTTGCAACGATACTTACATGCAAAAGAGATATGCAAGAATGTTTTCCTTACTAGCATTTACGACTAACTAGTAAGGAAAACACTTGAAATACATTGTTTTAACGATCTCATAACATAACACATAACATACCATCACGCCTGTATTCCCCGAAGGGTTAGGCAGAGGCGTACTAATGTACACCCACAGTTCGCCGGTATGTTTAGGTCCCATGTAATAGGGGGCGAGCCTATTGCCATTAACCGGGCACAAATTCCAAACTCCGAGCTGCTACTGGGAATTTCATAGAAAAACCCAATAACACTATTGCTCGACCTGGGAATCGAACCCAAGACCTCTAGAGTAGCAGTCGCGCTCAGGACCACATGGCTAATGAGGCAGTAAGTTTTAACGATCTCCTTTTACAGAAACAGTCACGTGTATTCTATAACCAAGTGAAACGTTGAAAACTTTCTACGGGTCGTTCCTAAATAGGAATCACGTGTTCCCAGACCCCCACGTGTCGGGTATCTCTCCTGCAGAGTCACGCGCGCTCGATTAGAATCCAGGAGCCAAACCGCAGCTATTTCTGTACGGAACTCATATTTCTCAATTTGTTACATGTTGGATAATGACGTCCTTTTGACAAAACAAAATTATTCAATCAAGTGTTTCGTCGCGACGGGTAGTAGACATATTTTATTATGTGGAAGGTAACAATGAACAAGATAATTGCATTTGGAATGTTTTATTAGGATGTTTAATTCATGCAATGTTAATAAGACTCGGTTTATTGTTCATAGGCCTATCGGTAGGTTATCTACATAAGTGCCTATTACAGTGTATGTGGCTCTTGGCAATCAATCAGTTACTGTTTAAAGCCTGAAGCTAAGTAGATTAGCATAATGGTATACAGTGTAATAACGTTAATGGAATAAACTGTGGTATTAACAATATAACCCAGGCCGAGTAGTGTTATTCGCTTTTGCTATGAAATTGCATTTAGGATTTGAGCTCGGTTAATGGCCATAGGCTCGCTCCCTATTATCTACTTGGGAATTAAACATACCAGCGAAATGTGGGTGCAAATCAGTACGCCTCCTCATACAGGCGTGATAGTTTGTTATGTTAATAACAATATAAGTACATCGTTATTTATTTATTAAGGCATATTTACAGAGTAAACACAAGGCTAAATCTATGATTATGGGGTGATAAGATAAGCAATAAGCGCTGATAAATTTGCTAAGTTAAGCTGCCGCGGTCAGTTAAGGATGGGTTGGTTTAAAGAAGATAATGCCTCAGAGATAGCCCCGGTTGAAATGCACACACCAAAAAAAATTAACAGAAGCTCGAGAACCCTGACCACCAGTTTATCACAAGGATATCAATTTGGAAAAGAAATTGGGTCGCCGAGGTCTGATGACAAACTTTTCATGTAAAATACTGCAATGTTCCTTTTTACTTTTTCATGATCATCATTTATGTTTACAAACACAAATTCTCACATACACAAATGCCTAGACCCGGAAGAACTACCCGTAGGTCATAGAAATATTTGCTCTGTGTTGGGATCTTAGCCACAACATGTGGCGCCGAAGCCGATCGTTCATCCGCTACCCCAAACGCGATCGTTATTTCGTTATCGGAAAGAAATGTCTATTATACTTCTTTAAAATGCAATAATTTGGCTAGTATATCACAACTGTCGATATTTTTCTGTTATTTCTCCAATACTATACTTAGCAAATGGAGTATTGGTTGGATTATAGAGAAAAGGCAATGATAACCTTGCGTCTAACTTCTAATGACCTAAAACACTTAACAGCTCAAGGGCAATCGTTTTTAAAAGACGTTATCAGGCACTTACATCCCGGTAATGTATGAAAGCCGCACCAGAATCAAATAAGGAAGAAGATAATAGTGACCTCTCAGCATCTTGTATCGCGTGATGTCTTACGATGGTACCGAGTACGGAATCTAGAAACAGTTTCATAAAGCTCCAAGTCTTATCTGTCCTTGCCTCCCGTCTGTTTGATATTCATTTTAGTGGAGGCTTGATAATCTTTGAATAATACCGACGGGGAATTTAGGCGTATAAAAGTTTTTTCGTTTGTTTCTGTTTGCTTAAAAAGTTATGTTACAGGAATTTCTTGGGAAGGTTTTATTTACGCTTTTGATGCATGGAACTGAGAGACGAATTTTTTTATGTTGATCCAGCCACTGGACTATGAACGAATAAAGAGAATACTTACAAATGCAACAAAACCAAACCGCTTAAATTCTGACCTGGAAATCGAACCCATGACCTCTAGTGTAGCAGTCGCGCATACGACCATTAGATTGGGATTCCATTGATTTCATCATGTATAATTGACATGATGCACATGATATTGACACCAATAGCATTGTCGCTGAACGATCAGTTTCTGCGCTACTAGACGCAGATTCTATATTCGAACATAACAAATATCTTTAAAACATGTAAAAAGGCTTCAGAGTATGAGTATGTATAGGACAGACCTATTAGTAAATAAACTGACGATACAAGAAAATTTTAGTGTAAGGAATAAATATAAATTGAAAAGAAATTGTGTTTGTACTTATGTCAGTACTCCTCTACCTAAACCTTCGGGGATTACAGGCGTGATGTGTATGTATGTGTTATGTTGATGGAATTTCGTATAACGTATTTAGTCTAGCATAAAATGCATTTTTATATGATTTGGAAAGCTCTTTGAATGAACGCATCGAGGTGACGCAGCCATCCCGGAGGCATCCGCAGTTGGCAGCACGCGAGACAGAATCAATCGCGGCGAGAGAGCAGCAGAACAACTTTCTCATCGCTCGCGTATCGACGCGACACCGGTGCGTACGAATACGGCTCATGAAGCCATGACGCATGACGTAAACTAAAAGCGTAATGTGACAAAGCTGACTTCTAAAAGACTATGATCTAATATTATAATTCGCATTGATATTTCTGTCTGTTACGTTTTCACGCATAAATGGCTGAAACAATGGTGATACATTTTGAAATTGAGATAAATGTTGAGTGACTATGTGTCCCTCCAACCAAAGTAAGGATCCGACCGATCCGACCAGGCAGGTGATTTTGCCTGGACCAACTGTTGATGTCGGGCCGTTGTATACATGCAAGTTACGTTGCAAACTTCACTTGCGCGATTCAGGATTTGTATGTCAGGTTTCGTAAGTAGCGCGGTAGGTGTCGCTACAGATAGAACCTTGGAGATGGTTCTATCCGATATTTTTCATCAAAAAGTCGTTTAAGTTTTTAGTACGGAATACAGATAAGAAGCGGAATATCAATAACATTATAATTAGAAGATTCGCAAAAAATATCTGCAGATCGGGAGATATAAGACGAAGGTTATGCCATGATAACGATGATGCGATAATATCCGATAAATATACATAAATCTACGGGTTTTCTTCTCTTACGTACTCGCATTAATAGCTCGTAAGGATAACAGAGTTGGAAAGCTTTTTACGAGAGTAAAATAACATTGATATTTTTAAAAGTTAGAGGATTTTGTTCACTAACTATCTCTTCAATAAACACTGTCGTAAAATAATTAAGAATAACATTCTTTTTATATTTGCTCCTGACTAAACATTGCCTTTAATAAAAAAATAATAATCGCTTCAGTGCTCATCACATTGAAAAAGGAAAAAGTCTCGTTTCCTATTCATTGGTTTTCACGTTTCAGATTCATCAAGTGATCAAAGTGAACCGGGGACCCTTTGATCTGTTTTTTTTTTCAGAAATTAATATTGTCTGGATCATAATTATTATCATGACGACCAAACTCTATTCAGTTTTCAACGGTAAAATCATTTGCCATCGACAAGAATGCGTGTAAGTACCTACCTACATAATTTTCGCAGTATTTCACCTGATTTACACAACAAGAAACTAGAGCACGTCGAGTGCTACGCAATCGCCAAACAACTGTAAATTTTAAAGAAGAACTCGGAAAATGGGTAATGTGTTGTCAGTACTAATTAAGTACCCAATTAATGACTGCTATTCGCTCATCGCTTGGCACACACCGGCTAAGTGCAAGAACATCGGGAAACGCAACACTATATCGGCTTTCTCTTGCGACTCGGAACAACTTTATCGGCTCGCGCCCATAGAAAACTGCCAGGAGAAAATTATGAAATCACACCATCGAGCCGCGCCGAGCACCGCGCCCGTCGCGGACTTACACAAATGAAACTTTATTTGCAACGCCCGCTTTATATTGTAACGGTTTACTTTCATATATTTATAGCGATATTATTCGCTTCTTCTTTAGCGTGGGCTTGTACAGATAAACTTTCATGAGCATGCAGATACATCTCGCGATTCGAGGAAGTGATCATACCAAAATGAACAAGGCAGAAATTGTTATTACGGCTGTGGCGGTTGAATTTAATTATTTCTTAATTTAAATTGAATACAGAGGTTAAATCAAATAAAATATGGAGAAAGATTATATCGAATAATTTTAAACCTAAGTGCTTTTAAGACTGAAGATACAATTTCTTTGTACAGGTTTGTAAAAGTCAAGTTGAATGTACTGTTGATGCGATGTTTTTAAGAAACAAGAAAGATAAATTTACGTTCAACGATTTATGTCGATTTGTTTTGAGAGTTAGATAGGCTTGTTTTGGCAGATTATGTCCACAAAGATAGACAATCAGATCAAACGAGACCCTCAAGAAATAATATTGTTGTTGTTGTTGTTGTTCTGAGAAGAAGCGTTATGAATAAATGAGAAATTACGATCATGTTGTACCTAACGACTCGAATAAAACGACACACGCAGGAATCGTAATGGAAATCAGCGTGTAATTCTCTATAATCCGTACACAATGGTAAAGATGATTTGTTATTAAAACCGGACCGAGTTGGATGCGTCGAGACCGCATGACGTTCAGCCCTGAATACTTCATTAGATGACTAAACGAAATCTTTAATAAACGACACAGAGGTGCAATATATAATCAGACACAATACATTTGCACATCATCCAAGGATCTTATTTGCCTTGAAAGTCATCGACAATTTTGCTCTATAATTATTTGGAGCACTCTGCATTTTTTATTTCGACTCAACGTAATTTGCAGTCTACAAAAGACGCGTTGATGCATATCTAAATTGTACATGTGTAAGAAAAAAAGCAAAATAGGTTCGATTGTGCTATAGAAACATACATGCATAATTAAACCTCACCTAATACATTACATCAGTCCATGAATAATACAATACATCTTAAAAGTACCAGCCTTCCGAAAATGCGCGTTACGTGGAAGCAAAATGGATTTAATTTTCACCGTAACATAAATCATTGAACATTAACATTAATCGCGTGAAGACATGCGATTTAACACTGCTCCGATGCAAATCGTACGTACGGTCATAAGAAAAAGCGTTTTTTTTATTACACATAAAAATTATTTGCACGATCCGCGGCAGTGCGTCGACCCAGCTGCAGCATCCCCCGCAACTTTAAAATTAATTTGTTCATCGGATAGTCGTTTGTCTTCAATCTGTCTCGGCGTGTGAACAAATGAGGATCGCTCATTGTTTCTTTTTTGTGCTAAAGAGGTTCGTTAACACTGAGCTAAAATAAAACAAAAGGATTCAAATGATTTTCATGTTTTCGGTGTTGGAATTAATTTAGGATTTTATAAAAAACACTTTTTTATATCACGAGGGTGGCAAAGAAGCATACGCAAACGGCTACCGTGTCCTATGGTCGTCAAAAAAGGAAGGACATTTGCACAAAATTTTTCAACTAAGTAAAAGTAATCCCTACCTTCTACAGTGCTGCAATAATAAAATTTCCTTGGTCTTAAATAAAATTTTGTTAATAATTTCCTTCAGAAATTTAATTTAAACTGTTTATTGATAGTACCAGCCATGATTCCAACTATCTTAAGGAATAGAAGATAACAAATCTTTCTATCGACAAAAACTCTTTTGACTAAAATATGACTACCAATAAAATCTTTTACTCTTGCCTATAGTTAAGGAAAGATTTCGATCGCCTTTCCCATGAGAACAAAATTTTCTAATTCAAGGCAAGGAAGTCGGTGTCTACATAGTGTTGATCAAATCTACTCAAGTATATAATATTTATCCGGTTAGGTGCGGTATGGCGTCATATCTCGCCGGGTGGCGAGTGAAAGCCGCGTGAAACTTCCGAACGGAAGCCAGCCGGCTTTCTACCCCGCCTCCTGTCGCCAACGAGAAAACTAACCCTTTACAACTCGTGCCGCATAGATAGGGCGTTGACAGCTATGCGGTTTACGATCCCATTTAAGTATAAAATGTAATACAACACTAAACTTTCCAAGCTACAATGTTGCAAAAAGTATAGGAGCTTGAGCACCAAGTAAATATACGACTACTGAATCTTTTACGTTCTTCCTGGATGTACTTTTTGATTTCATTTTGTGGAACATGCTTCCACTGCTTGTATTGTGTTTTAGAAACCAACTGTCAGTTTTCAATCAACTCATCCTTCATAAACACCAAACAGTCTACAACGTCAATACTCATTCATTCGGTACACTTGTATAAACACACTGAACAGTTTAACAATGCGTTTTGAAAATACTTGACGGAAACTTATAGGATGTGCATGTAATGTATCCCCAACTTATTTATATTTTTTTTTAAGTCTTATCACTGTTTCTTCAATTCATTTAAAAAATACAGTGTGGCTGCACGAGTCACGAGGACTGCTTTCAAATTGGATGTAATTATTATTCTCTGCGCATTTATCGTTTTTAGTTTGCACCTATCAACGGTAAGTAATAAGTATTCACAGAGCTACTATCTACATATACTGTAAATTTTATTATCAGTTTTGGTAGATTCGTTGAGCAAATGTGTATACCACAATACGAAAGCCAGCTACTTATTGTATCGCTTACCTGAGCATTTTCAAACCAAGAATCGATTGTATGCTTAGGTCCCTATAGAAAATAATGCCATTATGTAACCATATTGGACATAAAGCATTCGCAAATTCCTTAAACAACAAGGAAACGGCGTAGAATAGACTATCGCGTATGTTCCATAGCTATTACGTGTAATGTCTACATGGTGTTATGTTTACCTTACATTGTGGACACTATAATATACAAGTGGCAATTTCTATAGGCGAGCGAGGCAAGGTCACCCGCCACGTGCGATCGCCCATTGTATTGTGTGAACAGAGTTGCTTGATTTAAATTATTCTAAACTCTTCTGTATACGTATGATGTCGACATAAATAATTTCCTTTACAATTGGCCTTTGAAATAATTATTCTGGTCATTATGAATACGTAATAAGGCGGTTTAGCGATTTGTTTGCGAAAGGAAATGTCGTATTTGGACGTCCGTGAACGTTTCATAATATGAATAATAATTACCTTTAATAATGTGAATTTTGTAATTTTAAACATGAGACATTTTGGTTAAGGGCAGTTGACTCACTGGTTCTGTGATGTAATTTAATTTAATATCACGTTGTCCTGTCCCGAATTTCGATGTCGGCTGCTCAATATTTCAATTAACCCGATAACTAGAACTAAATTTGCTGACTTTCTCAAAATAGTCAGAGCGAAATCTAAGGACAATAAATATGATTACATCCGCAGTAATGTAACATAACATAAGTATAATAAAGCTGTGGCTTGGACCAAGTGTCGCAACCGGCAATAAAACAGTAATAATGTCCGCGCAGAAACAGTAATGCGTTGTAATAACGCGTGATATGTGAAGTTGCGTAAACAAATAGCCGAATGCACGATAGCACGGCGAGATTTACGAGATCAACTGGAGTTTATGCTCCAGATTTGTATGTTACGAGATGCGTGAACAATTTGAATTGGATATCGTTCAGGCAATGAATTTGCTAGAATATTTTTAGATGCTATATGTGTTGAAACTTAGATTTCAATAATGTATTACATCAATCGCCATCGCTAATTTGTTGCTGTTTTAGATATATCTGTGTTTTGGTGTTTTATGAGCAAAGACCTATAATAAATTTTCGTAAGTATCCTCGAAGAAATATTTTTTTTTATGGGATAGCGGGCAAACGAGCCGAAGGATGGCCTGGTGGTAAGCAATAACCGTCGCCCATGGACACGCGCAACACCAGAGGAGTCGCAAGTGCACTGCCGGCCTTTTAAAAGGGAGTACGCTTTGTATCTATAATAAAATGAAATGGATATCTTAGTATCAGAATTGTGGAAACGTGCAATGAAATATCAAATAAAACCTACAAACTTGTGTTCACACTTCATAAGCTGCAATTTAATACTTGCAAAAAATGTAACTTTAGCATTTTTATAACAAGCGTTAAATGTTATGATTGACAGCGTCTCGAGGATACTTAGAGGTCAAATTTAAAATAACTAAAGTGGTCAGTTATCTGTGGCAAGACGACACTGACACCTAATTAATTGTCCATCTTGAAACAAAAACACTTCCAGAACGAGCATAGTGTATAAATATAAATACGTCACGTATTGCGTTTGATGCGGTTGCCAAATTGATTACCAAAAAAAAGAGGTTTATGTATGAAGAGTTTCTTGGAATTATGTACAACAAACGTACAGACAATACGAAATTATCAAATTGTTTCTGTGCAACAAACATGTGTTACGAATGTAATTTTCGCAGTTTTATGAAACGGCTATAACCATTAAAATTCTAAAGCAAACATTCATGACATTGACCAAGACGACGTCCTTGTAAATGTTAAAAATATGTATTCTGTTGAAATGTTTAGTAAATTTTATGTTCGATGTAGGTATTATGCAAACGAACTATTTTTGTTGACACATTCCAAACAATAGATACAAGCTGATAAACATAATTTGTGCTAAAAAATACCGATCATCCAATATAATAACATTTTCCTTAATAATGTTAAAACAAGTTAAAAAAAGTAGAAATGAATAATACTGTAACCTCCTCTGCAGAATTTGAGGGCACAGAAAACATTTAAAAACTAAAACGTATCTTCAATTAAAACATTCAAAGCACAACTTTCTTTTTATTTGTATCCAAAACTGGTTGGTGTGCGCGCCGCGTCTCTACTGATTACCTAATGAATTTCTGACGTGACTAGTTGAGTTTTGTTAACAATTTGCACCCAAACGTGTCCGTTGCAAACGAGAGTACAATAGTACATGCGTAACAGACTACCAGCTGTTGTACCACAATAGAGAGTAGGTTTGGAGTGTTACGCAAACACCACCACTTTGTTGACAAACTATGTTTTGAATTTTCAAAAGTCAGCCTCGAAACCATCGATACTTTCCTTATTGTGCTGTTCGTAACTTTGATTCACGACAATCAAACCTTTGTCACGTAATGCAAGCGACTTTACTATTTTTCGTACAATGCATAGAGGCAAATCTTACATATAATAAGAATGTAAGTGAACCGTGTCTGTACATTGCTTATATTTACAAAAAACTAATTTGGGGGACTCAGAATCGGTAACACAATCCATTTCTATTATTTTTGGAACATTTGTCTGTCTGTTTGTCTGTCGGTTTGTCTGTCTGTTTGTCTGTCGGTTTGTCTGTCGGTTTGTCTGTCGGTTTGTCTGTATGTTTGACCGCGCATCAAATGATAACTACTGAAGAGATTTGGAGGGAGTGGGCAGGAATTCATAGCCTGTTTCTTGGATTAACATTTAGGCTATTTTTAATTCAAATCGGTTCTCTCTATCAAAAGTTATTAACATTTTAACCATTGAAAACGCTGAATTTTAAAAATAACCATTGAAGTCAATTTATTTTTCAAGTAATTCTGTATTAGACTAGCACGGATCAAACATTATAACAGAATCAAGTAATAAAATTAAAAAATACACTTATAGGGACTAAATAAGATAAAACAAGAAAATAAAGCAGATCAATCAGAAACCATTATTGTGACCAGGAATTGATTATTAGTACAGTTATTCTAACTCTATTTATACAGGGAATCACGGGGCATACATAGGATTTATCCAGCGAGCACAAGCCGGTGTAAAAACTAAATATTTAAGTAGGTTATAGAAGTAAACAAAGAATGACAACTTATTTTCTAGCGGACTAACACGACATCGTTATTACCTCAATGAAATTTGATTCGATAACAGGTGTCATTTTGAGTTGACAATTTTGACAATTATTGTTAGTAACTTATTTTATAATTTGAAACCTTCATAGTGTAGATACAGTGCGCACACTTTATTTGAGAAAGTAACTAAAGAGTTTCCATTTATTCAAATAATTAAATAATATACCCTAAGAATATACCACATATGTATGTATAATAAAAAAAAATGCTACGTGCGTTAATCTTAATTTACTGACGCCGAAACAGATATTTGAGATTTTTGTCTATGTAGGTATGTCTGTTTATATTTCCATGCTTCACGTCAATACCACGTGAACAAATTTTTGAAATTAAGTAATTTATAGGTCAGAAATACGGTATTCAGAGGTCCACGGCGCTAAGTGTATTACAAATATGGAAAATCAAATTTTTCGAGGTGGTTAGTTGAAACTTGGAGATGAAAACGTCTCTCAGGTCAGCTAGTGTAACAATAAAAGTATATCGCGTAAATAAAATACGGTAGGAAATATTGACCGCTCAAGTACACGTGTATAACTACTATGTCGAAACATATTAAATCGAAATAAAACAACCACTATTACATCGGGACATGGTAATTTATTGTACAAAAATAGTGTGCGAGCGTGAACTCATGCCTCACAACATACACAAACAAATATTAATCCTAAGTTTTTATGTATAAAATGCATTCACTCAGTATGTTAGACATAGCCTATTTTTGTTTATATTATAGTGAGGTGTATCGTTGAGTTTTACATTCCACGTTTTGCCGCGCCCCACATAAATCCCAACACACCAACAGACCCACGAGCGTATTTGTTTATTAGATTATACGTCCATCGACGAGAAAATTACAACTTAATGTTACACCAAAGAAAGTGTAGCTATCGATTTGATTACATATCGTTTACAGACAAGGTAACGTCACTGTTTATCGTCACGTAATAGAGAAGCTATTGCCCCCTTCCTTTTTGATAAAAAGTGTACATTAAATGAAGGAGGCCCAACTCCAAATTGAACACGTATTAAGTGAACTATATATTACTTAATGGAAGGATTGGAGTTAAATTTTAAACTTTTAAATAAGACAATACATATAATAAACTCCTAGTCTTCTCCCGAGTCTGTCGTAGAGATAAAAAAAAGTGAAGCAAAAAACAATTTATCATGTCGTCCCACTCCCACACACGCGCCCAGTAATATAAGCAAACACACAAAAATAAAAACGTAAAACATAGAAACAGGCCGTCTAGTGTAAAACCCAACGATAGAGACTGAACAACAACTTTACAGCCCATGAATAACTTAGTTATATTCACATTATCTACATTATTATGGAACTTTATCTGGTATCACTTACTCCGCATGAACAAAAAGGCAGACAGACATACGGAAAAGGGAGATGTCAATTCGCCGTTTACTGATTGACTTTACGATAGTTTTATAACTTACATATTATGATAATACTATCACGTATTTAATTTATTTTATGACAGACAATATAATGTTCAGTTACTTTGATGTGGACCTTGACAATCTCGTGCCGTACATAAAATACCTAATGGTAACTGAATCATTGCCGTAAAAACATTCCTTTTCGATTTACCTAACCAACTAACAACGCTGAAATATATTTGTAATAAAAAGGAGGCTTCCGGCGACTGGGACCACAATTAACTCGGACCGCGGTCCCAGTCGCCGGATCCATTTAATTTAAATATTTTTCTTCCGGCGACTGGGACCACCAATAAATCAATACTAAAATCTATTGTTCAAGTTAAAAACAGTACAGTCAAACGAAAAAATGTTCTAAGTAAAATCCTTTGAATAAAAAATATTACTTACTTATACTAGACTAGCTTCCGCCCGCGACTTCGTCCGCGTGGAATAGTTACTTAGTCTTAGCGGGATGATAGCCTATAGCCTTCCTCAATAAATGGACTATCTAACACCGAAAGATTTTTTCTAATTGGACCAATAGTTCCTGAGATTATCGCGTTCAAGCAAACTTGGCAGGTGGCAGGAAGCTGAAGGGGATCATCATCTCCTTACAGGTGGTAAGAAGATGATGATCCCCTTCAGCGGCTTGTAGTATGTTTTGATTGAAGCTCACTTCAAGATATAGCCAATATTGTTAGTTGATAATTGAGTATTGAGTATCCGAGCGGAACTTTAGTAAAATATGTCACGGGAACAGGAATAATAAATAAAAGAACGCTAAATGAGGATATGTCCTTTAGAGCGTTTGTTGGGTCCGAGCGGACCCAAGCTCGGTCCGCACGGATACAAAACAAACGCTCTAAAGGCTGATGAATAATGTATTTATTTGGATAAAGATTAATAATATCATGTTTATAAAAACACCTACGCAAATAATTCATTTGGAATTGTAGAACAAAGTTAGTATAAAAAAGGTTATAGTGAGCCAACTTTAAAAGATAGACATATGCTGTCGGGGACTTTTTTTTAGAACTTTTAAAGAGGAACAATTCTGTCATATATGATTTTTGCGAAACTTTAACCGTTTACGCAGCGCACGCATCGGAAGCTCTCAAAAGGAAAAACAACGAATTTTAGAACAAAGTTAGCATAAAAACTGTTATAGTGAGCCAACCTTAAAAGATAGACATATGCTGTCGCGGACTTTTTTTAGAACTTTTAAAGAGGAACAATTCTGTCATATATGATATTTGCGAAACTTTAATCGTTTACGCAGCGCATGCATCGGAAGCTCTCAAAAGGAAAAAACCCCGATTTTGAAACATTCTTCATTGATGCTCCGCTCCTATTGGTCTTAGCGTGATGATATATAGCCTATAGCCTTCCTCGATAAATGAGCTATCTAACACTGAAAGAATTTTTCAAATCGAACCAGTAGTTCCTGAGATTAGCGCGTTCAAGCAAACAAACAAACAAACAAACAAACAAACAAACAAACAAACAAACAAACAAACTCTTCAGCTTTATATATTAGTATAGATATGAAGTTATTCCTGCGTTTAGGTAATTCTAATGTATATATTGCTATCCCTCTCTAACTCAAGTCCGTTTCACCTGTCGATCCCAAGAATATGCAGCCCTATTGTTGTAAACGGGATTTTGCATCGCTTGATGACTCGCTCGACCAATCACTGTCAAGAAGCTTATCTCTTTAGGAAGACTGGACAGTTCATATGGATAAATGGTTATTAGACACTGTGCTGAATGTTTGTGGCGAAATGTGATGTGATGTGAGAATTAAATAGTGCAGTACCTTGACATCATTAGTCTTCAGGTATATGTAATTTTTTGTCTTATTTATAAACAAACCAAGTTAATAAGGGGGTCCTTGCTCAAGCGATGAGTTGCAAATACATATTTAGATTTAAATTTGACCACTAGAAATTCAAGATTCTATCTTGGATGAGGCGTACTATTACCACAATTAATAACGATTTGCGATTACTAAAACATAACATACCATCACGCCTGTATTCCCTGAAGGGTTAGGCAGAGGCGTACTTAATGTACACCCACAGTTCGCCGGTAAGTTTAGGTCCCATGTAATAGGGGGCAAGCCTATTGCCATTAATCGGGCACAAATTCTAAACTCCGAGCTGCTACTGAGAATTTCATAGAAAAACCCAATAACACTTTGCGCGACCTGGGAATCGAACCCAGGAGATCTAGTGTAGCAGTCGCACTTGGGACCACTAGACTAACGAGGCAGTTTACTTACTTACTACTTTATTACTAAAACAAACATAAATAAAATTATGGTTATGTTGTTTAGATTTCACTTTTTTATTATAATGTTTTCCAATAAAGAGTGTTATTTATTTGTCTCTAAAAATAAACTATATTTCGATTTTAGAACTATCAAAATGGATAAAGGAAGCCCTTCAACTTCTCACCGTCAGCAAACTAAATATACTTAAATATTTTGTAACGAAGAGTTTTTTTCTATAAATATTACTTACTTTGAACATTTTTCGTTTGACTGTACTGTTGTTAATTTGAACAATAGATTTTAGTATGGATTTATTGGTGGTCCCAGTCGCCGGAAGAAAAATATTTAAATTAAATGGATCCGGCGACTGGGACCGCGGTCCGAGTTAATTGCGGTCCCAGTCGCCGGAAGCCTCATAAAAAGAACGTACGAACTACATTTTCAACAGTGTTTTTTTTATCGCGTTTAAAATCTAAATTTTATAAACGACCCCTTGTCTACAGTTTTAACAAATACAGGTAAATATTATAAAAAATGTATATCAGGGCGTTTTATCTACGGCGCACCTGTTGTGTAACTATGAGGAATGTAGAAACGCGAGATTAACACACTTAGTAACTAAAGTCACGTAACTGCAGGAAATAATAGTAATTTCAAGTCTAACAAAGATTTGCGATCGCGGCGATGAAACGTGATGTAAAGTGCAAATAATGATAAAAATGATGAGCTGTGTTGACGATAATGACTACAATGGCAATGATAATGATACTTTCGTGAATTTTATGCTTGGACGTGATCAATGCAATCTTCAAACGTGCTCATCGCTTAGGTACGATATTATAATATTTGTTGTACCTAGCACTCCTTTGATAGTCCCAACGTGACGAATGCTTATGTTTTATAAATGTTTTAATTAGAAATACTGATAAGCACATTATTATCGATACATAGATAAGCACGGAATTTCTTGTAAGTTTTTAGTTATTTTAGAGGTAGTTGAAAAAAAAAGACATTAGTGGTGTGCGCGTGCACAGGCGCCACCCGGAACGGCGCGCGCGGTGAAAACCGCGGGAAACCGCAATAGTGCGCGCAGCCACAGCGCGAGAATCGTGTCAGTAGTGTGAAACGCTAATTGCACACGGCGAGTTATGGCGCGCCCGGCCCGCAACATCGCTGCAGTTGCTCGTTTCACTAAATTGCAATTGATTTATAATATATCATGCATTGCGATCTTGACTCCGCGAGCACAACTTAGACAGAAACATTTATGAACCACGTTCAGTTACTAGCGGTCCGGGAATTCACCGATCATACATTAACTGTTTGACATCGACGCCTACTCGCAACTAGGTACTAACTTTCAATAACTCGTCCGTTTTAATTTCCAGTAAACTTTCTACGTATATGAAAACATCCAACTTATTCACCTAACATATCATGATAAACGGCGAATAGTAAACCTCAAAAGTTTCCAGATAAAGTCCCCCGACAGTTTCCTACGCTATTGTTATCAATAAATTAATTATAGAATCTACAGGAAACCGATTCGGAGATCTCAATTTTAGTGGGCCTTGGTGAGACGCTCCGTGCATGCCTCGCTGAGACAATTTGAGTCCAGCTCAAATGGCGAGCGTAGAGCCACTGGACTGCTCGACAACACTAAAGTTCCACTTAACATATCGTGCTAATCGAACACGAGTACCTCAGGCAGTAACTAAGGCTAAATCACAAATGTTGCGCGAAGGCTCGCCGGCGACAAATGCCGATGAACACCCCGTGTCAGACACATCCTCACTGTTTTTGCCATCTGGTTTAACACTAGATTCAACTCTGTTATAATTCACCGCACTGTTCACTTTTAGATCTTTGCTCGCGATACATCTGTTCACAGCACTTTCACTTTTATCGGCGAAGAAGGAGCGACGTTCGGAGTTCGTAGCCGGGGGCGAGGTCGAAAATAACTTGATTTCCAGGTCACGGTGGCCGTTCATCGAGGTGACAATCTCAGAGGATATATCAAGAGCGAGAGGAGAGCGAGGTTCCGGCGAGCTTGCCCTTCTCGTTGGTGGGAACAATGAGTACAGATTAGGGGCGGAATAAGTTTCGCCAGTATTAACCTCTCGTCGTTCCGGAACCCGCGATGAAGGATCACTCCAGCTTCGTCGCAAAGTCGAGTCTGCTCCTCTTTTACCCAAGGGTCCGACTACTTTCATAGATTCTTCTAACTTCGTAGGCGCAAAATCACCACAAGAGTTTTCATCTAGTAAATCTGCAATAGAGTCGGCATCCCAGATTTGTCCCACAGGGTCACAAAGACGACACTGACACGAACTAACTGCAGATTCCGCTGGGGATGCTGCCTCCGCTAGACCAAATCGGGTCGCTTCTAACGCCTCTCCTAAGGCAGAAACTCGGTACGTCTCCGGCACTGGTTCTGGGTACTCTAACACTTTCACATCCAACCGATAAGGCAAAGACATTTCGCGGCAGTATGTATCCTCATATATGCTGTGTGATGACGTTAAACCCGAAACCGCACAATGATCGACATCGCCCAGATCCAAAGAAGCTGCTGTTAAATCATGCGGTACGATATTGTTGGGTTTTCTATCCTTTTTACGCCGTTTCCGCGGTTTAATAATCCTTGGCAACATAGTCTCAGAGTTGGTCGAACCGGAACTTTCATCGCTCGCGACACTGACCGCATCCGTGTTGTTGTTACGTCCGCCTCGCGTGGAACGCGCTGGCTGCTGTTGATTGCGCGGCCTGTTTCCCTCGGGTGCATCACACCGGTCTCTAGTTACGTGCTCCGTTTGTCCGAGCGGTCGATGGCTGCGCTGTTCAGGTGCGGTGGTATACTTTCGTCGGTCGTGCCTATTTTGTATGATGAGGGGTGCTCCTTGTGCGTGCATAGCTAGCTTTGATACTGGTGTGTTCCGGGACTGTGGTGGTGCACGTCCTGCCATGGATATGAGGGGGGCACCAAGCCACGCATTCGGGTGCGGCACACCATAGGGCGGATAGTAGGGCGGCGGGAAACCCGGTGCGGTGGTAGCATACTGAGGGCGAGCGGGTTCGCGGCGCCCTAGGGCGGCGCGCTCGCCCGGACTCATCACGCTTAAAAGGGTGTTTAACCCATATTCGTGAAAGTACAATTCACTGTCACGGTAAAAGTCCGAGTTGCAACGCGATGTCGTAATCGTACACTAACATCTGAGGCGAGTAGCGGAATGCGCGCGTGCTATCGCCGCGACAGTCGGCAGAAGACTGAAGTGAATGAGTTCGGTGCGAGCCGGCGGCGGCCGCGAGTGTCGAGTGGGAGTGCCTCTGACTCGCCGAGCCACGCGACTATCGTTCTGGCGTCGATGCACCGGAAAACTTTACAACCCTAATCGCTTTACAATTAAACCGCTCAACATTGTTTACTTTCCTTGCGGTGTACAGAAAAACGAAAACATCCGTTATAATTGTTCGTTTAAAATGGTAACGAATAACGATGCAAATAAAACCGCAGCCCGATTAATAGGTACATTTTATTAACATTTGATAAGTTTTATAACGATTGTAAGTAGGTTAAATAAATGTACCTTATTATATAGCATAGTTTATGTAATAAAATAAATCTTTGTAAACGTACTTACCGCTTTCTCCGGGTGCTCAAGGAGGCAGTATAAACTTACCTATAACAATAAAATAACGAATATTAAAGTCAAACACCGTCACACATAAGGAACTTAAGGCGTCCTTAAAGTGACATTATAAGTTTAGCGCTTTACTAACAAACAACGTTAATTGGGCAGTAAATTGTTTGTATACTGCCCTACCTGAATGGCTGTTTTATGGCAGACTTTCTTTCCAGGGGTGTCGAATACAACTAAATTCGACAGCACAATAAAGTAATAAAAATGTAATCAAAACAAATTTTTTATCTCTTGCGTGGCACCCATAAAGGTTGTTCCGAGGACTGGACCATTTCTTAAGCCAATTTATTGCAAAAGTTTATTACAGAAAAATAAGTTATTTATTCTTAGTAAAAAGTTTCTGTTGCTTCAAGTTAAGCTTAGGGATCTTTAAATTTGAATTTGAAGGAACACCCAACTTAGAACTTAATTACAATCGTACCAAATCCACATCCAGCTCCTTATATTCATTAGGTACATTCACATCCCGAATATTTATGTATTCTGTATCCAGATCTATTTAAAGCTCTTTTGAGATCTTTTGAAGACTTGAAAGGCGTCAATAAAGATTGTTTTCCATTATATTTCTTTGTCAATACTCAAGGTGTCGTCCCGTGACGTGTCCATCGACCTCTGAACAGTGTTGTTTGTACCGGGGACGGTGAAAGTGAACTTCATGACTCAGACCTCTCTCTCGATAAACGTCAGCTTTGTGTATATTATCGTGCGTATGTCTTTTCATTTAACTTGTGTACTGGCGAGGACTCAAGTGATTGTTATTTATGGTTTCAAAAGTAATTTTGCTTTCGCCATGTTACGAAAAACCTTACTGATCAATTTTGTCTTTAGAATAAGCAACGCAAGGCAGCTTTGCAATTTATTTCTATCATAGGTAGTATAGTAGGTAGTCCATACATTGAAAAACTCACTGGAACTAGACTTGGGCCGGTTCCCAAGAACAAATTCGTCGATAGATTTGCTTGCTAGAGATGAAATTTTGACATTACTTGTATGAATCTTATGTCAAAATCCTATCAAAATATAAGACTAGCTGTTAAAAGTAGGGTGACTTAGGCATCTCTTCCATTATACTTAACCGCGTCCTATTAGTTTCTTGTTTAAAGCATGGTTTATGATATTTTATGTAATGAACTCAAAAGTAATTCAAAAACTAGGTAGATAACATACGAAAATATACTGAAAACTAAAATTAACAAACTCAATCAGACTAAAACTCATTAAGCCACTTTATATGCGTACTTAGCACGCGATTGTACCATCACAGCACGACATGCAGATACGTAGGTATATAAGTTCATTTAGCATATTCATAACATAACAACAACTTTCATCGAGGAACGAAAGTTAGGTGAATCTGATGCGTACAAGATACATAGTGTAATTATCGTAAAAAATCGTTTATTTATTCGTTTATACTTTTATTGACGATGGCATCTCGAGTCAGTAACAGCGTGTATAAGAACGGAACTGATTTGTAACTGTTCGTAGATAGGGCTCCAGGCTATGTTTCTACAGTGTATTATCTTATAAGAAGCCTTGACTCGTAACATAGGTTCTTTTATTTGAATGTCCAACGCTATTGCAGAGCTGCAGTGGGCATTGTAGTGGATTAAATGTTATAACGCCTCGCCATTGCTTCGATTAAGATATTTATTAACAGTCTGTCTCATAAAAAACTGTTCTAACAAAGAAGGTACCTCTCTAGCTGCTGCTCGTCTAACAGGCGTTAAATTACTCTTAATAAAATGTTACCAACAAATGTATAAATAAGATGTTGCCAACTTTTTGTGTCAATAAAAAGGAACCAAAAAAGAGCACGTAAGACTAACAACATTCATTTTATTTCAGAGAACATACAATAGCTGAATAGAACTGTCCTGTGAGGCATCTAATCCCATTTGTTAGGGCCCAGTAGGTCGGACAAAGAGGTCAAATGTGGTCTGAAGGAGTCACATCTACTTATGTATATATCATTGTCACGGTAAGGGAGGCCATCAAAAAGTTTGATGTCACGCAAACGTGTCGACCCCACATGGAGGGTTGATATGAAATAAAAAATGTCTTTGTTGATTTTGTTCTTTTTATGTGCGCATAAATACTGTTGACTCACCCCTTCCAAATTTATATTTAGGAGGGGTGAGTCAACATTATAATCGTACGTAAATAATGTGATAAAGTATTATAATTAAATTTAAATGGGTTTCAAAAGTAGATATGCATGTAATTGAAACCTTTACAATAAAAATATTATATTTTTTTCAAAGCAAATAAATGTATCAAACATTGATTTTACATTATACTAGCTTCTGCCCGCGGCTTCGCTCACGTGAAGCTATATCAGGAGTAAAAATGGAAGACCAACATTGATGACCTCTTCTTTGTATGGGCCTAGACATCAGGGAGTTCAAGCTGTATCTCAAGATTCGTTTAATTAATTGAGATAAGACGTTCACCAGTTTTTAAGTTGGAGTATATACTTTCTAATAGCGATAATAAAATTAAAATCTATTAAGTAGTTTTTGCTCCAACCCGTAACAAACAGACAAACAGACAAGAATTTTAAAAATCACATTTTCGGATTCGGAGACATATAAATACCATAACCCACGTGTTTTTTTTTAAATATCTTCAATGTACAGACACATCTTTTTTACAATTTTATAATAGTAGAGGTTATAATAGTAGATTATATTATTTGAGTAAGTTAGACAAGATTTGTAACTTACTTATTATTTTCTGAATTGATGTCAAGTTCTACACACAGTTTTCACTTGGTTACCGGCTGAATGGTCGACATTGGCACCCTTGCCCATTGAAAAAAGTTTGTCAAGAATTTTGTCTAATTTTGAGACAAAGCAAATTTTTATTATACTGTACGTGTCCGATTTTAATCTTTTCCGCCATAAACGTTTTGATAGCCTTTTCGAAATGACTATAATTATCTCGACGCAAATCTAGCCTGAACATGCACAATTTTAGTTCAATCACATGTTCACAAGAACAATAATGGCGTGCAGCGACTGTCACGTAACATTGCAGTGCATCGTTCAGATCACGGCGGATCAGAGAAAGTGTTCAGATTCATTGACCCTTGCCGTCGCGTGCTTAGACAAAATCAATTTACCATCCACTCTCGCTCTCGAATGGATGCGTTAACCGACTAACACTGTGGTTATTACGTGTTACGCTTGTTACGAGATCATCGCTGATTATATCTGTAAGGGAAAGTTATAAGCTGTGTGTACCAAACAGGTCCGTGCGCTACCCTGAAGGCGTCATAGCCTCGTAATATTTTGATCATCGGTACGCTTTCTCTTTTGTCAGGAATTTTTTTTTTTTATTCTTGAGAGGCTTACGCTTGATCGCCAATTCGCCTGATGTTAAGCGACACTGCGACCTAACATGGAGCGCGCTTCCCTAGAAGAAACCGATTCACTGGTGATTTAAAGACACCCAGATTAATTATTTCTATTTTTAATTCTACACATTGAGTTTCACACAAAATCGAGAGAGGCCATCGATACGTTGGCTCGTTTCTACCCTTATTCCCTAGATATTTTTTGTATGGCATAGTGGGCATACGAGCAGACGAATCGCCTGATGGTAAGCAATTACCGGCGCCCATGGACACCCGCATCACCAGAGGAGTCACAAGTGCGTTGCCCGCTTTTTAAAAGAGTCTCCGGTATTCACTCACTCGGCAAAACACAACGTAAGCTTTGTTTACGCCGGTTTTCTGTGAGGCCGTGGTATCACTCCGGTCCGCCGGAGTTAGGTTAAGTAAGTAGTTGTTAACGTTTTTTAAGATTATTATGTTACAACAGAAAAGTATAGAGTTTCCGTAATAAACGCTGTTACTATATTTAAATGAAGCCGTTTCTTTTTCGACCCTGCATTTCCGGTTATTAACTTTAATTGAATCATTTATCTGTAATAATTATTGGTCAACCCTTCACTGTTTTAGGGTTCAATATTGGGAAACCACGGTCAACCCTTCACTGTTTTATGGTTCAATGTTGGGAAACCACGAAGCATGGACTTTATTGTCAACAATTTAATTAATAGGCAGGGTTGGTAAACTGTGATACTTAGGTAAGTATGAACGAATTCCTACGCAGTGCTAATTGCGCACAACAGAGGGAAACCATACCAGTGCCCATAAAAAAGCAAATAAAATGTGTTCTTTTAAAAACATTATCGTTTTAAAATTGTTCTGCAAACAAAACGACGCGCATGACTTTTAGAGGTGTTAATAACCGCGAAAAAGGTATTACCAACCATTACATTCGAAAGTCACCAAATGTTTTATTTGCAAGTTAATTATCACCATTACCGGATACACTTTCCATTTCTACTCCTTTCAGTTTTTACCGACAGAAATTATGGGTTGTATTTTCTTATTTTATTTTCTTTATAATTTATCATACCTATCGGCAATAAACTACCAAGGTTCGATTCCCAGTTCAAGCAGTGTTATCGGTATTTTCTATGAAATTCTCAAAACTGGCGAGTTTGAATTTGCTCGGCTTGCATCGGACATAACATATCAGTAGAACACGTCTGCCTAACCCACCTGGGAATATAGGCGTTATGTTAGGCATGTTATGTTATCGGCAAACGATTAGAGTTCACGCTTTGCTGATCGTTACGGCTTCAATGTCTAGGTTAAGGTTAAATTATTACAGTAGCAACGTACTTACTTAATAGACGTACGATGATTTGTATACATGGTTATTTGTAAAACACTTACAACCTCGCAGGTATATATTCCTAATATGAAAATCAACAACTTTTGTTCTACTTAAAACAAAATAAAAACTATAAAGATAATTGGCTTCGATTGCTCCTATAAAACCCCTCACGTTAATTTTCCTCCGATATGTAGACATCGGCCAGTTACAATTTCATAATATTGTGGTATGAAACCAAATTGTATTTTTATTTAGAAAAATTGTTATAAAGTAGATATAATCCGTTAATTTATATACAAAGTAAATAAAAAATAAATATTTATCACTTGCGTTATATACTCAGAACAGAATATACGTATTACCGCTAATTCAAGGCTAGCTATGCTCCGCATACAAACGTATTTATCTATGTTTTATCATGCTAACATGACGTCTAGACAAACAAACCGAAGCCCATACTTATTATAATTATGATATGGGAAAACATAGTTTTTCATTATCATAAAAGGAAGTAACAAAACTTAAGAAAGGTTACACAAACATACCTTTCGAGTAATTTCAAGGGAAGGGAGTTTGTCACTGTCAACAAAACTTATGTTCCATTCTGTATTCAAAAATTTAAATTTACAATTGGGCCGTATTTCCATTTAGCGCTTTTTACCAGTCATTTGCGCGAGCGCAATGTCTTCCGGTGAATGTTCACGTAATTGCGTTTCCGTCAGGTGCACCGGGCGGCGCCGCCCGACACTAGTGTTCGGCCCGTTTACTCGATAACTACCTATTGTTTACGCTAATCATCGATGTGTTAATTGCTATTTTAAATGGGCACTCTACATTATGCGTCATTTGTTAGCAGAGCGCAGCGCTAAGTATAACCGGTTAGCAAAGTGCAACGAAACCGAAGTGTCAATATTATCTCTAAAGCCGATATAGTGCCACAGGTTAATAATGCACTTTATACAGACTCATATTTTATTTTAAATGACTATGCAATATATCCTATTTTATCTAAATTTGTTAAAATATTTATACACAAGAGAAGTACTTAACCCATTTTAACGAGGAAAGATCGAACATAAAACAAAAACAAAGAACGTTCAGATGCGCCTGCGCCCGTATCGAGGGCTAATGCGTTTTTGATTGGCGCCGCTCAAAGCCTGCACTTTCACTAACGCATGGAGCGTTTACGTTATGGTTTCTTTAGTCTGTATCTGTTACATTCACTAAACATCGTGTTCTGCGTTTACTGCCATTAGTCTGTAATACGAGTTCTCGATTGAAAATCACGATACGAATTGCATATAAGATCGAAAACTAGCGCGGGTTGAATCGATTATACACTTTCTCCATTCTTTATGGTCTTTCACCGACTAAAATCTAAGTCCTTCTATTTAAACTTTTACTACTAAATTTCTAACTAAAAATGTTCCGAAAAAGTGCAAAAGTACGTCAAAAGTTCATAACGGTTAAGACCAGTTTTAGGGATTATTGCGAGAGTCAAGGCGTACACTGTAATGGATGATCGCGCCAAAGAAATTGTAACTTAATACAAAGTTATGCGTTTTCGCGGCACGAGCTCACTTTACGAGGCAATAAACCATGACGTGTCGAGCCTCTATGACTGAGCAATATTAAGAACTATGCCCGACCTCATTTGTATTCCACTCAACCATAAATCGGCAGATTGTTGTATCCAAGAATCTGTACAGATGTCATTACCGAACAGATCAATGGCACTAACTCGGGGTCTGACTTTTAAGTATTAAAATCTATAATACTAAATTCAAGCCATCACTTCATAGGTACAATAACGTATGAGGTTTAAAACAAATCGGTTTAAACGCGAACTTCTTAAGTAGATAAATCGTAGTTAAATGCGAATATTTGCAGTAAAATATCGTAAGTACACGAAGTTACTACAAATGTTTTATTGATTTAATGGAGTTATTCAACAACATTATTCAAAATGGCGCCATCTACGCTTTCTTCTTCTTCTTGTTTTTTTTTAACAAAGAGTGTACTTATAGGTTAAACCAAAATTAAAACAACAAAACGCCACATTCTGTTAATTTAATTTATTCGTTACTAGATCACTGTACAAAATACGGTATTTAAATATATATGCGAACATGATTTCTAATAGAAATTACTCTTACAAAAGTACCTAAACGTCATATTTTAGGGTTAGCGGGACAAAGTTAATGGACTTCAGTAAACAGTAAACACAGCCATAAGACGTTTGTCATTGGTTATTGTTGACCGTTTAAAGCATGCTGTTTGTTAACCTTCTTGGCCTTGCCTGCAATTATTCAATCAAAGAAAAACTAACCAGTTATTTAAACGACTGCAAAAAATCATAAATACAAAATCCATTCCAAATAAACCATCGGTATACCATCTTCGGAAAATTCTGCAAATATGGCAAAGACCATGACGTCATAACATAAAGCAGTTTCCATTTACTAAGAGACATAATGGCAACCTTCATTCATGCCAAGCTTTAATGCACTTCATATATTTCAACAAGAAATGTGTTTCATTTGACTCCCTACTAAAAATACATGGGAGTCGCAGACCGTTAATGACTTTTACCAGTCGCAAAGATAACAGTATAACATTGTACAAAGTAGTAGGAGAACAAATAGGAGGGACGATATACACACGCTGACCTTCAGACTCCACGAGGACAAGGGCGTTCCGCCCTTGCACTTCAGCCAACGCCCGTTCCAAAGTTGCGCGCCCCAAGTCGTGAGATTTAATCAATCGAGTCTTTATAGATTTGTGGCAGTAACAAAGTTATCATAGGCGAGTTTGAGGCAGGAAAGTTAGTGTTAAGGGACGAAGTAAGGGTACATCCGCGACCTCCAGACTGCGCCCTGAGCCCCGACAAGGGCGCCACAGTGCCCTTGCATTGCGCCCAATGTCCGCCCTTTGCTGTAGCGCTGCGCCAAGTAACTCAACCGGCTTTTCAACGCGTCATTAAGTAATAAATGTGTCGGCCAACGGTGACACCATCAGAGACGGAGTTTACGTTTTAATTTATTGACAGTAATGAGTGAGAGATGAGTGATGAGAGCCAGTGATTTAAGTGAAACGTGCCATGGTTAAGAAATCGGAACAATATAATATGTAGTATTTATAACAATTATTTTAGTTAATGTTTATGTTAAGCATAAGGATATAATGATGTATATTGTATGTATGTATGAAGGTTTTGTAATGTCTGTAGAAACCTGTAGAACTCATGGCTACTGGGGCAAAGAGGTTCTCCAGTGGAAGTGGAGACACACCGAAAGACGCAGCGTAGATTATTATACGATTTCCACACGTTATGAAAATTATCGTTTAATATTATGAGTACCTTTTGAGGAAAAGGAATGTATCTATAATAAATGAAACTTATAATTTTTTTTGACTTAATCACTACTTTCAGAAGGATAAAAATTCTGGTACATTAAAATAATTTCGGTCCAGCTGTGTTGAGTCAATTTTAGATCTCATTTTAAGCTAATCTTGTAATTCCGTACCCAAAGGGTAAAACAGGACCCTATTACTAAGACTCCGCTGTCCATCCGTCCGTCTCTCACCTGGCTCACATGAACCGTGATGGTTAGACAGTTGAAATTTCCAAAGATGTATTTCTGTTGCTACTATAACAACAAATACATACTTACTAAAAAACAGAATAAAGTAAATATTTAAGGGGGTTCCCATACAACAGACATGATTTTATTTGCTGTTTTTATAGGTAATGGACTCGCACTTGGCCGGTTATTTTATTATTTTTACGAGTTTTAAATCAATGCAATGCTTGCATTTCACAATTTCTTGCAAGCTAAATTAGAACCCACTTCTCCTATCCCACGGAGTAGAATTTTTACGGGTTGATTCAGTTACAAGTACAATGCATTGTTAGTTTAGTAGAACACCGTTTGACATTAACAAACCTAGAGTAAATCTGGATTATGTTTTTAATTACCTACCATCATTACCCTTCAAAGCCAGCATTACAATTTACAGAATATAATTTACCATTTGTCTTCAAGCCCCCGCCCCCCTATCCAGTCTGATATCAAAATTTATTATCTCTAATAGGTAATTTCGCTGGCTTTTGTTAAAAGTTAAAAAGCAGACGCATTTAAATTCAGACTCTCATTTTTATTTCGAAAGTTACGCATTTTCGTTCGAAAATATATTTTGTTAAAGGAAAGTTATCACGTTGCGTAGTACCCATTTTAATCCGTGGTTCAATTGAGCACCTGACGTCATTTATATTCAATTGTGCGTCCGACCTCGTTGGGGTGGCAACAGCTTGGAGGCAAGTACTTTACCTTAATTAGCTTTGTATCAAATGTTATCTGAAAATAATGCGGTTAAAGCCTAACTAATATCGCAGATATTATGGAAGTTATTAGTCATCAACATGAACGTTAAATCATAATTTATAACATACTATCTATCACACTTATATTTCATTAAGGGATAGGCAGAGGTGTACTTATGTACACCAACAGTTGGCTGGTATATTTAATTGCTATGAAAAAGGGAGGCCGTTCAATTGCAATTAACCATGCAAACACACAAAAAATTGCATAGAAAATCCCAAAAACACTGCTCGATCTGGGAATCAAATCCAGGCCCTCTGTATGTAGCAGTCGCGCTTTCGATAACTGGTACACCACTAAAAGTGGTGTACCACTCACACCTCTGCCTAAGCTCTCGGGTAAAACAGACGTAATGGTAGGAGGGTTCGTAATTCACCGAAATCGGTTTTTTGGCTCTAATGAAACGTGTGATAAACGAGTTTCATTTGTTGTCTCAGCTACAAATGAAGCCCACACGTGGGCGTATTAATCTCCAAATGCTAAAACTTTTCCTAAGTTTTAATTAAAACGAATAAATATTTCTGGCTGGTGCCCGTTAGTGCGTGCCAAGTATACTAATGTTTATTCCTACACTTGATTGCCAAAAGGTAATAAAGTTTGGGCGAACATCGTTATGACGAAACTGAATGTTAGTAAGAGCGAGATGAACAAGCGATGGTCGTGACTCGTGATGAACATATAAGATTTGATGAATTAAGGATGAGGTATGATATGTAAAGAGGATATTAATTTAAGTGTTAAAATTACTTCCTTCCAACAAAATATTAACATGGGAAGTTCCACTAAGTATCTAAATTGATTTCTATCTATACTAATATATAAAGCTGAAGAGTTTGTTTGTTTGTTTACTTGAACGCGCTAATCTCAGGAACTACAGGTCCGATTTGAAAAATTATTTCAGTGTTAGATAGCCCATTTATTGAGGAAGGCTATAGGCTATGTAATATCACGCTACGCGGACGAAGTCGCGGGCAGAAGCTAATAAGTAATAAAATGCATAAGTCGTCGTGAGCAAAACAGGCGCTATTTACTTAAGTGTTTTAGTCTCTTGTACAAAGAAACAATGAAATCCTTATGTAGCGCTCACTCACTTTTATCAGCCATCAGCCCGTCACACAGTTACTGTGACCCAATTTTTACAGCGCATAACCCACAAACACAACTGTAAATAAAATGTCGTGAAAACAATTTTTCCAGCTAATGTTGTATTGTCAAACAACGTTACTCTCACGGGGCCGTAAAATAATGAGATATAACGGCTATGAACACTACTTAGTACTTATTCTAAAAAGGTTTGAAACTGATTATTCATTATGTTTTTTTTTTTTCATTTTCTGTTCACATTTTTTATTATTATTTAGCAGTACGAGTGACTTATTAAATAAAAATATTTTCTATAGTTAAAAAGCAAAAGGACTGTACCTATGTTATTTCAAATAATTTTCAACTCGGTCATTTTAAACTGTAAAGTGTAGCACTTATCTTTACATTAAGACGTAAGTAACAATGAATTGGAATGCTAACAAAAGAGTGTAGCGAATAACGTAACAAATAACTAATGACTTACACTATTCAAGACTAGAGCTTGAAAAGCCAGAATAATATTACATAAGCGATGTAATTTACTTAACAAAGTAGCACCGGTGCGCAACACAAAAACAGCATCACCGAACGTATCCTCCACAATACGGAGGAGGTAACATTTCGCAACGTCTCACCATAGCCTGCTCTTGCGCAAATCGCTGTGACGTCAGCGCGTTTGGTTCCGGCTTCACTTTCGCGAAACACTTTCACCGGTCGGGGCATGGCGCCGGCGGACGCGACGTGTGGCCGCCCATTGTCATTCCGTTCATGACAATCGATAACCGGTTAAAAATCAACACCATTATTCGGAAAACACTATTCACTATGTTAACACGTCAATTGAACGTTGTTTTAAAATTTAAATATCATTTTGATGATTTTTACAAAAACGAAAACTAAATTGTTTTATTTAAATATGTAATACGTATAAAAATAGAAGAATATACACAGACCCATTTGAATAAATTCTATATAATAACACAAGAATACGGAACTTACGAATTATGTATTTATTAAAATGGATTTTCTGAAACAAAGGTTTTAATCGATATTTTTTGCAAGACAGCTATCGTTAGTCTTGACCAGTTTCTTTACGTAAGGCGAAATGTTAATTCTTGCATTCATGACTACTATGTCAAAATGACACATCGATGGGCTCTCTAATTTGGAAGCTCGCGAAAGGCGAATTTCACCTGAGTCATTCGCATGATCAACCCATTAGATATCGTTGCATAACCGAGAGGTCGGATTTGTTTTGCTATCACGTAAATTATCTGCAATATTTTTTTGGTTTCATATTTATTACGTCAAACTTTAATAGTGCTGCTAGTCGTGTTGGTGTTTCGAAGTTTTCGAATTAGAAAGTTATAGATATCGGGGAATTATAGAAAGGCTTTGTTTACGAGTTGTTTATTTTACAACGTTTATTAAACTAATATAATTTGAGAGAAACGTCTAGAATATGCTAAGAGCTATAAAAAATAACGTAAAACGATCACAAATGAGGCAATTTATCTTTATAAAAATCGACACTTTCAATATCGTTTCAATATGACCCGAACAGACGAAATAAATTCGTGACAAAGCAATCAATCTCCAAACCGATTTGTCCGATAGACGACCAGTCGACCACTTTCATAAATATGTTTCTAGTTTTGTCAAAGTTGTTAGCCATAACTCAGCGCCAGTAGAAAACGTGCTAAAAGTGTGCATATAGGCCTACTTAGTGGAATCATATAAAAAACAACAATGTATTTACACATTTCTTGAACATTAGAAACTACCTACTTGTGTGCTGTAGGTAGGTGTTGCTGAAATAATTGTTCGTATAATCGCTACAGCGACACATAAAGCAAATGAAGTGTCATTCACATTGTAAGCGCACCCATCTTTTGAGCACATCTTTCTAGTACGCGGACATAAAGTAATATGACCGTCTCACCCCGATAGTTCTAAGACCAGTATAACAATTAATATCATCACAGATTCGCAGTCGACGCTTCTCACACTTTCTAGCTCCATTGTGCCGCATTGAAACAATCGCATCTCTTTTATTAACTGTCGTACGTATACTGATGAAATCACAGCTTTATAATTTCTTATAGAAATTTGTAATCTAGATATTGCACTTTCTTTACGCGTACACGTAAACAAATCTTTTTTTTTTTTCAAGTAATACTAGGGTAAAATTGTCAAGGGATCTGCTATTTGAATTATATCAGAATGATGACTGACAAGGCTAACAGATTTCGTAGACAAAACAGTCAAGAACAACAATTCTGAGTCATTGAAATACCATTTTGATTTTTATTAAACAAAATAGTGGACTTGGGGCCCTGGTTTTCTACATCTCATCTTGCATTTCAGACATTTTACTTAAGATTACAAATTGAAAATTAGTTATTTTTAAATTGATTTTCTTAGACGGTACACCTTCATCTAGGGGACACATACGTTTATAACATACACTTACTCACAGAAGAGTATTTTTATTTGTGAAATCAATCTTTTTTTCAATCAAGAAATCATTTTTTTTGCCAATCAAATGTTGTGTTAAGGTCACAAGACTTTACAATACAGTTTACTGAAAAAAATACCTTAAGGCTCTGTGACACACTATATTTTAGATCACCTAAAAAAGAGTAGACGGGGGTGATATCCACGCGTTGACCACTATTTTTACAGTGTGCCACACTGCTTAAAGAGCGTTTTACAATAACTGAATTGAGAGGCGATGCGGTGCTGAGTTGGTCTAATGGTCGACCACCTCTAATCTAATTGCATGTTCCCTCTCAACTTGATAGGATCACGCATGGCCAGTAATAATGACAATAATGGGTTAAAGAACTGCTTATGACTGTCAGTATTAATTTCATGGAAACATGCCAAAATCGTGTCAAAGAAAACTGCATTTTTATACTGGGTGAAATTGAATAGTGGCGACAAATTAAAATATATAATTCTATGGGTAACATACAATATTTACAGCACGTGTTTAAGGAAATTAATAACTTTTTTAGTATTTTGAAAAGAGTTTACAGCGACCCGTACGCTTCTGCTGCTGCTTTTCTTGTTAATACAAAAAAAAAGTAGGCAAATAATCGAAGTGCATAGCGTTGCCATACTTCACTTGGTAACTGTCTGAGGAATGGATCGAGCGGACGATGACCATAGCTTAGATTACACTATCTCCTATGACAAATAAGATATTCTTTTGTACTATTTAGATTATTGAAATAACATTTTAAAATGAATAAGTAACGGTTACTGAACCTACCATTTCAACATATCACATGTTTTCAAAGTCATCCTGTATACGGAAAGATGCCACTATGGCAACCCACTTTCCGACTGGCCCTGCCTTCAGGTTTTTTATGCAAGTATGTCGCAGTTATCAATACCAGTTTCTTTTTATTGGAGTGCGGCAGAACCATATGGATAACGATATCGTTCTAGGCGCGCCTGTGGGTGTATAGTATAGTAGGTTGGCCAACATCGTGAAGCTATTTGGATAAGATTTCATGTTTTACATCCGAAAAATGAAACATTCTTGCATAAATTACTGATTACTTATATATTTATTCCAAAAAATTTACTAATAAGTAGAAAATGCATTGAAATTACAAGCATAGCAAGCGTCGACTTTTAAGTTTATCATTTAGATATTTACTTTATGAGATACAGGTCATACACGTTGATAGCTATCTTAGAGGTTCTGGGTTCGAGTCCCAGATCGACCAGTGTTATTGGTGTTTTCTATGAAATTTTCAGTAGCAGCTCGGTATTTGGAATTTGTGTTTTTTGGCAAACTTGTCTATAAAACCTCCCTGGACTTCCCGTGGCTTAGAGGTTATAGCGTCTGGTGTATCTAACCAGAAGACGCAGGTTCGAATACTGCCCGCAAGTCAAATTTTTCCTTCCCTAAAATAACTTTATAGGTAATCTAAGCATATTCATCTCTTAATAGTATTAAATAATATCTCGGTACAGACATACAAATTGTAGTCTAGTCTAGTCTTCCTGTAAGGTATCATAAACATGACGCTATCGACTGTTAGAACATACAATTACCACTAGTTAACAGCAAAGTTGATTGCACTTTGGTTAGCGTTTATTATAATTTTAACTAATATTTCCTTAATTAGCAATGTTAATAGATTTTTTTTAAGCAAAAATGAGTAAAGATGGTTTATTAGCAACAAAATTACCACCGCGTTGTTTGGTTTTGTGGTCTGTTTTATCTCCAACGTAACTCTATGGCTTTAATTAACTTCTATTTGTGTAGTAGAGCGGTTTAACATTGAAGGTTTATTTAACATCTGAAAATTTTATTTTTCTATAATGTCTTGAGCTACACAATAGTCCGTGCCGTGGTATAAAGATTAAGCAATCAGAGGCTTGATAGCAAGCATCGAAGACAGTTCCCGGACATGCAAAGAACAGATACAATGTACCGATATGCAGGGAACACAGGGCAGGGCAAATATAGGTCACCATATC
Source organism: Acronicta leporina (assembly GCA_947256265.1). NCBI lineage: Eukaryota > Metazoa > Arthropoda > Insecta > Lepidoptera > Noctuidae > Acronicta > Acronicta leporina. The sequence continues at coordinate 3,072,925 of OX366523.1, forward strand.
GGATATGGTCACCTCGCCCTTGAAAAATGTGCAATCTAATCAGTTTTATTTATTTACTACACGTTGACCTGCCATTAAACTTCAATAAAAAAAACAGCTGTCAAAGGATAACGCTTACAACGCCATCTACTGGCATTACCGACACCAGCGTACTAAGCCGTATTGATTTTTGACCGTATTTTGTTTTTGTGACATAATCCGTTCCCGATATAAAATATGAGAAAATAAATTTTCGTTTTCGTGTTTTAATAGTTATTCTGCTATTTGGAGTGAGACAAATTCAACAAATCAAAGATCATAAAAATCGGTCCAGCCATTTTTGGGTTAAAATTATGTTACTAACACGTTTTAAGGGCTATTAAATTATGCTAATTAAATACAAAATTGTACAATCACAGTGTTGAAACCGTTGACAGATTGCCTTTGACAATGAGTACAAAGCTCATTAATCGAAGACAACCACCATTTTTGATAAATTATTATAAACAGTGAGACTATGCAAAGGATAAAATATCAAAGCTGAAATTGATTCGAATTTAATACAATAATATATAACCCTATATTATTGTATTCAGTTTCAGATTAAAATAAAATTTAGTTTTGTTATTCATATATCGTACCTCAGGGAGGGCGTCTCATGTTTTAGGAATGTTTGATAGTTATAATATAAGCTACTGAATATGCTTTAATGATCTACATAATTATTTTCGATGTCTTTCAACTTTAAACAGAAAGAAATCGTGTCAATGTGATTCCAAATTTCTGAAACCACGTGTTTAAATTTCGTGACGGGAGTAAAGATCAAAGTCGTGCATAAGCAATGGAAGGTTACTAGCTCACCACCTAAGAGCTGAATGACGTGTTTTTACTGAAATACTTGTTTTTCAGCGAGACACAAAAACTATACCTAAGACATTTTGTCAATACTGCAGTAAAAAGGCTACAACAAAATGAATTGTTTATTCAGAAAATGTTGGTCTATTTTACTGGGCATGGAATATTTCGCAGATAGCATGTGAAAAATCACATGAAATAATTTTTCACACACCGCACCTGCGACGTTTTTTCACATAGCCTGCTCAAAATCGCATATCACTGAAATTGCACATTAATGAAATCGCATTTTGCTCACGATTTCATTGTAAGCATAAAAATCGCCACAGTTGCGTGGCGATAAATAATTTAGAATTCATTGAGGACGAAAAGTAGCAGGCGGCGAAAATTCACATGTGGAATCACTATGAAAAATAATGCAATTTTTTTATGGGATAGGGGGGCAAACGAGCAGACGGATCGAAGCATGGCTTTCCTAGGGTCATTCGTGCCGAAGCACAAGTGCTTATTAGTTAACTATTAGGGTACTAACTGTTAATCGCAGTTACACTCGCGTCATGTTAATTTTTATCCGTAGTATTTTAACCCTGGACGCAAAAAGAGGGGTATAATGTTTCTGTGAGATCAGGCTATCAATTTTCTTCATAATTTTACATGAATTTTCAGACAGACAGACATAAATCCTAAAAACAGTCCAGCTATTTTTGAGTTAAATAAGGTGTAACTTAGGTACCTACCCGTCTTTGTTTTATATACATAACTCAAGATTACCAAACACTAAATATCGAGATGTAGTCACCTACTGAGAACAAACAGGACATCATCCAATGGCCGTACCACTGATAGACCAAAATTTAAGGCATAACAGCTATTTAATAAACAAACATACCTGTTTCGATCACTACTTTTTTAGAGTATCACCGAAACATGCTAAATGTTTTTGTCTCATTCTGACTTCATAATGCGATCACGTCTAACTAAATATGGGCGTGGAACAAGAAAAGCTATGGAGCCATGCATCATTATCATGACAGATACTTTAAAAACTAAAACTTTTACCGATATTTTATTTGGTGATAAAAAAATATGACCATTCTAAATCAACACATCAGATTAGACTATTTTAAAACTTCTCATACCTACCTACCTACTCATATATATTTTATGTAATACTAGCGACACGCCCGCGGTACATTAAAACCTTCCTCATGAATCATTCGGCCTATAGCGAACAAACAGCAGAAGCAGCGGGGGACTTTTTTTTATAATATGTAAGGATTTCGAGTACCTACCTACTCTAGACCGTGTAGGTGTAGGTATAGAATAGTGTATAGGGAATGATTTAGGCTTGTGTAGTATGTACTATTAGGAATTCATTCCCAACACAGACTAGTACGAACTATTCCTTTTCCTTTCTAGTACATCATTCCTTTAGTACTTCGTCGTTCGTCGTAGTCTCTGGCTCTCTAGTTCTGTACGAACTACGAACTGAGCGGTGAGCGACGGAGCGCTCCGTCGCTCACCGCTCATTTGATCTCGACTAGTACATTTGAACGACTGTACTATTAACCGTCGCTCACTAGCAAGAACAAAGCTATTTTGTACTTTATGTCTATGCTCCCAGTGATTAATTTTGTTCACTTTTCCTTCATTGAGCTACTGTACTAATAGGACTGTACTGTACTAATAGTACTAGAAGACCGAACTAGTACATTTGAACGATTGTACTAGTACGGAGCGCTCCTTTCATAGTCCGAGCAAGAACAAGCCTAGAATGATTTTAAGATATCATTGAAAAAAAGTAATCAACTAATTTAGTGAGCTTTGAGTGTGTTCGCGATATTTACTAAAATATTAATATTTAATAAATAATTTTACTTATTTTTATAATTACTTAGAGCGAGATAGCTCGGGGCTGTATATCATTTGCAAATTCAAGAAACATAACATACTTAATTGAATCTAACATCAAAACAAACAGCGTTATTTCATAACTCTATGAATACATTTCGTATTTACGTTAGAAAACATTACGTAATCCTATCTTACTTTCTCTTAACCGAAAACTTTGAAGAGAAACTAAATGGAATCTCGATTGTCTTCAGCTACGTCACCTTATAGAACATGCCTCAAGCTGGGTCTCACTATCCAGAGATGGAAGCTCTCGAATGAAGTCGGATCGTGCGGTCGTCGTTTCAATCGGTTTTTAGAATTTTTTAAGTCTTGTAACGAAACTGCCTCATTAGCCAAGTTGTCCTGAGCGCGACTGCTACACTAGAGGTCCTGGTTTCGATTCCCAGGTCGAGCAAAGTGTTATTGGGTTTTTCTATGAAATTCCCAGTAGCAGCTCGGAGTTAGGAATTTGTGCCCGGTTAATGGCAATAGGCTCGCCCCCTATTACATAGCACCTAAACATACCGGCGAACTGCGGGTGTACATTAGTACGCCTCTGCCTATCCCTTCGGGGAATACAGGCGTCATGGTATGTCATGTCATGTAACGAAATGGTCTAGGAAATTTGCGACATTAACTATACAACATCCAAGACTAAGAACTAAAATCTTTCCTTAAAGATACACAACAAGTCAAAAACTTGCCTAAAACTGTGCCAAAGGCCAACATTAACAAATTTAAACTACTTTTAGCTACAATAAGGGCGTATCTAGAATTTATGTAATAGTTCTACAAATTGCGGAAAACCAATAGGAATTTGAATTTGGCGGTCTCATATGAACAGTCAGCCTTAACTGGTTTACTAATCGTGTGTGGCTGTAACTACGGGGTAATGAAGTTCGAGTTTTACTCGGTACGAGTTCGACACATGCTGCTGTCTCCCCAGATAACAGAAGTTTCATGTGGTTTTTCCGCCATAAAAAATCTTGCCAATTGCAGAGTTGCCAGGTTTCCGTCGGTGGAGACGTACCTTAAGACGAGACTCGAGTAACAATAGAAACTACAAAAACAAAATTTCTATAACACTACAATCACTTCTTCCGCGAGACAAATTTACCCAAAGATTTATTGTTAAAAAACAACAAAAGACTAAGTAAGTAAATAAGCGGGGAGTCACGGTGACCTTTCCACTTAAATTAGCTTAACCCAGTAAGAATTTATGGCGGCTCGGAGACTCGAGGATGAAATCAAGTTGTAATTTAGTAGGTAATTAGAACTCGTTCTGCAATTAACGTTGGAACGCTACTAGTAGCGACACCTAGCGTGCATAATAGACACTGAAATAGTATTCTCAGGCATGGATAGATGGCGCTGGTAGTAGAGAAATTGAAATAGTATAATATTACACAAACATTTTTTAAGCCAAGAGATATTGCAAAACAATGGACTATTTGGTCAACAAACTGATTAAGCTTAAATAATTAAATTAGATTCAAATTGTTCTTGCATCAAACTTTCATTCTTATATTTAAACAATATAATTAAGAGCAAGCAGCGATAGGAAACTCCCGAGGGAGTATCCTGGGGTCGCCTCCAGTGTCAAGTCGTGTGGCCTTATCTAATTTATACAGCTTTTGTTTAGTTTCATATATTTACTTATGGCACGATAACCCCTATTTGCTTAAATTTTGCCGCACCCTAGATAATTTTGGTGACGTCATTTTTTATGGCACTTTTAAGTACACTACTAACATTATACACCATTAATAAAAAGTTCGTGATTTATTAGACACAGAATGTAACAATACGATGAAACAGTAGGTGCCCGTGCCCCCGACCACGCGTTAACTCGCAAATAGAAAATGTTGACTAACTTTATATTGGCTTACATTTACGGTATTACTTGCCTCGGGTATGACAGCATGGGCAAACGCATAATTTTACTCAAATTGTCTTTTCTAGAAGATCCTATTTCCAACCCGATCGCACAAGCTAGTCTGTACCAATCCTTTCTTTGAACATTTCTAAGAACGATCATATTTTTCCTTACTTCAAAAAACGGACTTACCTTGCAAATTATCCAGCATATAAGTCAACAGCTTAGCGGTCCCGTTGTTGTCGTTGTATATCGAGAGCATTTCCTTGCTGAGCGGGTTGCCGCCGAGCCCCAGCAGCTGCAGGTGGAACAGCTTGCCTAGCTCATACGGCAGCACTCGAAGGAAGTTGTTGTGAAGGTGCAGTTCTCTGCAAAGAAGACGGTTGTTATTTCGTGTTGTTACATAGATACTCCTTGTTATTCAATGGGAAAAATTATACTATTCGTGCTGCAATGGGAGAGGATCACATACCTACATAATAATATCAGAGACTGTAATAATAGATTGAAAACTATTAATTTTTAAAGCATCAACATCACTTGTATATCGTCTCCAAAAATGTAGTTAACTATAACAGCAGTTTTAACTACGGAATCAGTAAGTTATTCTACATTCTACTTAAGATTTAAGACGTAAGTTCAGAATGTGAAGGCAAATTTCGACATGGCAGGTAGGACTCGCGGTGGCTTAGTGGTCATAGCGTCTGGTGTATCAAACCAGAAGACGCAGGTTCGAATCCTGCCTGCGATTCGAATTTTTCCTTCACTAAAATAACTTTATAATCTTAGCATGAAAAATGCAAAAAAATCACAAAAAGATAGTTAGTAGGTATGGTAGCATCGTACGACATATAACTAACCGTAAGGTAAGTCGTGTCGGTTGAGAGGCAAAGTAACTTGCTTGTCAATAGATGTTACTGACGTCACCTTTAAGACGTAAGTTCAGAATGTGAAGGCAAATTTCGACATGGCAGGTAGGACTCGCGGTGGCTTAGTGGTCATAGCGTCTGGTGTATCAAACCAGAAGACGCAGGTTCGAATCCTGCCTGCGATTCGAATTTTTCCTTCACTAAAATAACTTTATAATCTTAGCATGAAAAATGCAAAAAAATCACAAAAAGATAATTAAAAATGCAAATTTAACATCTATATCTACGCTAATATATAAAGCTGAACAGTTTGTTTGTTTGTTTGCTCGAATGCGAATGCGCTAGCCTCAGGAACTACTGGTCCGATTTGAAAAATTCTTTCGGTGTTAGATAGCCCATTTATTGAGGAAGGCTATAATAGGCTATATTATATCATCACGCTAAGACTAAGTAACTATTCCACGCGGACGAAGTCGCGGGCGGAAGCTAGTTTCATAATAATCCAGTAGGTAAGTGAATTGTAAACCTCATATTAATCAAAACTCCTTTGGACATAATTCGTAGAATTTGCCATCTAACAATTAAGCATTTAAACAATGTTTCATTTAAAGAATCATAACGTTTGTATACTGATAAGCCAGAGAATCAGCTTTTTGTGGTCATAATTATATGATCATACTTGGCATTGTGCGGTTGGCTACAGATAAATTATATTTATTTATTTCGTACTTTTATAAAACAATGTTTTAAACTTTTAATTAATAAAAGGAGCCGGCGTTTCCTAGCAGACCTCTGAGAAGAGGCTCAAATTGATCTCTCTCACTCGGCCACAGAAAACCGGCGTGAAACAACACTTACATTGTGTTTCGCCGAGTGAGTGAGGATACCGTAGGGCCAAACCCTTATAAAAGGCCGGCAACGCACTTGTGTCTCCTCTGGTGTTGTCGGGCGGCGGTAATCGTTTACCATCAGGCAATCCGTCTTATCACATAAAAAAACTAAATGGGCACAGGCCTTTTCTACGCGCACTGGAAAAGTACCAACTATTCCGTATTTCCAAGAAACATTACCAGATGAATTCTATATTTGAATGCGAACTTAATTAGCGTAAGTTCGTTTCCAGGCCGATTAAAATAACGATCACAAATACCGATTTAGTTACATATCGAAATTGGTACGTCATCGTTTCGGTTCAATGACTCCTGCGGTGGTTATTCGATAATTATAGAAATGTTTTTCATAGTAAATACTTAACCTACATCATACTAGGTACATTAGTTATCACATCCTCAAGAAACAAGCCTCTAGTTTTAGGTATTCCATTTATACACAATTGTTTAGTGCGCGTGATTAGATTAGGTACGGTCTTTAGATATTTATTGTGTGTGTACTTAAAAAAATAATTTTTAACAGAATAAAAGGCCAAGCAAAAAAAAAGTTATTTGTCAAACAGTTTCGGAATTCGTTGCCTTCGCTTTGGTCGGATCTTTAGTATTTGCCACGAACTGATTCGCACATAACATTTTCTTTTTCATTTTCTTTTGCGGTTCTACTTATTATTAAAAGTTATTTGAAACTAGCTTTTGCCCGCGACTTCGCCTGCGTGGCGTGTGCCAAATTTCATCCAGATCCGTTCAGCCGTTCTGGCGTGAAAGAGTAACAAACATCCATCCATCCATCCTCACAAACTTTCGCATTTATAATATTATTAGGATATTAGGACTAGCTTCTGCCCGCGACTTCTTCTGCGTGGACTTCAGATAAAAAGTAGCCCATGTGTTATTCAAGACTATAATCTATCTCTGTGCCAAATTTCATCCAGATCCGTTCAGCCGTTCTGGCGTGAAAGAGTAACAAACATCCATCCATCCATCCATCCTCACAAACTTTCGCATTTATAATATTACTAGGAAGTAGGATAGGATCAATATTTTGTGTAGCTAGTAGAACTTTAAGTAACTCGACGACGATGTCATTTACTCGGTCAATACGTGTTATCGTCATACTTTTCTAATTTTGTGATCAGATCTTCACCAAATATGTAAGGGACCACCTCAGGAGCATACACTTTCATACAAAATGTTGGAGTACAGTACAGGTTGCATACTTGAATGCTAAGTTATTTAGTTTGGTGGTTTTGCAGTGGGACCTACTTCAGGTCCGGTGGAAAACCAAACACATAACACACCAATACGCCTGTATTTCCTGAAGGGTTAGGCAGAGGCGTACTTTAATGTACACCCTCAGTTCACCGGTATGTTAAGGCCCCATGTAATAGGGGTGAGCCTATTGCCAATAACCTTTTGAGCACAAATTCCAAACTCAGAATTTGAGAACTCCAAGAGAATTTCATAGAAACACCCAATAACACTTTGCTCGATCTGAGAATCGAACCCCGGAACCTCTAGCGTAACAATTGCGCAGAACCACTAAGCTAATGAGGCAGTTTATTTTATTAGTTGCATTTGAAAACCAAAGCTCTTTCAAAATACTAATATCCGGACTTATGACTCCATTAATTCAAGCAAACTATTTGATTGTATAGTTTAAAACGTGTAAACATGAACGCAATTAATTGGTACGGATGGGTTCCTAATAAAGACCCTAATTTCTAGAGCTTTATTATGAGCTTACTTATATGCTCAAAGGAGTCTTGTGTTACTGACACGATACTTATGCCCTTTAAGCCTAGATTGCTTGGAATGAATAATTTTAAAACTAAATTGCTATAATTTACGTGATTAACTGTTGCTAAGCAAGCAACAAATTAATTATAATACTCCTACATTTAAATTACTAATCAAAATGTAAACAGGCCTTCGCTCAGTGTTTACAAATATACGTCGATGGCAAAACACACGCGAGAGGTCAATGACCTTGTATCTTAACATAAACGCGCAACTGTATTATACTCACAACAAAGCTAAATGCAAATATACTTGTTTTTATATCCACATATATTATCATGGCAAGATAAAACTAAATTATGTTATTAAATATGTTTTAATCGACAAGAGGTGTGTTATTATGATTAGCTACGGTAAGTCACATTGTGGTATCAATTTGAACTCTTATAATGTCCATGATAACGAATAGAAAGTTCCCTGTACGGTTCTGATAATTCTCATAGTTTGTATAATACATATCTTTCATGTCACACGCGTGAACATTTGTTTAAAATTTCACATAAAATAATCGTAGCGTGTTCCAACAGAACAGTAAAGTATACTAATAAATGCGAATGGATGTTCGTTACTCAATCATATCTTAACTTACCAAGATATGGCCGTGACACGGAGGAAATTTACATTGTGGAACATGAAATAAGATGAATAAGGTGTAAATATTTTTTTGAAGATGTTTTATCAATCTGAAGCTCGTATTTTGAAATAGCTCTCAAGCGATGATTATTTGAAAGACAACATGGATTTTTATCACAGTGACAGAAATCATTAGTACTTTTTTTTAACCCAAGTACCTTTAAATGATACCGATCACTTTAGACAAAAAAAAACATCTTCAATTTTTTTTAAATATTAGTTGGTTAGTTGCTTCAATTTTTTGAGGATACCTGAGCTCCAAACCCTTTTAGAAGGCGGGTAACGCTGCCCAAGGGCGGCGGTAATCTCTTTCCATCAAGTGATCCGTCTGCTCGTTTGCCCCCCTATCCCATAAAAAAACGAAATCCGTAATAACTTCATGAACTACAAAAGCTGATCTTCAAACGGCTGAACAAATTTCTTAAAACATAACTAAGCAGGCACATTCAAACTAGATCCTGATGGCAGAATGTCAGGGATGTCACGTCGCCACATCATAACTAAATGGTGAGGCAGTGTGATATAAAATAACCTTAAGTAGCTGATGCAATCAATATTAAGTTTTTGACAGTTAAAATGACTATGTTTGATGTAGAAAGTCTAACTTTGACTGTATGGTACAATCATATTATATTTCCGTGCGTCTGTTCTATTTGTCTAGCAGGAACCCAAGTATAGTGGTGTGTGCTATTAAAATACCTTCCAATTAACAATTAAGGCCACTCCCTTCACATTCAAATTTCGAATCGATTAATTTCTTTAACAATCTTTTGAATTAGGCACCAGCAATTATGAAAATACCTTACCATATAAAGAAAAACAACGTTTGGAAACTTTCGAATTCATATATCGGAATAAAAATAAGTAATACTTTTTATGGCACACATACGTAGTATTAGCAACCAAACCACTATTAAAATTATCAATGTTTCATCGAATTAACATAAAGGTCGACAGTTTGCAAGTTAATGAACACACGTTCAACATTTGAGATATCAAACGAGGTCACCGTTGTTCACTGATCAGAATTACTTCGAGTAACACACAGACAATCCCTTCTTTATGGCCGTGAACGAAACCGCTTTTTACTAAGTGCATTTGGATGTATACACTATACACGGTACATGTACCAAAACACTTTTTTTTTTACAATTTTTGTCTGTACGTCCATTCCGGCTAATCTCTGAAATGGCTGTGCCGATTTTGACGGGACTTTCACTGGCAGATGTAACAAGGAGTAACTTAGGCTACTTTTTGTTAAATACGACGCGGGTGAGTCGTGTGTTACAGCTACTATTAAATATTTCAGTATCTAAATCATCAAAATTTGATAAATGTTTATCATCATCAGCGTGGATCAGTAGCCCCCCCCCCCCCCCCTATGTGTGCATTTCGCCCTCCTCCGCCATACAAGCGATGCATTCCAAAATTGTGAACCACGTTATCCGAGAATTGATTGACCAAATGTTGAATCGACTGCCGATAACCATACATCGGAGTTTCATCAGTAGTCATTAACCGAGCCAGTTACCGAAAAAGGATTGCTGGCTATCTTTAGATGTGACTGAGAGATGAATATCTACGCCTAGATCCGAAGCTGTATCATTTTTGACTAGTTTTTTTCGAATGAACGCTAACATATTTTGAAAGTCGTTAATGCAAAAGACCAATTCGATTTGGTATACTGATTTCACAGAGGGATAAGTGCTATACACCCACAGATCGCTCATATTTTGAGGTACTTTATGGTGTGTTAAATATTCTAAATCTTTACAATCATAGAAGACTTGAGTTACCCGCAAACAAAAACGTCCTTGATTGTTTTCCTCATTGTTACAGTAGATTAAACCTTGATCTTAATTTGAAACTTATTTACAAAACTGTTACTTAACCATTCTGTATAAAATAAACTTGACATACATTTCAATCTATAAATCCATTTTGGGCTAAATTTTATACCGAATAATGGATTTCTACGGCCTAAATATAATGATGTGTTGTGAAGACATAACCATTAAAATTTAATAATCAGGTATGTAGTTGTGCAATAGGTATGGCAATGTGATGACCCTAAATATGGTAATGTAATGTTATGATGCGTAAACGTCTTGTTGACATAGTTTAACCATCTTTTTAGTTGATTATTTAACTACTTGCGAACAGCCCGCGGTTTCACTCACGCTGCCACGTTCCTAAGACTCAGCAGTGATGTACATCACTACATAGTACCACTACCACTACATACCACTGCAGAACCAGTGGTAATTTAAATAAGCCGTTTTCAGCTGTCACATGAAAGGGCCTATATCGGAACTAACGTGAATCTTCGTTTAATATAGTCGACCTCGGTCAAACTTGGACATCCTTCAACGTCCTCACATCTTGTTATCGCAATATTGTACCAGTGAAGTTTGTAATTCATTTATTTTAAAAGAGTGTCCATGGAGTTTCTTGCCGGATTCTTCTCCATAGGATCGACCTTTTGGAACCGTGCAACTAGAATCACAACGTTTCATAAACGCTTGTAAAAGCTTATTTGAAATAAAAACATTTGAACTTTGAACTTTGAACTGAACTACAACAATACAACCTAAGAACATTGTCTAGTTCGGGAACAGTGTTGTTCAACATATTTTTTTCCAACACTTCAGCGAATATTAAACATACTTATTGAAAAATTAAAGTGAAAAAATCCGTAGTGGTATTTTTCTTCAAGTGTTATCAGATTCATGACCTCATGCCCATAAGCTGTTAATGATGAACTTGGATCAACATAATATCACTGACATACGACATAGCATATTATGCAGAAAAACAGCTAGTTGACTTAAACGCTCCTATAATGACAAACAAATCAAAGTGGACAACGCTAACGTTCCATGATCTTTTCCTTAGAAATCGGAAAGAGAAAGTTAAATACAAATGGTCGGTAGATACTTTCAAATAATGAGTCAATTTTCTTGACAGGTGAGCGAATCTTTAACTTGCAAGCTACTTAGTACTACTACTCGAAAACGAAACGTTATTAGGGTGCCCACTGACGAAGCGAAAGCGACCGCGCGGTTGCATGATTTTCACGATTTTAAACGTTGTTTTCTTGCTGATTTCAGAAGCTTACGCGAATTTTAGACATATTGAATTAAACAACTATACGGATTTTATCGCGTTATATTAGTACAAATCAAAACCCGACGTTTCGGTCCCTTTACAGCGTCCATGGTCACGGGCGGACTGACAGTTGTTTTCTTGGTTGGATTTGTACTAGGAACCCGCGCGAAAACGTTTGCATCGTCAGTAGACGACCTTATAGGTTTATTAATTCTAAGAGCATACTACTACTGTATTTCTTATATTATACTGACATATTATTTATTGTAAATCGTTCATTAAATAAACGGTTAGTCGGTATTATCATGAAAATCGTCATGGATCCTCACATTACCCAACTGGTACCGGCTAAAAATCAAACTTGGTGTCCCTTGCTGAGGTTTCGTCACTTATGAGATCCGCCACTAGTTCCCACGCCCTACCATCGATCTACCAACGTGGGATCAGGTGGTCCCACCTAAACAATAGGTACACACAAATATTTACCTTAGTTGTATAAGGTCTCCGAGCTCAGCGGGCAGCGATTTCAACCTGTTGTTGGATATATCGAGCGTGTGCAGATTGCTCAGAAGGTTGATGTCGGGCGGGATCCGCTGCAGCGAGTTGTCGTTGAGATACAACGCGGTCAGGTGCGTCAGTTGAAACAGTTGGGGCGCGAGGGCGCGCACACCTCCTGTTACCTGGAAACATTTAAAATTATATAAGGCGATTGAAACTGAGGGTGTAATTGTGGGTGTGTTGGCGCCGACACTAATGTATGGTAGTGAAAGTTGGGTATGGCAGAAGAAACATGAAAGTAGAATAAATGCTGTAGAGATGAGAGCGTTGAGTAACTTTGAAAGATGGTGAGAAACAGTGTGATAAGGGTGCAAAGATTGAGAAAGGAATGTTAAGGTGGTTTGGGCATATAGAGAGGATCGATGAACAGAGATTGACGAAACGAGTATACATGGCGAGTACGGATGTAAGAGTTGGACAGGGCCGACCTCGACGAACGTACCGCAACCAATTTGCGGCCGTTCTCAAAAAAGGTCAGGTTAGGAGCACCCTAAACCGACGACCATGCATGAGGAGGATAATGAACGTAGAAGAAGCGAATGTGGTGTGCCAGGATCGTAGCAAGTTGAAATCTATAGTCTCCGCCTACTGCAATGGGAGACTGGCGACAGGGAGACAGATATTTATGTATGTTTATTGAAAATAAAGTAAGTATACTGCTACATAGAAACACTGCCTCCTGAACTAGGTTGATACCCTGTATCTCTGTATTATATAAAGGTCAGAAATAAGGTATTCAGAGGTCAATGGCGCTAAGTGTATTTAAAAGAAGGCAAAACAGAATCCTTTTTTTCTATGAGATTTTCGAGGTAGTTGAAAGATAAACAGGGCAACATCTCTTAGGCCAGCAATAAGACGAAAATATTGTTAATCTTATAATTTGTTTTTGGATATCATTGACAAAGCAACAATACAATACGTATGGAAACTATTAGGAAAGGAAAACTTTTTACGCCGCATACGCATTACGGCATCGTATCTTGACACTATTGCATAAATACAAGTGTAAAGTGACAATGTCTACATTGCATTTTAAGTCATGTTAGAGGAAACTTTAATTCTTACCTTTACCAAACGCTAAATTTATTCTAATAGGATAAAGCGTAACTTTTATTGAGGTCAGCAAGTTAATAAGATGCTGATTTACCTTAAATACTAGGTTAATTTAAAACATTATTTTTATCTTCATTGCCATATAAGTACAATATCAGGACATCTGAACAAAGTACTTTAAAATAATACTAATAGAATAGAATAGAATAATAAATAGAAACCTGAAATGTTATGATTACGTTTTTGAACGGAGAATAAACCTTCATAATCGTTGGGTGAGAAAGGGTAAATGCCTGGATACCAAAAAGATTGTCTCAACTCTCAAGGGAGGTTTAAATTTAACCCGACACTATTATAGATAAGAAAATGGTTGTTGTTTTAGTTCTGCAAAAAAGCTTAATACAACTTCGAGCTGAGCTTTCTGCTAACGGTGACGGTCTTTACCATGGCATGAACTTTTATTGAGTACCTCATGGCACATAATATATAAAGAGTCATTCGGAGTGAGAAGAGTTGAGGCTGAAAGTATCGTCGGATGACAGTATCTGACACCGGCCTAATGCTGCTTAGCAGACTAGGTAATTGACCATAAGATTTAAATGTTAAGTGAGGATTGATTTCTAACCCATAACATATCAAAGTTGCTTATGAGTATACATCTTTGATTGTTTTATATGCCTGGTTATATGATGGATCCAGCAGATCTAAAAAGATCGGCTTTGATGATTAATTCATCAAACTAGGTATGATGATTTTTTTTTTACGGAATTAGAATTATTAGGGGTTCTAAGTATGAAATGATTTGTCAGTGACACCCCGTGGTCTATATCGACCCCCAGGGGTCGACGACGGCTTATACAAGGGTCTATGTCTGCGGGAAGCAAAATTAGGGTCTATGCTGATGTCAGACCACTTTCAGCCTGACCGTGAATCCAGTCGTTATTTTTTTAGTTCATAATGATAGTTTAAATGAATCACCTCAAGCGTGGTCCAGCCACCCCGGCGGCCGGACGCCCGCTCCGCCTCAGACATGATGTGGTAAGTGCGCCCGCTAGCGCCCTCATGCTTGTCTTTGTTGCGAGACATTCTGTCACCTGCAAATTGGCGAAATTGTTATTACTAAGAACATGATACTCCTACTCTTGAAGGAGTCATCATAGTAACCGCATATAATTGGCTACTTGACAATTTTTTATTGTATCATGAAAATGTTTATCAAAAATAGAGCTTACCAACAAAAACAAAATTAAATCGGTTCAAAAATAAGAATTTTATGCTAAACAGAGAACTGAATTGTGATGTCACTACTCACTGTGCCACACAAATCCTATACTAACATTTGTTTTGCTGGAAATGGACAAAGCATACCCCTCATGCCCCACCAAATACTTTAAAGGATTATATTTTGGAACTTTATAAGCTGATTTAAATTATTTTTTCCAAATAAATGTGGTATTTAATTACATTTTTATTCTTAAAGATTCAAATACCAGTCAAGTATCAAATTTTGTTTTGTAGTATAGAATAGAACTGAGTTGGAGATACACAGAGAGAAGAGAACTGGGGGATTAAAATGGCCACTTTTGATGAATCTCAGTATGATTCATGGACACATAGCTACACATCATATTATACATGTCCAGTATAAGCAGAAAGTAAAACTCTTCATAAAAAAAATATGGATTATGGAAGACCACCAATGAGACATTTGATTATATTGGCAATGTATATAGCATGATATGTAAAAAACAAATCTTAGAACTGCTTAGAATTGTAACATCACACTAGAATCAAATTCGTCGAACATCAAATATTCTATTCAATTAAGTATTCTCATAAATAAAAAATGTTCATTATATATTTTTACTATCATCTCTGTATAGTACTAATTTGTTTTTAAAGACAATACTAAATACCTAATTAATAAGTCCAATATGATATAGTAATAGTCCAAGTATACAATATGATATATTACATTATGCATTTTAATTCTAGCTTTACATATTGATAAGAAATTAATAACATATGGATGAAAGTAATACTTCATAAGATATATTTTCCATACTTTGACGACACGTTTGGCGTAGGGGCTGAACTATCGGCTTCAACGACACGTGTTGCGGGTTCGTTCCCCACACGGACCAAATATTTGTATGATCGACAGGTAGTTGTTCCGGGTCTGGGTGTTAGTGTATGTGACAATTTGTGTTTTTAAACGCACCCACGATACAGGAGAAAATCCTAGTGGGGGGAACTTTTTCTTTTAAGTAAAATAAATAGGTACTATAAATGAAAATTGCAGTATTTAAAGTCTTAGTGTAGCTACAGTCTTATTTTGTTGCCATTTTTTTGCTTCTGAATATCAAATACTAAGAATTGAGTGTGGCAAACTACAATAAGCACTTTGTTTATAAACTTGACACAAAACCACTTTGTAATCAATTTGGAAACTGAACCCTAACATTTCAAATACCAATTGATACAACAATTATGATGGCTAAACTAACTAACCCATTGTCATCTACCATGCACCTACAATCACTATAGGTATACAGATAACAAAAAACCATCCAGTTAAATAACCCATCTACAGAGGGTTTGAAAAACCTGGAAAATATCAATGAGATAAAAAGAATCATGTTCAAATTAATATTGTTTTCTATATTCAAATAGGGCTCATAGCAAAATAATACTAAGCTTATCAAAGGTCAAACTGTGCTTATTGCTATCTTTTGTGTGTTGAGAGCCCTCTGTGTCTCAGACAGCACTTGAAGCTGTTTGTCTCAGTTGTCATGCAACCTTTGACAATCATTAGTGGTAGTCAGGAGCCGAGACAGACTGTCTGCCCTTTGAATATCAGTATTTCCCAGAATGTATATATCATAATTCCCAGGTTTATGGTGCTCTGACAACAATCACTTCATACAAATTATAATTTAGTGGTTTTTTTTACAGCCACACTAGGATTTTCTCCTAATTATATTGTGGCATTTTATTACAAAAAAATATTTTTACATCCACAAACACTCAGTCCCTGGACAACTACCTGTAGGTCATACAAATATTTGTTCCGTGTGGGGATTGAACTTACACACATAACATAGAAGCCAATAGCTTGAGCACTATGCCAAACATGTAGTCCCTCAATTTAATATATAAACTAATACATTAATAAATTACACCAAGTTTGTTTATACTTTAATTTGTTACTTCATAAATCCCTGGAGTGCTACCAACCAGGATATTTTGTTGTGAATTTGAGCAAAAATATGGAAAATCATTGAAATGTATTCTAACATAGCAACACAGGCCACAAAATCTTGAACAATGATTATTTTCAATGTAACTAGGTCAATTTCTAATCCATTCAAGTTAGATCTAAAATTGAAGTTTTGAATAGCAACTGATCTTATTTCCTTTGTGTTATATGTTTGGTGAAAATTTAGCAGCTATAGAATTGATAATGTAGATTCAGTTTAGTATAACATTCTGTTAAACACACATTAGTAAATCTGTAATATGTACATGGATAATATGATTTATTATAATACTAGCTACTGCCCGCGGCTTCGCCCCCGTGGAATTCGGTCTGTCATCACATCCCACGGGAACGGGATAAAAAGTATCCTATGTCCGTCTCCTGGTTCTAAGCTACCTCTCCACCAATTTTCAGCCAAATCGGTTCAGCCGTTCTTGAGTTATAAATGGAGTAACTAACACAACTTTCTTTTATATATATAGATAGATAGATTATATTAAACATGCATTCATAAATTTAAGTTATTTTTATCAACCCAAATATAAGAGAGTCTAAGGTAGTTTATTATCTAGGTACTTTCAAAGAATGTAGGTACCTAAGTTGTTGGCAGTTTGAATACATAATTATTTTGTTTTTTTATCACAGTATCATGTTTAAACAGTAGCTTTACTTCGTGGTACCTATATAATAAGTATAAAAAAATATAATAGTTCCAATCAAAATATGTATATCATTACAAATCTGTAAGTTTTTGTTTTTTTAGAGTTAACTCACTTTATAAGGCTGAAATTTTATTATCATGAGGATATCTACAATAAGTATAGGGTAGGTATTATCAGATCTGTTTTGATTTTGGTTGCAATCACATTGAATTTGATGAATGATAAATAAAGCAAATAACACAAGTGCATCTACACTGATATTGTAGATGTATTTAACATCATTTTTAAATTTCATTAAGGCAATATACCAATATTATATCATTCACTTATGTATGGAAATTATATGTAATGAAGATTATGCTACTTTTATAGTATACATTACAACAAATACTACTTAGCAATATGACTAAACTGATACTGCAACAATTGTATAAGGTTGACCAATACTTGTTATATCAAACCATATTTCATACTTATCTACGTAAACACTGATATGATTGTTTTCATACATATGGAAACGAGTATATACGCTAAAGAGGTACGCAGTGATCAAAATATACCTTTATAACACCGCGAGGGGTCATTAGGTGTGATAAAACAACTATTTTCGATAAATTATCTTCTTTCGAAAAATAAGGACAACACAAGTCCATAACCTCCGTAGTACGGCGGATAAACCTGAAGAATACAGTTATTAACATGCTTTCAACAACGAAACTGGAACTATTTCCTAGAAAAAGTACTGATTTAATTCATTATTTCGATGATTATTGTGCAAATGCGTAGCATCTTTGTGTACAGCTGACATGAAAGAGATGAATCGACTCGTACCACAGTTGAGTCTCCAAGCGCCAATTCGGTATTCACATTTACAACTTTTAATTTTACAAAATAACTAAGCAAGCAACTAATACACACCTTCATCTACTCCTTAAAACCTTTTACTTCAATTAGGATTATAGTATTGGAAAATAAATCACTGTAAACAGACAATAGGACACTCTTGACAAACAACCACATCAAACGTCCATTTACCGACTGCAGCGACAATCGACATTAGCGGAAAATTCTGGAACTTTAGTTTGTGTTGTGGCGACCATAGACATTATGTTGAATTTAAGGCGATTCGTTCACCTGAGCCCGCTAATTTCAAATTTCAATTGGTTTTTCGCTATTTGTAGATCTGTAACACATTTTATTTAAAACAGAGAATAAAAAAAATGCTTAAAAAACGTTACAGAAACTAAAAGTAGTGTAAATCGACAATTTTGGCCGTTGGCACAGTTATAAGCAAGATTCTAGCTTGATAAGGATTTTTAACCGAAGTTTTTAGTTCTCAGTTAAGTATGTTGTATAGTTAATGTCGCAGTTACTACTGTTATAAATCTTAGATACGTATTAAACTTACAAATTTCGAAAAACCCATCGAAATATGAATTTGGCGCGCGTGTACGATCCGCCTTAAACTGAAAGCTTTTCAACATGATTAATTTTAAGTTTTTCATTTCGTAAATGTATGTAAATGTAATGGTAAATTAAGTTCAAATTATTCTTATGAAAAAAAAATGGAATACCCAATACCGTACCAAATAACTTAGAAAGGTAGGTAGCATTAAAACACTGTGTCTTTGCTGTCAAGCTGGCAGCTGTTGCTGTAAGTAGTAGATAAGTACTTTACAGGTAGGTACAAGTCGCGTCATGTAAAAAGAACGCTGGCGGGCTGGTGGTCAAGCTGCGCACTAGGCGATATATCGATCTATTTGGTGGTATGACGTGCGGCGCCGTGCGGGCGGGTCACGCGCCGCACGCTTGCCGGTGCGCTATTGGTTCGTCAGTCGACCCTTGGTTTCCGAGCTGTGTCCACGTTACGTTCATTCTCAAAATACCATCGCGCACAAAAGTTTTTAATTACGAAATGGTTTTACTGTAAAATCATTTTCTAATTATAAACTTAATTATGTTAAACTTTTACATAGAAAAATGTAAAAAAATAAAATATAAGTATATAATTGTGACTTATATGGTTTTGTGAAGAGAGAAGCTGATAATAATGCAATTGATTATTTAAAACAATGTATGAAACGGACTGCAGTAGCAACAAAATGTTCCGAGTCTACAGTGAGACGACTTGTAAAAGTTTTACTGGTTTTCACGTAATCGGAGTTTCAACATTACATACTTTAAAATATTCTACACTCAGTCAAACATGATTGTTTTTAATTCTATTTAGTAATATTCTATCTCATATATGTTTCAATGTACCTATCGATAAACAATATACGAAGCCGCGAGAGAAAGGCTAGTACAAAAATAAAACAATAGGCCTAGTACTTTCGTGCGCGAGAGTACCCATGCGCAAACACACTCCCTCCACTTTCTTCGAGCGTTCTTTTACATGATGCGGACAACTAGGTACTTGTTCCAAATTGTGTTTTTTCCCCCAACACGTGATAAATGTATTATGTATTAATGGTGAAGCAATATATTCCACAAAGACGTGAGGTCGAAATTCACTTTTAAAAGACTTCTGTATTATTCAGGGAAGTACAAGAAGCCTACATCCAGCAGTTGACAACATTTTATTCATCACTAGCTGACCTGACTTCGTACCGCCTAACAGTCGATTCTGAAACTAACGTCACTCAATAATTGTTTGGCTTCCCGGAACCCACCGTGGTGCCCGGCGGCGACCTGGCCAAGGTACAGCGTGCCGTGTGCATGTTGTCCAACACCACCGCCATCGCCGAGGCCTGGGCGCGCCTGGACCACAAGTTCGACCTCATGTACGCCAAGCGCGCGTTCGTGCACTGGTACGTCGGTGAGGGTATGGAGGAAGGAGAGTTCTCCGAGGCTCGTGAGGACTTGGCCGCTCTCGAGAAGGACTACGAAGAGGTCGGCATGGACTCCGCCGAGGGCGAGGGTGAGGGAGCCGAGGAGTACTAAGCTGAACGTGTTCACAGCGCACTCACCAATACATTCCGGTGACATGAAAATAAAATAATAATAAATAATAATAATAATAAAATAACCCCTCCCATAGATTTAATATGTATATTTGGGTAACCCCTCCACTAACACTTTATGGTATGGTATTAAAGTTCAAATTGACTTCTAAGTATTATTACGAATCTTTTGGGGAGTGTTGTTATTAGACTTTTTCAGGATTTTTTTCTCTCCGTAAGAACCATCCTCGTACTTCCAGGAATATTATAAAAAAGAATAAGCGAAATCGGCTCAGCTGCTCTCGAGATTTGCGCTTAGCAACACATTTGGCGATTAATTTTTTTAGTTTAGAAGATTACTATATCATTTTATTTGTTAATCAAAAGCAAATTAAAACATTATCACGTGGGCTAGTTTCTTCATTAAAGTATGTAGCTATAGCATTTTAATTTATTTTTACATACCAACTACCTATTGTTTTAAGTACCTGTGTATATTATTGATTTAAAATTAAAATTTTAAATGAACTTTGTTCGTTTGAATTTGAAGTGCAATTTGAGTTAGTACACAACAACTTTGTAGAATTTAAGTAGTTACTGAACACGGCTGTAAATTTCGTTTCTCTTAATTTTGAATTTTCTGTAATATGGTTGAATTAAGTAAGCTAATGGTATCTAATAGTGATATTCACCAATCAAAGTGTTATGAACTCGTTCATCCATGGACAAATAGCTGTACACATGCATTTCGAAGCATGTCATGGGCTTGTATAAAAGGAGCTGTTGCGTTTTATACACCAATTCATGCTATATTTTTAGTAAGTATTTAAGTACTTTTGTAATATTTTAGCTGGGGTTATGAAAATAGAGCAAGATGAGATGCTTCTTAATTAAATAATTTAATTTAACAAAAATAAATACCTACTTACCATGCGAGTTGTATCATCGGCAAAGCGCTTGTCGGAAAAGTTAGGTAAGTAGATACTTGTTAAAACTAATTAAGTAGTTAGGTATTGTAAAAGTTATTACTGAAATGTTCCTTTGCTATTATGGCTTTCTCCCATTTGCGGTATGCCAACATAATAGATTTCGATACGATCCTCTTATCCATACTGTTTATTACTTTCTCGTTCGCTTATGCTGGTTTTAAAATTATGCTGGTTAATTCGGCAAAGTCGGCTTAGGCCAACTTTTTTTGTTCGTTCAGCGTTTCTTTCGCTAATAAACTGATCTCAACTAATTTGAGAGGTATAAATTGGCGTAATAAATTACCCACCTGACTAGTGCCTACTTATTTACTTGGAAATGGTTCACTAATCGGCTTTGTCGCGACAGTAAAGTAGGTACGATGTGATACATGGAACCAGAAGGAGAGTACCTACGTAAGAAGTAAGAAAATAACTATTGGAACCAGGCTACCAACACCCCCAAACGCACTAACCCTATATAAATAAAGCCATAACCCAACAAACAACTTTAGCAAATAAAAAGATTTAACCTATAATTGGTTTTGGTTAAGTTAATGGTGGTTTTTGGACCTAAAAAAAATCATTCAATTGTGATTAGGTACTCTGACAATAACATACATACATAATTAAGTTTATTATATTTTTCACGTAGGAGAGCCATGGTTCGGCACGAATGGGCTGGCTCGACCGGAGTGATACCACGGCCTCACAGAAAACCGGTGTGAAACAACGCTTGCGTTGTGTTTCGCTGAGTGAATGAGGTTACCGGAGGCCCAAACCCTTTTAAAAGGCGGGCAACGCACCTTTGACTCCTCTGGTGTTGCGGGTGTCCATGGGTGGCGGTTATCGCTTATATAAACGCCGCCCATGGACACCAGAATAACACCAGAGGAGTCAAAAGTGCGTTGCCCGCCTTTTAAAAGGATTGTGATCCGTCTGCTCGTTTGCTCCCCTAACCCATAAAAAAACATGTACTCTGAGAAACAATCTTCCTATCCATGTTCTCGGTGCGCATAATAAAAGACTTCAATATTCTGATTTCTGAAACTTACGCGAATATTAGAAATGAAACTACTTTTTACGAAATTTTTCGCTTTGTTTTAGTAGGTATTATTTTATTCCCGACGTTTCGGATCCTTTACACTTTACAGCATCCATGGTTATGGGTGGACTGAGGTGTTCATTGAATTATGTATTACTCTGAGGAGGTGTTGGACGTTGGACGTCTTAATGTTAAATCATGCATGATAAAGAAATAATATTAAAAAAAAAACTATGTACCATCTCTTGAGCAAAGGGGACGACAGAATTCAAAAAATACAAAATACAAAAAAAAAATACAAAATATTTATTTTCATCTCAAAACATTGTGATCATACATAAATTGAGGCAGCACCAGTAAGTGACAAATAGTACTTGTGTTGGCGCTGTCTCGCTTCTTCCCTTACATATTAGCTAACAATGATGAGACCAGTTTTAAATATAGGAAATAAATAATGAATAAAGATAACAAAAAAAAAAAGAAATAATATAATAATAAAATTTTGACTCAGCAGCTCTCAATTTGTAGGGTATGGATGCACGTGTGTGTGTGTGTGTGCGTGCGTGTGTGTGTATGAATGTTTGTTAGTTTATCCTGACTAAAATAAATTCATATTCAATTATTCAAATTACGATCCTTGATTGAGGGCATTGAGGGCCACTTGCACCAACTTCTGAATTATTTTCTAGGTGGCCTGTGGCCCTGAATGTCAGATTTGATTTTTTTGTATTGTTATTGTCAATGTCAGTGTCAGTCTGTCAGACTGTCAGAGTGTCAGTCAGTCAGGTGTCCCGTGTCAGATCAGAACAAGATCAGTGAGCGATTGAGCTGATGAGTTCTGTATCTTCTTTCCTTGTAGCTTATTTCTTATTCTTACAACTTAAGTGAAAAGTCGTCGCAGTCAGCAACACGTGCGATTTCGGTCACCTTTCCCTAACTTATTCTTATCACTCCACCCACTACCAATTTAGTATTTCCTAAGTTGCTCAGAGAGTCGCCTTACGGTTCTCTTTTATTTAGGTGCAATTAGCGATTATCGTTATGTTACATCTTAGCATTCAAGAAAGATAAGTTTTATGATAATTTTGTACAAAAATATAATTTATTTATGTGCCTCCGTGTTTAAACACGACTTCTAAAATTGACACTGCAATATAATATATGATCGGGAAGTGATAGTGATACTAAAAAATGGTTGAAGCTAGTAAACTTTGGTTTGAAGCCGCGTGCAGTAGTTGTAGATGCCATGAACTTATTCATCCCTGGACGCATAGATGTTCTGATGCTAACAAAACCATGTTAATAAGTTGTATAAAAGGCAGCTACAAGTTCTATGCGATGGTGTACTTAGTGAGTATTTTCTTAGCTCTTTATTTAGTTTCTTTGGTACACACTACACTAACATTTATTTTTAAATAGTGAGAACATAACTCTGGACCTACTCTAGACTTGTCAGTCTCAGTATTGGATCAGAGGGTTGCCTTTGGGATTTTAGCATTAGCATTATCATTTTTTTGTGCCCTTTGTACCTTACTAGTTGGCAAACAAGTGAGATAGTAACAAAGTTTATTATACTTAAGGTTCTAAAATTAAATTAAATATTGGGTATATTACTACCTTATCAGTCCCATGTTCAACCTATGTATCACCAGTGTGTTAAAGAATTTAAAACCTAAACTGTATCACAGTAAGAATGAAATATAGTATTAATTATGAGTTTCTAACTATACTTACTTGCGAGTGACAATATTGAATGTGTAGTATTTATAGATGGGTTCCTGCCCAGAAAATATGGACAAAAAAAATAAATGCCCTGGCACAAACCTTTATCCTTGCAATTTGTATCTAAACAAGATCTTGTTTCAGATACAAATATTAATGAGAGGGAAAAAACTTGGTAAAAAGGAAATGTTACAACAGTTTAAGTTGTATTTGAAGTCTGGTATTTTTGGATTGACAGTGGGAAGTTCTTTTGTTACATTAAACTGTATATTCAGGTAAATTACAGTTCTATCCTTCTTATATTTCATTAAACACAAAATTGTGCTAGAATTCATCTCACCATCCTTAGATACAGAAGAACCATACACATATGTTGCAAGCTTAATAAAATAATACCAGCCTCATTAGCCTAGTCGTCCTGAGTGCAACAGCTATGCTAGAGGTCCTGGGTTTAATTTCAAGGTCGAGCAATGTATTATTGGGTTGTTCTATGAAATTCCCAGCAGCACCTTGGAGTTTTATTATCTACCAGCACTGTGAAATAATTATGTTGTTTACAGGAAGTTGTTCTTCAATGAGTTTTCATATTATACAGCAGTGCTACTACCATGCACAGTCAGTGGAGCCGCTATATACTTTGAGCCCCCATACAGAAGAGTTATGGTGCTTAACCTATTTGTAAATCTGGTAAGATCTTTCAATGTAATTTTATATTATGATCTAAGAAATTCTATGAAATAAAGGTATTCTAAACTTCATTGGGAACAATGCTTATTGTTGTGAGGTCAGTAAGCATTGTGTATCTGGAGAGACCTAACATAATATTATTTATTTATAATAATAATAATAAATTAGTTTATTTGGACAACAACAGATCCATATTTTGTTTCTCGTACTTAAAAACTAGTGTTAGTAACAATTGTCATATTTTTTTCAATAATATAAGCCAATGTGCAGATTGAATACATTTAATATCATAAAAATTGTTCGGAATAAATTAGGTACATAATTTCTCTGTATTTGAGGTTCTCTAAAATTCTCAATTAGCAATGTGAAAGTATTTTTTTACATTACCCCCCGACCACTGTGCTATTACTATGACAGTGAAAAATTTGGTGTGTCAAAACCAATAGCAAATGTATAAGTTAGTAAAAGTAAAATAAAACAAGTTTTTATCGCAATGTGCACCTTTAAATAATTGTTTCTTATCAGACTCATTACCTTATTATTTTTACCACTTTACATTAATTAGTAGGTATGTATTTTGAAGTGATAACATCACGACAACAGTGACAGAATTAAAAAAAATATCAGTAGGTAGAAGTAGTTAGGTACCTATTTGTCGGGGGCAACGCGATCATAAAAGACGAGTCCACATGAGATTAATACCTAGATTTTGGTGTTTTTAATCGTACATGAATAAATGTTATTACCTTAAAAGAAACAAAAAGTAGACGACCTTGACAGCGTTAACATCTATACTAATATATAAAGCTGAAGAGTTTGTTTGTTTGCTTTAACGCGCTAATCTCAGGAACTACTGGTCCGATTTGAAAAATTCTTTCAGTGTTAGATAGCCCATTTTTTGAGGAAGGCTATAGGCTATATATCATTACGCTAAGACTAAGTAACTATTCCACGTGGACGAAGTCGCGGGCGGAGGCTAGTCTTTTATAAAAGTAAGTCTGGGAACTCGGTGTAGTCTAGGTAGGTAGGTACTATGCAAACACTTAAGACGGTAAAGGTATATTATGTAGGTACCTATGTTACCTACTGCGGGAAGTCCTCAAGCACCTGTATAATTTAGATACTTAAACAAAAGGTCCGATCTTTTGTTTAAGTATCTAAATTATTCGCGAAATAGACTCGCGCACCGATGGTTGCGTACAAACTTGCGAAGCGAAGTATGAGGCCTAAATGGCCGTAGCTATTTGTTAGTTTTGTACTTAGAAGCTTGATCTTTCACCGGCTCAAGGAACCATAGACGTAAATATAATTACTTAAGTTACCTACTAATTTCAAGTTCCCACACGATCCTGGGGATTAGGTCTTGGCAGACAGAAAGACAAGTGGACCATTGAAGTGATTTTAAAAAGATCCCGTTTTTCTCTTTGATCTAAGGTACCCTAAAAATATGGTAATGCTTTGTAACAAAAACAGAAGTATTTTATTTAGTCTATTTACATACAAAATAGACGTACTTTAGTACTTAATATCAGCTTTGTGAGCATAATAATACCTCATTACCACTTCACGTATCTACAGTTACACCACAAAGTGTAGAGCAAGCCTAGTCGTGTGTTTCAAACGTTTTTAAACATTTACGTCATTTGGTATTTTTTTGTTATATTATTTGGTAGATAGGTACTTGTCTGGATTTGGACTGGGATAGATCGTTTTTCTTCATTTTAGAGTTAAGAAAACACATTGTTTTTCAATGGCTCTGTATTCTTTGTTCTGTGGGCTCAGTAATATCATAGGTACTGTAATTCTTTCTATCGGAATAAAAAAATATAATCAACGTCTTATGATAGGCTGATTAGGGTTGTGAATATCATTGATAAACATTGACTACGACACGTATGTTTAGCGGATGGTTAGGCAAAGAAACAAAAAAGATTTATTTAAATATCCGATGATGTCACGCGAGAATTACAATCTAATTGAAGTTAACTATGTGCCTATGTGTAATGGAAGGGAATTGCTAACGTTTTCTCACCCCGTATTAGAAGTATTCTGCTTACTTGAAAATAGAACACAAATAATCATTTTATCTATCCGACACCAGCCTGTTTTTTCTGTACCTACATAATTTTATACTAATTTGAATGAGATACGAACAGACTACCTACCTAGCCACATTTAATTTATTTTTCCATAGGATTGAAGATAGGCACTCGAGCTATTTATTACCTAGATATCTATCCAAGCAACAGTCTTTCTTAGACTACAATTGGAAATTATAAACAATTTTATTCCCCATTATTCTAGTGGTCTAAGCGCGACTGCTACGCTAAAGGTTCTGGGTTCAATTCTCGAGTAAAGTGTTGTTGGGTATTTCCATGAAAATATGACTAACAGCTCGGAGTTCGTCTCCTCTCAGAGTGAGATGTATTAGGCTGTAGTCCACCACGCTAGCCTTTTGCGGTTAGGCAGACTACACATGCCGTCCAGAAAATCTTTCAGACATGTAGGATTGTAGGTTTCCTCACGATGTTTTCCTCCACCGTTTAAGCGCATGATAATTATTTACGAGACTCTTTCGAGTCTGACGGATGAGTCGAAGTCAAAGATGGATTCGAAATTGAGATCTTTGACTTCATAGTTCAGTGTAGTCATATAACTAGGCTATCACAATTTTTATTTCTAGGTGTTCGAGTACTGGGTACGGACATTAGAAATGAAAGGATGGCTTCGACGGTCTCCCGGGAAAGAAACTTTAATCTTCATGTTGAGTAGCGCCGTCTTCTTCTATCTCATGCGATTAGATAGAGAAAACGAGAAACGAACGCCTTTATTTTGGTACGTATCGAGTGTAAATCTCCATTGCGTTCCAGTGATCGTAGTCTATTAAATTATATTAGTATCCTGCACATGAAGCTATAATTATTCTCACATTATAAGAACAAAATTGTAAAAAATATCAATGTTATAATTTTTGTTTAAAGGTATGGAGTTTCTTTTCGCTTCTTCTCCATGAGATCCACTAGTTGGACCCGCGCACCTAGTTTTGAACAATTCAAAAGTACTTATAATAACGCTCTAATTGAAAAAAAAAAAAAAACATTTGACTTTTAAAAAGGCGTCCGATATGCTTATTTGTAGAGACGCAGGTTCGATCCCTGTCTGAGACGAATTTTTCTTCTGTAAAACTCAACGATAGTAAAATCTTAGCACACGGGCTAAGATATTAGCATCGTTGAGTTTTACACTTCTCTTTTGCTTCTGCGACATTCGTACATCTTCTCATACATACAATATTCAAATAACTTAATATAATTTTCCTTTTAGGTTTTTCACACCTCCGAGGGTATCCAAAGACGTTGGTGAGCCGGTGACAGGCATTGAGGGCAGAAGTCCTGCCTGCCCACATAAGGGACCATGTATGAATTATATTTTAAAGGTATGGTTATATTTCAAATGAAACTCGGTTTAAACAAAACTAAGTAAAAACTGGTTTTTTCATCGGATAGGGGGGCAAACAAGAAGACGGATCATCTGATGGTAACCGATTAACGCCGCCCATGTACAACTCACCAATACCAGAGAAGTCGCAAGTGCGTTGCCCGCTTTATAAAAGGGTTTGGGCCTCCGTTATGATCACTGACTCTGCGAAACACACAACGTAAGCCTTGTTTCACAGCAGTTTTCTGTGAGGCCATGGTACCCCTCCATGGTATCACTGCGGAGTGATACCATGGCCTCAGAGAAAGCTGCCGTGCCGTGCCATGGGCCGGGCCCATTCGTGCCGAAGCATAGCTCTCCTACGGTAAAAATGGTGTTTTTGCAATGACACCCACTATGCGTGGAAAACCTTACCATTGGGCATTTTGTAACCAACTTCACAAGAATGATTAGTTTCTATGTCTCTGTATGAATAATTTTTGTTTATGTTCACTAATATTTTCGTCTATTGTTCGTAAAACCGCCTTCAAAAATAGTGCTTCTTTTTGTAAAAGTGTTTTATTCAAAACTAGCTTCTGCCCGCGACTTCGTCCGCGTAGCGTGATGATATATAGCCTATAGCCTTCCTCAATAAATGTGCTATCTAACACTGAAAGAATTTTTCTGATCGGTCCAGTAGTTCCTGAGATTAGCGCGTTCAAGCAAACAAACAAACAAAAAAACAAACTCTTCAGCTTTATATATTAGTATAGAAGTATAGATAAAACAAGTTTAATAACAATATACAATAAAAAAAATTACATTGTTCTTCCTATTTGACTTAGAAAAAAACTTTATTGTTGTTAATTGGTTTTTTATTCTAAGTTAAAATAATTAATATAATAATAATAATAGTAATTTTTTTTATGGTAGGTATTTTGATATAAAACCTGTTTTATTTTGCATAGTTACAGTAACAGAAAAGAGGTTGATATTTGTTGAAATGAATTTTGGTCTGATTCATTATACCTATCATTTAAACCGTTTTTTTTATAAACGTGTAAAAGTATTTGTAAAAAAAAAAATGTTCCACCAAACTAACGAATCTCATTGGTTATATTTCAGGGTACGGCGCAACTCTTCGGCGTCGGGTACGCAATGACAATAGTTAGGACGATACTACCCAAGATATTGACACCTACCAAAGCTTTAAAATCATTAAAACTGTCACATTTGAAGTTAGGATTATTTTTCGGTGGCTACATCGGTATTTATAGGGTAAGTTTGTTAACTGCTTCATTGATCTAATTATCGTCTTTTTGGTTTTATTGAAGCTATAGTATCACTACAACTATAGAATTTGTATCGTAAACGAATGAGATTTTTTCTGCTACAAATCTCATATATACAGTTGGCGCAAAATAACTTGAACCAAAATGGCGGATGCGCAGTAGTCGTTTTTTAGTACATTTTGCTCGCAAATGTACTGCGCAAAGTTTCCCCCTCCGGTAGTTTTGGGTCAAGTTATTTTGCGCGAACTATACATACATATTTCCACATCTGTCTCCCATTGCGGTAGGCAGAGACTACACTTCTGCTACGATCCTGGCATACCACTTTCACTTCATCTACGTTAATTAAGCTCCTTCAAATACAAATTATTCTTGATTTCGATATGAATATGTTTTCGAAAGTTTGAGCTTGGGCTACTAAAGTCAGTCTATTGTGATCGCTACTCGTCGAGTTTTTCACCGCTGAATCCTGCAACTACTGCGAACTGAAATTTAATTATCATAAACACAATTACTACGCTATAGGTCCTGGGTTCGATTCCCAGGTCGAGGCAATTCACAGGGCTTTTCTATGAAATTCTCTGTAGCCGCTCGGGATTCAGCTTCGGGAAGCAACTTCCGATTTGTGCCTAGGTAATGCTAGGCTATGCCTTTTACATGGAACATAAAAATCCAGCGAACTGTTGGTGTACAGTTCACAAAACAGTTAGGTATCCACACTGCTAACGATATCTGATTCATGACATGATTGCGTGCGTGTATGAAAGGAAATGACAATCCGCCTTTTGACATATTATATTGCGCGCTAGATTTTTATACACTATCAAAGTAAAGACGTAAGCTGCCAGTTAGGGGGGTAAATGAGCAGACGGATCGCCTGATGGTAAGCGATTATCGCCGCCCATGGACACCCGCAACACCAGAAGAGTCTCAAGTGCGTTGCCCGCCTTTTAAAGGGGTTTGAGCCTCCGGTATCCTTACTCACTCACCGAAACACAACATACATTTGCCGCAAAATAACTTGAACCAAAATGGTGGATGCGCAGTAGTCGATTTTTAGTACATTTTGCACGCAAATACACTGCGCAAACTTTCCCCCTCCGTTAGTTTTCAAGTTACGTTCCGCGAACTATAAGCGTTGTTTCACGCCGGTTTTCTGTAAGGCCTTGTTATCACTCCGATCGAGCCGGAGAGCCGGCCATTCGTGCAGAAGCATGGCTTTCCCACGGTAAACGAACTCTTTTGTTAACTGTACTATAGTACAACTCTGTCTACATCTTCAGGGAATACAGGTGTGATGTATGTATGATGGTATTTTCAGTTAGTGGTGTGCCTGCTTTGTCGAGCTCACGGCAAGGACAGTGCGTTGTATGCGATACCGGCTGGTTTCCTATCTGGGCTGGCGTTTAGAGCGGCGCCGTCGACGCCCATCGCGTTGGCGCCTATTACTTCATCACTGCAGGTAATTAGGTGATTTAATATATGTTAAGAATTTCCTGGGAACGGTTGAGGAAGGTCGTTGGCAGATTTCCAAATGTTTGGGATTTTTTTTATGGTATAGGGGCAAACGAGCGGACGGATCGCTTGATATTAAGCGATTACCGCCGCCTATGGACATCCGAAAGATCAGAGGAGTCGCAAGTGCGTTGCCTTTTAAGGGCTTGAGCCTCCGGTATCAACACAACGTAAGCGTTGTTTCACGACGGTATTCTGTGAGACCGTGGCATCACTCCGGTCGAGCCGGCCCATTCGTGCCGAAGCATGGCTTTCCCACGGTAAAAAATGGAATTGCTTTAATATTGCAGAATTGCTTTATTGTTTATGAAATTATTCTTAAATGTTGCCTAGATGTATTCTCCTATATTTAAGCAACATTTAATCATTTCTTAAACATTTAATTTCGATAGAATATTTGGAACTGCCTCATTAGCCTAGTTGTCCTGAGAGCGACTGCCACGCTAGAGTTCCTACATTCGATTCCCATTTCAAGCAAAGTGTTATTGGATTTTTCTATGAAATGCTCAGTAGCAGCTCTGAGTTTGGTATTTACATTTGCCTAATGGCTAATAGTCTCGCCCCCTAAAGGTTGGGTTTGCCGTGATTAAGACATGGTTGCTTCCTACGGACATTATACGTTTAAAATGGTTTATTATTTGGTAGAAAACGTAACAAATAAATCAAAATTTTCATCTGAACTCAATTCCATCTAAACTTAATACATATTATCTTGACTCATTTCAGATCTTAAGCTCATGGGCGTATCAAAAAGGCATGATCCCAGAGAGTTGGCCGCTGGTGGAGATCTTATACTGTCTGTGCCAAGGTTTGCTGTTCCATGCACGAGTGATGCACGAAGATGTCTGCCCCAGATACATTATCAATTTGATGCATACTGTTACCAGCGCCAAGTAAGTTTCCGTTACTTTAACTTTGAAATTGATTGAAATATTTTATTTGTGAATATTTTTCTAAGATTAGATACATAACGGACGACGCGACGGTCCGTCCATGGGCGACGGTGATCGCTTACCATCAGGCGATCCGTCTGCTTGTTTGCCCGCTATCCCATAAAATAAAAAAATGCTAAAAATGGTTTGGTTGTCGGACTTGCGATCATGTGGTTGGCGGTTCCAAGCCCGCCCTTTGCACTACTGACGTGACCCACTCGTAGTACAGGCATTTAGCTTAGCACGAGGGGTTAACAAACCACATTGCTAGTAAGCATTAAAAAATACATAACATATAAGATTTTGTTGCAAGCATTTTGTCACAAGCATTTTGTAGTAGCACTAAAATTAATTTGCGTCAGCATTAACTAAGTTTTCAACTTCTATATATGTGTTCATAATCTTAAGTAATAAATTTACTTTCAGGGCCGATGAAATCCAGTCAGCTTTTGTACAGAAAATGCTGAAGTTTGTTTGAGTTAAGTACAATTACGTATTTATACGAGTGATAAGAAATTTGAATACAAGGCGAAAGTAATTGGGTTGATAGTTTAACATAATGGGAGTGCAGATTTAAAAGGCCTTACTCCCTTATTCTTAAAAATGTACCACGTTTTATAGCTAGATATGTTTTGTCTTGTTTTGAAACATGATATTGTGTATGTTTTGTCTTGTTTTAACACATGATATTGTGGTAGGGAAAAGACGACAAATTTAGCTATATAAGACTGAACTGCCTTTTAATTGGTTTAAACCTAAACATACCGGCGAACTGTGTGTACGCCTCCTACTAACACTTCGGTGAATACACGCATGATTGTATGTATATATGCTATGTAAGTTTTATATTTTTATCAATAAGGGGGATCATATAAAACCGTGATTAACAATTGTTATGGTAAACATGTTTTCATGTATTTTATTTTGTGAAGGTCCTTTATTACAAAGATTTTATAACAAAATCCAATGTTTTAAAATAGGCTATCTCTTTGTGCTATTATATTTTAATTCTGGGCCTAGCTTGGTTATATTTTTTATAATAAGGGTAAAATAGTTTAGATTTGAAGAAAATGTTCAAATAATACACAAGAAAACAATGACTTATATTAAGCTAAGAAAACAAATAATAATGAAGACAGTTCCTTTATAAGCAAAAATCCCAAATACTTTCGTCTTGCGATTCCCGCCTATATTTATTTAGGTGCAATTCTGTGATTTATGTTAAACGGATTTTTTTGGGTACAGGGTTTTTTTAAAGGGGTATTTCACGGTTTAGTGTTTACTTTAATAATTATTTTAGTACTTGAATGATTCCCTAAGGGCACAATATAAAACGCAGTCGAATTGAGAACCTTCTTCTTTGTGAAGTTGGTTAAAAACAATACAATGACTATTGAAAAGAGATCGCTTTCGTCTGCATGACACAATAAGGAGCTATAAAAAGCTTTTAGAAAAGTGAATACTCCTTCGTTTTAGTCATTCGTTTTCGATAACCTTGTATTGGTCCTCGCTAGAATGCACATAAAAGTACAAGTTAAGAAGGCGCTACTGTAAAAATGGCTATTTAAGCTCTACTAAGGCTAACATAGAGTTCAGTTTAAAAATATAGTGTCTTCGACCGTTTTTACTTTATATCAACCATTATGTAGATCGTATACTTTGACTTTTAATTGTGTTCAGTAACTTGACAGTTCGAAGAAAAATAATGTTACCATACTACAAATAATAGTGTTGGGGTAGTGAATGATTCTGCCTAAAGAACGAATGATAAGAATGCTTTAATTTAAATCAAACTAGAAATTCTATTCTCTATGAATATAAGAGTAATTAATAATTTATAAAAAAGTAATTTCCTTTTTCATTTTATTGTAATAGAAACAAACTTAAAATCAAAATGGTGTTATTTTACTTTTGTTATTTTTGTCATTTTATAAATTACCTTACTACTGAGAAACAAATTCTACAATTTTTAATAGACTATACTGTGATTTGAAGAGAAGTTATTAAATTTAAGATAAAGAGTTTGTTCATGTAAGTACATTATTTAAGTTCATTCAATTCCGTTCATTCTTACACCACATCACTATTTTTCTTTGTCAAAAACTGGTACTTAACCGTTTAACTGTCAAGTTACTGAATACAATTAAAAGTCGAAGTATAGATGGATTATGTTTATCAACTTAAAAATTGTATTTGTAACAGCGTGAATAGTGCTTATAAATCAGTGCCTAAGTGATTAAGGATAGTAATCACTTTTAGGAAATTAACATCGAATAATATTTAGTGTAGAGACATTAATTATTAGGCACAAATTATTATCATAGTTACCTATAAAATATTTTATAAGCAAATATAATATCACTAAGATAATATTTATTATTTATTACATTAGCTTTGTAGTTTTATGCAATTATTGATAGGACATACAGATCGGGTGGTCACAAAATCACAAAGTTTTGAATTAGGTAATGACCAAGTATATTTTTAATCCATTGCATTTAGGCAAGAGTTCAAACCAACAAATATTTGATATAACAATGTAGGGTAGTCGCAGTATTCGATTAACACTTACAGTTCCGAAGAAATAAACGAATGTGTATTGTAAAGGTGTACGCAAGTGGGTATATAGTGAAAAATATTGAGATAAAAACTGGGTGTCGATAGAGTTGGGGTAGTAAATGCCTCACTCTCGTGATTATAGTCGTTATTAAATTCGATAGTTTCGAAAAATATCACCTTTTTAAGTGATATCGCTTAGCTTGGTGAATGAGTGGACAGGTATAACAAAACTTTTGTTGACTACATTTTTGCTTAAAAAACAATGAAGTGATTCACAAAAATGATATTTCAATAATTTGATACAGGACATTTTCTCACACCTGTTCGCTATATTTAAGTATAATAATATAATGTTTAATAATGTTTAATGAATTTGCCAGGTTGACTAAGCGGACCATTTCTCATTATTATTATTCAATAAAAGTACGATATGAGCATTTTGTATGTAACAATATCATCTTTATCCAATACAAATAGAGTTGAATACTCTTTAGCTAGCAGTGATTTATATAATACTAGTTTACAGAATATAAATCACAGCCTATGTTGGAGTGTCGTATTCAAGAATTGTTGGTCGTATTTGTATAATGACATTCAATTTGTTCACAAGTATAGACCGTTAGTCGCATTCGAGCACGCTTTGACTGCTCGAATATCCCTTTGCTTTCATGGAATAAAAATTCGGTCCCAGGCAGCGTTGTCGTGTGTGTCCGTGAATCATATTGTGATTCATCAAAAGTGGTCATATTAGTCGCCCTGGTTATACATAGCTCATGACTTTTTTACATGAAACTAACCTGTGTACAAGTATTAATGACGCCATGAAGCTTGAGTGACATTTAAGTGACGTTTTTGTATGAAGTGACAGTGTCACATCTGTGTACAAGTTCTTAGTATTCTCGATTTGAATTCCTAATTTTGAATGTTTTATGATCGATTATTTGTACTGTTTCTTTGTTATATAATATTAGTTAAACGTATTTAATATTGGTTATAGTAGAGTCGGCACAAGAGCTTTCAGTGTACAGATAATTAGCAACATCAGCTGTGTTTTGACAAAAAATGAGTAGTAATGTATCACGCCATTTGTGCCAAAACGCAAGTGTTCGTTGGCCAACTATTCTATCTTATTTCAAGAAGGTGTCGTTCGCTGGCTTTATACCTAATTCTTTTTTCGACTGTACACTATCAATTTTGTATCTCAAACCATTTAATATTTGAAAAGCTGTGAATGAGTGATAACATTATTTTAATAAAATATTTTGATATTTTTATCACACGTGTTCGCTATATTTGTAAATGTTTATTATAAACCATAAAGCTTGATTAATTTGCCGTGTTGGCTTGGCGGACTATTTTTCATGATATTTTTACGATAAAAATACATTATTAAGATCAGGCAGAGAACTACTCGAGCATTTTAACATCATACCAATTATTCAATTCACCTTATTCAATTCACATAGAATTGAAAATTGTTGATGAGTAGATGTGAAGAAAATAGATTTTAAATCTATATGGGTAGCAAAGATAATTTTTAATTCTTAATTGTAAAATTTACGTGTAGCCAAGTGCCAATGTACCTACCAAGAGGAGGAGTCCTCAGGTACTGGCAATACAATACATATTCTAAAATATACTTACATAATTGATGTAATATAACTATATAACACGTACATAGAGACTATGCAACTTAAACTCTTCATGATAAAACCTCAAGTTGTGTAAGCTATATGACATTGGAGCAACTAATTTCAAAAGTATCTTGCTAGACTAGGAGCCGGCCCAAGATAGTTGGAAACGGCTAAGATGACAATCGGTGTTTAACTTTACACAGCGTAAACAATTTTTATTAATTAGGCCTTAAATATAGATAATTATAAGCAATATTATTATCAGTACAATATAGTCCTTGTCCCTTACAGAGAGTCAGTTGACGTGGCGAACTATATCATTGATTTTTTCTAGACGTTCCCACATTTAACAATCGCTTTTGCCTCGCCACGCATTCGGCTCGCTTTCTGTATCGCAAAAGGGTCATGGCGCGTGTTAAATCGGTTGCATTTGTAGAATTATTTATTGCACATACACTAAATTAATATATTTTGATTGAAATGAACGATATTATTGTTATATTTTTGTAATAAATGACTTTGTATTTAATACATTGTATTATTTTTCCTTCACTATAAGAACTATTATTTTAAACAAACAACAGTTATATTGTATAGCTTTTATTTTTCATGATATGAGCCTCAAACTTTTATACTATATGCGTGAATAATAAAGTCTGTAATAAAATAAAAGCAACATTGAGAAATATTTTTTAAAAACCCCAAAGAGTTTCATAAGGAAGAGGTCTAATTTGTTTCTACTAGATGCCAACCCTATCATAGTCAAGAAAGTTCCTCGTACAAAATTAATAGTCGGTCACTTTCACAATCACTAGTTAATTTCTGTAACTCGTGGTCCCCCTGAGCTTTCCGGACGAGTGCAGCTCGGTCCTCCCCCTCCTGCACCATGGAGTTTCATCATAGCCGGTTGACAGACCGCCTGAGCGTCCTTCATGTGTTTCTCGAGCTCATCATTACTAGCATTGGTGTTTGTCTCCAGCCACCGCAGTTGATTGTCGCACTCAGTACGGACGGCGTTCTTTTCAGCGTCTGTCAGTCTGCCGCCAGCATTGTCTACGGCCTGCCAATATTTGATATTACATCGGCTCAACATATTGGCTCAAACTGTTTAGCGCCGACCGTGATGGGACGTGTGGAATACTATTAGTATAGTAGACGACCTATTAATCTGCTAGCTCCTAAAACTTATTTCCTAATAAGTCTCTAGGCAAAATGTGAAAGATGTTTCTTTTTTTATTGGGAGTTTGACCGCTACCTGACCTGATGTTGAGCGACAATTCGGTTGACTATGGCAACATTGCTAGTAACCCATTCACTCATGATTAGATCCAAAACAAACGCTCTGGCAAACAGTTCCACTTCGAATCTGCTTAAAGTTAAGATGAAGACGATGCCAAATCCTTGCCGTATGACGATTAATGAATAGACGAAGATAATTTGAGTATTTGTGGAAGTCTTATCTGTAAGATATTATCTGTAGGTACATACCGTTTTACACCCAAAACAGTATCCCTCCAACTGGTTCCTTATTTCCACCCTCTTCTTTATGGCTTCATCTTCTGCTTTAAACTTTTCAGCCTCGCTTAACATCTTGTCTATGTCATTCTTGCTGAGTCGTCCCTTGTCGTTGGATATTGTGATGTGTTCAGATCTGCCGGTGCTCTTGTCTTCAGCGCTGACGTTCAAAATTCCGTTGGCGTCTAGGTCGAATGTCACCTGTAATATATTAAAGAACTAGCTGTTGACCGCGATTTCACTCGCATCCCAAAGAACTTTTTGAGTTTTTAAAAGGAATCCAATGCCCTTTTCCAAGGTACAATTCATCTCTATACGAAGATTCATCAAAATTGGTACAGCCGTTTGGGTGTGAAAAGTGCCTACGTTTTCACACCTAAACAGCGTTCGTACCAGAGTTCGCATTTATAATGTAAGTACCTATGAATTATTTCACCGCATATTAATTTCGATATGCTCATTAGTTGTTATTTATTTAATTGTAATTACCTCGATTTGAGGAATTCCTCTTGGGGCTGGTGGGATACCAGATAAGTTGAAAGTGCCCAGCAAATTATTGTCTCTCGTCATTGCTCTTTCTCCTTCGTAGATCTGTAAAAGAATTCTGTTATGAATTAATGTCCTTTCAAATTTATTTTATTTCCCCAAGTCTGACAAATTGGAATGGTCCATAAAATAGAAAAAATACATTAAAATCCAGTCTTACGATTACCTGTATGGTGACCGCAGGTTGGTTGTCTGCATAAGTAGTAAAGATTTGTTTCTGGGCTGTGGGAATACGAGTGTTTCTCTCGACCAATCGCGTCATAACACCTCCAGCGGTCTCAATGCCGAGGGACAATGGAGCCACGTCAACCAACAAAACGTCCGCGATGCGAGCGTCTTTGGATCCGCTGATAATAGCAGCTTGGACTGCAGCACCGTATGCTATCGCCTCATCGGGGTTAATGGAAAGGTTCAGAGTTTTGCCACCAAAGAATTCCTGTAATACATGAAGCGTGAATTAATAAAATTTTCTAGTAACTATACAAATAATTCTATGCAATATGCTCTACCTGTAACAACCTTTGAATCTTCGGTATTCTTGTAGAGCCGCCTACTAGGACAACATCGTGTATTTCTCTTGTGTTCAAATTAGAATCCTTTAGCGCTCTTTCAACCGGGGCAAGGGTTTGCCGAAAAAGATCTGAACATAATTCTTCGAAACGCGCTCTAGTAAGTTTCGAGTAAAAATCTATACCCTCGAATAACGCATCTATTTCTATGCTAGCTTCTGTGCTCGACGATAGTGTCCTTTTGGCTCTTTCGCAAGCTGTTCGAAGTCTTCTCAAAGATTTTGCATTATTCTTTATGTTTTTCTTGTACTTCCTTTCAAATTCTTGTATGAAGTGATCAACCATTCTGCTATCAAAGTCTTCTCCACCTAAATGGGTGTCACCTGCAGTAGCTCTCACTTCGAACAATGACCCTTCAGCTATTTGGAGAATTGAGACATCGAATGTTCCGCCGCCTAGATCAAAAATGAGCACGTTTTTTTCACCTGTTAGATTTTTATCCAAACCATAGGCGAGTGCAGCGGCAGTTGGTTCATTAATGATTCTCAGGACATTGAGCCCAGCGATTACGCCACAGTCTTTTGTCGCCTGGCGTTGGGAATCGTTGAAATAAGCTGGCACAGTTATAACAGCGTCTTTAACGGTTCCGCCTAGATAAGATTCGGCGATATCTTTCATTTTACTGACAACCATTGATGAAATTTCTTCTGGCGAAAACTTTTTCTTCTCTTTTTTGTATTCAACCACAATTTTTGGCTTTCCGCTTTCGGAGATAACTTCAAATGGCCAGTGTTTCATATCCTTTTGGACAGTTGGGTCATCAAATTTTCTTCCAATAAGACGTTTTGCATCAAAAACTGTGTTTTTTGGGTTCATCGCTACCTAGAAATTAAATTTAGTGTTACAAATTTAATTAATTTATTACTTGAAATAAATGAGGACAAAAATGAAAGAATGAATTTATTAAATTAATAGTTAATGTATCTTTGTTCAATTCAATTCAATTATTTTCTTTCATTCTACAATCTTCCAATTAGTAAGCAATGTTTTAGTCATAACACTAACCCAACTAAAAAAGAAATGTATTCCTGTTATAATATAGTAAGTACTTACCAGTAACTACAGTGACGTACTTACCATCTTGAATAGAACATCAATGTGTCAGGTAAGCTTATTTCATTAACTGAATTCAATAGAGGCCTAAGCTCGTCTTCCGATGATTCATTCCATCGTCTATGACCGGGACTCTTTGAGCAATAAATCTAGATAACTGAATTAAAAAATACCTGATTTTTAGCTGGATCCCCGACCAGCCTCTCGGTGTCGGTGAAGGCGACGTACGAGGGCGTGATCCTATTGCCCTGGTCATTAGCTATGATCTCCACCTTGCCATTCTGAAAAACCGCCACCACAGAGTACGTGGTCCCGAGGTCTATGCCCACTGCTGGCGTCATCCTTGGATAATGTGAAATAATAGCTTATGAGAGAACGTGTAATCTTTGTTGACGATGGACTAGAAAATCATTATGTAGATTCTATATACTTCCAACCTCAGATTATTCAAACTACGTCCTTGGTAGTTTTCCTCGCTTTGTGCGGAAAGGACGGGTTTCCCACATACTGAAATAGTTTCCGTAAGTTTATCTATTATAAAGGATCTCTCGAGATTAACGTCTAATGGGGAAAGTTAATTTACTAGTTAGGCATAACGTTAACTAATGCAAAGGGACTTCTCTAATTTTGTCTGACTTGATAACTTAGCGAGAAATAAGTCATTTTGATTAATAGTTATTGTCCTACAGTCTTTTTGTATTTTTTTTCATTTCCCATTCTAAGATTACTTATACATTATTCTCGTAAAGTTATTTCGAAACGTCACGTCGAAGAAGTACCTGGTCTTATGCAAATTTCGACATGGCGGATGGGACCCGCGCTGGCCTGGTGGTCATAGCGTTTGGTGTATCTAATCAGAAGACGCAGGTTCGAATCCTGCCCGCAGTAGATTTTGTCTTTAGCTAAAATAACGTACCTAGTCAAAATGACGGCACGTCTTACATAAGTCATTAGCTCTAATGGACTGCTAAAGTAAAATCACACCTTTTTGTAACCAAGTGTTTTTATGCAGAAATGTCAAAATTAATAAGGACCATACCCAAGTGTTTTTATTCAAATTTACCACCGCAAAACCACGAAGAACTCGCAAATTGAAATGAGATTAGAAAAATGCTTTAATGATATGTACAATTTTTTACGAACCTGAAAATAAATGTGTGTTTTCTGAAAGCTAACCGTTCCCTCTGAAATTACCAGTGGCACTGTCCCGCATTATGCTAAAAGAGGGAAGCTTGTGTCAACAGAATAACAGAGTATGATTAAAGAAGATATTCTGTAGCATGACAATACACAGTAAGGAGAACCAAGTTACAAAACAAAGAAGGTGAGAAGGTACATTTTGTTTGGACGTTGAATGTGAAGGTAAATTGGTGTCCTCTGGACACCTGTCACCACCGTCACGTGTTCATCATAATTTTAGCACCGTAGCGTGATTACCTAAATATGACGATAACAAAGTTCGTCATTTTAACCCAATCAAGTCCCGTATAACTACATTGTGTTCCGCCACAAAGCGAAATCCTTTGTCTTAGTCCCCGTAGGTCGATCTTCTTAAAACAGCTTCTTGAACCAACCACCAAAATGCATATTATATGAAGCAAAGACAGCGGTAGGTTCATTGTTTGAATTTAATGATTTTACAAAGTTCGGATTCTCTTTTGACTGTAGAGTGGGGTCAAACACAGATCGAAGATCAATTCTCAGCTTATCCTTCAGTCTTCTTACAGATTTTTCTAGGTATACGCAAATTTAAACTACAATTCAACGTGCAAGGTACCAACTAATTGGTACCGTTTGAATTAGTTGGCAGTGGACCTACTGCATATTTGCTGCAGAACGGCATCTGGTCTGAATTTCACGAAACAAAAGATTTCAATAATGCAATTTATTGATAGGATAAGTTCAATTCGTCTGTATTGAGATTTTTTTGTTTTCCTTTGGACTTCATACTTGTTCTCTCTAAAGTAATTGGTACCTGGTATTAGGCTCGCTGCCCATACTGCCTAAATATTCGGTGATATCGGCGTTTCACTGCCTCATTAGTCCAGTGGAATGAGAGATGTATGAACGTGGCAGAAGCAAAAGAAGTATGCAAGAATCGTAGCAAGTGGCGGTCTATAGTTTCTGCCTACCCCTGTGGGAGAATGGCGTGAGTGTATGCATGTATATAGTCCAGCGGTCGCAACGACGACTGCTGCGACTTAAAAATAAACATGCTGGTGAACTGTGGGTGTAGATATATTAGTACATCTCTGCCTAACCCTTTGGAGCATACAGGCGTGATGGTACGAATATAAAAAGAAATCCATCCAAACGATGTCAAGAGCCTAATGTTTCTCCAATCAAAGCCATCTGTCCTATTCGTAAAACACAAAAAAGTTCTACAATTTTTTTCCTTATAAAAAGCCCTCAAAACGTTTACCTCGGCTTACAATTTAAATTCAATTTGGGTTCGAGTTGCGCGATTGCCTTACCTCGCTAAATCGGCACAGAAGTAGCGAGAGAAGAGAAAACTTTTGTTATAAAGCCGTTTGTACGAGTATGAGATGAATATGAATGTGGAGTGAAGGTTTATCGAACGAATATTCACATTGAAGACTAGTTGTTCTTGATTTCATTCACGTCCTAACACAATTTACTTACTAAAACTCGATTTAAGAGCGGTGTACCAAGATAAAACATGCAACAGATTTTAAGTTCAGTAAATCTGCATGAAATTGGATGCAGTTCTGTGGATGGTCTAACAGACCATAAGACCAGGTTAGTTAGACTCTAACTAACCTCCACCACCTTTATTGGAAGGATTGGGCGCAGAAGGTTCTAAACAGAGAGGAGTGAAAGGAGGTAGAGAGGCCTTTGCCTCTAGAAACATACAGTACCTACCTATAAACATATATATACAGACAAATTTATGTAGCTATTAACGTGGGAGAGCCATTAAAGAAAAAGCCAAGAAAGCCAGAGCCGGAGTGATACAGACATCAGGCAGATTAGTATAATTATATTAAATTAGTATGGTAGTGGTTAAAAGAGCAACCCTCGTTATTCTGGACTCTGTCCTCAGAGAAACCTAGATGCTTAAAACCCGTAACAGACTTTATACGAGTACTAGGATCGTTTACGTTCGTTGAGGTGTAAAAGTATCTGAACATTATTTGTTTCCAATAATTGTGTGCTTAGTTCGTTTACGGGCCAATAAATTGAGGAGATTGGAAAGATACAGCGCCACTGTGCGACAATACCTACTGCTGTGAGTATCTGTTGTGTAAATCTTAAATACTTAATCAGGTTTGATGTTTTTTATTCCGCAAGGGTAAGTATAGAGAGGCGTATGGCTTAGTCCTACTAATATTATAAACGTAAGTTTGTGAGGATGTCTTGATGTATAATATCTGTTACTCTTTCACGCCAGAACGGCTTAATGGATCTGGATAAAATTTGACACAGAGATATAGTCTGGAATAACACATACAACAACAAGGCTACCTTTTAAATCTGGTCGGACCCAATTCTGAAGTCGCGGGCAGAAATATATTATATCGTAAAAAATGAATCTCCATTATTGAGCTCCGAGGTAAGGCTCCTTCATGAAGAGGTGTGTCTCAACGCATCGTCATCCAGCCAACATACCTACGTGACATGAGATACCCTCTCAATTTTGTATTCGCCTTATCTCTTTATCCATTTATTTTCGGAACGGGAAAAGTGTGGAGAAGAGTGGCAACGACAAAAAACTTACCTTATCTGATTTAAATCATGATTTAGTTTTATGGTGATTCTTGAATATTAGTACCGTAGTATGAACACGAGATCTTTTTCTAAGAACGGAGTACATTTTTTTGTATTATTTATCACATACATTTTTAAATATTTCAATTTACATTTTCCCAAAATATGTCAGGCGTTAGGGTTTGACATGACTGATGGGAGATCGGGTCTACTTTTTTCTTCATAGCCTCTATAGACACGAGGGAGACAGCCAGGCATTTTTTTCAATGTGAAGGTTTTATATCCCAACTGGATATAAAAAATATGTCTGATAGAGAGCTTAATCAAATACTCGAATGAGTGAAGTGCTTTCACGCCTACCTAACGGATAATTAGCTTAATTAGCTCTGCCTTATTTTCAAGAGATGGAGAAGAATAAAAAGTAGGTATGGAAATGATTTCACTTTTAATTCATTTTCATATTTTGATGAAATTATGATTATTTTTCACAGCGATTTAACATGCGAAATTTCGCAGCCCGCTAGTTTTCACCCGCAATAAATTTTCATTCAAAATCATTTATCGCCACACTTGCTATTTTACCATTTACAATGAAATCGAAAACAAAATGCGATTTCATTGAAATGCGATTTTGAGCCGGCTGTCTGAAAAAAATCGCAGGCGTGACGTACGAAAAATTATTTCTAAACCTGCTAAATGTTCAATGCATAATAAAAAGGCATCTGGTAATGTAAATACGTAATAATAGTTAATTTAAAATGAATACTGACTGACAGCCGACTTAGATACTTATTTAAACACCATTAATCAATGACATTATAATCTTTCATTTTGTTTCTCATAAATGGTGTTCAATAAAGATTATTCTATTCTATTCTATATTCATGAACAAGATAGGTGGAAACAATGGTGTAATGGCGTTTAATGAATTAGTAATGTATTAAATTAGCGTTTCTTCTTCTTCTTAGCAAAGTCAGGTGGGTGGAATCCTCTGGCTTGAAGCAATTCCTGAACGTTATGGCACGCGTAATAAACATTGTCCATTGCGGCTTCGGTTAGCATGTCCACGTTGCACTTGCCTTTATTCTTCCCTTTCTTCTTAGACTTCTTCTCTTCTTTTTTGCTATCAGCATCGTTTTCATCGTCTTTTTTATCTTTTTTCTTTCCTTTACCAGCCATTTTTGCAGCGTTTCAGTTGTTATCAGGTTGTTTAGTAACGTTAGCGACGTGAAGTAAAGTACCTATTGATTTAACAATGGCTTTCGTTCTTTGAAAAATTGCGCTCTTGAACTCGGTAGGTAGGTATACTGAAACTTAAGTATTTGTTATAAAAACATTTGTAAGTAGACGGAGATGTCTATTACATTCTTTATAAGTGTCTTTAAAAGCCTATTACCTAATCAT
This sequence comes from Acronicta leporina, assembly GCA_947256265.1. Taxonomy (NCBI): domain Eukaryota; kingdom Metazoa; phylum Arthropoda; class Insecta; order Lepidoptera; family Noctuidae; genus Acronicta; species Acronicta leporina. The sequence goes on from OX366523.1 coordinate 3,117,883, forward strand.
ACAGGATTACAGCAAATACCATCAGTATATTTAAAATTTTAAAATACATTGTTCGCCTAGGTGTTATGGTATTGTAAAGTACCTAAGAGGTAGGATAAGTAATGATTCGCCCGGCAAATATTCAGGTATCATTAAAAAGTAACAAGTAGGGTGTATTTTAATACAATAAGAAGTCTTCTGGAAAATTCTATATAAATATACTTACAATTCATAAAAAACATCCATTTTCAAGCATCTGTGAGAAGGAATTGACCTAATTTTATTTTGAATATAGTAAACTAGCCTTCCGCCCGCAGTTTCACCCTCATCGCCCCGTTCCTAAGGGTCGTAGTGTGATGTTTAAACCTTCCTCATGAATCACTCTATCTATTGGTAAAAACCGCATGAAAATCCATTTAGTAGTTTTTGAGTTTATCGCGAACAGACAGACTGACAGACGTGGCACCCCACCTTGTTTTATAATATATTATGTAAGTAAGTATGACTAATAACAAACTTATTCCACTCTGCCCTGTTTTCCCAGGGTTGCAGAGCATCTAAAATCCTGACGTCACACTTTCTAAACGATAATTGGACATGTCTTGGCCCATTTCCAAATAGTATGTTCACCTACACACATCATAACAATGCTAATATCTGGAACGTCGGTCCTAGCCCTCAGCTTTTGCATATCAATGTGAAAATTCAGACATTTCTGTCTTACTTGATTGTTTATTTTGGGTGCTTGGTTCTAAATTATTAGGGTTATAACATCACCTTGTATATTCCTCCATATTAACTTTGTGAAAAAGATAAACGACTTTATGCATTGTGTAGGTAAGTAGTGTATCTTTCGGAATCTGTAATTAAAACGATCAATAATGTCGTCGTATCTTTTAGACAATTGAAAATACTTGATTCATGTTTAGTATTAACCAGCCCACGATTTCACTAACATTGTAAGACTTTAAGATAAATGCAAGCCCTATCTCCTTACGAAATTATTTGGAAATCAGTTCAGCAGGGGTGAAATGTGACTTAGAGACAAACGGTTACTTTCGCATAATTATAACAAGTATTAGTATGATGATTGAGGATTTAGACCACGCACTGTGGTCTTATAGCTGGTCATGTGACTCCTCGTAACAGTTAAATAATTAGGACAGGATTTAATTATAAATAAAACAACTTTCAATAATGCCAGAACCAATAATTAATTATTATTTTAGTCAAAAATTTAAGTGATATATTTACAGATCATGAAAAATTATAGGCAGTGACTAACAACAATTAAATAACAACCAATGAAAATATAAATGCACGATGTATTTAATTAAATAATTTACAGTAAATATTACTTAATATTATATAATGGTTCTTTTAATACATGTTCGACTTCAGCTCGGTGTAACACAGAAGCACCTACTGCAGGTGTTGGTGCCTCTGTTCTGCCAGCGTATACCAACTGTAGAAAAAAAAACAATCTGTGACTAACTTCATAAATACCTTTTAATCATTTTAATATACACCAATACTTTTTAGTCGTTATGGAAGCAAACATTTTTGACTACCTTTATCGTTATTAGAACCTATGTATAATTTAAATTAAATATATGTTTTTTAATTATTTTTAAGTAGTTATATCCTTGGAGTATGACCAGTGGACTGCCATGTCGTAGGTCCCGAGTTCGAACCCTAGGCACGTATCTCTGACTTTTTGTAATCATATGCGTATTAATAATTAATTATTACTCATTTCGAACGGTGAAGGAAAACATAGTGAGGAACCCTGCGTGCCTGAGAGATATTCTCGACGATCGATATTCTCGTCGAAAATCGCATTCGCAGCGCACCAACCCGCATTAGTGTAAGTACAGCGTGGTAGATTGTAGCCTAATCCCTCTCATTCCGAGAGGAGACCCGTGCCCAGCAGTGGGATAGTATAAGGGTTGATTATGTGAATTATTATTTTAAGCAATGTCATATACGAATAAAGAACTCATGGTAACTCCGCTCAATTTTAGGTACTACGATCACTGCGATCGATGTCATTCAATGTTACACACACACAAGTAAGCGGTATAATATGCCACACTACCTACTACGACCAAACTCGAAAAAGTGAAAAAACAAAATTTTGATGCCAACTTTAATATTACGATAAGCAATACAATTTAATATATTTTATTAGTTCTAATAATTATCCTAAGTTTCAAAACGACAAAAAATTCCCGGTGTATTTGCAGACCCAGATTCGGTTACGTTTGTAATAGCTTATAGCAAATTTAAGTCATTCAATATCTTCGAGAAGTTCGTGGCCAAGACCGACGGCTGTCTAAGGCACGGAGGAGTTACAATGGTCAACCATCAATAAACTCACTGCAGTAAGCGTAGATCACCGCAGATCTGTGCTTCGTCGTGACCCCTCCGTGCTTCAGGGAGCACATAAAATATAGCATAAATGATATTTTTTCTTAATCTTTCGCATTTATAATATTAGTAGGGATTCTCATCCCTACTAATATTATAAATGCGAAAGTAACTCTGTCTGTTACGCTTTCCCGCTTAAACCTCTCAACCGATTTTGATGCAATTTGGAACATACAATCTTTAGACCCTGAGAAAGGACATAATAGGCTATGATATATAGCCTAAGTAACTATTGCACGCGGACGAAGTCGCGTGTGGAAGCTAGTAAAATAATATTCCGTTTAAATTGGATGGCGATAAGAAAGAATATATTTTTTACTTCGTCTGCCCCGCTGAAGCGTTCATACCTGCCTGAATTCTTTAATTCCCTGAAGGATAAGTTAAACACGTGTTACCTTTCTTCCAAGAAGATTTTCGAAGCGAGGCTTTACGAAACTCCAAGCTCCCATATTTCGGTGTTCCTCTTGGCTCCATATGAATTCTGTAAAAGTTTAAAGCCAATGTTCAAGTGAACAAAACTTGTTACAGTTTGTGTTGTAGAATATATTGACGTCAGAAACGTTGTAGCAAGCTTATTGGTATTATAACTAACTTAGCTAAGCTCTGTGCTGTTGTATAAGTCGCCACAGTGATGATTTTTGTACATAATGTCGCTGATAATCACTCTACAGAATAGGTAGGTACTAATTTCTGACAGGTATGCGAATATTAGACATTGAAATGAAACTACTTTTTACGGAACAATTAACAAAAATGTAAGGTAGCTGTTAGTAATTTTAACATTAAGATGTCCAACGCCTCAGTCTACCCATGATCATGGGTGCTGTAAAGGATCCGAAACGTCTGGAATTAAAATAATATCAATACAATGCGATTAAATCCGTAAAAAGGAGTTTCGTTTCAACTCGAACAGAATGTCGGCTAATTTACCTGCACACGTGAAAGGCAAGATTCTACCCATTATACATACCAACTTTATCTTTGAAACCAGCAACAAATACGGAAAAATTACGACTTTTCATTCATATGACGACACGTTTGGCGTAGCGGCCGAGCGATCAGCTTCTGCCACACGTATTACGGATTCGATCCCCACACGGAGCAATTATATGAATGATCTACCAGTAGTTTTTCTGGGTCTGAGCGTTTGTGTAGGTATGTAAGAATTTGTGTTTGTAAACGCACCCACGATAAAGGAGAAAATCCTAGTATGTGGCAATGGTATTTGTTTTAATTTTTTTGTTTTTTTTTTTACTTTTTTTTTAAAAAGCTTACTAGCAATGTGGGTCACACATTACTAGTACCTATTCTTGTTAACCCCTCGTGCTAAGCTAAATATGCTTGTGTTACGAGTGGGTTCACGTCGGTAGTGCAATGGGTGGGGTTCGAACCGGCAACCACATGATCGCAAGTCCGACGCCCTAGCCATTAGGCTACCGCCGCTTAAAAAGTAAAAAAAAAAAAAATATGTATCTCTTTGTGGTCGGTCGGATTTTGTATAGTAAGATATTTGGACATCAAATCAATCAACTCACTTCTAGCATTGCGGTACCGTGCGAGTTCGGTCTGCAGTTCTTGCAGAGGGAACGGCGCGAGGGCTTCGACCCTCACGATGGCGACGTCTTCGATCTTAGCTCGCACTCTATCTTTGTGCAGCTCATAGTAGTGCTTGCCGCTCACCAGGATAACTCGCTTCACGTTCAGCGGATCAGCCAGGTTATCACCTAGAAAAAAATAGTAATAGAGATCAAAAATATATTTTATGTGAAAAAAATTGACCTCAGGATTGGATACTGCTTCAGTTAGGTAGTTAGGTACTCCGGACACTTGACTAAACTTCCAAGCCAGTGAAGTTAAAGTTATATTTCTTAAGATGACGCCGTCGTTGAGATTTTCCTTTGGAATCTCTACTATTATAATAGGTATTGAAAAAAAGCTGTGTTTATTACGGGTTGGAGCAAAAACTACTGAATAGATTTTAAGTTTGTTATCCCTGTTAGAAAGTAGGTAAATGCTCCAACTTAAAAACTGGTGAACTTCATATTTCAATTAATTAATCGGATCCTGAGATACAGCTTGACCTCTCTGATGTATACAGGCCCATACAACGAAGAGATCATCACTATTGGTTTTCATTAAATTATTTTTGGAATCCATTTCTAATCCGTCTATGGCTTCAGGTGAGCGAAGCCGCGGGCAAAAGCTAGTCAATTTATATTTTGAACAACTTCCGTTATTTCATCTGCCTTTACAGCCAGGAATATAGAATAAAAATAAGCGATATACCTTAGTTTGTCACGTGTCGAGTACATATCGCCGTATGAATCTCTAACTGTAGGTATATCATTTCGGAGGTACTTACCTAATAAAGCCTGCACGCCTGAGGCATCTTCGCGATGTGACGTCTACCTGAATAGCCAGGGTACATTATGTCGCGAGTATGTAAGAGCCCGAAATAGGTACATATTTACTTCAGTTATGTGTTCCATTTTAGATCCAATACAAAAGCATTCATGTCAATAATAAAAATCTTAAATAAAACTGCTCTCCGTTCCCTTGAGATAATATATACAATATACACAAATATGTACCTATAACAGAAGTATGTTCACGTATCATTTATGTTATGTATATGTTCGACTCTAGGGTTATATTCTCGGATATTTGGAACATTTCCGTTTCTGAAAGATTCAACGAAAAGGGGTTCATTTTCCTCGTCATCAGTTGTTATTTTCTTTTTGTTTTTTGTACTTATTTTGTATTTTTGTGTTACAGGTACATCATTTCTTGTTAGTCCGCCTTCTTTTATTCAAACTCTTTTATTTGCATAATTATGTGGTTACATGGTTCTTACGAATAGGCATTAGGTTTTAGTCTAGCACACTGGTTAATTGGAATTCTTACAGAAATATTGGACCAAAGTTTTAATAATTTACCTATTTTATTATTAAATAATACTTGATAAGCATAATTATGATAGAGGTTCCCTAGTCTCTAAAATGACCCATCGGAAGTCCAATACTAAGTGGCTCAAGTGATGGCCAATTTATATGAATCACAATCATATTATGATTTATCTACAAATATCTATCAGTAGACGTTGAGACATCACCAAATTTTAATAACTCGACAGTACTATAGTATTTTGCACCCCTTTCACCTTTACGTATAGTATAGACCTCGCGTTGACTTTTGATACACACAGAGGTCAGCTTATACTGAACCCTTTGGCACGCTTTATAGCCGTGTGTCGTTGTATCATATTATGATTCAAAAATGCCGATTTTAGCCCCCTAATAGCCTCCACTTTGGAGATTTTGCATATATCCGTTTGTCGAACTCTATAGTGTGATGTCCAAAAATCATCGATTGTCGAATTATTCAATAATAATAATATGATGATGGTACTTTCAGGCCAGCTAGTATACTAAATATCATCACAATACGTACCGATAACGGTCTTGAAATATGTTTTTGGTGCAAAATCCGATATAGGTGACACAGCTTCAGCTAATCGCAGCAGTACTTTAGGTGCTACCACCACTAATGGCTTTCTGTAGTTCCTTGCCACCTGGCAACAGAAAAACAATACTTTTAATCAAATAACTGCTTCATTAGCCAAGTGGTCCTGAGCGCGACTGCTACGCTAGAGGTCCTGGGTTCGATTCCCAGGTCGAGCAAAGTGTTATTGGGTTTTTCTATCTATAAGCAGCCAACGATGTGTGTTTCTTGATAGAGCTGACTACACCTTCGTGTCCTACATGACTTATATAGAGCGATACACCCAATCGTCGTTATCTGCTGCATACATAACTCTTTTGTTAATTGTACATGAGATTTCAAAGAGAAATAAATTCTATGAAATTCTCAGTACCAGCTCGGAGTTTGGAATTTGTGCCCGGTTAATGGCAATAGGCTCGCCCCCTATTAAATGGGACCTAAACATATCGGCGAACTGTGGGTGTACATTAGTACGCCTCTGCCTAACCCTTCGGGGAATACAGGCGTGACGGTATGTTAATGACATACATGCCATCTCGCCTGTTCGCCAAAGGATTAGGCAGAGGTATACTAAAACTCACCGGTATGTTTAGGTGCTATGTAATATTACGAGCTTTTTTATCTAAACCGGGCACAAATCCTAACTCCGAGCTGGTACTGAGAATTTCATAGAATTTATTTCTCTTTGAAATCTCATGTACAATTAACAAAAGAGTTATGTATGCAGCAGATAACGACGATTGGGTGTATCGCTCAATATAAGTCAAAACGAAGGTGTAGTCACAGTCAGCTCCATCAAGAAACACATATAGTTGGCTGCTTTCACAAGTTGCTTGTTGTACATTAAGTAACAAACGGCCTGTTTACTTCTTTGTGTCAAGTTGCCACTACTGTAGCACTGAGTGTCGTAGACTCAATTCGGTCCCGATACAAATATTTGTTTCTCAAAGGTATTTATTTCGAAACTAGGTGTACGTTGAGTCCATTGTATTTTGTACATTCATACCATCACGCCTGTATTCCCCGAATGGTTAGGCAGAGGCGTACTTATATACACCCACAGTTCGCCGGTATGTCTAGGTCCCATGTAATAGGGGGCGAGCCTATTGCCATTTACCGGGCACAAATTCCAAACTCCGAGCTGCTACTGGGAATTTCATAGAAAAATCCAATAACACTTTGCTCGGCCTGGGAATCCAACCCAAGACCTCTAGCGTAGCAGTCGCACTCAGGACCACTAGGCTAATGAGGCACACGTACCTGTATATTTTCAATAAACATACCGGCGAATTCTCTGCCCTTCCTTTCCTTCGTTACAGGCGTGATGGTATGTTATGTGGAGGAATGAGTCTCCGTGAATCATATTGTACCGGGTTATAGTTGCTCTATCCGGGTCTAGTCTCTCTATCTCTATATTGCTCTATCTAGCTAAAGCTCACCTGTCTTCTCAGTAAATGGAAGTATTGTGCTGGAGTGCTAGGGTTGGCGACGTGTAGGCACACGTTCTCTGAGTCCGGAGCCGACTCCCTGCTGTCTGTGAGCTGCAGGAACCTCTCCATCCTGCACGAGGAGTGTTCGGAGGCCGCACCGTCGTAGCCATGCGGAAGCAGCATCACTAAGCCGTTGCTGCGAACCCATTTCGCTGCAAGCGTAGGTAGGTAAGGTAAATACAGTAACATACCATCACGCCTGCATCCTCAATGGGTAAGGCAGAGCTAAACCAATCTACACCCACGTTACAACGTGTTGCTAAACATGCTTTTCTGTTGAAATTATTCAACTACAAACTCTATAACTAGAATAAAAAAATGATATTTTGTATACTTATTTATTTATGAGTCTGTATTGTCCCATTCCTAAGCAAAAGGCCTACCCCTATTTTTCCACTTTTCTCGTATTCACTTCTTTTCTTTGTCTATTGTTACATGTCTTATAAATTTTGCTAAGGCGTAGCGTATCATGACTACGCTGATGTTCCATCTAAATTGACAATTATTATGAGTGTGATAAGATTGCTTTTGCTGGTATTTCTCTTGATATTATTTTAGGATGCGTTATTGGCTCTTTATAAACACGAATTCTGTTTTTTACATCAGACAAGCAAGATCGACAATGGCAAACCTAGTCAGCAATAAAAAAACTGCTTGTGTAAACCCATCTTAGAATTATTCTACACTAGATGTTGAACTACTGCTCCAAAACACTACATTCAAGGTTTAATGGTATGTAAAATGCATTCAAATTGGTTTAGCGGTTTAGATTTCAAAATGTAACAAACAGACAGGCAGTCGCAGCTACTTCCGCATTGTTGAAATTATTAATTATTATCCGACGATTGTTACAAAAGGAAATTTGTCTGCGAAAAATCATACTTACATTCACCAGAGGCAATAAAGGCATCTACTATTATTTGGGCGCCGTTATAGAAATCTCCGAACTGGGCTTCCCAAAGGCATAGATTATCTGGGGAGTCGAACGCCATCCCGTATTCAAAGCCTAACACCGCCTCTTCAGATAAAATCGAATTTGCTACCTGAAAGGAAATTTAATTTTTTTGAATTTATTTTTTTATTAGCCGAGAACTTTATGCTAGATGTCGGATTGTTGAATATTCGAATAGTTTACAGTTAATATTGTATTCTGTCATTCAAATGCATTTATAACTTTATAGGAATAAGACGTAATAGAGGCCCAGCATTACTTTTTATCTAAAATATTGCTGGGTAGGTAAGCAAATTGAATCGATAATTGCAATTACGTATAATTTCATTCTCTCGAAAAAAACAATCACATGAAAAATTGACAATCTAATCAAAATTGAATCATGAATGACAGCGCCAATTGTTATTCGATTGTTTTCAAATAAAGAATTATTGGATTGTTTAGACTGAATGATTTTCGCCATCGCTAATTTCCATCAAAACATACGAATTGTCGGAATTAATCAGATAAAATGTACAAAATTATTTTCCAAAGTTATTTCTCTTGTAAACACCTACTTCTAGAAATCCCTTTTGTTGATCATGGATGTGGTTGAGTGGAATACAAATGGCTGCAGTCTGCTGGTCGACCAGCATTGCGTGACGATGAGAGAAGGTGCCTCGGCCGACATCCTCGCCACTCAAGCGCACGTGACGACCCTCCATTAGTAATGAACCTATGGAACATGGAAAATTAAACAAATTGTCGAGCAGGTTTCTTCTTTTTTTTATTTATCTGCGTCAAGTGATTAGACCGCAAATAGCAATGAGTACAAAATTTGAAGAATAATTCAAAATGATTAAATTGGTGAAGAAATTATAATGTTGTAAGTTTTATAATATGTAATAAACACATATTTTACTTAGAAGTCACACTACAAAACGATTTAAGGAGACTAGAAGACTAGACTAGGAACTAAAATAAAATGATTGGTAGTGCAACCAGACAACAAGTGTTTACAGAATTTGTCATTACTACCGAAAAGATTACTAACTACTTTTCGGTAAATAATGTTATCCTACAGCAGGCTATTATACAACATTATTTGTTTCATGCGGGAATGGAAATCGCTGTGCTGGTGTGTCAATGAATCGATGGATAGAGAGCGATCTGAGGTCGTACAGCAACGTGTTTAAAGGATGGCGCTAAATAATGTGTTGAGCGCCATCCCTCCTGAATCTCAACAATTGTGATAATCTAGGCCTATAGGATCGCAATCTTCGAAACTTACCGAATGCTAGCGCTTCCGCGGTTGCCCAATCAATATCCTTCCCCTCCGACAGTTTCGCTAAGCGGTTCCTCACATGTGTTTTGGCGAGATGAGGGTGAATGTTCTGCAAACAATTTAGAACGAATTAACCAACTTGATTGATTTTCCAAGGAATTTGTTCAGTTTTCGCAAGAATTAGACTAATCTAAAATTTCGAACTGAATTTCATACGAATTATATTGTTTGGTATCTACAGTTTTCCGAAACTATGAATTCTGAACATTTTAATAGCTAGCATTGGTCTATTTTTCGCAAGCACGCCTTCCGAGTGTGACGTCCCGGGTTGAATATCGTGTCGAGCAGTGTTTCTAGGACTAGGAGTCTCATGTGTGTGGGTAAAACTTTGAAGTTTTACCCGTTTAATCGTAACCTTACCGGTGATCAAACACCCCTGCGTAACACTTCGGGGAATACAGGTAGGTACCTAGGTATATTTTATGTATGAAATCTGGAAAGCGCTTTAGTAAAGTTGGAGTTTCGGTGGTAGCGATATTGTGTGGATGTATTTAGTCAACACTGCGGTAATTTATGTAGGTACAATCAACTAAATAATTAGGTACACTGGCAAGTGTTGTTAGTTGCCTACCTACCAAGCCCTTTGGCGGATAATTAATTATTTATTATGCCGTACATATCTACAGCTGCCTGTATACCAATATTTTGTTTTATTGACTGTTCTATAGTTGCGTACTTTATAGTAGGTACCTATTGTTCTAGATCCACTCTATTGAGAGTGGATCCCGTATTGACGCGGAACAAGATTCCATCTTAGAATGCTCGGTACTACATAGCGCATGACGGATTTCTTCAAAAACATAAACGAAAGTACAATTCAGTTTACATCACAAAGCGAAAGCGAGGCATCAAACATTTTGAAGTCCAAATTGAACGATCACTCAGTCTCTGTTTGCAACAATTACAGATGCAGATTACGGGCATACAGAGTGGTGTAGATTGGAAACGAAGTTGGGTGGGAATTGGAGAAGTATACTATAGAAGTACAAATAGAATATAGTAATACCTACTAACACTTGATAACAGCACAATAAGATGCGACAGTATTTTCCGGCTTGCCCTCTATTACATGGGACAATATACCATCAAACTGTGGGAAATAGCAGTACACTCCTGCATTATCCTTCTACGAATATGGGCGTGATGGTATGAATGAAAATAAGTGCTCCAATCATGGAATACTACTTCAGTTAAGTAACACATTCTAGCTAGTTGACATTACAGTCGACTCGACCTTGTTATAGGGCGGAGTTAATCTAGTTTGTCTTATATTACGTCTAGAAAGTTCACGTGAAATGGGTAGGGAGCGTTTAATGTGATTAATTAGAATAATGTAATGTATAGCTCATTAAAGATTGTTTGTTTTATAGGGATTTTTCATTATCAATATGTAGGTCGGAAACGTAGGTACTGTCGACGAAATAGTTAGGTACCAATACGGATAGGGAATGACATGACGCATGGTGTCTTGACTTAAATACGTTATAAATATTATTCGCCAAAGGGTTTGGTATGAAAGTAACTAACAACACTTGCGTTTTGACACTTTTTACTTGATACATTATTACACATACCTACTTATTTTGGGATTATAATGCTTTTGCCGACCTACCGTAACTACTTTTTCGTAGGTACCTGCGATTATTTAAAATGAAGTTTTTTCTGGTTCAGAACTCTTCCGTAAAATTTATTCTTGGCTAAGACCCTGACACAATTTTGTCGTCGTTGGTAATATTATATATGCATACGTAACTCTTCTGTCGACTGTACGTAAGACAGAATGCAAGGTAAGCAAAAATGTACGTAAGCGAGTGTCGTGCACGGACAATTCTCTCTTGGGATTCTATTAGAGTTTTCTCGGAAATATACTCAGTTATTCGGACATTGACCTTTCTATTGTGTCACGAATGGAAACTTCTCATAACATAACATACCATCATGCCTGTATTCCCCGAAGGGTTAAGGTATATTAATGTACATCCACGGATCACCGGGACGTTTTTCACGTGCGAGAGCCATGCTTTGGCACGAATGGGCCGGCTCGACCGGAGTGATACACTGATAGAAGGAGGTTACCGGAGGCCCAAACCCTTTTAAAAGGTGGGCAACGCACTTGCGACTCCTCTGGTGTTGCGGGTGCCCATGGGCGGCGGTTATCGCTTACCATCAGGTGATCCGCATGCTCGTTTGCCCCCCGATCTCATAAAAAAAAAAACTCTTCATAATACTGGTTTTCGTCAGGACTGTTTTCTTCAAAACTACTTAGTGTTGCGAATATGTATTTTATTTTTACTGCGACACTAAAAGTCGAAAATCTTGTACATTGGAAGTCCAAAAGCAAACAAATGTAGAAACACATTTCGGACAAAAAATACCGGGTTTTAATCCCTTGTTTGGCTACGGTCAAATGTAATCCTTGGCCTCGATCGGGGATTGTTTGAGTTGGTAAATAAGGATAGTTGAGTATGTAGTCTGTAACTATTTACATCTGTTTTGAACAGAGGTCTGTCGATGTGTTACTGTGGATTACATTATAGGCGATGTGGCTGGCCTATAAGCAATATGAATAGTTAAGTGAGTTCGTAAGTTAGGGGTGCTGGATTGCACATACAAATGAAGATAATACCATTTTTTTGTTTTTTTTTTTAAAAAGCTTATTTGCAATGTGGGTCGCACATTAATGTTGTTCTTGTTAACCCCTCGTGCTAAGCTAAATGCTTATGTTACGAGTGGGTTCACGTCGGTACATGAGTTACAGCCGCCCCATTAATTAATTGTTCAAATTATTTGCTGTTCACTATGCCATGTATAGGAAATCAGTGTGGTTTTGGAAGAAAACGAGCAGCGTTACGTTTCCGATTTATCGTTGGTAAAGAACTGAACAAAATGCAATGACAATTCCTTATATTTTATACTATTCTTACGAGTAAAACTTATCCTAGATGGCGTGCACAGCAACTTCCGGAAATGTCAGTTTAATTCCCTCTAATCATACGCATGACCGACATCCGTCAACGGTTTATTTTAATTCATTTTTGACCGGAAGTCGGTAGCTGTGAGCCTGTATTAAAATAACTTGTTACTTGAAAAAAATGATAACATACCACTGTAAAGTTTGATATACAGAGACGTAAAGCTAACACATGGTCGCCCGCTCGTTTGTGGTACAGAAATAGTTGTACTTACAAAGTTGTCAGGATATGTGACAGAAGCTTGTCCAATCATTTTGAGGAGTCCAGGGTCTACTCCAGTGTCCCACGTCTCCACAGCGTTGGGGGCCGCCTGCATTCCCGACCATTGCTCTTGGTAATACGTGACCTTAGAACAGTTTAATTTATTTTGAAATATAAATTATATTTGTTTATGTAAAAGATTAAATTTTTCAAAATAGACAGTGGAAATTAAAGTTTCTTTTCTAAACATCTTTGTAGAAGAAACACCGAAATACACTCTAGGGTGCCAAGGTTTCTTCTATGTCCAAATTTAGTAATCTATCTATATATATAAAAGAAAGTCGTGTTAGTTACTCCATTTATAACTCAAGAACGGCTGAACCTATTTGGCTGAAAATTGGTGGAGAGGTAGTTTAGAACCAGGAGACGGACATAGGATACTTTTTGTTCCGTTCCCGGGGGATGTGATGACAGACCAAATTCCACGGGGGCGAAGCCGCGGGCAGAAGCTAGTAGCAAATAATATATGAGTTATGATATGACATCGAGTTTAAAATTCTGGAAACAGTAAACGGAATTTGATCTAAAAACTGACCACGGTTTAAATTTAAATCACGCAACAGACTATCGCGTACCTAATCGTGTGATGTTTCAACGTTTACGTTTTAATACCTGTATCATATAACTTTATGGTACTATAACTAACTACTTTATACTTGTAAATATCAATTAATTTATAATTTTACTCACAAAATGATTACCTATTTTTATTCTCAGTACTGATATATTTTTTTTTATGAGCTGAGATGTTTTACATATTTAATACTAGATGGCGCTAGGTGACTATGTTCTGAGTGGCTAATAGAACCTTTGACTATATATCCCAAAGTCAAAGAATAGAACGGTATTGCAAACAACAAATAAATAACCACTGTATTACCAGTATAATTAATTTACCTTGACCAAGTTATACCCCAGTCAAAAGTTTATTTGCAAAGCACTTCCGGCGAGACTTGAAGAACCGTTAAGTTTACATATTTCATGAGTTTAAACTCAAAGCAAATGAGAACAATTTATTTATGAATCTGGGTAAACTTAATGACGTAGCTTGGATCCGTCTTCTGTAACACGGGTCCCAACTTTGATTACATCCCTACATATTACATACATAGGTATATAAGTTAATATTCGGGGACGGACTTAAGCCTAACTTCCGCTTCGGTGTATCTAAGCGGTTTTAGATTTTGACCTACGCTATATTCGCCTATCCGTTTGGATTTTGATTCGGTTTAGATCATTGAAGACAATTAATATTTGCTGAAAGTATGATAATTTTAGTATCGTCTTAAGTGACAAGATACCTGGAACTGCTTTTAGCACTGAGGCAATTATAGGGAGGGATTCATAAACTCACTTTAATGTACTAAAATAGAGATGATTCACATGAGTGAATGTTCGCCAAGGGACTAGTTGCTAAACAAATTACTTACCTCACAAAAACAGCAAGATTGAGTACTAATTTCTATGTTATACTATCTTTCTCTTGTTAGAAGAGTGTATTGATAGTTTTTAGCTATGATACTTCTAAGCCATCTAAACTTGGTTGCAAATAAATCCGCGAAGTTACGCGCTTCTGGCGAGAAAGCCGTATTGGTCCCACTAAATGTTTAGCACCCTTGGGGAACAGGTGTGTTAAACATTTGGTTGTTTTTTACCTCTGGTTTATAAGTTCCAACAGCTTCAAATTGCATCTGGAGATACTTGGTGTACGTCGCTGTTATGTCTTCCACATCTTCTGTCTTTAACACTCCTTCTGATATCAATTGGTCAGCATAAACGTCTGGAATTGATCTGAAAAGAGGTACTGTGTTATTAAGACTAAACTGGCTGATTAATCCAGTGGTTGTATGCGAGTTGCGCATACAACCACTGGATTAATCAGCCAGTTTAGTCTTAGTTTAGTCCAGCTACGCTAGAGGTCTTAGGTACGATTGAGGTCGAGCGTTATTCAGGTTTTCTTAGAATTTCTCAGTAGCAGCTCGGAGTTTGGATAGGTACGTGCCCGAATAACGATAAAAGGCTCGCTCACTATTATATGGGGACTAAACATACCGGAGTTCTGTGCATTAGTACGTCTATTCCTGACACTTCGGAGAGTACGGATGAGAGAAAGAGATATTATTACGATATAACACTTATTGTTATATCGTATAGGTACAACAATTTACCACAGATGCTAGAGCCATCGTGCACTTAATCCTAATAACATTTTGCTTGACTTAGGAATCGAATTCGGAACAGTACGCTCAGCATCTGCGTTTGTAAGCACTAGATCAATAGTGTCTAAAAAGGCAACGTAATTAATGGGCGCTTAAAAATCTTTAGCGCGAATCCCTGCAACCTAGTGCGTCTTAGTGCAAGACAGCCTTAAAGAATCAATACTCACTTCCTATTATGAATAACTTTATATAGCAGTGGGTTAGTGAACGTGGGGTCATCGAGTTCATTGTGACCCCATCTCCTGAAGCAGTTGTAGTCGATGAACACATCTTTCCGGAACATTCGCTGGTACTCGAAGGCGATATTTGTCGCTTTTTCAACCAACTGGAAATTTGTGAAGGGGGAAACTTTTAGGACAAAGTGGAAGGTCAATGGGGGTCGGTGGCTTTATGTAAATTCGATGTGACTTTTGTGGTAACTGTTTCGTGACTATGGAGTGTTGAAATTATATTTTTTAGTGGTTCACTGACGAACGCTGGCCCAATTTATTATTATGTCGAAAATATTATTCTCATTTCGAGAAGTCTTCGTAAAGTTATTATGTTTTTTTTTCATGGGATAGGGGAGCAAACGAGCACACGGAACACCTGATTGTAAGCGATAACCGCCGCCCATGGACACCAGAGGAGTCACAAGTGCGTTGCCCGCCTTTTAAAAGGGTTTGGGCCTCCGGTATCCTCACTCACTCGGCGAAACACAACGCAAACGTTGTTTCAAGTTGGTTTTTGTGAGGCCGTGGTATCACTCCGATCGAGCCGGCCCATTCGTGCCGAAGCATGGCTCTCCCACGTAAAAATGACTTATTACCACATAAATTGTATTCGTAAACCACCAGAAAAGTAGGAAGGAATGGGAAAACTTAGGCCCCCGCCTAATTGTAGTTTTCCCAAAGCTTCGAAGCTGCGCGGAGAGGGGGGTCGCCATTTTGAAATAATAAAACCTTTTTTTACATAATTAACATTGGAACTATAATGAATAGTCTGTTTCTATTCCTGTTAACAGGGATGGGAAAACAGAGAATTGCTAGATGAAATTATAACGATATATATTCCTGTAGCGGATGACGTAATACCTACCTTACTGAAAACAAAAACGTGTGAGAGTAAGCTGTCATAGCCAGGCGGATCATTAGGGCCTGCCACAAACCGTGTTGACATTTTGGTATTCGAGTGGAAGTTTAATATTCCTAAAGGGTTTTATCACTGGTGAAAATCTATTTAGATATATAAAACCTCTTCTAAAAACTTATTCTCAAATTAACCAGGGTTTATTATTCGTATGGGGCACAATTAATTAGCATAAAAACATTTTAATGACAGAGGCGGCTGTTTACCCTTTGATAATGCCGTGTGAGCCGAAACACAAACAGGTCAAATATTTTTATAACAGTTGTTTTTGTTTTAAAACACACGAGGCGTAATGTGAAACAGAAAAACCTAATGTAGAAGCTAGTCTATTTATAAATAACGTATCTGTAATGTAATTAAGTTTCTGTGCTACGAAAGGAAAATTAGCCAAAATCTACTGCCGTGTGTAAGTCCCGCAAAAACTTGAACATAGCTCGACCGATTTTCATGAATCTTTGGTGGAGTTCTCTGTACGCTCCGCCTCGCGAAAGTTAATAAAAAAAGATAGTAAAAGAAGCATTGTATCGCATACCGGCGACACACCCAGTTATAGAACAACTACTACTAGTGTATTCCTGTTATATTTATTTTCATAAACAGTAGAGAATGAATAATGAGTGATAATACTTTGAGTCCTTGATAGCACTTACCTCTGGATGATCCCCATTGACATGTATGACGGGTACAGATATGGCCTTCGCCAGATCAGTGACGTAACGGCACGACCGACCGCGCAGAGCTGGCAGAGTGAAGCCTACCTGAAATAAATTCAAGGCATTTCTATATTTAATACTTGATTTCGCCCGCGGCTTCGCCCGTGGAGTTCGTTCTGTCTCTTTTTACAAAAATAAAAAGTAGTCTATAGTACTCAGGGATAATGTACATTTATTTAATTTTGGTTCATCAACAGTTGTTACAGATAAATATAGATAGGAACGTATTACATTACTGATTCTGACACTTACGCGAATATTAGACATTGAAATGAAACTACTTTTTACCTGACTGCCGAAGGAGGAGGGTTATGTGTTTGACGTGTATGTATGTATGTATGTATGTCCGTTCCTATGTCCGCTCGTAACTATTCAACGGTGTAACCGATTTAGATAAATGATACCTCATTAGATTTGTCTTGATGGCACGAGTGTCACTGGGTACATGAAATTAAAAATATGTTTTGGCTGAAAAATATGTTTTGAGCATTCCGTATCATGTATTCTCAAATTTTCGGTAGCAATTAGCGAAAGCATTACATTACTTTATTGTTAAAGTTTTGCACTAAAAATCCGGAAACAAGTTACGTAATTAAAATAACTCCATTCAAAATCGTGACCGTCTCTAAAATTCCCAGTAATGGGTCCCGACTGCAAGATTGACTTTATTCTACGTTATAATTTATTATTTTATGTATTTATCGATCATGAAAACATTTAAACGGTGTAGTTATTCAATATAACTTTACATAGGTCTGGACTACTAGACTTGTTTTTGTCTTTTTAGTTTTTTTTAAGTGTTTTTATGCAGTCGGGTTTTTTAGTTATTTTTACGGATTTTATCGCGGTATATTGATATTATTTAGTTCCCGACGTTTCGGATCCTTTACAGCATCCATGGTCACGGGCAGACTGAGGTGTTGGACGTCTTGATGTTAAAATTACTAACAGCTACCTTACATTTTTGTTAATTATTAGCGATCCGATTCACGCAGAACTAGCTCACCGTATCCTTTGGTCTTGCAGTTTTGGGCTTGGATTTAGATTTTATAGATTCTATAATGGGATTCCAAGCAGCTGGTAAGACCCAACCATCTTCTCTATTGAAATTTGGGTGTTTTTTGATTTCAATAGCCTCACGAATCATCCTGGGTAGGAATCGGTTTTCTTTTGCAAGGACTTGTGGTTTGTCAAATCTGATGTAGTGCTGGGTCTAGTCTAGGGTATGTTCACAAACTGCTGACTTTCTGGAACGGCGGTGTTTGAGAGACAAGATTATCCCGAACATCTAAACTCACAAACTTTACCTCTTTATAATACTAGTAGTAGTTATTATAGATTAGGATTATTTATAAAATGTCGATACTAAATGTGTATGTGACAAGATTTATTAATGCGGACGAAGCAAAAGAGGTGTGCAAGAATCGTATCAAGGGACGTTCTGTAATTTTTGAATACCCATAGGGGTAAGAGGCGTGTGTAATTTACTTTAAATATACTTATTAGGAATGGAAAAGATTGCTACTTTTCATTCGTTGAAATTATGATTATTTCCACAACGATTTGATTTCTGCTACTTTTCTTCCGCAATGAATTTTCATTAAAAATCATTTATCACACTTGCTATTTCTCTATTTACAATGAAATAGTGCACAAGAACCGATTTAATAAAAATGTGATTTCATTGTTATGCGACTTTGAGCAGGCTGTGTGAACAAAAGTCGCAGGTGTGACGTAAAATAAATATTTCATGAGATTTTTCACATGCTATCTGCGAAATTTTCCATGCCTAATACTTACTTATGTATACTTACTTGGTAATATTATTAGGATTATGTCAAAGGAACAGCAGACTGGCAAATGAAGTTAATAAAGTTAGTAATAAAGTTGAAGTTAATAATAAAATTAGTTTACCGGCTCTATGGTCGGATGTTTTGGGGGGCTAAAATGGTATATTTAGCAATTCCTCTACCTAAACCAAATTATATGCTCGAGCTCCCGTACTAATTTTATTCGATTAATTATATTATGATTCATGAAGCGGCTTCTTTAGCCCCTCTGAAAAAATAGTTAGATGCGGAACAACGAGGGCGCAATCAACTTTAAACAATGTACGTGGTAAAATATTTAGTTGTTTGTCAAATGCTATTTTAACGCAGTTGTACGAATGTTAGTTATTGGTTTTGCTATCGTTAAAGTTGGTTAATATGTAATTTAGATGGAATATATCGTTTAAAGCTGATTATACACTCGTCAGTATCGTCCGCGTCGCACGCGTCTTATGCAGGGCCGGATTAGGGCATGTAGGCAATGCGCCGCTTAAGGTAGATACAACTTTAGTTTTCTACCTTTTAAGCGAGCCTATTTGTCCCCAGGGTTAATCCGGCCCTGGTGGTACACACGCAAACATAAATTATGTAGGCCATTAAAAAATATTCCGACCAGAAGTCGTACTCGCCATCCGTAGAGCAGAAAACTCCACAAAATGAGGCGCCAATGTTTTCAGTGTTTACCCACGCTAAAACAAACATTCATTGTGTTTACATGACTCGGAAAAAGGGTTCTAACATTATCATTATACGCCATACGAGATGGAAAAACCTTGTTTCTTTTCCATTCAGCATAACGTAGGTACATGCATCTGTTTGTTTTGTTTTGTAGAAGTTTTTGTTTATGAAACGTCGACTACGTAAAGCATGAATGATTTCCCATAGGCACGAATCATTTTCATCAAGCCATGTATTTTTCCACTGCTCTCATGAGTGTCCTCCGATAATGAGAGAGTTTAAGTCATATAGTCCACCATGCCGGTCTGCCGGCAGAAGTGACAACTTGAATATTAACGAAGATTTCACTTCAATAAATGATAATTATAATTTTCAGTTGTACTATCTAAGAAAACATTTGTATTCACTTTTGTCTTACGGTCTTATCTGTGGCTATATGATCTGTCGTGAGTTTAACATTTTTCCTCGTCACAAAAAGTGCACAGCGCCGCTAAAAAAGTCTTCACTTCAAAACACCCTTCTACCCCCCAAAATTGTCAAACGCAATAAGGTGTCTTGTCTACAACTACTATATATCCATAATAATAATTGACCATTAGGTACAATTTAATCACTTTGCTCACTAGCGTGTTGAATGCGGTAATCTGAGCACCCAGGTCGTTAGCGGCTGTGATTTATGGGGCAACAGTGAGCCACAAAGGATAGGTAAAACAAAAGCAAGATAGTGTTTTCTGCCTGGTCCGTAATTATCTTGATTATCAACATGTTTTTGTCTTAACGGTAGAATTTATTATTTATCACAGCTGTCGTAAAAGTCAGTTTTGGATGAAATCAGCCGTTTCAATAACATCCGTGTGTCAAGTCGACTTGCACCCTGAAAATTGTCCATACAAATACAAGTAATAAAGAGGTTATAGTGAAATAACCACTTTACGGATTTTATCTTGATAAATTTACATTATTAAACGCTGAAGACGCGACGTTTCGGACCCTGTATGTACAGCAAATAAAAAAAAAACGATTAATATTATAAATGCTAAAGTTTGTGAGGATGGATGGATGGATGGGTGGATGTTTGTAACTCTTTCACGCCAGAACGGCTGAACGGATCTGGATAAAATTTGGCACAGAGATAGATTATAGTGTGGAATAACACGTGGGCTACTTTATATCTGAAGTCCACGCAGATGAAGTCGCGGGCAGAAGCTAGTAATACCATAAAAATACGTTAAAATTGGTAAAGTAGATTTTATTTCAATATGCGAGTGTTTGCGTTTTTAATTGATGCTAAAACTAGGGGGTTTGGGATCTAAACTAACCACTCTTTGGGTATTAATTGTCATTAAGGTAATTGAAGGCACTCCCGTTCGGATAGAGCAACTCAGAGGTATCAAAAACAGAGTCCCAAATAAGGTGTCCGATATTGGAAACTTTATTGAAATAAAACTACTTGTATTATATACTCACTTGGTTATTAACAACGACATGTATAGATCCTCCGACATTGAAGTGTGGAGCTTGAGACAGCATCAGTGTCTCCTGGTTCACTCCTTGACCAGTGAAGGCGGCGTCACCGTGAATCTGAAAGCAATACCTATTACATTAATACTCTGATATTTGCTTTTCGACTACCAAATTATATTTAGATACCAATTTTTATAATAAAAAAACCTGAATCTAAGGGCCACTTGCACCAACTTTTAAAATATGTTTAAATTGTATTTAAACACAATTTTTCATAGTAATTTTGTGTTTAAATATAATTTAAACATATTTTATAAGTTGGTGCAAGTGACCCTAAAAGTTGTTGAAATCAATGTGTGCTTCTATCCAATGTATTTACAGATTTTAAATACATTTTCTTTATATTTTTAAATCGTATCAAATCGTATTTTTTAAATTGAAATATTTTTTTAATAATTCAAGTAATTTGAGTTTAATAGTTTCCTTTTTTAATGCTACTTAATTTAGTATTTTTAAGTTTAAGAATCACTTTATTAAGGAAACAACTTTATTCTGAACAAACCGTATTCAGGTTTCGCATATATTAAAAATAATGTTGTATAGTAATTTGTAGTATTATAGTTATTCTGCCCCAAGATAAAATATTATCAACATAATTATATTCATCGATAACTGCTCACC
The DNA here is from genome assembly GCA_947256265.1 of Acronicta leporina. Classification (NCBI taxonomy): domain Eukaryota; kingdom Metazoa; phylum Arthropoda; class Insecta; order Lepidoptera; family Noctuidae; genus Acronicta; species Acronicta leporina. Next base: position 3,139,504 of record OX366523.1, read on the forward strand.
TGAACATTGAGAACTTTGTCACCCATCCTCGATGATCCGTCTTCTGAATAGTCTCCTTCCCTCAGATGTAGCTGTTTGGATCTTGCCTTGCCCATAGACACTGGGTTTGCTGCCTGCAATCAAATAAAAATCATTCAAATGTTTCTTAAATTAAATTGGTTGTTACAAAGTTTTATCTCAATATGCAACTCTCGACGGTGTCGAGGGGCTCGTGGCTAAGTAATAACTAAGCTGATCAACTGCTGATAATCTGCAAGGTTAAGCTGCGCTCGCCGAGGTTAGTGTGTGGATGGGTGACCATTATTAACACGTCGAGACCTCTGCGTGCCTCGGAGAGCACGTAAAACCGTCGGTCCCGGTTGTAATACGAACATCTTTGACAATTGTTAGTCAGCAGCCCAAAAAAAGCCTGACAACCAGTCTATCCTCGGAATATCGGTATTACCCAGAAATTGGGTTGCAGAGGTCTGATGGCAGTCGCTTCGTGTAAAATACTTATATACAGCCGCATCTGGATAGACTGGAAGTGGAAGCCGACCCCAATATATAATAGAAAAAGGCTCCGAAGATGAAGAATTCTCATCTTAGTCTTTTCCTCAGTAGCAATGTGAGGAATCGGCTTCGAATCTAACCAGATGCAGCTGATTTTCAATATTACACGAATTAACTGCAAGACTGTCACAAATCGAGTTAAACATAACGTCACTTTAGTTCACGAGTGAAACCACGGGAATTAATTATATTAAGAAAGAGATAAATCATGGTTGTTAGTTACCTCCAAATGCGATGGGTTGTTTAACAAGGAGAATCTAACAGATTTGTCGTTTACGTTAATATCCACTGATGCACCTGAAATCATATTAATTCATCACAGAGAATTGAATCGATAGCTACCGCGATAGCGAATGAGGCTGTATATTATGTACAGTCACGACCACAATGTATAAATTTGCCAAAATTTAAGTGATTTATTCTTAAATTATTGAAATTTTATCGTGGTATGAACAGAGTATTTTCGAACCTATGCTTTAATAATTTTGGTATTATCTGAATGTTATAAATCGTCATTTCACGAATAAAATCGCTTACGAATTTTAGTTAGTGTAAACATATTTTATGCTCGTGACTGTACACGTTTGCTAGCATGGTACATATGGAATCATATTTTAAATAAATAATATTTATTTCGACAAATAAATTTATAAAACACACTTTTCAAGTCAATGTTACATTATTAAAACTAGATGGCGCCGGGATTTGCTGACGATCTCTGAGAAGAAACAGTGGAAAACTCAGAGAATCATAGTCTCGCTTAAAGTCTAGACATAGTATTGCCAATATGTGAATGTTACAATGCAGGGCAATGTCTGAGATGGGCTTTTGAAAAAAGAGCTATAGCGGCTTTAAGTAACCCAGTCCCAGCTGATGCCATGTATCAGTCATTGTATCAGCTCGCCCATAACCTAGGGAGCTCAACACTAACTGATTTAATTTAAAAGGTAAATAAAAATCTTACTGAGATGTGTGGAAATATCACAAGCTGCGTTTGCTTCTGTAGGGTATTCAGGTTGCCCACTGAATTTGTGGAAGATTTTCACAGGTGGACATTGTAAGACGCCAGTCAGCGCATTAAGTTTACCTCTGTGGGCCATTGCCAAGATAACTTGCTCTACTCCTTCTGAAAACCGAAATTAAACATAATATACCGTAGGAAAGCCATGCTTCGGCACGAATGGGTGGGCTCGACCGGAGTGACACCACGGCCTAACAGATAACCGGCGTGAAACAACGCTTACGTTGTGTTTCGCCGAAATAAGTGAGAGTACCGGAGGCCCAAACCCTTTTAAAAGGCGGGCAACTCCTCTAGAAGACGTCATCAGGCGATCCACATAATTGTTTGCCCCTCTATGCCATAATAAAATTGAGAACTGAAAAGCATGATGTAAATACAATATGTCTAGTCGACTAAATTGTTTTATTTTTCTTCTTCCTGTAAAGTCAATTCAACCGACGCCTCATTTGTTAAAATCTAATCAGTAGTTTTTGACCTACGATGCATCATATAGAAAAATCCAATAACACTGCTCGATCTGGAAATCGAACCTCTCGTAACGGTCGCGTTAATGAGACGATGACTCTACTAATGAGGCCTGTAATAAAACGTAAAGAACGAAAAAAAGTTCTTTGATAACAAAATCTGATTGATTAAAAAAATAAATCTTAATTAATTCGTAGTCAAGGTTTGCCCAAAAAATTTTGTCAAGTAATCAGGTGTTAATTGTCTGTCGCTATAATGATCGGTTTTTTTTTTTTTAAAAAAGCTTACTACCAATGTGGGTCACACATTACTAATATTCTTGTTAACCCCTCGTGCTAAGCTAAATATGCTTGTGTTACGAGTGGGTTCACGTCGGTAGTGCAATGGGTGGGGTTCGAACCGGCAACCACATGATCGCAAGTCCGACGCCCTAGCCATTAGGCTACCGCCGCTTTTAAAAGGAGATTGTTTGTTATAAGATTTTAATGAAAAATTAAACGTATTTGAATAGAAAATATAGTTTTATAAACGTATATATAACGTTTATAAAACTTATTTAACTAAGTAACGTATTACCTCACTAACAATAATTTCACCGGTATGTTTTCATACATACATATTTTCACGATTGTCTCACATTTGAGGAAAGCTACGACCTTGGCACAACACTTTCGCTTCATCTACGTTCATTAACCTCCTCATGCATGATCGTCGATTTAGGGTGCTCTTAACCGGACACTTTATGAGAACGGCCGCAATTTGGTTGTAGTACGTTCGCCGAGATTGCCTATTTCATAGAAAAACCAAATAATACTTTGCTTGACCTGGGAATCGAAGCCTCTAGCTAAGCGAGTACTTAAACACTAACATGCACAAAATGAAGAAGCCTATCACGTTGAAATAAAACTATTTTTACGGATTTTATCGCGTTGTATTAAATTTTATTATTTCCCGACGTTTCGGATCCTTTACAGCATCCATGGTCACGGGTAGACTGAGGTGTTGGACGTCTTAATGTTAAAATTACTAACAGCTACCTTACATTTTTGTTAATTATTAGTGATCCGATTCACGCAGAACGAGCTCACCGTATCCTTTGGTCTTGCAGTTTTGGGCTTGGATTTAGATTTAATAGATTCTATTATGGGGTTCCAAACAGCTGTTAAGACCCAACCATCTTCTCTATTGAAATTTGGGTGTTTTTTAATTTCAATAGCCTCACGAATCATCCTAGGTAGGAATCGGTTTTTTTTAACGTCGGGAAATAATAAAATTTAATACAACGCGATAAAATGCGTAAAAATAGTTATATTTCAATGTCTAATATTCGCGTAAGTGTCAGAAACCAGTATGTAAGCCTATCACGTCCTATGATATACAAACAATCTTACCGGCAGTAGTTAATCTAAAAAGACTGGAGAAGAATGTAAGTAGAGATTCAGCTCCTTCCCCACAATATCTCTTCACCGTGGGGTACTTAACGCTCAAGAATTTGTCCCACGCCTGTGAGTGGAGTAACTCCTTCACGATCTCTATTCGACGCGCGTTGTTGATGGAGTCTCCGCCACGCTCTATGCGTTGGGCAAACCATTCTCTTTCTGCTTCTGTCTAGAAGAAAAAACATTACTTAATTGAGCTCGGAATAATGTAGGTAATATTGCGCGGCTCGCGGCTTTGTTTGCATCGGATTCAGAAACTACTGGACCGATTTTTCTTTCACTGCAGACTAATGCACTGTACTGCACTGTAGACTAATGCAGCATTCTAAGTACTATCTAACACCCTAATTGTGCGACGGTCACCCATCCTTTGGCTGGTCGTGGAAAGCACAGCTTGGACTTACAAATCAGTTGAGAGCGCGACTGCTACGCTAGAGGTCCTGGGTTCGATTCCCAGATCGAGCTAAGTGTTATTGAGGTTTTTTATGAAATTCCCAGTAGCAGCTTGGAGTTACGAATTTGTGCCCGGTTAATGTTAATAGGCTCGCACCCTATTAAATGGGACCGAAACATAATGGCGAACTGTGTGTGTACACTAGTACGCCTCTGCCTAACCCTTCGGGGAATAGAGGCGTTGTAGTATGCACATTGCGACTAAGGCCTCATTTATGCAATTATGATTTAATTATTTTTTTAAACTAGTTATTTTCTTAGCGCATGGAACTCCTGATGGTAAGCGATACCACCGCCTATGGACACTCGCAACAACAGAGGAGTCGCAAGTTCGTTGCTGGCCTTTTAGAAGTGTTTGGTATTGAGGATAGCGGAGGCCCAAACACTACTCACTTGGCGAAAGACAACGTCTGATCTTTGTTTCACGCTGGTTTTCTGTGAGGCCGTATCACTCCGGTCGAGTCGGCCTATTCGTGCTGAAGCATGGCTCTTGCACGTGATAAAATCAAATAAATGCGATTTTTATATTATTATCTTACCTCTAAATAACTGAACTCGTACGAAATTGGTCCACAGTATATTTCCTCCAGTTTCTCCACGAGATTCTTCACAGACTGCTTGCCATCATAACCGTATAATAATCCTAGGTCGACAGCGTCTTCCAGCCGAAGTCCGTATCTAGATATACTTAGTTCTTTGACTTTCCTGAAATTATAGGAAAAAAAAATTACCTAATTAGTTGCAAACGCGGTCACTTAGGTAAATTTTTTGATTCACCGGAAAAATATGACTGGGTATAATGTTAGTTATATACATATTTTTTTTAAAAGCTTACTAGCAATGCGGGTCGCACATTACTAGTATTCTTGTTAACCCCTCGTGCTAAGCTAAAAAATGCTTGTGTTACGAGTGGGTTCACGTCGGTAGTGCAATGGGTGGGGTTCGAACCGCCAACCACATGATCGCAAGTCCGACGCCCTAGCCATTAGGCTCCCACCGCTTTTTACACGTGTGTTTGAACGTGGATGGAGCACGAGGAGTACTTAAACGAAAATCGGATGAAAAAGATCAAAAGGGATTGCAACACGTAGCCTTCTGTAGCTAACCCAGAATTCTAGCCAGTGACAGACGATAGCATGACCTTTTATGTCCCGAGTGGAAATCTTCATGGACAGCCAATGGTTATACCAGATTATTACCAAGTAAAACCACGCAATGCTGCCATTTTCAGTACATTATGAGTAGGGATTCACACATTTCCAAAGCGAGCCCTACCATGAGCTCTCCTGTGAGGTAAGCGTGACCTAGCGACTAGAATTTCTTGTTGTTATTTTAGTTTATCAGGTGATAATTAGAGTTTTTTAGACTTACATAAAAATAAATGTGCCTGTAGACAAGTAGCATGAAAGCTAATCGAATAGAATAGAAATTGCAATGTACGCAAATGACATAAGCTTTCGACAAATCGAGCGCGCACAAATGTCATCTCCATACATTTTGTTTCTATTAGTGCGTGTATTCCACTTTTCTTACGTTAGCGTCTAACGTTCACGAAACTCCTGGATGGCACACACACTTGTATATTTCTAATATTACTATGATTTTTATCTATACTCTATATTATTACTTTAATTACTTAATACTTAATATCTATATCTATAATAATTATCCGACGAGTAAAGCAGAGGCGTGAGATTTTTAAAACCGTCAAACAGAAAAAAGTTGCCTACTTAGGACATGTTATAAGACATGAAAGATACGAGTTGCTGCAACTTATTATGATGGGAAAAATCGCAAGCAAAAGACATGTTGGTCGGAGGAAGAAGTCATGGCTACGTAACATCAGGGAGTGGACGGGGATAGCGAGTGCTGCCGAACTGTTTCGCCTCGCTAGAGATAGGAATCGATATGCTAAATTGACTGCCAACCTTCGCTAGTCGGAGAGGCACTATGAGAGAGAGACTAATTTATAAAGCTGAATGAAGAGTTTGTTTGTTTACTTGAACGCTCTAGTTCAAGTAAACAAACAAACTCTAACAGAACAGTAGGTCCTCACTTTAGTCAGGAACTACTGTTCCGATTTAAAAAATTCTTTCAGTGTTAGATAGCCCATTTATTGAGGAAGGCTATAGGCTATATATCATCACGCTAAGACTAAGTAACTATTCCACGCGGACGAAGTTGCAGACGGAAGCTAGTATAAAATATTTTGGTTTACCTGTCATTATTCCTGTAGTCAACATTGTCTATAGTGGCTCTCAAATGTCCGTGGGTGCGGTACGCCTCCACCAGACGCTGCGCTCGGCAGTTCTCTACTCTTCTTGCTAACACGTCTTCATTAACATCTGAAGAAAACAACGATTGTACAGACAGTGTCCAAACAGTCGACCTGGCCCATATATACTGCTCAATTTTTTTTTGCATAGGTAACATACATACATACTTATTTTCACACCTGGCTTCCATTGGGGTAGGCAGAGACTATAGATTTCAACTTGCTAAGATCCTGGCACACCACTTTCGCGTTATCTACGTTCATTAACCTCCTCATGCATGATCGTCCGTTTAGGGTGCTCTTAACCTGACCTTTTTTGAGAACGACCGCAATTTGATTGTGGTACGTTCGTCGAGGTCGGCCCCTTCCAACTCTTCCATCAGTTCGCCATGCATTACTAAATTATCTTTCAAAGTAGAGAACATTCCAATTATTCATCTAAATCCAACATTATATTGCAAAGGAGAGTATACTTCCGAGGTGATCCCATTCTTTAGTGAATATCTGATCACATAATTTAAAAAAAGAACTAGATATATAACGTACCGTCCGAGTAAGTCTCAACAAAGTGGTGGAATATGTCAAATTCTATTCGCAACTTAAACATATTTTAGAGTTTTTCTTTTTGCTAAGGCCCACTTGCACCAACTTCTTAAATGTGTTTAAATTGTATTTAAACTAAAATAATTTTATAATTAATTATATAATTGTATTTAAAATAAAATAAATAAATTCGTTGAGAAATTCGTTCTTAACATCGATTACAGATTTATAGATGTACATACATATTACCATTAACATGAATTACGCGCATGTTTTGGGAGTCAAAAGTCACAACAATACTTATATTGATAGTTGATTTAAGATAACAAACAGTTATTGCGGTGAATTTACAGTAGTAGATTTCAATGTTAAGTCCTACATTATATTACTTAATGTATTTTTTACTTTGAAAGATAATTTGTTATGTACAAAGTAATATATATATATTTAATTATTTGCAATGTTACTTAACAACTAAAGAATTTACCAAGTAGATAACAAGCTGAGTTGTTATCAGCAATAATGAATACTAGTACTACTACTAGGAGGTCATAAACTGGTTAGAAACGAAATTAATTATAACATAGGTACCATTAAGCTTGTATTCCCCGAAGGGTTAGGCAGAGATGTACAATCTACAAGTTCTCCGGTATGTTTTGGTCCTAGACTTGGCTGCTATTGATAATTTTATAGAAAAACCATAATATCTAGTTATCGACCCAGGAATCCAGGACCTCTTGTGTAGCAGTCGCCCTTAAGGCCACTAGACTATTTAGTTAGACTAGATAATTCATGAAGATAAATAATAGCTCTGAACATTTGGAGTTAACCATTTCTTCGGTAAATATTATAGATAATACTCCTATACTACTAAGTATATGTATATACTTACTACCTTTTGCCCGCGGATTCGCTCATGAAGCTATGTTAGGATTAAAAATGGATCCCAAAAATAATTTAATCAAAAACTAACATTGATCTCATCTCTTCTTTGTATGGGTCTCTATACATCAGAGAGGTCAAGCTATATCTCAGAAACCGTTCAATTAATTGGGATAAGAAGGTCACAAGTTTTTAAGTTGGAGCATATACTTTCTGACAGTGATAACAAAATTAAAATCTATTTAGTAGTTTTAGTAACAAACAACCAAACAAACAGATAAGAATTTTAAAAATTACATTTTTGGGTTTGGAGGTGTTTATGTAGGTACGTATACTTGTTTTTTTTTTAATATCTTCAATGTAGGTACAGATCGATACAGTTTTTTACGATTTTATATTAGTAGAGATATACTACAAATAGCATAAATAGATTGAATAAATTCTTCGAAAAAGACTCGGAGTGGTGCTTGGCACATGTAAGTATTAAAACTAGTTCATTTTCTGATCAAAGCTTGGAACTTATCCCGTTCCCGTGGGATGTGATGGCAGACCGAATTCCACGGGGGCGAAGCCGCGGGCAGAAGCTAGTATTTTATAAAATTATTACAATATCTACTGAGAGTACATAATAGTACCTATGTTAAAATAGGACGATAAATACAAATGCCTGTTTACGTACCGACATCATTCACTTTCATCGGTCGATGACCGAACACACCCACTCCTGAATGATACTTCACACGATCGAATCGTAACTCCTTCCACTTCATCAGCTGTCTCGCTCCTAATTTGAAACCGAACATTTTCACTGCACTTATTTTAAAATTCGAATAACATAATTACTTTTACTTCCGAATTTACCCGAACGACGTTCGGAATTCAAATTGGATACGGTCAAGGTTTCGGTTCAAGGGCGTTTTATTTTCATTCTGCGCGTGAGTGGACGTTATCGCGGCTCGTCGCGTACTGAGCGAGAGGGAATGACAATACTAATAATATTGTTTACATACTTACATGAATTACATTTGACGTTATAATGCGATCTTGATGCGTTTTGATAGCGATGATAATTGAGTTTGTAGATGTATTTTTTTATTGTAATGAGATGACAACCACACTAAACTTAAAGTCTAGACACTAGGGTTAGTGCCTCCGTTATCCTCCCTCACTCACTTATAAGAACATAACGTAAGTGTTGTTTCACGCTGGTTTTCTATGAGACCGTGGTATATGACTCTGGTAGAGCCGGCCCAATCGTACCGAAGCATGGCTCTCCCGCGTTAAAATGGTAATTTTAAGTCCCATATTATAATAGTGGGCCAGATTATTTCGTCGTACTACTAAGTATTTATAAAATACTGATATTCAGTCGCAGCCAGATAAACTGGGAGTCGTATCATAGTTTGGCCTGGGAGAGAATTATGATATCTTAATGATTATCTTTGATATTTTGAAGCTGTGAATATAAGTTTTTTTTATGGGATAAGGGGAGCAAACGAGCAGACGGATCACCTGATGGTAGGCAATAACCGCCGCCCATGGACACCCGCAACACCAGAGGAGTCACAAGTGCGTTGCCCGCCTTTTAAAAGGGTTTGGGCCTCCGGTAACCTCATTCACTCGGCGAAACACAACGCAAGCGTTGCTTCACGCCGGTTTTCTGTGAGGCCGTGGTATCACTCCGGTCGAGCCGGCCCATTCGTGCCGAAGCATGGCTCTCCCACGTGAAAATATACAATATCCATGCATGTAAATACACCCCTTATTCATTAACTACCTCATTATTCCAGTGGTTCAAAGAGTGACTATTACCCTAGAGACTTCTTGGGTTAAAGTCACGCTACCCTATGCACAGTAAGGTATGTGCACTCATTAGGGTTGATTCCTAGATCGAGCGTATTGGGTTTTTACATGAAATACTCATCAATAGCTCGGAGTTGGGATGTTTGTTGTGCCCGGTTGGGACTTAAACATACCCGCGAACCATTTTTTTTTATGCCGGATAAGCTTACGTTTGACCGCAAGTTGCGATCTACGATGGAGCGCGCTTGCTTATAACTAACCGATGCACTCGTGATAATGCTAATAAATGTATGTATTGAATAAGCTTCGTTAAGTCTCTACTATTATAAAATTGTAAAAACGCTGTGTCTGTCTGTATATTAAAGATATTAAAAAACAAACAAGTGGGTTAGGGTATATAAATGTATAAGAACCCAACAATGTGATTTTTAAAATTCTTGTGTCTGTTTGTCTGTTTGTTACGGGTTGGAGGAAAAACTACTGAATAGATTTTAATTTTGTTATCACAGTTAGAAAGTATGTGCTCCAACTTAAAAACTGGTATACTTCATAACTCAAATAATTAAACGGAACCTGAGATTCAGCTTGACCTGAATAATCTCTACAAAGTAGAGATCATCATGATTGGTTGGTACAGAATCTTACAAGCATCTCATTTGACACAATACGGTTGTTAAAAACAAATAAGTGATAAAAAATAATATTCCATTATGACAAGAAGTGTTCCTTATCTTATCGGCGGCTTGGCAACTGTTTGAATTGTTTATTGTGAATGAAAAGTAATTTAGTACTCCAATCTTGAGTATAGATACTAGTAGGTATCTTAGTTCATCTGTTAATTTTAAAATAGGAGTCCTTATTTAGCTGAAACAATGCAGCAAAAATTCCATACTATTCACGAACTCGTTTTTGACACCTACGCGAACATTAGACATAGAAATAAAACTTCTTTTTACGGTTTTCATTGCGTTGTATTGATAGTATTTAGTTCCTGACGTTACGAATTCTTTTAATACGTCGTAATGTTAAAATTCCAGCCGAGTCGACCGGAGTTATACCACGCCTTCATAGACAACTGCCGTGAAACAACACTTATGTTGTGGTTTGCCGAGTGAGCGAGAATACCGGAGGCCCAACCCTTTTAAAAGGCGGGCAACGCACTTGCGACTTTGTTGGTGCGGGTGTCCATGGGCGGTGGTTATCGCTTACTATCAGGTGATCCGTATGCTCGTTTGCCCCCCTATCCCATAAAAAAAAGTGGTTTGCCGAGTGACCGAGGATACCGGAAGCCCAAACCATTTTTTAAAAGCGGGTAGGTACTTGAGACTACTCTGGTGTTGCGGGTGTACATGGGCAGCGATAATCGCTTGACATCAGGCAATCTGTCTGCTCGTTTGCTATATGTATCTACTCCTATGCCATAAAAAATGGATTTATTCTAAAACAGTTGCAAATTAGGATAAGTCTGACCAAGTTTAGGTTGTGAGAAAGGGACGGCGCGATTTGATGGCATCTCTCTCTTGCTACACGATCACAATTACGTTTTGGTACGGCCTCTGTTCCTTTGTAGAGAGTGTTATGTAACAAAGCAGGGTACATTATCATCGTGCAAATAGGTGAAATATGTAGGTATACTATCGTTATCAAAAAGATAGGCATTATACATATTTGTGTTCCTGAATTATAGAAATTAGTTATTATAAGAAGTTTGAACGGTTTTTCATTTCCATGTTGCTAATTGTTATTAAAAGTCAAATTTAAAATAAATAATTGATTTTGATTTGAAAAAATTAATATCAAAGACCTATAATTATACCTATACCTATATACCGTTATAGTTATATTACGTTTAGATTCACGTTCTAGATATGCGCAATCTCTTTCATTTGTAAAACTTATAAAAGCAAACCTTTCTTCATACAAATTTTCCCAATAACCTAGCACAATTTTGACGATTTCGAAAGGCTCAACTTTTCCATTAAGTAGGTGTACATCTCTATTTTATCACCGTACATCTTTATTACCGTTTAGTTAGCGTGACGATATAGCGTTTGTGATTTGCGTGTATTTCTGTTAATTGAATTTCATTGTACGGAGCATAACCAGTAATAATCATGAAATCCCGAAAGCTATTCATGAAAATGATAATATCAGAAAATGTGGTTTACATATTGTTAGGGTCGTCATTATAAAACATTCTATAGGATAGTACATTGTATTTACTGGTATAAAAATTAAATTAAATTGAAAATTAAATGTCTTAAAACAGTATAAATAAGTAGCTTTTATCCAATTATTTGTGAAATATTTTGGTTTTTACTTTAACTGATCTAAGCAAATTCGATTATTTAATCTAGTTTAAGTTCATAGAGCTTGTAATCGGTGCATCTAATGAAATGAAAACTAATGCAACGGAAAATGAATGAAATTAATTCTGGTTGCTGTAAAGACAAATCACTTATTTGTTAGAAAATAATGTCTCGGGAGACTCGAAGCACACCTTTGTTATCAAGACTGAGTGACAAGTTACAGTACTTAAGTGATAACTGCAGCTTGCAATGGCTTGGTTATGTCCTGACTCCGTATCCAATACCAATAATCAAAAGGTAAATCATATCAATTCCATCATCATCATCATTATTACTTCGACGCCTTATACTGGATCAATGTCTCTTCATGCATCTTCTGACTTTGGGCTACTCTTGATTATTTCTTCCATACAACCTGCACGATACATACATACTTAGAACCGACCTTTCTTTTCGACCAGTTTAGTTCATTTCGAACAGTTCCGTTCAGACAAAGCAAGTCAGTCAGTCTCCTTACTTATGGGCACTGTAATACTCCCATTGCGATCCAAGATGTTATTTGATTTTTCTCTAGCTCCGCTTTGTCTCGGTAAATGGCAATAGACGCTGACCTATTAAATGAGCATTCAACATAGTCTACGTATAATTTTGGAAAATAAAATTGTAGCCTAAAAAAGAATTCAGTGAGCGAATCTATCAAATTTTGTGTATGGAATGCCTAGTTTACTAGTCATCACTAGAGGTAATTTAAAAGCTACAGAACTTAACTAAGTAGTAGTTGTAAGGCTAGCTTCGTTTCTTCAACCTCTTGTAATTCTTTCTGCTTTTGATAAGCAATCAATAGAATCTTCACTCTTTGCAGGTTGTTCTGGCTAGCCACAATTACGGGTTGCTGCGCCTGCTCAGCTCTAGTACTGCGTGGTGCCTTGTCATTGTACACCTCTGATGCGGTGTCATACTCCGTGGAAACTGATTATTTGGAGTGGGATACTCCTTTTCCAGCCCTGACTGTTTGCGAATATTTAAACACAGGACGGGTTAAAAAGTATCTTATACAGTAAGTAGATTTTGGAGATGAACCTGGTGTTTGGTTACTTTTAAATTGCTCATGTAGGTATGGCTATTTCGTTCCAATGTGGTTGCAATATTTTTCATTCATTATCATTCATCATCAGCCTATATTCGTCCACTACTGGACGTAGGCAAGGCAATATTATCGGTATGACAGCATCTCATATCTTTTCATTTTAAAATTGGTGAATAAATTTTTCAGAATTCGTTGCCTCTTGTAATATTGCGGTTTAGGAATAATCCGTACCTTTTGCAATCCTGATCCTTTAGATTTTTGTGAGTCTAACTCAGCTCATAAAAGCTTAGTTCTAAAGAATCTTCTTTAAAACTAAGCTTTTATGAGCTGAGTTAAGTAAGGTGTTACATGCTCACAGAAATCTTAAGGATCATTATGAAAAAAATGCACTAAAACTGTAGGTGTATTGTACTGTACATACAAAAGTCCGATTCCTATATTTTGGTTGGTAAAGTTTTGCAAATTTCTTCTTAGAAATAATTTGCCGTTGGATTTGGAAACGTTCAGTCAAGAGGTAAGCTTTTGGGATAAGAAGATATGTAGGACGTGTACCTCGTGCAAAATGGGTGAGACTTGCGTCGAAGACTTCCTGGAGCTGGTCAATGGAATAAGGATGAAGTGTCCTGAACTGTTAACAAAGTGCTGGTGGAATTATGAGTACTTCCCGTGCTGTGAAAGGTAAATACTATAATCCATACTGATTTCTGAGACTTACGCGACTATTGGACATATTGAAATATAAAACCACTTTACGGATTTAATCGTGCTGTCTCAATATGTCCGATACGATAATCTAGGTATGGTATATTAGTATTACAAATGAGAAAGTAACTCTATTAGTCTGTAACTTTTCACGTCTAAGCCCGTGAATAGATTTTCTATTTCTCCCCATCCATGGAAGTGTTAGAGTAAAATTCCTCACTACTATCAAAGGACTACTTTTCTTAGACCAACAATATCCTATATCCTTCCTCATGATGAAATCTATGTCCTTGTAAAATTTTATTATAATCTGTTCAGCAGTTTAGGTAATAAACAGACTTTTGCACTTATTATATTAGCATAGGCATTCGATAGGTTCAGTCCTTTTCAGTAAGGTTTATTAGCTGGATAAAATACAAGTTCCAAAACCATTTTTATTTCAGAAAATAGAATGAAAATAGTCCCTATTTATTTTAAAGTCGACCGTTTGTTAGTTTTATCTAATGAATCGTTATCGCCAATATTTGTCGAGCTTAATTGAGCAGACGTTTATTAAAGGAATTTACTTTAGGTCTAGATATTAATTAGGTCAACTATAATTCTATGACTATGACTATCGAAGTAGTAGTGATAGTTTACTAATATGTCCTGGACTGCCAAGTCAAACGTCTCCAGTTCGAATCTAAGGCAGTATTCATAATTATTTCTTAGGAAACCTGCATTCCTGAGATATTTTCTCGACGGTAGCGTGTGAAGTCTGCCAACACGCATTAGACCTGTGTGCTGGAATATAGCCTCGTTCTGAGATATTAAGATCAGAGGCCGCATTATGACGTGTTATTTTTAGGTTGTGAAAATGGGATAGCGTTATTTAATCTGTAGAGCGGCATCCCTCTCTTTCAATCGGAAAATGATGGCAATAACACGTCATAATACGGCCTCAGTACCTAGCAGTGGGACAGTAAATGTGTTGACGATACGCAGACTTAAAGGCATTTGTATCTTCTATACTTTTAATATATAAAGCTGAAGAGTTTGTTTGTTTGTTTGTTTGTTTGCTTGAACGCGCTAATCTCAGGAAGTACTGGTCAGATTTGAAAAATTCTTTTAGTGTTAGATAGCCCATTTATCGAGGAAGGCTATAGGCTACTCACGCTACGCGGACGAAGTCGCGGGCAGAAGCTAGTGTAATTATAAAGATTCTTATTTGTCTCGATCCCATAAGTATATACTTTCAACAATCTCATTGTCTCCATTTTTTCTTCAGATTTCTTCCTATAATGACGGAGTACGGAACTTGCTTCGTGTTCAACTCTCGGTGGACTGCCAATGAGTCTATACTCACTGTTAACAGAAATACTGGTCTGCCAAGCTTGGTCTTTTCTGCTACACAAAAAATAAACGTGAGTACACGTCGCTAGCGATGGCAAAATTTAAAGTCGGTTTACGAGGCGAGTCGAGGCGTATTAATACGGCGTACACCCACAGTTCGCCGGTATGTTTAGATCCCATGTAATAGGGGGTGAGCCTATTGCTATTTATTTATTTGATTTTGATGATTTTTTTATTATGATTATGATTATGTCCCACTGCTGGGCAAAGGTCTCCCCCTCATGTCTCCATCTATCACGATCTTGTGCTATTTGGACGTAGTCTGCAGAAAAGGTATCAAAATCGTCACGCCATCTCTTTTTTGGTCTGCCACGACGCCGCCTATCGGTATCAGGGCAATTTATTAACTGGGCACAAATTACAATCTCCGAGCTGCTACTGGGAATTTCATAGAAAAACCCAATACAACTTTGCTCGACCTGGGAATCGAACGCAC
The DNA here is from genome assembly GCA_947256265.1 of Acronicta leporina. Lineage (NCBI taxonomy): Eukaryota > Metazoa > Arthropoda > Insecta > Lepidoptera > Noctuidae > Acronicta > Acronicta leporina. The sequence goes on from OX366523.1 coordinate 3,154,863, forward strand.
GTATTACCGTGAGTGTGGAAGTCCTTAAATTGACGTCGTACCTAGATTGGCAGTTGCAGAAAGAGAACCAATATTTTCAAATGAGGGTTCAGAGATTCTAAGCTTGCACGCTATAGAATTTTTGCTATAGATACTCTTGGCAATCTAATGACGTAGGTTCGACAAAATCATCATCATACCATCACGCCTGTATTCCCCGAAGGGTTAGGCAGAGGCGTACTAATGTACACCCACAGTTCGCCGGTATGTTTAGGTCCCATGTAATAGGGGGCGAGCCTATTGCCATCAACCGGGCACAAATTCCTGACTCCGAGCTGCTACTGGGAATTTCATAGAAAAACCCAATAACACTGCTCGACCTGGGAATCGAAGCTAGGACTTCTAGCGTAGCAGTGGCGCTCAGGACCACTTGGCTAATGAGGCAGTTAGATTCGAAAAAAATGAAATAAAATATAACAAGGAAGAAAGAAAGTTTTATTAAGATGTTTAATTGCAGATACGGATCCATTCTCCGGATGACCTGATATCAATAGCATCGGAGAATATTCTGAGCCTATGCAGTACCTTGCCTCGCGTTAGTGACTTAAATATTGTATTGAAAGTAAGTATTTATTAAAACACTAGCCTCTGCCCGCGGCTTCGCTCACTTGAAGCTCAGAAACCAACAGTGATGATCTCTTCTTTGTATGGGTCTCTATACATTGGAGAGGTGAAGCTGTATCTCAAGTTCCGTTTAATTATTTGAGATAAGAAGTATACCAGTTTTTATTTTGTTATTAAAACATTCCTAATAGTAAAGACCTAGACCATTTGATGCTCCTACGCGTACCCGCTACTCTAGAGGTCCTGGTTTCGAGCAAAGTGTTGCTGGGTTTTCCTATGAAATGTTCATTAACAGTTTGGAGTTTTGATTGGTTACTGGTTAATGGCAAGGCTCGCAATGAAAATACCAGTAAATTGTGTGTAGGTAGGTACATTTCTACAGCTCTGGCTAACCCTTTGGGGAATACAGCCGTGATGGTATGTTTATACTAAACAAAACTGTCTTTTTTTTCATTTTCCATGTCAAGATAATTTCATAATAATTTCCATAAATTTATTTTAGTGAAGGAAAAATTTGACTGTGGGCAGGATTCGAATCAGCGTCTTCTGGTTCAATACACCAAATAAGCCACCGTGAGTTCTAACCGCCAGATCGTAATTTGCCTTCAAATTTTATGATTATATGTGAGAAGCAAATTAACTTTCTTTCTTCAATAGTTGTCTAACGTCATCATAAGGACGTAAATCACAGAATGTGAAGGCAAATTTCAACCTAGTTGGAGGACTAGTGGTGGCTCGGTTGGTTTAGACGTCTGGTGTATCGACCCAGAAGGCGCAGGTTCGAATCCTGACCGCAGTTGAATTTTGTCTTCACTAAAATACTTTATTTATATCAACAGGCTGAACAAATAGTAAGTCACGTATCGGTCCAGCAACTCTCGCCTGACAATCGCGACTGCCTCTTCAAGAACGAGCGACCGGCGTTTGCGCACCTCTGGCCATTCACCCGCTACTCCTACAGCGCATGCGTTATGTACCGAAGAGCTGTCTTTCAGGCAGAAGCGTGCAATTGTACGCATCACTTTATGCCGCAGATTGGTATGTGATATTTTTTAGAAGTTTACTAGCAATGTGGGTCGCACATTACTTACTAGTAATCTTGTTAACAACTGCTAGCGTGCTAAGCTAAAATGCTTGTTACGAGTAGTTTAACGGCGGTAGTGCAATATGTGGGTTTCGAACCGGCAACCACATGATCGCAAGTCCGAAGCCCGCTTATAAATGATATTTAAATATACACAATCACGACTGTCTTCCCCAAAGGGTTAGGCAGAGGTGTACTAATGTACACCTACAGTTCGCCGGTATGATTAAGTTCCATGTAATATCCTATTACCATTAACCGGGCACAAACTCAAAACTCCGAGCTGCTACTGGGAATTTCGTAGAACAACCCAATAACACTGCTCGACTTGGGAATCGAACCCAGGACCTCTAGAATAGCAGTCGCGCTCAGAACCACTAGGCTAATGAGGCAGTTAGTAGTTAACTAAGATTTTACAATTTGGGGCAATAACTGAACTGGCCGTTTGAAGAAAGGGCCTTATAGAATGCTTAAAAAATAAATTCTAAATGCAGTGATTTTACTATAGTCGCTGATGAGTGAACGGTGAAGAGTGAAAACTTTTAACTTATTTCGATATTTTTGCACAAAAACACGTAAGTATTTATGTATTTGTTAGCTCTAAGCGGTTAAAATTCTCGAAGGTGCGTTGCTTGGTTGGACATACTATTTAAAGTTAAACTCACTTCTGTTTCATAATGTTTAATACAATGTACCTGGTCTATAATGTCCATTAGCGTTTTTCCTTGAGGTGTTGACCAATCTTCAAAATCGCTGACATCATCATCATCATCATCATATCAGCCTATTGCCGTCCACTGCTGAACGTAGGCCTCCCCCAAAGAGCGCCAACCATCCCGGTCTTGGGCAGCTCGCATCCATCCGCTGCCAGCCACCTTCTTTAAATCGTCGGTCCATAGCAGTCCTTTATTAAAATTTATAGACCGGTATTTGTGAAGAACAAGGATTCATTAAACGTAACAAAACAACAACAAGAGACGACCTCTGGGGTTTAGTGGTTCGAGTACCGGACTGCTGACCATGAGGTCGTGGGTTCGATTCCCACAGGACACAAAAATGTATGTGATGAATATAAGTGTTTGTGTTCGTCTGGGTGTTTCTTATGTATTATAAGTATGTATTTAAAAAAAATATATTAGTATTATATCCATTGTCTAGTACCCATAGTACAAGCTCCGCTTAGTTTGGGACTAGATAGTGCTGTGTAAAAATGTCCCAGAATATTAAAAAAAAAATTAAAAGTAACAAAACCTTACACATATTCATAACCTGCGCGGCAGCTGTTCGGAACGTAGATTACGTACAATATTGAAACTGTTTTATATTTTCAGGTGGTTACCCTAAATGTGACATTGATGGTTTGGCTTGCCTCCATAAACTAAATAAAGGTATCTAAGCATTCATAGTAGGTATATTACATACATAAACATAATACCATAACTCGTACCTATTTTTCATAGCTTCGTTAAAGTCAATTCGCTCTCTAAGATGATAATTCCATATTTTATCATTGATTCATTATACAGTTCTAGCGAAAATGTTAATGCAACACTGATCATAATATTAACAGTTCAAGTATTCAACGCTTTAATTCCTCTTCAATACACTTTCATAGTGTAGAGTCGTATGGAATCTATATTACACAGATTAATTGCTTTGCCGTGCCTTGCTAACCTTTTTTTGTTGACGGGGTTGGAAATGCTATAAACCAACCTCGTCGTTTCGCGCCAACTTTGGTGCCGGGGCTACGGGAGCGCTGTGGTATTCGTTCGCCTACCGGACACTGACGTCCTTGCTAACCTACAAACTATAGGTTCATTCGGTGAATCTATTATTATTTATGAGAGGGACAGCGCGTACGCAGTCCCTCACTACCAAAAATTACGCGTCCGAGTTATCCACATTAGGGATAATCGCAAGGGTCAACCCGCCCGCAGTGCAATGGGAAGGCCTCGCCCTGGGGGAACCGCCTATATGATCACGGTTTCCCCTACGCCAGGTAAGTATGAATTCTCTACACTACGGCGCGAGGGTCATTCAGTCGCGGAGAATCTTAACACCGCGATTCAGAAATCGAGGCAAAATGCACACCGCCATCTATCGAAAAAATATGAACTAAACCGTCATGGTCGCCATGTACCTTTGGAAAAGTTTAAAACATAGAAATAAAGACAGAATAATAATAAAAATAAAACCTAATTATTTTCTGACATATGACATGGACTTTAAAGTAAATTAAAAACATTATTGCGTAGTCGGTGCATAAAAATAAATTTGAAAAGTTAGATATGGAGATAGGATATATAGTATATTTCTTCTATAATGTATATGTAAAATAGAATACAACAAGCTTCACGGTTAATCAAACACGTTTAAGAAATTTATTATCATTTAAAAAAAAAGAAATTGCAGCTTTGTATTGTCATTCCTTATTACGAACCGAACGTGCAGCGCCACCTATCGAAGCAATGAGAACTAAATTAACATGGCCGCTGAGCAATTAGTATTTTTTTCAGTACCTACATAAATTATGTACAAAAACATTGTATAGTTATAACAATAAAATTAAGATGTAATATGAATTATTTGTTAATTTATTACTTGAGCGTTGAGTCCTTTGTTCTTCCCTCATAATATTAATTTGTCGTAGATGCTTGTTTGACAACAAGGACCGATAGCTTTAAGTGCTTTCCGAGGCACGGAAGGGTCTCGATGTGTTAAGAATACTCACTATTTATTTTTTTAATTGTGGTTCACCAACACTTGTTACAAATAAATATAGATAGGAACGTATTAGTATTTTTTTCGTAAGTCTAACTGCACAACCAATTATAGGTAAACACCACATGCAAAATTTTGTCTGTATAATTTTAAACACTTATTTATGGACATAAATTCTAGATGATATATGAAAGACTAAATAATTTACCTACGACTAATTAAAAATTAAATTAAAAATAATAAGGAATGGAGGGAGGCCTTTGCCCAGCAGTGGGACAGTACGGGCTAGTAATAATAATATTAAATTATTACTTTTATTACAATATCTTACGTCTGACCTAGCCACACACGGACCGTAGCTAGCGCAGCAGATCAGTTGATCACTTTAGTTATAATTGTATTATGCTCTAAGCATAACTTAGTTATTAGCCCCGGCCCCTCTAAGCATAATAATAATTAATGCATTAAAATATTGGCTACTTACATGAGTAAGACGCAGATGAAGCAGGAGCAGAAAATGTTTAGTCCAATACCGTAATCCTATATGCAGTTTTTATACATACATACATACATAAAGTCACGCCTCTTTCCCGTAGGGGTAGGCAGAGACTACAGACTTCCACTTCCTACGATTCTGACATACCTCTTTAGCTTCATCCACACTCATCAATCTTTTCATACATGAACGTCGGTTTAGGGTACTCTTGACCAAGCCATTTTTCAAAACGTCCTCAAGCCAAGCCATTTTTCAAAACGTCCTCAAACGTCCTCGTTTTTATCTAATAGTGAAAAGAAAAAGTTTGGATCAATACCTTTTCTTAACATGGACTACAATATTCTCCTGTTCCCTCATATTTTATGCATAAATTATCATCAAGGCATTCATTAAATAGTAATCTATTTTCTTCTTTACTAGAAAAATCTAATGACTATTATGACTGTCCGATGGGCTGTGAAGAGGTGTCTTATGAAGATGTCCACGTCACCTGTCCGTAAGTAAAAAATCTAATTAAAAAGTTAGATAGGCCGACGAATACATCGAGGGAGAGCTTCGGCAGTAATGGGCCGGCTCGACCGGAGTAATTACATAAAACCGGCCTGAAAGAAAAAAAAGGCGTACTTGGGGAAGGGATCAAAGTTGTACATTAGTTTGTCCACCCACAGTTCGCCGTTATATTAGGTCTCATGTTAAAGGAGCGAGCCTTTAGCCAGTAACCGCGAAGAAAATTGGATTTGTGATTTGTGTTGATTTCGAGCTAAGAATTTCATAGAAAGACCAAATAACCCTGCTCGATTTGGTATTCGAACCCAGGACCTCTAGCGTAGCATTCACGTTTAGGACTACTAGACTAATAAAGCACTATACCGCGATGAAATCCATAGAGAGCATAGTTTTACTTGAATATTCTTTATACTATTTGGGAATTTATTACTCGTAATTTTAGACGTCTGACTAATCTGTCAGAGGAGCTCTCTCGTCGAGGCACACAGGGTCATGTACGCCTGGGCTATCTTCCTACATTGAGGGTACGCCGTCACGCCATTAGAGAACTGCTTGGACTTGTGGGTGAGTATTGTGGTTGGTGACACTCATTCTAAGACAACACGGCAGAGTTCTGAGATTCTAATTAAGAATTCTTAATATTATTCCCTGTGACAATCCGAGATTTTTTCTGGGAACTTACAGTAATGGTTTCCAATAACGCAGAGTTTAGTAGAGCTGTATTAGATCTATGGCCCATTAAATGTACCGTGTTATTAAAAGAAAAAAAAGTTAATTAATCAATTTAACTTATAAATAAATTGGTGAATCATGTTCTTCTGTCTTGTATATCAGCTTTCACACAATCACCATGTTCTCTTTGTTCTCCTTCCGTCCCCGCATGATCTTTCCTTCCCTTCTTAAATTTCAACTTTTCTGGTAACATGTTCACACTTTTTAGGCTCTGAATACCGATATCAAAATTGCTTACTTATCGATAGTAACAGTTTCTCAATGTTGTTACAGTGGATATTGGAGGTGTTATTGGGGTGTTTTTCGGCGCATCGCTCCTCAGTTTCATCGAGATCGTTTATATACTACTCTTACGGCGATATACTTAACTTCCTTTCACAAATACAAAGGTAAATATCCTACTGCTACACTGCATACTAGTCTACTGTAGGTGACTTTATGCTTATCGCATGAGGCCAAGACATGCACCAAGGTTATTATCGTCTTACGGCAGGTCCCAATAGCAAATTTATCGATAGATTTGGTTATAAGAGATAGGATTTCAACGTAAGGCCTATACAAGTATGTCAGAGTCCTATCTCAGGTAAGCAATTTTATCCACAGACTAGCCTCTGCCCGCGTCTTCGTCCGCGTACCGTGATGATATATAGCCTATAGCCTTCCTCAATAAATGGGCTATCTAACACTGAAAGAATTGTATTCCTTGGATCATGCTGAGGTTAAATTTTGTCACACGTAATTATGTCTGAATCGTAAAAAGTATAATTTTAAGGCCTTCGTTCACCAACTCCGAGTACGTTTCTAGTAAATTACTCGGCAGTTACATATAAGTTCTGATCCATTTTTAGGGTTCCTAAGGGTAAAAACGGGACCCTATTACTAAGACTTCTCCATCTGTCCGTCCGTCTGTCTGTTACCAGGCTGTATCTCAAGAACCGCGATAGCTAGACAGTTGAAATTTTCACAAATGAGAGGAGTGGAAGGAGGGAAGGTAGGCCTTTGCCCTGTTCGTCCCACTAGACAAACCGGACTTATAATAATAATATTTCTGTGGCCGCTATAAAAACAAATAAGTACTAAAAACAAAATAAAATAAATATTTAAGGGGCTTCCATACAACAAACGCGATTATTGGTTGTGGTTAACCCTTTGTGCGCGAGTCCGGCTACTCCGACTTAATAAAATGCGGCTTTAGACTGTAGGTAAATACCAGAAATACTAAAAAGTATAGATATCATTGAGATGCATAAAACCTTTCTAATCTACGGATTTTTCTCTTCTTAGCAGTTTTGACATTAATATATGCGTTTGGAATACAGAACGATTTCTATGGCATGTCTTAAATAATCAATTTGAAAGTCTTAAATTTTTACTAAATTGTTTTATGTTTTAAGTAGCCAGATAATGTCGTTGAAATTATTTGTTTGTTTATATTTACTACAACTTTTTGCAGTTACCGTTTTTGCTGGACGCGATTTCTTTGACTTAAAACCATACTTGAAGGACATAAGTCGACCAGGTCAGTACTTATATATCTTCTTTCCTAAATGTACCCGAAAACATTAGAGTTTAATGACATTATATAGTTAAAATTATTTAAGCGGCGGTAGCCTAATGGCTAGGGCGTCGGACTTGCGATCATGTGGTTGCCGGTTCGAACCCCACCCATTGCACTACCGACGTGAACCCACTCGTAACACAAGCATTTAGCTTAGCACGAGGGGTTAACAAGAATACTAGTAATGTGTGACCCACATTGCTAGTAAGCTTTTTTAAAAAAAAAAAGTATTATATATTATTGTTTGAGGTGATAATACTGTACTTTCTGGGATAGGAGTTCTTATTACTCTACGAATCTATCATCTGTTGTAGATGATGATTATATTTAAATTTAAACCTAGGCTTACGTCGTGACTTTGCTTGGCGACTTCGCTGATGTAACAAAGGCGATAATAGGTGTGGATTTTTTATCAACGACTATTAAAATATTCTTAATCAACGACCCGCCTGCGGCTTCACCCTTGATGCCCCGTTCCTAAGAGTCCTAGGTTAAATTCGCATTTAACGTAGATACTCATCCCCTAAGATTTCCTCAATAGTGACAATGAAAAAAATAAGTAGGTATGTGGTTTATCGAATTCAAATAATAAACTATTTCACAGTTGATTTGGACAACTGCAACGAAACTGAATGTGCCCCGCCATGCAGGGACGCTGCCCCACCGAAGGTTTGTCCAAAACATATACCATATTGCCATCTTGGGTGCGCCTGCCATACCGACTGCGACTTGGGTGTCGTCTTTTGTTTCCAGACCAAACACTGCATCGAAACTAGACGGTTCTTTACCAAACACAGAAGAATCACCAAAATGTAAATCTCTTCATTTCCTGCATATCATTCATTATCGTCAAAAGAATGGATTTAGTATTGTTTTGTAATTATGATTTGTTTAAAACTAACGCGTGTGTTTGAATAGTCGACTTTGGTCAAACTTACATTAAAATTTATTAGTCTTTATTGTATCAATATTATTTCGAGGAGCGCAGTCTCGAAATAAGTTTGTCGTCGCATATCTTGTGTCAAAACTATGGCTATGTACGAGACAACGATTTAATAAATTATGTCACGGGATACATGTTAGCCATGTCAGTAGGTATAGCTTTCAGCTTTAACTTGTCGTTCACTTCTTGTTTAACTGCTACATCACTAATAATTTTAATACCAGCTCGCATTTCATCACTAGCTAGGATTTTAAAAACCGTTTCTTCCTTGGTTTAAAAATTACTTGTAAGAACTCTTACTTCACCCAATGATTTCTGCTTAAGCAATATTATGTTCATCAATTCATAATTCTAGAATTATTTTATTGAATCAATGATATTTATTTTATTTTGTTTCTGTAGGTATGTTTACCTGTATGTTAGATGGATGGTTTTATACTAGGCGCTTGACTGAAACTAGGTTATAATGTTGATATTGTGGTTTCTGTTGTGATTTATTGTAAGTTAGCAATAACTTAATAAACCTCATTGAATTTTTAACTTCTGTTATCTACAAAACAACCTATTTTATGTGCAATATGTGCTTCATTATTTTGATGTTCTACTATCATCTACTTTAGCCAGCATTAATGTAATGGGAACATGTTTTTTAGATCTAAACAGATATTCTTTATTGTCCAAGAAATAATATCTTCAGAATCATCTCAGTAGTGTGTTGCGTGTACAAATAATATAAGTGGCTACTTGTTTGTTTTTTTGATAAATATGCTAACTAATGAGGTTGAATTAGTTACATCGTTTTGCAGTAAGTTGCTATACACTAAAACACAGCAGCATTTGCGAGATTTTTCAGGCTTAATAACTTTATTGGACTTTATTTAATATCTTTCGTTAGATTTATAGGATAATAATTATAATGTTACATTAACTTATGGTTAAAGATAGTGATATTTTGCTTAATATCAATAATAAATATCATCTCTATTTTTGCACTTTCCAATTTGCGTTTAAAGGCTTTTAGCAGTTTTCTAGTATAAGTATAATCTACTTTCATGTCTATTCTCCTATTTTGTTAATATTATCCTTCTACAAAAAATTTAGATCCTAGTTTGCAAATACTTTAAATAACGAACTGTTTCACAATTTGCATCACTTATATAGCTTATTTTAACAAATTAATTTCTTGAAGAATTGTCTTTAATTTAGATTTTTAAATTTAAATTGTAACGATTGTGATTTTTCTAAAGAATTACCGCATTAGTTTGGTTGGTTTCATTATCGTTTGTATCTCGTATTTCGTTATCCCGTGCTAGTCTCACCTAAAATTTTAACACATCTATTCATTTCATAAAGTATTGAACTGGCACAATTTTGATTTAATTTAAGTCTCGTGCTAGTTCCATATAATTAATCATTAAAACTTTTCCTTCATTTGGAAAATAGATAAGCCTAATCTTTTGTGACTCATAGTTATCATTATATCACACGATTTCAACAAAATTTCACTCACTTCTTTATGGTTTACAGTGTCTTGTTTCGTTTTGTCTTTGCACTTTATCGTAGGATTATGAACTACGTTTTCATATTGTATATGTATCTAATATTTGTTTTTTGGAGGAAATTTGTTTGTTTTTGCTATATTACGTCTAATGTTTGAATCCCGAATAATATTTTGTATATACTTAGAATCGTACACATAATTCATGTAATAATGCTTATGACATCGATATTGTGTTTACAAGTAGTTTCCAATAATTAATATTTTACGATTATGTGTAAGAATTTAAGCTTGTATGCAAAGTGTATTTATTTTCCTAAAGAATGTCTCACAAAGAATAACTAATGCAAAACCCGATGTTTAATTATATTGTTATTCATTTCTTTGTAGTCATTTTAATTCACGTCTTTTCAAAAGTGTTTTCAATAGTTTTCCTACGTAAATATACAAATTATTGTATTTTATTGATTGGTTTTATTTTCCGTTACAATCACTCTTCTTGGTCTAGCAGTGGCAAACGCAACTGCTTAGCGTTATGTTCTGAATTCGCAGGTCGATCAAAAAAACACAATAAAAAAAAGCACTTCTGCCTAACCCTTCAGGGAATATAGAGCTGATTATGTGGTTATATGAAAAAAAAAGATACAAGGCGTCAAAGTAGTTACTCCTCCAAATCACTGTCATCTGGTAACGTACTCAGAAGATTGGCTCCATTGCCACGTTGAATGGAAATGCTAATTCTTTGACCCAAGAATAAACGAGCCCTCTAGTCACGCGAGAGAGATAAGTATCTTAACTAGATTATATCTACATTTCTTTAAAAAGATGGTGTGCATTCGGACCTCATGGCCCAAGGGATTCCACCCCCAACGGCTGAAAATTATACCTCCCATTGGGATTGCTATATTTGCATCGTACGTAGCACTGAGATCAACATTTTGATTAAATTGGTTTTCTTACTTCCTATACAAACTATTTGCTATTTTTGTTTAGGCGTGGGTTAAAATCTCTGTGGTGGAAATACAGGATGTTTACTTTTCAAATGTAGGGAGGAACGAGTTTCATTTCTTTTTCAATAAGCTTGTACATGAAGCGTGTACTTATATGGAGGAACGATTGTTTGAATGCTGTCTGAGATCGAATTTATCTCTCATTAAGGTGTATATCTTTACAACAACAAACGGCGGTAGCCATTAGCCTAATGGCTGGGGCGTCGGACTTGCAGTCATGTGGTTGCCGGTTCGAAACCCACTCATTGCACTGTTGACGTCGTAACACAAGGATTTAGCTTAGCACGAGAGGTTAACAAGAATACTAGTTATGTGCAATTACTGAGCTTTTGTAAAAAAAACTGTTTACTATAATTATAGGTACCAAAATACGATAAAAAATTACCAAACGATTAGAAACAAAATGTACTTATTTTTGTTTTCCATTAGCCTAGTGCCAACTGCCTTATTGCCTAGTGGTCTTGAGTGCGGTTGCTATACTAGAGATCCTGGGTTCAATTCCCAGGTAGAGCAAAGTGTTTTTAGGGTTTTTCTATAAAAGTCTCAGTAGCAGCTCGGAGTTTGGAATTTGTATCCGGTTAATGACAATAGGCTCGCACCCTATTACATGGGACCTAAACATACTGGCTAACTGTGGGTATACTTACATTAGGCCACCTCCGCCTACCTTTTTTGAATTAAAGTTTGTGGGAATGAAAATAAACCCAACCTGTATATGAAATCGCACATAAATATTGATGGTTTGCAATAATAAATTGGTAGTGTAATAAATTCTTTATTAGTGAAATACAAACCAATAAAAACATCACAGCTTCATTTAAAAATATTCATAAATTATTGTAAGAACATGCGTAAATTTTAGCTTTATCTTATTTTTAGACAAGAATCAGTGATGTAATGTTTTCCGCACATTAATATACTTATAACTAGCTTCTGCCCGCGGCTTCGCTCACTTGAAGCTCAAAAACCAACAATGATGATCTCTTCTTTGTATGGGTCTCTATACATTAGAGAGGTCAAGCTGTATCTCAGGTACCGTTTAATTATTTGAGATAACAAGTACTTATACCAGTTTTTAAGTTGGAGCACATACTTTTTAACAGTGCTACTTTTTTTTGCGCCAACCCGTAACAAACAGACAAACAGACAAGAATTTTTAAAATCACATTTTGGGTTTGGATACAATTTTACAATAGTAGACAAGATATTTAACCGTTACTGCCCCCATGCATGAGTACCTATCCTCTTAGAATTTAAGGTTGGATAATGCACGTTTTCTTCTGCACCACTTACGCCTGGTTCTAATAACAAATTAGTCAGTGGATTAGCTAACTCTAGATAGGATTTTGACATAAGGTAAGGTCCATACAAGTAATGTCAAAATCCTACCTTTTTTATATGTGATAGTGGGGCAACCTAGCCGACGGATCACCTGATGGTAAGCTCTAACTGCCGCCCATGGACATCCGCAATACCAGAGGAGTCGCAAGTGCGTTGCCCGCCTTTTAAAAGGTTTTGGGCCTCCGGTAGCCTCACTCACTCGGCGAAACACGACGCTAGCGTTGTTTCACGCCGGTTTTCTGTGAGGCCGTGGTATCACTCCGGTCGAGCCTCGTCAAAATCCTACCTCTAGTAAGCAAATCTATCGGCGGAATTTTTATTGACCTTGTATTTTTTTTGACGACTTAGAATGTTTAACTTAGAATTTTTGTATTCTTGGCTCTCCTTCCGGGGACATAAATAAATTTTTCATTGCTCGTTTAATGTCCCATTTACAACCAGACAGGGGATTCCTTTTCCATGTCCCCTTTGTACGGAAGACAGTTATTTTTGGGCCATTTCTCACGAAGACGGAGACCTCGGGAGTCCGGAAGTGCGTCTAACTTGTGAATTACGCCGAGGACCTCAATGACCCTCTTACAAACTTTAGATTCGTTCAGACGAATATGTCGCAGATGAACTGAAAAACGCGAGTGACTACATAATCTATATTATATAGTCGGATACTCCAATACCGCTAACTACTAACACTTTGCTTGCTTGCTTATTTTCAGTGTTATTTATGTTGTGTAGTTGTGACCAGGGCTGCAATGGGCAAATAAAATCCTTTGTCTAAAAAACTCCTTTGTCTTGTTAATAAAAAAGAAAAACGGATTGCCGCTATTTTTCTTTATTCTCTCTTGTCAATCTTGACATGACATTGACAGCTCACAAGCTGACAAGACGATGTCGCTAAGGTGTAGATATACCTCAGATTTGTATTAGGTAGTTTAAAACAATTTAATTCACAGTTTAAAGTAAATTGACTTAATAATAAATTCACCAACTATATGCGATGACACATTAGTCCACCAAGAAGGCAAAAAGTCCAGAGTAACTTTGATAACTGTGGTTATCAAGAACCCAAATGATCAGCTATCCTTTTAACCATTTTAACAATGTTACTGGTTCAAACCTCAATGATAGAACTTATACTGATGAATGTAATGATATAATACTTCCATCGGCATTTAATGTCAAAGCAAAAAAGCACATAATAACTAGTAGATTATTATAATATAAATTGTTTCTACCTTTTAATGAGCTAAGCTTTTTATGATAATGTAATTGACCTGAGCGCTCAGGGTCTTCGTCCATTTATTCGTCCGTATTTTACTGTGATATGAACCTTTGAACGCTCGCCATCAGTGAAGTCCGTTTTTTTAAAGCCTAATCTAGGTCCTGGCTAGAGGACTCTTATTTTATAGTCAGAGCTATGGAAATCAACATTTGCCATTATGTCAAAACCTTAAAATTCATAGAGTTTTCGGACTAACTTTAAGGGCGGTTGAAACCCAAGAGATTTAGCTTTGTAGAAGTAACTTTCGACGATTCTGGAACAACGCAACGTGAATAAGGTGGAACATTGTTTCCTAACTATAGAGATCAGTATTTAAAGAGCTTGCAATGATTTCATTGAATAAGATCTGTATCTATATCTATACTAATATATAAAGCTGAATCTATATCTATACTAATATATAAAGCTGAAGAGTTTGTTTGTTTGTTTATTTGCTTGAACGCGCTAATCTCAGGAACTACTGGTCCGATTTGTAAAATACTTTCAGTGCTAGATAGCCTATTTATTGAGGTAGGCTATAGGCTATATATCGTCACGCTACGCGGACGAAGTCGCGGGCAGAAGCTAGTTCGAAATATACTGCATCTGTTATTGCCATACATTAATTATTCAGTTAAATACATTTTCAATTAAACGGGAACATTCTGTTCCATTATCACAATTTACATACAGCTCCCTATTCATTACAGTACGGAAATGAAATACATGCCAAATCGGCTTAATTAAATTTGTGTAATAAAGTGTGTATTATACATAACATAACATACCATCACGCTTGTATTCCCCGAAGGGTTAGGCAGAGGTGTACTAAGGTACACCCACAGTTCGCTGGTATGTTTAGGTCCCATGTAATAGGGGTGAGCCTATTGTCATTTAACCGGGCACAAATTCCAAACTCCGAGCTGCTCTCAATAGAAAAACCCAATAACACATTTGCTCGACCTGGAAATCGAACCCAGGACCTCTAGCGTAGCAATCGCCCTTAGGACCACCAGACTAATAAAGCAGTTACAAAGTACCTAAAGTAAGTGCCAAAGTAGATTAGGCGTGGAAATGTTCCACGCCTAATCTACTTAACATCTTTCGATAGAATTTGGCCCTAATTTTTTTAGTTATATGATAAGTAGTATTTTTATGTATGCCAATATAACTGCGGGTAACAGCGGTTTACTAACGTTTTATGGGAAAGTCGTAGTAAAAGCTTAAAATTAAATCTAATTTCGTTCAGAAATGTAAAACTATTTTGTTACCAGACAGGAAGATGGGATTCCCGCTCCCTTTGCATGCATTGCGAAGCGGAGAAATGTAGCTAAATTGAAAAGAGAGATTATACAGATGAGCTGCTTTTTGTTTAAAAGATGTAACAGAGTTGTTTTCGCAATTATTGCAGGTGAAATAACCCTGTGCCAGTCGACAACTGGCATGAACACTAATCGAATGGAATAAAATAAAATTCTCAATGAATGTAAATGATATAAGCTTTCGACAAATCGAGCGCGCACAAATGTCATCTCCATACATTTTGTTTCTGTTGTCATCTCCATACGTTACTTTGACCTTTGTTTATTTGAACTTCAGATTGCCACTTGTCTACAGGTACTTTTACAATTTTTATAGAAGTATTTTCGATCGACAATTTGTGTAAAGATTGTTCAACATTTCCTCACCTATCTATATAGAGATGTAACCAATAATTTATGACAATGCCAATAAAACGACTGTTACTAAAGGATATAATTAAGAATGACCTTTACCCATCTATTTCACGGATAAAACGTATTTTATTGGCTAAAATATCCTGGTCAAACTATTATTAATTAAAAATTTAAAAAAAGCCTTTTTATTAGACATTGCACTCATCTGTTTCACGAATAAATTAAATACCAACAGAAAGTATGACTATATCAATACAACGCGATATGATTGAGATTCATCGAGATGTGCGAATCAGTTATGAAACTCGTTCGCATGATATGATGAATCTCGTTCGAATGAATCTTTTGAAATTCGAATTTCAACTCGCTCGCGTGAATGCATTCATTCGATTAAGGTGGTAAATATTTTTTATACCAGTACGACGATATTTTCCACTCATATTTAAAGAGGTTGTAGGCTGTTTGAGCATAGCCCAAAATTTCATTGGATCGTGCATTTATGAATCTGAAGCATAAAAAAAATGCCGTTTGTAGTTGTGAACATCACACAACTTACGTATTTTTAACCGACCTACACACACACATCAAAAAAAGTGTGCGATCACTAAGCTGACATATTTTTTTAAATTGAACTTTATCAAGAAAAAATATTTGTTGTGTTTTCTTTGAATAGAAATACCTTGTTTGAAAGAATCTAAAAAGAAGAAGAAATCATAATAATTATAATCTACCGTAACAAAATAGATTTCGATTTTTCAAAGTGATCGCAAACTTTTTTTGATGCGTGTATATCACCGTCAGGTTTAGTTACAATAACTTGGTGTTTATAAAAATCCTGTCATTGGTAGATCATTAATTTAAATTTAACTTATGAAAGCTGTGATATTCCAGGGGCTACTGTACCCCTCCACCATACTTGATAATGTTACACCAAGTTCGATTTCAGAGCACCGTCTCTGAACGCTTGATTTTATTTTCGGCTGATCATTTCGGTATAAAAAATTGGTAACGCTGCAGAATATGTATAACTAGTAACTTACAAAATAATAGTACCTAGTTTGTAATCAAATTCGTTGAAATCCCTATTAACTTCCAATAAATCCAAGTGTGGACGGAGTGACGACAGGTCGAGTAGGACAACAACTGAATGGTGTCAACCCATATAAAATACTAGCTTTTGCCCGCGACTTTGCTCACGTGAATCTTTTTCTAATAGGATCAGAAATTGATCCCAAGAGAACAAAAACCAACAGTGATGATCTCTGCTTTGTATCGGTCTGTATACATCAGAGAAGTCAAGCTACAGCTTGACTTGACCTTGAGATACATCTCAGGATTCGTTTAATTAATTAAGATAAAAAGTTTACCAGTTTTTAAGTTGGAGTATATACTTTCTAACAGTGATAAGAAAAATTAAATCAAACAGACAAGAGTCCGTGTTAAGAGTTCCAGTTAAACAGAAAACGGATCGTTGATAACTAAGTATATAGCTTAAAAGCGTTTGCGATGCAATGAAACCGCTCGGCTCGTCATAACCGTCTTGAAGAAAACACGATAAAATATTTATTTATTTACTAGCTTCTGCCCGTGGCTTCGCTCACTTGAAGCTCAAAAACCAACAGTGATGATCTCGTGTTTGTATGCGTCTCTATACAAGAGTCTATATATATATGGGTCTTTATACATTGGATAATCTGTAAACTGCAGTTTGTTTTTGGCTCTTATTTCTAATCTTTCGGCACGCAGCTGGATGGGCTATGATTAATTACCAAGTTGAAGTAGTTATTGATTGGAAAAAGATATTTAATGGAGAATTTTCATCAAACTCTAATCGAGGCACGTGCTCCTGACTTTTTGCACGGATTGGAATTTGTTTTTTTTATTATTCTTGATATCATATAGATTTTATTATTCCTTTAATTTGAAGTATAGATAAATAATTAACGAAGTATCGAAGCTGGCTCCGAGTATCGAAGCTAGTACGGAGCCAGTGTATATTGCCGCGGCAAATTGGTTTTCCACTCGACCTAGTTTCGAAGTGTTGGGAAAACTGTCAAAAAGTTTGCCTTTCGAAAATAATAATCGATTAATTTTGCGATATTTTCGAGATATTTTTCTCTTTAATTTGCATCCGTTAACCGAAACACAAGTTAAGTGTTTACTATAACGCTTGTACAAAACATTCCTTCACTTTGCTAAACCCTTTGGGGATTCCAAAGGGTCTAGCAAAAATGAAGAAGTGTTTTTTTTAAATTGATTATGTCGCTAAACGAGCTACCCGATGGTAAGTATTCATCGTCGCTCTTATACACCTGCAACACCAGAGGAGTTACTGAGCTCCTACGGACTGCAGACAGCGAGAGTCGCCGCAACTGAAGGGGACTGGCTCTTACGCGCAAGATTCAAAACACACTCCAAGGTGCTTTACGACAGACTCTGACGCAGTGGTGGTCGCTAGGCTGTCAGGCCCCAAGTCAGGGACCACTTGGGGTCTTACCACCGAGCATGTCAAATATTTTCTTATGAGGCCTTTTCAGGCCTTTTGGCAGTGAGGAACAGTATTCTAACCCCTCCCCACTCGGGACTAACCCGTCCCCACACGTAACTAACCAGTCTAAATAGGAAATATTAATTATAAAAAAAACACGTTTCCATACAAATTAAGTATGTCTGTAAAAAGATCTTATAAAGATACTTTTACAAGTAAATGTATCGCATTTTTTAACTAGGTGACACCCGTATTTCCTAACTGAAGCCCTCTGAGAAGAAGAACCGAAATAAACAACAGCTGAACAGGCCTTTTAAAGAAAGTGTCACAGCAGCTTTAAGTTGAGGGCACTCATAAATCAGTTATCGAGTAGCTTAACCATTATTTATGAATCTCAATCACCCACCCATGATAACATTCCAAATGTTGTTGAAAACATTTGGAATGTTTTCATTTATGATCATGTGCTTAATCAACCCATTATATGTCCCACTGCTGGGCACGGGTCTCCTCTAACAATGAGAGGGATTAGGCTATAGTCCACCACGCTAGCCTAATGCGGGTTGGCAGACTTCACAAGCCATCGAGAATCTCTCAGACGTGCAGGTTTCCTCACGATGTTTCGCTTCGCCGTTTAAGCGCGTGATAATTAACAATTATTATATTAATTAAAAGTCAGAGGTGCATGCCTTGGATTTGAACTCGAGACCTTTGACTTGGCAGTCCAATGGACATATCACTAGGCTATCACGACTCTCATGTGCTTATAAATAATGAAATATAAGTCGTTTAAGTGGTGTAGGAAAACATGGTGGAGAATTGCGTACACTCGATATTTTTTTCTAAAAATATGTATCTCTATGTTCATAATTCCACTATGATAACATCACATAATAATTTGTTTATTATGTCAAGGGGAATTACATTGAAGATTTCCAATATAAATGTAGATTTTCGAGGGCGTCAGTTTATTGAATAACTCGCGGCTTCTAGATTATAGAGATAAAAATACGGTATTTTACGTTATGTTCGCAACCGGAAAGTGTTTCGTTGTCCACTCTACTTTTATTATTTTGTGGGACAATAAAGAGAAATTTATATTGACTTGGAATGTCCTGTTTCAATGGTGAAATTGTAGTTACTTTTTAAATAATAGACACTTTTGCTTTTTTGTTCCATTTATCAATGACAACTTAAATGGCCAATTTGTTGCAA
Source organism: Acronicta leporina (assembly GCA_947256265.1). NCBI lineage: Eukaryota > Metazoa > Arthropoda > Insecta > Lepidoptera > Noctuidae > Acronicta > Acronicta leporina. Next base: position 3,173,993 of record OX366523.1, read on the forward strand.
GCATAGCTCCTGAGCAGGTCATGGGTTCGATTCATAGGTCCAGCAAAATTATTTTTTTCTATTAACATCTCAGCAGCTTAGAGTATGGAATTTATGGCAATAAATTCGCTTAATATTATTATTCTAGCAGTTGCAATGATGTTGTTTTTGAAGCACAGTAAAGTTGAGGGATTGTATAAAAGCAGCAAAACACATTGATGATACAATACAATTCTATTTTATAAAAAACTAGCTTCTGCCCGCGACTTCGTCTGCGTGGACTTCAGATAAAAAGTAGCCCATGTGTTATTCCAGACTATAATCTGTCTCTGTGCCAAATTTTATCCAGATCCGTTCAGCCGTTCTGGCGTGAAAGAGTAACAAACATCCATCCATCCATCCTCACAAACTTTCGCATTTATAATATTAGTAGGACTACCTTATTGTCTCGTATTCTTCGGCACGAGAACTGTTTCCAGATAATATGATCTCTCAAATAACGAGCCGCGAGTGGTCTTGTAATATCTCATTATAACAATTTATTTAATGTCTCGGGAATCTTTATCGCTAACATTATTGATAGCACCGATTCCGGGTGTCTATCAAAATTGCCATTATTTTTTATTCTGTTTTAATTTACGGGCTTTTATTAACAAAAAAAGAAAAAAAAATGCCTCATTAGCCTAGTGGTCCTGAGCGCGACTGCTACGCTTGAGGTCCTGGGTTCGATTCCCAGGTCGAGCAAAGTATTATTGGGTTTTATTTGCTATCACATGGGACGTAAACATATCGGAGAACTGTGGTGTACGAATACTCTTCTGCGTAACCCTTCGAGGATTACAGGCGTGATGGTATGTATGGATCACTGTGTGTTTTGATACGTACCCCCAAAAAGTTCTAATTTTTCCTCTCATTATCTCCTCTGTTTATTATATCTACAATGATATATAGAAGCTTTATCCCAGTCATAATTCATGTTGTGTATTAAAAATGGCTGACGCAGGGCGGAACGGAGGGGCATAACGACGCCAAAACATGGTCGGAATTAATTAAAATAAATTTTATTCATATTTTAAAAGCGTCTTAATTGCTTGTTTTGCAGCCAAATAAAATATTAAAAAAGGACTTAAAATAAAGGGGATCTTCAGAACGCTAGGTTTTCGCATAATTCTGCTGAACATGAGTTTCACAGTTCTATCCCCAGGTTATAAAGTAAATCGTAATAAAGTGTTTCAAAATTATTGTTATATTTATGAAACACTTTATTTCAACACCTTATATTAAACAGCTTCTGCCCGCGAATTCGTCCGCGTAGCGTGATGATATATAAGCCTATAGCCTTCCTCAATAAATGGGCTATCTAACACTGAAAGAATTTTTCAAATCGGACCAGTAGTTCCTGAGATTAGCGCGTTCAAGCAAACAAACAAACTCTTCAGCTTTATATATTAATTTAGATGTCTGTTTATGTGAACAAATTGAAATTAAGTGATATAAATAAGGTATTCAGAGGTCAATGGCGCTAAGTGGATGGATATGGAAAACCAGAATCCTTTTTCTATGAGATTTTTCGAGGTAGTTTAAACCTAACTACCTCGAAAAATCTAGATTAAAATAAAAATAAGTAAGCATTAGACAAAAAATAGTTCTTTTTTTATTAGTTCTACTGTAAAAAAGTGTAATTTTGATTAGTGGTAGTTTTTATTTTAAAGCAGCGATATGATTCTTTGCAGTAAAAGCCAAGGGCCATCAATTTCAATCCATATGTGGTCATAATGCAGCCGGCATACGCGACCCGGTTATAAATACACTTTGAGCACCTCATCACTCACATTGCTGACTCCGCAAGGTAGAAAATATGTTTCTTACACGATTACTTTCTACCTAATTCTTGCAGAGACCGGATAACTTCTGTGTTGCTCTCGTCAATCGTCTGCAGCCACATTTCAACAGCATATTGCGTGTGAGCCGATAAATTTGGAACGAAGATTGTAGGTATACCACCGTGATTCTATACTTACCTACTTACCCATATTATTTAGCCAAGTGGTCCTGAGCGCGACTGCTACGCTAGAGGTCCTGGGTTCGATTCCCAGGTCGAGCAAAGTGTTATTGGGTTTTTCTATGAAATTCCCAGTTGCAGCTCGGAGTTAGGAATTTGTGCCCGGGCTCGCCCCCTACTCGCCCCCTATTACATGGGACCTAAACATACCGGCGAACTGTGGATGTACATTAGTACGCCTCTGCCTAACCCTTCGGGGAATACAAGCGTGATGGTATGTTTTTTACAATTACTTTACAAAATCTTAACAATCCAAACAAATATTATCAATGCCAAAGAAACTGTCTGGTTTTCACGCCGCTGCCGCTGAACCAAATTTAATGAGTTTAATGTATAGAAATAGATCAAAACCTGGAAAAGGACACCAGCTACCCTTTGGCTCACAAAGTCCTTTGGGATGCGTGAGATCACGGGCGGGAAAGGAAAATTAAGATCTGGCTACTATCAATGGACTACACCGAAACAGAAAATGTATTTAATAAACTAATATAAATAAATAGGAAACCACCACCTGATAAAGCGACACGCCCAGCCACACACACTTACATACACACACACACACACAGCCACATGATAAAAGATAATTTGAAACTTTTATCTAAATACAATTGTGATGATGTCAGGAAGAAGTCACTGAATCCTGAAACACACAGGTACATTAACATAGCTCTGACTCCAGAGCTAGGGTTCCACAAATAAGCTGTAACTCATTTTGGATTTTATATTTTTGAATTATATCTAAATATTGTGAAGCTCATAAAATACCGCAAAAAGAAAATCAGTGATACGATCACAATAAAACATAATAGCCCACAGTCGATCAGTAATACTAACCTACTTTCCTGAGTTGTTTCCACAAATGCCCACTAACTATGTAGTAGACGATAAGCACCCTGCGACACTGTTTTGCTTTTATTCTCGACCCGGAGGGAAAATAAGGTTGGTATTTGAGTATTGACGACCTCTTTGGTTTAGTGGTTCGAGTACCGGACTGCCGACCATGAGGTCGTGGGTTCGATTCCCACAGAACACAAAAATGTATATGATGAATATAAGTGTTTGTGTTCGTCTGGGTGTTTCTTATGTATTATAAGTATGTATTTACAAAAAAAAAGTATATATATATTATATCCATTGTCTAGTACCCATAGTACAAGCTCTGCTTAGTTTGGGACTAGATGGTGCTGTGTAAAAATGTCCAAGAATATTATTATATATTATTTTTTTATCCGAGTCAGAACAACACCAAAGGTAATGATTTTATACTGTGTAATGTTCTGACATAAATAATTGTACCATCTGTGATCAACAATCACAATTTAAAGATACGTTTATTTAAAATAGCTTCTTTTAATAATAATGTGAATCCCCGTTTAATATTGTCGACTTCGGTCAAACTTGCACATCCTCCAGCGTTCACACATCTTGTTATCGCAATATTGTACCAGTGAATATTGTAACTTATTTTATTTTAAAAGAGTGTCCATGGAGTTTCTTGCCGGATTCTTGTCCATAGGATCAACCTTTTGGAACCGTGCAACTAGAATCATAACCAACGTTTCATAAACGCTTGTAAAAGCTTATTTGAAATAAAAAAAACATTTGATTTGAATAAAATTGGAATAAACGAATTGAGTATTGAGTTTATTTTTAAGGAAAACTCCCCGTAAACAAGCAGATGGATAACCTGATGGTAAGCGATTACCGCCGCCCATGGACATCCGCAACACCAGAGGAGTCGCAAGTGCGTTGTCCACCTTTTAAAAAGAGTTTTGGCCTCCGGTATCCTAACTCACTCGGTGAAACACAACGTGAATGTTGTTTCACCCCGGTTTTATGTGAAGCCTTTCCTTTCCTATAAATAACATTACCTATGTGTTTTGTAAATATTAAGGTCACAAGTATCAAGAATTATGTTTTTTTAAACCACACGTTATAATGTTCTTAATGTAATTATTTAACTAACGAATAAATAATTAAAACAGTTACACTATTTTTATAATTATACAAATATTGAGTTGTAATATATAACTATTTCCGAACGCGACTTTTAATTAGCGATCGTTTGCGGGTAGTTTCTTTTTTTTTGTTGTGCAAAAATTAATCCCGTTGAAGATTTTTAATGTCATTTAGTGTCGCGTGCTTCCGGGGGTGGACTGTGTCCGCGAACTCATGTCCTTGGACCCATGTACACAGGAATCCTTCGCAAGGAGTACCTTATAGTGTTCTGTGGAGGAATCCGGCTATCCTCTGTCTCACCATTGAATTATCTCCTCAAACTTGCTAGTGACTGTTATTTTGTAGGACTGTAGTTTATTATTGTGTACTGCCGCGGATAAACTGTGTATTCCCGAACCCGTGTACATGGCATGGACCTACTGCTCGAGGAATCCTCCACCAGGATTAAGTGTTTGGTGAAGTAATCCCGTTATTTATTATCTGTATCTCGTCATCTTGCTAGTGCAATGGTAGTTAACGGTGATTTTTGCATGACATTATTTGTTTGTTGTTTTGTGCGTCCGCGAGTCTGTGCTGAAATCTATTGACCGAGGAATTCTCAGCTAGGAGTGATAGGGTTCTGAGGCACACATGTGTTACTTCAATCGTTTTGAGATTGAGAAGAACGGATGCCGCTCTATACATTCAATAGCTCAATCACTTTATGAGAGCCTAAAAACATTATTTCAGAAACGCCACTACTGACCCTCGAAGATCAAACCAAAGATTTTGCATGATGTCGTAAGGGACTTGTGGGAACATGTTGTGGACTTCTGGTACGGCCTCTGTTCCTTGCTTCCATGTGCTTTGTGAGTGTAGTGAGTGAAACGCCAGCTAGGTACTAGCCAGCAACGACAATCATTTTTAGGTGAGTTTTTGCATGACTTTGGTATAATTATTTTCTTAACCTTCCTGATTTACTGTGTCACAGACAGTGTTAGCCAGCCGAGGTAATACCTATTTCATACTACCTACATATTTGTCTCCACTAGCTACATATGGTCTAATTGAAATGAAACATTTTGACTTTGACTTTCAATATTACTCAGTCGTTACTTTTTATTGTCATCTTGTTATAAGATTGTGATCAAACTTTACCTTTGAATAGGACCACTTCAGGAATACTTATAGGCACTCTTACAAATAAAAAAGAATTTTCCAAATCGGTTTAGGCATGGTCGAATAGTCGCGTCATAAAAAAAAGATCATACAGTCGAATTGAGAACCTCTTCCTTTTTGAAATCGGTTGAAAACATATTACAAAGTAAACCTATTTATAAGAACATAAATAATACAAGTTTTATACAAGGGCTTCAAGATATCTCACATCAATGAAAGCGGTTATATAGCTCGTAACAGCAATGAAATAAGCGGAAGAAAATATTATTACTTTGAAACTCAATAAACTTAGGTTGATTCAGAAAATGTTCACATAAATATTGGAAAAGTTTTCTTCAAAATCTCATAATGTGTAGGTGAGTGGGTGGCGGGGGCGGCTCATACTTAGGTTGCAATTGGAACGAAGAGGAGCGGAGAGGAGCGGAGTGGAGCGGTATGGAGCTAGGGAGATGCAGAGACTAGCGGTCGGTCCCAATAACAAATCAGTCAGTGGATTTGCTTACTAGAGATAGAGATTTTGACGTAAGGTCCATAAAAGTAATGTCCTACCTCTAGTAAACTAATAATCTATCGTCGGATTTTATGTTGCGAACCGGCCTTAGATTTCTATCTACTAAATTTAACTCAATATAAAAGACTGCCTCAAAAGTCTAGCGGTCATAAGAGTGACTATTGATTAGTCACTATATTGAAGTCATGGAGCGACTAATAAAGTCATGGGTTCTGTGCTTTTTATATGAAGTTCAAGTTCAAGATCAAATGTTATTTTTTCCAATAGACTTATAAGTATGAGTGTTTATGAAATGTTTTTAAGTCTTGATGCACGGTTTCAAAACGTTGATCATAGGATCACCTTATTTTCTCTATAGAGAGAAGATTTTGGAGAAGAAACTCCATGGACACTCTTTTATAATAAGTATTATTAAGTACAATTAAAAAATGAAAATTCTGGTACTATCTCAGAGTTCAGATTTATGCTGAGAAGTGCAATTAGGCGTACCTCCCCTATTACATGGGACTGGACCTAAGTAAACCGGGGAAATGTGAGTGCATTATTCATCCCTGCATCTTCGGGGTATATGGGTGTAATTGCCTCATTAGCCAAGTGGTCCTGAGCGCGACTGCAACGCTAGAGGTCCTGGGTTCGATTCCCAGGTCGAGCAAAGTGTTATCGGGTTTTTCTATGAAATTTCCAGTAGCAGCTCGGAGTTTGAATTTGTGCCCGGTTAATGGCAATAGGCTCGCGCCCTATTACATGGGACCTAAACATACCGGCCAACTGTGGGTGTACATTAGTACGCCTCTGCCTAACCCTTCGGGGAATACAGTCGTGATGGTATGTTATGATATAGGTGTAGGTAGATATAGGTGCCTTTAACCTTTTTTAATATAAAACAAATGTATAGGAGTTAACGGTAATGAGCACTCAACTGGGACTTGGAAAATTTCCATTACAGAAATAATAGATTTCAAAGATCTCAAGATCAGAATTCAAGATTACAAATCTCTTCGAGAAACACCGTGCGCCGCGCCGCTTCGCTCCGCTTCAGCAGATAGTCAGACGTAAGTACTAACTTATTCAACTCTTCGCTTCCCTAAATGTACAAATATGTAGGATTGTAGGTACGTAGCCCGTAGATCGAGATTTCTCTCTTATAACTTCACGGCATTCCTACGTACTCAAGCAGGTATTTCATATTCTATATTCAAATTGATTCGTAAGTAACGGCCAATTGAAATGTCAAACGAAGTTCGAACTGCGTGTGACATTTCAGTACAGTTACGAACAAAAACTGTACCTTTGATTTGTATACCTAATAACTACATTTGAATCAATAGGTACTCTAGAAGAAAATCGCTATTGAACTTTAATGAATGCGCACAATATTGGTGCTCGTAACTGTACACCTCTAACATAGCTGTTGATCCCTGTTTTCTTACGAATACATTGGTATTTGGAAGCTAGTAACCCAAAAATTCGCTTTATCCATAGGATATAGGTAAGTATTTGAATACGGAGGACTGTTTTACTATCGTGTAAAATACTGACATTCAGCAGTTTCTGGTTAGGAAACCGACATCAAAATTATTTAGAAAGATTGTAAGGATGATGAGGTAGTTACGTTTTTGACTGAGTTTTTAACTAGAATTACTCATTATATCCCTTTCCGCGTGGAGAATCTACCGTGTATGTGTAGGCACTGTACGTGAAGCGAAATTGATTTTCTCTGTGCCCGTGCTCTGCCTAAGGTAATTTCCAGGGGCATGGTTCATTGAACTTTCAGATGTTACGGGATTCTAGTGGATTTAGAACCTCAACTAACATCTTCAAGTATAACAAAACAGTATCTATTGAAGTATCTTTAATTTATTTAGGTCAAGTATCAAATAATATTTACACTTACAGTTTAATGTAAAATCCGTTAAGTACTAAAAATAAATATAATATAAATTAATTAAGGCCACATTTCACCAAGCTGGAGTAGCCGTTACTCCCCAATAAATACAAAATTGGAATGGAAATGGTATGAAACTGGCGAGTAATTTTTCGGGAACTTACTCGGATTTGGTGGAATGCGGCCTTATTGACCACTTATGCGTTATGCTAGTCTTTGTTTAGTTACATACCTAAATATTTGTAGTAGTTGTTGCAATGTAAAGCGCGCATCATATGACCCTTAAAACAACTGTTTATGGTTCAAATTCAAATGATCCATGCGCACTCGTAAAATGCAACAATGATATCGTTTTTTTTCTTTTTTTAAATACGTTGCTACTACTTGGATTTTCACGTGTATCGTGGGTGTTTTTACAAACACAAATTCTCACGAAACACCCAGACCCGGAACAACTACTTGTAGGTCATACAAATATCTGCTTCGTGTGGGGATCGAACCCACACCACATGTCGCAGAAGCTGATCATTAAGGCGCTGCGACAAACGTGTCGTAGACTATGTATAAGTACATGGCTGTAGACTACAAAAAGATTACACAGAAGTAATAAATTAACGAACTTGTAAAATTGGTCCTTTTGACTATGGTTGCCAAGGCCAAAAGGACCAATAAAAAAATCTAGTATTTAATTTGATTTTAATTTTTAGCGTGCATTGGAAAAGTGTAACTGTAACAGTAAATTAAAAAATAAAATAAATACTTAATTCAATTTACGTAAATATATACATAAAATAATAAAAATACCTGTACTTGTTATAGATACTATAAACGAGAAATAGCTTAACTGTGTGTACTTTTTAAGTTCTAAGCAACGTTAGGTAAATGTGAAGTGGAAGTTGGAGCTTACACCATATTGCTCCATGCACCTGGTACGTGATGTTCAAAGTTACAATACTTCTATTTCAGAAAATACAGAAATTTGATAAAAAAAAAGGTACAGACTATTCATAAATATTAATAAAAATAATCCAACATAAGTTTTACCGACCCGAGTATTTTCACCATAAAAGCTTCTTTCTTTCTTTCTTTCTCCAAGCTTAAAAAAATGCAATTAAAACATAATCAACCCTTTTATACAGTTTCACTGCTGGGTACGGGTCGTCTCCTTTCAGAATCAGAAGGATTAGGCCATAGTCCACCACGCTAGCTTATTTGGGTTGGCAGGGTTCACACGCGGCCGAGAAAATCTCTCAGACATACAGTTTTCCTCACGATGTTTTCCTACACAGTTTAAGAGCGTGGTACTTGAAATTTCTTATTCAGACGCACAAGCCTTCGTAAAGTCAGAGGTGCGTGCCTTGGATTCGAACTCGATAGCTTTGACTTAGCAGTTCAATTGTCATATCACTAGGCTATCTCTGCTCTAAAGGCCACTTGCACCAACTTCTTAAATGTTTAAATGTGATGTCATTTAAACAATATTTACTATGAAAAATTATGTTTATTTGTTATTTAAACCTATTTAAGAAGTTGGTGCAAGTGGCCCTAAATGTAGATATATTAAAATAAAGTATATAGATAAATTAGAATTAATCATAATAAATTCTTCATTTATACATAAGACGGCAATAAAAGTAAATCCTTTGGGCCCTAAATTCGTGAACTTCACTTCAATGAAACAAAAGCCAAAAGGACAATTTATGTATATATATTTAAGTATGGACATAATTTAAGTAATTCTTCAATTCTATTCTTGTTTGTGTGCATATGAGATCGTGAACAGAATTCAGCGATACAATGCAACCAATATCTGTCTGTATTATGGGATTCTGGTATTAAATTATAAGAATGCTGGTACCTACTTAGAGAACCTTATTTAACGGTACAAATTTGCATACATATTGCAAAATACTATGGTTATAGTGCTAACTGACTACCTACCTACTCCAGTATATAGGACGGCAGCTAGAGAATTAATTGCATTTAATTAAAGTAGAGGTGCGACCGCACCTAAGCTTGAACGCAAATGTTATTTTTGAAAGTGGCACTTAGTACAATTAAAATAATGTCTCAAATTAAAACAATTATTTACGCTACAAACTAAAATGTTACATAAAAAAGGTAACTTTTAATACTTTTAACAGAAACTTTAGTTATCCATAGTAATTTAATACAACTGGCAGAAGCAGGATGGATGTTAAAGTAAATTAGTGTAAGATTTAAAAGTTCGACTGACTTTTGTGAAATGCGATAAAAAGTCAAACTAGAACGTCTAGTCTCTTTCCGGTAAAGATTAATAGAATAAATCAAAGGTTCTCAGGTACTAATAATAAAGGCGAAACAAAGTCTGTAAAATTAGTTTAAATCGTTTGCTATCTACGTATTGTTGCTGAATATACATAATTCGATTGATGACATAATTTGATTTGGACTCAGGGGACAGACGTAAACTGTCGAAGATTCAATTAGCAATGTTGATTTAATAGATAAACATTTTGAAGCAATCTCTCGTTTGCAAGGAACTCGAAAACATTTTGTATCAGTAAGGAAGTCCGATAGAATTATTTTCGGATATATTCCTGATAATATTACTACTTTAATGTCTGGTATTGACAGTTTACAAGTCAGTTGTGTTGTTGACCTCACTTAAGCGAGAAAGTTGGGAACGAACAAAGATACTCAGAGAAAGATTATAGCGAGACAACGGACAAATCTAAGCGGAAATTTTCCGAATAAATTTTCTGAACTCTTGCAAGGAACATTCAGGGCACATCTTTCACAGAGACCTTAGAATTTTTATGAATAACGAGACAATAAGTCTTCAAGGGCGATTTACATCACAAAAATATGTGTCTCCATCAAAGTCGTGCCCTAGGAGAAAAAAGTATTTAAACAAATTTTCCGAATGCCGAAATAATTATTTTATTGAGATAATTTTAAAACGGAGGGTCGAAGAATAAAAAAGTTTTTTAAAATCCGTTAATTTCTGCTTAGAAGTCTAACAACCAACAGTAAAATGTGATATTCCTCACTCCCTACAAATTCTGTACATTTTTTTAATAGAAGTCTTTGGAAAGGTATGATATTTTCTATTTCATACAAGTAAATATGAAAGTCACTCGGTATTCTTTTAGTCTGTAAATACAACAGTCACTGAGAACGTCTGTCCATTCGTTTAAGCGGCTTCGCTACATCAGGTGGGAGGTTCTGGAGGAGGGGGCTCCTTCTCCTTACTCTGGGGACTGCCACCTGGATCTGCTGCGTCGCTGTTACCGCTGTTGATTGCTACTGATGTCAGAGGTACCTGCAAATTAATTCATTTGAAATCTCTGGAGACTATTATACCTACTTGCTTGAATCTCTAATGTGTCTTAAATTAGGACTGTATTGGCTTCTCTGTCCATTTTGCTTACTTAGTGCTATCCCAAGAGTGTTATCAGTTATGAAAACATTGCTCCCTTGTGGTAAAGTTGGGAATCTGAACTTGAATGTAAAGGACTCAAGAGATCTGTAATCTCTCGAAGCTATTATTTGAATAGTAAATAGTGGAATGTTGTAAAATAATGGTAAGAAAAACAGAGATTTTCTAATACGAGTATGTTAGTGGAATTTGGTCCTTTGGGATTTATTTTAATTTAAGTTTTACGCAATATAATAAATATTCTATTTTGGATTTTGTTTCAATAATTTATTCTTGATATTTATTAGTAAACGTTATAAAAAATATAAATATTACGAATATGTAATATGTGAACTAATTTTATATAGAATATATTTTAATCCATGGATGCTGCATACACAAAGATAAGCCTTTGACACTTTTAAAATTTGCAGCTACAGAAAACCGATCAATCATACTTCGTCCTTGGATCATTGATCCAGAAGAATCAAGAATATTGCTTGGGAGTTTGTGAAAAATCGTTATCTCAGTGCCAATGTCAAAGGCTTAACACAAAGTACCTACTTACACCAATTCTTTTAGGTTGGGATTCACATAGACTTTTGTCGGGCGTGACTGGTTTAATATGCAAAACATTTCTGCCTCAAGAAACAACAATATACGCCTTTTATTTGGAAGACAAATGTGTATTATCCGCGTTTTATCCTCACCACTTTGACTACTTACTATTTGCAGAAAAATTTGGGAAACGGATATTGCCACAAAACCTAATATAAGATGGGTACAGACAGATATAAGAATTGTAAATTAAGTTAAAAAAATACATTACTTTGGCCAACATATCAGAATTTTAAAAAAATTGCTTTAAGGATTGTTAGTCTTTACAACAATTACAATTAGGGATTGTATGTTCGATAAATGCCTCTAAGCTACTGTCTAGTCCATTTGAAATATTGAATCTAAGATAGACAGAATCCAATGTAAGTACAAGCTATACCTCTCTTTTCTTTTGATCAATATCATAAAAAATCTTACGCAATTTATTTTTCACAGACCGTCTAAAATTTTTCTGATTTTGTTTGCCTATGTCAACTTTGAAAAATTATTAGCTTTACAAGCAATTTTAAATTTTTAATCAATCAAATTCGAAGTTTTTTATGAGGAGTTTGCGTTTTCATTTCTTGGCAAATCTACCTTTGAGTGTGTGTAATACACACACACTTTTCGTTCATAGGTCGTTGAAATTTTTAGAATAATTTCTCTCATTTTTCTCTCCGTTAGAAAAACGTTGCCCCACACTAGGATTTTCTCCTATATCCTGGGTGCTTTTACAAACACAAATTCTCACATACACAAACACCCAGACCAGGAAAACAAATATTGCTCCGCGTGGGGATCGAGCCCACAACACGTGTCGCAGAAACCGATCGCTCAGCCGCTACGCTAAACGTGTCGTCTTAGTTAGATCTAATGCATTGCAGTGAGGGGTTAGATCATGCCTTAATCTTTGGCATGAGTGTACGTATGTATTTAAAATTCAAAGTACATACCATAGATACAGCAGTACATATATGCGCGTCAGATTGCCTTGGAGGTGGTGATAGTGATGCGTCGAATCGCAGGTCTAGTTGGAACATGAAGATTGCTGCGGCCAGTGTCGTGATAGAGACTGTCAGCTGAGCGCTCGCCACTCCAATGCATGTTGTACTTCCGCATCTGTAATTAATCTTTGATCTTTATCCTTCGAACTTTTTATCGACAAAATCTTCATTCTTGATGTCAAGATCCCATGACACACAGATACACACCATCATGGTATGTTTAGGTCTCATGTAATAGAGGCAAGCCTATTACCATATTGGACACAAATCCCAAACTCAGAGCTGCTACTGAGAATTTCATTAAACTTTGCTCGACATGGAAATCGAATCCAGGACCTGAAGGGTAGCAGTCGCGTTCAGGAGCACTATACTAATGAGGCAGTTTCCATGATTCCATGAACATGACACACAGACATGATCATTCGGATCCTATGACTAGTAGAATAAGTTAAGTAGGGTGGATATGAAGTGATTATCGTTAACGTGATACGATTTTTCCAGTAGGTATAACTAGAACAATGTTTAGATACTTCTCAAAGGCCAACAGAGGCCTGCTGAGCTCGACACAAGATTTTCTCAAGATAAGGTTGCCTGCAGTGTTATCTCGTCTGCAATCTGCTGCGTGGAATTATTAACATTTCATACTAAATATAAGTGCTTTTAACTAAATAAGGCATTCCCCTGGTATCTTTGTAAATAGATTTTATAAGAATTTCATACTTTATCAATTACTCTGAAAGTTTTTTTCTGGAGATGACTACCGTAAGAGAAAGCAATTGAGTTGGCAAACATAAGATTTTTTACCTCCCCTAAATTGAGTGAATCTAAATCGAATCAAAACCAAATTTACTTCTTTCGATTCTTCCTCCTTTTAATATACGTATTATAACCTGTACAAAAACAAATACCAACTCTACCCCGCGGTACTACTCATAGAAATTTATTTTCTACCTTACAGTTATGTTATGTTTATCCAGACAAGAAACATTTCCCCAATGTGAATATCTTTGAACCCTTATAAACTTACCCAATATTCATCAGCGACCTGATACAGAATGCTAACATGGCCACATGAGAGCCTATTGCTGCCGTCCACAGCATTGTCAGGGGCACTGCAGCACAAGGTGAGGGTCCTAGCGCTCTCCAAGGAGTTCCCCAGTTGCGCGTCGCTCTTGATCGAGCCGAAACCCAGCCACCGAAGCCTCGGCTATAGTAGATTGATGTAGCTGAAACATTTGAATATGTTAGTAATGTAACTTCAATGGTATCCACCATTGGGGAATGATTGAGGATTACGTTGATAAGACCACATTGTAGTTTAAAAGACGATGTACTAACAAGAATTAAGTAAATTGTGCTATGAAGAGAATTAATAAAAAGATTAGTATATGGCGCATTAGATTCACATGGAGGCTATCTAAGTCAGTATTATTCCAATGACTCATCTGACAGATTTGATAGATAAAACAATATAACTGTTTAATAATTCCCCAACGGGAGACAGGCGTGAAAATATGTATGTATGTATGAGATTTGTTCACGCCTGTCTCCCATTGGGGTAGGGAGGGACTATAGATTTCCACTTGCTGCGATCCTGGCACACCACTTTCGCTTTATCTACGTTTATTAACCTCCTCATACAAATTATTCTCGATCGTTTCGAAACGATCCTTCGGGTCTACGTATTTAATCTTTACCCTTACCCACTAGTTATCCTTATTAGTAGCTCAGATTCTCACTCTTCATACCTAGGTTACTAGACTAATTAGGCAGTATTTTCATATACTATATGATTATATAATCAACTAGCTTCTGCCCGCGACTTCGTCCACGTGGAATAGTTACTTGGTCTTAGCCTGATGATATAAAGCCTATAGCCTTCCTCAATAAATGGGCTATCTAACACTGAAATAATTTTTCAAATAGGACCAGTAATTCCTGAGATTAGCGCGTTTAAGCAAACAAACAAACTCTTTAGCTTTATATATTAAGTACAGATATTAAAGTCATATACTTAAAGTCATGTGTTCTAAATGCTCTAGAGAATTCGTGAAACTAGGCATGGAACATTTCGCACGACATCGATATTTTCATACGACACACCGCATTCCAATGAAATATTATGAAATCGCGTTTTGTTCACGATTTCATTCCTAAGTAGCAAAATAAATGATTTTAGACGAAAAGTAGCAGCAGCGAAATTTAGCATGTGAAAACTTTGTTAAAATTAATCATAATTTCAATTAATGAAAAGTAACAATATTTTCCATGCCTACGTGAAACACGATTCACATACTTGAATCCCTTACGCTACGAACTCGCTAATTACTTACAATTAATAACATCTGCTACACTTTGAATACAAATCACGCAATTCAAATGTAATGCCTTTTAGAAACTAAGTGTTACCAGATTAATATTTCTAATTACCTTTTAACATTAATTTCAATTTTATGATGAATTTAAGGTACGTATTTTATGTCAAAGATAATTGAATAGAGAAAGGAAATTAATTTCAGAATGTATAGTTAAAGTTATTAGCGCGTTCCTCAGAATATATTTTCATAATTTTACATAAAACACCTATTAAAAACGTAGTGAAGAACTCTCCGTCGAGATGGAGTCATGATCGCGAATGATTGATGGCGGAAGCTGGATGCGACAAGCCAAAGACTGGGTGAAATGGCGCACCTTGGAAGAGGCCTTCATACAGTAGTGGACTACTATAGGCTGATGAATTGATGATTATGGTTATAATGAAGATTATGGTAATTATGATAAATTATAATAATGATGATGATTAATTGCCCCCCAAATCCTACCTTACGTTCGAGCTGATTATTATGATAATGATGATGATTATGATAATGATGATGATTATGATATTAATGATGATTATAATAATAATGATGATTATGATGATGAATCAGCATTTATCAGACCACTACTTGACCTTGGCCTCCCCTTATTTGCGCTGTTTCACCATATCCTTTCTGTTGCCGCCAGATAAATTTCTGCAAATCTTATATATTCTATATGCTATGACTCAATAACTGATTATAACTCGATATCTGGTTATCTATAATAGCGATAGAAGGGACAAGGACAAAATCGTAATTTATTACTCGTTTTGAATTGGAAACAATTTGTTTTGTCTCTGTCATATGTCAGCCTCACACATGGAGAAATCAAATCAAATTGGGATTCCGTTGTTAAGTAAGAATTTCCGATATCAATATCCACGTTGAGAAATAGCCATCTGGTCTCTTCTTTAATATTCAACCGAATTAAAAAAAGAGGCTGTTCTCAATTCGTCTGTTTTTTTTTTGTATATTCGTTGCGCGATTACTGGGCCATTTAAAAACCGATTTGGACAATTATTTTTGTTGTTCGGGAATATATGTTTGAAAAGATATACTCCCGAGGTAGTCCCATTCAAATAAAGCAAAGATCTGATCGCAAGTTTACACTTACTTAATCCCGAATTAAAGATAACGTGTCGGAGCCTACGGATTCTACTCACCTTCAAAAACAAAAAATGTGAGAAACAGTTTTGGAAATCGGTGGCGAAAACAAAAGATCCGAAAAAATCAATGGCACCGACTATTACTTTTGTTAAAAGTTTCTTTATATACCTTAAAATCTGTCATTGAAACATACTAGTCTAGTGGTCCCAAGTGCGACTGCTACGCTAGAGATCCTGGGTTCGATTCCCAGGTCGAGCAAAGTGTTACCTATTGAGTTTTTCTATGAAATTCTCAGTAGCAGCTCGTAGTTTGGAATTTGTGCCCGGTTCATGGCAATAGGCTCGCCCCCTATTACATGGGACCTAAACATACCGGCGAACTGTGGGTGTACCTTACCTACACCTCTGACTAAGCCTTCAGGGAATACAGGCTCACGCCTGTATTTCGCATATGTTTCATTACATAACATACCATCACTGGTGGTATGTTATGTTATTGTTATGGAACACAAATAAGTATGAATTTACGAAAATCACCGATTTATTACTACAATCAGACTATATTATTATAATTTTTATTTATAAATATTCTGGGACATTTTTACACAGCACCACCTGGTCCCAAACTAAGCAGAGCTTGTACTATGGGTACTAGACAATGGATATAATACTTATATACTTTTTTTTTTGTAAATACATACTTATAATACATAAGAAACACCCAGACGAACACAAACACTTATATTCATCACATAATTTTTTGTGTCCAGTGGGAATCGAACCCACGACCTCATGGTCAGCAGTCCGGTACTCGAACCACTAAACCACAGAGGTCGTCAATCATGTCATCATGAATCTTACCAGCAGCTAACACTGTGATAGCACCAGCGGGTACTCCGAGACCCAAAGCTGGCTTCTGTCTCTCTTCCAGCCAACCAACTGCCCCCAGAACTAAGCCGCCAATACCACAGACAATCTGCAACAAAGAACGTTTTAATTATTTACAATTTCAATTCAATTCAGTTTTGAAATAATTTATATTTAACTGCCTCATTAGCCAAGTGGTCCTGTGCGCGACTGCTACGCTAGAGGTCCTCGGTTCAATTCCCAAGTCGAGCAGTGTTATTGAAGTTTTCTACGAAATTCCCAGTAGCAGCTCGGAGTTAGGAATTTGTGCTATGGCAATAGGCTCGCCCCCTATTACATGGGACCTAAACATACCGGCGAACTGTGGGTGTACATTTGTACGCCTCTGCCTAACCCTTCGTGGAATACAGGCGTGATGTTATATTTTATTAAGGGTCCGGTGGAGCTTGAATTGTCCACAAAAACGTAATACCAAAATAAATCGTAATCCAAACAATCTATATCTTATTATCTATATATATAAAAGAAAGTCGTGTTAGTTACTTCATTTATAACTCAAGAACGGCCGAATCGATTTGGCTGAAAATTGGTGGAGAGGTAGCTTAGAACCAGGAGACGGACATAGGATACTTTTTGTCCCGTTCCCGGGGGATGTGATGACAGACCAAATTCCACGGGGGTGAAGCCGCGGGCAGAAGCTAGTCTTTATCTATATATATAAAAGAAAGTCGTGTTAGTTACTTCATTTATAACTCAAGAACGGCCGAATCGATTTGGCTGAAAATTGGTGGAGAGGTAGCTTAGAACCAGGAGACGGACATAGGATACTTTTTGTCCCGTTCCCGGGGGATGTGATGACAGACCGAATTCCACGGGGGTGAAGCCGCGGGCAGAAGCTAGTCTTTATATATATATAAAAGAAAGTCGTGTTAGTTACTCCATTTATAACTTAAGAACGGCTGAACCGATTTGGCTGAAAATTGGTGGAGAGGTAGCTTAGAACCAGGAGACGGACATAAGATACTTTTTATCCCGTTCCCGTGGGCCGTGATGACAGACCGAATTTCGCGGGGGCGAAGCCGCGGGCAGAAGCTAGTCTTTATATCTATATATATATAAAAGAAAGTCGTGTTAGTTACTCCATTTATAACTCAAGAACGGCTGAACCGATTTGGCTGAAAATTTGTGGAGAGGTAGCTTAAAACCAGGAAACGGACATAGGATACTTTTTATCCCGTTCCCGTGGGATGTGGTTTTTATCCCGTTCCCGTGGGATGTGATGGCAGACCGAATTCCACGGACGCGAAGCCGCGGGCAGAAGCTAGTATCCCGTTCCCGTGGGATGTGATGGCAGACCGAATTCCACGGACGCGAAGCCGCGGGCAGAAGCTAGTATCCCGTTCCCGTGGGATGTGATGGCAGACCGAATTCCACGGACGCGAAGCCGCGGGCAGAAGCTAGTATCCCGTTCCCGTGGGATGTGATGGCAGACCGAATTCCACGGACGCGAAGCCGCGGGCAGAAGCTAGTATCCCGTTCCCGTGGGATGTGATGGCAGACCGAATTCCACGGACGCGAAGCCGCGGGCAGAAGCTAGTATCCCGTTCCCGTGGGATGTGATGGCAGACCGAATTCCACGGGGGCGAAGCCGCGGGCAGAAGCTAGTATTTTATAAAATTGTGTTATTATTCGGATTGAGATACCGTTAATCTAGGTTCTAACCGTACCATTTCGTCTACTAATACTTCACTGGAAATAAACGGCCGGAAAATCGTTCCAAACTTGGCAAAATTATCAAGAATTGCATTCGCTTACATTTATTTCCAGTGATGTATTTTGAACGATACCGATACCGTTAGTCTAGGTTCTTGCTCTACCATTTGTAGAGCAAGAACCCAGATTAACGGTATCGGAATCCGAATAATAACACTCTTTGAATAAATTGTGTTTGAATTACGATTTATTTTGATATTACGTTTGTAGAATTTGATAACATATTGTTTGGATTACATAACATACCATCACGCCTGTATTCCCCGAAGGGTTAGGCAGAGGCATACTAATGTACACCCACAGTTCGCCGGTATGTTTAGGTCCCATGTCATAGGGGGCGAGCCTATTGCCATTAACCGGGCACAAATTCCTAACTCCGAGCTGCTACTGGGAATTTCATAGAAAACCCCAATAACACTTTGCTCGACCTGCCAATCGAACCCAGGACCTCTAGCGTAGCAGTCGCGGTCAGGACCACTTGGCTATTGAGGCAGTTGTTTGTATTACGGTTTTGGTAATTACGTTTTTGTGGGCAATTCAAGATCTGATCTGTGAATGAATGGAAAAACTTCTACCGCTTATTCGTGTAACCACGGAAACAAGCCACTACGCCCCTACCTACAAAATTAGTATGTAAAGGACGTAACACTATACTTGCCCCCGAAGGGATAATGTACCTTATCTTTGCTTGGTTTGACGAAACTTAAAGCTTAACTTACACAATCCCTTGCAGCGTAAGCAGAATAATGACGCTGAACTTGAAACTTGATGGAATAATAAATATTCCTCGCAGTCAAGTTTTCGAGTAATCAATACATTTAATCCCAGTGGTCCCCTATTGGGAAAGATTATCACGGTGTTTCTTTCATTATAACTTTCCGCTCATAGAATATAATAAAATTAGGTAGTAGTTTTACAAATTTTTTGAACTAATTGGTACATTTCTGACGGTCTTTAAGAACTAACTTATGGCAGTTCCATCTTTGCCATACGGGCACAAGGTGCAAGGTCATATATGGCCTGACTTTTAGGGGTCCCACATGACCTGATCTTGACTGTTTAATAATTTTACTTAATTAATGGAAAATATATACGTTTGTCATTCAAACCTAACTTACGTAATCTCGAAGTGCAAAATTAGAATCCGGATTGCTGTTTCAAGTAATCAATTTGTAGCTTTTTCTCTAATTAGAAAGCCTGGAGAGCGCTGCGTTGCTCTCGGAGGAAGAAAAACGTATAATGGTGGATGTAATTACTTAGGGATGGTCAGTCACGAATAAGGGACAGGACAGGTACGAATAGGGTCTCGATAATTGGGAACAAAGAGCTGTTTTCTGTTATAGAAATATTTTATTATAATTATGCCATCAAAATTCTGTATTCCGAAGGCATTGGTAGGCTGATGTAGGTACAATGGCCAGCACATCAAGTTACCAGAAACTGTCAAATTTCCCTAATGAATTAATTAAATTAAACTGTATAGTTTGAAGATTAAATTGAAAATCGATTGAAGAAATTTGACAATTTTGGATACCAAACAGTCATAATTCCCCTGTACGTTTTTAGTTCACATGGAAATAGAAGGTGCTGCAAGTTTTTAAAGAGGTACATATTTAGTTGCCTATGTTCTCAAGATTCTTTTGCAAAGAAAAGATCTCTATTTCTCACTTAAAGATTATAAATTGGAACCAAAACAACCCTAAGGTGATAGTGTCAGTAAACTACTTTTTTCTATAGCTTATGGGGGCAATCGGGCAGACAGATCGCTTGATGACAAGCGATTACCGTAGACCATGGACACCCGCAGCACCATAAGAGTTACTCTTATGGTGTTGCGGGTGTCCATGGGCGGGTGCGTTGCCAGCCCTTAAAAAGGGTTTCGGCCTCGGGTATCCTCACTCAATGGATGAAACACAACGTAAGCATTGTTGCACGCCAGTTTTCTGTTAGGCCGTGGTATCACTCCGGTCGAGCCGGCCCATTCGTGCTGAAGCATGGCTCTCCCACGGTAAAAGTTTAAAACATCTAAGCATACAGACAGATGGAGTGACTTTGATTTATATTATGTATAAAGATACCTTTTTCTGAATGTATGTTTCAACAATTGAATTGCAAGAAAACTTCTCTCATTCTGAGAAGAGACTCGTGCCTTTTTCCCCCTTTTTTGTTTAGCACGAAATATTGTCTGCAACCCGGGAAAACAGGAGGGTATGTTCTACTCGTACCAACTAAAAACCGTACTTTCCTTAACGTGCCCACTAGTCACGGACCAGATTAGAGACTCGTGCCTAACAGTAAGAAAGTAGTATGAAACTAAATTTTTTTTTGGTCTTTCAAAGACTATAATTCTTTTTAATCCATTTTTCTCCTACACTAACTGCCTCATTAGCCAAGTGGTCCTGACCGCGACTGCTACGCTAGAGATCCTGGGTTCGATTCCCAGGTCGAGCAAAGTGTTA
This sequence comes from Acronicta leporina, assembly GCA_947256265.1. Taxonomy (NCBI): domain Eukaryota; kingdom Metazoa; phylum Arthropoda; class Insecta; order Lepidoptera; family Noctuidae; genus Acronicta; species Acronicta leporina. The sequence continues at coordinate 3,195,113 of OX366523.1, forward strand.
TTGGGTTTTTCTATGAAATTCCCAGTAGCAGCTCGGAGTTTGGAATTTGTGCCCGGTTAATGGCAATAGGCTCGGCCCCTATTACATGGGACCTAAACATACCGGCGATCTGAGGGTGTACCTTAGTACACCACTGCCTAACCCTTCGGGGACTACAGGCGTGATGGTAAGTTTGTTTGTTTCTCCTTCACCTCTGTGCCTTGACATACTTACTTTCTCGTTAGAAATCATTTTTTTGTAATAAATGATGAATTCCAGTTTCCTGTGACAACTGTCAAAAAAACTAAAGTGGTAAAAGCACTGATAAAAGATAACAACAGGATTGAACATAATTGCAGTGTCACTAGATAATCTCTAACATTTCATGTAATGAGATAACTGCAAGCGAATGCGACGCGCTAAATACATTTTATCGTGATGGTTTTGTTCCCTATGGTAGCAATATGACGACACGTTTAGAAAGGCGGCTGAGCGATCTGCTTCTGCGCCACGTGTTGTGGGTTCTTCTTCTTCAGTTCGGTACTTCAGTTGTTCCGGGTTTGAGCGTTTGTATTTCTGAAAATGTATGTTGGTAGAAGCACCCACGCTACACGAAACAATACGAACCAAGTGGCACTTGTTCATTGTTTTCTTTGATGGGCAGATTTGGCAGTTCTTTAATAATTTAAATCTTTATCAAATCACACATCGCGCTCAGCGCTCTCTCATCTGAGACTCTCGGCCAATGCTGAGAATCACAAGCTATTGCGGAACTTGTGTTTCTTGAGACCAAGAATGTAGTTTTAGCCGAGAATGGCCAAGATTGAGATCGAGACTAAGATCTTTGTCGTATCTATACTTCTATACTCTATCCGTACTGTTTATTTAATTTTTTAATTGTCTCTCTTTATTGTCTTCTGTATATCTTCATCCATCACAATAACTGTTATTAAAAGTTAGCAACTAAGCGGTAATCTGGCGTCTGTATTGTAAATGTTGTGTTTACCCGTAATTGGCATGTATATTAGAATATTACCTAAGATCTTGTGTATTTATATGTATATATGTGCTGTGGGCGAACCTAAATAAATAAATAAATACTTATCTATCCTACTAATATTATAAACTAGCTTCTGCCCGCGACTTTGTCCGCGTAGCGTGATGATATATAGCCTATAGCCTTCCTCAGTAAATGGGCTATCTAACACTAAAAGAATTTTTCAAATCGGACCAGTAGTTCCTGAGATTAGCGCGTTCAAGTAAACAAACAAACAAACAAACAAACAAACTCTTCAGCTTTATATATTAAGTATAGATAGATGCGAAAGTATAAATAAAAGTATATATAAAATAGGCTCGCCCCCTATTACATGGAACCTAAACATACCGGCGAACTGTGGGTGTACATTAGTACGCCTCTGCCTAACCCTTCGGGGAATACAGGCGTGATGGTATGTATGTATGTAGATGCGAAAGTTTGTGAGGATGGATGGATGGATGTTTGTTACTCTTTCACGCCAGAACGGCTGAACGGATCTGGATAAAATTTGGCACAGAGATACATTATAGTCTGGAATAACACATGGGCTACTTTTTATCTGAAGTCCATGCAGACGAAGTCGCGGGCAGAAGCTATTACTAATATATAAAGCTGAAGAGTTTGTTTGTTTATTTGCTTGAACGCGCAAATCTCAGGAACTACTGGTCCGATTTGAAAAAAATCGTTCAGTGTTAGATAGCCCATTTATAGAGGAAGGCTATAGGCTATATATCATCACGCTAAGACTAAGTAACTATTCCACGCGGACGAAGTCGCGGGCGGAAGCAACTCTTAGATAGGATGGATCCATCGACCGTCCAAGCATAACCTAATTGCATAACGTTATCACAGCCGTCGCCTTGCTAATTGACCAGTTACTCCAATACTACCTACCTACTGGGACTGCCAGTGATGCTTCATGCCTAATGACCATTGGATTGCTATGTCTCGACTTCGAATCACAAGCACCTCGAAGTTTGCGAAATCATGTGTATTTTTTTTTTTATGGGATAGGGGGGCAAACGAGCAAACGGATCACCTGATGGTAAGCGATAACCGCCACCCATGGACACCCGCAACACCAGAGGAGTCGCAAGTGCGTTGCCCGCCTTTAAAAGGGTTTGGGCCTCCGGTAACCGCAACTCACTCGGCGAAACGCAACGCAAGCGTTGTTTCACGCCGGTTTTCTGTGAGGCCGTGGTATCACTCCGGTCGAGCCGGCCCATTCGTGCCGAAGTATGGCTCTCCCACGTAAAAAATAGTATTTAGTATATATTAGTAATTAATAATAGGAATCCTGCATGCCTGAGAGATCTTAGATTCTCGACGGCGTGTGAAGTCTGCCAACACGCATTAGGTTAGCATCGTGGACTATAAGCCTTCTATTATTTATTTTGAGAGAAGACCCGTGCGCAGCAGTGAAGCAGTAAAACGGGTTGATTATGTTACAGGTACTTAAATTTTCCCAAATTTACTTATCTCTAAGCAGACATTCGACATTAGCTCAGTCATCGCTAAATTATATTTTTATCGCTAAATTTATAATTAAAGTAGACCTATCTCTGACTGTTTATTTATTTGTTACGCCTAAACCGCTGAACCATGTTGATGAATTTTCATATAGACATAAGATTAGACCTTGGAGAAGGACATAATCTACCCTTTATCTTATAAAGACTTTTTGAATGAGAGAGTCCTGGGTTCGATTCCCAGGTCGAGCAAAGTGTTATTGGGTTTTTCTATGAAATTCCCTGTAGCAGCTCGGAGTTAGGAATTTGTGCCCGGTTAATGGCAATAGGCTCGCCCTCTATTACATGGGACCTAAACATACCGGCGAACTGTGGGTGCACATTAGTACGCCTCTGCCTAACCCTTCGGGGAATACAGGCGTGATGGTATGTTGAATGGGAGAGAAATTACGAGAAACAGATAATTACGTTCTTATGTTCCAGTAAATTGTAGAGCGAAGGATCTTCGCTATTCTTACCTGTAATACTCGCACCCGAAGTGCTATAGCGAAGGGGTACAGCTGTACTCCATTGCCAGGCAGTTCCACCTCGTCGCCCCTGGACGCTCCGCTTACAGCGCTGCATACGGATTGCTTGCGCGACCACATAGCCGCTTTCGCGTGGAGAACTGTGAAAAAAAAAATTGTAATATTATTTAAAAAAAAAAATTTAGACAGCACGTTTGGCTTAGTAATTGAGTAATTGAAAGGCTTATGCACCACGGGTTGTAGGTTCGATCCCCGTGCGGAACAAGTTTCTGTGACCGTTCCTATGTTAGTTGTATCACGTATGGGTATACACCCTATATCTTATACTAGCTTCTGCCCGCGACTTCGTCCGTGTAGCGTGATGATATATAGCCTATAGCCTTCCTCAATAAATGGGCTATCTAACACTGAAATAATTTTTCAAATCGGACCAGTAGTTCCTGAGATTAGCGCGTTCAAGCAAACAAACAAAGAAACAAACTCTTCAGCTTTATATATTAGTGATTTAGACAAATTTCCATGAAAATCTTAGTACATATTATGTAACGTTTTTTTTATTTTATTTTATTTTATTTTATTTTATTTTAACAATATTAGGAAAACTTACAGCTAGGTTGACAAAATTAGTAAATTTACAGATATATGTAACTTGTTACATATATGAGAAGGCCAATTACAAGTTTCCACGGATAGATATATAAAAAAAAAATTTAGACGACAGATACGATATATATGTAGTAGGTAGTTAAAAAAAAAATGATAAGAAAACACAACACACGCAAATATACGCATATACATACATGCACCATGATTAGTTACTTAATTGATAAGAATTGCAATTAAAAAAGCTACCAGTCAGTAAGCATTTCAGCTTACTTATTGATGTGTGGAATAGGTCCAGCTCAGGGTTTGCCTTAACTAATGTGTTGAACGAGCTAGAAGCTCTTATAATAAACGAGTTTTGTCTATAATTAGTTCTCACCATAGGAATATGAAGAACGTTTGGCTTTCTCAATGCAACCGTATTCGTACGCAGTCCCACCTGCTCCAGGAGTTCTGGACAGTCAACCGTGCCATTAAAAATACCAAAAAGATAGGATAGATCAGCTATTTCTCTACGCTTAAAAAGAGGAAGAAAATGAAATTTGCGACATCTCGTTTCGTAGTCCGGAAGAGATATGTGGGCTCGATACTGCAAGTAGCGTAGAAACCTCTTTTGTATAGACTCCAAACGAGAGGAGTAAACATCATAACAGGGGTTCCACACCTGCGATGCGTACTCTAGATGACTACGTACGTAACTACAGTACAGTATTTTAAAAGTTTTTATATTAGAAAATTCAGCAGACATTCTTATAACAAATCCAAGCGCACGGGATCCTTTTTTAACTATGGAATTGATGTGGTCATCAAATAACAATTTACTGTCAAAAAATACTCCTAAATCTTTAATTTTGTCAACTCTTGCTAATTCTGAGCTATAGAAACTATAGTTATTGATTAACTTAGTAGGTTTTCGAGTAAAGGAACACACATAGCACTTTGAAACGTTAAGGTCTAATTTGTTAAGAGTACAGTAGTTTTGGAATCTGATGAGATCTGCCTGAAGTTTTTGAGTATCACTAGCATTATTGATTTGGTGTAGAATCTTCATATCATCAGCGTAAAGAAGTATTTTTGAATGTATAAAGCATGAGGAGATGTCATTTACAAAAATATTAAAAAGCAAGGGTGCCAATAAGGATCCTTGGGGTACACCGGAAGGGATATTTATTGAGAGAGAAGAATAGCCTCCCAAGACTACAGTTTGGCACCGGTTACGAACGTAAGAAGAAAACCACCTGAACAGATTTCCTCTTATACCCATACGCGCTAATTTTTTTAATAAAATCATGTGATCTATACGATCGAAACATTTGGAGTAGTCAGTATAAACAATGTCTACTTGCGATGGCTCAGACATGCAACGTGATAAAAACTCAGCACAAAGTAAGAGATTGGACGTGGTAGACCTACCCTTCAGAAACCCATGCTGATCCAGCGACAGGCTATGCCTTAGTACAGGGTACAGCTGAGAGTATACTAGTTTTTCCAGGACTTTTGCGAACAAGCATAGTTTCGATATAGGTCTATAATTTTCAATCATAATTCTTGATCCTTTTTTATGAATGGGTGTGACAAATGCCTTTTTCCATATACTGGGAACAATACCCTCCGTAAGGGAGCGACGGTAGATCAAAGAGAGGGGAAGAGCAAGGCTTTTGGCACATTTGACAATAAGTATTGCCGGAATGTTATCAGGGCCCGCTGACTTATTTAGATCCAGAGATTTTATTAGGTTATAGACATTTTTATCAATTACCTCGACCGCATAAATATCTGCGATGGGCTCGATATCTACAGAATTAGAGAAATCATGATGTATAGTATTTGGTTGCGAACTTTCTAGAAAATTCGAATGAAAGTATTCCCCAAATAAATTACAAATCTCATCACCCTGGTCCGATGATCGGTTGCCATAATGCAGTACAGAGGGGTACGAGTTGGATAGATTTTTACTTTTAATAAATGACCAAAAGGCACGAGGATTTTCTTTAATACAGCGTTCAATATTAGAAATATAGCTTTTATACATCTCAGCCTCTAATAAATGTCCTCTTTGACGTAATAAAATAAATGAATCATGGTCGTACGAATTCCCGTAAGTTTTATATTTCCTGTGGTACTTAGCCTTCTCTTTAAGTAATTTAATTAAGGGCCGCTTATACCACAATGGATATTTACGGGACGGCGTTATTAGTTTGGTGGGGATATAAGTGTCACGCAAATCACAAATAGTTTTATAAAAGAAGGAAACTGCCTCCTCAATATTTTTGTTATCCAACTCCGAGTGCCAGTCAATGGCATCAAGATTTTTACAAATAGAGTTGTAATCACCGTTGTGGTATATATATCTCGTGAAAGGGCGCGGTTTGATATTGTGTATCTGAACAAATTCCGCAGTAACTACAAGAGACCGGTGGTGGGGGTCCTCCGGGACAAGGGGAGAATCACAGGAACCCACAACGACATCGTTGTTTGAGAATATCAAGTCCAGCAGTCTGCCATGGCTATCATTCACAAACGAATTGTATTGGAGGAGGTTGCACATATTTAAACCATCAATCAAATCAAATTGATGTGGCCCATGAAGATTTGTGGGAATATAGGAAATCCCGTCCCTGCTATCTAAGGTCCACGATACGAGGGGCATATTGAAGTCACCAAATATAATTATTTTATCCAGCGGATTGTCGAGGGCGATTTTAGCCATATTATTTGCAAAATTTGTCAATTGAGTAGACATTGAGTTACCTAAATTTTGATTGCAAATATATACCACACCAACATGCATTTTGTATATAGAACGAGGACTACGGGTTTTCAAAGTTAGCGTGACCCACAAATCTTCGGCAGTAGAAGACCACTCGGGCCGGCATTCAGCCGCGAGCTCGCGGCGGACGGCTATCAATACACCGCCACCTTTGTCTTGATTCGTCATATCGTAGTTACGGTCGCGCCTCCACACTATGTAACGATCGTCGAATAATTCGTTATCATTGAAGCTATCATTAAGCCACGACTCGGTAATACAAATTAAATCATAGGAGCAAAGAAGCAAATTCCTATGGAAACTAGCTGTTTTTGTCCGAAGACCACGTACGTTTTGGTAATATATTTTGAATGGTGAGAATTATACAGAAAATATTAGCATAGTATGATTATGTGGGTCGGACAGCAATATGGTATTAAACAATATCGTACAACTAATTAAAAAGCGCTGCAAAACCCTTTTTCTAAAGGTATAATGAATACGATAAGAAAGCAAAACATAGACAACGGTAAACGATAAGGCATTAAAATGGATAGCAAAATATAAGGCACAATATATAACAGCTGATTGAGTGACACATGAGGGTAGCGACAAGCGAGCCGAGGCAGTTGCATTGAGTAAACCACAGCGTGAACCGGTTTGCGAGTCAGCGGTCGCCAACCGCTGAGAGTTGTGGCCCGCATAGGCAGGTAATAACAAAATACAATTAATTAAGCACCCAATATTAAGTCACATTTTTTTAAAGTCTGATTCCGTTTTGATTAGGATCACTGGAGAAGTAGGGTTTTTTCGAACGAAGATCCGGCAACTTTTTACCCACGTGTATGCAAAACCTCGGTCCTTGGCAAGCATCTTTGTTTTGTTTAACAATATCTTATTGTCTAATGTTAAATGGTCATTAACATAAATCCGCTGGGACCCTTGGAGCCCAATGTCAGCTGCGGTGGTGGTACACTTTTTAGCAGCAGCAACGAAATTGTCCTTGAGATATCGACTATGCACAGCGAAAACAATGGTTTTATTTTGTTTGTCGTTGCGCATAGGTACTCTGGCAATGTAATTTATTTGTTCTTGCGGCACTACGCACTTAATATGAGCGCCTATCTTGGAGATTATGCTGAACAGGTTTTCGGTGTTCGAAACCGGCACTCCTTTAATCTCGACGTTGTTCATCCGCGATCTTTGCTCACTATCCTTTAACAGCTCTTCAACCACTAGTACGCGCTTCTGCAGTTGGTCCACATCGTTACGCGTGCTCTGGAGACTCTGAATATCATTTTCCATTTGCCTTACCTTATCTGACAGATCACCCATCTTATGATCCAAGAACTCGAGCGATGTCTTGATATCAGAGAGTTCAGGTTTTATAGTTTTAAGCTCTGACAACTCAGCCTTGATGGATTGTATGCTATCATTAAGCCCAGGGAGCACGGCCATCTGAAGGGACAGTCGTCTGAGCTCGGCCAGCACAGTGTCCATGTCCGCCGGTGTTGGAGACCTTGCCATGGGTGTAAGTGGACTCGCTGACCGAGGATTCTTACAGGACGTACATTTCCAGGTGGCTTTCCTCTCGCCTAACCTACGGTATCCCGTCTCGGTGACTCCTGCACAACCGAAGTCGAAATGTCCCTGGCAGACCGAACAAAACGCTCCATCCCGGAACTCAGCGTCACAACTCTTGCATTTAAACATTATGTGTTGAGATTGAACAACTCAGAATCAATAGTTTTAGAAAGCGACCCGCGAGTTTTTATGCCCTGGCGTATGCGACAACGGTCAGTTGCGTGCGAGCGGATCGGTGTCGACTGACAGACTGTGTTTTAAAACAATACACTATGTATTTTCTACCTAATGTTAAAATACTTGGTCAATAAAACTATGAAAATTGTTCAACTCCCAAAAGAGCTAATGAGCGTTTCACTTTGCTCGACCGGGGAATTGAACACAAGACCTAATGCTTAGCAGTCGCGCTTGTGATCGTCCGGCCAATGAGGCAGTTAGGTATATCTATGACGTCATATTTAATTTCAGGTTATCAACGACGAACGCGTGCAATATTTTCAGATACCGAACTTTATCACCCCTTGGTGTATACCAATATACCTGTTTGTTAATATCTACATTATTATTTTTACTTTTTTATTGTATACTAGCCTCTGCCCGATGCTTCGCTCACTAGAAGTTCAAAAACCAACAATGATGATCTCTTCTTTGTATGGGTGTCTATACATTAGAGAGGTCAAACTGTATCTCAGGTTCCGTGTAATTATTTGAGATAAGATACCAGTTTTTAAGTTGGTGCACATACTTTCTAACAGTGATAACAAAATTAAAATCTATTCAGTAGTTTTTGCGTATCCGTAACAAACAGACAAGAATTTTAAAAATCACAGTTTTGGCTTCGGAGACGTCTTTAGACCCTAACCCACTTGTTTTTTTGTTTAATATCTTCAATGTACAGACACAGCTTTTTTACAATTTTATAATAGTAGAGACCTATATTTTACATACATTAGATAACATACTTCTTGGCACTTCGACCCAATGGGATATTTTCTGCATCCCCTATATAACCTATTCCTCATCCCCTCTTACATCATCATAATTCTTGGTAAACTGAGGATACCTTGAAAATATTTTGTAGTTTTTTGGGCGTTAGAATAACAGACTGTAGGAACAAAGCGAATCTTTACGACAACTGTGGGTCTTTTGCAAAGGACGTGCAGTTGTAAAGTTTTGTTTTTTTTTTATGTGAGATTAAAAATATATATAATACTAGCGACCCGCCCGCGGTTTCACCCGCGCTGCCCCGCTCCTAAGAGTCGTAGGGTTATGTTATATAGTTTAAAACCTTCCTCTTAAATCACTCTATCTATTAAAAAAACCGCATCAAAATCAGTTGCATAGTTTTAAAGATCTAAGCATACATAGGGACAGACAGCGGGAAGCGACTTTGTTTTATACTATGTAGTGATTAATAAAATAAGGATATCACTTTTGTTTGTATTTTATGGAAATTCTACTAACGCTGATAAATATCTTTTTGTGCGTACCTGCTTATGTGTGTATATAGGTACCTATGTATATAATAACATAATCAACACATTACTCTGTCCCACTGCTGGGCACGGGTCTCCTCTCACAATGTAAAGTATTAGGCTATAGTCCACCACGCTTGCCTAATGAGGGCTGGATTTCACACGCCGTCGAGAAAATCTCTCAAACATGCAGGTTTGCTCACGATATTTTCCTTTACCGTTTAAGCGCGTGATAATTAACTATTAATATACACATGACTTCGAAAATGTAGAGATCCGTGCCTTGAATTCGAACTCGTGACCTTTGACTTGGCAGTCCAATGGTCATGCTGTATATAATGCAGTAGGTATATTAACTACTAGCTTCTGCCCGCGACTTCGTCCGCGTAGCATGATGATATAATTATAACCTATAGCCTTCCTCGATAAATGGGCTATCTAACACTGAAAGAATTTTTCAAATCAGACCAGTAGTTCCTGAGATTAGCGCGTTCAAGTAAACAAACAAACTCTTCAGCTTTATATATTGGTATAGATAGATTTATTACAAAAATAATATTTTCGTGTGTTTTATGTTTTTCTTTTCGAAAACATCATAAATATTAATGAACGCTGAAAATTTGAGATAATATTTCAAATATTGAGAATCCACAAAAGTTTTAAAACAAACATTTACGTTAGCAAACTCCGAATCGTGATTGATTAAAGTTATTTAGGTACTAGTTTTATGATTAAAATATTTTAACAACTAAAGTCAGCCTCCAGCATTCTAAATGCAAACAATTTAATTTTGGGTTCTACCGTGGAAGAGTTATGCTTTGGCACGAATGGGCTGGTCCGACCGGAGTGATATCACGTCCTCACAGAAAATTCGCGTGATACAACACTTCGTTGTGTTTCGCTAGAAGGCGGGCTAGCATTAGCTACACCCAGAGGAGTCTTCTGGTTTTACGGGTGTCCATGAGCGGCAGTAATCGCTTACCATCAGGTAATACGCCTGCTCGTTTGCCCCCCTATTCCATACAAAAGTGACTCGGATATATTTATTTTTAGCAAAGATCATTGAAATAAAAAAATCTAATAAATCCTTTTTCTTTCTTTCTTTCTAAATAAAACAACTTTAAGGATTCTATTGCGTCATATAATATTAATACAAATCAAATCCCGACGTTTCGGACCCTTTACAGCGTCCATGGTCCATCCACAGAGTCTGCCCGTGCCCATAATGCGATAGAATCCGTAAAGTTAGATATTTTATTTCAATACTAGCTGCCCGGCCCGGTTTGCCCATTTTCCACTAGGAATGAAGCATTTTCCCGCGGTAAAAAGTAGCCTATGTTCATCAGGGATAATGTCGGCTTCTAATTGTAAAATAATTTTTCAAATCGGTCCAGTAGTTTCGGAGTCTATTCAATACAAACAAACAATCAAATATTTCCGGTTTATAAGTATTAGTAGTACATACATACATACACTCACGCCCTTCTCCCACAGGGGTAGGCAGAAACTATAGACTGCCACTTGCTACGATTCTTGCATGCCTCTTTTGCTTCTGCGACATTCATACATCTTCTCATACATACGCGCCGGTTGCGAGTACTACGCACCTGACCTTTTTGAAGGACTTCGCCAATAAGATCGGTGTAGGTCCTTCTAGGTCGACCTCTTCTGACGTTGCCGCTGATATGCGCCTTATAAATTCCTTTCGTTAATCGTCTTTCATTCATTCTCTCAACATGTCCAAACCATCTCAGCATATTCCTTTCAATACGTGTCACTACATCATCTTTCAGTCCGCAACGTTGTCTTATCACACTATTTCTCAATCTATCATTCCGAGTTACACCACACATACTTCGTAAGGAACGCATTTCCACCGCATTTATTCTACTTTCATGCCTCTTCTGCCACACCCAACATTCACTTCCATACATAAGTGTAGGTACCAGCACACCATTGTGGATAGCCAACCGTGCCTTTTTCGACACACACTGATTAGCCACAACCGCATGCATAGCACCATTCACTTTATTTCCCGCATTCACTCTCCTTTCCACATCTGCATCAATCTTTCCATCCCTAGTAAACACACTTCCCAAATAAACAAACTCATTCACCTGCTCCACACTCTTACCCTCTATCTTTACATCACACATACATACATCTTTCTCTCTCTCAAAAACCATCACTTTCGTTTTACTAACATTTATTTTCATACCCTTCAGCTTATATGCTTCATTCATTAAAGTCACCATGTCTTGCAACTCTTCCGCTGACGATGCAAGCAGAACCTGATCATCAGCATAGAGAAGGCATTTGACAGGTAACTCACCCATTTTCAACCCACAATCACTCTCTTTTAAGTCTGCCAAACAACTGTCCATATATAGATTGAACAGCCACGGTGACGCGACACAGCCCTGTCTGACACCTCTGGAGATGCCAAACCAGCCTGAGTACGCCCCATTTAGCCTAACACAGGCACTAGAATCCCAGTAAAGGGATTTCAGTGCCCGCACCAAGCGTCTGTCCACTCCATACATAGCCAGCGTTGACCACAATTCATCCCTCCACACACTATCATAGGCCTTCTCCAAGTCAATGAAAGCGCAGAAGACTTTCTTGTGCTTAGCCAGATGTTTTTCGGCTATACACCTTAGGGAGAAGACCTGATCCATACATCCCATCCCAACTCTAAAACCTGCCTGAACATCCCATATTTTCTCATCTGTTATTCTTATCACTCTATTAATCAACACCTTAGCATACAGTTTGCCGACAACACTCAGAAGACTAATGCCGCGGTAGTTTTTACACTCCTGCTGTGAACCTTTTCCCTTATATAGTGGAACGATAACGGCCTTGCACCAGTCACCCGGAACTTGGCCGTACCTCCAACATATATTAAAGAGCTGGTACAACAGGCTTGCTACCACCCCGTCACCACTCCTGAGCATTTCAACAGACACTCTATCATACCCTGCCGCCTTACCAACTTTCATACCTTTCAGTGCTTTTATAATTTCATCCATATCAATCTCACTCTCATTATCTCCATCTATGTCTGAGTTCGGTGAACACACTTCCACCCAGTCACTCACTCTTTGTATACTATCCTGCCAGCTAAATAAACTCTCAAAGTATACCTTACAACGTTCCAAAACCTTACATTCTTCAGTCAACAAGCATCCATCTTCTTCTCTAATGACATTCATATTCGATGCCCCTTTAACTCCTCGAGCCAATCTTACCTGCTTCCAAAACAGTTTAACATTGGCCGTGAAGTTATCGGAGAATTTCCTACTATCCTGTTCCTCTTTTTCATTCTTCTTCATTCTTACTATCTCTTTTACTTTAGCTTTCATTTCGGTGTAACGTTTCTTCATTCTTTCCAAATCTTCTTTCATATCTGTTGCCTGATTCATTCTTGCTTTGGCTTTGTAAGCTAATACGTTTAGCCAAGCTTCTTTCTTCTTTCGCACCTCCTCTTTTACTTCATCATCCATCCAATAGTCATTCTTTTTCCTTCCATTCTTCCTATGCACCACACCACAAACCTTTGTGGCCGCCTGCACCATACTAGATTTTACACACTCCCAGGCTTCTTCTATACTATAATCTTTCATATCATCGAGTATGTCCTTTGTCTTCTCTCGCACGTTTCTCTTGTATTCTTCTTGTATATCCAATTCTCGCAATCTTTCTACTTTTATTCTATCAAGTGCGGTCACAGGCACTCGAACCCGATGGCGCCAACGCTTGAACAGACCATTTATCCGGCATATAACCAGGTAATGATCAGTACCCACATTAACACCACGGTAAGCCCTTGTATCTGCCACTTTACTTTTCAATCTTTCATCTACAATAACAAAATCAATCATACTTCTACTTTTTTGCCTCTCCCACGTATACATATGAATCTTCCTGTGATTAAACATAGTGTTCATCACAAAAAGATTTTTCTCCACACATATATCCAATAAATTCATTCCATTCTCATTCACTCTCTCATCTCCAAATACACCTAAAACTTTTTCATATCCTTTCCTCTTTACTCCTACCCAACCATTAAAATCTCCAAGCATAACAATCCTCTCATTAACCTTACATGCATTCACAATATCTCTTATACTGTCCCAGAATTCCTCTCTCTCTTCCGGTGAGCTTCCCGTGTCTGGTGCATATACGCACAAAATGAACACAGGACTTAAGCCCACCTTAAGTCTTGCCCAGAGAATTCGGGGACTAACACATTCATACTCTTTCATACATTCCATCATTCTCTCAGAGAGGACAATCCCTATGCCTTGGCAAGCTCTTTGTGCCTCGTGAACACCGGACCAGATTGCGGTTAGGGGACCGTGTTTGGATGTGTCCTTTCCTTTTCTTTTCGTCTCACTTACACACAATGCATCTATTCTTCTATCATTCATCAGCTCACATACTTCGTCAATTTTCTCTTTTATCCCTCCCTGAACATTCAATGTAGCTAAGCGACATTCTGCAGTTCGCTTTTCGCCCCGTGTGAACCGCTGACGTGGTGTGTGGCGAGCATCACCGCCGAGAGTATTAGTAGTATAGATATATAAATGTCTGATATTCGCCTAAGCTTCAGAAATCAGTATTGTAGAGAGTAAGTGAAAAATCCAATTAAAAGCCTCGCTCTAGCAAATAAGTCTCGTGTTTCCATCTTAGAGCGGTTTTAGCAAAACCATACAATAATTGACTGTCTGTTAACTATTAGGTTTCCCAGCGGGTTTCGATCAGCCTACTGCGAGCTTCAATCTATGTAATAAATAACAGTTGCATACATCGCAATTATGTTTGTTTGGACAAATAATTGTACATTCGGTTGACCTATTTCTCTCTACGAAACTTAACGAGCCGAGCAAGACGTAAATGTTTACTTAATTTTGGTCTCAACGCTGGCAACATTTTAAAGCAAATTTACATAAAGCACAGAAAATCCTCCTATATCTGTCCCACTTTCATTCTCAAACTATAGGCAAAATACATATATTTTACGAGCGAGCAAGGATTTTAATAAATTGTGTAAAGAATACTCTTTTGATCTATTTAATACCAGGAGCGCAGTGGCTCGCAGACAGCTAAACCTTGTTTTTTTTTTTAAATATTACTAGTTTTGCTAGTTATATTAAATCCACGTAATTATTATAATAATATTTTTCATATTTTAGCATTATTCTCTATTATCTCTTAGTTAAATCTAAAAAAAAAAATTAAGATCGCCTGAATAGGTATATGTGTGTTTTCTGACTATCCGTGAAAACCTATAATTGGCTTAATGTTTCCTAACCTAAATTCGTATTTTTTTGTATATCTGTTGGTTTTCCATAAATAAATAAATAATATAATAATTCAGGGACTCATCCCTAGCGAAAGCTGCTTTTACCCGACCAGGTTATAGTCGTGATCTCATGCCGCTATGACCTGTTGGTTCTGACCTTCTTATAGCCAGTGTAAGTGTTATTTACAATAATTAATTATGGCTCCACACCACTGTAACAATAATTATTTATTAATTTGTATTCAGTAAATTGCCTATGAAACAGAAATATTTCTTGTTTCATGCTTTTCTGTTGATTATTTCGTAGCTCGGTTTTGATTTTTATCACTTCAGTTTATATTTAGAAAAAAAATCTTAACAAGTTGAAATGTTACATTGTGTTCGTAAATTGGTGATTCTTTGAAAACATAAAATCAATATTTTCATTATAGTCTTGTACAATCGACGAAAATAACCGGCCAATTAGATTAATTTTACAAATGCGTAGCCCCGAAAGTATTCGCGTACCCAAACAAAGGGTCGCCTCAATGTTAATGGATGTTTATGAATATTTACAAATTCTTGAAAAGCTTTTAGAGGTAGGTTTTTTTTTATGGGATAGGGGGGCAAAGGAGCAAACGGATCACCTGATGGTAAGCGATAACCGCCGCCCATGGGCACCCGAAACACCAGAGGAGTCGCAAGTGCGTTGTCCGCCTTTAAAAGGGTTTGGGCCTCCGGTAACCTCAACTCACTCGGCGAAACACAACGCAAGCGTTGTTTCACGCCGGTTTTCTGTGAGGCCGTGGTATCACTCCGGTCGAGCCGGCCCATTCGTGCCGAAGCATGGCTCTCCCACGTGAAAAACCACCATTATGCCACCTTTGTAACTGTGTTTTACTCAATCCATTTTTATTTTGAGTGATTTTTGAACTTTCACTTCCTGTCTGTATGAACCCGTAACAAACAGACAAGAATGTTTTCTTCTTTTAATATCTTCAATGTACAGACACAGCTTTTTATGATTATAATAAGTAGTAGATATTTAATTTATACGTAGTGTTGATTTCTCCATTTTTGTAACAATGTAATTAAGGATCTTAAATCTATTTTTATAATACAAAATACATTTAAATACACAACAGAGAATTCAAATGGAAGGTTTCGTTGGTCATTAATTATTCTTAAACGCTTATTCCATTTTTTATTAAAATCATTTTCATTTATCTTGCCCTGTTTTTCGTAATTTTTCTTTTGAACTTCCAGCATTACTTTTATGTAAATTCCTGCTGAAATTGACACGGATAAAAAGTTGGTTTTTATTGAAGGCTAACCTCCTGGGATGGAGGCCTTCGAAATTTAGGAATTTGTTGAAATGGAATGTTAATTTGCGAGGGTAACAAGAAATGATAAAACTCTGCTTTAATCCAAATTTTTGACTGGCGCGAGTTTTGTTAAAATAAATTATGAAAATATTTTTTAAATTATTTATATACTTAAAACTTGTAGGTTGAATAGTAGGTATGTACAATAAAAACTGACCTACTAGGAGATCAAGTAAAATGTATCTATCTATACTCTATACTAATATTTAAAGCTGAAGAGTTTGTTTGTTTGTTCGCTTGAACACGCTAATCTCAAGAACTACAGGTCCGATTTGAAAAATTCTTTCAGTGTTAGGTAGCCCATTTATTGAGGAAGGCTATTGGCTATATATCATCACGCTATAAGGACGAAGTCGCGGGCAGAAGCTAGTACTAATATATAAAGCTAAAGAGTTTGTTTGTTTGTTCGCTTGAACACGCTAATCTCAAGAACTACAGGTCCGATTCGAAAAATTCTTTCAGTGTTAGATAGCCCATTTAATGTGGAAGGCTATAGGCTATATATCATCACTCTACGCGGACGAAGTCGCGGGCAGAAGCTAGTCTAATAATAAAACTTAATACAAGTAATTGCCAATTACTGGACCAGTGCCCTAATTACAAATAATTTTTCGCGGCCTCCCAAAACTTTTCTAATTTGAGTTAAGGTGACACATTTGGCTTAGCGGCTGAGCGATCGGCTTCTGCGACACGTGTTGTAGCTTCGATTCCCACACGGAGCAAATATTAAACATTTGTATGATCTACGGGTAGTTGTTCCGTGTCTGGGCGTTTTATAAAAAAAACTATTATGCATAATTATGTGTTCTACTTCCAACGTACACATCACGCTATAAAATTCCAGTACAAGGTGACCTCTTATTGCACCAAAAGCCTAAAAATGCGACTGACTTTTTCTACACACAATCACAGATAAAAGCCGTGATAGCCTAGTGATATGACCATTGGACTGCCAAGTCAAAGGTCCTGAGTTCAAATCCAAGGCACGCACTTCTGACCTTTCGAAGTTTAATTATTAATATTTAATTAACACGCGCTTAAACGGTGAAGGAAAACGTGAGGAAACCTGCATGCCCGAGAGATTTTCTCGACGGCGGGCGTGTGAAGTCTGCCAACCCGTATTAGGCTAGCGTGGTGGACTATAGCCTAATCCCTCTCATTGTGAGAGGAGACCCGTGCCCAGCAGTGGGACATATAATGGGTTGATTATGCTATTTATGTTAAGGTAATCACAGTTAATAGAATACTAGACACAATCAAATAAAATAGCAAAAATAGGGAAAATTACCTAAGTTACTTTTTAAATAAATAAAAGTTGCCCTACGTTAGAATTTTCTCATGTAACACGTACAAATATTTATTAGCTAAGTTTTTTTTAAAACCTTACTAGCAATGTGGGTCGCACATTACTACTAGTAAACTTGTTAACCCCTCGTGCTAAGCTAAATGCTTGTACTACGAGCGTGTTCACGTCGGTAGTGCAATGGATGGGTTTCGAACCGGCAACCACATCATTGCACGTCATTAGGCTACCGCCGCTTAAAGTAGGCACCTACTAATACCTATACGGTACCATATGTTTAAAACTAATTTAATTTGAAAGCAATTTGAGCTTTATTAGCATATTGATGTTGTTACTATAACAACATTGAAATTTCACATTAGTTCGGCGTACACTATTCGCACGTACATAATAACATAATGCAGATCAGTTTAGGCGCTTATAATGAAGTATTTGCTCTGGCAAAACAACACCGAATATTAATTCGAATTATGATCGTTCATTCTTCTTCTTCGTCGTATCCTCATGACTGAGGGACGTGACGGCTATGGGCACTCTTCACCATCGCTCGCCAGGCTGCACGATCTTGGGCTTGGTGTACACTTGCCTGTAGAGTAGCTCCAGTTGTTGCTGTTACTGTATCCACCCATTGCATAGGCATACGACCCCTACTCCTCTTCCCCGCCATGCGCCCAGTTATAACAAGTTTTTCTAAACCATCTGGACCAGACCTGGCCAGATGGCCGAAAAAGCTTAGGACGCGTTGTGTGCAGGTGGTCGAGAGCCGCGTTCCTATGTTGAGTTCTTTTAGAATAGACTCGTTTGTGCGGCGTTCAGTCCATGAAATCTGGAGCATTCTGCGCCAACACCACATTTCGAACGCGTCTATTCTTTGCCGGGTGCGAGCTTTTAGCGTCCAGGTTTCCGAAGCGTACAAGAAGATCGAGAAGACAAGGGTCCGCATCAGTCTTATTTTCGTTTTGCGGTTAATGCTTCTGTTCTTCCAAATCCTCTCCAGTTTTTTTACAGCAGCTTTAGCCATCTGAGATCTTCTGACCACCTCTTGATCGCAGTTGCTGTCGTCGCTAATCTGTGAGCCCAGGTATACAAATTTATGTACGACTTCGAGATCTCGTAGCTCATTGCTTCTTCGTTCGTTATTAGGGGAGTTTAATTAGTGGTAGAGTTGAGCCTCTATATCTGCCTCGATGGTCTAGTGATCTTAAGTGTGATTGCTACTCTAGAGGTCCTGAGTTCGATTTCCAGGTCGAGCATATCTACAGTGAGAGAGCCATGCTTCGGCACGAATGGGCCGGCTCGACCGCAATGATACCACGGCCTCACATAAAACCGGTGTGAAACAACACTTACGTTGTATTTCGCCGAGTGAGAATACCAGAGGCCCAAACTCTCTTAAAAGGCGGGCAACCCTGCGTTGCGGGTATCCATGGGAGGAGTAAATCGCTAACCATCAGGTGATCCGTCCGCTCATTGGCCCCCTATCCCATAAAAAAGAAACCTGTGGCCCAAGAACGAACAACTATCGAATTCGTATCGTAAACGAATGAGTTATTTTTCTGCTACAAATCTCATATATGTATACATATTTCATATCTGTCTCCCATTGGGGTAGGTAGAGACTAAACTTGCTACGACCCTGGCACACCACTTCCGCTTCATCTACGTTAATTTAGCTCCTTCCTTCTCATACAAATTATTCTCGATTTCGATACGAATACGTTTTCTAAACGGTTCGTGCATACATTCGTGGCTACTGCTCTTAACAAACCTTCTCTTTACGATAGCTAGAATAACTATAATATATCTCATCATATAAGATATCTCAAATAACGTGAATCTTCGTTTAATATAGTCGACCTCGGTCAAACTTAGACATCCTTCAGCGTCCTCACATCTTGTTATCGCAATATTGTACCAGTGAAGTTTGTAATTTATTTATTTTAAAAGAGTGTCCATGGAGTTTCTTGCCGGATTCTTCTCCATAGGATCGACCTTTTGGAACCGTGCAACTAGAATCATAACGTTTCATAAACGCGTGTAAAAGCTTATTTGAAATAAAAACATTTGAACTTGAATAGTACTTACTAACGTCATATAATATCTATATTGAAACAGAAACAAAACATCGACGGATTTATAACAGTGCGAATATAAGAAATAGCTAGCAATCTTATGAAGCCACACACGTATTCAATCAGTTGTTGGGTTATTTCCAAGACTCCCGGACTACATCGTTTCAGGATCATTTTTAGGTTGTAAGAAAGAGATAGAGCTACGTGTCCTGTAGAGCGGTGTCTCTTTCTAACAATTATAGAGTTGGTTAGTAAGGTCTTATGGCTTACCACAAGATTGTGAGAAGATATTATGATAGCTTATACAATGTGTGTACGTGATAAATTGAGTGAGAAAATAGGTCGTAAGATATTGTGAAAATTATCGAGTGTATTTGTAAATTCAGCAAGTGGCTATATGCGTACAACGTAAATAACATAAGTACTTAGTTAGTTATCTTCCTGTTTTTGTTATCGTGTATCGATATTTTTGTAATGCTAAGATTATAAAGTTATTTTAGTGAAGGAAAAATTCGAATGGCGAGTTGGACGTGGTAGCTTAGTGGTCGTAGCGCCTGGTGTATTTATCCAGAAGGAGCAGGTTCCAATCCTGCCCGCAGTCGATTTTTTCCTTCATTAAAATACTTTAAAATAGTGAGATTTATTAAACAAATTGATGGTACGTTTTATGAGGTGAGCTTCTAAGCTTGGGTAGGTTTAATCCTTAAACGGACAATTTTTTTATTTATTTACTAGCTGACCCGGCGAACTTCGTACCACCTAACAGTCGCTTCTGAAACTAACGTCACTCAATTGTTTCGCCTTCCCGGAACCCCTCCACTAACACTTAAACTTTATGGTATGGTATTAAAGTTCATATTGACTTTTAAGTATTATTACGAATCTTTTGTATGGGAATATAGAAAAGTGTTGTTTTTAGACTTTAACTGCCTCATTAGCCAAGTGGTCCCGAGCGAGACTGCTATGCTAGAGGTCCTGGGTTCGATTCCCAGGTCGAGCAAAGTGTTATTGGGTTTTTCTATGAAATTCCCAGTAGCAGCTCGGAGTTAGGAATTTGTGCCCGGTTAATGGCAATAGGCTCGCCCCCTATTACATGGGACCTAAACATACCGGCGAACTGTGGGTGTACATTAGTACGCCTCTGCCTAACCCTTCGGGGAATACAGGCGTGATGGTATGTGTTTATACGTTTTAAAGCAATTTTTTAAATTTTTCTCTCCGTAAGAACCATCCTCGTACTTCAAGGAAAATTATAAGAAGGAATTAGCGAAATCGGTGCAGCTGCTCGCGAGATTTGCGCTTAGCAACACATTTGGCGATTCATTTTTATTATTATAGATTTATTATTAATTTATCTCTCTAGGATGTAATACAATTGCAATATTGCCTACATAATAAGATGTGCTTTTTCTTCTAGACAGAAGCAGAATGAGAATGGGTAGCCCCACGCATAGAGCCGAACGCACGTCGAATAGAGATCGTAGAGGAGTTAGTCTACTCACAGGCGTGGGACAAATTATTGAGCGTTAAGTACCCCACAGTGAAGATATATTCTGAGGAAGGAGCTGAATCTCTACTTACATTCTTCTCCAGTCTTTTTAAATTAACAATTTATCACCAAACAATCTTACCAGCAGTAAGTAGGCTGGTAAGATTGGTTGGTGAGAAATTCGAATGCACTATTTAAATAAATAAATATTCTGGGACATTTTTACACAGCACCATCTAGTCCCAAACTAAGCAAAGCTTGTACTATGGGTACTAGACAATGGATATAATACTTATATACTTTTTTTTTGTAAATACATACTTATAATACATAAGAAACACCCAGACGAACACAAACACTTATTTCATCACATAAATTTTTGTGTTCTGTGGGAATCGAACCCACGACCTCATGGTCGGCAGTCCGGTACTCGAACCACTAAACCACAGAGGTCGTCCAAATTTAACCGCATATATAATATATTATCATAGTTACTTGATACGCTTCTTCATTTAGTAACTAGCGCTTAGCTAGAGGCTTCGATTCCCAGGTCGAGCAAAGTGTTATTGAGTTTTCTATGAAATTCGTAACCTCGCCGAACGTACTTACTACAACCAATTTCCGGCAGTTCTCAAAAAAGGTCAGGTTAAGAGCACCCTAAATTGACGATCATGCATGAGGAGGTTATGTCAGCCTGGTAGAAGTCACATGAATACTAGTGAAAAGTATATACAGAAATATGTCCACTCTGTATTGACAACATACATATAGTGTGTACAACATACATTGGATGATGTATGAATACCTATAAACTTCATAGTATTCTACCAGCTATGCAAATCTGAACAGCAGCGTGGTGTCCACTCAATGAATAATAAATATCATCGGCTTAACATGAAAATTGATGAAATATTTTGACCCAACGGCCGTGATTTTACTAGACGCATTTTTTGCACAACGATATTTAAAATCAGAATGTTACATGTAAAACCACTATATTATTTTCGTTAGTTGGATTTGAAGGTTAGAGGGTTAAGTAAGTAGGTATGTACAGTCACGAGCATCAATATGTATACACTTACTAAAATTCGAAAGCGTTTTTTTATGAAATGACGATTGCAAACTTTGAGATAATAGCAATATGATTAAAGCATTGGTTCGAAAATACTATGTTCATAACATCATAAAATTGCAATTAATACATTAAGAGAAATCGCTTTTGAAATTTGCCAAGTGTATACATATCTGTGCTCGTGACTGTACCTACAATAAAGACTAATATTAACTTTATTTTATTCCTGATAGGTTTACGCTTGATCGCCTGATATTAAGTGACACTGCGATCTATGATGAACCGATTCACTCGCGATTTAAAGACACCCAGCTCTTAATATATCTAAAAACTCATGTATCTCTATCTATGTATATATATGACCATAAAAATATTCCAGCCAGTTCCCCCTCGATAGCTGCGGCTCTAGAAGTCTGCTGATCTTAAGGGTCGTGAATGCATCATTCTCTGGCGTTGCAAGTCTTTATGGGCGAAGAGAGTACCAAATGAGCAAATGAGAAATGGCATAAGATGCCATGTCAGATCATTTGCTGAATTAACCAATAAAAGAAGAAGACTTAAGACCTTAAGTAGATTATGAATGTTCAGTAAGCGGCGGTAGCCGGTTCCAAACTCATCCATTGCATTACCGACGTGAACCCACCCGTAATTCCAGCATTTAGTTAATAAGAATACCAGTAATTGCTAAAAAGTTTTAAAAAAATCAATAAAGGAGAAGACCACTGCCTAACCCTTCGGTAATGGTATGTTGTTGTATAATAAATTAAGTAGTATCTCTAAATGGAACTAAACGTATAGAGGTCAAGCCATCAGGTTAATTGAGACATAGTTGTTTTACAAGATATTGATAGGTATGGCCTGTCGCGCCTAGTCGAAGCAAACTATTAGTTAAGTGCTAGCCTAGTTAAACTTAGTAACTTAGATATAGGTACCTACTAATTTTATCATTACATCAACAAAATAGTCCTATCATTCTGCAGTATTTATAAACAAATATGATTTTGATTGCTTATAAATCAATCCTCTAATAATGCAATAAAAATGCTACAATCAGTCAAGTAATCTACTGCAAACAGCAAAGAAAGAATCTATTATTAACTTTCGCAGTCGCTTAATGGAAAAGTCAAGTAAAGTCGGCGTGCAAAGCTAGTTAAGACCGTTACGTCAATAAAAATGTCATTTCCCCCTAATGTCAAGACGTCTGGAGCTTGCACTCAAAGTTCTATTGAGATATAGGCATTTACGAATAGGTATATTGCTCTGAGAATTTGGTGAACAAAATATTTAAGTTATCACGAGTTCGAGGGAATCTATTCGTCTTCGGCGTTGAATCTGGATTATATAATAGATATAATAACATACCATATCTGTGTTTCTTTTGCATTTTCCATGCTAAGATTATAAAGTTATTTTGGTGAAGGAAAAAATCGACTTGTGAGCAGGATTCGAACCTGCGTCATACACCAGACGCTATAACCACTAAGCGAATGGTGTATCTCTGTATATGTGTATTCTCTTTTGTAGGAAAGAAGCAGAAAAGAAATGGTTTATTTCCTCAATATCTTAGTGCCACCATTGATGTACATCAACAGTTCCCCGGTAAATTCAAGTCCCGAGTATTAGAGTGCAGACTACCTACTGCTATTTTAGTATTTCCAATGTAACAGGAGGCGGGCCTATTGCCATAAACCAGGTACAAATCTAAACCAAGTTACAGAGAATTTTATAGGACATCCTTATAACACTATGATCGACAAACCGGAGAAGTCGAGTGTAGAGCCCTAGCGTAGCAGTCGCATTAAGGACCATTGAACTAATCAGCCATTTCAGATTTCATATACCGAATATTGCCGATTAATGCTGGATTTGCAATCAAACTGTCACAGTTTATCAGGATCCCGCATTGGTCTCGAAAGCCCGCGGAAGTAGGTCACTTTGCACCTCCACTACTGACATTAATTCACATGGATTATCGACCTTATAGTACCTTTCTTATAGTACGTAGACCGTCTTCGGATCAATCCTTAATGTTGCAGCTGAGGATTGAGTTTTTTGGTGTTATCCACATTCTAGTACTTAGTTTTTCCCTAAATCAAGACTTAGACTCTTATACACTCTATAAAGGGGTGAGCATTCTGAACCCAGAAAAACTCTTCTCTCTCTGAAGAGTTTTGAGTACCAAGAGTGATAACGTTCAGCCTTTCAGGCATGATTGAGTACCAAGAATCCATCCATACTTTCACAATTATAATAATAGCTTACTACTATTAAAGTATGGATGGATTCTTGGTACTCAATCATGCCTTAAAGGCTGTACTTTATTTTTATACACATACCAGGCTACTTTTCATCCAGGTCAGATTCAATTCTAAAGTACAAGCAGGTGAATTCGCGGGAAGAACTTAGTTTATATGATCGTTTTTATACTTGAAAAATTTAAAAGTTTTAAATGACTAAGCTTACCCGGCATTGAACGAATTATAATCCAAAAAATCACATCACACCAACTGAACTCACTTATATAAAAACGACACTTAAAAATATTTACAAAACATATTGGCGAGTGAAAACTTCGATGTTGCGAGAGTTCAAAATGAGGACGAGGAAAGACGTCCTTTCCCGATGAATTTTGGTGACCAACTGAGTGCGAGAGCTTACTCTGAGGATGTAGGTAAGCTATAGTGTTCACAGCGGGAGTAAAATGATAGCTGTACTAATAATTGATATGTTGTAGATAGAAAATTTGTGATAAGGGAACATTGTTATGATCTATCAAGGCTTGCTATTAATAAAACAGACCTCTGTTTACCTCCTCAAATGGTTGAATGTTTCATTGTTATTGTTTCGTCAATGAAGGCTGTGATGTCACAAATCATCACGCCTGTATTCCCCGAAGAATAAGACAGAGTTTAGCATCATCACTACATAGTATAAAACAAAGTCGCTTCCCGCTGTCTATCTGTCCCTATGTATGCTTATACCTTTAAAACTACGCAACGGATTTTGATGCAGTTTTTTTAATAGTTAGAGTGATTCAAGAGGAAGGTTTTAAGCAATCTAACATCACGCTACAACTCTTAGGAACGGGGCCGCGTGGGTGAAAGCGTCGCTAGTAGTTTATATGTTTAAGTGACACGTTATAGGGGGCGAGCTTATTGCCATTAACCGGGCACATTTTTTTTATATTTATACCACTAAGTTGGCAACGAGCGGTTAGTAGAGCGAGATAGTAAACGGTTATCGTGGCCTATAGACACTTGTAACACTATGGGTAGGTACCTATTAGTATCACTCGCGCATTATCGACCCTGTAAAGATCTGTTCACACCCTTTTTGAGAGAGTGGGATATAGCTTAAGGAGGAATAGTCGGGCTAGCGGCATAGGAGACAATAAGTGTGATATTTAAACACCATCGGTTCCCCCACTTCCAACACAACTTATGTTTCCTTTTATATAACATAACATAACATACCATCACGCCTGT
Source organism: Acronicta leporina (assembly GCA_947256265.1). Lineage (NCBI taxonomy): Eukaryota > Metazoa > Arthropoda > Insecta > Lepidoptera > Noctuidae > Acronicta > Acronicta leporina. The sequence continues at coordinate 3,220,634 of OX366523.1, forward strand.
ATTCCCCGAAGGGTTAGGCAGAGGCGTATTAATGTACACCCACAGTTCGCCGGTATGTTTAGGTCCCATGTAATAGGGGGCGAGCCTATTGCCATTAACCGGGCACAAATTCCAAACTCCGAGCTGCTACTGGGAATTTCATAGAAAAACCCAATAACACTTTGCTCGACCTGGGAATCGAACCCAGGACCTCTAGCGTAGCAGTCGCTCTCCGGACCACTTGGCTAATGAGGCAGTTCCTTTTATATAAGTTGACCTAAAAATAAAAAAGAGACTTTAAAGTAGGTGTCGCTTATCCGTCCATGCATCTAAAAGTAAACCGAGAAAACCTTTTGAGGAAAGCTTTTAGTTTCTCTAGTATTGGGGTCACTGGAAACCCTTGTTTCTTAAAGAATATTTTGCTGAAATCTGTGTAAATTACTCGCCGCATTAAACCGTAGGCGACTCCTGCAGTTTGACGTTTGCCGAAAAAGTATTTACTTACCATAACTTAGCTTCACAGCGGCGTATCAAGATGTAATATTGCTTGATTATAAGTTAGACCTTCAGCAAAACAATTGCGAAAATCACATACAAATTCGTGCAGTAGTTTCCGGGTGATGCGCGTACAAACGTGCAGATAGACAGAAATACAGACAGATAGTTGTTTAGGCTTCTTTTGCTCTTATATAGATCTCAAATTTGTATTCTAAATGTGCAGATAGACAAAAATACAGAAAGATAATGGTTTGGGGTTTTTTGCCCTTATAAAGCTTATTATCTCAATTTTTTTCTTTTAAATATCTGCTATGTGGAGACATTGGTCACAACTGTCACAATTTTATTAAATTGGCATGATATTTTGTCTTCGAAATATATATTTAGGAGTGCTTCATTAGTCTATGACCGCCACTACTAAGCGAGAGGCATTTGCTTCGATTCTTAGATCAAGCAGTGTTACGGGAATTTTTAATAAATTATTTTAGTGAATGAAAGATTCGTCTGCGGGCAGGATTCAAACCTGCGTCTTCCTCGTGGTTAGATACATAAGACGCTAGGACCACTAAACCACCGCTAATCCCACACGCAGAAAAAAGTAACTCTAACGTATTTGGGAAAAGGCTTGGAGCATGATAACGCAATAAAATCCGGAGGAGTCAGAAGTGCGTTGCCCGCCTTTTAAAAGGATTTGGGCCTTCGGTAACCTCATTCACTCGGCGAAACACAACACAAGCGTTGTCTCACGCCGGTTTTCTGTGAGGCCGTGGTATCACGCCGGTCGAGCCAGCCCTTTCGTGCATGGCTCTCCCACGTAAAAAGTCTATAAATTTTAAATTAAATTTGGAAATTCTATATCTAGGTATGGTTCCATTCTTAGATCGTAACATGAAGACTGTCAGGAATGTTAGTTTGATCATCAAATACTTAGTTTAATTGGGTTAAGCTTTTATAATTGCTTACAAGAAATTTAATTAGAAAATCTTTCCTTGATGGTAATTAAGCTACTGACCAGATTTTCACGTATAATTATGTTAGTTCGGAGCTTGTTTCATTAAAATTTAATCAAAGGGAGGGTAGTACGCGTACCTAGAAACGAGACTAGTAATGTGGTGTGGCTTGTGAACTTGTTATATCTAAGGTTTTTAGAATGTATTTGTACTGAAAACAGTTATAGAGCATAGTTTTTAGTTTATGCAAATATAGTTTACTCAGAATAAGTACCTAACTGAATTCGAATAATTTTTATACCATGTTACATTTAGGCCCATCTTTTTAAAGTTACAAATGGGACACCAAGTAACTCTAAGGGCCACTTGCACCAACTTCTTAAATATGTTGAAATTGTATCTAAACACAGATATTCTGTGTTTAAATACAATTTGTGCTCCGAAGAATTTTTCGGATTGATCCCTGCAGCCACTTTTCGCCATTGTTCTACGCGACAACAGTTCCATCCCCATTATCTTGATGGCTGGCAGTCCACAACTGTGCGTTTCTCTAGAAACTTTCTGCCTCGCACAACAAAACTGTGGAATGAACTGTCACCTGCAGTATTTCCGGACCAATACGACCTTCAAACCTTCAAGAAAAGAGCGTACTCCCTTTTAAAAGGCCGGCAGCGCACTTGTGACTCCTCTGGTGTTGCAGGTGTCCATGGGCGGCGGTGATCGCTTACCATCAGGCGATCAGTCTGCTCGTTTGCCTGCTATCACATAAAAAAAAAAAATTTGAACAAATTTAAGAAGTTGGTGCAAGAGGCCCTAAATGTCTTTCTGCCATCATACGCACAACACAAGTCACAGTAGGTCATAGCGGGGCGGGGATAAAGATGTGGTGAGCATGATTTTGTACGGACAACTAGGTAACATAACAAGCTTATAACTTTGTGATTTTTCGTGATACAGTTTTGGAATTTTGTACATAGATTGTTTATATAAAATACTAGACACGTGTGTTGGGTTTCGCACATACTAAATATAGGCAACACTGGCACCGAAAGTATGTTTTAATTTTAATTTTGATTAATTTTATTTATTTGTGTTTATTTTGCTGTTTTATTTGTGCTGGCCTTCAGTGCTGGCCACATTAGGAATGATAGTGGGGATGACAACAAAACGGGCAAGCATCTGTAACTCTTTTACAGGGAATTCTTGGTACTCTACGGACATCTAGGTCAAATAGCTGTCTTTATGTAAATTAAACAGCAGTTTAGGCGTGAAAATGTAAAAAAATACAAACAGATAGACATAGTCTCATTTATAATAACATAACATACCATCACGCTTGTATTCCCCGAAGGGTTAGGCAGAGGCGTAGATACTAATGTACACCCACAGTTCGCCGGTATGTTTAGGTCCCATGTAATATGCGAGCTTATTGCCATTAACCGGGCACAAATTCCTAACTCCGAGCTGCTACTAGGAATTTCATAGAAAAACCCAATAACACTTTGCTCGACATGGGAATCGAACCCAGGACCTCCAGCGTAGCCGTCGCCCTCAGGACCAATTGGCTAATGAGGCTCATTTATAATATCAGTTTGAATATTTTATATAATATTCATATATTATAGTTTTATGTATTGTAGTTATATTTTTGGGAAAACTTACAAGTTTGTATATAACCATTTTATAGCTCCTTTTGTCTGATCTCCTGGTATTAACTGCCAAGACTTGTGCCTTACTTGGGACATAGTTTGAAACTCTCCTTTGTGAACCGATCCTTTGACTAACTTGTATTTTCAGATGTATTCAAGAACTATTTTATTAAATACTAGTGGCCCGCCCGGCTTCGCACGGGTTTCTCCACCCGTAACTAACTTTTTTCAAAATATTCTATAGCGTTAGCGTATGGTTAATCTGGAATAATGTAGCAATCAAATGTTGAAAGAATTTTTGAAATCGCTCAAGTGGTTTTTGAGTGTATTCGTTACATACATACAAATATTTCCTCTTTATAACATTAGTATAGTCTATATATAGATATATTTTTTGTAAGGTGACATAAATTATTGTTTTTATGACTTCCATGAAGAGGTGGTTCTCAATTCGTCTGATTATTTATAATACTGCCAATTGCCATGGTGACAAATTATGCTCCTCCTTTTTTACATACCGGTGAACTGTAGGTGTACATTATTACACCTCTGCCTAAACCTGCGAATACAGGCGTGATGGTATGCTGTGTTTTATCATATTTGTTTGGCTTTAACGAAAGTTACTTCCTGATACGCCCGGGTAATACAAAGAGTGACCCGAAGCGTACACGGATAAAAGCATTAACATCCGGACTACCTCATATCCGGGTCACATCGTGGACACACTGAGTGGCGTCTGTTCGATATTCAAAATACTATTCGAATATTTGGGATACTGATAAGATACTGATAGCTGTAAGCCGCACTTTATAGAACACAAAATATACTCTATACATTTTAGAAATATGTAGGTTTGTTAGGAGTCACCAAAATGTCTATACAACACGAGAAGACAAAAACCAGAGACTAAGACATAAAAATAGAATAAACCTACCAAGCTCCCTTCTTAAAATGCTTTTGCAAAAATCTTAAACTTTTATATTTATAAAAAAAATATTATTATGGATGGCGCCGACCTCGAAAAATAATAGGCATTTAGAGTTTTAAAAAGGTAAAGCGTGGTAGCCTGTAGCCTAATACATCTCGTTCTTAGAAGAGACCCGTGCCCAGTGATAGCATAATGGGTTGATTTTATTTTAGTCATATTATCTACAATTATGATATCAGTACCGCTATAAATTGAGGACCTCTGTGGTTTAGTGGTTCGAGTACAGGACTGCTGACCATGAGGTCGTGGGTTCGATTCCCACAGAACACAAAAATGTATGTGATGAATATAAGTGTTTGGGTTCGTATTATAAGTATGTCTTTACAAAAAAAAAGTATATAAGTATTATATCCATTGTCTAGTACCCATAGTACAAGCTCTGCTCAGTTTGGGACTAGATGGTGCTGTGTGAAAAATGTCCTAGAATATTTATTTATTTAAATACATACCGATAATGCCAATTTTATACGAGTCTGATCAAGTTAGTACATTTCATTTATTTTATTTTTGCAGCAAGCCTCATATGAGGTACGTTGTAAGTACCTCCATAAACCAGTGTCCTAGTAATAAAACAGCAAAGCAATTTATGACTAATTGTTAGTACCGAATTCTAATAAAATGATATCGGAAAAACATGAGTGTACGCTATATTACAAAAGTATTATTTTAATCAATTGAAATTATTACTAGAGGCGGTAACTCGCGTTTCTATAAGAACCAAATCAGAACTCGATTCTACGCTGGATCTATCATATATATTTTTTTAATGGTTTCACCATCAGGTGATCTGTCTATTCATTTGCCCCCTAAATGAACGCACAGATCGCCTGTTTGAAGGCGTTATTGGTATAAAAATACTGCAGGCGATAGTTCATTCCACAATTTTGTTGTGCGAGGCAGAAAGTTTCTAGAGAAAAGCACAGTTGTGAACTGCCAATCATCTAGAATTCTAGATGATGGAGATGGGACTGCTGTCGCGTAGAACGATGACGGAAAGAGGAAGCAGGGATCAATCAGAACATCTCCCCGTGCAACAAAATTTGACTGTTTTCGGTAACAAGATCATACCTGTATTCCCCGAAGGGTTAGGCAGAGGTGTATCTACTAATATACACAGTACAGCCTATTGCAACCCGCCGGTTCAACCCGCCATTCAATTGTTATAAATCAAAACTCTGTGTAGCTACCTCCTGATCATAGAAAAATTCAGTTATACTTTGATTGTTGTGAAAATCGAACCTATGACCGTAAATATCATAGCAGTCACGATAATAACCATTATACTAATGAGGCGTCGGTTATTTTTAAGTTTATTTACCGTTATCATAGAAAACCTGTGTGAGAAAGGCTGAGTTTTGTAATAAAATTTGAAGGCGTAGACGATATCAGAAAAGCTCAACTGCATTTTCATATGAGTATGAAAATGATGATGATGATTGATGAGTTTATGAAAACCATAAATAAAGATATTAACTGTAAAATTTTCTCTATAAGTAAGTCAATGATATTTTAAAATCTTTCTTTTCTACTATCAAAGAATACAAAAAATATTGTTTTTATCAACATTTTACCCACCGTAAAGTAGAATAGGTTATAAAAAAAGCTATCGTAAAAACGACACGACAAGTAGATTCCTAAATGTAGGTTCCGATTTTACATAAAATTTATAAAAAAGTATCTAATTATATTTAGTTGGGAGGGCTTTGTCTCACATAGGCAGCTTTGTATAGAAAATTACAACCTTGTCCAGAGAAAACCTCATTTCCATCGGTTTAAAAAAGCTGAAAAAAAAGCATCCCATTCGTAACTATGACAGAGGCAATTTTTAAGCTCAACCAAAAGCTTCTACAATGAAAAATCGTATGAATTCTCTGACGTTTTTCATTTCGAAATTCGCCCACAAAAGCAGGCCAATCCTTTTAGGATCATATTTTAAAACATTTCCGATTCTCTTTTCAGCTTTGTGTATAAAATTAGACACCTTATCTCATAATATACTATATCTACCGGTCATATAGCACACACAGGTGACAGCTGCTCAGTGTGGAGTTAAGTCCTAGGTTCATTTCCCAGGTTACGCAAGGTTTTCTTTTGGCAATTCTCATTAGCAGCTCGGAGTTCGAATTTGTGTTCTTTTAATGTCAAGTTGCTCGTCGTTTACTTTTTTATAAAAAGCTTACTAGCAATGTGGGTCGCACATTACTAGTATTCTTATTAACCCCTCGAGCTAAGCCAAATGCTTGTAGAGCCTTTTTAGAGGTGGGCAACGCACTTGTGACTCTTCTGGTGTTGCGGGTGTCCATGGACGGCGGTAATCGCCTACCATCAGGTGATCTGTCTGCTCGTTAGCCCGCATCGCATAAAAAAAAACACAATATTATTCACGGATACACACATCCTATAGTTTGTCAGTATAAGCTGACTCGCTTTTCGTTATAGGAGAGATTCAGCTTTGCCTTTTCTTTCAGGGATACTGGCGTGATGGTTTTATCTGAGCCGAAGAGCATTCAACAGGATCGGAACACAGATGTGTCCAAAAGATTGTCTCAAATATGGGTCGCCATTCCAAGGACTTTTGCGCTTTTTCCAAATGTATTATTTCCCTAGAGTTCTCTCGACCACTGATTTGATATCTTTTAGTTTTCGTAACCGGACCAGATTTCCGTTTATTGTCGCTTTCAACTGTTAACTTGAAAGGGGACCTGATTTTCCGTGCGGTTGTTCTGGGAAACCAATTATGTAAGCACCATTTATTTGAGAAAATTGGATTGGTTTCGCTCCAAACACTTTCTAGATTGCAATGCTAAGAACAATAATTATATTGTTGTTTTATTATTCCTAACAGTCGGCTCAAATTAATTACTTGTAAGGGTTATCAGGGTTTTGTTTCCACTTACTATTTTCATATGTATTCTGTGGCAAATAGAGACGTGTTTTCTGTTCTGTGGCACCTTAGGGTCTCGATGCTTGTTTATCGCCATTTAACTTGAACCTTTTTTTCTGTTTATTAAAATTTTGTTATATGTATAGATGTCGGCAAACTAGCAGATCAGGTACTGATGATATACCTATGCTTTATATGGCCTACGCAAATGTTACACTGATCTGGTATCGTAGTGCGACAGGTTGTTGGGCTCCCTAAATTAGGGTCGAGCTACACAATGACTGAAGCATGCGTGCCGTCAGATGTGACTGGTCTACTCAAAACCACTACGATTCTTTCTTCAAAAGGCCATTTCAGACATTGCCTTGCATTATAACTCACATAAATATATTTGCTCTAAGTACTATCTTAAAAAAATATATGAAAAACATTGACGTGTATAAGTGTCCTTAAAAGATCTATTTACAGAAATAAACATTTATCATTATCATTTGATACTTATGTGGTCTTGCATCACCAGAGAAGTTGCTGATGGATTTCCAACCCTTAAGACACGCCCTTAAAGATTGAAGACTGGTAGAGCCGCAAAAGTCGAAACATACATCAAAGTGCTTCAGAATAGACTCTAGAGGTCTTGCCACAGGGCAAATCAGAAAATTTTCTCGCCTCGTCCAAGATGCCTATCTGGATGGCAGTGAGGATATATTATGTATTCTAAGTTTCTAAGCCGTCCACACACGAGAACTCGCTTAAATACATATAATGCCGGTTCTACAATGTACGTGCTCTAAAATGCTGTGTGTAATGTGTATTGACACGCATAAGTCCTACCAAGGTAAGCCAACAAGTCCGAATGTGTGTTTAGCCTTTAACACAAATACCCTAGGCGTGCTTGACTTTATTGCATCCTATATTGATGTTTGCAACACAAACACTTTACGTTATTATGGAGTTGCAATAGTAGTTTATTAATAGTAGCTTAGTTCGCGGTATTTTCTCTTTTAAAAACAGGAATCCATACTGAGATTTCTTCTATATCGTGGGCAATAACGTTATAAAATTTAAAAGAGGATCATGGGTGATATAAAATACTTCTCACCAAATCAAATCTACCTAGTAGTCGTTAATAGCCTTTAATATCATAATGAGATGTAAAAGCTGTCATACAGGATATCTATAGATAGGTAGTTGGTACTTTTATGTTAGAATTCTCCATGTTAATACTTTTCTATGGTAAAATGAGAATTATACACCTACTAGTACCTAGTAGGTATATAATTCTCATTTTACCGTTTTATTGAGGATTCAAATTCATCTTTTCCTTTCATCAAATTTCATTGAAATCGGTTGAGAAATGTTGAGGTGTATAACAAATAAATTCCTTTATATAAAAAAAAAGCAGACGCACTTTCAAATTAATAGTATAATGCTTGGATAAAAGTTATACAAGTACCTACCTACATACTTTTTAGCAAAAAATATTGATATCATTGCAGGTGATCGATTCGAACTTATCGATTCTTGCTCGCCAGTTCAAGAATACGCCCTCGTCTATATTTCTAATTTAAATATCATAACTTTTGCGAATAACAATAACTGTACATGTACCTACAATAATAAAATGGACATCAGACACTTCGCTTTTTGTAAATAACTTTTCTTAAACATTTCAATGTCTTTACCGACAATACTATCGCATCCAGCGGTCCATCTCCAGAACAACCATTGAATTGCACGATAAAGTTTTTATTGTTACAGAGTTCAGGAAATCGCAAAGAAATACGTATTTGGGTCCCTTTATTAGTGGTCACAAAGGTAATACGACAAGGGACATACATGGCCCGCTAATATGGGATTCCTTTTACTTCTTATCGTTAAGAAACACTGCTCATGTGTACGACAAAGATAATGTTGACACGTTTGGCGTAGCGGCTGAGCGATCGGCTCTTGTTCCACGTATTGTGGGTTCGATCCCCGCATGGAACAAATATTTGCGTGACCAACAGGCAGTTGCACTGGGTCTGGGCGTTAGTGTATGTGAGAATTATTTGTGTTTGTATACAGAAAAAATCCTAGTGTGGGCCTAAGCTTTTTTTAAAGAAGTCTTACCTAGCACTTCATAGATTCCTTTCAGATTAAATGTTAGTTAGGTTTTCAATTTAACACTACTAATGCTATCGTACTCTTAAATCGAAAACTTTTATACAGTTCAATTTTAGTGAAGGCAAAATTCGACTCGCAAGCAGGATTCGAACCTGCGTCTTCTGGCCTCTAAGCCACCGCCTCCTTAGGTTCGAATCCTGCCTGCGAGTCGAATTTTTCCTTCACTAAAATAACTTTATAATCTTAGCATGAAAAATGCAAAAAAAAAAATCACAAACAGATACTTTTTATCGTTTTTATACAATTTCTCACACTATACTAACACTAGTTTTGCGGCAAAGGGACGCTATTCATATTATTCCCAGTAATTACGCCAACCACACCAAAAAAAATATTAAACATTTATATCTTAGAACTTAGTGGTTTTTAAATTTTATTTTCAGTAGTACTATACTAATAACATTTAATAATATGTTATTAAGGCTGTTTTTTTAATAACTCCAATCAACTGCCTCTTGTGCTATTGTCCTCGATCCAATACTGTTACGGTTTTGAATTTAGATTACATTGTTACACATTCATAAATCTGATAGTGATCTTCAATTTTCCTCTGGTGATTCCTATATCCAATAACATGAAGGGTTCGTTCGAGCTTTCATTGGCGGAAACCCTTCGATTCAAATTCCAGTAATCTGATCATTTTGATACCATACCTCCGATGTTTGATTAAATCAGACGTTTTGTGAATAGACTAGCGACTTGCCCACGGTTTTACCCATATTATCCAGTTCCTAAGAGTTGTAGCGTGGTGTTAAATAGCTTAAAACCGTCCTCATTATTTTTTCCGACTTTTAGTTAAAACCGCATTACCATCCGTTCGGTAATTTTTGAGTTTATCGCAAAGAGATAGGCAAAAGACAGCTTTGTTTTATGATATATAAGGACAGCTGTCCTCTCAGCATGCGGTGTCTGTTCGGCTTCCAGTTTAACTAGATGACGATTAATATCAGTATTTTACACGAAACCACTGCCATCAAAACATCGCAACTCAATTTCTGGGCAATGCTGATATATTCGATGCAGACCAGTTCTCAGAATTTTTTGGAATTCTGACTGCCAAAAACAAATTATTGTCATAGATGTTCTTAAGACACCCGCAACCAACTACTTTACTTGTTCTTCGTGGCACGGAAGGGTCTCGATGTGTTAAGAATCACCCATCAAAACAATGATCGCAGCTAGCGCAGCCTAACCTTGCAGATAGATCAGTTGACCAGCTTAGTTATTACTTAGCCATGAGCACCTCATTGATGATGATGATAATGGTGAATTGTTATTTTTAAGTAATTAAAGCTCTTTGCTGCAGTCTTCATCAATAAACTAACACGAGGTGAAACAAAACTTTTTCCTACAACAAAGTTGACGTTTACCATAACCACAGTGAATAATCCAATTATTTTTATCACGTTTGACAGTGAGTGTAGCATTGACAACTCTCACCGCGTTTTATTATTTAAGAGTAATGTTCCAATTTGCCTGCTAGTAAAATGGCATCAGGGCGCAGTGGTGAGGGACGGTTCCGGCCGACTTATATGGTCCCTAAGTCCTTGCCTCCGCTACCAAGTACTACCGGGAAAGACCCTTCGCTACCGTCGTCTGCGCCAACAACATCCAGAGACATTGGACAAAGCTCCAACGACTTCGACCCTCCCAAGAAGAAATGTATAGAGTACTTCTATAACAAGCAGACAGGTGCATTCCTCGGCAGAACTTGCCGGAGTTGGTTTTACATCCTTATATATTCAGTTATGTACCTTATATTTCTAAGCACCTTCACCCTCGTGTTTCTGTACGCATCTTTGCAATTGCTAAAGCACCTTACGGACTACAAAAACATGGATAAAACTGACTTACTCACGTATTCGGAGAACGGCATCGGGCTAACAGCCGCGCCGACATCCGAAACCAATTACCCGCTCATTTGGTATAAAAACGGGGAAAAAGATGACTATAGCAAATACGTCCAAGCTCTCGACAAGCTTCTTTCGAAAAACAGGAGGAAACGGGAAGTAAGTAATTTGGGACCTTGTGGAGAATCTCCTTACGGGTACGGGGAGCAACCTTGTGTTATTGTAAGAATTAATAAGCAGTTGAAATGGGCTGGCCAGCCATTGCAGTTCAATTCTACAATTGCGAAGTCAGCGCCACCCGAAGTTCGGGAATGGATGAAGAAGGATCGAACAAAACTCTGGTTGCAGTGTAGCGGGTACCACTCTTATGATAAAGAGCACATTGGGAGAATAAAGTATTACCCACACCCGCCCGGATTTGATGCGTCCATGTTTCCCCTTGATAATGATAAGAAATCTCCATTGGTCGCTATTCAAATATCGGAGTTTACTGTAGGCATATCTTTAGCCATACAATGTAAACTGTGGTACGACTCTGGTCCATCTACGGTTGAATTTGTGCTATATGTTGCGCCACAAGATAGGATAGCTTATACAGCACCAAGTAGTGTTAACGTGTAATATATAGAAATATAATATTAAAATGTAGTTTGTAAACGAATGTGTTGACATTTCCAACGTTTCAGTTGTATAATATTTAATCAGGAATTACACAGTCATGTTATTTAAATATACTTTTTGATTATTTTCCTACATATTTTTCTAAGTGATGTGGTTTTTTTATGGCATAAGGGGGCAAACAAGCTGACGAATCACCAGATAGAAAGCAATTACCACTGCGCATGGATATCCGCAACACCAGAGGGGTTGCAAGTGCGTTTCCGGACTTTTAAAAGGGTTTGGGCCTCGGCGAAACACAACATAAGTGTTGTTTGACGCCAGTTTTCTATGAGGCCGTGGTATCAAACTAAGCCTTCGGGGAATATAAGCGTCATGTTATTAATTTGATTTGTAGACATATATAGTAAGAATAAATAAGTAGGTATTCAATTTGTGTGTATCGTTTTCTTGAAAGTGTCATGTAAATAATTATATAACATAAACATAACACACCATCACGCCTGTATTCCTAAGGGTTAGGGAGAGGCGTACTAATGTACTGTACACCCACAGTTCGACGGTATGTATGGGTCCCATGTAACAGCGGGCGAGCTTATTGCCGTTAAACGGGCAAAAACAAATTCAAAACTCTGAGCTGCTACTGGGAATTTCATAGAAAAACCTAATAACACTGCTGGACCTGGCAATCGAACCCCGAAAGTATTTACTTACTTACGCGTGACGAATAAAATATCGCGTTCTGTATAAACATACATCACTACGGCTAACTGAAGCTCCGCGCGCGCGCACTTTCAGTGCGTTACGGGGTTAAGGATACGGCCAAATAGTTCCCGTATCGCACTATTGTAAAATAATTACCTTTCTGTACGTTATGATAAAATAATTCCCGTACATTTTTATTCGTAAATTTCAATACACTTCAAGCAAGGATGCCGGCAATATAGGTGTCTCTTTTTTACTTGTACGAATACTTGAAAATATCACCTCCGCATGGAGAGCAAAACAAGGACAACTAGCTGCCGCACAGAGCAAAATTCAATTACAACCAAATACTTCCCGTAACGCAGTGAATGTGTTAAGTAACAAAATAATTCCTCCTCCATATCAAATAATCGAATATTCATTGCGACGTCTCGGAAAGAGATAAAAATATTCATATTCTGTTCTGAATCCAAGTTGAGCGTCTCATATCTACTAGAACGTTATTTGATTCCTAGATTTCTATGTAATATTACTAACGATATTACTTGGAATTTATTTGTTATCAGTACTATTCGTGAAATTAAATAACATTTTCTCTGCTACATTTCCATGTCTGCAGCCCCAAAGAGTTAAGTAGTTTTTTTTTTAAAAGCTTACTAGCAATGTGGGTCACACATTCCTAGTATTCTTGTTAACGCCTCGTGCTAAGCTAAAATGCTTGTGTTACGAGTGGGTTCACGTCGGTAGTGCAATGGGTGGGGTTCGAACCGGCAACCACATGATCGCTAGTGCGACGCCCTAGCCATTAGGCTACCGCCACTTTCGCTTTAGTTCAAAGTGTAGGTACTCATGTTCACAGTTTGCGTGTATATTTTGAATTCTCATTTAATAGAGAGTGTTGTTTAACTGGAAACAAATTCAATAATACTGCTTGAGCTAGGATCCGAACACAAGACCACGCTATAATGAGGATTAATTTTGGTGATCATTAACTGTTTTTGGCAGTATACAGTGATTTATTGCCGCTATATTTAACTAGATCTGGTGGATGGTTTAACATAGCCTTTGTAAAATATGCATCATACTCGTGAAAACCTCTATAGACACATTTATGTTGCTACAAGCTAGGTCACTAGATATCCATTTCACAGAAAACCAATTTTGGTTACAATACTTCACAGTACAGTGCGTATCGAAATGTATCCAATACGAACAATTGAACGTCATCCAATATATCTGTACCTGTGTGATGTCAAACGCTGAACGAAGATCAGAAAGAAATAGAGGCAGGTTATGGATGGTGAGAGATCAACTAAAAATGGCATTGTTTGTGGCGGTTCCATTTGTGTAGACGGTCCCAATAGCAACATTTTGTAAACTAAAAGTCGTTTTAGTTTTTAGAATTCCAAAATTTTGGCAATGTTTTGGAAAGTAAGATAGATATAAATATATATTACCTATGTTTGTATTTTTTTTTTTGCATTTTTCATGCTAAGATTACAAACTTTATTTGAGTGAAGGAAAAAATCGATTTGATTTGAGAAGCAAAGTAACTTGCTTTTCAGTAGTTGTCACTGACGTCACCTTTAAGACGTAAATTCAGAATCTGAAAACTAATTTTGACATGGCGGGTGGGACTCGCGGTGGCTTAGTGGTCATAGCGTCTGGTGTATCTAACCAGAAGACGTATGTTCGAATCCTGCCCGCAAGTCGAATTTTTCCTTCACTAAAATAATAGATACAGTTAAGTAAGAAAATTGTCTGCCAATTTTTCTATCAAACTGTAATATTTGAAGCACTGATAGCCTTGGGGTATGACCACTGGATTGCCGTGTCGTAGGTCTCGAGTTCGAACCCAAGGCACCTCTGAGTTTTCGTAATCATGTGCGTAGGTATTAATAATTAATTATCACTTGCTTACAACGGTGAAGGAAAACATCGCGAAGAAACCTTCAATATGCATGCCTGAGAGATTTTCTCGACGGCGTGTGAAGTTTGCCAACCCGCATTAGGCAAGCGTGGTGGACTATAGCCTATTCCATCTCATTCTGAGAGGAGACCCGTGCCCAGCAGTGGGACAGTATATGGGTTGATTATGTTATGTTTGTGTGATTTTTAATGCATTGTATTTAGTGCATTGTTAAAATAATGTCCGAGGTCGCTCCCTATGACCTACATGGGACCTAAGCATACCAGCGAACTGTGGGTCTACACTTATGCAATAGTGCAACTGCCTAACACTTCATGGAATAAGTAGGTACAGCCATGATGGTTATGTTATGTTTTTCTTTTTTTTTTATGGGATAGGGAGGCAAACGAGCAAACGGATCACCTGACGGTAAGTAATAACCGCCGCCCATGGACACCCGCAACACCAGAGGAGTTGCAAGTGCGCTGCCCGCCTTTAAAAGGGTTTGGGCCTCCGGTAACCTCAACTCACTCGCCGAAACACAAGGCAAGCGTTGTTTCACGCCGGTTTTCTGTGAGGCCGTGGTATCACTCCGGTCGAGCCGGCCCATTCGTGCCGAAGCATGGCTCTCCCACGTGAAAAATGTTATAAAATTCATCTAAAAATACCAGAGTCCTGTGGGTGTGCCTACATTATTATTCCTATTCCTAACGCTCCAGCGAATACAGTCGTGTAGGTAGGTATTGGATTGTGTTATCTATCCACATAGAAAATAACTACACTAATAGAAAATTTCATAATATATAAGATGACATCCCAGCAGGTGTTTATTTCATATAATAGATATGAAAAAAACAACAAGATAATACTTTGCCGTCTCATCTAATTCTGTTCGCTGTGGGGAGCGCGATTCAATTACTTGCATTGTTGATGTACTGAAGTAGATTGCTATACTTAAATGAATTGTCATCTGAGGGTGTAACATCTTCAATTTTTTCATGTCGGGGTCAAGGAACAATATACCATCACGCCTGTATTCCCCGAAGGGTACACAGAAGAGTACTGCTGTATACCCACAGTATGTCCCATGTAATTACATAATCAACCCATTAAGTATACTGTCCCACTGGGCACGCGTGAGAGGGATTAGGATAACCTAATCCCTACGCACTAGGCTAGCGTAGTGGACTAGGTATAAACCTAGTCCACTACGCTAGCCTAGTGCGTGTTGGCAGACTGCACACGCCATCGAGAGAACTGTCAGGGATGCAGGTTTCCTCACGTTTTCCTTCACCGTTTAAACGCGTGATATTAACTGTTAATACGCACTTGTCGTCGTAAATTCAGAGGTTGCCCTTGTATTCGGATTTGAGACCTTTTTCTTGGCAGTCCTATAGTTATATCACTAGGCTGTCCTCCTATATCCATATCCCACGTAACAGTTTGGAGTTTGAATTAATGTAAGGTTAATCCTTACATTAATTCAAACTCCAAACTGTTACCTAGTGAGTATTTCATACACATAAAGCCTGATAACACTGCTCTGTCTGGGAATGGAACCTAAGATTTCTAGCGTAGTAGACATGCCCAGTCTAGAAACATCTTTTCCCACCCTAGAAAAGTTGACTTTCGAATTACCTACTTTTTGTTATTTGCGGTTACAGCATTACTAAGAGTCTACGACCGTGGTCGATTGTGATCACCACAAGATAGTTTTTTTTATGGGATAGTTAAACGATCAGACGGATCACCTGGTGGTATGCGATTACCGCCGCCCATGGACACCCGCAACACCAGAGGAGTCGCAAATGCGCCTCTTCTGGTGTTGCGGGTGTCCACGGGCCTCTATGGCCTCCGGTAAAGTTAGTTTAGCTGGACGACTGCTCCCTACCATCCAAAAATACTACGATAGTAGTAGCATAAAATAGGGGATCGGTAAAGGAATACACATTATAATATTTACGCAATAATTTATTTTAATACGCTAATAATTCAATGATTACTTATTTTTAACTCACACTATTTTTTTAAGTAGTGAAGACAAAAACATTCCTTCGTCCTACGTCCCTTGAAATAATAACATTGAATTCACTGAAGTAGCAATACGTTAATTCTTTATAATCTCATTAAAATTGTATTACAAACAAAATAATTATAATCAAACATATTTACAGCGTAAAGAAGTTAAAATCGTATTGAAATGTAGTATTAAGTTCTATTTAAGAGATTTTTTATTTTACGATTGGACCATTTATTAATATTTAAAAAAAATTAATAATATTGTATCTAAATAAATCAAATAATACTAAGTAGCAGGATTTGTTCTCTAGCCGCTCAATTATGGGTTCACTCAATTTACAACTGGTCCACGTCCATTTTTACTCTTGAGATTCCAATCGCAAAATTACAAATTATATTTCATTTTTGTAATTTAAATACTTCGTATGCTTTTTCATTGGCACTAGCTATTTCTATCACAGTGGACCTTGCAGAAGAGATTATATTTGTTATACCTATAACTCAAGTTTTCTTTAATAAAATGGCACTAACAAAGCAATCAAGTTGAGTCTTTGATTATAAATTGATAACATTGAGCCGTTGTGAATCTGGACAACAAATCAATAATTACATTAATGTTACATTTAACTAGATCTGGTGGCTGGTTTAACATAGCCTTTGTAAAATATGCATCATATTCGTGAAAACCTCTATAGATACATTGTATGTTGCTACAAGTTAGGTCACTGGATATCCATTTCACAGAAAACCAATTTTGGTTACAATACGTCACAGTACAGTACGTATCGAAATGTATCCAATACGAACAATTGAACGTCATCCAATATATCTGTACCTGTGTGATGTCAAACGCTGAACGAAGATCAGAAAGAAATAAAGGCAGGTTATGGATGGTGAGAGATCAACAAAAAATTGCATGGTAAAACAAAATTTGTTTGTGGCGGTTCCATTTGTGTAGACGGTCCCAATAACAACATTTTGTAAACTAAAAGTCGTTTTAGTTGAGAATTCCAAAATTTAGGCAATGTTTTGGACGAATTACAACAATGGAAAGTAAGATAGATATAAATATATATTACCTATGTTTGTATTTTTTTTTTGCATTTTTCATGCTAAGATTACAAACGTTATTTTAGTGAAGGAAAAAATCGATTTGATTTGAGAAGCAAAGTAACTTGATTTTCAGTAGTTGTCACTGACGTCACCTTTAAGACGTAAATTCAGAATCTGAAAACTAATTTCGACATGGCGGGTTGGACTCGCGGTGGCTTAGTGGTCACAGCGTCTGGTGTATCTAACCAGAAGACGCATGTTCGAACCCTGCCCGCAAGTCGAATTTTTCCTTCACTAAAATAATAGATACAGTTAAGTAAGAAAATTTTCTGCCCATTTTTCTATCAAACTGTAATTTTTGAAGAAATGATTGCTGTGGGGTATGACCACTGGACTGCCATGTCGTAGGTCTCGAGTTCGAACCCAAAGCACCTCTGAGTTTTCGTAATCATGTATTAATAATTAATTATCACTTGCTTACAACGGTGAAGGAAAACATCGCGAAGAAACCTTCAATATGCATGCCTGAGAGATTTTCTCGACGGCGTGTGAAGTTTGCCAACCCGCATTAGGCGAGCGTGGTGGACTATAATAATAATAATAATATAATAATAATAATAAACCATTTATTTCAGGCATCTGTGGCCCATAGATATATACCTTACAGACTAACATATATAAAATATATACAAAAATTGTTAGTATATAGAGCTTAAGACTATGTTAGTAGCACTTCACTTTGCACTTATTGTCTTTGAGCTGTCCTGTGGCACTTGTCCGCGGAAGCGACGGAACACCACGTCCTGCGGCCAAAAGTCCTCTTCCATGATGCGGGGCAGAAAACAATTCGGTACTCGCACCACGAACGCCTTAAAATTGACGTTCCGGCGCGACTCCAGTAACTGCACCCGTGGCGTGTACTTGGTCTTCTGGCGCACGTACTCAACGATGTCCTCCGCCTTAGTGGTGTAGTGCAGGCGGGAGATATACACCGGTGTGTTCGGCTTTGCGGCACGCAGACTCATGTTGGGCTCCGTAGGAGCGTTGCCGCAGCGGTTCTTATTGGTTCGCATTCGCCGCTTCCTCCTTTGCACCGTCACGAAACCATCATCATCATGAGCCTTCTCCGTTGCCTTATATGGCCCAGGCTTCATACTAGGAGCCCTCGCGGTGACAGTTGCAAAATCCTTTTGGATAGGTTTTGCTGAGGCTGCAGCCATTGGCAGCGGGGCGGGGCGAGAGGCTCGAGCGGCGGTGAGCGGAGGAGCCGCGGCAACAGGCACAGAGCTGCGGGGCGCGCGGGACAGGCACTCCGCAACCTCAGCAATCGGTGGGCGCGCTGGCGACGAAACTGCTGACGCGGAACTCGATGACGACATGTCGAGGGCAGCTCCGCGACGCGTGTTTACGTTTGACGCATCGACTAGTGACCTAGTTACCGCCACAGTTTTGCGCAATTCGCTAACTTCCTTGCGCAAATCGGCGACGGTGTTCTGGGATGCGTCTAATTTCACCTGCACATCCGCGAGTCTGGCCTTCAAAAAGACAATGTCCTTCAGAAGGCTTGTGACATCGACGTGGTCGAAAGTGACGGGGGGAAGCTTATGGAGCTCCTTCGCCACAAACGTGGGCACGTCGTCCGGGTCGGTCTCCTTGAACAGCTTGATGATGTCTTCCAAGCTCTTCTTAGTCCCGTCACGTCGGCGGGACACCATCTGATCGCGCTTGTTCAGCACGTCGTACAGCAACAGCTTGGCGGCAGCTATGTCGTCCTCGCTGAAGTTCGTTGCGCAGATCTGGATAGCGGACACCTCGTCCATCACATCCAGCTTCTGCTGCAAGAACGCCAGCAGCTCATTCGCCACAAGTTCAGTACTCATGGCTTAGTTATTACGAGCGACAGCTCTCGCCGCGCTAATCAACACGGAATACGTATGACACGTCCGCACCGAAACGCTGCACAAGCTCTAAGCCTATTCCATCTAATTCTGAGAGGAGACCCGTGCCCAGCAGTGGGACAGTATATGGGATGATTATATTATGTATGTTTGTGTGATTTTTAATGCATTGTATTTAACGCATTGTTAAAATAATATCCAAGGTTGCCCCGTATTACATGGGACCTAAGCATACCGGCGAACTGTGGGTCTATACTTATGCAATAGTACAACTGCCTAACACTTCATGGAATAAGTAGGTACAGCCATGATGGTTATGTTATGATTTTCTTTTTTTTTTTATGGGATAGGGAGGCAAACGAGCAAACGGATCACCTGATGGTAAGTGATAACCGCCGCCCATGGACACCCGCAACACCAGAGGAGTCGCAAGTGCGCTGCCCGCCTTTAAAAGGGTTTGGGCCTCCGGTAACCTCAACTCACTCGCCGAAACACAACGCAAGCGTTGTTTCACGCCGGTTTTCTGTGAGACCGTGGTATCACTCCGGTCGAGCCGGCCCATTCGTGCCGAAGCATGGCTCTCCCACGTGAAAAATGTTATAAAATTCATCTAAAAATACCAGAGTCCTGTGGGTGTGCCTACATTATTATTCCTATTCCTAACGCTCCAGCGAATACAGTCGTGTAGGTAGGTATTGGATTGTGATATCTATCCACATAGAAAATAACTACACTAATAGAAAATTACATAATATATAAGATGACATCCCAGCAGGTGTTTATTTCATATAATAGATATGAAAAAACAACAAGATAATACTTTGCCGTCTCATCTAATTCTGTTCGCTGTGGGGAGCGCGATTCAATTACTTGCATTGTTGATGTACTGAAGTAGATTGCTATAAATGAATTGTCATCTGAGGGTGTAACATCTTCAATTTTTTCATGTCGGGGTCAAGGAACAATCACGCCTGTATTCCCCGAAGGGTAGACAGAAGAGTACTGCTGTATACCCACAGTATGTCCCATGTAATTACATAATCAACCCATTAAGTATACTGTCCCACTGGGCACGCGTGAGAGGGATTAGGATAACCTAATCCCTACGCACTAGGCTAGCGTAGTGGACTAGGTATAAACCTAGTCCATTACGCTAGCCTAGTACGTTTGCAGACTGCACACGCCATAGAGAGAACTGTCAGGGATGCAGGTTTCCTCACGTTTTCCTTCACCGTTTAAACGCGTGATATTAACTGTTAATACGCACTTGTCGTCGTAAAGTCAGAGGTTGCCCTTGTATTCGGATTTGAGACCTTTTTCTTGGCAGTCCTATAGTTATATCACTAGGCTGTCCTCCTATATCCATATCCCACGTAATTAACCTTACATTAATTCAAACTCCAAACTGTTACCTAGTGAGTATTTCATACACATAAAACCTGATAACACTGCTCTGTCTGGGAATGGAACCTAAGATTTCTAGCGTAGTAGACATGCCCAGTCTAGAAACATCTTTTCCCACCCTAGAAAAGTTGACTTTCGAATTACCTACTTTTTGTTATTTGCGGTTACAGCATTACTAAGAGTCGACGACCGTGGTCGATTGTGATCACCACAAGATAGTTTTTTTTATGGGATAGTTAAACGATCAGACGGATCACCTGGTGGTATGCGATTACCGCCGCCCATGGACACCCGCAACACCAGAGGAGTCGCAAATGCGCCTCCTCTGGTGTTGCGGGTGTCCACGGGCCTCTATGGCCTCCGGTCAAGGTTAGTTTAGCTGGACGACTGCTCCCTACCATCCAAAAATACTACGATAGTAGTAGCATAAAATAGGGGATCGGTAAAGGAATACACATTATAATATTTACGCAATAATTTATTTTAATACGCTAATAATTCAATGATTACTTATTTTTAACTCACACTATTTTTTTAAGTAGTGAAGACAAAAACATTCCTTCGTCCTACGTCCCTTGAAATAATAACATTGAATTCACTGAAGTAGCAATACGTTAATTCTTTATAATCTCATTAAAATTGTATTACAAACAAAATAATTATAATCAAACATATTTACAGCGTAAAGAAGTTAAAATCGTATTGAAATGTAGTATTAAGTTCTATATAAGAGATTTTTTATTTTACGATTGGACCATTTATTAATATTTAAGAAAAAATAATAATATTGTATCTAAATAAATCAAATAATACTAAGTAGCAGGATTTGTTCTCTAGCCGCTCAATTACGGGTTCACTCAATTTACAACTGGTCCACGTCCATTTTTACTCTTGAGATTCCAATCGCAAAATTACAAATTATATTTCATTTTTGTAATTTAAATACTTCGTATGCTTTTTCATTGGCACTAGCTATTTCTATCACAGTGGACCTTGCAGAAGAGATTATATTTGTTATACCTATAACTCAAGTTTTCTTTAATAAAATGGCACTAACAAAGCAATCAAGTTGAGTCTTTGATTATAAA
This sequence comes from Acronicta leporina, assembly GCA_947256265.1. Classification (NCBI taxonomy): domain Eukaryota; kingdom Metazoa; phylum Arthropoda; class Insecta; order Lepidoptera; family Noctuidae; genus Acronicta; species Acronicta leporina. The sequence continues at coordinate 3,242,289 of OX366523.1, forward strand.
TTGATAACATTGAGCCGTTGTGAATCTGGACAACAAATCAATAATTCAAAAAGATCAATAATTAATTAACATTTAACAAACATATGTAACTATATAAACTTTTCGCGAAGCTCCATAACTTATATCAGTATAAATTTTACGTATTGTTTAAATGATAACAATTCATTTATTTTATCTGGTAGTGTTGATATAGATACTAATATGTTAGATAAAATATCGGAGGATAAGGTACAATATAGAAGACCATTTAAAATACTTTTATCTTTCATTGGTCATAAACCACATGTTATTGGACTTCTACTTAAAGTTAAAATTACAAATTTAACAAAGCAAGCGATATTACTATTCGAAGAAAATACTTAGTACCATTGAGGAAAAATATTTTTAATTTAACAATTGACATTGCGGTCTGTTCTACACTAAAGAAGCGGTAACCATTATATTTTAATGACAATTTATTCAGCTATACAATTCCCGTTTAGTTCAGCAATATTCATTACGTAGGCTTTATCAAAAATAGAAGGATTAGAGTAATATATATCACAAAATATATTCATTGTTACAACGATATCCCTTTGTTTTCAATACCAAACTTAGTGCCAAACGGTGTGATGCCAAAATCGTTTGGTAAATAATGAGTATATTGGATTGATCAACAAATTAGGTGCATTGTGAAATGGCATTGAAAACAAAAGTCAAAAATAGGCCTGACAGCACATAGTGGACCACTGCAGAAGAGGTATTCAAGTGAACTCACTCATTTATAGAAATGTATAAGAAAGCTAAGAGTAACATGCCACTCTGAACCGTCTAATCTATTGCTAGCGTGCATGTATATAATAATAATAGAACAATGAAAAAGAAAAAGAAAAGTGAAGCGACGGAACAAGAAAAACAAGCCACATTGGACATCATACAAACAACATTTCTTATACAATAACCAGCGATATAGCTCCAAAACACTTAAATTCAGTCGATAAAATCCTAGTATATACGTACGATGATAATATTACAGCATGCTCCGATACAATAACAGCTAATGACACATTAATTTTTACATAATATGTAATAAAATATGTTTATCCAACAATAACCAGATAGACTTTGTAAACAGCTAAACAATGAAAAATATTAAAGAGTAAATAGAATACGATTAAGCTTTCTTATTGAAGATAGTGACTTTGAATATAGGCTTTATGGGAGATGAGTTTGATACTGTATTTTGTACAAAGATTCATTAAAATTTTAAGTCATCGAATCGATGATTCTAAAACAACTACGTATTATGAAATAAATTGAAGAAAATGACAAAGATATTAAATGTACAGCAATCCTTATAAATGATTGCATTACTCTACATCTGAAGTTGCCTATTACAAAAATGAATACATCTATAAATAATATTATTACTCTTAATAATGGACGAACACATATACCATTCGAGCGAATGCAGTCTACTTAGACGATCATAGTTAAGTCATTGCTTCCGTGTGAACTTATCTTATAAATCGACGTAAATGCAACTTCTAAAACACATTAAGTGCACTTCCACACGCGGTTCTTAACAATATCGTTTACAAACACACCGTAGAAGTTGGACATAAATTCTGGACAATAATCACAGAAAAATCGTTATGTAAGGCAGTGCACGAAATGCGTGTAATGTAGAAATCATAATCTTATAACTACACACGCAAAATAGGTTTTTGGGGAAACGCAAACTGTAATTTACTAAGAAATATGAAGTTCTGGTAACATATCCAACAATTCTTCTGAGATCACACATCTGCTTTCCATTTTTAAAACGATAAATCACATTTTAGTAGGCTTCACTAAAATTATCGCAATCACTTAAGTATACACAAGTCACTTTTTGTTCTTCATCATCAGTGTCAATATCCTGACTTCAAGTCTTAAAGCATATACTTTCGTTTCACTAACACTAACTAGGATTTGGCTATTCAGGATCACCTTAGACCAAGACTCAAGTATATAGACCACAAAAAACCAGGTACAGTAACAGTACAGAAAAAAGGTGTCTATCTCACTCGTTTCTGGATATCTTCTTGATTGATGGAGATTTGCGTTGCCCTGAACGATTGCATTTGATTGTATTTACATATAATTTTATTAGAACAACGAAAATCTCCTTCAGGCTTTAATACTATCGCAGTTCTATATTTCAAAATATTGAAAAGTTAGTAAGGATCAGAATTTGATTCTGTATAAAAATTGTTTTCTTCCTAATTGTTATTAGAACACGTCTTGAGGCCTCAAAATGCCCTAAAAATTATACACCCTTGCCAAAATCAGGTTGAATTCCTCATAAACCCCAAGTAGCCATAATAATCCTCATACGTAGAGGCATGTAAGGATCGACATGCCTAATATTATGTAGAAGTTAGGTGATCTCAGGAATCCTTTGTTCCACTCGCAATCTAGGTCTCTCGTCAGAACCTAGAATACAAAAAATAACAGTTAATAATAATATGAAATGGCATTAAAGTAAGGCATAGATGACGCAGTAACAGGAAATACTAAATTTGTGATTGTATGTACGTTAAGTACGGTATTTACTCAAAGATGAAACAAGTTTGAGACCAACTCACATCTGCAAAAGTTCTGTTGTCATACGAAGGACACCTCGCGAATCTGACGTCATCGCGGGTTGCAATACATTTAGATGGACTGCTACAGAGATACTGCCTTCTTTTGCGGTCCCATGCTTTTATCCATCTGTAAACATATTATTTATGAAAGTGAGCTTTTTTAGTTCCCATTGATTAGTAATCTCAAAGTGTCATTTTTATCTGTTTTGTCAAATGGAGTTATTATATGATTTTTGGGAAATACTCATACCATCAATAACATTATATTCAGAAAATAATAATGATTACACTGTGCAATCACAGTGTAATCATTATTATTTTCTGAATATATTATTATGACTGCTGTTAATTGGGTTTGAAATACACCAATACTTAATTTTATGGCTTGGCAGTTTTCATTCTACTAGTATACTTAATATTTAGGTATCTTAATACTGATTTATTTATTGCATATTATGTTTAACTAACCCGATTCCACAATCGCAAGCCAAAGGATTGCCAGCAACCAGTACGTCTTGAAGAAAAACTGTGTTAGGAACTCTCGGCCACGCCCTCTGTGAGGGATTCGGTACCCTCATGATGTAGTTATTTCTAAGATCTAAGGTCAGGTTTGTAACGTGGCCTGGGCGCCAGAACACTTCGTTTGCTAACTCTTCTACGCTCGTATTGTATATTGTCAGACGAAGCACTTTCGATTGGACACCCTGAAAAAAAATACGTTTGGTTGTGATATTTGTATTTTTTGAACTTAATAAACTTTCGAAGGCTAAAAAGTAGCTCCAATTTAATACTTACACTTAACAAATACTGCGTCACATACTTTAGAGTTCTTCCAGTTATAGTAATGTTGTTGAGTTTATTAGGTAGTGCTCCATACATTTCTTTTCCAAATTCCACTCCGTTATTATCGACTTCTATCAGCAGGTTCTCTAAGCCAGCATTATATGACAACATTTTTGGTATATTGAATTCTCTCACGTTTGAATATGCAGTTATTTTGAGTGTTCTTAATCCATACATTTTGCTGAAGACTCCATGCTAAGGAAAACAGAAGAAAAATGAATTTCAAAGTTATTTGTATGATTATTTGCATGTCGATTTTAGTCTGTTAGTGTCCTGGGAAATTTAGTAGAAGTTTTAATACCGACACGAAAAATGCAACCTTAAATGGCTATATTATTCAAATCTATAAGTAAAAGCAAAATTAGTTGAGTCTAAAAATGTATACCTCAAGTATTCTCAGCTTAAGGCGTGTCACATCAAGATATTCGAGTCGAGGAGATACTCCATATAAACTAGTGTTCATCAAGGCACTGATAGGATTTCCGGATAAAGACAGCCAACGAAGATCGCTCAATGAATGTGTGGCCTGAAATAAGTAAACAAATTTTAATTATATAAATACGTATTGTAGTAACATCTGTGATGGTATCTAAGAATAACAATAGTAAAAAAAAATATAATTATATCACTTACCACAGGTACAGCGGTAAGATCGTTATAAGAAAGATCTAATGCTCTTAGACGTGTCAGATTGGCTGTAGTGTCAGGTGGAATCGAAGGCAGATTATTATAAGACAAGTCCAGACTTTTCAATTTAGATAATGACATTGAAGGCACCTGAAAATAGATATGGGATTGATTTAAAAGTAAGGCAGTATAAATTTGATAGGCATATTATATTATACAGAAAGTGTGTATCCAATATAACATCCCCATATAATGAACCATCACGCCTGTATTCCCTGAAAGCTTAGGCAGAATTGTACTTATCTACTTATGTAAACCCGTAGTTTGCAGCTAGGTTTAGGTCTCATATAAAAGTGGGCGAGCCTATTGTAATTTACTGGGTAGGGATGCTAACTCTGAGCTGCTGCTGAGATTTTTATAGAAATACCCAGTAACATTGAATCATCTGGGAATCACATCCAGGAAGCAGTTGCGCTGAGGACCGCGAGGACTAACGAGGGATATCGTCTCTGATGGTTAGTTTTAAGTATGCAGTACTAAGAATTATGATATTATGATAGACAGACAGAAAGTTATTTACTAGATCAGATTAGCATCAAGATTACTCACGGAAATCAAGCTAACATTCTTCAGTCCCAAATGAAACAATCGTCTCTCCAAGCCTTTGAAGATAGTTGTACCACGGTCACCAGAGTTGAAAGGCGAATTGTTGCTAAGATCTAACCAGCGAAGTCTAGGCAATGCTGAGAAGGATCCACCTTCTATCCGCACCAAATGGTTGTCCGATAAATCCAACCACGCTAGAGACTGAAAAAATAATTGATTTGGTGCTAAATTCAGAATATTTAAAGTATCAATAAAATAAATTGACAAATTAAATTCTGACAATATGAAAAAAAAATGTTGATTAAATCCAGGCAATAAATTGAACAACACAAAAACTTAAACAGTTGGGAAAAATGTAATACAAAATAAATGTAGGTATCGAAGTTTATGAGTAAAGGTGAAAATAAAATAATGTAGAAAAGTATCAATCAATGCAGAAGGAAGAAGAAAGTGCAAGAATGTGTTTTAAGATAGAAACTACAAGGTTAATAATGGCACAAACATCTAAATTAAAATCTACCTTGTACAAAATATTCTGCGGGTATTGTTTTTTTTGGTGGAACACTCTGGTGTGATCTCGTCTAGCCGTGTGGTACATGTATTCGTCACTGTAGTCGGGCTCCTCAGGCCAATATTCGCCCAACTGATCGGGGTTCTGGCGACACATGCATGACAGGACAACACATTAGCACAACTACTCACACACTGGCAAATACTACGACAAAACTCTGTTAGAGAAAATAATGGACAAATAAGTAAGTTACAAAATAATCATATTCCTTTTAACCATTTTCTTATTTTAAATTAATTGATTTTTATCTTACATGATTATTTGTCCATTATACTAAATTAGTATATCCAATTACTCAGGTATACAAACTTTCATCAATACAACTTTACATGTTCCAGATCAAATGCGTAGTATTTAATCGAGCTGTTAGTTAAATTGTTAAAATTCCAAACAGATGCAAAGGGATTTTAGTTAGTAGTAAGGGTAGATAAACTCTTTTGCAATAATAATTACCCGGAATCTTTGAACTAAGTCTCCCAAGGCGACGGCAGGTATGGTGTTCCCACTCAAGTCAAGTTCCACTAAATTGGCTGAGGCTGCAGAGGAGAGGCAGTTTGTTGGAATTCTTGATAATCCGTTGTCCGACAGGTCTAACCTAAGGTTGAAAATTTTAGGTTCATAATTTGATACTAACTTTCCATATACCTAGTAAGAAAGTTAGAAAGAAATTTATTTGACAAAGTTTGAGCACAAATAACATACTACAATAACTTTCCCGAAAAGCTAGTTAAAGGTCCACTGGTGAACACCCATATTATGCTGGTATATTTTAGGGCCCTTGTGGCCTTTAAACGTGTACAAATCTAAACACCAGGCTATTACTGTAGCATTTAGATTTTTTTATAATTTGAAGGTGACTTCAATAAAGCTCTTACGTTGAACAAATAATATGAATCTATATCTATATTAATATATAAAGCTGAAGAGTTTGTTTGTTTGCTTGAACGCGCTAATCTCAGGAACTACTGGTTCGATTTGAAAAATTCTTTCAGTGTTAGATTTATTGAGGAAGGCTATAGGCTATATATCATCACGCTAAGACTAAATAACTATTCCACGTGGACGAAGTCGCGGGCGGAAGCTAGTAACTAATATAACTCTTAGAAAAAACCATTTTCTATACCTTTCTAAAGACGGGGATGGAATAAGGTTGTCCGCTAAATTCTTAATGTGATTTTCCGATAAATCCACCGATGTTAGCGATTGCATATCGTGAAAAATTTCAACTGGGAGCTCAATTATGTTGTTGTGGGATAGGTTAATGATCTGAAATTTTAATTACATCAATTAACAATTACAATTACAAATTAAGCATTAACATTTTTGTGGTAAAATAATAAAATAAACTGTATTATATTTAGTACTTAATCGAAGAAGCGTGTAGTTAGTTTACTTTGAACTGGTTAACTCTTGTAGTATCATATAAAAGTAGTATGTCATCTAAGTAAATTAACAAGTCATATTAATTTATTCTGTAAAGCTACGCTGCTATCATAGCACTTATTTAATTGATGTTATAAGATTACATTCTGATTTCAGTTTGGGCAATTATTTCGGTTTATCACATTATTAATTTGTATATTCTCTGCAATCAAATTAGTCTAATTACAACTTGACTGTAACCTTGTACTAAATCTAACCAATAATGTAGCTAACTGATTATAATTATCTGGTATAATGGTATGGCATAATGTATTTGACTATCATGCTTTTGTAAATACCTGTAAATTCTTCACTTTCTTAAAGCAGTCATATTCCATGTGGTAAATATAGTTGTGTGATAAATCTAAGTACTGAAGCATAAGCATAGAACCAAACACTTCGCGAGTTATGTTCCTCAGCTTATTATGAGACAGATGTAGTTCTGTCAGAGTTAAGTCTGCATGCCTGGAAGTATGTATATATTTTTAAGTCTTACTCTCTAATGTTCATAATATGATACCACGATGATGAAAAAAAAACTCACCTAAAGTAGTACGGCGCAATGTATGTAATATTGTTATGCGAGAAATCCAAAACTCTGATATTAACGGAGACTGTTCCAAGACCTGAAAAAAATATTTTATTTTAAATCGGTTTGTTACTGGTGTTGTAGTTTAAACTGTTATGTATAACTTTATTAAACCATGTGTGTTAGTCACCTTGAGTTAATACAAGTTCTTCTTCAGTAACAGTGACTAAACCTGCGCAAAAAGCGAAAAACAGAAAGCAATCAATAAAAATTTGAAGCAAAATAGAATACATAAAATAGAAATATCAAAATTAGTAAATGATTTGCAAAATATAAAAAAAAAAAACAATATAGAATTTCTAAACTAGGTAAAAATAAATAAGAAGAGAGTTAAATTAAGAAAAGTAAGAGCATACTTTCATACATACTGATGTTCGATGAAAAGTCTTGAGATCCAAAATGAAATGATAAAGTAAGATGAAGATAAAAATTAGTATAAAAGAAAATAATAACCAAACCAGAAGATTTAAACGCATGCAAAAACACAAAATCGGTATTGAAGTAGAACACAATAACTTACTTTGGGCTTTAGGAGGTGGGTAGAAGTTAGATGTAAAGAAACTTGGCGCGTTGGAATCGGTTAATGTAACGATTCTGTTGTAGGAAGCGTTGACTTTCAAAGCAGTGGCCGATCCTACTTGGTCAAATATCGAAAATTTAAATGTTTCGAGATTGTTGAATGAAATATCTAACCTGGAATAAAGGATTTGTTAGTGCTTAACGTAATATCATCAGTAAAAGGTTTTATATTTCTCCTTTCTTAAGCACTTACTCGGTAAGAGCAGGTATATTCTGAAAAGCCTCTTCACTAATTTCGTTGATTCTATTCCCTTTCAGTTTGATAATTTTTAGATTGTCAAGGGTAGTGAAAGCTCTTCTTTGTATGATCTCTATGAGATTGTCCTCAATGAGAACTTCCTGTAGTTCTCTTAGACCTACAAATGCGTGTTGGACTATTTGCCTTATTTGATTTAGGGATAGGCAGATACTTTCTAGTTGGCCGTGTATGTCGCCCTGAAATAATGATGAGAGTTTTGTAAAAAAAGATCAAACACCACTATGTATGATTATAGTTACAGATTCAGTGTAAACATCATGATGTTTTTTACATAAATACAAAAACATTAGGGAATTTCAGAATTAACAAAGCTAAACGTTTGGTAAAAACTAAAAAAAATACTAGAATATAATGGAATCATCTTTTTCTGAAATATGATTTAGATTCTGAGATCATATTTCAGAAAAAGAGGATTCCCTTATAACCAATTTGATAATAATCTAGATAAATAAAGCTTACCTGCAAAGTTCCTTTCGAGAAGTGGTCAATATAGTTGTCTTGCAAATTCAATCGTTTCAACTTGTACAAAAAGTGAAACGATGTATCAGGTACATTCTTTAGCTTGTTGTTGCTAAGATCCAAGTACTGCAATTCGATAAGAGCCTTTAACGGCTCAAATGGCAATATTTTTACTGTGTCTGCAAGACCATTGGCCATTTTCAGTGTTGTTAGGCTGTGTAGCTAGAAAAAGCAACTTTTTTAAAATAATTTTGTCCAAATATCGAATTCTTCATCCTATCTTACGTCTAAACAATGAAAGAATTATGTAATTTTTTTAAATCTCTTTTGGCTTGCATTATTTGCTAATACTTAATACAGTCACTGTGCTTTATCAATCGAATCAACAATATGAATAATACTTAGGGGAATCAATGACATGGGATAGCCCAAAATTGATTTAAAATGAAATTAGCAATACTGTTTGTATTGCTAATTTTCAAATATTTAATTTACCTCAGCAAAAGCAAATGGATCAACAAACTCGATATTGTTCTCGGACATGTCAAGAGTCTTGATTGTCCTGACATGCTGGAAGGCACTGGATTCAATCCTCGTCACCGTGCTGCCAAAGATTTTCAGATCTTCTAGCTCTACTCCAAACTCTAGGAAGTCTTCTGTCCTGATACTTTGCCGTAGCAATTTGCTCACTGCTAAGAAACGCAAGGATCGCATTCTGAAAAAAAACACACAAAAACGTGATTTAATTAAACAGTTATTTAGTTAGTTAGTTATTCAATTCAGCAAGGTTTATCTTTATTTTTACGTTGATCTATTCCACAATTTTGTAAGTGTGGTTCTTAGTAATTAGATAGAATTCAAATTTCAATTCAATTACAAGATGATTTCAAAAGGAAAATCACGAAATTATACTGTAAAAATCTCAATCAAGACCAACCTTCTGAAGTCCTGTAAATTCAATTCTATGGAGCTGGCACTACTGATGTCTAAATAAAACAGTTTGTATTGAAAGTTATTGAAAGACATCTCGGAATACTCCGAAGGTGTGGTGGAGGTCAAAAGATTTACATCAACCTGAAATCAGATAAAATTTAATTAATTTAAACATTCCGGCAGACATGTAAAAACATAAATATTTAATATTTTACAATATTTTTCCGGTATAAAGGATGGAGATAATAAACTTTACAGAACTTTTATTAGATAGCTAAATTAGCTGATAGAACAGAAACAAATAACGATGATGTTTTTTTTTATGGGATAGGGGGGCAAACGAGCAGACGGATCACCTGATGGTAAGCGATTACCGCCGCCCATGGACACCCGCAACACCAGAGGAGTCACGAGTGCGTTGCCTGCCTTTTAAAAGGGTTTGGGCCTCGGGTAACCTCACTCACCCAGCGAAACACAACGGAAGCGCTGCTTCACGCCGGTTTTCTGTGAGGCCGTGATATCACTCTGGTCGAGCCGGCCCATTAGTGCCGAAGCATGGCTCTCCCACGTTATAAAATTATAAGATTACAGTTATAGTTATAAATTGACTACGTTTTCCGTTTAAGGATAAATATTTATGTTAGGAGGAGCTCTCTCTATCTGGAGCAAATGGATTGGTCATTGTTGGTTACTAGCTGCCCACGATTTCACTCGCAATCCCAAAGGAAGTTTTGAGACACATGGTATCTCATAGCCTTCTAATAGGTCTAATCTATCCCCGTTCTAAAATTCATAAAAATTTGGCATTTATAATATTAGTATGGATAAACACCTGTAACGCGAAAGAAAAAGAACCAATCAAGGTTGAATTCACCTTATTTTCTCTAAGGTTCAAAAACCTCAAGGAATCCAGCTTATTCAGCATGAACTTGGATATCATCGTAAGATTGTTCTCAGATAAGTCGAGGCTCTGTAGGCTGTTCTCAAGACCAGCGAACGCAGCTGGTGACAGTTCTGATAGACCACAGTCCCTAAGCGATAGTGTCTTGATCTTGGCATTCCTGAAAGCATCTTCCTGGAAAAGATAAAATAAATATTTTGACTAAATATAGGTGACGCGGGGAGGCGTTTAGCTGGAGAGAACTACCCTTGCCTAGTAAGACTAAGACACTGCGTAAAGATTCTAGTGGTCGAGTAGAAAGCACAACTTGTGCAATCTCGTGACGATATAGCAACGATATTTCGTCGGTGATCCACAAATACCGCGTGACTTACATTGCTGTAAGGCCTAATTTTCAAAACATTACCATTTTGAGTATCACCTACTAATGAATGTAGCTACAAAATATATATCTTTCTTTATCTATAAACTCAATTCATTTTCTTCTATTTACCATCATTGGTTTAGGCCTAAACCAATGATGGTAAATAGAAGAAAATCAATGTATTATTGTATCGCCTACAGTTTAGGCGTTAACTCTAAAAGGATACGTCTCATGATAGATAAATAGTGCCAACTTCTCTCGCAACTTAAATTGGATGGAATAAGACTTTCTGGTACTACGAGCAGTAGTAAATAATTTGTAATCCAAATGTGGCGATAATAAAAAAAAAATTGCACCTTTTTGGTCTGTATTTAGAATCCGAGGTCTTATGACTTTTAGGTTAACCTTTAAACTATTAGATCAAACAAAAAAATCCCAGCGTAAAAATAAAATAAAAGAAGCCTAAGCTACTTACTCTGAGTGCGTAGATAGTATTTCCGTCTAAAGAAGTAGAATTCAAAATATTGAAGTACTTGAACGATCCAGGATACAGTATCTTGATGAGGTTATTATCCAACCTGAAAAACACATGCGACTTATTTGTATATTAAGCTCAATCAGGAAATCGCACAAAATAGTCGGGTTTGGAAGGAAAAAGAGTGATGGAAATGAACCTATTGAAAAAAAAGGGTGATTTGAGAATTAAATATAAAAAGTGTCAATTATATATACCTACCTATATAAATATACATAACATACTATTACACCTGAGGTGCACTAATGCACACCCACAGTGCGCCGGTACGTTTAGGTCCAATGTAATAGGGGGCCGGCCTATTGCCACTAACCGGGTACAAATCCAAACTCAGCTGCTATTGTGAATTTCATAGAAAATCCTAATAATACGTACTCTCCAGGAATAGAACCCAGGACTGCGATATTATTGCTGAAAATTGAAATGAAAACAAATCAATAACTTACTTCAAAGAATCCAACGATAATCGAATACCATTGAGGTCATGCGCGGGAGGAACTTGTTTTATCAAGTTATTGGACAGATCTAGGAACCTCAGCTGACGTAGTGGAGACAGTTCTTCATACGGTATGTAGGCGAGTTGATTGTCTCCGAGCAGAAGCTGCAATTGAAGTTAAAAGCAGTGTAATAAATTAATTTGTCATATGGATTCTGACAAAGCATTCAGGATTATGTTTCAACTACATCCAACTCGCGGATCGTACGAGAGCGATTCCCGTGATCCCACCACTATGCGTTGGTAGTATAGTGGTGGTGATTTTAGTGAATATGCGGGCCACCTGGCTGGACAGCCCGACGTAACCGTCTCGCATACCCGAAGTGGGGAGGCGCATAAGGCGCCCTAAACCTTTGTCTCGATAAACTTTTACGAACATAGAATTTTACATAAAGTACCTTCAAATTCTTTGTAGGCCTACGCTTGACCGCTAGTTTGCCTGATGGACGTTCAGAAAACTGTAGACGCGCATAGATATTTCGACCGTTCTGTGAACGAAATTTCTACTAACCCTATTAAGTCTGCTCATGCCATCTCGGAATACGCCACTATCGATCACAGAGAGATGATTTCCATGCAAGTCGAGGGTCTCCAACATGGGCAAGCTGGAAAATGCATCTAAAGGCAGATTGGCTATTGAGTTGTCCGCCAGGATCAGGGTGGTTAATGTATGTTCTAAGCCTCGCCAATTATCACCAGAAATGTCTGTTATTTCATTGCCTGGAATCATTAAAAACGTTGTTAATTAACTGTTAGCACCCACTCAAATATCTTAAATAACATACCACGACGACTGTATTCTCCGAAGGCAGAGGCGTACACCCACAGTTAGCCGGTATGTTTAGGTTTCTTAGATTATGGGGTGAGCCTACAGTCATTTAACCAAAGAACTGACATTATAGAAAAACCCAATAACATTGTGCTCGACCTGGGACGGAAGACTGAAGACTTTACTGCAACCTTGAAGATGAAGTACCTAAGCGCAGGAGAGAAAAAAATCTTTTCATTGGAAATTTAATTTTGAATATTTTGTTATTCAAAATTTAATTTACTTCTTGATAATTTGATAGATTAGATAGATTAGATATTTTGTTCATTAGAAGGATTGCAAAGATTTTTTTTTCTCCTGCGCTTACTTCATCTTCAAGGCTTAAGACTGCAGTCTCGAAAGAAGATTAAGTAATAATCAATCACCTGTCAGCCGTCAACAGGATCTAATTCCTAAAGGAACTTCAGAGAGGCTTTTGCTCGTAACTTGATTTGTCTGCGCTCACTTCGAATAAACCTTTACATGTGTATTCGAGTAAGTTAATTTGTCGTGCCAAGTCAACAATATTCCCAGAACTGGGAACACAATTTCCAAATGTAATTTGAATAAAATTTTCTTATCTTTTTGTGATTCATTTTTCATGCTAAGATTATAAAGTTATTTTAGTGAAGGAAAAATTCGACTCGCAGGCAGGATTCGAACCTGCGTCTTCTGGTTTGATACACCAGACGCTATGACCACTAAGCCACCGCGAGTCCCACCTGCCATGTCGAAATTTTACCTTTAAGACGTTAGTTCAGAATGTGAAGGCAATTCACATTCTGAACTAACGTATTAAAGGTGACGTCTTAAAGGTAAAATTTTCCTGTCTAATATTTCAGTATCGAATCAAATCAAAACTTGTTAAAAAATAATCACAAACAATACGCCTATATCCCCTGAAGAACTAGGTTTGGTTAGAGGTGTCCTAGTATTAATACACACCCACCCACAGTTTGCTGGTATATCTAGGTCCTATGTGAGAGATAACGAACCTATTGCCATTAAACGGACACAAATCCAAATTTCGAGCTGCTGAGACTGAGAATTTAATGGAAACACCTAAAAACATTTTAGTCAACCTAGGAATTCGATTCCCAGGTCGACTCCAAACATTTCTGCCACACTTAAAAAAAGTATTTGAGATTCAATTTATTCATCCAATAGCTATTGTGCTCCAAAATTTGCACCAACAACTTAAACTGAACTAGAAATTCTTAGCATAAATCACCTGTCAGATCCAGAAGCCTGAGTTTCTGCAAGTATCTCAGTGACCTGCTTGGCACAGACGTCAATTTGTCCTGTCGTAGTTCCAATTCCCAGAGCGTGTTGTCAAGACCGTAAAACGCCTCCTCATGGATACTCTCTAGTGGGTTCTCGTTAATTGCAAGCCGGTACAAGCCTGGAATTAATTGTCTTTGTTAGATTATTTGAGTACAATGAGCATTAAAATGATTTGGTTAATAGGGGTTTCTAATGATGTTGTTAATTTAGCCTTAAACTTTGCATTTTATTTTCTGGAAAGTTTCTTAGATAATTTTTTGTAACAATAAAGAGCCATGCTCGAATGGGCCGGGGTTCGGCCCGTGATAGCTCGTGATACCACGGCCTGACAGTTTCACAGGCGTAAAACAACGCTTGCGTTGTGTTTCGTTGCGGGTGTCCATGGACGGTGGTAATCGCTTACCATCAGGTGATCTGTCTGCTCGTTTGCTCCCTGAACCCATAAAAAAGGGACTCCGTGAATATTTTTTCTAGAGTCAACCACGACAATACTTATTGTAAATTAGGTTTTATAAACAATATTGTAGCCACAGCATGAACTGTGGAACTGACAACAGATAAATATAAATAAAATCTATCCTCCTTATCATCTCTTAAATATTTTATATACTTGAGTATATAAAAAAGAGACGTAATGTTTATATGCGGATTTGCCGTAAGCTTAAAATGCAATTTTGTTTCTATTCATTTTTCGATTACAAACTTGTGTAGAGACCCTTAGGTTAAGTATTAATTTAGTCAAAGTCTGTTAATACTTCGCACGTCACAATAGGAGGATGTAAGCGTATCTGGCTCAACGTCACATATTCAAAAGGGTTTACTTATTCACCAGTATGAAACGCTGAGTGGAGGATTAAGACAAACCTTCGCTTATTATATTTACTGTTTCAGTTGCAAAAGGAGCTCAGTCAGCGCTCAGACATGAGAATTTACGCTGGTGATATCAAATATACATGACTTGGCATAAAGCTTGTCAGCATTTGCTTATGTTTATGGGTAAAAAATTCTTAGGGCAACAATGTTGGATTCTTTATTATTTGCATCCCGTGATAAACTTTATGATAACGCAATACAAATTCAAAATCATCCAAATCGATAGGTATCAAGTCAGTTAAAACGAATATTAAGCATGGAATTATTGCGATTCTATTATCAATACCATTTTCCCAACTATTGAGGTCTTTGTAATTTAAAAATAATCAAAGATTTGTGCTGATAAAGAGTGCTGGTGTGATCGAATATTGGAGCATTGAATAAATCATAAATAAATAAATATTCTGGGACATTTTTACACAGCACCATCTAGTCCCAAACTAAGCAGAGCTTGCACTATGGGTACTAGACAATGGATATAATACTTATATACTTTTTTTTGTAAATACATACACATATTTCATTCATCACATAAATTTTTGTGTTCTGTGGGAATCGAACACATGACCTAATGGTCGGCAGTCCGGTACACGAACCACTACACCACTGAGGTCGTCGAAATAAAATGAATGAAAATACTTATTTGATTTAGCGGACTATAAGATGGTAGATATTTAAATTAATAGGTATTTGTTTTAACTGACCTGTAGCTTGAAAGAACTGTGGCTCAAGATCCCTTATTTGATTTCCAGTAAGCTGTAACATGAAGACCTTCGAACTGTTGATTGTCCCTGGCACCCTGAAGATCGGGACGTGGTTGCAGGTGACTATACCCAGATCCCCTGCCGGCTTCGAACAGGTGCACAGAGCTTGGAACAGGCATGGTGGGTAACCGGTGTCGACGTGAAGCTGGAAGGATGATAATTTGAGGTTAGTTTTTAAGCTATTTGTGATATAGGTTTGGGTGAACGACAAAGCACCAGGTTTTTTAAAATACAACTATGGTGGCATACATCCATACGGCCCGTCTGATAGTAAGCGATTACCGTAGCCTATGGACGCTTAAAACACCAGGGGCATCACTCGCGCGTTGACGACCCTCTAAAAATCTTTACACATCTTTTTTGAGAAGGTAGGGTAAAGATTGAGGGAAAAGAGTTCAGCTGGCAGGATAGAACACAATAAGTGATCACTGGTTACCGGTTGTGTTGGCTGACACAACTCTTCCTCGCGGAGCTCTATTGTCAACTGTCAATATAGCATGGGCTATGTTATGTGCCTACGATTTTCTGCAAGGCGGAGGTACTTCCCCGGTCAGGCAGCTCCAATTATAATTTTTTCTATGGGATAGGGGGGCAAACGAGCAAACGGATCACCTGATGGTAAGCGATAACCGCCGCCCATGGACACCCGCAACACCAGAGGAGTCGCAAGTGCGTTGCCCGCCTTTAAAAGGGTTTGGGCCTCCGGTAACTCGGCGAAACACAACGCAAGCGTTGTTTCACGCCCGTTTTCTGTGAGGCCGTGGTATCACTCCGGTCGAGCCGGCCCATTCATGCCGAAGCCTGGCTCTCCCACGTGAACTTATTAAAAGTTGAATTATTCAATTCACCTATGCTCTAGCTCACTTAATTACCAACTGAGTGAGATACCAACGTGTTTTGTTATATTCAAAGTACATAATATTCTAGGTAGTTATAACTACTATAATAAAACTGAACCAAAACAAACAGATCTCTATCCATCGTTTAAAGTGGCAAGTTAAATGGTAGGAATATCTTAAACTTAAGGAGATAAACGTCTATAATTTGTAGACGCTGTTGTTTAGAGAATTAAAGCGGAGATGATAAATGATTTACAAAAGATCCACTTTACTAACAATACTCGTTTGCTCATTAATCAGGATCTCTGTTATTGTTTGATAACTTTTTCTTTATTCGGCCCCTATCTCTCATTAGTTTTATAAGCGCGACTTAGCTAGAGGCTTTTCGTTCGATTCCCTTGTCGCGCAGTGTTATTGAGTTCATAATTTATCATTTTTGGATTTGTGCCCGGTTAATGGCAATAAGCTTGCCCTATGTTACATAAGACTTAAACCATTCCAGTAAACTGTAAAATCAATAACTGAATTGAAAAATATTAGAAGAACTTAAGAGTGGCTAGACCGATTTGGCTGTTTTTTTATTTTGTTAAAGGTTATTTTTTTCACATTTCATTCACATTCGTAATTGTCAGGTAAAAGTTTGTATGCTTTTTTTTTGTAAATTTATATCGGAAACAATGGTCCTTAACGCAGGCAAAGCTGCGGGTTGTTAGTTTATCAAAGCTATGCAGTTTTGCACCAAATACCAATATGTCGGTAATTTTATTTTTATGCGTTAGTTTGAACAACATTGAAACTTTTCGACAGTGCAACAGCACAACATCATAATGGATTGGGATACCATCCGAAAGTTGCCGCTCCCGAAATGTTGTGGTTTTTATACATATTGCGGTATCCGGTAAGTAATAGCGTAGGGGCGTGGAAACCCCAAAAAACCCTACACTCGGAGAGGTTTCGCATCAATTTGGGATAACATAACATGTGTTCTTTTAGCGAATGGTCGCGTTCATAATTCGAAGGGATTCCTTTTATACTTTTTAGGGACCGTATGCTGCAGGGTTTTAAACACGATATTTCGATGTTGAAATTTGCCAGAAAAGACCGGATACTAAGTAATCCTTCGGGGAATATAGGCGTGACGGTAAGTTATATTAATAATCATCTTTCGCCGTAGATAACTCTTTGTTTATTTTATAATATTACAAATATGTTATTGCTAATAGTAAACAACTTATACAACAAGTTATTATGAGTAATTTTATAATTAAATCAGTTTGACTACAATGTAAAGTATCGTAAGTGTATAAATAACTTTAAAGTAAAAAATGCTGATAAAAAGAACACAATAATGATGTTACATGTAGAATACATTGTATAAATAAATAAGTGTAAAAATTACAACTATAATATGTTTGGAGTAGCGGCTGAGCGATCAGCGTCACGTGTTGTGTGTTTGATCCCCACACGGAGCAAATATTTGTACCTATCTACAGGTAGTTGTTCCGGGTCTGGATTAGTGTATGTGAGAACTATTTTTTGTGATTTTTTGCATTTTTCATGCTAAGATTTTAAAGTTATTTTAGTGAAGGAAAATTTCGACTCGCAGGGAGGATTCGAACCTGCGTCTTCTGGCTAGGTACACCAGACGCTTATTACCTTGAAGCCACCGCGTGTCCCACCTGTCATGTCGAAATTTGCCTTCACATTCTGAACTTACGTCTTAAAGGTGACGTCAGCAACATGTATTGAAAGGTAAGTTACTTTGCCTCTCAACCATGAATGCCTTTCAATAGATGTTACTGACGTCACCTTTAAGTCAAGAATGTTTCCTTCACTAAAATAACTGTATGTGAGAATTTGTGTTTGTAAACGCACCCACGATACAGAAGAAAATCCTAGGGCAACGTATTTTAAATTTTAAAAAATCATTCTTGATAGAACTATAATTATGAATTTAGATAAAAAGTAGGAAGGTTCTAAGCTTTATTTATAAACATTATCTTTATAAATACATGCTTAATATACCGAGCCTGATCGTCTGGCCGAGTGGCAATAACAAATAAAGTAAACAGGGAAACATTTAAAGGCATTGTATTTTGAGAATATCAAAAATAAGTGCCTAATATGTGAATTCTACTGGCTATATAGTTTTTATGTTATCATGAGATGAAATCGTTCATACCGTTCACGTGTGTTTAAAATATTGAGTTCTATAAATTATGGATGAGTAATACAACCTCAAATACAACTAACGTGTTACCATTTACGGCTGAAATTGAAAACCTATCTCTGGATTGTTTTTACTACAGGAGATTGAAATTTGAGATAAGATCCATAGACAGCTGGACCGATATAGTCATGGTAATACTCCGAAAAAGGTTTTAAGGAAAAAATATAGGAAAAATTGTTTGGTAAATTTAAAAAAATCGGGAAAAACTTATCTTAACTCTCCTTTTCTTTTTTAAGTTATTTAAAGTGGGATTCATTATTACTCTTTATATTTTTTTTATAAAACCACTGTCGGGTCAGTATCTCTAGGTATCTCTTCTTCTCTACTATTATATCTTCTTCTTCTCTAATATATATAAAATCATAAAAAAAAATTGTGTCTGTACATTAAAAATATTTAAAGAAAAACAAGTGGGTTAGGATATATGAACGTCTCCGAACTCAAAAATGTGATCATTTAAATTCTTGTCTGTTTGTTATGGATTGGCACAAAAACTAATTTTTTATCATTCTTAGAAAGTATATATACCTACTCCAACTTAAAAACTGGTGAACTTCTTATCTCAATAAATTAAACGGATCCAAAGATACAGCTTGACCTCTGTGATGTCAACTGTTGTTTTTTAATAAAATTATTTTCGGTATCCATTTCTAATTCTAATATACCTTCACGTGAGCAAAGCCGCGGGCAAAAGCTTGTATATTGTAATTATATTACCCGTAGTACATATAATATAACTTTATTCCATCATTCATTGAGGGTAAGTATTCAATTTATCGGATTTTGCGATGTGTTCTATTTTATATTTTATACTTAAACAATCCGATCCTGATGGCCTTGTAAATTACTCTTGAAGCTGTTAAAATTTCTCCAATATTGAACTTAAACGACTTCATTTCAAGTCGTAAACTTCAAGTAATGGCATAAATTGATGGCATAGTTATCTTCTTATGACTTTTGCGATATCAAATGACTTCTATTTAATATTCATAAACAAAAATTAAGGTTCACTTTTTCATCATCATATCAAAGTCAAAGTCAAATATTTTATTTCAATTACACCAGTAATTTTGAATTGGTACTTTTGAATAGTCAAAAACTAGGTGCGCTATCAGCTAATAGAAGTCCATTAATGGACAAAGGCTCCCCCAAAGACTTCCACAAGGGCCTGTTATATGCCGCCTGCATCCAACGACTTCCAGAGACCTTTACCAAGTCTTCCGTCCATCTCGTTGTAGGTCGTCCCACACTACGCTTTCCGGTGTGTGGTCTCCACTCGAGAACCCTTCTGCCCTAGCGGCCTTCAGTTCTACTAGCTATGTATCCCACCCACTGCCACTTAAGACAATACAGAAGACAACAAAAAAACGAAACCAATTTGGTGCTGCTGTTCGGAAGTTACTTATGTGCGTACATACATTTAAGTGTTAAATTTTTATTGATATAAGTAGAAAAACAATAAAAGATTCACCTACGGATTACGACGTTGGTTGTACAATAGGAGTATAATCCTGTTATACCCGTGGATGATACACTAGTATCATCTGCTCAATAGCCAAGTGGTTCTGACCGCGACTGCTACGCTAGAGGTCCTGGGTTCGATTCCCAGGTCGAGCAAAGTGTTATTGGGTTTTTCTATGAAATTCCCAGTAGCAGCTCGGAGTTAGGAATTTGTGCCCGGTTAATGGCAAAAATTACATGGGACCTAAACATACCGGCGAACTGTGGGTGTACATTAGTACGCCTCTGCCTAATCCTTCGGGGAATACAGGCGTGATGGTATGTTATGTTATGTTATGATACACTAGTAGCCGAATATTCCCTTTGAAACGCCAAATATAGACTGAATATTTTTCACGTTATGCTAAATAATAGCCCATTTACTTCCAGCCTCTGGAGGCCGAATCATAACAACTACTTATTCGAAGTAGGAGCGAAAGTTTCATAAGACTTGTCTATTCGGAACTATGTGGCTCTATTTTAGTTTCTTTGTAATAGCCATTGCTTTAGAAATTTCTTAGAAAACATTGTTTTACGTTATTGTGTTAAAAACCTTTTTTTCTGATGTTCATGTTTATAATAAAGATATTTAGGAGTCAATATCTACCGTACCATGAGAGGCATTCATTCAACACCTTAAATAGCAGCATTCCTTTCTTACCATTTTCATTGCAATCAACGTCATGGTACTGCATCTGGGCCACAGGTATAGAATGAAATTTGACAAAATATTCGGTAAATCCCGACGTTATTGCTGTTGATCTGTTGCGAGCTTATGTAGCTAGTTTTATGTTTTTTTGGACACAGCTTCATGAGTTTAGGTGTATAAACTGTCAACATCCTACTTCCTACTTTCCTAACCTACTTCCTACTTTCCTATCCTACTTCCTACTATCATATCCTACTTCCTACTATCCTATCCTACTTCCTACTAATGTTATAAATGCGAAAATTTATGAGGATGGATGAATGGCTGGATGTTTCTTACTCTTTCACGCTAAAACGGATCTGGATCTGGAGATAGATTATAGTCTAGAATAACACATGGGCTACTTTTTATCTAGATCGGACCCAATTCTGAAGTCTACTCAGATGAAGTCGCGGGCAGAAGCTATTTTTTTAATAAATCTCGTTTGAAAGCAAATCTGCACTGAAGTTCTACTCTACTCTTTTATTTTATTTTGAGTTTAAAGCCATGAGAAAATGATACACAACGTTGTTCCAAATCATATCATTACGTGGAATTAAAAGTTTAAATATCGAATTAGGTCATATAACTCATTCAATGAAAAAGTAAGCTCATTTCTCCCCAGTCGTATCGAGACATAAAGTGAATCAAAAGCCTGAAAGCCGGGCTTACAAAGCCACTTCAGGGCACACCAGTGTGGCTGCACATTGAGTGTTTGTTTGGATACACAAACACTATTACGAGTAGTTAAGTTAGTTAGTAGTTAAGCTATAGACGGATATTAGGACAGATATTAGTGTCGGATACTGTTGCATTTATATCATAATCTCTACAGTACCTTGGACTATGAACTGGGAAAATGTTAATTAATTCAAATCTTTGTTGACATATTTACATTTTTATAGTACTTTTTTATGGGATAGGGGGGCAAACGAGAGACGGATCGCCTGATGGTAAGCGATTACCACCGCCCATGGTATGACGACACGTTTGGCGTAGCGGCTGAGCGATCGTCTTCTGCGACACGTGTTGTGGGTTCGATCCCCACACGGAGCAAATATTTGTATGATCTACAGGTAGTTGTTTCGGGTCTGGTTGTGTATGTGAGAATTTGTGTTTGTAAACGCACCCACGATACAGGAAAAAATCCTAGTGTGGGGCAACGTTTTTAAAAAGAAAAGAAAAAAAAATGGTCACGCGCTACACCATAGGAGTCACAAGTGCGTTGGCAGCCTTTTAAAGGGATTTGGGCCTCCGGTATCCTCGTTTACTCGGAGAAACACAACGTAAGCGTTGTTTCACGCCGGTTTTCTATGAGGCCGTGGTACTCCGGTTGAGCCGGCCCATTCGTGCCGAGGCATGGTCAAACAAACAAGCTTACGGCCCCAATGGTAAGTGGCAATCTCAGACTATACACGCCAGTAATACCAGTAGAATCACAAGCGCGTTGACATTATGAGACTTGAGACCTTATTTGTTAAGTTATATAATGCTCAGTAATTTCACTAGTTACATTGCCCTTCAAACCAGAACACAATAATTAGCACATTATTGCTTAGCAGCAGATTATTCGGCAACGCAATAGTTAAATCCCAGAAGAACTAGGCAGCAGAGTAAAAATGTTATAGGTAATTTAAATAAAAATATGAAGGTAATGTATATCCTATATGAATGTGATTTTAACGGACTTTTGATATTATTCGATAAGTTATAATTATTATTTAACGCCTCCTTCCTTAGATAAACTAGCATTTTACTTCGAAGCGAACCTACAAAAGGTCTGAAGGATAAAGTAGATTATCTTATATATATTTCTCAGAACGGGGCTGCAATTTTGCCAGATCAATGCCGATAGTTTGTCCCGGATCACATTGAGTGCTTACATTGACATTGGCGAACGATATACGGTGGTAATCTTCTCCCGTTCGGTTTAAAAGGGTATTATACCCCTTTAAACCGAACGGGAGAGGAAGCTGTCGTATATCATCATTTCCCAATTGCTTCAAAGAATGGGTATTCTCTATCAGTGTCATTTCGTCAGAATGTTGATAATTCCGGAGCTAGTAGAACCCAGGGAGAGAGAGATTTTCGATGAGAGGGTCAAGTCATGTTACTACCAGTGAGAAATATTTGTAAATCGACATGCTTTGACATGGCAGGTGGAACTCGCGGTGGCTCAGTGGTCTAGCGTCTGGTGTATCCAACCAGAAGACGCAGTTTCAAATCGGATATAGGTAATCTTAGCAAGGAAAATGCACAAAAAAATACAGAAAGAAAACATTTGTAAATGAATTTGTATCTGAATCATTGCAAATTTTGGTTGGCAGATGCTTTTGTATCGTCTTTTCTAAGGCATATCTCTTTAGATTTATAAGCATTTTAGCTTAGCACGAAGGGTTAACAAGAATACTAGTAATGTGCGATCCACTTTGCTTTACTAGCAAAGTTTAGAAAAAATATGAAATAAGTCGGTGCTTCCAGATAATATTATCCGTTGGTTTATTTATGTCATCCAAACAAAAACCTAAATGTGAAAATGGGAGCCAAATTAAATATTAAGAATAGGCGTGGTTGTTGACTTCATCGACAAAATAATTGAGATCTAAATGGATGCAAGATCTGTAGATAAACCTGCTCAAGATTTGACTTTGCTGCGTGTCTAGATTCGATATGGAATACCATTCATTGATGCAAGTTCTCCAGGATTTGCACCGTAATTATCCTGTGGAGAAATATCGCCTTTTGATACTCAAATTTTCCAACTGTATTAGGCTCATTATTGTTTGTAACTTCAACGCATATATTGAAACTTTGCTAGCCTGCTATTTAAGTCGGTTCCATACTGGCAATAAACCACTTATACGGTAGGTATCTCGTGACTTCGAAGCGCGTATAATAGTTAACAACTTCATTACATCTCCAAAACTTGGTAGCGTCTTCCAAATGTTGGGCCAAACATTTCCTGGATATTGGCAGACTGTTCGCCGATATCTACCAACGTCTCGGGGGAGAAGAGGGTGAAACTTTTCTTTTGCTTGTTTCAACAAAGGTTTAACACTTTTGGAACTACCTATGTACGGACCCTTTTCCATTGTGTCACAATACAATTACGCCTGTATAATCTATGACAATTTCAGAAAAGGCTGGTTGACTGATTATTTTAAATAACCTTTTACATAAAAGGACGTTATAAGCATTTTAATTTTATGCTAGACAGAGAGATCCCTATAGCATGTCATACAAATTTTATACTACCACTTATTTGCAGGAAGGGGACTTCGAGATTTTTTCTGACTTTCTCTAACTCCTAGATTACTTGAGAAATCTTTATCTAAAAATCTTTATCTAAATATTTTTTTTGAGATTACTTAACATCCTGTCCCAGTATTGTCACGTATTTTGCACCAATACGTAGCACGCACGTATTAGACATAGATCTAAGCCTCAGTCTACAACTGCATAAGGAGGTAAGAAGTATACCATGTTCACAAACAATTCGTGACCGCAATATCAATAGGTACTCTTGCACTGTAGAGGCAACCAACATTTGTCGCCAAGCGTACCGTTAGCATCGGAAATGCTATTATGCAAAACAGAAACAATTCCAGCTAGGATTCAACCACAAGAGGCAAGCATTCTTCGACTTTAGTGTTTGCTAACTTATCTACAAGAAAAGAAGTTAGTCTAGTTTCTTTGCAGGAGTTTCTCAAGTCGTTTGTGAAAATAAACAGAATAGAATATATGTTACAAACTTTTTCTGAGGTAGTTTTTAGTAGTCTGAATATTATTAACTCACTTCTGCTCGCGACTTCGTAAGCGTGGACTTCAGCATTGGATCAAACCTTCATAAAAAGTAGCATGTGTGTTATTCCAGACTTTAATCTATATCTGACCCAAATTTTATCCAGATCCATTTAGCCGTTCTGGCGTGAAAGAATAACAAACATCCATATAGGTATTCGGACATCCACACAAATTTTCACGTTTGTAATATTAAGTAGGATGGTGTAGGAAAGTAGTAGAGCGGAAGTGTTGAGCTATCTCCTATCTGCTTACTGCCGGGTCCGCGGATGAATGCTACAGCGCTCCCGTAGGCCCGGCACCAAAGTGGTGACGCGAAACGCCGAGGTTGGTTTTAGTCGGTAGATCGCACTTTTCAGAGCGGAGTCCGACACACCCCACCGCTCTCGTCGGAGTGGTGGATAGTGCATAAAGCATTTCCAACCCCGTCAACAAAAAAAAAACTACTTTCTGCTTCTTTTTATAAAATACTTTTTTAGTTTTTTTTTTAATTAAGGCAGGTAGGCAGGTTTTATTTAGTTTAATGTAAATTAAATAAAACCTGCTTAGACGCACCTCATTATGACCAAAAGTTAATCAAGTACTTATTCACTTCACGCCTTTATTCCCCCAAGAGTTAGGCGGAGGTGTACTCATTTACACCCATACTTTGACTTGAAGGAATGTTTAAATCCCATGTAATAAGGGCGAACCTATTGCCACTAACGGGGCACAATTAACAAACTCCCATAAAAAAATCTACTCGAATGGGAATCGAACACAGTATCTCTCGCACTAAAGAGCACTAGACTAATAAGGCAGTTGTAGTAGAAGTAACATAACATAACATACCATCACGCCTGTTTTCCCTGAAGGGTTAGGGAGAGGCGTACTAATGTACACCCACAGTTCGTCGGTATGTTTAGGTCCCATGTAATAGAGGGCGAGCCTATTGCTATTAACCGGCCACTAGTTTCAAACTCCGAGCTGTAACTGGGAATTTCATAGAAAAAACCCAATAACACTTTGCTCGACCTGGGAATCGAACCCAGGATCTCAAGCGTAGCAGTCGCGCTTAGGACCACTAGGCTCATGAGGCAGTTGTAGTAGAAGTACCCGTAATAAATATATTTTTCAAATCTAGTACAAAATTTACTCACCTCCAATGCCCTAGACAGGGATGCCCATATCATGAGCAGTAGGGTCACCACCACTAGCGCGTACCCGAACTTTATAATCGCCATCAAACTCTGCAACAATAAGCAAGATTACAGTGCCACGATATTTTTTTTATCACATTTTATTAACCTTTACATTATTATGTAATGCATTGATTTTTATTATAAAACAATTAATAAACTTTTTTTTAAAAGTTTAATTGTCATAAAATAATATTCAAATACGTTGTAAAATAGTTTTTAGAATAAATGAATAATAAGAACCATAAAAAATGCATTATTAATATTTTTATTTCTAGGATAAAGATATTTCGAATAGGAGCGTATATATGTTCCTTTATATTCGTAATAGCTTTTATGTTGATCATTTTACAAATTATAATTTATATCACAAATCCAAATTGAAAAGGCAATGCACTGTACAAAATAATAAAAACACGTGCCGACTCCAAGCACATACCATAAACAACAATAATAAATTTATAAAAACAACTTAACTACACCGATAAGTAGTTATGCGATAAAATAATAACAAATAAATTTTAACTACATTATTAACATTACATTACATTTTTAATAGCTCAGTCAGTAGTAGATATAATAAATACGAGGAAACACTACCAAAACAACAGATAAAAGACCAAATAGGTTCATTAATTGCTTTTTTTTCTTTAGTTATTTTATTAAAAAAGTCATTTTTTTTTTTATGGAATAGGGGGGCAAACGAGCAAACGGATCACCTGATGGTAAGTGATAACCGCCGCCCATGGACACCCGCAACACCAGAGGAGTCGCAAGTGCGCTGCCCGCCTTTAAAAGGGTTTGGGCCTCCGGTAACCTCAACTCACTCGGCGAAACACAACGCAAGCGTTGTTTCACGCCGGTTTTCTGTGAGGCCGTGGTATCACTCCGGTCGAGCCGGCCCATTCGTGAAACCTGCCTGCTACTACATACAGTCTGCCCGTGACCATGGACGCTGTAAAGGATCCAAATCTTCGGGATTTGATGTTATTATGATAAATGATATTTATTTCTGTAAATAGATCTTTTAAAGACACTTTTACAAGTCAATGTTTTACATTTTTTTGCATTTTTTTTGCATTTTTTTTTGCATTTTTTTTGCATTTTATTAATATAACGCAATAAAATCCGTAAAGTTGTTTTATTTCAATACGTCTAATATTTGCGTAAGCTTCAGAAATCAGTAAAAATAATCTAATAATAGGTACTATTGAAAGAGGTAAAGATTTCAGTATGTATACATCTAAGTATGTTTATCGGAAGCACATAGTTAATCCCTGTAACTAGATTAAACCCGATTCTGTAACTTATTTCACCAAAATCTAAACTATCCTTGGAATAAACTATGTTTTATTATAATTACATCGAGGGAATTGAAGCTACTTTATTATTAGTTTCACATATAACATTCTCCGCATCAAAAACCATTAAATACTTTATGGCTATTACAATATTAATCTTATTCCCGTACCCGGAACGAACTGCTAACGCTAATTATAGCTAAAACTCTCGCAAATTGACATGGGTAATTCTCATGAGGTGTAATTTATTGGTAATAGATGTGGGCCTCATGATGGATGAAGGTTAAATTATATTTCAGTGTTGTCTTTGGAAATACAAAGGCTAATCCTTCAAAGACACATTAATTGAATCAAGTACCAATACTACCAATATGGGCATTGATAGCCTAGTGATATAACCATTGGACTGCCAAGTCA
Source organism: Acronicta leporina (assembly GCA_947256265.1). NCBI lineage: Eukaryota > Metazoa > Arthropoda > Insecta > Lepidoptera > Noctuidae > Acronicta > Acronicta leporina. Next base: position 3,269,765 of record OX366523.1, read on the forward strand.
AAGTTCTCGAGTTCGAATCTAAGGCACGCACCTCTGACTTTTCGAAGTCATGTTAATTATCACGCACTTAGACGGTAAAGGAAAACATAATGAAGAAACTTGCATGCCTGTGAGATTTTCTCGACGGCGGCGGCGTGTGAAGTCTGCCAACCCTTATTAAGCTAGCTTGGTGCACTATAGCCTAATGCACGTCAATGGTCTCCTCTCATTCTGAGAGGAGACCCGTGCCCAGCAGTGGGACAGTATATGGGGTGATAATTATGGCATCATTATTATCATCATAATCAGAAAAACCAAAGTTGTCGACATAACGCACCGAATTAGCAAGCTGATGTGGAGCTGGCCGAATACGTAGCGCATACTCCATCTTGCTCTCGGGCAAGATGGAGTGATGATTTGCCAAATTTTGCTGGCGGAAACAGAAAAGACAGGGTGAAACGGTAGGAGACCCGTGCCTAACAGTGGGACAGAATAATGGGTTGATTAAGAATCAAGAACCAGCTAGGTTACTTTTTTTGGCTGATTTGTCAGCAATATTTCTTTCAGATTTCTAAAGCTGTAGGTAAAGTGCGATAATGTTAATTTTGCTTATCATAGTAACTAATATAATATGGATCAAAATTCTGACGGAATTATGGACAAGGCAGTTGAAAGGCAAGAAGCAGATCACTTGCTAACGAAAAGAGCAAAACACAGGCCTAGATGACACTGCATTGACCGAAAAGTTACTTAAATAAACCCTAAATTTGATACTTTATTATGTTATTTGTCCTCTCTCATCATCCTCCTTTCCTTATCTCAATTTACTTGGGGTTGTTTTCCTTCCAATTATCTCTATCAGCCATCATATAATCATTCGTTTCCTTTGTAGCCACATCATCTATCACAGAGTCCAGCCATATTTTCTTTGGTCTCTTATTTGTCCTCTCTAGGGGATAGAATTCGCAACGAAGTTATCCATTAGAGACTTGCGAAAGGTGCAGCTGAAGGTCGAGCTCTGTGGAGTTTACTAAAAGAAACCTACGTCGAGCAATAAAATAAAATAATGAGGGAATCCTTGAATGTATGGATGATAACATTTTGAAAAAAAATTGTCAATAATGTCTGCGTACGTTCGGTCAAGAGAATCGTTAACCACGTTTCGTAAAATTTTACAAGACAAGCTTATATAATGTAGCATATTTTTCACTAACTTTAGGTGTAGTGGAAGCTAATAAAGCAATTTCTTCGTCGACTGTACACAAATTCAGACTCATAAATTCGTTGAGGAGCGAGTGTGGAGCCAGCGCGGTTGAATGTGACGCTGCTATTGATCCACCAGATTTTTATGAATAACAAGATTATCCTTGAGATAAGTCGCCATGCTAAACGGTTCTCGAAATATTGCATACATCTGCGTGAATTTAATTTAATTTTGTTTAATGTACATCTGATACAATTGTCCATAATATTTTGTTCAATTACCAACCTAAATGAAACCTCTAACAATGGAAGGGTTTGTGAACATGTAATAACCACATTAAATTGCAGAAAAACCATTTTCCACGGATTTTGTCGTGATATATTTATAAACATTCAGGGTCACGGTGACCATGGACGCTGTGAAGAGACCTTTACTGTAGGTGGGATTATTGAATTTAAACATTCCAATCCAACGTTAACCTATAGGTACTTCTTGTACGGGCGGTTCAATTTAGAGGTTAGCCCTAGACTGTCTACAATTGACAAAAATATCGCAATACTTATATGTAAATAAATTAAATACTATAAATATCTCAATGCTGAAATTATTCTGCCAATTTCTTTATGAGATATTATTCTCGAACTTTTATTCAAAAGGTATGAGGTGCAATAATGATAATATCAATTGGTATTTGGAGACGGTCAAAGCAAGACACCCATTTCACGGCATTCCCGTAAGAGGCAATCCAGAAATTACTTCACATGTTAGGGGGGGGAAGGGTCGCCGATATTTGACATTGTGTGTTACAAGAGTTGGGAGGGATCTTTGAGTTTGTGATGTCACATGTAAAAATATAAATTGAAAAAAAAATCGTGTTACGTAATATGGATGACCCATATCCACAGTTTAAACATCATTTGAATACTCCTCCCTCCATTTTTTTTTTTAATTATGGTTATGGCGCCACACTTTTTGTGTATTCGCCAGTGTCAAGTATTAGAATAATCAAGTAGTTAATATTTCCCATCATGGGATTGTATTATGGCACCACACTTTTTGTGTTCGCCAGTGTCAAGTATAATGTTCAGTTGCCCCAATAAAACGGTAGAAACTTTATTGAGGCGTCGATGGAATTTAGGTCTGAACCCAAAAAGTCACGATTTTCAATTTTATATCATTTGCCTACACTCTCATACGTTCACGAACACTTAATGGTTAATTATCCACCATAATTACACATTAAACTTCGGAGAAATTCAAGTTTTGAAAAATAATTATAAAATCGACCATATTGTGCACTTTTCATTTTCCCGCCTAAACTCCTCCCTCCATTTATTGATCTTTATTTAAGGAACCATAGAGCACCCCTCTCGGAATATTTTTTCTTTCTTATTATGACTGAAAAGAACCTCTTTGTTAAAAAAAAAAAGGCTTTTTTCACGAATGGGATAAGCTGGGATTTAAAGCTTTCTGAGACGGTTTCGATGTAAAGAAAGATAATGGTCATGTAAATGATGTCTCCTCAGAAATATTATGAAAATGTGATGTCTATGGGAAAAGGGTTGTTAATATGAGTTAATATGATGATAATGAGTGACCGTTTTAATATGATCCTAGGTTCATTCATTTCATTTATTTCAGGTTTGATTTGCAAAGCCTTTCGCACATTTGTGATGCACAATTTCGCCAATTAGTTTACCTCTTTGTTTAAAATACTATGTGCGTCTTGTCTATGTAAATAAATTTATATTTTCTTTCTTTTTTTCTTGCTCTCTTCAAATTGTTGGTTTTTCTATGAAATTTCCAGTAGCAGCCAGTAGTTTGGGTTTGTATCCGGGCTCGCCCACTATTATTATGTGCTAAACATACCGGCGAGATGTGGTGTACATTAATACACTTCTGCATAACCCTACGGGGAATACAGGCACAATTGAAGGCACAACACAATTTGAAACAGGAAAATGCTTCCGGCGTACATGAAAAATCCTCTGAAAATTTCAAATAAATCCGCCATCAAATTCTGGGTCTGGATTTATCGCTAATACATACATATTTGGACGAAAATATGTACGCGAATATCAAAACATTTTATCCTCCAGCAATATTGTTGCCCAAAAATACACACGGCATGTAGAAAATATTTCAATACTAGAGCAATTTGCGTATTTTGACATGGTGTGACGATATGTTGTGAAAGAATTTCTCTCATTGGAGACCCGCCTTTATAGTTATACCTCATTGCTAAACTATTTCAATTTGAGACATGACTCATGTTTGAAATTGGAACACCTGAGCCGAATGGTCGAAGTTCAAAATTTGAAATTCAACGACATTTTGCCGGAAGGGTGCACCCAGTCCGTTTAAGCATGGTTTAAGCTTTCCGTCACAAATTCATATGACAGATTAATTTATTTACTTTATAGCCAAAGCCGCTTCATCAATATGTAGATGCATACAGTAATATTCGATATCCGGTATGAATAATTTCGCGTTCATTTTCCAAAATAAGCTGCTTTCATTTGGAATTCCACGTGCATATACCTTATTTCCGTCAACAGGCGACCAATTGTGAGGCAGGCAAGATATTTTGTTATGCACATAGCACCAGCGATACAATTTTCAATCTTATTCCTCTGATATATAGTTAAGTATCGGGTGGGGAATTTTAGCAACATTTTCCAATGCGGCCAACACGATTCAATATAGTTATTTGTTGTGAAAATCGAGGCATGCACTGCGGTCGCCATATTTTTCATTTTCCCGCGGGATGTGGGGAAACATTAATGTGAGTTAAAAATTACCACTGATTCTAGGAAAATCCGGAGCCGTGGACATTATATGGGCCACTATAGAGGCCAGTGGGAAATGCCATGAAAATTCTTAATGCTAGCTGGCAAGCTATAGGTACAGTCAGAACGAAACTTCCCTAATTATGCTAATATTAAAAAGGGGAAAAATTTTATAGTTATTTAGTGAAGGAAAAAATCGACTTGAATTAGGTACGAACTTACGTTCGTAATTCAATTACGAACTTGCGTTCGTACTTCGATACGAACTTGCGTTTTCTGGTTAGAAAACATAAGCAAAAATATACTGTTTTACACTGTCATCTTATTTATAGGTATGTCAAAGTAGATATAGGTACTTAATATAAAAAAATAAAACACATCGTTCCTTTTTTTTTAAAGCTTACTAGCAATGTGGATCGCACATTACTAGTATATAAAAAAAAACACTTCGATTTTAGGTAAATGCTTCGCAAAACACAAAAACATCTATTATTTTTCAGTCCATACAAATATTTCGTCCAAAAAGGTACATACTCGTAGGTATGATAATTAATTTCGTTTATCACCTCATATTTTATCGGATTAATCCTTCGTTAGCATTTCCTAGTATTTTATTATCTGTGGCATTTCCATAAATAACCGTATCTACGCTAGGTGAAAATTAATACCAATTCTATTATGGCATATAAATAACTACCTCATTAGCCTAGTGGTCCTAAGCGCGATGCTGTTACGCTAGCTAAGTTCTGGGTTCGATTTCCAGGTCAGAGAGCAGTGTTATTCTTTCTATGAAATTTTCAGTAACGGCTCGGAGTTTGCATTTGTGCCCGGTTAAGAGGCTCGCCCCCTATTAGATAGGACTTAAACATATCAAACTGTTTCTATACATTAGTACGCCTCTGCTCAACCGTTCGGGAATACAGGCGTGATGGTATGTTTTTTTAAAGTTACGGAATAACTAGGTACTTTAGAATATAAATTTTGAAGATAGTAGGACTCCGCTTCTGTAGCCTGCGGGCTTAACCAAGTTTAGAAAATGAATGGGAAGTACATATCTATAACGATAAGTCACGTGGTCAGGATGTCGTGACAGCGCTACAGCAATAATGTGCTTATATTTTTGTGTTTCCATTTGAAGAGTGGTTCCAGTTTTATGTAGCCAGTGTTTTTGGACTTGGAGTTGATTCCATCAAGTCCAAGTTCAAATGTTTTTATTTCAAACTAGCTTTTGCTTCGCTCGCGCACGCTATATTAGATTAGAAATGGATTCCAAAAATAATTTAACAAAATCCAGCAGTGATGATCTCGTCTTTGTATGGACCTCTATACATCAGAGAGGTCAAGCTGTATCTCAAGATCCGTTAAATTAATTGAGATAAAAATTTTACCAGTTTTTAAGTTAGGGCATGTACTTTCTAACAGTGATAACAAAATTAAAATATTTTCAGTAGTTTTTGCTCCAACCCGTAACAGACAGACAAACAGACAATTTTAAAAATCACATTTCTGGATTCGGAGACTTTCATTTAACCCACCAGTTTTTTTTATTCTTCCATGTACAGACAGCTTTATTACAATTTTATAATAGTACAGATACCTAAGCTTTTACAAGCGTTTATGAAACGTTATGATTCTAGAATCATAACGTTTCATAAACGTTTGATTCTGGAATGATAATGAACGGTGATCCTATGGAGAAGAACGCGGCAATAAACTCTACTCTACTCTACACTCTTTTAAAATAAATTATGTTACAATCTTCACTGGTAGGTACAATATTGCGATAACAAGATGTGTGGACTTCGAAGTAATTATCGAGCGTACCTATCAACAACTGTATCGTTACGTTATGAGGGGTTTTTACAAGGAATATTTACAAACAAATAACATCAGTTCCAGTTAATCAGTCAGTTCCAATTAAATATCTTCACAAATAAATTACAATCTATCTTCTATACTAATATATAAAGCTGAAGAGTTTGTTTGTTTGTTTGCTTGAACGCGCTAATCTCAGGAACTACTGCTCCGATTTGAAAAATTCTTTCAGTGTTAGATAGCCCATTTATTGAGGAAGGCTATAGGCTATATATCATCACGCTACGCGGACGAAGTCGCGGGCAGAAGCTTGATATCTAATTTAATATATTTCGTTCCACTACTAGAAAAAAAAAACCTACATTTAGGGCCTGTTTCACCACCTCCGGATAAGCACTATCAACCAGATAAATTCAAAATTGGAACAGAATTTGTATGTATTTTGTGTCAGATAATTTACTTTTTTTAGGGCGGTGAAACCGGCTCAAAATACACTAGCATTCTAATATCACTCATAACATATTATACTAACAAACAAAAATAATAAATCTAATCTAGTTTATAATAAGAATCATAGCTCAAAAACAACTAATTTAAGGTCAAGGTCGCAAATCTACAACTGAGCCTATAAAACATTTTATCTGTCATCATGCACACTTACCATGTTTTTGGTTGTAAGTGCAATCCCTCATAAACCCCGTACATTTGGGTCGCCCGATGATATTGGGGTACTCACTCAATTATAATAAACACTTACACACAGCACTTGAGTAAATTTACGTAACGCTAGTGCTGTAATAAACTGGGTTATTACTATTGATTCTCGGTAAAAAGAGATGCCTATGCCTATTTTTTATTTGGAACGAAATGGAATACATATAATTGAAAATAGTTATTTTTATATGTACTTATATGAAAACTAATTTCGGTTTTGTAAGCTATATATACATGGGGCACACTAAAAGTTTTGCACTTCTAGCTAATCGGAACTATTTGAATTTCGAATGTTATATTTTTTTAAACGTTGCAACCTTCTTAGTAATAAAAAAAAATTGACGGGAAATCATTTGTTTTCCCAGGGTGTTAGAAAAAAATCGCGAAAGACGACCTAAAAGCCGCGTTCTCCTACATCATGACAACCATGACAACGCTTCTTCACACACGGCCAACAAAACAAAGTCATTTTTATCTTCCGAAAAAGTACAACTCGTCACCCATCATGCGCATAGCCCCGAGCTAGCACCCTGTGATTTCTATATTTTCCCCAAAATCAAAGATTTGATGAGAGGTTTCACTTTTACCAACTCCGAAGAGGCAGTGATAGCGTTCAATCAACACGTAGAAAACATGCCTTCAGATCTGTGGTCCTCCTGTTTTAAAAAATGGTTCGATCGCATGAAAAATGTTTAAAATGTAAAGGAGAGTATTTTGAAAAGCAATAAACATAAAATTTTGGTTATAACATGTTGCTTTTTTAAGTTGCGCAAAACTTATTGTGTGACCTACGTATTAGATGTCTGTTCATACAGAAACTAAAACATTCTTGTGTGTTTGTTCACATATCACGCAATAACTACTGCATAGAATTGAATGCAGTTTTCACTTTTAATGATTTAAAATCTGGTGTATATTTCAGTTCGATAAGAAGTCCTTTTGGGACGTGACTCTAAATCTTAAAAGCGGGGATCAATATGTCCTTTAATATCACCGACCAATTTTCTGTTACATATTTCGGAAATACCATAAAAAATTCATCTCTCCTACAAAATGAAGCACAAACTGAAAAGTAAGTAAGTACCTATAAAAATAAGAGTGTCATCCATCATTGAAATCTTAGTATTATTTTGTTCTTAATTTGATATTTGTGATGATAATAATAATTATAACTCTAATTGGTTTTGAACCTTTAAAAATAAATAAATAAATGAAAAAATTGCAGAACTAAAATAATAATTATTAAATTACCATCATTATGTACCTTCTTTTGAATGGGTATACCCTTTCAAACAACCATGTACCTATCATCAGACATACGTAAAAGTTTAAAATTTGTTCATAAATTTGAAACTTGGAATAAAACATGAAAATGTCAACCTATTTAATGTAGTCCAATATTAGGAGCGAAGAAGAATAAATAGTAATCTCCGAATGATATTGCATTTTCCCGTTTCGTTTCACCGAAAAACGGCTCATTCGAATATTTATGAGAATTGTAAATTAAAACACGAATTTTATCCTGTTTCATCTTTCTTTTATTACAAAATAAATTAATTCGTCGAACAATAAACAAGAAACCGCAGTACCTACCTAAATTAAAAAAATTGTTCGTCTCAAAAGATTTTTTAATAAGGGTTTATTTTTATATGGAATATACTTAAAGTTATTTTCAAAATAAGGCTGTGTAGGGATTGCTATATATATTTATGTTTAATCATCAGAAAGAAGTACCTAATATTGCACGTGAAGAGACAGCTAATCATTTGGAAAAAAAAGCGTGTTGTTGAGATCAACAAAACCAAGTACTGGTGGCGACTGGTAGGATCTAATGATCCGCTTAAACCTATATACATCATCCGCGCCAATCCTGCCGCGCGTGATCGGAGCGTGTTGTGGCAACCTTCCTTAGTAATAAAAAAATATTGGCGGGAAATCATTTGTTTTCCCAGGGTGTTAGAAAAAAATCGCGAAAGACGACCTAAAAGCCGCGTTCTCCTACATCATGACAACGCTTCTTCACACACGGCCAACAAAACAAAGTCATTTTTAGCTTCCGAAAAAGTACAACTCGTCACCCATCCTGCGCATACCTAGCACCCTGTGATTTCTGTATTTTCCCCAAAATCAAAGATTTGATGAGAGGTTTCACTTTTACCAACTCCGAAGAGGCAGTGATAGCGTTCAATCAACACGTAGAAAACATGCCTTCAGATCTGTGGTCCTCCTGTTATAAAAAATGGTTCGATCGCATGAAAAAATGTTTAAAATGTAAAGGAGAGTATTTTGAAAAGCAATAAACATAAAATTTTGGTTATAATATGTTGCTTTTTTAAGTTAGGTACGCAAAGCTTATTGTGTGACCTACGTATTACATGTCTGTTCATACAGAAACTAAAACATTCTTGTGTGTTTGTTCACATGTCACGCAATAACTACTGCATAGAATTGAATGCAGTTTTCACTTTTAATGATTTAAAATCTGGTGTATATTTCAGTTCGATAAGAAGTCCTTTTGGGACGCGACTCTAAATCTTAAAAGCGGGGATCAATATGTCCTTTAATATCACCGACCAATTTTCATTTACATATTTCGGAAATACCATAAAAAATCATCTCTCCTACAAAATGAAGCACAAACTGAAAAGTACTATAAAAATAAGAGTGTCATCCATCATTGAAATCTAAGTATTATTTTGTTCTTAATTTGATATAATCGTACGTATACGTAATCTCCGAATGATATTGCATTTTCCCGTTTCGTTTTACCGCAAAACCGCTCATTCGAATATTTAATATGAGAATTGTAAATTAAAACACGAATTTTATCCTGTTTCATCTTTCTTTTATTACAAAATAAATTAATTCATCGAACCATAAACATGAAACCGCAGTACCTACCTAAATTAAAAAAATTGTTCGTCTCAAAATATTTTTTAATAAGGGTTTATTTTTATATGGAATATACTTAAGGTTATTTTCAAAATAAGGCTGTGTAGGGATTGCTATATATATTTATGTTTAATCATCAGAAAGAAGTACCTAATATTGCACGTGAAGAGACAGCTAATCGTTTGGAAAAAAAAGCGTGTTGTTGAGATCAACAAAACCAAGTACTGGTGGCGACTGGTAGGATCTAATGATCCGCTTGAACCTATATACATCACATAAAGGTACCTACTTGAAGTGCGTCAATTCCCGTCAAGTAAGACTATTGTGCAAGCCATTACTAAATAATTATGATTTGACATGACATTTTCATTTCACAATCATTTGATGACATTTTCTTGTGCGGGTTACGTGAGGCTCGCACAGTTTGGTCCTTCGAGCCGGATCAAACTGTGCGAGCCTCACGTAACCCGCACAAGAAAATGTCAGAATGTCAGGGTAGATTAGTTAGAGAGATTTTTGTCAATAATATACGTCAGTTCGAGTTGAATGCCTTTAATGCACTGTCAAAACATGCGCTAATACATATAAAAATTAGGTCGGTTTTGCAATCCGACTCGACAACGACAAAATGCTAAATCATAATTATTTAAGTAAAGGCTTGCACAACTATTACACGTTCGAGTCCGTAGAAATAAAGAAAATAAGAATTTACCGCAAACTTCTTGCTGAAACCTATACGCGTTAACGCACCTACGAGTTTTTGAGCTAAAAGAAGCCTTTAGCAATAACGATTGAATCTAAAATTGAATAAAAAATGAGGACTATCTGACGTCCGGCCCAAATTAATTAATTCAATTCAAATGTTCTCCAGTGGTCCGCAATCAACCCCTAGCATTCTTTTACATTTTAATAAATACATCATTCTATTCGTTGGGGTGAGGAATCTATATCCATATCCATATCTATACTAATATATAAATCTGAAGAGTTTGTTTGTTTGTTTGCTTGAACGTGCTAATCTCAGGAAATACTCGTCCGATTTGAAAAAATATTTCAGTGTTAGATAGCCCATTTATTGAGGGAGGCTATTGGCTATATATCACCACGCTAAGACCAAGTAATTCCACGCGGATGAAGTCACGGGCAGAAGCTAGTTCACTATATTTCCCCATAGGGCTCTATGTAGTAAGAGACGAAATACATTGTTAGTGTAGGTATAATGCGATTTTTATTCAATGTGTGGCAGTGACGCGGCAGTCGTCGTCCACTGCCGCGTCACTGCCACACGAATGAAAGTTGTATATTTACAAGCCCACGCACACATAGGGCCGCGCGCACATAGGAATTCATATTTTTTTTGAATATTGTTTAGAATTTTGTTTTGGCAGAGTTTTTCGCAAACGCTCTACTGGCAGACGATAATATTCGCGAGAACGACAGATTGCGCACCATGTTGAGCACGCTGCGCAACCGAGTTGTGCCCGTGCTCAACAGCTGGGTCCACACCGGACGATACATCGCGCTCCGGATCGACCGCGGCAAGTAGCGCGCGGGATCACGCGCGGCACGTCTACACCGACCGCGCCAATCCTACCGCGCGTGATCGGAGCGTGTTGGATCGTGTGGTGTAGAACCGGCCTAACGAGCGCACCGACAAGACGAGGATCACGAGCCGAAGTGATGTATCTTGAAAAGACTAGAGAGCGGTACCGCTCCGCACTGCCGGCTACGGCTGGTTGAAGGACTCGTACAAGTTCTTCGAGTACCAATGTTCCAACTCGGTGACGGTTTGGAGCAAAGTGCGCACGACCAATCCGCACGTAGGTATTCTAGTTGACGTTTGATGATAACAATAAAAAAAATATTTTTATCACAACATGTTTTTTGTTTTTAACGTTAGACTTGTTATTTGTAGATTACATTGGATACCGTCTGTGTAGTCAGATTTTTTGCTGTAGTAATAACAATCAGACGAGATAAGAAGGCTACACAAGGCGAGCTACAGAGAGATCGTCTTCGTCTCGTCATTCGTTCGTCGTCTTTCAGTGGTGTACCTAGGTACATATTACTGTAAAATTGTTCCACATGGCGTCCTCGGTGAACATGATAGTTCTGTTAACATTTATGGTGATGGTGCTCGAGTACCAATGTGCCACTACGAAATCGATTGCTTACACATGGGTGTCCAGGACGACGGACGGCGAGCCGTGTCTGAACACTTGCAAAGGCGGCACCTGTTACTACAACAAACATCTCGATGAGAAGGCGTGCACTAGGGACGAGCTGGCTGGAGTTCCGATCGTCTTCACCGTGTCCGGTTCGGAGTGCCTGAGCAACTGTGCAAAGTTTGACAACACCGACTACAATTGGTGTTATACGACCGAGAGCTACAATTGGGACTATTGCAATCCGAAGGTGCGATCCAGGCTAGATTATCGAGGACGCACCATATACGGCGATCAATGTGTAAATAATTGCAACAGACTGTGCCACACTCAGGATGCGTTTCATGTGGAATGTATTAGGGCTGCAACAGTGCCTGTTCAGTCGTGCCGGGCTATTTTCGCTAACATCACCGTCTCTTCAGGGGTTAGGGCGCGACGCGCACCCCGGTCACCTTTAGACATTGTATTCTCGAGCTCGTCGACATATTGCACACCGGCGTGCCTCTTACGCGTTCGCGACGGTGCCGACGGCGAAACTCTGGCAAGAATGAATCAAATTTTGGCGTCCACGTACACATTCCCCGTGGAGACGATAACCGTCTTTCCGTCCGGATCGCCGTACACTTTTGTCGCCACACGCAACGAGACCAATTCGCTGGGCGTGCAGGTTTATCTACCGCTGGTGGTGAGAGCGACCCTCCGGAGACCGACGGCGTCTCAGCGCACCTCCGACGATATACCCGCGGAGGCGGTAGCCAACACTGCGAACATGTACGACGGCGACACGAGAGGTCGCGACACTGGACACATCATAGCGTTCGTGAACGGAGGCACTCGTGACCTGTTCAATTTTGTATCTCAAACGGCCGCAACGAACAGAGGGCCGTACAAGGTTTTGGAGACCATAATCAAGGAATGGCTCAACTCCAACTTGGGCTATGTCGAGATGTCAGTGGTCATATCGTACGCAGGCACCACACCCACGGAATTTGCCGTGAAATTGAAATTTTTCAACAACGACGATAGCGTACACAGCGATTGTTTGGACGTTATCATTAAAAATATTTAAAATATCCACATATCTACCTACCTAGCCACATTGCATAGAAACTAATATTTTTTATATAATATTTGCTTTAGAATATTGTGTGTATCCAGGTGTTAAATAGTAATATAGACGTGTTGTTGGTTTGATGGTCTTTATATTACTGTCTTAACTTACACTAAGCCTTAGGCCCACTTGCACCAACTTTTTAAATGTGTTTAAATCGTATTAAAACATGAAATTTCTATGAAAATTTGTGTTTAAATACAATTTAAATATATTTAAGAAGTTGGTGCAAGTGGCCCTTAAACTAATACATAAAAGGTAAGGCGAGCTACAACACTACACCTTCCCGGTAATTTAAAAAAAAACATGAAGTAATTTTTTACAAATAAAGTTATACCTACTATACTTATATCCTTATCCTAATTTAACAAAACAAAGTTATTTTTAATTGGTTCATTTTTCCAGTATGATTTTCAGTTCTATCATCAATCTCTACTCATATATTTTTATAATCCTAATTAATATTTATTTTAAGAACACAAATAATAATAAAACTAACTAACGATATACCTACAATATTAATGCCATTTTAAGACACACTGTTGACAATATTTATATAATGAATTTCTTTTTAAACTATAGATACTAATTACTGTTGTAGTTCAAAATCTATTTAAATTAGGTAATGTAGTCAACCGCATTTCCATAATTATTAAAAATATTGAAATTATCTCGTCAATCTTAATAAACCCTTAGAACCCCAGCAATACAATTGTGAAAACTACATGTTGTAGTTTTTGCGTGATGCACGTACAAACATACAGACAGACAGATATACAAAAATTGTTTATTGGCTTCTGTTGCTCAAATAAAGCAAATCAGTTTTTCTTCAATATCTGTAATGTACAGACATCGACCCGTTACAATTTTATTATAAGTAAAGTATAGATAAAGAATTCCAGACTAGTGACATTCTGCGTCACGAAGAGATGAAAATGTATCGAACTGACATTATCATGTGAATGAAGAGAGCGTTTGCAAATGTCAATCCCATACATTTTCAAAGCTTACGGGACATATGAACGCCCACAGAATGTTATTTAGCTATCTAAGGCTATCCATGGCCGTGCATAATTGATATATTTTTGGCTCGGGCGACGTACTTTGAATACCTCGCTACGTTCAGGATTCTACTAAAGAATCCCTCACTTCGCTCTGGATTCAAAAAAGCGCCCTCGCCATAAAAGTATTATTTTGCTCCCTTATGATACCTACAATCTACTATTGCGCCCGAGTGATACACTCTACTTTTCATCACCCTTTAGGAGAAAATAAAAGGCGCCTCATATTTTAACATACAGTTACAACTACATTGAAATTCAATAGTACCTATCTAATAATAAAATAACTAAAAACTTATGTTTACATTTGAGACATTTTCGCATTTTTCAAAACAAAACCATGAATTTCTAACAATCCCAGTAGTTCAGTAGTTGGCGCGTTTTTAATTTGATTCCTTTTTGTTTTTTATTCAACCGGAGCGGCGGCGGCGGCGCGACTATGGGCTGTCGTACCAGCCAGTCTTTATTCAAACAATATTTGCGTTTGATTTCTTTGGCGCTGAACACTAAGATGTTCCAAATTCAAAAAGTGCGCCGCAAAGTTTATTGAGGCGCACTTATAAAGAGGATTAAAAACTCATTACTGCCCGCTAAAAGTTTCTTATAGAAAAGACTACCTTTGGGTGCACTTAAAGGCGAACCAACTCCAACCAAAAGAACCAAAGAAGCTACTATTTCTAATTTATAAGTAACTTTTACCGTAACCATGTATGTACAACTTCAGAGCGGCACAGTTATATCGTCGGAACTATACTTGCACACAGAAATACATAATGAAAGTATATTTCTGCTACACAGGCTATTTTAGTTACCTACAGCGTTATTCCGTTCAAATTTCAATAGACTTTCATTTGGAGCGCGCCCTCACTCACTTCAATCTTTTTGTTGCTTCGGACACAAAAAGGAAATGCTTTTGTTACTGTAAAGCAGTGAAAATACAGACTTGATCTGACATATACTATTCTTTTTCGAAATTAGTGTTCGGAAAAGCCCGAAAAATCCTTGAAGAATATTTTACTTAAAAGCTTTTGAAGCGGCGGTAGCCTAATGGCTAGGGCGTCGGACTTGCGATCATGTGGTTACCGGTTCGAAACCCACCAATTGTACCTCCGACGTAAACCCACTCGTAACACAAGCATTTTAGCTTAGCACGAGGGGTTAACAAGAATACTAGTAATGTGTGACCCACATTGCTAGTAAGCTTTTTTTTTAAAAAAAAAAAAGATACGCACTTTTAATGAATTTCGCACGTTTCTTTACTTGATTCTGATAATTTAGATATAAAAAAGATATTAATTCTTGAAATGAAACTACTTTTTACGGATTTTATCGCGTTATATCGATATTATTTAAATCTCGACGTTTCGGATCCTTTACAGCATCCATGGTCACTGGTAGACTGATGTGTTGGATAGCACAATGCTAAAATTACTAACAGCTACCTTACATTTTTGTTAATTATTAGCGGTCTGATTCACGCAGAATGAGCTCACCGTGTCCTTTGGTCTTAAATGCAAAAAAAAAGTATATAAGTACTATATCCATTGTCTAGTACCCATAGTACAAGCTCTGCTTAGTTTGGGACTAGATGGTGCTATGTAAAAATGTCCCAGAATATTTATTATTTTATTATTTAATATCAATATAACGCGGTAAAATCCGTAAAAAGTAGTTTCATTTCATAACACAGACACTGTTCAAGTCCCTGTCACAGTCGGTTTCATTTAAAGTAATGAGAGCACAAGACTCCACGGCATCAGCATTCAGTACGTGTTTACTACTACTACTACATTCATGTTACGTGAGTATGAATGAATATATTTAATAAAATCAGTTCAGTCTGAATTCCCAGCGCTTTACACACCAGAGATGGCACGGGCCGTAGGATAAGCATAGCTTATAGTTGTAGACATACTGCAGCCAGTTAGGTCTTATAAGCCGTAAGGACGTGGCCTCTGACACTATAAGCCTTCTCTGTGGATTTTAGTGAATTTGAAAAGCCAGTAAAATCAGATTTCGTATTTCAAAAATCAATTCGAAAATCAAATTGCTTGATATTTTTATATTGAAATAAAACCAAGGAAGTTTTTATGGGATTGGGGAGCATACGAGCAGATGGATCACCTGATGGTAAGCGATTACCGCCGCCCATGGACACCCGCAACACCAGAGGAGTCACAAGTGGTTTTCACACCGCCCGCAAGTTTTCTGTGAACGTGAGACCGTGGTGGTATCACGTTGACCCTCCTACGTTAAACGGAATACGGATTTTACACAAATATAACGCGATCAAATCTGTAAAGTGATTTTATTTAAATTTATCTTATATTCGCAATGATATTGTTTACAAAAGACTAAGGGCCACTTGCACCAACTTCTTAAATGTGTTTAAATTGTATTTAAACACAAAATTTGTTATGAAAAGTCGTGTTTAAACACAATTTAAACGTATTTATAAAGTTGGTGCAAGTGGCCCTAAGTTTTTATGTGTATTGTAAAACGTAGGAACTATGCTAAAAAATCTAAAATTATACATTTTGTGAAAATATAATCCCTTACCTTAATATGTAAATTTGCAATAGAAAAACTAACTCACTTAGCTAGTGAAGTTAAAGTAGTAGAAGTCTTGATGTTAGTCGATAGTTGACTCGTAGAATAAAAAACGAAACGTAAGGTAAAGTAGGTAGGTACATCGGGGACGCAATTATTCAATTCAATTGCAATACAACCCAGAACTATAATAATTGTGAGCGTGGAATTACCATACAGGATGTAACATAACATAACATACCATCACGCCTATATTCCCCAAATGGTTAGGCAGAGGCGTACTAATGTACACCCACAGTTCGCCGGTATGTTTAGGTACCATGTAATAGGGGGCGAGCCTATTGCCATTAACCGGGCACAAATTCCAAACTCAGAGCTGCTACTGGGAATTTCATAGAAAAACCCAATAACACTTTGCTCGACCTGGGAATCGAACCCAGGACCTCTAGCGTAGCAGTCACGCTCAGGAACACTAGGCTAATGAGGTAAACAGGATGTAGGTATTCAATTATTTAAAAAACTATGCTAGGAATGACCATAGTAGGTACCTTATATTACTAATTTGTAACGGACAGTCAGTCAGACAGACAGTCAGTCAGTTAGTCAGTCACTCAGTCGTCAGTCAGTCGGTCAGTCTGTAATCATAACGCGATCAATTCCGTGAAAAATCATTGATATTTCCTTGGCAGAATTTACGAGACCATATAGGTATGTACACAACTTATTAGAGTACCTACTTATAATATATACGTATTTATTTAGAAGTATTTTAATCGTATCCTCCGGATAACACTTTTTGGAATGGTTCACTGAGAGACTCAGCTGAGAGATGAAATGTGTACCTAAGCATGAAAAATGTCCGACTACCTATGTATATTATACAGTATGATAGGAAAACACACACACCCACACAAATTTTCAGGAAATTATGGTAATTTTATATAATATTTTTGCTTTCATGAATACTAATTCTTCTTTAATCTCTTGTCGGTGGAGCAATCGCCACTGTTCTCTATCTTCTGCTTTCCCTTATACATGTACCTCTTGATACGCCTTGATCCCCACCCTTTCCTTTTTTTATGGTATATGTGACCAAACGAGCAGACGGATCACCTGATGGTAAGCGATTACCGCCACCCATGGACACTCGCAACACCAGAGGAGTCACGGTATCACTCCAGTCGAGCCGGCTCAATCGTGCCAAAAGTCTTCCCCTACCTCGTTTTCCTTCAATTTTACCTTCTAATATAACTATAACTATACTAGAAAGTAAAATTCAGAACTGAAGAAGTCGTCATGAATACTTAGAGCTTCTTATTTTATTTCCTAAAGTGATTGGGACACCTATAAGTATCACCTATAAGTGATTTTTTTGTGTAAAAATAAAAACCCGTTGAAATTTTTAGTAATTCAGTTAATAATAAAAACACCTTGTATAACAAAAGCGAATGGCCACAAATATTAAAATTATGAATCATACCGGTTGGTACGGAAATGATTCTATTACGTATCATTAAATGCTATAGTAATCAGACGCACTGACCCAGTTGTATGAGACCAATAGCTTATGCCCGCGGCTTCGCTCACTTGAAGCTCAAAAACCAAAAGTGATGACCTCTTTTTTGTATGGGTGTCTATACATTAGGGAGGTCAAGCTGTATCGCAGTATCCGTTTAATTATTTGAGATAAGAAGTATACCAGTTTTTAAGTTGGAGCACACACATTCTAACAGTGATAACAAAATTAAAATCTATTCAGTAGTTTTTACGCCAACCCGTAACAAACAGACAAGAATTTTAAAAATCACATTTTTACCCTAACCCACTTGTTTTTTTTTTAATATCTTCAATGTACAGACAGCTTTTTTACAATTTTATAATATGAGACCATACATTATGTCATTTTGTTATACGATGGCTTCTTGAATATTAATGACTAGATTGCCGTGTAATTGCGAAGAATTCCATTTAAAACATAATTATTAGGTACGTAGTAAGTGGTGATTTGAAGAAATCTGGGCGTCCAAGCAAAAATAGTCTAGTTCTCGGCATTTAGTTGCCTAGATAATATTATAATAACATACCATCACGCCTGTATTCCCCGAAGGGTTAGGCAGAGGTGTACTAATGTACACCCACTGTTCGCCGGTATTTTTTAGGTCCCATGAAATAGGGGGCGAGCCTATTGCCATTAACTGAGTACAAACTTCTAACTCCGAGCATCTACTGGGAATTTCATAGAAAAACCTCAACCCAAAACTCAGGACCTCTAGCGTAGCAGTTGCGCTCAGGACCACTTGGCTAATGAGGCACTTAGTAGATATACTTACGCAATTATGTAAAGTTGGGTAAGAAAATTGGATTTCGCGACTTTAATTGAATATTATTATAATAAATTTTCTACAAATTCATATAGTAAATGACTTAATGTTTCTAAGTACCATCAATTTTAAGAGAAAGTTTATTTAGTTTTTTCCGAGTTTCAACTTTAAGGGCCACTTGCATCAAGTTCTTAAATGTTCTTCTTCTTAAAGTGGCCCTAAATCTATACTCTAATAATCAAATATGTAAAGCTCAAGAGTTTGTTTGTTTGTTTGCTTGAATGCACTAATCTCAGGAACTACTGGTCCGATTTCAAAAGTAATTTCAGTGTAAGATAGCCCATTTATTGAGGAAGGCTATATATCGTCACGCTAAAACCAAGTAACTATTCTACGCGAACGAAGTCGCGGGCAGAAGCTAGTGTCTGATAAAAATAAAATGTTGTAACGCGTTGCCAAAAGATGCCGCTACTGTGTTGCCAGCCTAGCCTAGCCTCAGCCAGCCAAGCCGTGACGTCACCTCCTCCCGCCACGCAGGCCAGCCAATAGTGGAGGGGTGACAGTTGCCGCCAAGCCAAGCCAGCCAGCCTACTATATAATGAGTTCTCGGTTTTGTGTCAGGTTGAATCTTTGTTTGTCGGTCGAGAATAAAAGTGATGCGTTAACCATATTACGCCCGTATTATTTATACCTTAATATTGTTACTGTTATAATGTGCTAGTTTCTGAATATTTTTTTATAACATAGGTATTTTCAATTGACTATTCTAGATACCGAATCTAGTCCTAACTTAATAGCACCCTACTAGTGGACCCTTTTTGCTGGGACGCCCACATGTTATTTAAAGTCATGTAACCTAAGACAGTTGATTCACTAAGCAAAAAAATGAATTACCTTATATTTCGCATAAAATTTAATCGCTTTAGCTCGCCGATTTCTTACAGGTTATTTTATGGGTTCCTAAATGTAAAATTTCATCAAAGATTTTTTAATTATTTTTTTTCGGTAATAAATACGTGTCCATCGTTAGATGTCTTAATGAGTCATTAAGGCTAACAAAGTACCTATTATTAAGTCGATGCCTCGATTAACGCAATGGTTAAGTAATCGGCTTCTGCGCTATGGGTCGTGGTTTCGTTGCCCACAAGTAGCAAATTAATATTGTATGGCCATTTACACAAATAGCACTTGCCCGCGATATCACTCGCCTTTCAAAGGACTTGTTGAGATAAAAAGTTGCCTATGAAATTTTCCAAGGTCCCATCTATCTGACGACCTCTGTGGTTTAGTGGTTCGAGTACGGGACTGCTGACCATGAGGTCGTGGGTTCGATTCCCACGGGACACAAAAAGGAGACAATTTTGCTTGTTCGATGAATAGGCCCCCTATAAATTTCGGTGTATAGTAATGAAACATATATTGATCTATTCCTTATAATCTTTGGATTACAATGGTATAGTTAGATAGACATGGTTTAACCAGAATACTGAGAAATACGACAAAAATGTGAAAATCAGATCTAAACTAGAGGGCTTGTCAAAAATACCTAATAGCCATCATTATAATTTCATAGTCGTCTCTTAAAATAAGTATTTCATGTAAATACTAGCCAGGTAAGCTCTTGTAAGTAAGTACTTAGGTCTGTTTATTATAAGAAGAAAAAACACATTGTTTAGGTATGTAACATAAATATTTATTATTTAAGTATCATCATTTTCGAAATCATCTCTTGTAAGTAGTATCTCATCCAAAAACGATGCAGGTGGTTCAACCTCATCTTGATGCCGTGCCCACGATGAATACCACACTACAGACATGGACATCCACGCATGGATCAGTTGGCGCAAGGCTCCGGCTATCTCGGACACTAAATGTTTTTGCACATTATGTTGAAATCGTACTGCACAATTAACGCAACGGCTTTCTGGAATATATGCCGCAGATGCCATATTATAATCTTTGAAATAAACCAATGAATTATGAAGAACACTTTCACGCAACATAGAAGAAACGGAAAATCTGAATTCTTTTTTCGAAGTAATATTAAATATATTAGAATAATAATTACTTAAATAGTTTAAATAAGAAATATAACTGTTCAATTACTATCTAAAACTTAAATAACTTAAAATAACTACCTAAATATCTAAATAAAACAAAAACTAACTAAATTAAAACTAGAAAAATAAGACTAAAAAAGGGCGTCAAAGAACTCCCCATCGCTATCAGCCGGTAGGGTACCCAGAAGACTGGCTGCATTGCCACGTTGGATGGCAATGCTGATTCTTTGACCAAAGTATACGCCAGCCTTTGGGTCACGTGAAGCGTCGTTCAGGCGTTTGGCAATACCCTTAAAGAGGGAAAGTGCACTCGGACCCCACGGTCCTAGCGTTTCAACCCCAAACGGTTCAAAAATATAACAGTTAATAAAATTGTTATATTTTCGCCGCTTGTTGGTCTCCGCAGTTGCAGCAGCAGCGCCAACGCAACCCGCCGAGCTAGGAAGATGGGATGGCGCAAGAGTGTCGACGCATGTCGCGTCCCACACTAAAGGCCTACCCATCTTCCAAGGTAGCAATGACATCCCGTCCGGTCTCTTGCCATCGTCGCGGGCCAGGCCATTCGGTTCTAAAATGGCCGGAACGCCGGCAGTGGCAAGAGCACGACGTATGATTTCATTAATACTGGCGTGTCGCGCTATGCGACCTGCGCTCCTGCTACAAGACAAACCATGGTGTCCGAGGCTGTCGACAGCTTCACCACACTGACAGCGATGTGGAGCACAGCAAGGAGCTCCCAGACGAAGGCAAACAGCGATCCGGAAAGTTGAGTCGTCCAACATAGTACCTATGTTAGGAGACGGAAGTGCTTGTAGCCACAGCCCTGACTCCCATTTACCCACAGCCAGCAGGCGGGCCTTGTCTGCAGTATTGATTGACGTTTTAATAAGTTCATTCCGTATCAAACTGCAGAGCGGCTCATCCCACAGCCTCTGGGAAAATGGGTTCAAGGGTGGGTCGGCATTCGGGCACATGCTACCCCAAGCATTCTTAGCCTCGGTCACGTACGGTATTTCGAAATCAACCAGTGACAAAGCTAGGATATTCCTGGTTAATTTCTCGGTACCGTGGACCGAGGATAAGAATGCCGGTAAACTTATACTGGAAATTTTTCGGACGCCAAGGCCTCCAAAACGGATGGGCAAGGAAGCTTGTGTCCAGGCTCGGTCGTCCAAAGCTACATTCAAAATGTTGGATAGGGTTTTGAGTATGATACTGTCAATTTTTACCAAAAGTTCAGGATGCTTCCATAAAGGGGAAGAGCGAAGGAAATAATTAAATTGGGGTCCAAAACAACAATAACGAATGATAGTAAGTGCTGAATGCATGTTAATTTTGAGGAGTCTTTCAGAAATATTGTTAAAATTTTGAATTTTCTCATCTATGAAATTTGCGTAAGACTCATCCAAAATAGGAGACCCTAGGAGGCGGAGAGAACATTTATCAATGTTTTTAATAAGAGGAGCAATATTTTCAAATTTCTCGAAAGTGGTCCGTCTGTCAGTGGTGTCGGAAATATATATTTCACACTTGGAAGGGTTGAGTTCTAGGCCAATAGATCGGAAATGGTTTTTTAAGAAAATAAGGTCTTGTAAGACAGTATCTACGTCGCCACCTAGAGTGCCATCATCCAAATACCACACATTAAATTTAGAATTCAGCTGTCGAATAATGGGTTGAATAGCTAAGCTAAAGATCATTGGCCCGAGAGGGTCTCCCTGTTGGCAGCCCACTGAGGAACTTAAAAGGTGGTCTTTATAGAGTAATTTGGAAGGATATCTATAACACTGCCAGAGAAAACTGTAGATTTTTGGAACTTCTTTTTTAATCTGTGCCAACAAGGAGTCCCTGTTAACCGAATTAAAAGCATTTTTTAAGTCAACCTTAAGTATGACTTCTCCTTTCCCGCTATGTAAATAGGTGGACAGGGCATGTACGGCAGCCTCACAGCCTCCTTTCGAGCCAAAACCGACCTGAAGGGGCTGTAATTTCGCAGATATAGTCTCGCTGTAAAGCTTACAGCAGATTTTGGCTGCCGTACGACGGTAGGTACTTCCTACGGCAATGGGGCGAATGCCGCCATCCCTTTTGCGCAGGGCACACAAATTTGCTCCATACAAAACGTCGATGACGGCCTCGTGCACATTGCCGGAGAGCATGAGATTGGTCAAAACCGTGAGTTCCTTCAAAAGCGTCTCACCAGCCTCCCCCGCGCTGACACTCGTGAGGTCCTTTAAATGCTGGGGAGACAAGCCATCGAGGCCACCGGCGGAGCCGCTTCGGAAGGAGCCAATAGCAGTGACCAGGAGTCGAGCTGTAATCATAAGTGTATCAGAAACAGGGTCGGGGGGATCGGGAAAAGAAAGATCATCTGGCGGAGAAGGATGTTTGCTCTCCAAAGACGCGAGGGTTTCTGGGGAGCATGGCGCGACCACGTCACTGCTAAAAATTAACCTGGCCGCACCACTTATATCACCTTCACTTAGCTTGGATTCTACACGGGGGCAAATATCTTTTGAGGAATATTTCTGCGATGATAATTTCGAATCTAAATATTGATTGGGAGAGAGGCAATTTTCTTTGATTTGTGCCGTTAGTGATTTTGTGGTAGCCAAATTTTTTTGAACGTGTAGAATCCTATAAGGGAAGGTGAGTAAATGCTCCCAAGCACGCGGCGAGTTTTCCCTGGAGGCAAGACGGACACATCGTGCTAAGTGAGATGCAACTAACGGTCTGGCTCCGCGGGGAACTCGCTTAAGAACAGGTACTGAATGCTTTAATTTTGAAAGCCTTCTCCAAAAAGGTGTAATGATGGGAGAAATGGGTGATGGTGAAATTGGCAAGGGGATGGGAGCGGAAACATCATTACGGTGTTGATGGACTTTCCCAAAATGGATACTAAGCCCTCGCTTACCTTTAAAAAAGCGTGCTTGAGAACAATTGGGGCATCTGATGAGATCGTTCGATGCCGGCAAATAAGGTTCACTTAAAACTTGCGATTCCGTATCACTGTCGCCGCTTAACATGAATGACACTCACAACTATAAAAATAACTTAAAACTTAAAATATAAATACTGAATATAAACAACAATGAAGAAAAGTCAGTTTAAAGTCAAATTAAACAAAAACTTCGGAAAAATAGAGGCCACCAATCGACGAACTGCGTCATGCCGCTACGGACCCACACCAAAGCGGATCGCGCCAATCGGGAGTTGAAGACGTGATTCCATAGCAACGCCATTGTTTATATATCAAACGTCAGGATGAAAAAGGGCATAGACGTCAACGGCGGTCTCAAAAACATCAAATTGGCGCATTAATGCGCATAATGCGCATGCCCCACACTGAGATTGATAGGTGAGCGTCTAACAGACCACTACACCTGGTCGGAGCACAACTTAAAACTTGCAAATTTAAGCGAAAGACCAATTAAATGAAATTATTAGCACGGTGTTTATAAGGGTGACATTACCACCCAGAGTTGCCAGAGTACATTCTTTTTTGACACTTGACAGACAACACAAAATGACAGATGCATTTGCACAAATGACATTTGGTACTTCATTCCGTTCCACGATAGGTAATATTAACCTACTTATTGCTAAATTATTTTAACCCAAATAAAATAACTAAAACGAGGTTCATCTCCCCAACGGATATATTTATATTCTACTTTCGAAAGCCGATAATTACTGTTACGATAACGCATTGCAGTACAATATTTGTATTTATCACATGAATGTTAAAAACAATGCTTCATTACACGCATTGTTTGCAATGATGACCAGAACAGGATACATCTAACCGCAAAATGTATCAAGTTTTCACCTTTTTATTATTATTTTATGATCTCGGTTAGACTTTACAAAAAAATATGCCCTGTTTTCCATAATAAATTAGTTACATTTTGATTAGCATCACACGGTTAATAAACGTCACCATATCCAGTGGGCCTAACAAAAATTGTCTCCTTTATGTGATGAATATAAGTGTTTGTGTTCGTCTGGGTGTTTCTTATGTATTATAAGTATGTATTTACAAAAAAAAAAGTATTTAAGTATTATATCCATTGTCTAGTACCCATAGTACAAGCTCTGCTTAGTTTGGGACTAGATGGTGCTGTGTAAAAATGTCCCAGAATATTTATTATTATTATTTATCTCTTTAGAGCAACACTTATCGAAATTGGTTCAACCGTTTAGGTGTGAAAACGTAACAACGTAACGTCTTTACTGTGGGAGAGCCAAGCCATGCTTCGGCTCGACCGGAGTGATATCCTCCTCACAGAAAACTGGCGTGAAACAACGCTAGCCCAATGGTTAGGGCGTCGGTCTTACAAACATGTGGTTGCCGGTTCGAAACCCACCCATTGCACTACCGACGTTTACCCACTCGTAACTCAAGCATTTAGCTTAGCACGAGAGGTACACAAGAATACCTACTAGTTATGTGCAATCCACATTGCTAATAAGCTTTTAAAAAAAATACGTCTATACAATCAAACGGCTACTGAAAATTTCATAGAAAAAAACCACTATTAACCCCAACAAGTGTTGTTGGGGTTAATAGTGGTTTTTGCCCGACCTGGAAATCGTGCCCAGGACCTCTAGCGTAACAGTCATGCTCAGAGCCACTAGACTATTGAGGCTTCTCGACTACATCTATAAAACTTTATACGATCTAATTAGTTCCAAATACGGCCCAATAAGTTTGGACCGTCCGTTCCAATCGATGCCATTAATCCTTTAATTAAATTAAACTAGTTTAAACACGATGTTGACACGGCCTAGGCCTGAACGAAGCCAATGGAGGCCTCACTGAATCCGGATTAGGCCGTCGCGAACGGAAATTAGGTCGTTTCGAAGACTGCGACATCGATTTCGTTTTAACTCAGTTCTAGTACGTCAATTGAATTTAATTCTATGTTCTGTTTTTCTTTATAAGTACGCCAGACTACCTTAGTATTATAGTATTGCCTTTCCTTTTATCTCGTGTGTCCAAAGGTTGTCTGTTTAAGAGATCGCTTTTAGCGTTAAGATTGCCCTTTGTACCATTCTAAAAACATCTACATAACATACTATCACGCCTGTGTTCCCCGAAGGGTTAGGCAGAGGCGTACTAATATACACCCACAGTTCGCCGGTATGTATAGGTCCCATGTTTTCCCATGTTCCCACGGGGCACAAATTCCAAACTCCGAGCTGCTACTGGGAATTTCATAGAATAACCAAATAACACTGCTCGACCTGGGAATCGAACCCAGGACCTCTAGTGTAGCAGTCGCGCTCAATACCACTAGGCTAATGAAGCAGTTAAGTACCATTGACCAGTGTACCATTCTATAATTTATAAAATTGTACATTGCATTCGTTTTTGGCGTCTAATTAATAATATTCTATACTATTCTATTATATATCGGGTAGGTACTTGGTGAAAAATACAAGCAAAGTTTTAGGTAAGTAGAGCAACTGTTTGAATTTATTTTATAGTTTAACTAGCTTCTGCCCGCGACTTCGTCCGCGTAGCGTGATGATATATAGCCTATAGCCTTCCTCAATAAATGGGCTATCTAACACTGAAAGAATTTTTCAAATCGGACCAGTAGTTCCTGAGATAAGCGCGTTCAAGCAAACAAACAAACAAACAAACTCTTCAGCTTTATATATCTTGTATAGATATAACAACTCTGTGAAGAGACAATAATTAAGGTCGTAAATTTCGCATTCGTGAGTAATGCCCTACTCATTTGAATATTTTTAGGTGTAGATAAATTAAATACCGATAAATAATGTTACCCCCGATGATATTGATTTCTGCATTTTGTGAGAAAAAAGAAAAACTACCAAAAATATTGTGAAAAAAAAATTTCGTACTATAATTTATGCTTTAAATTCTATTCCTAATCTATTTTTAACCGACTGCCGAAGGAGGAGGGTTATGTGTTTGACGTGTGTGTATGTATGTATGTATGTCGGTTCCTATGTCCACTCGTAACTATTCAACGGTGCAACCGATTTAGATAAATGATACCTCATTAGATTTGTCTTGATGGCACGAGAGTCACTGTGACATTGTGAATAAAAAATTTGGTACTATAATTTATGCTTTAAATTCTATTCCTAAACTACGTTAAAGTATAAAAACACGTTCAGTAAACAAATTACAAAAGCCGAGCAATTTACTGAAAAAAAAAAAGATTCTAAAAAGGTTGCACATTATACGCGAAGTAGAGCAAAAAAGAATTAGCTCGGCGTTCACGTGTCACCCTGACCCACAAGTTTCAAGGCAACGAAAATTGTTCGCCAAGATTTGGATTTTCTGCCGCGGCATTTTCAGCTTACGTACGAAGCTACATCGCCGCAAAATAGCTCACTTTACTAGACATGGCGATTCAATTGGGTCACTTTACTCGAATCGGTGATAAAAGTGGCGGGATTTACTTTAAGTTGTGATTTGTGTGCTGTTGTTGTCTTATGTTTATATTTATTGTAAGGATTTTGAATAAGATTTCCTTGGTCAGGAATTTTTGGATTACCAATCTTTCTACAATAACATAATTCATTTCGCATCAAAAAAGCTGTGGTCACAAAAAAAAATAACTTTGCCTATCTGACTAACGACTACTACTTTAGCTATCTTAGCAAAAGAAGCAATTTAGATCTTTGGTTAGACGTATCACTACATCTATATATACTAATATATAAAGCTGAAGAGTTTGTTTGTTTGTTTGTTTGCTTGAACGCGCTAATCTCAGGAACTACTGGTCCGATTTGAAAAATTCTTTCAGTGTTAGATAGCCCATTTATTGAGGAAGGCTATAGGCTATATATCATCACGACGAAGTCGCGGGCAGAAGCTAGTACTAATATATAACGCTGAAGAGTTTGTTTGTTTGTTTGTTTGCTTGAACGCGCTAATCTCAGGAACTACTGGTCCGATTTGAAAAATTCTTTCAGTGTTAGATAGCCCATTTATTGAGGAAGGCTATAGGCTATATATCATCACGCTACGCGGACGAAGTCGCGGGCAGAAGCTAGTACTAATATATAAAGCTGAAGAGTTTGTTTGTTTGTTTGCTTTGTTTGCAGAAGCTATAGTATATAATTATATACAAAGGCGCTTCCCGCTGTCTGTCTGTCCCTATGTATGCTTAGATCTTTAAAACTACGCAATGGATTTTGATGCGGTTTTTTAATAGGTAGAGTGATTCAAGAGGAAGGTTTTAAGCTATTTAACATAACCCTACGACTCTAAGGAACGGGGCAGAGTGGGTGAAACCGCGGACGGGTCGCTATTGGGTACCTACATAATATTAATCAAAATTTTAAATTGGTAAAGTCCGAACCAAGAGTGATAAGGATGAAATTACAGTACCGAGGATAAAAATAAATAACAGCAGATATTCCTTATCTAACCTAACATATATCCCACGGATATTAATACGGAAATCTTACTTTACGAATCTGAAACACTTCGGTGGCGTCAAAATATCGGTACCTACATTATCGTTTGTGCAAAACCTAGCAGGAAGCGTAATAGCCAATAACCCGCACAATAATGTTATATTCCCTACATAATAACGTTTCCTGACCTTATTTAATTGGCCTCGATGTGATTACGGAATCGGCCATGCGATTAATTAAGCGATCCACCAAGTAGGATAAAAACGATATATTATGCGATGTTTTTTTTTTCGATTATAAAGTCTACGGTTCAGCTGAAAACCCACTGCTTCTGTGGCTGCCATAAGGCGAATTGGCGGTCAAACGTAAGCCTATAAAAAAAACTCAGTAGTTCAGTATTAGCTAACTGCCTTGGTCCAGTGGTTCTAACTGTAATTGTTACGTACAGGGTTTGATTCACAGGTCGAGCAGTGTAATAACACTGCTCGACCTGTGAATCAAACCCTTTTCTAAGAAATTCATTCATTTCTAAGAAAATCAAACCATTTTCAAAAAAATTCATGGAAAACCCAATAGGGTTTTCTATGAAATTCTCAGTAGCTGCTCGGAGTCTGGAATTGTGTCCAATTAATGACAATAGACTCGCCCCTTATTACATGGTACTGAAAGAACTAGTAGGGTTACTAAGGGTTACTAGTTACACCTCAACCTAACCCTTTGGTGAATACTGCCCTGCACTTCGACCCAATCGGATTATTTGTGCTTCCCTTAGATAAAGTATTCCTCATCCTCTCCCAGCTCTTTATAATGAGGCCTGGGGGTATGAGTCTTTAGTCCAATGGTTGGATAATCTTAAATCCGAAGAAGCACATTCCATACTCTCTATTTCCCTTTTGCAGGCCCTTCAGGAATAGAATAGGCATAAGGTAGCTAGTAGAACTGATGGTCGTGGGGGCAAAAAGGTTTTAAGTGGACACCATGTACCGGAAAACGCATAGGAATACCTCCAACGAGAGCCTTATGTTGGATACCTGCCTAATCATCATCCTAGCCTTCCATACTATATCGTCAAGTCTAACCGGATGTAGCTGGATATCATAATTACACGCAGCTATTGCTATCAGATTCAATTGGGCAATAAGTACTGATATCCTAAGAAAAGACTGGTTAATACTCTTTGGGCTTCTAACTACCACTAACAATAAATCTGTTATATCATTTTATACCGTGGGAGAGCAATGCTTCGGCACGAATGGGCCAGTTCGACCGGAGTGATACCACGGCCTCATAGAAAACCGACGTGAAACAACAGTTACGTTGTGTTTCGCTGAGTGAGTATACCAGAGCCCAAACACTTTTAAAAAGCGGGCAACGCAATTGCGATTCCTTTGGTGTTGCGGGTGTCCATGGGTGGAGGTAATCGCTTACCATCAGGTGATCCGTCTGCTCGTTTACCCACCTATCCCATTAAAAAAACATTTCTACCATGGCATAAACCAGAATGAAAGTACATACCCGAGATATAAACCTACCAGAAATCTTGTCCCAAATAAATTCAAAATGAAACCTTAATACATCAGCAACCTGTGCTTACGTTAATACAAATGATTACCCCGGTTTTGCCCGAAGCTTTCTCTCTTTTTCGCCATAATCCCGGGGTTCTACGAAATCCTTATTGATCCTTCCTAAATAGGTAGCAACACGACTGTGATAGATTCAATTCTATTCCAGATTTGATGTCAAATATCTGACGGATTTCTTATAAGATCTCATATTTTCCGATATATGAAACAGATAACTAGTAATCTTTTGTGTATTTTTTTTTTATTTTTCATGCTAAGATTATAAAGTTACTTAGTCAACGAAAAATTTGACTCTTCCCGTAACTTGTTTTTCAATAGATGTTACTGACGTCACCTTTAAGACGTAATTTCAGAATGTGAAAGCAAATTTCGACATGGCAGGTGGGACTCGCGGTGCCTTACAGATCATAGCATCTGGTGTACCTAACCAGAAGACGCTTTAAGTAATACATAGAGCTTCTTATTTATAAAATCTTTATAATAATACTAGCTGTTACCCATGGTTTCACATGCGGTCAAAAAGGACTACTATGATTTTTTGAGAGCGAAAGGTAGCCTACTCCTTTCTAAAGAAGTACCTAATGTATCACCTTACCAAAAATTGAAATATGGTCAGCAGTGTTGTCGTGAAATGGACAAATAGGTAAATTACGTTAACTAAGTTACTTTCATCTTTATAATACATAGCTTCTGCCCGCGACTTGGACTTCAGATAAAAAGAAGCCCATGTGTTATTTCAGACTATAATCTATCTCTGTGCCAAATTTTTTGCAGATTCGTTCAGCCGTTCTGGCGTGAAAGAGTAACAAACATCCATCCATCCATCCATCCATCCTCACAAACTTTCGCATTTATAATATTAGTAGGATAGGACTATATAGCTTCTGCCCGCGACTTCAGAATTGGGTCCGATCAGTCCGACATAGATAAAAAGTTCCATGTATTATTTCAGACTATAATCTCCTATCTATGTGCCAAATTTTATCCAGATCTTTTCAGCTTTTCTGGCATGAAAGAGTAACAAAAATCCATCCTTTTTCTTAGTGAAGGGAAAGTCATTCGCTGGCAGGATTCAAACCTGCGAAGGCAAATTTCGACATGGCAGGTGGGACTCGCGGTGGCTTAGTGGTCATAGCGTCTGGTGTATTTAACCAGAAGACGCAGGTTTGAATCTTGCCTGTCAAATTATTCCTCCACTAAAATAACTTCATAATCTTAGAATGAAAATGAAAAATAATCACAAAAAGAATGAGATAGATTTGCATCCAGAGGTATATTGGCTACGTTTTGAATCAAAATGTGTTATATAACAGTAAATTTATATTGATTAATATAGGTACTACTTGAAATATAAGCCATACCGACATACGCAAGCAAACCTTCAATTCTCTGAATTTATCGCATACTCTTACCCGTACCAATTTTACCCTTATCACGCAAAATACCCATTACCATAAAGAAATTTTGGAAATGTAGAATGTGGTACTAAAACCTATTTTAACGACTTATGCAACTTTGTGAACGACGAAGAGTAAAGTTCAAAGGAAGTGGGTCAAGTTTGAGTTCCCCGCAAACGCGGAAGGTAATTTTGGTGTTCAATAGATTTTTTCCCCCTCCACTCGTACGTGAGCCAATTCCAAATCAAAGCAAGCTTTAAGCGGGCAAAATTGAACTTTATTGTTGCCAAGAAAAAGTATTGTTTTGCAAGTAATTGGGCCGTAAGTCAGGGTTTGGATTTTATTCCATTAGGCTAGTTAACAATCTATTAAATGTAGTTTGGGTAAGTTTGTAGGTAATTTGAGGTCAAGGGTTGGCCAACCAACATGTTTTCCGAACATGTAGGTACCTACATGATTAATCACTTGGACGGATCTGATAAGGAAAACGTAAGATTTTCCATCCACTTTCTCTGACAATAAACGGGTTGATTGTCACGGGACACTTTTTTAACAACTTAAATTACAACGTAACATACCATCACACCTGTATTTCTCGAAGGCTTCTACAGAGACATACTTAACTTCACCCAGGGCACAGTATAGTCTGTGCCCAGGGTTTGTCAGTATTCCAGGGTTACGCGTAAAAGGGGGCATATCTTTTTGCATTGTCAAGGCACATGTGGCGTATCGATAACTCGATACGCACTTAATTAGGTACGACACTACACTACTATAAACGCACCCATCGCGGCAGGCGTGCAGTTGTCTGTGATCGACAACTTCCTTCCTTCCAGGTAAGGTATTTATTCCGACCGTTAACTCGGCGCTCTCTCTCCCCGTTGCCGACCTCCGAACGACTCGCACGCATGCCGCGTCTCCCGAGTGCGTTCATGGTGGCCATTAGAATAACCTATCGTGCCGTTGTGTTTAGTACCCATGTTTTATGTAACGTGCTTAAAGTAAATAAAACGTATACAACAACCAAGAACGACGAGTATCATTCCTCGGCCAGGAGGCCGATTACAAATACTCCAAAGTGGTGACCTCGAAGTGATCGATCCTCGTCGTGCCGGCTGCCGCGCAGTCGGTCACAGCTGCAAAACAACGGTACGGCCGCTTCTGTCCGTCCGGTCCGGCCGCATCCAAAGCCAAGTCAGGTGATCCAACGCCGTTACGAAGGTACTGTACACCGGCCGATACCTTTCTCTATCATTGGATTCGCCGCTATTTTTGCTTCTGAACCTCCAATATATATGTTTTTTTTTACGAAGAAAATAACTTTTCGAATGCCGTCGTAAGTCATACAAAACAACAAAATGGCGTCACGCGAAATAATTTACGTTGTGTAATGTTGTAATATAATTTGCCAAACTTCTCGAATAACCTGTGTAGCTGTGGTTTATTTCTTAATTTTAAATTAGTATGTACTAGGTCTTTATCTAAGGAGTATATATTTATGACAATGTACTTACGCCATGCCTAAATTAAACTCGGTTGGCCTGTTTATATATTAATTTTCTATTCTTAATGTATATTCTCTCTTCTTAGCAGAATATAGGTACCTGTGTCTTACATTTTATTCGTTCAGCTAATTACATGTTAAATTAACGTTGAAAGTAAATTTTATTTACATACCACCATTTTGTAATCTTTTATTATTTTTATATAATTTGGCAAGTGTACGAAACGCTGTTTGAATGGTTCTTTTATTGTTACATAGCTTTATATGAATAGTCATAGGGCTATATAGGTACTAACAATGCACATTGTTTAACAGAACGTAGGGAGCGGATAATAACATTTAATATAATTTATTGCATCTCAGTTTTAGTTGTAATCGTTATTAATGTTTTCCTTTATATATTTTTTTCTTTGTTTCAATGTTGTCGTGCAGGTTAATGTTCTTATTTACATCTACTAATCCATTTTTTTTGCTGGGTTTAATGGTTACCTACTTCTCACGTTTATTACTATTATTTAAAGTGACTGTTTGCATTATCAACCTAATTTATAACACATTATTTTAGCTTATTATGCAATTAATTTTCTTTTGGGAATTTAGTTCTTATTTTTTATTATTTTTGTTTTTACCGTATTAACCTGCATTTTGTTTTCTATTCTATGCGTGTATTTTCTATCGTGTTTATAGTTATTGCGTTCTGCTTGGTCGTGTGGTATCCGCTCTATAATTTGTATCTTTCTTTATCTTACGGTGTTTTTACGTTTATTGATTTTTTTTCGTTGTTTATTTTTTTTTCCTATGCAAGAATGGCCACTGATAATTTGCAAGCTCAGTTGCAGGATCTGGTGGCCAGCAACACTGCCTTACAGGGAGAGCTCACCCAGGGGAAGTTTGGCATACATAAGGTATCCGTTAAGCTGCCGCCTTTCTGGGCGGATAAGCCTGCAGTATGGTTCGCTCAAGCTGAAGCTCAATTTCAACTGGCAGGCATAACAGCTGACGCAACAAAATACAATTACGTTATAGGGCATTTAGATCAGCGATATGCAGGTGAAATAGAAGATATCATAACGAACCCTCCCGCTGAAGGCCGTTACGACAAATTGAAGGCCGAGTTAGTTCGTCGTCTGTCCATCTCTGAAGAACAGAGGGTTAGACAGTTAGTTAGCGATGAGGAACTCGGTGACAGAAAACCGTCCCAGTTTCTCCGCCACCTTCGTTCCTTAGCCGGGTTAGCTTTGTCTGACCAAAACATGCTAAGACAACTTTGGTTGCGTATTCCGACCGTTAACTCGGCGCTCTCTCTCTCCGTTGCCGACCTCCGAACGACTCGCACGCATGCCGCGTCTCCCGAGTGCGTTCATGGTGGCCATTAGAATAACCTATCGTGCCGTTGTGTTTAGTACCCATGTTTTATGTAACGTGCTTAAAGTAAATAAAACGTATACAACAACCAAGAACGACGAGTATCATTCCTCGGCCAGGAGGCCGATTACAAATACTCCAAACACAAAACTAAACTGTGAGCTGCTACTGAGACTTTCTTTATGAAAAATCTCAAGTACACTTTACTCGACACGCGAATTGAACCTGGAAACATGTTCATGTTCGGAGATCATGTCAAAGTCAAAGTCAAAGTCAAAGTCAAAATCATTTATTCAATATAGACTACTAGGTAGTACTTTTTGAACGTCATTTTTACATTATAGACAGCCCCCAAAACGCTCGCCCTTCACCGCTTCCTAGTGTTTTCGCTGGGAAGAAGAAGCGGCGCAACAAACTCCCCAGCAAACACATTTCTGTCTGATAAGTTACTAAGGCGTTATACAAGATTTCAAATCATTATTTGGGGTACTTAATAATTTATTCATTGCTACTGTCAGCTGGCGCACATGTTATTATTTTCAAGCAGTATTTCTAATTTTAGCAAGCCTCCTTTCTTGTAGTTTAAATGACAATTTTAACTATTAAAACAGTGAACGTGCCTACACGAGCAATGATAATATGCATAACTAGAACCTACAAGGCGATTCAGTTAACTTTTAACAAGCTACAAATGTATTAAGAAACCATAGTCAGCACATGGATTTGCGATCACTAGATATGATAGTAGAAATAATAGAAATAGACATCAAATTATCTTACCAGCCTAAACCATAAACGCACATTACAAACACATACAAATATTTAACAATTTTTAGCGACTTAACGACGACGAAATTCGACGAGTCACACAATTCAAAATGGGACGAGTATTTCCAACAATTAATTTCTGAGTTCCTGATGTTGAAGTTTCGAAGCCGTCCCTTGGTTACCGAATCATTTTAATATGATTACAATTGTGGAAAATTTGTCGTTAGCCAATAAGTTTTGTTTAAATTGGAAATTATTTTCTGATATTCTTTCCATTCTCGTTAGCTAGCTACTTGTATTGAATACCAGTATCATTACAACTAAACAACGTACATGCATATATGTATGTAGTACCATATATGTTGGAGTGCGCAATTATTTCAAGACAATTACGGTTAATGACACCGCATTGTTTGAAAATAACCTCAGCAAAAACTTCAACTAGCATTATGTTTAAAATTGCTGTCATTTGCAAAGTCAGCACTTGCAAATTGAGCTAGCGTGTACCTATGTAAGTAAAAATGCTTGAACGTAAAAAATATCAATATAACTGAATCTGTCTTATTAGTTTGTTGGTCGTAATCCCCACTGCTACGATAGATGACATGTGTTCGATTCTCAGGTCGAGCAAAGTGTTATGGGGGATTTTCTATGAAATTCTTAGTAGCAGCCCAGAATTTGTATTTGTGCCCGGTTAATAACAATAGGCTTGCCCTATTACCTTGCTTGACTACCTCATTAGCCCAGTGGTCCTGAGCGCGACTGCTATGCTAGAGGTCCTGGGTTCGATTCCCAGGTCAAGCAAAGGTTATTGGGTTTTTCTATGAAATTCCCAGTAGCAACTCGGAGTTTGGAAATTGTGCCCGGCTAATAACAATAGGATCGCCCTATTATATGAGATTTAAATGTTTAAGTACTAGCGAAATGTGGATGTAGACCTCAGCCTAACCCTTCGGAGAATACAGGCGTGATGGTATGGTACCTATAGTGTCCGCGAATCGTATCGTGATTCATACAAAGGTGGAGATTTTAGTGCCCTTGTGGTACATCAGTAAAAACACATAGACTGTCTATCTCTTCGGGTAATATAGCGTGAAGTTATTTAATTTATTTTATTTTATAAGAAAAAGCAGAACGAATAAAGGCACATGAATAATTGGACACGCTTATGAGAGCTACAAAGTGTGTTGAACTCAAGAGAAATGTAAAATTTATAAGGATCTGAACGAAACGCGATATATTCCGCAAAAGCTATTTCAAGTTACAGAGAAAGGCTTTGAACGGAGTGGTTCCTTTGTAAATATGAGAGCGTGATTGTTACAGTGAGACTTACATAAGAAATCTTTATAAGGACATCTCATTCTTAATGTTATGTCTACTAAAACCATAGTAGACATGACATTTTAACATCCCATTACACCTGTATTCCTCGAAGGATTATTCAGAGGCGTACTAATGTCCACCAGACACCGTATGTTTCATCTTTCAATACTATTTTGTCTGGACTTAAAAAGAGACCATTCTTTTTAAGTCCAGACAAAATAGTATAAAGACCATGCGGCACGCGGCCTCACAGAAAACCAGCGTGAAACAACGCTTACGTTATGTTTCGCTGAGTGAGTGAGGATAACGGAGGCCCAAACTCTTTTAAACTCACTTGGGCAAAGCACTTGTGACTCCTCTGGTATCCGCTTACCATCAGGTGATCCGTGTGATCGTTTCCCCCTGTCCCATAAAAAAAATTGAGTGGTACAATGCTTTAACACACAAACAAACAATTGCTTAAATAAAGCAATATAGAACATAACAAACATTTTTCTCACATTTTCCCTTTGTAAGTCAACGCGCACGTAAATGTACTAAGCGTGTAACTGTCAGAGAGCCTTTGAGAAACCTGAGAAGAATTCTCCGTTCCATTGCTAGCTTAACTGCTCAACGTTTAACGTTAACTTTCGTGAATATTGTATGTAATGTCAGATTAGTATTAGGTACTAGAGTCTTGCATTTCGTAAGTGCTGTTTTTTTTTCTTTGTTAAAGCGAATTGACAGTGACGTGCGGAGAAATGGTAAATCCTTTTGGACTACGTCTTAAGCCCAATATAGTGACGTCATAGCATTGAACTGTTAAATACTACTGAGAGCAGTGATATGACCGTTGGACTGCCAAGTTCGACTTCTGAC
This sequence comes from Acronicta leporina, assembly GCA_947256265.1. Taxonomy (NCBI): domain Eukaryota; kingdom Metazoa; phylum Arthropoda; class Insecta; order Lepidoptera; family Noctuidae; genus Acronicta; species Acronicta leporina. The sequence goes on from OX366523.1 coordinate 3,306,628, forward strand.
TTTTCGAAGTCATGTGCGTATTAATAGTTAATTATCACGCTCTTAAACGGTGAAGGATTCCATCGTGAGGAAACCTGCATGCTTGAGAGATTTTCTCAACGGCGTGTGAAGTCTGCCAACCCGAATTAGGCCAGCGTGGTGGACTATAGCCTAATCAACAGTGGCACAACATAATGGGTTGATTATGTTATGTTAACTGCCTCATTAGCCAAGTGGTCCTGAGCGCGACTGCTACGCTAGAGGTCCTGGGTTCGATTCCCAGGTCGAGCAAAGTGTTATTGGGTTTTTCTATGAAATTCCCAGTAGCAGCTCGGAGTTTGGAATTTGTGCCCGGTTAATGGCAATAGGCTCGCCCCCTATTACATGGGACCTAAACATAACTGTGGGTGTAGATTAGTACGCCTCTGCCTAACCCTTCGGGGAATACAGGCGTGATGGTATGTTATGATAGGTTAAGTAATACAGGATCTGAGCCCCGAGTCTACTATTTTATTGTAACCATTATTCAATGACTTCAAAATTGTTGATTTTTGGCAGATTCGCGTTAAAAATGTTTAGCCTAATTCTATAATGCCTATATCTACTCCAATTATCATTACGCCGGCAGTATGTCCACGGCGATAGTTTACCGGGGTTTCATTTGAATTTGACCTTACAATGCCGCAGTCACCAATAGCTGGATATTATCGCTAATAAATTAGTTTTAAGCCCACCACACTCTGATTTATAGGCAATGATATTGCTTTCCAGCCATAAATATGCACTTGTTATGAACATTGGTATGGCGCGGAACACAGTTGACGCCACGTTCGTCATAGTGACCAAGCGATCGGCTTCTACGCTAAGTGCTGCAGGTTCGATCCATGTACGGAACTAATATATGTATTTTTAATGATCTAAATCTAAATAGTACTTCATACCGTGTGAAACTATTTTTAGTGTGTGCTACAATTGTTAGTGATCTACAAGTAGTTTTCCAGATTTGGGTGTTTGTTTAGGTGAAAATTTGTGTTTGTAAACGTTAATTTAATTTAATTTAATTTGCCAATGTTAATTTGAAGTCTGCTGTGTGGAGAGCAAAACCGGCATTAAAAGGCTCTTCCATCGCCATCAAAGAATTCCTGACAAGGACCAGGCAGATTGTGTTTGGTAAGGCGCGCTTGCACTTTGGGATGCGGTCTTGTTGGACTCAAGACGGGGTCATTGTCATCAAAGCTTCTGACGGCAGCCGGTATAAGATCTCTTCCCAGTCTGAACTTGATCCGCTGCTAGTCAAATACCCCAAAGTATCTGCTGAATCATCTGGCGCTGCGCGGGGCAAGCCTTAAAATAAACATTTGTGTTTAAGAATTTGCTAATCAAAATATGTTCACAACTCAGTGTCAGTGTTTATTGTGAAATAGATACTTACTTAGATTTTTTTTTTTCGTACGGATCATAATTTTATTATGGTAGGTATGTAGAAATTCATACACAAGTTTTTTTTTTAGATATCTTAGGCTCTTTAACTACCCTTTCGTTTTATAATAACCCAACACTGTTTACCCTCCTGGAAGTAACTATAATACAATATTTTTTTCTTTCTTTCACTTCACCGTCAAGTCAACTAAAAGTTTCGATCAAATTCAGCAAAAGTCAAATCGTAACACTATCGACCATAGTGTCACTGTCATTGTCGACCATTGAATTTGACATTTAGAGTTAGTTGTGATTTGTTGTGAAATGTGATCTGTTACATTTCGTTGCACGCTATATTTTTGCATAATTTATAGATTTTTTTTACTTTACGTTTTGAACATATGTAATAGTATTTTTTGTATTCTTATGCTTTTTTTTAATTTAAATTTTTCATATTATAGACAAATGTTCAGCGCAAATTCTAATTGTGTTCAGGTGCTGCTGGCGGGTGGTGCAGAGATGTACTAACGCTATAATACTGCACCATTTATAGCTAGAGGATAGTCTAGCAATTTCATTTTTTTTTTCTTTTATTTAATTTTTATAAGTATTTATTATATTATTATATTTATTTATATAAAATGCAATCCGATGATGAATCATTCCATTCTGCTAGCAATTCTACAGATTTATCGAATTTAAGCTTCTGCTCCTGTACTGATACACTTGGTGACTACATGCGACAGACTTTTAATCAGCCCAATCAACACCTGTTAAATATTTGCCATATTAATGCTCAGAGTGTGCCAAGTCACTACTGTGATTTATACGAGGCTTTCTCCGATGCCAACATTCATGCAGTCCTGGTTTCCGAGAGCTGGCTTAAACCTCATCTTCCTTCCACCAGCTACTCTCTTCCTGGTTTCATACTTATCAGAAATGATAGGTTAGGAAAGGGAGGTGGCGGTGTTGCTATCTATCTTCGCAGTCATTTCCAATATAAAATACTTGCTACCTCACCTTCTAATTACTGTGCATCTGCGGAGTATATCTTCCTCGAGATTTACATAAAAGGAGTCAAAGCCCTCATTGGAGTAGTCTACTGTCCTCCCGCGACCGACTATTTTTCTGACCTTGATTTGGCTTTGGAAACCTTTGGATCTGAGTATGAACATCACGTCATCATGGGCGATTTTAACACAAACCTTCTGCACTCCTCCCATCGTTCCCGTAAACTTCTCCATATTATTGAGTCAGCCAGTCTTCATGTTTTACCACTCCAATCCACTCATAACAATGTTGCAGGTGAAGATACTTGGCTTGACTTGATCCTTACCTCTAGCCCACCTCACATTTCATCTCATGGCCAATGTCCCGCACCTTGTTTTTCCCATCATGACCTGATTTATTTGTCATATCTCCTAAAGCCCCCAAAACCTATTCCTAAGGTTCTGCGCATGCGTTGTTTTGCAAGAATGGATGTGGATAAGTTGCGCGAGGATGCTTCTAAGCTTGAGTGGGAATCGCAAGTATCCAATGCCTCCTCTATTGATGATAAGGTGGCCACTCTAAACTATCTGGTAAAAAGCATCTACGACATTCATGCACCAATAAAGACGGTGAAAGTTAAGCGCCCGCCAGCTCCATGGATGTCTAGAGGGGTACGTATGGCGATGAGGCGGAGGAATCGTGCCTTTCGGAAATTTAAACGGGATCGTTCAGAGGAGAATTGGATCCTCTTCAAATCAGCCAGAAATCGGTGTAACCAGATGATACGCAACGCTAAACGCCGCCACATTCTTGATAACATCACGTCTAGCTCTGCAGCCGATATCTGGAAGTTTCTTGGAACATTAGGTATCGGTAAACCAAGACATGTGGAGTTACCTAACACGATCAGTTTGGACGATATCAATCGCCATTTCTCCACTACTGCCAGTTTGGATCGACAAACTATTCGTCAGACGGTTGATTTTATTACTAGCCTTCCACGTCCTAGTATTGAATCCTTCAAATTCTCTCCAGTCACCCTGGGCGATATCAAAAAGATTATCCTGTCTATTAAATCCAAGGCCATTGGCTATGACGATATTAGTCATAGCATGGTCATCCCGATACTTGAGTATATCCTACCACCGATTCATCACATCATAAATTTTTCCTTATACTCAGGACAATTTCCTTCACTGTGGCGCTATGCTTACGTCCGACCCCTTCCCAAAATTACAAATCCTTCCCTCCCTGCTCACTTTAGACCAATCTCGATCCTTCCCTTCTTGTCCAAAGTGCTGGAAGCATGTGTCCATAAGCAATTTTCGTGTTTCGTCCACCGCCATAACCTTGTTAGCCCTCTGCAATCTGGTTTCAGGCCAGGGCACAGCACTGCTTCAGCACTCCTCAAGGTGACTGGCGACATTAGAGAGGGGATTCAGGAAACCAAGGTTACTGCCTTGGTCCTAATAGACTTTTCTAATGCCTTTAATGCCGTCAGTCACGACATCCTAGAATCCATCCTTTCCCATCTTATGGTTTCGCCTGGGGCACTGGAATGGTTCTTATCTTATCTTCGTGGGCGTCAGCAGGCGGTTCGTGTTGATGAGACTTTGTCAAATTGGTGTGATCTTGCGGCTGGTGTCCCACAAGGCGGTATTCTTTCTCCATTATTATTTTCTATTTTCATTAACTTTATCACTCATAATCTTCAGTGTGCGTATCATCTGTATGCCGATGACCTGCAGCTTTACACTCAAGCTCGCCCGGAGGATTTACCTGAGGCCATTGAGAAACTTAACAGGGATTTGGTAGTTGTCAACCGATGGTCTGGCCAATTTGGAGTATCCGTCAACCCCATGAAATGTCAGGCTATTGTTATTGGTAGTCCTCGAATGATAAGCAGGGTGGAAACTGCACACCTTCCCCCAATTATACTTGATGGCACTATCATTCCACTTAGCTCTGATGTCAAGGACCTTGGCTTATATCTGGATGCTACGCTGAGCTGGCAAACTCAGGTCTCCAGTGTTAGCCAACGCGTAACTGGGATCTTGCGATATCTTAACCGGCTCAGAAACTTTCTACCACCCAAGACCAAAGCAATGCTTGTGCAGTCCTTAATCTTCCCTATTATCGACTATGGTGACGTGTGTTACTACGATCTCAACTCGGACTTGCTCAACAAATTCGATCGTCTCATCAACAACTGCATTAGATTTGTATTCAATCTACGGAAGTACGATCATGTTTCTGAGTATAGGTCTGAGTTGAAATGGATGCCCATTCGACAGAGAAGAACTCTGCGTGCGTTGACGACTCTTTTCTCTCTTCTTAATTCTCCAACTCCCCCTTCGTACCTAACTTCTCATTTTCAATACTGTTGCTCCGGTCACGCTAAAGATCTCCGCTCTTCTCACAATCTTCTTCTTCACTGTCCCTCTCATAGCTCTGATATCATCCATTCTTCGTTTTACGTTCAATCTATTCTTCTTTGGAATGCGCTTCCCTCGGAAGTCAGGAAGTCCACCTGTAAGCACTCTTTTAAATCTAGAGTTCGTGTGTTGATCTTGAAGAAATTGTTGGCAGAATCATCATCATAATAACCAATATTTTATTGTATATATTTTGAGAATATATATTTATATATATATATATATATTATTGTATGTATTATATAGTTAAATATTTATTATATATATATTATTACTTATGTATTATGAAATAAACTTTTTTTTCTCGTTTTCTTTTGTAGCACCTACCATGCTATCTCTGCATCGCCTAAAGGTTGACTGGAAAGAATGCTTGTGGCATTAAGTCCGCCTATGTACAAATGTATATGTTACATGAAGTTTAAATAAATAAATAAATAAAATAAATAAACGGAGAAGTGTAATATTTCATTTTTTCCATTGACTAGGTACCATAAAAAAAGTCAGAAAGCAACGAAGTTTAAAACGGATAAGATAGCGGTCAAACGCAGCTCTACACAATATATAATGTGTTAAGAAAATTTCTGTCAGTGTTAAGAAAACTTCTGTCCGACTCGTGAAGGTGTTCTTAGGTATCAAGATCTGAAATAGCAATACTTATTATGTGCCGAACACAGTAGGTAAAGCCTTCTTCTTTAGTTTAAAAGCTCAGCTCTTGTCGTTGGAGCAAACCCCACTATTCTGTATCTTCCCTTTCCTTCACTTGTTCGACAAAACTTCGTCTAGGTCTTTCCCTTCCTCGTTTTCCTTCAATTTAGTAGGTAAAGCCTATGATGGTTTTATCACATTTTATAAATTTGGTAGATATTGGGGTAATTTCGGCAACTTGGGAACGACTAACGTGAATTTTAAGCTTTATTACTAGGTAGCGACCCACGCAGCCCCGTTCCTAAGAGTTGTAGGGTAATGTTAAATAGCTAAAAACCTTCCTCTTGAATCACTCTATCTATTAGAAAAAACGCATCAAAATCCGTTGCGTAGTTTTAAAGATCTAAAATCATACATAGGGACAGACAGACAGCGGGAAGCGACTTTGTTTTATACTATGTAGTGATGATTATAATTATTTTTATGGGATAGCAGGCAAACGAGCAGACGGATCGCCTGATGGTAAGCGATCACCGCCGCCCATGAACACACGCAGCACCAGAGGAGTCACAAGTGCGCTGCCGGCCTTTTAAAGGGGAGGGAGTACGCTCTTTTCTTGAATGTTTCTTATTTTATTTGGTGATGCTATTGGGATAATGAATGCTCCTTTTGGATCGGACAGGGTATTTTTAACATACATAGTGGAAGTATATAAAAGACGACATGAATCAGGATGAACGGCAAATAAAAACATAACTGCGACGGGCCGTTCCTATCCGCGTTAGTCGTGACAATTAGATGGTAGGACCTTGAAATGACTGCAACGGTCACTATATACTAGAATATATAATCACACTTATACATAAACTGTTGTAACAACATATAATTATAATTACCTATACAAGGTGTATTTTGAGCATTAGTTCCGCGTGTAATTTTTTTCTCAATATGTTTTATTTCATGTTTTCAATTAAATAAATAAATACTTTACCTAATTACACCAGTGTAAGGGCTCCTGCTGAATAACAAGTCCTGGTCCTACAGGATTCTTGAGCAAAGAATTATTTGATTTTTCGTTGAAATAGCAACTCGAAATTATTGCCATGTAACTATTACTATTACTATTAACAGGGGAAAATAATATGTAACGGGACGAGACCTACCTATGCTCTTTCATGGGGTCTAAACATACCAGCAAAAAGATGTCTGTGTACAGCGCTAGACCGATATCCTAGTCCTTCGAGGAATACAGGCGTGATGATATATATTTTTTTTTGTTAAAAAGCTTACTAGCAATGTGGGTCACACATTACTAGTATTCTTGTTAACCCCTCGTGCTAAGCTAAAATGCATGTGTTACGAGTGGGTTCACGTCGGTAGTGTAATGTTAGGGTGGGTTTCAAACCGGCAACCACATGATCGCAAGTCCGACGCCTTAGCCATTAGGCGATTTTGATTTTTATGCGAATTGATAAGTGAATATTTACAGAAACATATATTTTTGATGAAAATACTTTTAAAAGATGTAAGTGTAAAGCGGTAGACTGATATCCTAGTCCTTCGTGGAATACAGGCGTGATGATATATGATGAGTAAATATTTACAAAAACATATATTTTTGATGAAAAATACTTTTAAAGGACACACACATTGCTTCTGAAATAACGACAAGTATCATATTAAATGACTGTCGAGAACTGTAATCCCCTAACTTCAGCCGTCACGAGGCATCATAATAAATTGTTCCAAACTCCTAAGTACAGTACTTACATGTAATATTTGAGTTTACAATGTAACAATCAACACGTTCAAGTTTACACAAGGTACGCACCCTGTGTATTGTTGTAAACATGTAATACGTGCTACTATATAACGCGATAACATAATTACTGTTCAAGGCATCGTTGTTCAGGGTATAAAGATATGTATGTGTGCGTTAAAACGTTGTTCACGTACGACGCACACACTTGCGTAAAGTTTTGTAGGTACATAATTTTCATTAGCACCTGCACCACAGTGAGTTTACAGGTATTCTCGTTCAGTCTTGTAACACCTCGGTGCCACAGACTAGAAAATAATTCCATTCAAGTTGGTACGTAAGTATACCTATTTACGTACCAACTTGAATGGAATTATTTTCCTAGTATTCTGCTAGTAGGTACCCCTACTAAGAACTACACAATTCTACCAGTGGCACAGTCAAACAACTTTATAGGTACCTACAATTTTTTATATAGTCTAACAATATTTAGAAGGCTGTGTACCTACCTACTTAATCAGTAAAGTGAATTATATCAATTTCCGGAATAAAATAAACATACCATCACGCCTCTATTTCCCGAGGGGTTAGGCAGAGGCGTACTAATGTACACCCACAGTTCGCCGGTATGTTTAGGTCCCATGTAATAGGGGGCAAGCCTATTGCCATTAACCGGGCACAAACTCCTAACTCCGAGCTACTACTGGGAATTTCATAGAAAAACCCAATAACACTTTGCTCGACCTGGGAATCGAACCCAGGACCTCTAGCGTAGCAGTCGCGCTCAGGACCACTTGGCTAGTGAGGCAGCCGGAATAAAATATTTATGTAATAATTACCATATTTCTTTTTATTTCAAAAAGTTTTCCATATTGCGGTTTATCTCCCTTATCGACGAGTAGCGTCTACAGACACAAAGTTTCGCATACCTACCTACATAAATTCTGATAAGCAAAACAACTATCTCTGGGGACCAGAATTCAGTGCTATTTGTACCCAAATAATATTTAAGGCATATTCTGAATATACTACTCTGACAATGATTAATTTGATTGATTCAAGTAATGAATGATTACTGAAAATAATTGGTTATCAATTATTTAAACAATATAACATAGGTACACCTGTATCGCCCAAAGGGCTAGGCAGAGGTTTACTAATATGTACCTATGTGTATCATGTAATAACCGGACCCAAATTTTTATAGAAGAACCTAATACCTCAATGCTCGAACCCAGGACCAAAAGCGTAGCTGTTGCACATAAAAGAAAGTCGTGTTAGTTACACTATTTATAACTTAAGAACGGCTGAACCGATTTGGCTGAAAATTGGAGGAGAGGTAGCTTAGAACTAGGAGACGGACATAGGATACTTTTTATCCCGTTCCCGTTAGATGTGATGACAGACCGAATTCAACGGGGGCGAAGCCGCGGGCAGAAGTAATAGAATAAATCCACTATACTCTCCTACTACTGGACCTATATATCTATCTATATATAGGTACTATCTTGTTTTAGCCATAGTTTAGGATTTAAATATTAGAAAACAATATAGTGGCGTTCATGTTGTTAGTCCTTGCAGTTCTTTATCGTCGGAGGCCATTATGTTAAAAAATAACTTAAAAAACATAATAATGTTTTGTTAACATTACCTAAATTATGGAAAAGGGAAAAATTGAAAGCTTGAAGACTGCCAGAGCATATTGCCTCTTAAGCTATCAACAGATTTCATGTTGATACTGTTTGGAACTTTGATTAAATTTCAAGTTACTCGAGATGTTATTATTAAAATTATCGCTTTGTAAGACGGGGAAGCTATTAAGAAGACCATCAAGCTAATAACTGAACGACCTACTGGACAATACCAACAATTATTGATGAAAATAATTAGTCTTGTAAGATATTTTATGAGCGAACCGCACAGGCGCACAACTCTATCTAATTAACAAAAATGTAAGGTAGCTGTTAGTAATTTTAACATAACTAAGACGTATAACACCTCAGTGTAATGTGGTTGCTGTACAGGATCTGAAACGTCGGGAATTAAATTATATAAATACATCACGATAAAATATATTTCAGCGCCATATAGTTAACGGGGATCGTACCCAGGACTTAGAGCGTAGCAATCACCCTTACGAATCACTAAACTAATAACGCAGTAGTTACCTTTCTTTAATGACGAAATTAACCTTTAAGTTATTTCCACTAATTACCATCTTATAATTCGTCGCTCCTTAAGCAATTAGTTAAAATCGACTATTTTACTCGATCTAGGAATCGAACTTAGAGCTACTACTGAGAATTTCATAGAAAACGTTACTATCACTTTGCTTGACCAAGGAATCAAACCCAGGAACTTTAGCGTTGCAATCACGCTTACGAATCACTAGACAGTAAGTAGAATATTTTCAACAATGAGCTATAATAACAAGGTATTATCCTCGAACAGATTTCAGATTTATTTTCGAGGTAATGTGATGGATGCTAGTAATTTCGGGAAAGCGAAGGTTTCTGCTCTGGGAACGATAATAATCATACCTGTAGGTAATATCAGCAGTTTGTTTCCTGCCAACGAAATAAGAGGTTATGCTTTGAACGTCCTGGCAGCCAGCCACAGCCTAATGCAATACCTACTGTGATTTTAGTATCTCATATTTTGTAAAAAGAAGGAAAAGCTGGGTAGTTTCACAGAGGTGGCTCATATCCCATAAGTCCCGCTGCAGCTGGATAATTAATGATTATTTCATACTAGCTTCTGCCCGCGGCTTCGCTCGCATGAAGCTCAAAAACCAACATTGGTGATCTCTTCTTTGTGTGGGTCTCTATACATTTGAGAGGTCAAGCTGTATCTCAGGTTCCGTTTAATTATATGAGATAAGAAGTATACCAGTTTTTAATTTGGAGCTGATACTTTCTAACAGTGATAACAAAATTAAAATCTATTCAGTAGTTTTTGCGCCAACCCGTAACAAACAGACAAGAATTTTAAAAATCACATGTTTGGGTTCGGAGACGTTTATATACCCTAACCCACTTGTTATTTTTAAAATATTTTTAATGTACAGAAACAGCTTTTTTACAATTTTATAATAGTAGAGATATATCTACCATCCATTTGTAACCACTTTCAGTTACACTGAAAGTTTTCTGTTCCTGGCTACTACGAAACATTTGAATTAAGAATTTCGTCTCTAAAGAGGATAAACTTCACAAGAGGTTCCTTGCTAAGGAGTACCTTAGCTTATCAACTCATCCAAGGTTTAACTATGTTTGCAGCGGTCAGTGTTTGGATGGGTGACTATACTTAAGATATAGATACCCGTATTTACCTCGTAGAGCAGGTAAAGCCGTCGGTTCCGGTAGTCCTATGAACACCTATGGTGATAGAAGCCCAATAAGCCTGACAACCGGTCTATTCCTAATATATCGTTCATAACCAAAAATTGGGATCCGGATGTCTTAATGACAGTCGCTTCATGTAAAATCTTCATATTCTGTCGCATCTGATTATACTTACATTAGAGGAGGAAATTGGGGAAGAGGAGGGATCAGGAAAAAGGTTACGAGGAAGATGAACTTCAAAAATGGAACAGGAATGGAACACCGATAAATAATTTAATTCATTCTGAGTTCGTGCATTGTATTTATTCATTTGTTTTCCATAAGTACAGTTATAAATATAGTACACAACGCGTAGAGACTGAATCTTCAAAACCAAAAATGCGCCATAAATTAACTACAATTTTGCGCAGGCTTTTACCAGTAACGATGCGGTTGCCATTCCCAAAGAGTACTCAAGCTAATAGACGAAACCGAAACCTTTTTTAATTCCAAAACACGAAGTTCACCGCACTGAAAATAGGACCCTCATTCCGACCATTAGGACCTAACCCGAGGCTGAAGATCCCCAAAACAGAACTACCCCTAATACTCGTAAATTACCTATGTCGTCACTCTTGGTAATTTCGGTCGGAGAAAATGAGCTGCCTTTCAGTTCCACCCGTTGATGATAACGAGTAGGTACGTAGAAAGGTAGAAATGTTTTCTTAAAGAGAACTCCTTCGTCGCCGTTCATTTTGTAGCCGGTACCTGGAAGTTATGAGTGCCTGGTACTTGTGCTTTTTATGTTCCTATTTTATTAGGGTAATTAATGGCGGAAAAATTCCCTGAAGGGAGAAACAGTAATAAGTGAAATAGGTATTATAAAGTTCAATGTTTAGGAATTCAGTTAAATAATGTGGCTTGAATTTTTTAAACCTCCGTAGACCCATTTGTTTTAGCTTACATGGTTAACTGTTTAAATTAATCAAAATTTTAGAAATTACAAAAATGATTGGAATATAAAAAAGGTGTAATTTAAATGTGCGTGTTAAAACATGGACTATGTATTGTCTGAAATAAATCTTTTTTATATTTATTATTATTATTTAATTTATTCACATATAATCATATAATTTACATTTTTAAATATTTTTATAAAAAACAAGAGAATCAAAACATTTAAAAATAGTTGTCCACCGGCATGGGGAGCAGGGTCCAAGCTACCGGTGATTAGGGCCCCAGAGACAGGAACCTCCTCACAATACGCGCCGTATCAAGGAGTACTGCCTTCTGAATCAGGCCCTTAATTATTTAGATTATTATCTGTATAACAAAATCTACACTATTTATGTAGGTACATTCGGGTCCTTACTACCATGGAAGTGTCTTTTATCAAATATAAAGTTAAATATGATCGATTTAAAACCGTAATTAATACATACACATTAATAATGTGTATGTGTGTTACTTTACTTTCTAATACCTCTCAGAAAACCAGCGTGAAACAACACTTACGTTTGTTTCGCCGAGTGAGTGACGATACCGGAGGCCCAAACCCTAACGGGCAACGCACTTGTAACTCCTCTGGGTGTTGCGGGTGTCCATGGGCGGCGGTTATCGCTTACCATCAGGTGATCCGTCTGTTCATTGGTATTTTTCGAGCGTAGCCGTCCTTTTAAAAGGGGTTCATCACGCCTGTATTCCCCGAAGGGTTAGGCAGAGGCGTACTAATGTACACCCACAGTTCGCCGGTATGTTTAGGTCCCATGTAATAGGGGGCGAGCCTATTGGGTTTGGATATAATTATGTAAAATGGTATAACGATGAATACTATGTTTACATCTTTACACTATTTCTATCCTTGGTGACGTCATTATAGGTACCATTTAAAACTTTATACCATGTTCAAAAATAAAAAATAAACTTTTCTATGGCCCGGCTTCTACGCGATCTTTAAATAATAATAACAAATTCGTGGGGTCAATGGGCACGATAGATAATTGCGTACACTATGTAGGGAGCAGTTGTAGTGGTGCAAACCACAGATACCACTAACGAGCTACATGGAACACGTGGATATGAAATAGATCGTTACGGCCAACGTGTTTCGGAATTGTTGCCACAAACATACCATCACGCCTGTATTCCCCGAAGGGTTAGGCAGAGGTGTACTGAGGTACACCCACAGTTCGCCGGTATGTTTAGGTCCCATGCAATAGGGGGCGAGCCTATTGCCATTAACCGGACACAAATTCCAAACTCCGAGCTGCTACTGGGAATTTCACACTGCTCGACCTGGGAATCGAACCCAGGACCTCTAGCGTAGTAGTCGCGCACAGGACCACTAGGCTAATGAGGCAGTTGTTGGCACAAAAATCATTGCAATATCAAATTTTTTTTAATTGGTAACTGCTTTATTAGGCTAGTGATCTTAAATATATAGATACTAGCTTCTGCCCGCGGCTTCGCCCCCGTGGAATAAAAAGTATCGGGAATGGAATAAAAAGTATCCTATGTCAGTTTCCTGGTTCTAAGCTACCTCTCCACCAATTTTCAGCCAAATCGGTTCAGCCGTTCTTGAGTTATAAATGGAGTAACTAACACGACTTTCTTTTATATATATAGATTTATACATATTGAATGAAATTTATCCAGTTCTTTACGTTGGCTTGTCGAAAATTCTCTTTCCGCACTCTACTTCTACCAAATCTTTACCATCGGTGATTTTTCATGTAATACGAACGCAAAAGTGCCGCAAAATTAAACATTTGTTCGAAGATTGGATTGTTCTTGTTGAAAGCTTGAACATTAGCATTAGGTTTATATAGTACCCGAAGTATACTTACAGTAAGCTGATAAATCGTTGGTATTACACTGAGGAATGTAGACCGCTCATCTCATCATCCCTAAGGACCGAGTAAGGAAGGAATCAACGCGTTTTATGTGCGGTTCTAATGCAGAATAAAAATATAAGAAATAGATATTTGTACTAATTTTACTTTTTTTTTAAAGCTTGAATATAATAGTATGTGTAATATGAGTACTGATTTCTGAGGCTGACGCGAATATTAGACATTGTATTTAAACTACTTTTTACGGATTTTATCGCTTTAATAAAAATTTGCCTAGTGGTCCTGAGTACGACTGCTACGCTAGTGGTCCTGGGCTTGATTGCCAGGTGGAGCAAAGTGTTATTAGGTTTTTCTATGAAATTCCCCGTAGCAGCCCGGCGTTTGGAATTTGTGCCCGCAGTTAATGGCAATGGGCCACCTACATGGGATTGATTTACCTTATTACATGGGACCTAAACATACCGGGGAATATCTACAGGTGTGAAGTATATTAAGGTCGAATTTTGAGTACCGGGCGACCACTAAGTAGTCTCTATAGGTACTTATGCTATGCTGAGCTGACGCTCTTTAGTATTTTCTTTCCCACTCTCTCTTTTGTCTTTATACTGTTTCTTTCTCTCTAGTTCTTTTAGTTGTATTAACTTTCGCTTCCTAGATATTTTATTTACTTTCAATTTGATGCTCGGTCCTTCCTACGTTTAAGTATTGTCAATACAATTAATATTGTTAAATGTGGGGACTCCGCATTAAGACCCAAAAGAATTGCTTTTACGCAATTATGGGTATTAATCGAAAAACGTAAGCAACATTAAGATTCCGTATTTATAAATATGATTATCGATACTTTGCAACAGCTTAATTTTAACTAGGCGTTGGGAGTTTAGGCGGGAAAATGAAAAAGTGCAGATTGTCGATTTTATATTATTTTTCAAAACTTGAATTTCTCCGAAGTTTTGTTTAATTATGGTGGATATTTAACCATTAAGGGCCACTTGCACCAAATTCTATTTAAATCATTCTTTTATGCATTTAGTTAAATATTTTTAACTCCATAAACATAACACATAAAAGATCGTCTTGCACCAAGTCTGTCTTATGTCAATTTAGTTAAATGAATTGAACATGTCGATAAAACAGTTCTCTACGTTCCGTTTTTAAATTACATCTATATTACATCATAGTAATGTGAAAAATATATTTTAAAAAATGTGTTATGAATAATAGATATAATATTAAATCAAATTTAATGATTATTATAATTATAATAATTTTAATTAATGATAAATCGTTGATTTTTATTGAAAATAGTCTGGATGTAACGAAACTTACGCCATTATTTTGACTTTTCGTTGCCATGACAACCAATCCAAACAAAGTCATATTTATTTGTTGTGTTTTTTAATTGATAAAATGAAAAAATAATCTTAAATAGGTGAATTATCTCTCATAGAAATTATTACAAGGCTTCTAGTAGTATTTTATCTCAAAATAAACTCCATTCGTCAGATGACAGTTCAATAAACGGTCATTCATATTTAAGTATGAATTAAATAGGGTCTTCAGCGTATTTAACTTTGACAGGTCTTTCAACGTATTTAACACGGAAATTATTATGGTGCAAGACGAATGTTTGACTTAAATCAAAAATCGTGTTTAAATACAATTTAAACGAATTTAAGAAGTTGGTGCAAGTGGCCCTAAGTGTTCGTGAACGTGTGAGAATGTAAGCAAATTATATAAAAATGATAATAGTGACTTTTTGGGTTTACTCCTAAACTCCATCGAAGCCTCAATAAAGTTTCTACCGTTTTATTGGGGCAACTCAACAACTTATACCTACTTGACACTGGCGAACACAAAAAGTGTGGTGCCATATTACAATCCCAAGCAATCCCATAATGGGAAATAGTATTTGATTACTCTAATACTTGACACTGGCAAATACACAAAAAGTGTGGCGCCATAACGAAAAAAAAAACTGAGCGTTGGAGAATTAAGGTCAATTTATAGGGGTCGAAGTAACGGTGGGGCGAGGCGCAAAGGTTAAACCATCTTAATTTAGATGACTTTAGTTCAGAGCTAACGAGGGTCCTAAGGCACTAAGTTTATCACCTATAGATATATTTATATGTGACGGGCGGAACTCAGAACTGCTCAAAATTAGTTCTGACTACAAAAGTCCGTCAAAACTAGTTCTTTTTAAAGCTTACTAGCAATGTGGGTTGCACATTACTAGTATTCTTGTTAACCCCTCGTGCTAAGCTACGTTTTGACTAAGGATGTCGGCTAATCTTTAATTTCTTTTTTGGTATAAAGTTGTAGGTCGTAGAGTAGGTAACAATTTTAGGTACTAGCTTTGGCCCGCGACTGTGTCTGCGTTGTGTCCGACCTATATAAAAAGTAGCCCTTAAGTTAAACTCTGTGTCAAATCTTATCCAGATCCGTTCAGCCGTTCTGGCGTGAAAGAGTAACAAATATCCATCAATCCATCCTCATAAACTTTCGCATTTATAATATTAGTAGGATTATTTGATTATCATGCAGTACAAGTAGTGGTCAGTACAATATACTAACGACATGATTGTGACTAATCATGGTAGAGTTGGCACGTCAATAAGCACCTTAGTTGACTCA
Organism: Acronicta leporina; assembly: GCA_947256265.1. Taxonomy (NCBI): domain Eukaryota; kingdom Metazoa; phylum Arthropoda; class Insecta; order Lepidoptera; family Noctuidae; genus Acronicta; species Acronicta leporina. The sequence continues at coordinate 3,322,664 of OX366523.1, forward strand.
CGACACACTTGCAAATGGTGACAAATACGCTCCTAGTTGATTGACAAATAACATGTTTTTTCTTCCACTAGCGGAGTTTGTTTGCTTTGTTGATATAAAAGTGTTTCACGAATCAGATAGTTCACATAAAAAATACAACGTTTTGCTTTATTTCGATTCATTCTTACAGATACGTTCGATCGTCCTCCATCCTCATAAATACTCCTACTTAGTTATTAATGTTGCTGTGCCCGACAGGGTCCATAATTGTTTCTAACTACGATACTTAACACCTGTATTACATTATGGATTGCAAATAAAATATGAATATGAATATGAATATAAATAAATAAAAGAAAGATAGCATAAGAAGCGTCGGTAGCCTAATGGCTAGGGCGTCGGACTTGCGATCATGTGGTTGCCGGTTCGAACCCCACCCATTGCACTACCGACGTGAACCCACTCGTAACACAAGCATTTAGCTTAGCACGTGGGGTCAACAAGAATACTAGTAATGTGCAACCCGCATTGCTAGTAAGCTTTATTAAGAAAAACAAAGAAACCTTGCTTACGTGTCTCGTATGTAAGCATATTTTATTAAGGAATTATAATCGGCGCACACACTCACACAATAACAATTTGAGCCAAATAGATTTTAAGGTTTCCATAATTCGAAAAACTGATGGATCAGGGCGCCATAGTTTCAGTATGTAACTATATTTTCGGGAAAAATTAACACATATTAAAAAAAACTGTAAGTGATTCAGTAATCGATTCTGAACAAACTGCTTTCAGGTTTTGAGCTTACTCTGGTAGTTACAGGTTGTATAGAAATTACTTGACTATCTGCCCGTAAACATGGATAGCTCCATTTTTTTAAATTTATGTGAATGGTTGTGTAGGAAGGGGAAGGCCTAGGTGAACGTTCAGAAATCAGATTGAGGACGTTCTGAAAAATGACTCGGTCAAGAGGATCCTAAACCGACGCTCATGTATGAAAAGATTGACGAGTGTGGTGTGGATGAAGCTAAAGAGGTTTGTCAGAATCGTAGCAAGTGGAAGTCTGTGGTCTCTGCCTACCCCTACGGGAAAGAGGCGTGACTTTATGTATGTATGTATGTTTTTATTTATTTATTTTTAACAAAAGTTTGCAAACACTGTTACAAATCTTAATTGAAATTAGCATAGCATTTCAAAGATCATCTGCTATCCGTCAGTCATGGCACGACTAAACATAGTTACAAGAGTATATTGTCAACCGCAGACCCAATTAGATGAGTCACAGTTACGTCACATGATGCATGAGGTGGTTTCCTTATAATTCAATTAGTTCGTGCTTGGTCTTGGGCGTGGTTTGTCAGTATTCGTCTAGCTTCGTATATTAATTAGCAGTTACAGCATTACATTATAAGGTTTCAGTGATGTTCCTGTGACAGCAAGAAGATTTATCATATGATATAACCATCACGCCTCTATTCCCCGAAGGATTAGTCAGAAGTGTCGGCACTAATAATAACCCTACCTAGAGCCACAGTTGCAGTCAGCCTGCAGGGCCTGCAAAAAGGAAATTGAAAGCATGGAACACCTTCTGTGTACATGCGATGCAATGGCTAGAAAGCGAATGTGCCTTTCGGGTCAGGGTTATCCAAGACCAGAGGACTACAGACTCGTACCCCTAGGCCTCATTATAAAGCCCATGAAAGAGCTGTTCGCAGAACTGGGAGGGGTCGAGGAATAGGTTATCTAGGGGAATCACATAAGATCCCATGCATTGGGTCGAAGTGCACTGAGGTCTTGATGCCTTCGCCCTAAACAAGATAAGATAAGATAGAGCCACAGTTCACCGGTACCTATGATTTTTTCCTATCCGGTAATAGGTGGCGATCCAATTGCCATTAACCGAATCACAATTCCAAACCCGAACTGCTACTGAATTTCATAAAAACGCCCATATTTCTCGACCTGGGAATCAAACCTGGCAACTCTAGCGTAGCAGTCGCGTTTAGGACCACTTGACTAATGAGACTGTTTTTTAATGGTGATGATGATATTTTGCAAAAAATCTGCGATTAATGGAAATGCATGGAATGTAATGGATTAGGGGTAAAATGACTTTTGTTATTAATTACACCGGAGAAGGGTAATATTTAAAGTCAAAAAACGAATAATTAAAAATATTATAAGCACGGAAAAGAATAAACAAGGGGCAGCAACTTTATATATACTCTATGAATTGATGTGAAAAACTGTTTCAAGAAAATCTGTTTATTTTTCTATCGATGAAGAAGACTAAAATATATAAGATGTATCCAATGACTCAAACTAGAAGTCATTTAATAAGTTAAAAGGAAAACGTACAAAAACCGTCAAGTACAGAAGCCTCCCAATTACCATTTTCCAAGCGAAAATAACGTATAAACAGAGTTCTAAATTTAAACAAATTTAACGTAAACCTCGCGGTTTCAACTCCACACATAACGTAGAATTTATTCAAGAGCAAACAATTCCAACTTTTCTTTGGTATTTCATTTATTTTTAAACTTTTTCTCATTTTCTCCCAATGTACTTCGCGTTTATTGTTTCATTCCAATTTGGATTTTCTTTGGTCGCCATGTTCTTGTTGAAAAGATTTGAAAACCGAACGTGGGGCAGTGGAGAATTGAATTCAAATGCTGTTAGCGACTTAAGGCGTTAAGACATTATCATTGGTTCATAGGAAATTTCTGACCAAATTATGGTCGGATATACAGGAAACGCCATCAGAATGGATTACTAAAACTTTTGAGAGAGAGATTCCAAGGAAGGACTATCTCAGTTTCCTAAGGAAATTTACAAACATTACATAAAATACATACCACCACGCCTGTATTCCTCTAAGGGTTAGGCAGAGGCGTCCTAATGTGTACACCCACAATGCGCCGGTATGTTTAGGTCCCATGTTATAGGGGGCGAGCCTATTGCCATTAAAAAGCCACAAATTCCAAACTTCGAGCTGCATCTGGGAATTGCATAGAAAAACCAAATAACACTTTGCAGGGCATCAAACCCAAATCCTCTAACGTAGCAGTCGCTCTCAGGACCACTAGGCTAATGAGGCAGTTAAAATTATGTATTTCTGTATGTTGAAATGTACCGAATAAACTCAAAAAATACTGGACCAATTTAATAATTCTTTCACCATTAGATTGCTACATTATCCCTGAGTAACATACATAACGTCACTTTAGATCCGAGTGAAACCGCGCGAAACAGCTATCTTCAATACAACCAATATTTTCATATTTATATACCTTTTTCTTATACATCCAATAAACAGGTTTACCCACTAACATAATAACATCTAAAAGATTATTGATTGTAAAACGGCAAGGGTCGGAGTTGACAATCCCTTTGGGACCAACCTTGCGAAATTGGACCCTTCTTACGTGGATATTATCAGGGCTCGTAATATCATCAATATTTTAGTGAGTAAGGTAACTTAGGGTTAAGTCAAAAGGGTTTTCATATATGTATTTCATTATGAATCTACATACCTACGGGGCATAGAACTCCTTTCATGATAAAAGGAGGTAAGCTATTTCATTGTTCAACGCTCTACGCGTCACGCGCTGTCGAAAAAATCTCTTAGGCATACAGGTTTCTCCAGCATGTTTTATAAAGCGAGTGATAATATTTGTAAGGTATTATTACTGATTCGGCCTTATTACCCAAGTGGTCCTGAGCGTGACTGCTACCCTAGAGGTCCTGGGTTCGATTCCCAGGTCGAGCAATGTTTTATTGGGTTTTTTCTATGAAATTCCCAGTAGCAGCTCGGAGTTAGGAAATTGTGCCCGGTTGATGGCAATAGGCTCGCCCCCTATTACATGGGACCTAAGTAAACATAGCGGCGATCTGTGGGTGTACATTAGTGCTTACGCCTCTGCCTAACCTTTCGGGGTCTACAGGCGTGATGGTATGTTATGTTATGTTTACTGATTTCTGAAGCCTACGAGAATATTAGACGTATTGAAATAAAACAACTTTACGGATTTTATTAGCAAAATCATATCTCGAAGTTTCGGATACTTTACAGCGTCCATAGTCTGCCCATGACCATGGACGCTGTAAAGGAAAAAGGTCCGAAACGCGATATAATTGTTTTATTTAATTTCTGTTGTGTTTTTGTAAATAAGGATATGGCGGGCTGGCGCGCCTTTTCTTTTTTATTTGCTTGTCAATTTTTTGACATGACATTGACAGCTGACAATCTGACAAGACGACGTCGCTAGGGTGCGTGGAAATATAATGATGCATTCCCATAATTATATAACAATTTCAATAAGGTATAATTTAATAATAGTATTAGGCGAGTTTATTGTCATTAACCGGGTATAAATCTAAAATCCGAGCTGCTATTGCGAATTTGATGGAAAAACCCAATTGCACTTTGCTCGGCCTGGGAATCGAGACCACGACCTCTTGCGTAGCGGCCGCACTTATGACCAGTAGGTAGACTAATGAGTAAGGGCCACTTGCACCAACTTCATAATCATATTTAAGTTTTATTTAAATAAGATTTTGTGTTTAAATACAATTAAAACACATTTAAGAAGTTGGTGCAAGTGGGCCTAAATCTATTAAATGCTCGATACTTCTTCTTTCCTAGTGCATAGAACCTGTTTTGCTTAGAACGTGTTCTTACGTAATCCCAGCTAAGGTCGACCAGGCTTTGGTATTTGTGGAAACTACAACTACATCGTTACAACTCTGACCTTTATATCCTTGAGTTAAGGTATATTTTATTATGGTTTTATTGTTATGACGTGTTTAGTAGTATTTTTACGCTGTTTACGTGACTCAGGGCTAGCTATGTTATGTGTGTCAACCTTATTTAGAAGTGTGTATCGGTAGGCTTTAGAGAAAGTGATCGCGTGTGTGGAATTAGTTTTAATCAGGAGGGTAATTCTGTTACATAGTGTTCAAATTATAATTCTTTAATCTCAATGTCGTAGTAGTAAACATTCGGTGGACAATTTTGAGATTTCATTATAATATTTTAAACGGTTCCAGTGTTTGTCAGTGTAATTGCCGATACCTATCAAGGGCTATGCGCTATGCTATAGTATCTTTCATTCGAATAATTCTGATGTTATGAACGTAAGGAAATGAGACAAGATAAAATAAAAATAACTATGCAAATATTATAATATTTACTGGGATAATAAAAGGGCTAAAAAAGAAACATAACTACAAACTCTCAAACTCAAAAAAGATATTTTTTTAATGTCGCAGGCAGCATTATGCTGAGATAGGAACCTTTTTTGACCTTGCGCAGGATCAAAACGATCTTGCACAAGGTCAGAAAAGGTTCCTATTCCTATTGTTTGTATATTTTTAATTAATGTATGGTTAGGTAATATGAGAGACAAAAAAAAAATTTTACTTTCTTTAAAAAAAAAAATTGCGTCTGAGCGCGATCGACTTACGTGTACTTAATTGTTTTGTTAATATAATAATATATAATCATAATAAGAAAATCTTCATTATGGATTACAGTTCGGATTTGTGCTGGTTAATCAATGAAACCGAAACATACCGATGAAATGTGGTTCTACATTAGTACTACGTATCTAATACTTCGGTGAACACAGACGTATCATATGTAAAATATACATTACAAAACAATGCTCATACCTCAAAATATTTTCGTTTATATGCAAAAGTGAACTTTATCAACCTTATAAATCTCAATTTTCTTAAACAAGTTTCCTTCACAACGATTGAAAAGTTTGTGGAGAGGGAACAGACACTATATATAACAGACCTATATATCTAAGCCACGGCTGTTTCTTACGTAATGAGGGGTGTAAGCAGAAATTCTTTTCGTTTAATAAAAACTTCGTGAAAAGGGCAAAGAGAGCGAGATAATCTTCTTCCTTGTCTTACTCGTACAACACTTACGTACCGGTCAAGCCGCTGTCCTTAACTTTTACAAAGCTTCAAGGAGCCCCAAAGAGGCCGTCGGAAATTGCCGACGAAATCCGGAAAATATACAAAAATATCTTTAATTATCTATCTAGCTAATTAAACGGTAGTCATCAATGCGTTTAATCATCTTTCACCAATTTTATATGTGAAACCCATACCCTGTATTAACTTTACATTTTTATTAGCCTGCTGTGTCCCACTGCTGGGCGAAGGCCTCCCACTCATGTCTCTATCTATCTTGATATTGTGCTATTTGGACCCAATCTGCATTAAAAGTATCAAAATCGTCCTTGCATTATCTATACTATTGGTTAATTAATTTGCATTTGTGTCGTATAAAATTATTAAGAAAATATAAATATCTTATCCTTAGAATCTAATTTTAACCCTTAACTACCTACCTCCTATTTTCGTCACGTTACCAGCTACCTCCCGTCTCTGAGACGTCATGACGATATTGGATTTTTTTGTAAAATTTTATAAGTGTATAGGGCTATTAAAATAACAAACAGTTTATTTACATATTAGACTTTTTATTACAAAGAATAAACCTACAAAAATTAACCACTTTTTCTTTAAAATCACAAATTCTTCAATGACACTAATTTTTGGCTTAGAAACTACAATCTAATGAAAACGAGATTTAAAAAACAAATTAAGCAAATAGGAACTTCTTCATAATTATTTTACGTTATTAAATAATCAACAAACAAACTAAAATAGTTTTCTCTATTAAAAAAAAAATTACAAAATTGCAGTCCTTGAACTTACCTACCTCCCGTCTGAGACACTCGACAATAGTTTTTTACTCAACGTAGCCAAACGCGCGCACGTGCGATCTCTGCAAACGCCGTCGGCGTCCTGAGGGGCGCGGCGGAAAGGTATACAAGCGCACGGGCAACAGCGACGCGTTCAAATTGAAATATTAAACAATAACAGTTTTGCTTGCGTCTAGGAGACGGGAGGTAGGTGGTTAAGGGTTAAAAAGATGGCACAGTACACATAACATAATTATTAAATACATTAAATCAAATAATTCCTGTGTATTCAGGTTTGTAAAGGCTTTCGGGTGTATTCTTGGTTTTAAATATCGGGTAAGCTTTTTTCTCTTTGTGGTTTTAATGTAAAGGAAAGTCGAGACATACTTACTAACATAACACCGGTAGGACACATCTAATAGGTAATTCAAAATAAACGTAGTATCCCATTATGAAGTAGGTAAATACACTGTCTCACACTTTATATCCTTTATATGTATTTATTTAAGCCCTATCGCCAACAAAAAAATATCACTTCCTGAATAATATTGAATCCTCAATTGAAAGATTAATTGAATCATTTCACCTCGCTTCAGGAGATTTTACGTGAACTTTTCCATTTAGATTTAAATACCGGATTACAATTTATAAAACTGATTTTTATCACGAAATTTTTTATTGGATGTACTTCTAACGGTAGGTACGCAAACAGCTGCCATTTTTATCAGCCGCCATTTTGATTTTACGGTAACAATGATTTTATAAATATTTTTCGCAACTAAGGGCCACTTGCACCAACTTCTAAAATATGTTTAAATGGAATTTAAACACATTTTTTCATAGGAATTTTGTGTTTAAATACAATTTAAATACATTTAAGAAGTTGGTGCAAGTGGGCCTAAGTATTGACTCTCTAGTTTTATTGACTTTCTGGAGACTTTCTGGTTCATAAAAAATGCTGAAGCATCAGATGTCATATCTTTATGGACTAACTTACAAGGGACTAGAAATTACGAAACATAAGTGTTCTAAATATAAACTCCAATCGAACCTCAATATCACATACATTATATATAATGTGAATGACATATATGTCAACATTCAGTGATTATTTAATTCAATTACAATAGGGTTACAACCTACCTATATTAAATTGTTCAGGTTAGATGTTAATTGGTACTTACCTAATTTAGAAGACCATTCGACATTTATACATTTAAAAAACTAGATTTTTTAACTATTTCTTTAAGGTTTTAAAGTATAAATATGCCGTATTTTCGGTAAATGAACTCTGTCTATGAATATCAAGTCGGTAGCACAACTTCATTGCGCGTAAATAATACAAAAATATAAAGCTTACAATATATTTATTATTAATTTAGGGGCAGGGAACTACTGTTTGTAGTGTTTATTTTTATATAGGTACCTACTCAATATGGTTACCTATACAAAAACAGTTTTTTTTTTTAAACCATATTATAATATATTTATTTCACACTTTATTGTACCTAGGTACACAAAAAATACAAAATTAAAATACATATGTGTTACAAACAATGTATAATGACAATGAGCGACATTTTATAAATAACCATCAAATATTTCAAATAATAAAATTTTCAGGATAAAGAAATGAAAATGAAGATATCAAAAATGTGCAGCATCACGTTTCCCCTATTTACATTCCTCCATAAAGTAATAGATTCGTAAAGTCGTAAGCCACACTTTATTGATGATGAAGAGACAGAATTTCACAGAATAAAAGATGAATTCTCATAATAAAAGGGAGGTAGATGTGTCTAACACCAATTTATTACAGTATGATCCCATCAAAATTCGTTTTGATATTTCATTGTAGTTCTCTCATCCGATCTTTAACTCATTTATTAGTATCCCGTGACTTTGTCTGCGTTGACTTGAGAATTGGGTCTGTTATTCCAGACTATAGTCCATATCTGTGCCAAATTTGATCTAGTTGCGTTTAGCCGTTCTGGCGTAACAAACATTAATACATCCTCACAAACTTTCATGTTTATAAAAATAGTACGATTTTTGGTAAATTTTGGGTATGTTGGTACACCTGAACTACATATTTCCATGATCGAAAACTTGTTATGTTGACCTAATAAATTAGCAAAGACAATAAACATAATATTACATAAATAATTATGCAGGAATACCGAACTCTAATGAATTCACCTAACAGCTCAACAAACAAATGTGTTTCTATTAGTAATTATTAAATTAATCCGTACACTAGATACAAGTAGTATAACATTAAGACGTATCACTATTAGTTACGATCCCTATCCTATCCCCTATCCCTATTATCTATATACGACATCTATTCACGAAGACAGTCCACAAAACACACAGCTAAACATCCTCAAACACCCACAAAACAACAAAAACAACTACACAGGATTTAATAAACAAAACTTAATTTTATCCAACTACTAAATGTTCCGAGTTAAACTCAATTTGCTAGTAATTCGGGCAACTCGCGCGGTGCCGAGTGTAATTGCCACCAATCTTAATAAAACGGCCGAATAGAAGCAGGTGTGAAAAATTAACCGCTCGCGACCTTTTTATTGGTGCAGCCGCATCTGCCGACGTTGTGCGGGTCGGAAATGTGCAATGCTTTCTATTAAATATGATTCAGTGGGTATTTTGCTGGCGCGTGTAGGCAAAAAGTTATTTATTGCAGCTGCTTATGTTTGTTTTTTTTTAACTATTGGGTATGAAGACAATTTTTTTTTTATGATTCTTGTCTGTTGTACTTTTATATGAAAGCTAATGCCTGAAAGGAAATACACTTACTCTATTTTAAATCCTGCTTGTGCTTTCATCATTTCCATCAGATATGCATTCAAGAAAAAATTGAAAAAATGCCTCATTTCATGGCTCTTAGCCGTACTTAGTTCAAGTTGCATTTATTATGAGTCAGGTTGCGACTTTAATCAATCCATATGAATATTAATTAATGTAATTGGACCTGTGCCGTTTTAATTAACTATAAATAAATAAATAAATTATTTCATCACGTAGAATTCTGCTCACATCATACAACAGAATCCATAGTAATACCTACCTATTAAAATCAATAAAATAGAAATCTCTACCAGTGTCTCTTTGTTCCCTTTCCATACCTCTACTGCATATGAATTAAAATTTTCCATATTCAATGAATTCCAATTTTGATCAAATTTGGACAGAGAGCAAGACATAGGCTACCTTTCGTCTCTCTCCTTTGAGAAGCGAGTGAAACCACGGGAAACAGCTGGTAAAGCATGAGTACAAATCGTAAAGTGAATTTAGATCACAACAAAAGCCACACGCAAACGCAAATGAAATCCCACATTTTGTTGTACAGCAAACAAAAGTTCTGACAATGACAGTAGCACAAAAAAACCATCGGGCCGTTGTTAATACGACAAAAAATCTATTGTTAATATTACTTGGCTCCTTCATTGTGTGCTCTTGGACTAAGAGTGAGCCACTTATATCGTTCGTTGTACCGTAATAGGCTAGGCATTGTATGCAGTTAATGTGTAGCTGGACCAATAGGTACGTACGCTAACAAGCTATTGCACTACAATTACCTCAAGCAGCTGTGCTACAAAAATCACAGCTGTTGCGACGGAATACGGGTTGTTCAAACGGCAATATAGGATGTATAGCTTAACGTGGCACTGTGTGTACTTATTCAATAATTTATGTGTACGGTAGTCCAAATCCCGAAAGTATTTTTGAAAAATTCTGGACTACAAAATTCATGTAGTATACAATAAGCATTGTACCTACAATATCTACAAAAATATTGTATGTTTTCTCCACATAATAATGAATAATGTATACCAAAATTACATTTCTCAATTTTGCTGGAGAAAGGTAGGGTTTTCGCAAAAACACGAGCTGCTCTAGTAAGATTGAATACGTTTCTCTGAATCTGAAAATTTGATAGATTTTTGATTAGGTACTGACCAAGTTTTATTCTAATTGGTTACTAATTCTTATATAAATTATAATACGGATACGTTGTTGATTGACGAACCAGTGAATAATTTATAAAGGAAAATTGAAATCAAAACAACTTGTAGGTAGGTAATTCTAACCTAAACCATAAGTATGAGTAAGTAGGTAAATAAGTACCTATATTGGTTTTGCCAACAAACTTAAAAATCAAGTTGCCTACTTTAAATCTGGAACAAATTCGATTCCAAATTGGTAACATTCTGAAATTGACAGATTTAGAGCACTGCAGGGGCTGCAACATAAAGTGGAATAGGTAGGTATGTATAGAAAATTAATGTTAACAATTAATTTATGGGATATGGGAGTAAACGAGCAGACGGATCACCTGATAGTAAGCGATTACAAACACCTATGGACACCCGCAACACCAGAAGAATCGCAAGTGCGTTAACACTCCGGTCAAGCCGGCCCATTCGAGCCGATGCACGGCTCTCTCACGGTAAAAACTACTAATTTTAGAATCGCCATGACAATATCAGAAATTTGTTTTATGATATAAGATCTGTGACTATGGGTATAGAAATACATGCCTACATAAATACAATCACGCTTTTATGCCCATAGAGCGAGGCAGAAACTACAGAACAGCGTCTTCCTACGATTCTTGCAAGGGTACATACTTATTTTGCTCCATCCACAAAGTTTCATACATGTTGCCATACACACGGGCTGGGTGGATCTGTCTTTAAGAAAAAGATAACTACGAAAAGATGATAAAATTCATAAATGAGCTATAATATAAATGGAACGCCACGGAATTCAGGCATTCAATGTGGCGGAAGAACGGGTAATGGAATCTAAATTAAATAAAGCAATCAATTTAGACAAGTTATTGAGGGCTGGCAGCAAATAGGACTCTTTTTATTATAGGTCCTAAATTGTGGAGGAACGGAGCGATAGAGGGAGACAAAAAGATGGGTGGACTGTGTGCCAGATGATATTATCGAAAAGGGAGCGAATGATTAAGTTATATTATAACTACATACCAATTCACCCAGTGTGAAAGATCCTCGTGGATTGGAGGCAATAATACTATGACAACTTACCATAACGCCTGTATTCGCCGACGGGTTAGGCAGGGATGTACTAATGTACACCCACAGTTCATCTATATGTTTAGGTGTCATGTAATAATGGAGAGTCTATGGTCATTAATTGGGCAAAAATTCAAAACCCGAGCAGCTGCTGAGAATTTCATAGAAAAATCCAATTAAGTATACATGACTTAGGAATCGAAACCTGCACTTCTAGCAGCAGTCGCGTTTATAACTAATGAGGCATAACAATAGTTATGCAGGGTCTTGGTACCTACCAACACCAAAAATAGTTTTTTATGGTAAAAAAGCACCGAACACAATTTAGTACGGAGCTCCGTACTATGTTGTGTTCGGTGAGCAAGGTCACCAAAGCTCCACGAGGAAGCGTTGTGTTTGCAGTAGGAGGGGACCGGTGGTGTTTGTCTTCTATGCTGCAGGTCGAGCAGTGTTATTGGGTTTTTCTATAAAATTCCCAGTAGCAGCTCGGAGTTAGGAAATTGTGTCCGGTTAATGGCAATAGGCTCGCCCCCTATTACATGGGACCTAAACATACCGGCGAAATGTGGGTGTACGTTAGTACGCCTCTGCCTAACCCTTCGGGGAATACAGGCGTGATGGTATGTATATACAGGCGCTTGTGATAACACGAAAACCAGTAACCCCCATTTAATCCCTCCACTCAGCAGAACGAAATTTGGCACAAGTTCACCGGTTCCTCGCTTAAGTACCTAAACATATAAATGAATATAGTGATCAAATGGATCCATTCTAACTTTGTCACTTGTCACTGACAAAAAAAATACAATTTCATTTAATAACGATTTATATGTTTAAGTTTGATTGTTTTTAGCTATTCAGGTTTTATTATTAGTTATTCCTGTAAATTAATAGTTAACACAGTAACTGTGGTTCTGGCACAGGCATTTTTATATGCCTAAAAGGAGCTTCTTACAATTTGGTTTGTAAAAAAATACCTGTTTATGTAATAAAGAAATATTGTATTGTATTTGTATTGTATTAACTGTTACTACTAAAACTTAAAAAACTTACTGTTAAAACTTAAAAAAAACACTTTGTTAATTTATTAGTTTTAATGATATTGAGCTCGTTAGCGCTGATTGGCAACGTGGCTTTGACATGCGTCATCAGCGTCACTCTGTCATAATTATATTTGATATTCATCAATCAACGGCTATGTGCATGCCTGCATTATAACATAGAATTAATTATGTTATGTAGCTATTGTTATATGCTGCGTTTGGAATTAGTGTGTGAAGCGGCGGTAGCCTAATGGCTAGGGCGTCGGACTTGCGATCATTTGGTTACCGGTTCGGAACTCACCCATTGCACTACCGACGTGAACCCACTCGTAACACAAGCATATAGCTTAGCACGAGGGATTAACAAGAATATTATAATGTGCGTCCCACGATATGCTAGTAAGCTTTTTAAAAAAGCAAAAAAGAAATGTCAATACAAATTATGTAGTTTGACGAGGTTTTTGTGTTTAGCCAAATAGAGATACTTAGGCTACAAATGAGTATAGGTAGTGCCTCTGATGGTATAAATTTCACTATTAATAAATGTTTTCTAAAAAAAATACTTAAATCAATAAATAAATTTATATCGATACGATACGATTTTTGATACATTTTGATATATCGGATGCGCCTCTAACACAAAGAACACAACTAGCCACCTCAACATCGTCACACCATACCTGGCTTCAGCAATAACATGAACAGTGAAGACACTTTAAAAGTCAGTTTTATATTTATAGGCCCACCCTCGTAAGGTTGGACCTCTAATATTTGTGATACATAACATCACGTTGGTATTGCCCGAAGGGTTAGGCAGAGGCGTACTAATGTAACAACAGTTGGCCGGTATATTTTAGGTCCAATATAATAGGGGGCGAAACTATTGCCATTAACCGGACAGAAATCCAAAACTTCAACTGCTACTGAGAATTTGATAGAAAAACCCATTATCACTTTGCTTGACTCGGGAATCAAACTGTAAATCTGAGGACCACTAGTCTCATAAGGCAGTTTAATATTTATGTAAAAAATAATAAAATAATAATGTTAAATGGTTACGGTCGTTGCGGAAATAAGTGATATAAAACATTATGACAATAAGGAAAATTATAAGAATAATGAACAAAGATTAGGGGAGGCCTACGTTCAGCAGTGGACGGCAATAGGCTGATATGATGAACAAAAATACGTAAAATATTAAGGTCAAGGAAACATACTTATAAAATAGACGGTAGTGTTTCTAAACAGAGTTAATATAGTGACAATCAGTGCCAGCATTAAAAACTTTGCTTAATAAACGTTAAGGAAGCTAAAAGTAGGGTCAATCGTCAATTTTGCCAAAATAGACGATTGACACTACTTTTAGCTACAATATCGATTTACAAGCAAATGTTTTAATTCTCAGTTGTGAATATTGTATAGCTAAGGGCGCAATTACTACAGCTAGGAATCTAGAATGTGTTATAGATCTACAAATTGCGAAAAACCAATTGTAATTTGAATTTGGCGGGCTTAGCGAAACGATCAGCCTTAATATTGTTAACATAGCAATGCACAATTTCAAAGCAACTGTATCTATACAGTAGTATTCCTCTTTCAGCACCAATTTTTTGAGCACCTATGGTTTGAGCACCTAAGCTATTTCATTCACTCGTGATTTAAAGACACATACCATCACGCCTGCATTCCCCGACGGGTAAGGCAGAGGCGTACCTACTTAATGTACACCCACAGTTCGCCGGTATTTTTTAGGTCCCATGTATAGGGGTCGAACCTATTTCCATTAACCGGGCACAAATTCCTAACTCCGAGCTGCTACTGGGAATTTCATAGAAAATCCCAATAACACTTTGCTCGACCTGGGAATCGAACCCAGGACCTCTAGCGTAGCAGTCGCGCTCAGGACCACTTGGCTAATGAGGCAGTTAATTTTATGTACTTTAGATTTTAACTAATTATTTTTTTTAATTTTTTTTATGGGATAGGGGGGCAAACGAGCAAACGGATCACCTGATGGTAAGCGATAACCGCCGCCCATGGACACCGGCAACACCAGAGGAGTGTACGTTGCCCGCCTTTAAAAGGGTTTGGGCCTCCGGTAACCTCAACTCACTCGGCGAAACACAACGCAAGCGTTGTTTCACGCCGGTTTTCTGTGAGGCCGTGGTATCACTCCGGTCGAGCCGGCCCATTCGTGCCGAAGCATGGCTCTCCCACGTGAAATGTGTATGTAATTTTGTAAACTAATGTTATTACATTGGTTTGGTGTAACTATATTATCATTGTGTATGTAATTTTAGTTATATAAATAAATATTCACGAAATGTATATGTTTTTGTTCATACATATTTAATTAGGTTCCTTGTTAGGCACTAACTATTATTGTTAATGGACAAGTTAGCCATGACCCGTACGTAGTAACGAGAAGTATTATTTATTATTTACTTAAGATAATTTTTATCTGCATCTTCTATAGGTAGTTATTATTAAGACACTAATTATATACTTACTGTTAAATTGTAATATTGAAGTAATGTACAACTTTTTGTAAATTACAATAAATATTTATTTGTTCATTATTAATTGATTCAATAACCTTGTGGTCCTAGTGCGACTGACTAAGAGGTCCTGAGTTCGATTCCCAGATCGAGCAAAGTTTTATAGGATCTATGGAATTTCTAGAAGCAGCTCGGAGTTTGGATTTGTACCTGGTTAATGGCAATAAGCTCGCTCCTTATTACTTGGGACCTAAATATACCGTCAAACTGTGGGTGTACATTAATATACCTATTTTTACACGTGGGAGAGCCATGCTTCGGCACGAATGGGCTGGCTCGACCGGAGTGATATCACGGCCTCACAGAAAACCGACATGAAACAACGCTTGCGTTGTGTTTCGCCGAGTGAAGGAGGTTACCGGAGGCCCAAACCCTTTTAAAAGGCGGGCAACGCACTTGCGACTCCTCTGGTGTTGCGGGTGTCCATGGGCGGCGGTTATCGCTTACCATCAGGTGATCCGTTTGCTCGTTTGCCCCCCTATCTCATAAAAAAAAAATTACCAACTTCAACTGTTAGTTTAAGCGTGAATAAAAAAATAATTGGAATACCTATAAAAATATTTATTCGTGTTATTTTTTTAGTTAAGTACTAATACTTAATGCCCACCTGAAGACAAAAGATTAGTTTGTACGTTAGAAGATAAGTAAAAAATATGTATTTTTTTTAAATTTACATTTTCGATTATTGAAATTACATTGTGAATTGTGAATAAGTAGGTAACGATTACTGAACTGAACCTCCCATTTCGATTTGTCTCATGTTTTCAAAGTCACCCTGTATATTGCTACAGGTGAACTGTATATAGGAATATTTTGGAACCGGAGGCTACCAAGTGTCAAGTAAATGAACCGAATAAATAGCGAGTAGGTACCAATAGTATCCCCCCTCCCATAGAAGAACCATACAATGTCAACATTCATTCATTACGCAACGAGGCCTCGCCAAGAAAAATCGCTGCGTTTCTAAAACCGGTTATGTTGCTATACATTTACCACTCTATTATGATCGGTATAAAGATGAATATTGATTGAACATATTAAGTAGGACTGGACGTAAGTTCGCGTTAAGTTATTACGACATTGTGCTAATGGTATATGGGAAACCGACCTGTCTATAGTTTCTATAGTATTATGGTGTATAATTCTATAACAAAGTGGATAAACTTACTAAAGAATCTATACCTATATTAAAATTGATTAAATGCGCCATTCTGATTAAGTTGGCTCACGTCTCTCGACGAGGATAAATTTAATCTTCGGCTTATTTTTAAGGAAAATGAAAGGAAGTTTATAAAATTAACATTAAAAAATTGTGAGTAAAAATATTATGTGAAGTAAAAATAGTTTTCCGTTTTTACTTTATCAATTATTACTACTTAAATATTAAAATTAGAGACTAAATAAATACCATCACGTCCGCGTCGTTATAAATTCTTTCTTTAATACTTAGGTACTATTTTCAAATCATAATAAATATAAGCACTAGATACAAATCGATTTTAGATCGTTAAGAAACGTTTTGAACAATAAAAAAAAAATTAAAACCTCACCTTTGTTCGAAGAAGGTCCTAAAATAAACTCAGCAAATCCCGAAACTACTCATTATCGAGCGAAAATGCACCAGCCGCCCATGAACTTGACGTCAATTCGTTGCTATAGCAATGCTCTCCCAGGGAAAACGACCCCTAGCGAATTCACATCCAAAATACGCAATTCCGAAAATTCCAAACCAATAATTTTAAAATACGCAAAATGAAAACTGATCACTCAAACAAAAAAAAACATAGGTACCTCTCTTTTTCGTCTAAAATTCACAATTCGAATAAATTTTGAAATTCGAACGATATTTTTTTATTCGCGAGACGGACGCGCGTCTTCGCGGCGGTACGGAGCGCACTACGTAAATGTCAGCACAATCGGCACATGTGCGGGCCGTAGTAAGGCTGCGTTCACTACGCAAACAGTTTTCCTTGCATTTATTTTTTCTAACGTTGTCGTCGTCACATTGGGATTTACTTATGTATCAGGGGTGCGTTTACAAACCCACATCATCATACACAATGACTCAGATCCGGATAAAAATATTTGTTCCGTGCGCGATCGAACCCGCAATATGTCCACTCAACCACTTCGCCAAACGTGCCGTCAAATTCCTTGCATTATTGACTATAGAAACGTACCTAACTTTCAAGATAATTAATATTGGACAAAATTATATTTAATTAGGTATCTTCTAAGCTTTTACTTATATTAAAGGTATTATATTATATTTTTTACTGCAACTAGGTACTTACCTTTTCTTACTAAAATTTACCAAATTTTCTCCAAAGATACCAGGTGTATATTTAAATACACCTGGTATCTACAGATCTCGTTATACATAATCGGTATTCAACTGCGTACGATGAAAGTGAAAGTATGTTGTGTCATTCGTTCATATTATGGAAGGTTACCCGGCAACTTATTGTTCAAAAGTGAATAGATGCTATTTCCGTCAAGTTTTCTACTAAAAAAAAACTATATTCATATTTCAAATATTACTTTTCTGGCCTTTTTTTTAAGAAAATTATTATTAGTATTTCATTATACCTAATTTAATATAAGTTTATGTAAGTAATTATAAATTAAGTAATATATTATTAGTATTAGCGTAAACATCTTTCAAATAATTTATCTATAATTTGATTTCTAAATAAAATATTACTGTTATATCTAAAACCCTTATTGGTAAACTTTTATCCGTAGTATTGCTTTTAAACCGAATGAATTCTGAGACAAACTAATGCATCT
Organism: Acronicta leporina; assembly: GCA_947256265.1. Taxonomy (NCBI): domain Eukaryota; kingdom Metazoa; phylum Arthropoda; class Insecta; order Lepidoptera; family Noctuidae; genus Acronicta; species Acronicta leporina. Next base: position 3,340,828 of record OX366523.1, read on the forward strand.
GTTGCATATGTAATCTTATATTGTTGCCTAACGTTTATCACCCAAAAAATAATACTATGATAACAGCGGTTATCAGTTTCATTGCAATATTAAGAAAACAATTCTCAAAAAAATAGCATTGAAATAAAACAACTTTTTACGGATTTTATCACGTTGTATTTATACGTTGTATTGATTTTATTTTACTTTTTGCGATAAAATAAGTAGTTTTATTTCAATTTCTAATATTTGCGAAAGTGTCAGTATGCTAACTGTAACTAATAATCGCAAGAAAACTCCATCAATGCTGCACGACGCCTAACAGCGTGCGAGTGAGATAGAATTTCAGCCGGGGTTGTACATCCGCTTTTCTCGGCGTTATGTAAGCTACAGCCCTGGAGCCGGGCAACCCTCCCCGCGCCCCCTCTCCACCCCCGACCCGGGAGAGTACGGACACAGTTCTGAGCTGGGGCTAAAAGCAACCCTACGAGTGTCAGTTTCGACGGATGATGACGTCAGTCATTCTTGATGTTTGTTTTTTTAATAATCTTGACTAATGTCATGGATAGAAAAATATGCATAGGTACTGGTCGTTTTTTGATAAATAATTATTTGATTGAATTGTTTTCAGACGTACATTATTTCTTGATTGGGTTTATTCTGGAAAATTAAGTTATTGTCAAAAAAGTAAAGAAAATGTATCTAATGATTTCTGAGGTGTGCTGTAAAGGATTGCAACCGTCGCGAATTAAATAATATGAATATAACGCTATAAAATCCTTGAAAAGTATCTTCATTTTATTTTTTTCTTTAATACTCAAACTCCTTTTTTTATATTCCACATATTTCCACATATTCCTTGGCCAGGGCGATAAAGAATATTTATGTACCTAAAAAACTGTTCAGAATTTTACTAATGGCAATAGGCTTGTTCCTTTACATGACCTAAAACATATGGGCGATCTGTGTTTGTCTACATCACTGCACCTCTGCCTCACCTACGGGGAATACAAGCGTGGAGTTATATATTATGTATCCATACTAATTTAATTTTCCAAACCTACGCAAGATATAATATCGAAGCGTCACAATAAACGCTTACAAAAACCCTTAATCATGTGACACAAAACCACACATTGTAAATATTGTAAATTGTAACACAAACCGCACAATACAACTTTTTGTTGTTGGAAAACGCTTGTGAGCTCGGCTGCTAAAGGTGGGTACAGTTTGAAGTAGGGATGTACTTCGTATAAATTTAATAAAACTGCGTATAATTTGGAGGTAGTATAAATTTAATTCGGAGGGACTCGTAGTTGATTTGTAACTGTGGATAATATATGATAGCTTCCGCCCGCGACTTCGTCCATGTGGAATAGTTACTTCGTCTTAGCGTGATAATATATAGCCTATAGCCGTCCTCAATAAATGGGCTATCTAATATTGAAAGAATTTTTCAAATCGGACCTGTAGTTCCTGAGATTACCGCGTTTAAGTAAACAAACAAACAAACTCTTTAGCTTTATATATTATTAAAATTAAAATTAAAGTATAGATCTGAAAGATAATAATGAGCTCGCACTGTCAGTTGATATCACATACGTTAGCACATCAAGGCCCCACCACGTGCATTGATAAGTACGGTAATCTGTATTTTTTTTATACTTTACTCCACTAACACCCATCCTTGGAAGAACTACCCATAGGGCATACAAAACTATTTGTTCCTTGTGGGAATCGAACCAACGACACCAAGTTCAGTTGTTGATAGCTCGAATCACTGCGCCTATTGAGCTATTATTCAAAGTTATCATTAAAATGCCTATGACACAGTGAGCCCAAAAGAGGTCCTACTACCCAGCAATTCAAGTATTTTCTCGCTTCTCACGAAATGCCTATCTGAATGTCAATGAAGACTGTACTCTAAGCCGTAAACTTGACTATTGTTTTACTGAAATTTACTTTACTGCGATACCTATCCGAAAATATCCGAAAACAGAAGATATTTTTATCCGCAGTCCACGCACAACTACTACACTACATGCCCGAATTGGGTTACTGAAATTGGGACCTCAATGCTAACACAAATAAAACTCATTAATCCGTCAATTTGTTTATCAATTTCACGGGGACATTCATTTTTTGTTGTTAGGGACGTCAACGTCCCTAACTTGCTTGTTTTGGTTTTGTATAGGTAGGAACCACACCATTTTTTTTCTTTTTCAAATCCTGTACTCTATTAAGCCTTATGTTTTATTTTAATTATCCTAGGCTTATCTTAAGTAGAAGCGATATCTGGATACACTGTTTCATTAGCCAAGTGGTCCTGAGCCTGTATTCTCCGAAGGGTTAGGCAGAGATGTTCAAATATACGCCCACAGTTCGGCGGTCTATTTAGGTCCCATGTAATAGGGGGCGAACCTAATTTAAACTTGGAGCTGCTACTGAGAATTTCATAGCAAATACCAAATACACTCTGTTCGGCCAGGAAATCAAACCCAGCACCTCTAGCTGCTACGTTATATATGCTGGATTTGTTTTCCAGGCCGCTCTTGGAAACATTAGTCTAATGAGGCCGGTAGGTACAAATATTAAATTAATATAAATTTTATCTGAATTATATTAAATTCTAGTTTAACTAAAGTTTTTTAATTAATATGAAACTTGTAGCGCTGCAACTCTACAGCGTACAATCGACGTCATTAAGATATTTCCCGACAAGCGTGAAATGTATATTTTTTTAGTTGTTACCGTCAAGTGATAAAAACACGAAGTAGGTCAATTAATTAAATAAAAAAAAAAAAAAATCCCTGGGGATTTATTTTAATAAAGTATTTTGCACTGCCTATAGTTGAATTTTGCTGTATATAATGAGCTTATAACAATTTACACTGCCTCGTTAGCCAAGTGGTCCTGAGCGCGACTGCTACGCTAGAGGTCCTGGGTTCGATTCCCAGGTCGAACAAAGTGATATTGGGTTTTTCTATGAAATTTCCAGTAGCAGTTCGGAGTTAGGAATTTGTGCCCGGTTAATGGTAATGGGCTCGCCTCCTATTACATGGGACCTAAACATAGCGGTGAACTGTGGGTGTACACCTTTTACTACTGTACACCTCTGCCTAACCCTTCGGGGAATACAGGCGTGTTAGTATGTTATATATAAAAAATGGCTGCTATTATTTTACAGAGCAAATAAGCCTTACTGATTGGAGTTCAGTCAGAAGGGTAAATATTTTTCTACAACAAATTGTAGCAACGTTACCATAAAACGGTGACGTCACGCGTTTTAATCGATTAAACTGAATGTTCCATTATTGTAAAGTACAAGTTGTCTGGCTAAGCGAGCAACTCAATGAGATCCAGGGTTATCACTTAATAGAAAATGTTTTATTGTCATTAGACTTCTTATGAAAAACATATAAGTAATATGAGGTAATATGAGGTATGTGTCGGTCTCTTAAATTGCCAATTCAACGATGAACATTTGTTCTGTTTTTTTTAAAAAAAGCTTACTAGTAATGTGGGTCGCAATTACTAGTATTCTTGCTAACCCCTCGTGCTAAGCTAAATGCTTGTGTTATGAGTTTGTTCACGTTGGTAGTGCAATGGGTGAGTTTCGAACCGGCCACCACATGATCGCAAGTCCAACGCCCTAGCCATTAGGCTACCGCCGCTTAACATGGATGTCATATGTATATTAGAATTCTAACTATTGACTGTTTAACGTGAAAAAGCACCAATTAACTAGAATGGGCGGTAGCCTAATGGCTAGGGCGTCGGTCTTGCGATCATGTTCGAAGCCCACCCAGTGCACCACCGAAATGAGGTGGTGCACTGGTGGTCTAGTACCTAATGTGCGATGCACATTGCTAGTAAACTTTAAAAAAATCAGCCTAGCTGCATTAAAGTACTGATAGCCAAGTGATATGACCATTGCACTGCCAAATCAACGGTCTCGAGTACAAATCCAAGGCACGCACCTCTGACTTTTCGAAGTTATGTGCGTATTAATAGTTAATTATCACGCGCTTAAACGGTAAAGGAAAACATCGTGAGGAAACCTGCATGCCTGAGAGATTTTCTCGACGGCGTGTGAAGTCTGCCAACCCAAATTAGGCAAGCGTGTGGTGTGGACTATAACCTAATCCCTCTCATTGTGAGAGGAGACCCGTGGCCAGTAGTGGGACATTTATTTATTCATATATTCATTTAATATTGTGGTATATAGGTAATAATAGATAACATTTTATAAAGTAGTAAAAGTTGTTCAGCTATGACCCGCAACGAAGGCATACAATAAAACTATGGATAACATTATATAATGGGTTGATTATTTATTATGTCTTCGATACATACAATGTACCGCAACAACTCGTTTTTCTTATTGTTGTGTTGTACTCGTACATATGTACATAGTAAGATTGTCAATAGTACATTTACTTAGCGTTATTTAAATCATGCTATCTCTATAAATTTAAGTCAGCATTAATAATTAGTATCAGACTTAGCAGCATCATAAAATAGGCTAATTAGCTTAATATCAGTTTATTTAAAAAATCTGTCATTTAACAAAAATATAACACTTAAGTTATGTTTTTTGCGTTTTAAAAAAATTAAAATTGTTTTTTTGTTTAATTTTGTTTAAAAACAACAATTTATATTTTTTTGAAAACAATCAAACTGTCATGGCGTCTTGAATGACGTCACGCCGTGCAAAATAAAACAAAACCATTGTGTTTGCGTTATGACAGTTGTTAGTTTAGGGAAATCAACAACAACAATGGCGTACACACACACAACGCACGGCGTGACGTAACAGTTTCTGATTGGTGGTCACTGTCACGTGACATTCATTCGATCCATTCGATTTATTCATAGTGGACACAAGCGCATTGAGTAGCGTTTGAGTATTTGGCACCCATATTTTTCTTCTAGAGACAGCCCTAACAGACTTCACCCGTACATTTAAGACAAAGCGCGTAATATTACGTCGACTGTATTAACTTTGCAATTATGGCTCAAAACTTTGAGTCGCGTACTGTTTGTAGCGATGAACATTGCTTGAACATTTGAATTTGAACATCGTAAATTATTGTTTTGTACGGGACAAGAATTACTGTTCAAAACCTGCACCAGCGTATTAAAATGATAGGATATAACAATTTACACTGCCTCATTAGCTAAGTGGTCCTGAGCGTGACTCAGGACCACTTAGCTAATATAATATAATTTAGCTAATATAGCTAATATAATTTCACTACCGAGGTGAACCCACTCGTTACACAAGCATTTAGCTTAGCAGAAAAATACTAGTAACGTGCGACCCACATTTCTAGTAAACGTTATTTTATAAAAAGAATGCTGTACATTTTGTATATAGTTATAATAATTTGTTATTTTGAAAACTAATAAATGTTTTAAAGTATCGTTGGTTGAATCCGTCTATAGATTGCAACTCGTCTACAGGCCTTGCAAGGCTAAATTGCTTGCTGCGAAATAATTTTGTCGTCACATATCTCGTACCCAAAGTATGGCTGAAGTCAAGATAACCCGATGACATAATTATGTCACACGTCGATACATCTTTCTCTACTCGCTCGAGTAAGAGAAAAATAAAACAGTGGACAAAATTTTGTCGTGACGCGGTTGTTAGCCTGGCTAGACGAGGCTTTTCAAAATTTTTATCAACAAAAATATAGATTGTAAATGAACCCAGCGCTTTGCCGGTGGCGAGTTTTATTTTTAATGTCAGGTGTGTCCGGATGAATAGCGTTATTCCATTATTTTTTGTATGATTTGTCATGTCACAGGAAATTGTTTGCTGCCAAGCTGTCATAACTGTATACAAAGAATTTATTTTTACAAGCAAAGCAAAAAAAATACACGTTTGGTTCTGAAAAAAAAACGTTGGGCTCAGTGCTAGCTAGTAGCTTGACATAACGTAACATACAATCACGCCTGTACTTCCCGAAGGGTAAGGCAGACAGAGGTGTACTAATGTACACCCACAGTTTGCCAGTATGTTTAGGTCCCATGTAATAAATAAGGCAAACCTATTGTCATTAATCACGCCCAAATCATAACTTCGACCTGCTACTGAGAATTTGGTAGAAAAACCCCATATCATTTTCCTCAACTTGGGAATGGAACCGATCTCTAGCAAGCAGTTATGCTTAGGACTGCAGGCTAGATTATTGAGATTGAATTACGTTAGGGTCCCGGGACCCGACTAGGGTTAGGGTCCCGGGACCCGACTAGGGACAGAACAGGACAGATTTGACATTCCTTCTTTCGAGCTTTTTCCCAATTATATTGGGGTCGGCTCCAGTCTACCCAGATGCGGCTGAATATCATTATTTTACACGAAGCGCCATCAGACCTCTGCAACCCAATTTCAGGTAATACCGATATTCGGAGGATAGACTGGTTGTCAGGCTTTTGGGCTGCTGACTACACTAACAATGGTCAAAGATGTTCATAGTATGACAACCGGGACCGACGGCTTTACGTGCTCTCCGAGACACGGGAGGGGTCTCGATGTGTTAATAATGGTCACCCATCCACACACTGACCGCGGCGAGCGAAGCTTAACCTTGCAGATCAGTTGATCAGCTTAGTCGTTACTTAGTCACGAGCCCCTCATAACTACATAACAACTATAGATTTGACATTTTATCTATAATTTTATAGTTGACATGGTAAGTACCTAAGTGAAAGTTACAACTCTATTAAATAAAAAACATTACGTTCGTCACATAAGACCGTATAACACGAGCCGTCTAAACCTGAAACCATATCAAGCGATGCTCGCAGGAAACAGCGCGCAAATCGAGTTAGTCGGAAGCCACACTCATGCGACGGAAGTACCCTCATGTCAGTGTATAAAGAGAATTGAAGTGTCTACTACCTGATTAGCAGTATTTCAATACAAACAGTATCTTACCTAAAGAGAACAATGCAGAGGCATTGTTATCCAGGGTGTTATCAGGTGCAGGGTTATCCAAGACCAGGGGACTACAGACTCAAACCCCCGGACCTCATTATAAAGCTCATGGAAGAGATGTATACAGAACTGGGAGAAGATGAGTATAAGGTATCTAGAGGAAGCATAAACGATCCCATTGGGTCGAAGTGCACTGAGACCTTGCTGCCTCAAATACATAATATAAGAATCAGGACAAATCAAAATATTTTTTTTATTATTATATTTATTTCGGATAATTATCCATATAAGTACAGTTATAATAAAAAGATAATGTCAGAGCAGAAAACAAACAGTATAACAGTACAATAGAAAATAGAATCAGAAAATAATACATTAGGAACAATAAAGTTAAATTAAATAAAAATCCAAAAATGTCAAATAAATTCAAATTAAAATAATAATAACAATAAATTCTTACTAAAAATGTCAGATTTGTCCTGTCATTAGACACATCCACTTATGTTGGATCGGACAATCAGGACGGGAAACAATCATCTTGAGGATTCTATTGCTACTGTCTCTCACTCGCGTTAATAATGAGGCAACCTTTTTCCGGATTATAGCTTGATAGCCATCCGTCCGAGCTTCCGCGAACATCAGCGACGCACTGCAATAGGGAGGCAGCCGCAACAGCACCCTAAAGATGTTATTATATTGAACCCGCAGGACACTGGCAGCCCGACGAGTATAATTCACCCATAGACTGCTCGCGTAAAACGATTGACAATATGCCTTAAACAAAGTGATTTTAACTGGAGAGGAGCAGCGAGCGAATCTACGGGCAATCATATTTCCTCGGACCGCCAGCGCCCTGCGCTCCCGCTCGATATCCGCGTCATCAGATAAATCATCCGTCACAATGTGGCCCAAATACTTAAAACTAGTCACTATCTGCAATTCCTCGCCATACAGTTTAATTGGAGGAACACTAACTGGCACATGAGCCCCTGATTTACACTTGAAAATCAAAACTTTGCTTTTTCCTACGTTATACATCAGTCCATGTTCCCCAGCGTAAGTCTCACACATTGCTAGCATCTTGCGTATAGCACCTACCGTTGGTCCCAGCAGCACCATATCGTCCGCGTAACTAACATTATTGACGCACACATTATCAATATGACAACCGGTATGAGTGCTGCTGAGATCACCGATAAGGTCATTTATGTAAAGGTTAAATAACAAAGGAGAGGTCAGCCCACCCTGCCTCACGCCACAATCCATGCCATACGGCTCAGACAAGGCCCCCGCCCATCTCACCTGATTCCGCTGGCAGTGGTACCATTCTTTTAACATTAATATTACCTTCCATCTTCCAATATATTATTGGCCAAATTATTTTTTTGTTGTACGGGAAATCCTGGTTGATCCTCTACCAACTGGCTAACAACGGCCTTAATAGGTCCAACACCCCAGAGCAGCCACATACAGGCCGCAGACGCCTTGTGCAACTATTACGGATCGGGAGAGAGGTAAATGCTTCTATCTCTCTTATTGCCGCCTGCCGGCGATGTGACGGCCAGGAGTGAGAGATTATCTTCCTACTCCTAGAAGTCTTTGAAAAAATTCCTCATGGATCATTCGCCACCGAAGGAGGGTTCGGATAAACCCGTACCGACTAATATCCTTTCAACGGCTATCGTCGGAGCCATAGTGTAAAAATATTTTCGAATATGATGCGAACTTGGAGATGGTTTCAGTCAGCTTTCTTCAAAATGCCATTTCAGATATTGACCTGACACTTGTAACACTATGATTCGAGCTTGTTTCTCCTCAGAAGTTTTCGGTAAGGAAATTGGTTACGCCTGCCATATATTACTTAAATTTTAATAATAATAATAATAAAACATTTATTTCAGACGATATAAATAGTCCATATTTGAGCATACATAATAATATAGTTAATAATAATAAATTAATATAGGTAGTTGAATAAATGAAAATGAATTAATGAATGATTCTACCTGCCCCAAGCCCTATATATGGGTGCATGTAAGGCCTGCCAGTGTTGTATGAAGGGCCCGTCCAACCTGTTGGCAATAACGGAAAGGAGACCGCTGCCGCTGCCCCGCACTCTACTCGCTATCGAGGTCGCTCTTTTGCGCATGCTGGCATAAAAACAGTCAATGCGGACCCTCGCAAACATTCCTGATGCGCTGCAGAAGCGAGGCAGCCGCAGCAGTGCCCTCAGTGCGTTATTATATTGAACGCGGAGAGCACTGTAAGATCTCTGCAAATATGATACCCACAGGCTACTCGTATAAAAAGATGTGCAGTATGCTCGAAACAGGGTCACCTTCACATCTCTAGAGCTACGAGCAAACCTGCGGGCAATCATATTCGCCCTCACCGACAGCGCCCTCCTTTCTCGCTCAATATCCGCGTCGTCCTTCAGGTCGGAAGTCACAATATGGCCTAGATACTTAAAAGTATGTACCCGCTCCAAAGGTACTTTACATAGCCTTACTGGTGGAACCTCCGCCGGACACTTATGACCCGCATTGAAAACCATAAGCTGACTCTTTTTGATATTGTATTTTAAGCCATGTGTAAGAGCATACGCCTCGCAAATGCTTATTAGCTCTCTGAGTCCCCCTATTGACGCGCTCAGCAGCACCATATCATCAGCGTAGCTGATATTGTTAAAGCACACATCATCAATATGACATCCAATATGGCGGCTGCTGAGCTCGGCAACAAGTCCGTCAATATACACATTGAAGAGCATTGGTGAGCTCAATCCTCCCTGCCTCACCCCGCACTCCAACCTGTATGAGTCCGACAGAGCACCCGACCATTTAACATTGTTAACCTGGTTCTCGTACCAGTGCTGGAAGATTTTAATAACTTCAGGCTCAACTTGTCTATCAAGCAACTTTCTCCACAGCACTTTGTACGAAACCAGGTCAAACGCCTTGGACAGATCGAGGAAGCAGGCATAAACAGGCGTGCTCCGATCCGTGTAATATCTGACAGCATGCTTTAAACTCAGTATAGCACTATCTGTGGAAAGTTTGGCCCTGAACCCAAACTGGTTATCGTGCAAAGTTATTGTATTGTTTAACTGAGCATTAAGCACGCTGTCAAATACCTTGGCGATGACTGTTGCTAATGAGATCGGTCTGTAATTGTTTTTATCTGATATATCCCCCGTTTTATTTTTAACAATTGGTACTACGATCGTCCTCATCAGCTCGTCCGGTAAGTATGAATGGCGAAGGCAGAACGTGAATAGCATGGCCAAAACACGTGGCAGGTGGGGACCTGCATGCTGTAGGTGTTCGATGCTGAGCCCGTCATGTCCTGGAGACTTACCCCTGGTCATACACCCGATGGTCTTAGCTATGTCAGCAGCCGCTAACTTAACTCTTGGTTCCAAGACAGTACATTGTGACTCAGCATCGACCACCTCAGAGAGTGGGATACCGCTAGGCTCGACACAAAAATGGGATTTAAAAACATTGGCAATATCCCTTTCAGTAGACACACCATCGACACTCGCCGGCAAACCAGGCCTAAGGTTGTGCTTTTTTGTAGACTTCCAGAAGCCACGGAAGTCTTTTTTAGAGTGTAACTCGGCTAAGATGTCCATCTGGATTTGGTCTTGGTGATTCTGGCACCACCTTAGTTTAGATTTAAAGATCTTACGAGTAAAACACATTTCCTCATAAATCACACCAGATGTAGGTTTACCACAATCGAGCCACTCATTGAACTTAAGCCTAGCGTACGCGTGAGCCCCGCGGACGTGCTTATTCCAACCCACCACGCGCTTCGGCCCCTTACCTATGACTCGTGTCTCCCTGCTAACAATGGCAGCCTCCCTAAGAGCGGATACCACATCCTGATACAGGCAATCAATTATTAGATTGTGGTCCGGATCACTACATATGCGATCACAACAGTTGGACATTACGCGAGGGAAGTCAATATTTCGCAGTCGCCGATGACATTCTTGCCTGTAGGTTTTGATAGCATTCGGGCTTTTTTCTCCCCACACAACTAAGTTATCATAGGACATACTCTGCTTTACTTTCGGCCTAATTATATTAAGATCGCAATCGATCAACAATGGGTAGTGATCCGACCACAGAACATCATACTTAACGCTAACACTACGTACAGTTCTCAGAGACGATTCTGTACAGAGACAGTGATCAAGCCATCTCCTAGCCTCATTACAGTCACTAACATACGTGTACGTGTTCGACGTCAACCCCAGCCTATCTACATCAACGCATGCAAAGTTATTATCACTACAGTAGTTTAATAAGTTCGTAAAAAATAGTTCATGCGGATGTGCGTTAAAGTCACCAAGACAGTAAACCGCCTCCACATCACTACTATCGACAATCGCACTTACCAGTCCTAAGCAATGCGAGAATTCCGGCAGGTTACTCACTGCATCCGTGGGCATGTACACACTCATCACAATGAATGGCCTATCACACGTATGAATACGTACCGCACATATTCGCGGGTTATCAGTCGGAATGACCGATACATCACTGAACACACTTTTTCGCCATAGCAGGGCTACCCCTCCATAGGGTCGCCCACGCAGTATGCCAGCAGACGTGTCAACGGCCGACTTCCCCGTGCTGCTGAAGTCACCATGGATGGTGCTCAGAAAAGGCAGCTCCTCCGGTAGCAGCCAACACTCCTGAAGCGCTATTATGTCGCACGATTCGCAAAGTTCACGAACGCCCTCTATGGAACGCTTCACACTTTTACAATTAAAGCTGGCAAATCTTAACAAACTTTTATTAGGCATTGTTGTTGCTGACACTGCCGACTTTAAGCGAGTACTCGTCCTTACGTCTTTGACTATAATGCACAAACCGTCTGAATATTATATTTTGCGGCCAGATGTTTTCATCTAAAAATGCAGGTACTTTGGATTCAGGTATAAAAAACTTGTATGCATCATAGTCAACCTTTTTTCGTAGATACAGCTTTTCCAAATTAACAACTACGCGGGTTTTTATTTCAATGTGCTTTATGATGTCAGCTGTATGTGAATCTTTGTGCACATTCGTAATAAACATGGGCACTTTCTTTTCAGCAGCTTTGAAATACCCTACTGTGTCTTTAGCAACCCCCGCTTTCCCAGCGTAACGGTATTTTTGCTTCAGTTTACGACGCGTAGCAACTATCCATCCATCATTCTCACTTCTAGGCAAAACATCACCGCAATGTGGCACTAGTTTACTATCAGAGTTTATCCTCTGCGACTGTGACGTAACACCAACAGCTGTTTGTACGGACGACGGCGAGTGAGCCCGCGTCATAGATCCGCTTTTCGATACTGAAAGAGGCGGTTCCTTCTCAACATACTCACTGCTTTCAAAAAGTGGACTTTGTTTATCGGTAATATGAACCGCGAGTTTTGCGACACTCTCTTGACTTCTCGGACTTTGCACTGCATTATTAGAAGCCTCCAGACTTCTGTATGATGAGTTACCAAGAGAAACTCATCATACAGAAGAGAACTTAATGTCTTGACTTCACAGAAATACACGTCGGATTAATTTTATTTATTTATTTTATTTATTTATATATACTTTATTGTACACCAATAAAAACACAAATAGACAGGACATAACAGTTTTACAAATATACAATGGGCGGCCTTATCGCAGACTGCGATTTCTTCCAGGCAACCTTAGGATGGACATAACGGTACAAAAATAAATGGGGTCGTTAATGGTGCAACTATTGAAAAATTATAATAATACTATACAATATATAGATAATAATAAATACTACTACTACTATATTTTAAATATATACAACATATATAATAAGGTATATGTACATACCATAACCTACATATTATAATACATACATATTATAATATATACACACACAATAAGTTTTAATAAGTTTCTAAACCAAGAAACTTGTATATTTCTGAAAGATTAAATCAAGTCAAACGGAAGGATGAAAGTTAAAATGGCAATTGTAAGAAGACGTTGTTAAAATTTTAAATTAAATACAAGTTATGCATATTTACCTTTTTTTGGTAACAAAAGTATATTTGGTAGAACCGTAAGAGGATAAATTCTTCCATTCTTGAAATTGTAAATGAAAATGTGCATTAATACATCGGAAGTGAAACTTTTATAAAGACTCATTTTCATATTTTCCACTATCTCTTCCAAGTTATCTTTATTTATGACCGCGTACGTGCTAAGCTCGTTCAGTAGGTAGGTACTTACTTACTCAGCTACGGTTCGCAATGAGCAGCATCAAGCATTGTCCGATTATAGGTTTACAGTCTATGCACTTAATACCTAACTAGTTTTTCTTTGTCTAGACTGAAATACGACCTACTTATAATTTCGCATTGTCCATGATAAGATTATAAAGATATTTTAGTGAAGGAAAAATTCGCCCGCCGGCCAGGTCGATATTTGCTTTCACGTTCTGAATTTACGTATTTGAGATGACGTCAGTGGCATCTATTGAAAACTTTGTGTTTTCCATATTGAGATTATAATGCGAAGGTACTAATTCTAACACTGATAAAATTAAATATACCCACATTCAAAACACGTCATGTTTAGAAGCACAAATGACTAAGGAAATAATAGAGCCGTTTAAAAACAGCTGATCACTTGGAACGGATCACCCTTGGAACAAAGTCCGTGTTTCTTCCTGTAGCCGTACCATAACATGTTATTCCAGTCGTTTTGCGATTGAGTGAGAATGATACCACTCTACACCTTGAAGAGCCCCATCTCTTTCTCACAAGCTAAAGACAATCGCGTTAACATGTTGTGATACGACCTATGTGCTATTATCTCATTACACTATTATCCACTTGGAGCACAATTAAGAGGGGTCAGAGGTCTACTCCGGCTAGAGCACCCATATTTAAAGACATTGAGGAAACGTAAATTGTCATGGTTCATGGCGATTGAGTGCCTCATTAGTCTAGTTGTCCTATGTGCGTCTGCTATGCTCGAGGTCCTGGGTTCAATTTCAAGGTCAAGCAAAGTGTTTTTCCAATCGATTGATCAGTTTATTTATTACTCAGTTTAGAGGCGAGATTTGATATCTATACTAATGCATATTATAACGTTGAAGACTTTGTTTGAACGCGCTAATCTCAGAAACTGCTGGATCGAATTGAAAAAATCTTTTGGTTTTGGATAGGTAGTCTGTTTATCGAGGGAGTTATAGGCTTTGTAAAATCGATAGAGTTACCGGATGTTACCGAATCGGATGAAATCGCATGGAACAAATAGTTTTTCTTGTAGGTATAAAAGCCTTTTACAAAAGATTTAGTCTCGTCATTAGTAAAAGTAGACTGTTTGATGTAGGTCAGGCCCGAGGTTAAGGTCACTTGGTCTGTGAACTCATTCATAATGAACGATGTTTACAATGTCTTTTACAATTTCTGTAAGGGTTCATAGATAAGAGAGAATTGATGAGTAAGGCCCGCACCTTCGCTCACGTGAAGGTAGGTATGAGATTTAGGGCCACTTGCACCAACTTCTTAAATGTGTTTAAAATGTATTTAAACACAAAATTTGTATGAAAAATTGTGTTTAAATATGATTTAAACACATTTAAAATGTTGGTGCAAGCAACACACTTAAAATGGATCCCAAAAATAATTTTATAAAAGCCAACATTGATGATATCTTCTTTGTATGGGTCTGTGGTCATCATCGAGAGGTCAAGCTGTATCTCAGAATCCGTTTAATTAATTGAGATAAGCAGTTCACCAGTTTTTAAGCTGGGAACATATATACTTTCTAACAGTGATAACAAAATTATAATTTATTCAGTAGTTTTTGCGCCAACCCGTAACAAACATAAAATGTTTTTAAAAATCACATTGTTGGATTCGGAGATGTTTATAAGGAGATGTTTAGAATGAGACGGTGGGTATATCTACTTATAAACATACTAACCGACTTGGTTTGTTTTAAAATATCTTCAATGTACAGACACAGCTTTTTTACGATTTTATAATAGTAGAGAAGCAGAAGAAGATATAGGTATTATTAATATGTATTCTATAGTACATAACTGCCTCTTTAGTCCAGTGGTCGTAATCGCGACTATTGCGATAGAGTTCCACGGTTTGGTCCGAGGAAGTAGGAGCAGTGTTTTCTAATGAAATTCTCAGTAGCAGCTCGGAGTTTGTATTTGTGCCCTATGAATGAATAGGCTTGCCCCCTATTACATGGGACTTAAACGAACCCACGATCTGTAGGTGTACATTTTTTTAAATTAAAACGTTGCCCAAACTAGTATTTTATCCTGTATCGTGGGTGCATTTACAAAAAATACAAATTCTCACATACACAAACACCCCGCCCCGGAAAAACTACCTGTAGATCGTACAAATATTTGTTGCGTGGGAGGACGTGTGTGATAGCCTAGTGATATGACCATTGTAGTGCCAAGTCAAAGGTCTCGAGATCAAATCCAAGGCACGCACCTCCGATATTTTGAAGATATGTGCGTATTAATAGTTAATTGTCACGCGCTTAAACGGTGAAGGAAAACATCGTGGGGAAACCTGCATTCCTGAGAGATTTTCTCGACGGCGTGGGAAGTCTGTATCCCTCTCATTGTGAGAGGAGATCCGTGCCCAGCAGTGGGACTTATAATGGGTTGGTTATGTGGCGACCGAACCTGCAACACGTGTCGTAGAAGCCGATTGATCAGCCGCTATGCGAAAGGTGTCATCAAGTATACCTCTCTCTTTCTAGCTAAAAGAGTCCCTTATTTGTGACTTATTGGACTATGCGTTACATCAGTGACACGACAGAGTGTCTCCCCTTAATGACATTGAGGTCATATGAGTCACATAATCCGGACGGCGACCGCAGCGCGGGACTGATAGGTCACTCGGTCATCTGTCTATGGCTTCTGTGGAGATGTCAAACTGATTACATGTGTGACGTAGTTGCTACATATAACGCCCTATAGCCCAAGCACGAACAACTATCGAATTCGTAACGTAAACGAATGAGTTTTTTTCGGCTACAAATCTCATGCATACATACATAATTTCACATCTGTCTCCCATTGGGGTAGGCAGAGACTACACTTGCTACGATCCTGGCACACCACTTTCGCTTCATCTACGTTTATTAACCTCCTTCTCATACTAATTATTCTCGATTTCGATACGAATACGTTGCTTGGGCTATTGTACGCCAAGTAGTGATATGTATGACCATTTAGACTACGAAGTCTTGAGGCAACAACAATAAAAAAATGCTAGGCAACAAATTCACGATTCATAATTATTAGAAGGAACTGCAGAACTAATGCGCTTCTCAGTAGCAATAGTACGGTGATACGGAAGACGTCAATTGATAGTAATTAGAGATCAACGCCCTTGTGGTCAGGGGTCAATGCAATTGGCTGTTCATCTTACATTCCAGCTTCATAGAAGCATCTAATAATACGAAGCAGAATAATTATGAAACTCTTGTTTTTATTACATGTCTTGTTCTTCCTGCCATTGAAACATTTTTTTTTTGTTTTACATTAAGGGCTACTTGCACCAACTTCATAATGGTATTTAAATTGTATTTAAACACGATTTTTCATATAAATTTTGTATTTAAATACAATTTAAACACATTTAAGAAGTTGATGCAAGTGGCGCTAAACGTTAGTCTTTTATTTTTTGTTGCACAAGTTCATATACATTGAATGTAACGCCCATATCCTTCGTCGAAAATCACGAAGCTTCATTACAATTTAGATTACACGTTTCGGTACCTAATCACTGCTGCTGCACTGAATGTCGTAGTTTGAAAAAGGACGACCCGTGATGTGGGTTAGATCACCACACGGAGCGAATATTTGTATGACCTACAAGTAGTTGGTCCGAGTCTGGGCATTTGTGTAAGATTGTGTGTAAAGATTCACGATACAGGAGAAAATTCTAGTGTGAGGCAATTCATTTTAAAAAAGAACCCTCTTGAGACATGCAGAAAACATTTCTTTTCGAGTTTGGGCGTATTTGCGTCCGTCAATTTTATATTTTTGTTAAATTATCTGGGACAACGGGGCTGTAGTTGGCATTGTTTTAAATGAAAAAATATTTTTCCATAAAAATGTCTCATACAAGAATTTCATCTTTATGGGTGCGTTTATAAAAACAAATCCACACAACATTTCACCATTAAAAAACATAGAGCTTTATATAGCGTGCTATATTTGCGTATTTTTGTTGTCTATTCAGCTTTGATCAATTTGATCCACACATCACTTCCACACCTCCAAACGGTTAGTCAAAAGGTTTAAAACCATAGAATAACGGTTTTTTTAATAAAACACTACCCTAAGTTTGTAATACGGCCTGCCTTTAAAATACGTAGTAGATATATTTTAACAAACCTCGAATAACCTACCTGCATACATACATACACTTACTGCTTTCTCCCACAGGGGAAGGCAGAAACTATAGACCGCCACTTGCTACGATTCTTGCATACTTCTTTTGCTTCTGCCACATTCATACATCTTCTCATACGTACCAAGCCGGTTGTGAGTACCACGCACCTGACCTTTTTGAAGGACCTCGCCAATAAGATCGGCGTATGTCCTTATAAGACGACCTCTTCTGACGCTGCCACTGATATTCGCCATAAAAATTCCTTTCGTTAATCATCTTTCATTAATTCTCTTCATCCCACCTGTAAGTTAAATATTTAAATCAATTCCTGTTCATCCCTATCCGTTCCATCAATTTTTTATGTAATCATGTTGGATAGGCCTTTGACCCCCTATCTCACCTGATATATAGTGACGACCCCTCGACGATGTAGAAGTTGCCTATACTCTTATAGGCTATATATGCTAAAGCATAGCACTTTATGGGGATAGGCCTATCCACCATATAAACGGTGGCGCAGTGGCATCTGTCTGATTGTGCGATGATGGAAAGAAGAATGAGAGGGATGAGTTTAGGATTAGGATAACGTAAAGCACCTTTTTTTTCTAGTACGTAAAATCCTCATGGGTCGCCACTTGGGGGCGGCGGGGTATGTCAGACTCGTACCGACTAAAAACCGTACTTGCCATCTCTTGCCCTCTATAGGGCAAGAGATGGCCGTCCACCGATGTCCGCCGATCCCATGACCGTGGCTATCCACCGTGACATGCGCCACGCGCGCCGTGACAAGCTATGGTTCAGCTGGGCTGGACTCCTTCAGAAGGCGAGGCCTGGCCTCGCGTCCTTTTTGAAAGCGCGGGAGCACCGTACACGCGCGATATAACGTAAGCACCTACTTAAACAGAAAACAGGTTTTTTTGAACGGGTAACACTGAGAAAAACAGCTACTATAACAATAGTCAGTTGGCAACACTTGGCAGCTTATCCATGTCAAATACGGCTTGCCCTTCTTCTGTCAAGCAAAAACTATTGCAAGGCTTCATTCGTTCCCTACATTCAAACTTGATTAGTTTAAATTCCACCAAGTTAATTAATAAATGTAATGTCTCTTGGAAATGAAGCCTGCACTCTTAATAAAGTCTCATTTAATTCATCTCAATAACTTTGCAGAGACTAAACGACATAACTAGATGAAAATTTATATCTTTTTAATTAAGTTTTGCAATATATGTTGGTTTTTTAAGTAGTCATGTTCCCAATGTATTTATTTTAATAAACTATTTATTGGAGCTCGTGGTTCGACCAAGGAATTTGCAAAGTTAAGCTGCACTCACCGCGGTCAGTGTAGATGGGCAGATATAGCATGGTATTGTTCTAGGTGTCAAATCCATCCTTTAAATAAATATTAATATTACAAATCCTCAAATAATTCTGTCTGTTTGTTTCTTTTTCACACCTAAACCGCAGAAATTGACATAATTATGTTACATTTGTATCAAAAGGTCCTTTACAATCCAAGTGAATCCGTAGACCACAACTAGTTCTCAATAATCGTTTTTATTGGACAGCTGTCTTAACAAAATGAGTAATCAATGTCGAATATATATCTAGCACAGGTGCTCAATGTGACTCCATACATATCTTTATTGAATCGGTATTATGAGCACGTAGGTTCTTACAATTTCGCAAGTTATTAAACCTATGGATTCAAAACGCTGTGTTTATTTTCATTGTAATTTTTTATGCCTGCCTCATTAGTCTAGTGGTTCTGAGTGCGACTGCTACGCTAAGTGTTATTGGGTTTTTCTGTAAAATTCCCAGTAGCAGCTCGGAATTTGGAATTTGTGCCTGGTTAATGTCAATAGGCTCGCCTCCTATTACATGGGCCCTAATCATACCGGCGAACTGTGGGTAAACATTAATACGCCTCTGCCTACCCTTCGGGGAATACAGGCGTGATGGTAAGTTTTTAAGTTTTTTTTTAAATCCAATGCCCGCATCTTTGACTCTTCGAAGCTCAGAAGTTTCGGGGTGGCATCGCGCGAGAGA
The DNA here is from genome assembly GCA_947256265.1 of Acronicta leporina. Taxonomy (NCBI): domain Eukaryota; kingdom Metazoa; phylum Arthropoda; class Insecta; order Lepidoptera; family Noctuidae; genus Acronicta; species Acronicta leporina. The sequence continues at coordinate 3,360,216 of OX366523.1, forward strand.
CCTCTGGTATTGCAGACGTTCATAGGTTACGGTACCTGCTTACCATCAGGTGGGCCGTAAGTTAGTTTGCCCCCTATCCCATAAAAAAGTGAATATTGCCCAGTTGCCCACCCTTGCTATGCCCATTACCCACTTTACTTAGGAACAAAACCTTACCGGCAAGCTCTGACGGTATTACAGGTGGAATGTGATATTAGCCAGCGCCGTGAGTAATCGTTCTAATTGTAAACACAAAGAACAGTGTTTAGTGATTCATACAATGATGAAACTATATCATATTATTGGATTCACAACAATTAACCGCCAAAGGAATTAAACAATAGTGTTTATTAACAAAATAAACCACACAAGTGCGAGTCTAACTCACGGACCAAGTGTTCCGTATAAACTTGATACTAGCACCGATGTCATGATTTGATTAAAATTCATGAGACATGAAAGCACCGAACATTGTTCCAGCGAAAAAATAAGTCGGCTATAAAGACGAATAAAAAATGAAATACGAATACGAACGAATAAAACATAAATAATGAAATTTTAATTTTAAACAATTTTAATTTTTTTTATTGGAACTCCATGGGTCCCACTTAATCGCAGACGTCAACGCGGCAGGCCCAGACGGAGACGGCGGGATGAGCTGGACTCTTTTCAGAAGGACTGGTCCCTGGCAGCTGTCGACAGAGATAAGTGGAAGAAGAGTGGAGAGGCCTTTGCCCTGCAGTGGGACACCACGGGTTTTTAATAAATAATAATAATAATATTGAAAAATAAATGTTCGATATACCTACTTAAGTACCTACGTTACGGTCATTTTCCCATCTGCAAGTGAAGATTTGCAATAATAAAAATAATTGCAAATTTCGACATGGCAGGTAGGACTCGCGGTGGGTTAGAGGTCATAGCGTCTGGCGTACCTAGCCAGAAGACGCAGGTTCGAATCCTGACTGCGAGTCGAATTTTTCCTTTAGTAAAATAATTTGCAATAATAATTATTTATTATAATATAATCTGATAATAATTATAATATTATCTGATATAACTACTTGTAATGTAATAGTGCTGTAGATACGACCTGTCTTGAGAAATTTATTTTCATCTAACAACCTTACAGTTTTTTATTTATTTCTGACTTTGAAGCATGATTTTTTTAGACATAAGTATTTGTTATTAATTTCTTTAGGTATCAAGACTAAGTAGCTGGTACAAGTAACTGTCACGCGTTCCTGAGATAAAAACGTGTTCACAGACTGACAGAGTCAACAAAGTGATTGAAAAGTGAAAATTCTATAAGGATTCCTTTTTGCTGTTTTATGTGCGGATCCCTAATGATGGCCGCGTTTAATACTAGTTTAATATTCTTGTTACATCATACTGCTGTCGAATTAATTAGCTAATTAACAGATACAATTCAATAAACAAACATTCGTATTTGCTACTCTCAGCATTTAGATGGATTAATTTAATTTCATGAACATATTTTAAGTTATATACACCGTGAAATTTTAGTCGTTTTGGAAAAAAACATGGTAACTTAGGATAATTAATAGTACTAATAAAACATATTTAATTAACTGTACTTCTTATAATAAAAAAGTTTAGACCAAAACAATTTTTTGTTCACTTTTTCGAGTTTGGTCGTAGTAGTGCACCAGGCATGTTATTTTGCTTACTTGTGTGTGTGTAACATTGAATGACATCGATCGTAGTGATTGTAGTACCTAAAATTGAGTGGAGTTCTCGTTTTTGTTCGTATAAATGACATTGCTAATAATAATAATTTAAAAAATATATTTTTTTATATACTTAAGTAAAAACATAACATACCATAACGCCTGTATTCCCCGAAGGGTTAGGCAGAGGCGTACTAATGTACACCCACAGTTCGCCGGTAGGTATGTTTAGGTCCCATGTAGTAAAAGGGGGGCGAGCCTATTGCCATTAACCGGGCACAATTTCCTAACTCCGAGCTGCTACTGGGAATTTCATAGAAAAACCCAATAACACTTTGCTCGACCTGGGAATCGAACCCAGGACCTCTAGCGTAGCAGTCGCGGTCAGGACCACTTGGCTATTGAGGCAGTTGTACTTTAAGACCTTTTTTGCAGACCTTAAGTACTTTAAATTATACATTCTAATATCGATATAGAGTCTAACATTTACGGTTCCAAAACAACTAAAAATTCTCGGTGTATAATTAGTGTCTTTCATAGTTTAAACTTTAAGGACTGCAGCGCATCAGGAATGTTTGCTGATGCAAGGGTCAATGACTTCTGCTCTAAAAAAAATCAGCATCACTGATGCGCCAGATTCGAGGGGGGGTAAGGAATCGTAAAGATGATTTCTGCTAGAACAGTCTCCGCAGTGCATGTCTTAAGATATAAGTACTGCATTTATATAAGAAGCAACTCTAAATTGACTGAAGCTCAAAGGCCCTCAAATTATGACCAGCCGGGGAAGAGCCACCTTAATAAAGTAAAATTTCGTTTGAAAGAATCCTAAGTAGGTACTCATTTTATTACGCTCTGAAACTCTGAAGAGAAATAATATTCCTTGGAAAAACGTAAAATACGTGTTAAACGCTCAAAGTTGCTGGGAGCTTTACAGTTTCAGTCAAGCTACATTTTCATTTTGCATATAATTTGTGCCTGCGACGTCGCTTGTTATAAACTAGACTGCTAAACAAATTAAATCTGGAGGAGAAAGCCTGCTAGGTGGTTTAAATTAATTTGCAAGTTTGAAATTTACTTGGAAGTGGAATAGTTAGTTATTTAAGTATATTTTATATTACATCTTATAATATAAACAGGAAAGATTCGATTGTTTGTAAAATTGTTTAGTCCTACTTCCTACTAATATTATAAATGCGAAAGTTTGTGAGGATGGATGGATTGATGGCTGTTTGTTACTCTTTCACGCCAGAACGGCTGAACGGATCTGGATGAAATTTGACACAGAGATAGATTATAGTCTTGAATAACACATGGGCTACTTTTTATCTGAAGTCCACGCAGACGAAGTCGCGGGCAGAACTAGCTTCTGCCCGCGACTAATGAATATACTCAAAAACTAATGAACCAATTTTAAAAATTATTGCACGTATGGAAAGGTACGGTGTAACAAAGGCTTTATTGTTAATCGATTAAACATGTTACTTTAGGTCGCGAGTGGAACAGCTAGTTGTAAATACTTTTAAAGATCTCGTGGTTAACTTATTACTAAGCTGATCATTTGATCAACCGATCTGAAAAGATTACCGTGGTAGAGCCATGCTTCGACACACCTTTGCACCCTATCCTATAAAAAAGAGATCTGCCTTTGTCGGGCCATGCTGAGATCTCTGGCGGTGAGATGCGGCGCGGAGAGTACGTAAAGTATTAGCAACTACTCCAAAGAAGCATGCCAACTAGTCTATCCTATGAACCTACTCGTAATTGCCCAGAAATTAGGTTGCGGATATCTACTCGCAGACGGTTCGTGCACAATACCACACAATACTGATATTCAGCACCTGGTTAAGCCTGTAAGCAGACCCCAATTTAGACTATTTTTTATTTGTTGCTTTTTGTCTGTTTTTGTGTGTCCTCGTGACGATTTTCATGATATTGTGTCAATATCAAGAGCAGAAAACCCTTGCAAATTACGATGATTGAAAACTACAACAATGCGTTCGAGATCGAAAGATACATTCTAAAGATAGTAAAAAAGTTGTATCAATATCCGCTTTTCTTTGTCGATTGAGGACAGTGGGACAGTGCGGTTAACATTGTAATGTTATGAAGTATTTTTTTTTATGTCTGGGACATTTTTACACAACACCATCTAGTCCCAAACTAAGCAAAGCTTGTACTATGGGTACTAGACAATGGATATAATACTTATATCCTTTTTTTGTAAATACATACTTATAATACATACGAAACACCCAGACGAACACAAACACTTATATTCATCACATAAATTTTTGTGTCCTGTGGGAATCGAACCCACGACCTCATGGTCAGCAGTCCGGTACTCGAACCGCTAAACCACAGAGGTCGTCTTTCGCACACTTCTTTTTCCGCCAATAAAATGAAATATTTAATTGAGATGAGAAGTTCACCAGTTTTTAAGTTGGAGCATATACTTTCTAACAGTGATAACAAAATTTAAATCTTAGTATTCAGTAGTTTTTGCGCCAACCCGTAACAAACAGACAAGAATTTTTTTTTTGGATCGTAAATTCAAAACATTGTACGAAGAAGGAGGGTTGGGCTTGCGAAGCCCAATGGTAACAATAAAGGTGTAATACCCTATTGTAAACCAAGATAATTCGACTTCTAGTTGGCTTATCAACAACAAATATTTCTGAAAAATCTCAAGAATGAAATAAAATGTCGGTCTGAAAATGGGGACAGTTGCGTGTAAAGTCAAAATTAAATATTTAGAAGACGCCTTTTAAAAGTTTTAAAAGTTTGCTGATGCGCGGCTGGATGACTTTTATGCCATCATGCGCAAGCGTTGTGCCTCGATGCTACAGCGATTTAGAGTCGGCACCAACAGTATTCTCGCCACTTTGGCGGATAAAATTGATGGTCCATTTCTCAGACACTGGGTGGGTGTACATGTGCGGGAAGGAATTCATGTACCAAATTAATGTATGCTGCCTATTTATGTATTTATACTAACATTAGTTTTAAGTTTGTACTTACTAACATGTTATATGGATCTATGATCTGAAATAAAGGTATTATTATTATTATATTATTATTAAAAGGCGCTCAACGTACTCGAGACTCCTCTGGCGTAAAATCTAATTTTTGGGTTCGGAGACGTTTACACACCCTAACGCACTGGTTAATTTTTAATATCTTCAATGTACAGACACATCTATAGGTACTAATATATAAAGCTGAAGAGTTTGTTAGTTTGTTTGCTTGAACGCGCTAATCTCAGGAACTCCTGGTCCGATTTGAAAAATTCTTTCGGTGTTAGATAGCCCATTTATTGAGGAAGGCTATAGGCTATATATCATCACGCTACGCGGACGAAGTCGCGGGCAGAAGCTAGTATTTTATAATAGTAGAGAAGATACTTTTTACTTTCTCGCACATTTTATGCTTCTTTATCATCAACTCATTATATCGTTTCACTGCTGGGCAGGAGGGTCTTCTGACAGAATAAGAGGCATTAAGCTAAAGTCCACTACGCTAGGCTAATTCGTATTAGCAGAATTCACATGCCGTCAAGAAAATGTCTCAGGCATGCAGGTAAAGGATGATTCCTCATGATGCTTTCCTTTACCGCTCATGTGAGTGATAATTATTATTCTGCTCATGATTTCGAAGAATCAGAGGTTTAGTTTAGTGACCCACATTGCTAGTACCTAAGCTTTAAAAAAAAAAAAGTTAGTAGTTAGAGGCAACAATCCAATGTTTATACCATTCTGCTATCACTGCTACCTTGTTCTTCAAATTAAATTATATTTTTTTAAGATTTGGAGAACCAAAAGCTAAATCTATTATTATTCCAGAACAATGACCCAGGAATTCAAACAATGTAACATTGTACAGTCTATTCCCAATATCTATAGATAACGTGAGGCAGAGCGGATCGCTTCTGGAATATATCTACGTCAGCTACATATTATCATGAGGCTTCCAATAGACAGACAAAGATTCGCTCTGGTTCACACCTTTATAGCCACTGGCTATTATCATTAGTTCATTATAAGTGGGTACATATCTCTTTTAAATCATCTGGAATATTCTAAGTTTTTAATTTACAGTAATATTATATGATTGTCTCGTTAGCCTAGTGGTCCTGAGCACGACTGCTACGGTAGAGGTCTTGGATTCGATTCCCAGGAGCAGTGTTATCTGGTTTTCTATGAAATTCTCAGTGGCAGCTTCCAGTTTGAGATTTCTGTCCGGTTAATGGATATAGATAGCCCCCTATTACCTACCTACATGGGACATAAACATACCGGCGAAGTGTGAGTTTAGATTAGTACCTACACGTCTGTTTAACCCTTCAGGGAATATAGGCGTGTTGTACCTATGTTATATTAAGTTAATATAAAAAAATATAAAATAAATAGACAAATAGAGTATCTTTTTTATTTATCTCTATGCTCTAGAAAGATTATAATGGTGCAACCCTTCAAAAAGTAAACTACCATGCATTAAGAAATCCCATGGTTGTGATCATTATGCCAAGGGAAGGCAAGTACGGGTTTTAGTGGGTCTCTACATACCCTGACATGCCTTGCCGCGTCCCCAGGTGGCAGCTAGATTTTTCTTGATATTCAAAACAAAAATATACCTACTTAGGTACCTGGTGCAATAACTATAATATTCAGTCATCGTCTACAAGAGGATTTCACGTGAGGGTTTGTCTCATTAAAATTCAACCCACACCTTGCTATCGACTACAGGTGATAAAGTGTGGTTCCGAAAATAATTTCACACAACGGTTTTATCAAAATACCACTTGATATTCAAAGACTAGTCTCGCATAACTAATACCTCAATTTACGAAACGCAACGACCGAAAATATTTATTATCTGCAATGCAAAAATAAAATTCTATTTTTTTTTCTAGAATTGCGACGTTGCATAACTACTTGGTCTCATAACAATCTGTTAAAATGAGGTCGTGGAGACGAGCCGCGGAATGTATTCAACTTGCCCGTTAATTAGTAGATATGTATTCTTAACCACGGTTTAAAGTTAGGTGCAATTGTTTGCGTTTTGGACGCATCTGGTGCTGTCTTGTTTTAAACAGCCGTTTACCTGGTGTATGTTGACCACACCAACAATTTTCAGATATAAGTCAGTGAAATAAAGATTTCAAACTAAAGGATGATTATGAGTATAAAGTTGACAAGTTCTTGAATTCTCAAGAGAGACCGAAAATGTCAGGATCAATTTCGGGATTTCAAGCTACATATCTGTATTTTTTTATCCGCCTCATTATTCTAGCGGTTTTAGCGCAACTGCTAAGCTATAGGTTCGATTTCTAGATCAGACAAATTGTTATTGGGTTATTCTAGGAAATACTTAACTCTACGGAATCCTACAATTTAGTTTCATGCGTACATAACTAAGTAGATATGCAAGCAACTCAAATTTTATCAACAGGTAACGCATTTTGCCTATGTCCAATACTATACTGGACTAATTTATGATGATTACGAATTCTATTCTATTCTATTTCACTACTCTTCCTAAAACTTACTAAACGTTATTCCACAGTTTCTCGTAAGTAGGTAGCTGTTACACAGGGGCTCAAGTCTGCTATTTCAGTTGTCTCAGAATGGTCGTTCAATTGCACTAAATGACATTTGAACTGACAGATTTCGTAGACAAAACCGTCAAAAATCAACAATTCTGAAGCCATTGATTTACAATTTTGACACGACTTAATAGCAGACTTGGGGCCCAGGTCAAGTAAAATCAAAAATGCCTTTGTCCAGTCAAGTATATCGTACCTTTGTCCGGTCAAAAGGGGGCCTTTACGTATCGACCTTGAAGTTAATGCCCTAAAAAGCAGATTTGTCGGTGAGCCGTTAAATCGGCTAGGTAGAAGCCATATAGCTGTGTCTGCTAACAAACGTATTATGAACGATCTTGCTAAATTGGTGAAGGTAATTTGTAAGTTAATTATTTGTTCGTTGGTATGGCTTATTGGTCTAGTGGTCTCCAGCGCGACTGCTACGCTAGAGGTCTTGGGTTCGATTCCCAGATCAAGCAAAGTGTTATTGCGTTTTTCTATGAAATTCTCAGTAGCAGCTTGGAGTCTTGAATTCTAAGCATTGAATGGCAATTTAATTTAATTCAATCGTTCTGAGCTAGCCATGGCCAGTCTATCGACGGAGAGATCGAAGCTTCGAGAACTTCAATTAACGATTTGCCTTTGGCATTTAACAAAATTTTTAGCTAGCTGATGGCTATCTAAAATTGCCAAAGGTCTAATTAAAGGCACCTCTGACTTTAAACACCTTGAGGAATTTGTCATGCCTGAGAGATTTTGTCCGTGGTGGACTGTAGCCAAAATCATCTCATTCTTTGATAGAAGACCCGTGTCCAACAGTGAGAGAACATATAATAGGTTGGTGATGATGATGATCCTTCCAGGATAAGAACAACTGGAGTTATTCTAAATGCTGCGACCCTAAAAGATTTCTAAGAGATCTGCTAGGAATACGCTAATAGGATTTGATTAATAAATAGGCCGATAGACGAAGACGGAAACTAAGTAGGTAAATCAAATTATCAATTTTTAACACGCTTATATTAGGTTCACTTGTATGTAACTAACTATGTAAGGGGTTCTAAGGTAAATAATTTAACCATCTTCCAAGGATCGTAGCGTCATGAAAATTGGCAGCTGTATGTAGTTCTGATGACCATACAATAATAAGGTAGGTACTGTCGAACTGAAGTGATGAACCGAATTTGATTGATACTTTGTTTTACTAACGATATTTGGATTTTTTATCAATATCTTTAGTAAAACAATATCCAATCCAATTCCGCCCAAATTGACTTTCACGATAAGGAAAAAGAAAAAATAAATATTAGATTGGCACTGAAGTTAATTTTATTGTAGGTATATACAACAAAACATGATTACTTACTTATGTACAATTGCAAAAATGGGAAAATAAAACGTAGGTACTTAGGTACCTACCTACTTACTTACCTATTTATAGAATCTTATAAAGGTTCGTAAATTTCTTCGGAATTATTTTTATTAAAATTCTTACAGATGTAGAAGAAAAATGATTAATATTTTCTTATTAGGTACCTTGTAATTTATATAGGTTGGTATGTAGTTACCTACTTACTTTTTAGAATTCTTTTTATAACTACGATAAGTTTTGTCTGATCAGATTTTGTCAGCGTGCATTTAACATTAATAAATATATTAATGTTTTGTCGTTAAAATAATCACATTTCTTCAGTCCTACCAAACATTAAATGAATTATTTTAGAAAACTGGACATATGCCATAACAAGCACAGCAAACGCGATCATCTATCTATGTACGATCGAACTATGTAAATTCAAACCAATTGTTATTTTTATTACCTTTATAAAAGCCACAATTTCTAAAACGATGGCTCCTGATACTGACCGGTGGCTGACCTAATATTCCGGGCTGGATTGTCCAAACATTCCACAAATAGCTTCACAATATGATTGAGTAATAAGAAGCTAATTATCGCACGTGGCCCCAAAAGTAAACATTATAACAGCGGCGTAAACAATGTACGATCGGTACACTTGCATACAGAATTCTTGGCATGTTTTTGAAATTCGAATTTAATTCAGCAAACTAGCAAAGCCCGTAAGGACCACTGGTGTAGGGGAACAGAGGGTAGGTAATGGGAGCCAGAGGGTAATGGGAGCGGTGCGACTAGAGACAAAACTATAGCTCGTATTTACTCGGTTGCTACTTCTACCTTCGGCACGCTGCGCTCGTGTTTCCCCGCGGCGCTGGACTCACCAGTGCTGCCTGTTATGTAACCCCGGACGCTTGTCAATTTTTTAGTCCGCGCGTATAAAAAATACGAAATTTCATCGGCCAGGTATATATGAAGTTATACGATTGTTACAATCAAACCTTTTTTATTTTATAGCTAATGTTATCAATTTTGAGTATCTGTGCGTATAATTTCGTTACAAGCTAGATTCAGTATATTATATTTTTATTTAATTCCAAGATGGTGGTAGTCGGGTAATCAGAGCTTATTAGGCTCTGATTACCCTTTGTAGCTCGAATTACCCCATATGCTTTTCAATATGTTATTTTTATTTTTTAGATGGCAAGAAAAAGGGAACGCACCTCTACGAAAGCGTCTTGGGCCGTTGAAACCTTAGATGAGTAACCAGCAACAAATATAGAAAATGTACTGCAGAAAGAAGGCAATTAACAAAAAAGAAAAAGTAAAAAGAGCAAAAAAGAAACTTTTTGAGGATGAAACTGACACGTCTGAAGACAAAGACGTTGAGAATCTTTGAGACGATGAGTCAGAATATTTAGAAGAAGAGACATTGTGTGCTATTTGTTGTGACACAGGAACAAATAATGAGATGTGGTACCGTTGTAGAAGTTGCAGTAAATGGGCACATAAACAATGTTCTGGTTCTGAGAGCCTGGTTGATTATATTTGCGTTTTTTGCTTAGATCTTTAAAGTTAATTGTAACACGGTTACGTTTATATTAAAATTTATATGAATAAGTGAGATTTCAGACTGATCTAGAAATCTTTGAGGCTAATTTAATAATTAAATAGCTCCCATTACACATATGCGAATTTATAGGCTCTCCTTTCCCGCAAAGTCGGGTAATGAGAGCGATTCTATTTTTTTCTTTAAAGTTTATTTGTGGCCAAATGCCTAAATAAGTAACGTTAACACTGTGATTGAATGATAGTCAAATGAATAAGGTTTTAGTTTCTAATTAAAAGTTCCTAAAGTATCCATAAATTTGCCGTTTATTTAACTTTTTCCTTAGTAGGCTCCAATTCCCCCCTTCTCCCCTACAAGACAACAGATTATCATTGTGTAATTAAGTAGGTACCCACTATACCTACTTAATTAGATACCTAATGAAAACGGCTTAGCGTCAAGCGGGCAGATTAATTCCCGCTCCGAAAAAAATAATTATGTTAAAACTTAGCCTTTCCTTTTGCTTTTCTGTAGTTGCGAAAAAAGTTCGCTTTCGATGAATAAAATAATTATGATTCACACTAAGGATTTCCCAGGAATTATAAAAAGTTTTCTACTAGGTAGGTTTATCGTCGTTTTCAATATTTTATCGCCGACTGTACTGTGAGTAAATATATCGTCAAGTTAATGATCAATCAAGCGAATGAGATCAAGAGGGCAAAGGAAATACCGGATATTTATGTGCAATTTTTATATGATTTAACACCGCGCCTGGTAAGCTGGCGTAACATGAATGGAGCGAAGAGAATTACGGGACGATGATTATTTTTGGAGATATGGAGTATGCCAAACGCGGAAACTCTTACGGTTATTGTACAAATCCCTTGCCTTAGACAGCACGTAAAGCCGTCGGTAGGTACCTATAGGTTATAGGTACTCGTGTGACAACCGATACCGACGGCTTTACGTGCTGTCCAAGGACAATTTATAGATGTTCGCACCTATGACATTGACAATCATCAGTGGTTGTTAGAAGCCCAAAAGCCTGACAATCTGGCTTCTGGTTAGATTGGAAGCCAACCCTAGTTAGCTACAATTCCTAGTTAGCTAGCAAATTGCACCATGTTAGCTTTGCTTTCAAGCTAATTGCATTATCCATAATTCTAGTCAGTATTTTCCCCTGAAATTTCAAAGCAATGAAGCACTAGCATTTAATTCGTGTTTCGTCATATTTACATACTTACCTTACCTACGTTACCTGCTTACTGGGCATGTAAGCTTTTATATATTTTCTGTAGGCTGCTCATACAATAGCACACGGAAATGCCAGAAAAACTCATTAGTGACTCGCGAAGTAGGTCCTACGGTCCGTGTCAGAACCTTGACGACAAAGTACCTTACAATAGATAGGTACCTACCTACCGAGTCGTTGAAATGTGATGTTTAGGGACAGAAAGGATTGATAGGTATATTATGTGTTGCTAGATATTTATTACCTATATTCACGTTTCTAAAGGCTTTGTAGATAAAGCCTAATGATGACTGTTGGACTGCCAAGGGTAGTTCGAATCCAAGGCACGCACCTCAGCCTTTCGGTACCTAGTCATATAAGTTCAGTATGCCTATTTATCATTCGCTAAACGCTAAAGGAAAATAATTACCGTGTCAAAATATCGTAGGAAATCTGCATGCCAGATTTTTTATCGACGGTGTGTGAACTCTGCCAATCTGCACTAAGCCCCACTCACTACGAGGAGACCGGTGCCCAGCAGTGTGACAGTAAATGGGTTGGTGATGAAAGCTTACAGATCTAACGATATATTTGTTCAGACCAGTAGCGGTGCTAGATAAAATGAAGACGTCGGCGGTATCAGCTTTGCGAGTCCTCTTTCATATCCTAGTCAGTATGAAAACGATAAATAGAATGAGACTAGACCCACCATTGCTTCAGACAGTACTGCAATACTTCCTGCATTTAACCCCAAAATGTGCTGTACCTAGGTAACTAGGTACTTAGGTAATAGCCCAAAAAATATTTGGAGACTAAAAAATTGAACTGAAGTAATGGAGCTTTTGCTGACAACCATTCTTTGAATTTATTTTCTTTTAATTTAGGGCGTTGAGTCTCAGTACAATAAATCCTTTAGGTACCTACAAATAATACCTAAAAGAACTCGGGAGCAAGCACCGTATCTACATATTTATTACCAGAATCTGCATTTACGATAAACCGTAAAACATGACTGTTGTAAACGAGATTCGATCAATAATTTGGTAAACACAGAAGAACAAAGTTTATCAACCCGACATCAAAGAGCGGTACCAATTCATTCGTTTATAATTTATTTAAAAACTCGTTACCCAGTGTATTTTTTATCCTTCTGATCTTCTGATTTATACGTATCGTAAGGTTAGAAAGATGTTATGTACCTAGCTAATTATGCTTTGAAGAAAACCAATTCGTCACTCGTTGAGGCTCCTTTTAATAAAATTAGGTACAGTATTGAAGCAGTATTACCTATATTGGGTGCTGTAAATAGTACCTATATCTGACGGCAGATGCGCTGGGCATGGTAGGTCGCATTACACCAGAACTGACAAATGGACAATCAGATGTACTTCCACTCTAAAATGCCCACTTCGCGGTGAGGTGTTATCTGGCTGGGCTACCGTCGCCGTTGTGGGGGGCCAAGTCAGAAATGTCTTTTTTTGGCTGGGCCCTAATTAACGACTAACTCTGGGTGCAAACAGATTTCCCCTAGGTGCTTTGGGTGTTGAGATACAGTAGTGGCCAAGCCAGAGTGCTTTCTGGTTGGAACCGAACAATATAGACAGAATTCAAGATCTATTTACAAAAATTATTATACTTAAATTGTTATTGTCTTATATAGCTTTTGGTTCATTCATTCCTTTCGTTCATTGGTTCCTTGTTCCCTAGGGTCCGTACACATTGCTGACTAAGTTGCATTACCTAGCCGAACTCATTCGGAAATATTTTTTATATTCCAGCAAAATAAAAATTTTGTAAATTATATTATTTAATGGCTCTATGCACAGTGGTTGATCAAGCAGCTGCGGAGCTAGGAGTCGCAGTTTCTTTCTCCACAAGAAACTAGTTTGACAAGGAACACCAACTAGTTTGACTTTTAAAAAGTACCTTTATTAATGGTTTATTTGAAATAAAATATTTAATTTTTGACTTTGAACAAAGTTTTAGAAGATAGTTGCCCAATAAAATAAAACGATAAAATAATAGATATATAAAATATATATTTTTATTATAACTGTACAACTAAGGCACTTAATTATTTACAAAGATATTGTTACATTAGAAAGGCAGTTTATTCTTCAGTTCGTTACTAATAAACACGTATTTTGTAACATAATACTTTAATTCTTCCTCTATTGTTGTTACTTCAGCAACTTCTTCGGTAGGAGGCTCTGAAAACGTAACAATATAACATCATCACGCCTGTATTCCCCAAAGGGTTAGATAGAGCTGTACTAATACGTATAGGTACTCACAACTTCAAGACTTTTATTACCTAGTTGTATTAATGATACATAATATAAAATTTGTTATTAGCCTTGTGGAGCCGAGCGCGACTGCTGCGCTGGAGGCCTTGGGTTCGATTCCCAGGTCGAGCAGTGTTATTGGGTTTTTCTATGAAATTCAAAAATTCCTAACTCAGTTCGGAGTTAGGAATTTGTGCCCGGTTAATGGTAATAGGCTCGCACTTATTATATGGGACCTAAACATACCGGCGAACTGTAGGTGTACATTTGTACGCCTCTGCCTAACCCTTCGGGGAATACAGGCGTGATGGTATGTCATGTTAAAAGTTTAATTTCTCTTCACTAAGTAAGTACTTAATGCTAAGAACAGAAATGTATGAACTAGGAGTTTACTTAGTGCGAGACTGGTGCCTTAAGTAGGTTTGAAGAAGAATCTGTATTACCTGCCACCATTGTAGTTGACCTGAAATACAGATTCTTCTTGAAGAAATTTATCATGTTAAAATACTAATTGCTCTATAACTGTTGCCTACAAATCACTACAATATTATAAAAAGTCCTCCCACAGCGTCTGAATGTCTGTCTCAACGCATCATCATCATCATCAGCCTATATTCGTCCACTGCTGGACGTAGGCCTCTCGTCGTGAACGCCACAGTGCCCGATCTTCGGCTTTCCTCATCCAGTCACTGCCTTCCGCCAATCGTCACTCCATCTGGCCAGCGGGCGCCCTACACTACGTTTGCCTAGTCGCGGTCTTCACTCCAGAATTCGTTTACTCCAGCGATTGTCGGATCTCCGACAAATGTGACCGGCCCATTGCCACTTCAACTTGCTAATCCTTTGAGCTGTAAGCTGTGTTTAAGCTAACTACCGAACGGATATTTATACGGTTTTTACCAATGAACGGAGTAATTCCTTATGTTTAGGCACAAGACTGATTGGATTTTGTATTGAAACGATGTATTTTGCTGCTTACATTTATTTAGTACAGTATTACATTATTTCGAATGAGAAAGAATTTTGTTATAAACCGGCCATTTTGTCTATTGTTTCGAGAAGAAAGTTCTATGAGCCACAGACTATATAGAATTTAATACAAAGACTATTTGACAAAGACTATTGATTGATATTGGCATAGATAGTAATATAATAGGCTCGAACACCTTAGGATGGTTATACATAGGCTATTTAACCTCACATTACGACCCTCAAGAACTGGACACAGCTAGTACTTTATTATGATAATTAACACACATATAACACACACACATAAAAACACTTACCTATAATTTGCCATACAGGTGGCGGGAAAACAGGTTGTTGTGAGAAAATGTATACTGTTTTTGACTCTCTTTGTATACCCTTATCGGCTGCATCTTCTTTTCGGTTCATTTCCACGCGGTACCAAAATGCCGGTTTCCTGAAATAAATAATGTATTTATCCATTGCAAATATATAACGTGTTACTGAATAAGCGCAAGACCTCAAACACGTCAATAAGAATATAAAGTCATTAAAATCATTTTGAGACACATATGTAAATATTTTTTTTTAATTTCGTTGTACCACTAAATACAAAACTGGTGGCTGTACTACAGTCGCGCCCATAACGACTTGCGACTCCTCTGGTGTTGCGGGTGTCCATGGGCGGCGGTAATCGCTTACCATCAGGTTATGCGTCTGCTCGTTTGCCCCCTATCCCATAAAAAATCCATCCTCTACATGCCCAAACCACCTTTACCTCTCTCAATGCTATTTATTCTCTACTTACTTCAAATGGTCCTGTACAATGTTGTTAGCGATAGGTATGGTAATCTTCTGAAGGGGATCACTCATCAGTTGTCCTACTGTTCGAATCGGTGACTTCTCTGATACGTAGTGCTCTAGTAGGCGGGAAGCTATGGGTTTTAGATTAGCTGAAAGAAAAAAGTACGGCTTACAAAACACAATTACCTCATTAAAAAGAACCAAAGGTTCAAATTTTTATATTTCACTGTACAAGGCCTTTGAAAATTTGATTCCAGCACACGGTTTCACTCTAATCCTAAACAACCTTTTTGAGACAAAATGATCCCCATGTCCTTCTCCAAGGCTCAATCTGTCTCTATACCGAAATTTATTAAATTGGTTCTGTGGCTTATTCTATGGCTTAGAGTTGCCTGCTTTATATCCAGACTTGAGAAGTTTGGAAACACCATTATTAGGAGTCTGGCCGAAAGACATAAGCTTTCAAAAAGTATGGACGTAGGGTCGCTATTGCCACTTAACAAATATTGTATTATTTGATTTTTAACTGTTTTTACCCGTATGGATTTACGTTTCTGCAATAAAGAGTTTTTATTTTATTTTTATTTATATTACTTTCGCATTTCTAATATGTATGAATATTTTTTTCATAGAATAATGACACGACGTACCGAAGTCAGCCCTCAAACAGTTCTCAGCACGTTGAAGATGTTCTAAGCACGCGTGAACTTGTGCGAATTTCATCAAAAGATTTTTCCAAGGGCTGATATCAATCTCATCCGTTATTAACGGTACCTGTAAAAAAGGTGAACTAGAATAGAATTCAAAGTAACATAACATATTATCACGCCGCTATCTGCGAAGAGTCAAGCAGAGATGTTCTGCTGTACACAACACAGTTCGTTGATAGGCAAGGGCACCTCTCCTGCCACCTCCCGAAATATAGTTTAAAATAAAGTTGTTAGTTATTGTATTGGTTGTATAAGTAAGTTATATATTGGAAATGAATACCTGTCTTCTCCAGACCTCGAACTCTCCATCGAAAAGAATAAATTCCTGGCTTCGCCTCGGCGATTGTGAATTTCATAAAAGAAACTACTTTCCTATGTTAATTAAAATAACATATTGAAGTTAAATACTTATCTGAGCTGAGATTCTGAGCTGATCTTTTTTAGAATTTGCACGATACTGCCAATTTAATTGATGGGAGTTCTCATTAATTCAATTAGCAGTTTCGTACAAAGTAAATACAAAGTTCCGCTTATTTCACCAATTCCGAGGATTTCCTCGGAAGTGGTGAAATAAGCCCTATACTACTAATAGTGTTGGGGTAGTGATGAGTGATAAAAATGGTTTAATATAAAATCAAAATAAAATTCGTAAGTAAATAAGATTTAAAACATAAGAATCATTCATAATAATTAATAAAAGTAATTTCCTTTTTTATTTTCTTCTAATAGAAACAAACCAAAAATAAAAATCATGTAACTTTTTTTTCCTTTGTCGTTTTTGACATTTTATAGATTACCTTACTACTGAGAAACCAATTCTACAAGTTAAACAGTTTCTATTGTGTTTTGAAGACAAGATATAACATTTAAAGTTTGTTCATGTAAGTAAGTACATTATTTATGTTCATTCAATTTCGTTAATTCTTTGACCACCTCACTATCTTTTTTTGTCAAAAACAACCTGTCAACTGTCAAGTTACTGAATACAATTAAAAGTCGAAGTATAATTAATTAGCTTTTTTCTATGGCTGTTTTAGTATTATTAGTCGAAATGACTGGAAAATATCGTGTCAGCTAAAAGTATAATGACAAAATAACATACCTCATTAACATCCTTCCTCTCAGAAACAAGGCCATGTTTCTTGAGCGACGCGAAGTCATCCACGGTCAACTCATTGGGATCTTCTTCATAGAAAGACTCGCAGTCTAGTCGTATGGAATGCTCGGCGCTTGTGAGACTCTCGAAAGGATTCAGTTGGAAGTCACCTCCGCTCATCGTCATGTCTTGTATAGTTTGATTTATTTGTTCTATTGATTCGTGGGTCCTAAATAAAATGTTTGAGTTTATTATTGGATAGGGGCAAAACAGGCCGGAAAGCTCGGGATTGGTAAAAGGACCAGAGAAAACAGGGGTTGTTTTAACGGTTTAAGATGTGCTAAAGTTTTTTTTTTTTGAGATTCTAAAATAATTGATCATCAAAGTGGGCGGCATACCTACTAAATAAGTTTGAAAACCGCTGATCTGAACTGTATGTGTATGTCTATAATATAGAAATGAATCGCCAAATGTGTTGCTAAGCGTAAATCTCGAGAGCAGCTGAACCGATTTCGCTAATTCTTTTTTATAATATTCCTTGAAGTACGAGGATGGTTCTTACAGAGGGAAAAATTTAAAAAATTGCCTGAAAAAGTCTAAAAACAACACTTTTCTATATTCCCATACAAAAGATTCGTAATAATACTTGAAAGTCAATATGAACTTTAATACCATACCATAAAGTTGAAGTGTTAGTGGAGAGGTTCCAGGAAGGCAAAACAACTGAGTGACGTTAGTTTCAGAATCGACTGTTAGGCGGTACGAAGTTCGCCGGGTCAGCTAGTTATCTATATTATTATGTATTTTGAATATAAAATGTATATACCTTGCATCGCTATTCCAAATGCCAGCAATGAAGAAGGAATGTTCCAACAGCGATATGACTTTAGTATATTCCCACATGGTCTTCTCGGTACCAACTTGAGCAACCAATGATAAAGCCTGCGGGGGACTTGCACGCAAGTTCTTAAGCACTTTTGCAGCTTGAGAGTGACCTCGAGATAGCTTGAGCACTAGTTTTGATAGATAGGTTTTGTTGTTCGCGTCTATCTGTAAATTAAATAAATAAAATAAATCTATACTTATCTATACTAATATATAAAGCTGAAGAGTTTGCTTGTTTGTTTGTTTGCTTGAACGCGAGTGTTAGATAGCCCATTTATTGAGGAAGGCTATAGGCTATATATCATCACGCTGAGACTAAGTAACTATTCCACGCGGGCGAAGTTGCGGGCGGAAGCTAGTAAATAAAATAAATAATTAAATATTCAGCGACATTTTATTACACGGCACCATCTAGTTCCAAACTAAGCAGAGCTTGTGCTATAGGTACTAGACAATGGATATAATACTTATATACTTTTTTTGTAAATACATACTTATAATACATAAGAAACACCTAGACGAACACAAACACATATATTCATCACATAAATTGTGAAAAAATTGTTTGCGTAAAGATTGCCAACCACGTTGCCATATGTCTCAATTTTGGCGAGATGTCCCAAATTTTAACAAAAAATATTAATGTCTCGCGCGGGACGGATCCAGTCCTGCTTTTCGGGGTTTAATAGACAGTGCAGTGTGACGGAGGCGTGGAGCGTTAGAAATAAAATAAATAGGTACAAAAGATTTTCACTGTATTTTTTTATATACTGACTCTGCCTAATCCTTCGGGGAAATCAGGCGTGATGGTATGTTATCAGGTATAACAAACTTAGCAGTGGGAGAATTACTTACAAAAGGTCGTATTTTTCCTGATGATATGAATTTCAGAGCTTGTATCAATAATGTTATCAGTTCCTCAGCTGTTTCACAATCTGAAACAATGAAAAATATTCAATAGATTCACATAAATCAATAGTTCACTACGAAATTACCCCTAAATATATACAGCAGATACCTGCAGGTATCAGAAAAACCTTAAATACAATATATTAAATACAACACTACTACTATACTATTCTTGGTTGTCTTTGGAAACAATCTCATCCACCAGCGGGACATTGTAAATGTTTCTACTTTACATAAATAAAAAGTCAGTATAAATATTTAAACATCAGCTAATATGTTAAGTCATTGTTGAATCGGATAGCATTTCGGATCATTGATTCCCACAGATCAGTTAGTTTCATTTTAATAAGACCTACAGTGAGTGTTTTCACTAACACGAATCCATTCACTAGCAAAACATTGAACTATTTACTTATAACTTTTAGCATTCACCCAGATTGGGAGTGTTTTCAGCAACAGAAATGCCTTCTTTAGCAGGATATTCATCTATTTTCTTTGTAAGATTCGCTTACCTCTTAATATATCCCACAGTTTATACGTAAAGTCGTTGCTGGATCCAATAGTATTCATATCATTGAGACACTGTCCCAGAGTGGTAGTATCTTCGGTAACACAAATGCATCCGCCAGCAGGACATTCTGCTGTGTACGCATAAGTTTCTGTCTCGTTTAATAGTTCGTTGATGCGTTTCATGTTGTTTGGCCGTCTTGAACCTGGTGTATTGTTTCTGAAATATTTTTTTTATCATTTATGAAGTCCCATATTTCTTCAGACTATTAAGAGTTCCATGCTTTTTCAAAATAACGTGGGAGAACTATGTTTCGGCACGAATGGGACGTCTCGACCGGAGTGATATTACACCGCTTCACAGAAAACCGGCGTGAAACAGCACTTACGTTGTGTTTCGCCGAGTGAGTGAGGATACAGGAGGCCCACACCCTTTTAAAAGGCGGGCAGCGCACTTGCGACGCTTGCGTATGGCGGATGTCCATGGGGGGCGGTAATCGCTTACCATCAGGTGACCTGTCTGCTCGTTTGCCCCTCTATCCCATAAAAAAAATATTACTGTACCGACCATAATTTAAATAATTATTGAAATGAACCATAATTTAAATAATTATTGAAATGAAAAAAGACATGTGAAAAGAGACTACGAGAAGATGCTTTCTTAATAATTTACCTTGATTTTATTCACATACTAGCGTTTGCTTGCGGTTTCGCTCACCTCAAGCTATATTAGGATTAGAAATGGATCTCAAAAATAATGTAATCTAAAACCAACAGTGATGATCTCTTCATTGTATGAGTATCTATACATCAGAGAGGTCAAGCTGTATCCATTTAATTAATTGAGATAAGAAGTTCACCAGTTTTTAAGTTGGCGCATATACATTCTAACAGTGATTACAAAATTAAAATCACTTGATTTTTTTTAATATCTTCAATGTAGACACAGCTTTTTTACAATTTTGTATTGCAGAGAAAATTCAAGATTACCTGATTGAAGCAGTTTCCAAGTTGACAGACGAAAATCCCGCAGCCGTCATGTCAACTAGAAGCTGGTTCATATTGTGTAACGCACACACAGACCTCCAAATAGCATTGCATGGACTCGCCAGATGGCCTAAAATTATTTCTTGTTCCTGTCAACATAAGATTCAAAAGAAACATTGAAACAAAAACTAGGTAGGTACATTATTTATAAAGGATTCTTTTTTATTCCACGTGTTTCTGCACTATATTTAAGACGCATATGGGTGCGGAGTATACGGGTGAGTATACGGCTCCGAAGTAAGCAAGTACTTTAGAAATTTACTGAAGTACCTACTTGCTTACTTCTAAGCCCCATACGCACTTTACATACCCTCTCGAGTGAGCATCAGCAACATTAAAAGCTTGCTAGCCTTTCTGATTGTCTGAATAGACTACCATTCATAACACAACAGCTACCCAGAAGAAATTAGATTCATAAGATAATAGCCATAGCTACTGCAGCTGGAGTTAAAAAAAGTAATTTAGATACTTACAAAATTAACTTTACAACTTATGAATGGTGTATGCAATGTTTTCCCTGACCATTCACAACGCAGCTCAGTGACTCCACCGTGCGGAGCGTTGACCAACTCATCAGCATTGTGGGAGCCATACGACATGCCCGAGATTAGGTACTTGCAGTCAACTAGTGTTGTGATCTGAAAAAATTACAGCTAGCTTAGTATGTTTTTTGAAAATGCTATGTTGCAGGTGGCCCATTATAATATTATTTTAGTTTGACATCTTAGTACAACTACAAAACTCGGCTTGAAAACCACCCAAACGAACTTGCTGCTTCATTAACAAAGATAACATATCCCAGACGACTCAAGCACTACAATATTCAGAACCTGGAAGCGCGATGGTAAAAATATGAGGGAGTCCTGCCACTGGCAAGGACGCTCCAAATGCCGCCTGACATAGAACAAATCTGCTCATAGTTTGAGGAATGATCGCAGATTAAGCAAAAAATAAATAATAATAATAATATCTTTTTTATAAAAATATTTAAAAATGTAAATAATATGATTTTAATGGAATAAATGGAATTATAATCTTAGTACAATAAAATAAACAGTCATCAAAAATCAATCATTCAGTAAAAAAGCAAAAATGTTGGGTACATTTTTGATGAACCTAATATCCTAAATAATCATGAAATATATTTTTTGGCTTTGCATTAATTAAGCTGGTCAACCTATCTACAAGATTAAGCTGCGTTTGCTGCGGTCAGTGTATGGATTGGTAACCGTTCTTAAAACAATGATCTGTACCTCGGATAGTACATAAAGCCGTCGGCTCCAGCTGTCATATAGATTACCTACTACCTAAAGCCTCTTCACGTGGGAGAGCCATGCTTCGGCACGAATGGGCCGGCTCGACCGGAGTGATACCACGGCCTCACAGAAAACCGGTGTGAAACAACGCTTGCGTTGTGTTTCGCCGAGTGAGTTGAGGTTACCGGAGGCCCAAACCCTTTTAAAGGCGGGCAGCGCACTTGCGACTGCTCTGGTGTTGCGGGTGTCCATGGGCGGCGGTTATCACTTACCATCAGGTGATCCGTTTGCTCGTTTGCCCCCCTATCCCATAAAAAAAAAAAAAAAGCTTGCAAACCAGACATTCTTCAGGCTATTGCTAAAATAGGTAGGTACTGATATTCAGCTGCATCTGGTTAGACTGGAAGCTGACCCTGAGTAGGTAAAAGGCTAGGATTATGGAGTGATAAAACAGAACGTAAGACAACAGAATCAGTAATTCTTACCAAATCTGCAGTCAATTCTTCTTGCTTAGCATACTCTTCAACAAAGAGATCCAAATCAACATCGTCTTGACTCATACTGTCTTTGTAAGTGACTATACCCCTTCCAAAATGGTTACAGTCTGATTGTACGGAGAGAAGCAAAGGCTTGTTATTTTCTGTAGGATTTGTTAGCACCCACAGCGGTACTGCATCTTCAGGATTCACCAGGTCACGGCTCTTGTTGTATAAGTTGGCTATTTCTCTGAAAATATTGAAATAATGGAAAAAAAATTATCTTGGTTTTATTTTTCATTGTAAAGCAAAGAAAGTATCGCTTTATAAAAGAGCATTAACATAACATACCATCACGCCTATATTCCCCGAAGGGTTAGGCAGAGGTGTTCTAAGGTACACCCACAGTTCGCCGGTATGTTTAGGTCCCATGTAATAGGGGGCGAACCTATTGCCATTAACCGGGCACAAATTCCAAACTCCGAGCAGCTAACTGAGAATGAGCTGAACTGAGAATTTCAATAGAAAAACCCAATAACACTTTGCTTGACCTGGGAATCGAACCCAGGACCTCTAGCGTAGCAGTCGCACTTGAGACCACTAGACTAACGAGGCAGTCAAAGTCAGCAGTAACAGAGCATTAATAAAACTGATTAACTATAATTATCAATATAAAAGTTTAAAGAATTTTTTGCTTCTAGCCATGCCCAAGCCAAAAACAGCCCTTATCACAAACATTAGAATGAAGATAAACAGGTCAAAGTTATTATTATTGACCTGTTTATGTTTGTTGCAATGGTGCTTGACAAGGCTTTCATTCCAAAAAATAAATAAAATTAAAGCCATGAACTTGTGCTTCACAAGGTTTTCACTAAACAACAATGTTATGCAGTTTTTTTTCTGGACCCTGATCATTTTTATCCAGCATTATCCAGACCCTACTTAAAATTACTAGCAGCTTGCTATTTAGCAATCTATTATACCCTGGTAATCAATACACTGTGTGATGATTTATATACACCACAATAAAAATACTAACCTTGCTGTTTCAATACTGATAGGACCATGATTTGCTTCCTCCTTACTCCACAACTGAGGCTCATCGGTGACCATGGTATCATCCAATATTGTATGTAGACTTAGATCCAGTTTTAGTGGGGATCCTGTTAGTTCTAACTCTTCTGTAAATTAAATATATTTTGTTTACTGCAAGGTTCATGATTTGCCTCCTCCTTACTCCACAACTGAGGCTCATCGGTGACCATGGTATCATCCAATATTGTATGTAGACTTAGATCCAGTTTTAGTGGGGATCCTGTTAGTTCTAACTCTTCTGTAAATTAAATATATTTTGTTTACTGCAAGGTTCATATCATGAATAGACTAGTTTCCAAATCAGCACAGTGGCTTGGAGCACAAAGTGAAGCCTCATAGTAAGGAGTTAAGTCAAGTTATTGATTCTCTAATCTTTCAATAAGTACATTTATAATTCAAAATAATTGTGCAAAAACTGCTCTGCTGCTAGCTAAAAGAAAATACCTACCTATTATTTATTATTATTATGTATGTAGATCAGTCAGTTGCTTAAGGGGCGGAGTTAAATTAGTCAATTATTCATCGTTTTTTTCTTGACGAATATAATCTGCATAATTCAAAAGGTAACTAAATTTGAATGAAAGTTCTTACTCACCTGCTTCATTTCTATCATTTTTTTCAGTTGTATCTGAAACGTTTGGCGTTTGTTTTATCTGAAACCATGATCACACTTGATTACATTACCTAATTTCAGCAAAAACTACTTTTAATTAACCCATTAGGTGCACTTGTTTACCTTATTGCAAACTAACACAACATCTCTTTTACTTTTTGTGTACATTTCTATATAACTTGGACTCTTTTGTTTTCCAATGTAATATTTTGGATAATTGTCTGACAAAAGTTTTATCAAATTATCCATGGTTAGTTATTTTTATTAGTTTTGAATAATATCAGTAGAATTTATTTAGAATCCGTTGCACTGATTGTAAGTTTGAATTTGGAACAAGTTTGAATTGTTGACATTTTGACAATACTGTCAATTTTTTTTTTTTGGCGCCACACTTTTTGTGTATTTGCCAGTGTCAAGTATTAGAATAATCAAGTAGATATATATTTCCCATCATGGGATTTTATTATGGCATCACACTTTTTGTGTTCGCCAGAGTCAAGTATAATATTCAGTTGCCCCAATAAAACGGTAGAAACATTATTGAGGCTTCGATGGAGTTTAGGTGTGAACCCAAAAAGTCACTATTTTCAATTTTATATCATTTGCCTACACTCTCACACGTTCACGAACACTAATGGTTAATTATCCACCATAATTACACATTAAACCGGAGATATTCAAGATTTGAAAAATAATATAAAATCGACAATGTGCACTTTTCATTTTCCCGCCTAAACTCCGACAATACTGTGATACTGTCTTTACAATTGACATTGACATTTTTATACCAGTGTTGCTACAGTTGAATGCTAGGCGTTGTTTTCTTTCGTTTGAGTGTCAACTATTCTATTAATGAATGGTTTACATCATATACAAAGGGATAGCACTGTACATAAACATCAATTAATATTTTGCGATATTTTATTGGCATATTGTATTTAAATATTAGAGTATCTGGAGTAAAGGTACAATTTCAAACTGGGTCCTAATCCTACCCTACTTGGTAATACAAAAATATATGGATAGATGGCGTTAGCTGTTTAATTTGTATATTAATTTGGTATATTATATTGGTTACTAGAAATCACACTAGAAATACTATTAGTTCTTATTTTAGTTTATCCAAGCCTATTTCAAACCAATTTCTAATTTCAAACTGGTTCCTAATCCTAACCATACCTACTTGGTAGTACAAAAATATATGGATAGATGGCGTTAGCTGTTTAATTTGTATGAATAATTTGGTACCTATATTATATTGGTTACTAGAAATCACACTAGAAATACTATTTCTTATTTTAGTTTCTATAAAGAAAGATCATACGTGTGGTCCACGGGCAGACAAGACAATGGGCCTACTGTGTAGGTAACTATGCCGCCACCACGTCGTGTCGCGATGTTGAAAACCTTCAAGCCGCGATGGCGAGCCATGTCGTTTAGTGTTATTTAGGGATATCGTGTGATCCTTTGACAGAGACTCCTTGACGTACCTTTTATCTATTTTAGACGATACATTTGGCGTAGCGGCTGAGCGATCGGTTTCTGCGACACGTGTTGTAGGTTCGATCCTCACACGGAGCAATAAGTATAATCTATACTTATAGGTAGTTGTTCCGGGTCTGGGCGTTTGTGTATGTGAGAATTTGTGTTTGTAAGCGCACCCACGATACAGGAGAAAATCCTGGCGTGGGGGCATCGATTTAAATAAAAAAATACACATGATCCAAGTCAAAGGCTTATTATATTACGCTTGGGTAGATGATGTGTTCCTATGTAGGTACGATGTGTGACCAGTGTGACCTAGGTGATGTTCTTCGTTCGCGTATTTATTTAGCTATCATCGCAAAGCCCTCATTAACCAAGTATAAAATTACATTGTTTTTCGATTCCCTCTGAAGTGCTCATCACTTTGACGCAACTTTAAAACGAAACCACTCGTTTGAACAGCGTGCGTGGAGTGCTGATAGAAATATATTTGAAATTGCTAATCCCTAGAAAGGTGATCTATGAGTCATTCTAGAACGGTGAATTAACCACAGGAGGGACTAATTAATAGATCGTAGAACCGTTGGAGTGGTCGGCTTTGGGAGAGAATTCACGCGTGACGCTGTTATATAATACTTTAGGGTTCGTTTATCTCAATACAAATACCTACTAGTAACGTAGGTACCTATCAGGTATATGTACCTACAGTATGAAAAAAATATATGATGAAACTGCCTCAATCGAGATCGCAAGCGCGGAAGCTGAACGTGATGTCCTAGGTGAGATTTACAGGTTCAGTGAGATTTAAAGCTCACCCCTATCACTGGGAACCCCTAAAAATAGGCACCCTATGAGTGTCATCTTACCTGCCTAGCATTTTGGGGAATACCTACAGCCACAAAACACACCGTTTTGTTAAAAAATGCAGTTCGTAGTGGATAGTTGACCAAGATGCAATAAGTACATTTACATATTTACATTGGTCGCTATTAAGCGCTGTAACTCTGTAAGACACACACCGCATGCATTTAGAATAACCCTATAACATGGTCCATAATTGTCACTCAACTAACATTATATTCTACCATCTATTGTACACATTATGGAAAGCAAATAAATAAATAAATAAGTACCTATATAAAATTTTATAATGTGTTTCGAGTGCATTTTTGGGCGGCCAAGCAAAAAGGGTTAAGTTCTCGGCATTTAGTTTCCGTGTTAAATGTACCTGCGCAGTTTTGTAAAGTTGGGTGACAAAATTTCGCATTCCTCGATTTTAATAGATTATTATTTATAAATCTAATGCTCAATATATCTACAAGCTCCTAGTTAAATAGCAAATGTCATTTTTATATGATGTTTCTCAGTAATTACCAAAAATTTTACGGTGAAAAACGGTGGCCGAGATCGACCTGTCAAACTTTGAAACGCCTTTTCTCAAATCAATCTTTTTCAGAGTTTCGACTTTAAATCTCTACTACCTACATATTATAAAATTGTAAAAAAGCTGTGTCTGTACATTGAGGATACTTAAAAAAAACAAGTGGGATAGGGTAGTTATATAAACGTCTGCGAATCCAAAAATTTGATTTTTAAAATTATTGTCTGTTTGTCTGTTTGTTACGGGTTTGAGCAAAAACTACTAATAGATTTTAATTTAGTTATCACTGTTTTATAGGTATATGTTCCAACTTAAATTGGTGAACTTTTTATCTCAGTTAATTAAACGGATCCTTAGATACAGCTTGACCTCTCTGATGTATAGAGGTCCATACGAAGAAGATATCATCACTGTTGGTATTTATACTTTTTTTTGGAATTCATTTCTAATCCTACTATAGCTTAAGGCGAGGGAAGCCGCGGGTAAAAGCTAGTGTCTAATAAAAATAGGTGCTAGTTTCTGTTTTTTTTAATCCTTGTTATCTATCTGTTCTAGTTATGTACCTCTATGTATTGTCAACGCAATAACCCACTACTGAACCCTTTTTGCTTGGACGCCCACACGCCACAAACCTATTTCACGTAGATATCACATCAAAGTATCTACTTAATATTTAATTATTTAGATATATCACACTACTGTAGGTACATTAGTGTGATATATCTCCTAATAATAATAATACACTGCTCGCCATGGAATTCAAACTCAAGATCTCATCATCAGCAGCCGTGTTTGAAACCACTTGACCATTGAACTCAGTTGTATATAATTATTGTACTTATGTATATTGACTATTTCAAAAATTAACATACCTCCACAGCGTTTTGGCATTTTTATGTAAACCTTTGCAAATAACTTGACCGCTTGATGGTGTTCCCCTGATTGAATTAACGCAATATGCGCAGTAAGGATCACCTGTTCTAGGGTGAATCCTTTTAGTCTGATTAAATAGAATCCAGTCAGATTTTATTGCATTCGTACAAGGTAATGATTGCCACGTGAAATTAGGTAGATAGATCCTTTTGTTTAATTAATATAAATTGAATTGCGACCTATGCATAGCTTCACCTACGTTAATTTCTTCTGACTTTTCTGGATGGATGGATTTAATGAACAGACAAACAACAAAAAGGCCGGCAGCGCACTTGTGACACCTCTAGTGTTGCGGTGATCGCTTACCATTAGGCGATCCGTCCGCTCGTTTGCCTGCTATCCCATAATTATCCCCATTCGGTCGAGCCCTTCTAAGGTGATGATCTTATATAGGTACATGCGGCAATGGATTTTAATTTATAAAGATTTTGGAAAAGTCGGCAGTGTAATGTACCTATGTATCTAGTAATAAAGCAGTGATATGACTATTGGTCTGCCAAATCAAAGGTCTCGAGTTCAAATTCAAAGTACGCACCTCTGAGTTTTCGAGATTTTGTCACGCGCTTTTAAACGACGCGAGACGGAGGAAAACATCGTGATGAAATCTGCATGCCTAAGAGATTTTCTCGACGGCGTTTGAAGTGAGAAGTCTGTCAACCCGCACTAGGCTACCGAGGTGGACTATAGCCATCAACTGTAATGTCTCTCATTCTGGGAGGAGACTAGTGCCCAACAAAACCTTAACATACGTATTCGAAACGTCGGGAATTAAATAATGTCAATACATGTGTGGCAACATCGTAATGCTGACGCAGCTCCTTCAGAGCTCGCTCGCCCTCCCGCTCATATAAGTAGCCAGTCGTTATCCTTAGGGCACATGGTAGGCACGCGTCATATATTTTGTACGTGTATTTGTGTTAATTAAAACCAGTAATTTATTTGGTGTACTTATTTAATTCCTTCTGAGAATTCATAGAGACTTAACCAGATAAAACAACTCTATAACAACCTTCTGATATTAGCAACCAAAAGTGTTCCTAACACATGTATCATCATCATCATCATCATCATCATATCAGCCTATTGCCGTCCACTGCTGAACGTAGGCCTCCCCTAAAGAGCGCCAACCATCCCGGTCTTGGGCAGCTCGCATCCATCCGCTGCCAGCCACCTTCTTTAAATCGTCGGTCCATCGTGTCGCAGGGCGTCCCACAAACGCGATAAAATCCGTAAAAAGTAGTTTCATTTCAAACGGTTGACGTACTGTATTCCATTGTGTACCTACGTAAGGGCTAGACCCGCAAAGACGAATGTCATTAATTGGAAACATGTAAGATTTAGAAAAAAAATTGACAAGGACATCATTACCTAGGAACAACGGTATACCTACATACATACTGCGACAGCTATGTTCTGTCCTTTAAGAGCTTACAGTACCCTCAATCAGCTGAAGTTTCATAGTACATCCAATTAGGATGTATCAGTCTTTAGAAATATTTTTCTCAGAAATAGTGATGCGTTGGGGAGAATGATCTTTGGGGCGAGAATTTATGAGTTTTTTTTTGGATTTAAGGCGGCAGAACGAGCTGACGAGCCACCTGGTGGTAAGTGGTTATCGTCGCTCATGGACACTTGCAACACCAGAATAGTTATTGATGCCTTGCCAACCCTTAAGATCCCCTATATATACACATATAGATATGGACTGTAGACTGCCAGGGCCGCAGGTATCGAGGTGGAACTGGCTCTTACGCGCAAATGTCGAAACATAGACGAAGTTGCTTTACGAAAGACTCCAAGAATTTGAAAATAATAGCGAAATTCTTAAGATTATAACTATTTAGTTAGTAAATTTAAGCTTTTAGATAAGTAGATTTAGTATAGTGTTTCACTAAGTACTGATATTATTGTTGATCACAATTAATAAAAAAAATATCATTGTACATAATTTTAATGTTTTATAAAGTTTACATGAAGTATTAATCGACTGTAGTACTGTAACCATATTTATTTATAAATCCTCTTCAGCAGAAGTATTCTCAAAAAGTTGTCGGGTGAATTCTCAGGAATAAGTATTCTTGTTACTTTTTACTGTTAACTGTAGGTACTTAAATAAGTATTTAACGTAAGTTTTTAAAGACTTTAGGTACTGTGAACATTAGCTACTATAAAATAATAACTTGTCGATGTGAAAATAGTCACAAGAATTGCCTACCACTAGGTACCTACTCAGATATCCTCCAGCGATGTTATCTCGACTTAAAACGAATGAACTTCAAAATAATGAACAGTTCGATCGTAAGAACTGTGCGTGGCTAGAGATGTAGGTACACAAACGGTTTTGCAGATACAGACACGTCAGGGGTCGTAAATGTTTCACATTCGTGATATTGTCATAACTAATTTGCACTAAAAAAATATACGTACCTAATGGAATGGATAACTTCCGGAAAACACAGTTATTTTGACTGAAAACTAAATAAACGAGGAGTTTACGAGTACCGCCTTGTTTGAGACGTGGGTGTGTGCTTTTAATGAGAACTGTCGACTATCGGACTTCTAGGTAGTTTATTTCGAATTACTTATATTGTTTTAATATCGATCGATTAATATCGATTCTGGTCGAACTCGGAAAATCTTCAATGGGGACATTGAAGATTTTCCGGTCCGGACATCCGGTTATCGCACTTTTTTTTCTAGGAAAGTGTAATAGGTACCATTTATTTTAAAAGAGCGCCCATGGAGGAGATTTCACGTGGGAGAGCCATGCTTCGGCACGAATGGGCCGGCTCGACCGGAGTGATACCACGGCCTCACAGCGGCCTCACAACGGCGACTCCTCTGGCCTTGCGGGTGTCCATGGGCGGCGGTTATCGCTTACCATCAGGTGATCCGTGTGCTCGTTTGCTCCCCTATCTCATAAAAAAATGGAGTTTCATAAACGCTTGTAAAAGCTTATTTGAAATAAAACATTTGAACTTGAACATGAACTTTATGATCTTACGGTACCAATTGTATTTGTGTTGTGAAAAGGTATTTACAATATCCGACGTTTTTGTTTCAGTGGCGGCGAAGGCGAAGGAATGAGATTATCTGGCTGCCTCTCTGTTATCTGTAAAAGGGCATAATTATAAAAATAATCATATTTTTTGTTCGGGTAACACTGGTCTTGTGAATTTTTAATATACCTAAATTAAGTTAAGAGGATGCAAAATTAATTGTGAGTGTAGTCCAAAAGAGTGACCCATGTCTCTTGTGTTATGTGAGACACATATTTATTACGTTGTAATTATGTAAATGTCGCTCTGTACGTGATTCTTTAAGGACAGTGAAAATGAGGAAATGGACCGAGATGAAAGCTTTTCGAATAATTTGTAGTTGTCTTTGGATTACTCCTTGGTGGTTTGTAAAGGTCATTTTTGCATCAAAGTACAAAAAGATAAGTATTGTATAATTATTATTTCGGAATTATAGTACCTACTGGTACCTACACAGGTAATGTCAAGTTGACATACTAAAGCCGCCATTATGAATAAATGTTGTCTGTTAATTACCGACCTTCATGGTGAATCCAATTTCAAAAATCGAACCTTCTAGGCGGCCTACGTCACAGCTATCTTACGATTTAAATTTTAGGATAGGTAACACAAGCATACTTTACCTTAAGTAATTTAGTAACTTGTGCCGTATTGGTTAATTGTTACCAATATTCGACTACAACGGCTATTCAATTAACTTGAGGTATCTCGATAGGCAACGGGTTTATGATAATGGTACTTAAACCTATCTTAGATAGTTTATAAATAAGTTGTTTTGTTGTTGACCCCAGTTGTCGCAAATGCGGCTGCTAGGCCTAACGTCTTGGGTTCGATTTCCTGGTCGAGTAAGTAGAATGTTATGAGTTATGAAGTAGTTTTGATGTAGGTATGTTTGGTTAATGGCA
The DNA here is from genome assembly GCA_947256265.1 of Acronicta leporina. Taxonomy (NCBI): domain Eukaryota; kingdom Metazoa; phylum Arthropoda; class Insecta; order Lepidoptera; family Noctuidae; genus Acronicta; species Acronicta leporina. Next base: position 3,391,992 of record OX366523.1, read on the forward strand.
AAACACACCGCTCCCTATTATACGGGACAATGTGTAGCTTAAATTCGTACGTCTTAAAAGTGTACGCTATGTGTACAGTAGATGAGTAGATACATCTCAGCCTATACAGACAATAATACAGGCGTGATAATATAATTACAATTTGGTACAATTTTTTTAATATATTTTGTCGGAAGTTAAGGTCGGTAAGGTCTTCTTCGAATCACGGGAGCATAAAAAAATCAACAGAATCGTGTTTATAGAGATCTCTTTGAGATCAAAATTTGACATCACATAAGAGTTTATGAGTTTAGGCGGGAAAATGAAAAGTGCACATTGTCGATTTAATATTATTTTTCAAAACTTGAATTTCTCTAAAGTTTAATGTGTAATTATGGTGGATAATTAACCATTAAGTGTTTGTGAACGTGTGAGAGTGTAGGCAAATGATATAAAATTGAGAATCGTGACTTTTTGGGTTCACTCCTAAACTCCATCGAAGCCTCATTAAAATTTCTACCGTTTTATTGGGGCAACTCACCAACTTATACTTGACACTGGCGAACACAAAAAGTGTGGTGCCATAAATTACAATCCCCTAATGGGAAATATTATTTGATTACTTTATTACTTGACACTGGCAAATACACAAAAAGTGTGGCGCCATAATTAAAAAAAAAAAAGAGTTTATGTCAAATTTGACATTACATACATGAATGAAGCTTACGTCAAATTTGACATTAACTACATGGAGGTTATGTGAAATTTCGATCTTTAGTAAGATTACTAGGTAACAATTGAGAGATTATTAATTCCGGTTGATAAGCTTGCATTCAGCATACTATAAAATGCTCTACTATAGCAGGTATCCTTCAGCTTCATATAATAAAGCACGTCATTCAAAATGAGTTTTAATAAAGCATAATATAAGTTTTAAAACTAGCACCCACTCAAAGGAGTTTTTTTAAAAGCTGCCCTCTTATAAAACACTTTGTTCTCTTCTTGCATACAAATTAATGAGGAAGTATTATTGTCGAGTTGCCATAATTACGCGACTGCATTTTAAATAATATTTTATGGTATGGTCTAGGTTCAATCGCCGGACGGAACAAATATTTGTAAACCCTACAGGTAGTTGTTCCGGGTCTGGTTGTTTGTGTATGTGAAAATGTATGTATCTAAAAGGAGAAAAAAACTAGTATGGGTCAACGTTTTCGTAAAAGAATTCACCTCTACAAATGGGAAAGTTAATGGGTTGGCTATGAGGAAAGATAGAATAAAACACAAAATTAAAAATTTTGAAATAACCTATGACTAATGTACTCGAAAAAGCATTTTTTTAAAAGCTTACAAACATACAAACAAACACCCTAAACGCATATACATACTCCGTTCCGTCGTGGGTAAAAATATCTCTACATATTTATCTCAGGGTCTCTATGTATCTACATATTTATACCAAAGGTCAGGTGCGTAGTGTACTCGCAACCGGCGCGTATGTATGAGAAGATGTATGAATGTCGCAGAAGCAAAAGAGGCATGCAAGAATCGTAGCAAGTGGCAGTCTATAGTTTCTGCCTACCCCTGTGGGAGAATGGCGTGAGTGTATGTATGTATATTTATCTCACGATAAAAAATACATTGCATTTTCTCTAAGATGTTTTATTTGCATAGTGAACATAGTAAGTATGAAGAACTGTACTTGTCAACTTCAAAGAAGACTTCTTTACAATTAATTAATTAATTCTATCTACGTGCCATCCGGTGACTACTTTCAAAACCATAACTGCTGCCTACGTCATCGAGGTAATATCGTTAAATATCAATTATTAACACAAGGACCAGCGATGACGTATTTTGACGTTCATCACCGGATTACAAACCTCGTTTATATATCACTACATACAAACGAAGCAATGTATGTTGAAGTTACCTACTGTATTTTACAAACAATTTAGTTTTTACTTATTAACTGCCTCATTAGCCAAGTGGTCCTGAGCGCGACTGCTACGCTAGAGGTCCTGGGTTCGATCCCAGGTCGAGCAAAGTGTTATTGAGTTTTTCTATGAAATTCTCAGTAACAGCTCGGAGTTCGGAATTTGTTATCCCCCTATTACATGGGGCCTAAACATACCGGCGAACTGTGGGTGTACCTTAGTACACCTCTGCCTAACCCTTCGGGGAATGCAAGCGTGATGTTATGTTATGTTTAGTTTTTACTGAAAATTTGTAAAAAATATACTTTTCTAATTATAAATTAGTTACAGATTTTTTTCATTATTCCAGGAAGGCACGTCACGGTCGTGGCAGGATGCTTTCAGCTTACGCGTGCGTGGCTCCGCCCACATCCCGCCCAAACGTTCCCTATAAATGGTGGCGCCAGCAACACAGTATTTCACTTCTAACTTGGTGCACTTTCGCGCTCTCCGGGCCTTCGAAGTTCGAAAAGTTTCATCCGCTGCCGTCTTGACGCTAAAAAGCTATCAGGTACGTGGAAAAAGGCTGCAATTTGACTAGGTATTCTTATTAGGCTCCTGCATTTTCAAATTTATATCTACGTTTCTTATATTACTTTCAAGTTTCAACAAATAATATTTTTTTCTTTAAATGTAGGTAATCTAAATAAAATTACGTAGGTACCTATTTTTTTAAACATATTTTAAATAATTTAAATTAAAAAAATGACCTGCGTTTAAAAAAAACTAGATTTATTTATGTTTACTAATGCATATTAAAATTCTATTAACATGATCGTGTAAATGTGTTTTTAGTTTAATATTAACATTATCAGCAAGTTCTCTTAACCGCGCAAAAAAGAGCATTGCACTGACGTTCTTTTTTCAGTAAAATTATGAACATCTAATTAATTGTCATCTGAAATTATTCGTAACAGCAAAAATAAAGATGAAGAATAATTTATTTCTGCTCGCAGAGTAAATTAAAATGAAGCTTACACATCAGTGTTTAAAACTAAGATTAAACCGTAAAGTAAAAAGTTTAGCACCGCATTATTTGCTTTAGGTCGCAGCAATACAACCTCACAAAGCTGAAGCGATAACCTATGATGTGTTTAAATTTGAAAGTCGAATTCCGAACGTGCAGAAGCAATATAAAAAATATTTTAAAATGAATTTAAATACCGAAATATAGCATAGTATCCGTTTTGTCTTGCCTGGTTTGGTAAAAATATATTTTATGCAGGAAGGAATTTAAGAAGACATAATTTTTGGACTTCATTTATAAAAACATCACGTAAAATAGATTCATTTACCAAAGTAAAAAAGTCAAAATATTAAAACCGTTTCAATATTTTTCCTAAATTAGATCAATCGTTTGGAAGCTGTTGACTTTGGAAGCTTATCATTACCGTCATAAGCTGAATATTAATATTTTACTCGTGAGCAACCAGTGATTCCTAGGCAGCTCTGATTTTATAAAAAAAAAACGGTTTTCAGGGTTTTCTGACTTCTGAATATACCATCAACTATTTAATATGAATAATTTATAAATAAATATATATAAATAATTAATAAATAAAATCTATATACGAGTATATAAAAGAAAGTAGTGTTAGTTACACTATTTATAACTTAAGAACGGCAGAACCGATTTGGCTGAAAATTGGTGGAGAGGTATTTTTTATCCCGTTCCCGTGGGATGTGATGACAGACCGAATTCCACGGGGGCGAAGCCGCGGGCAGAAGCTAGTTATAATTATATATATATCAAATATTATATTAACAATCAATCAATGAATTATTTACTTATTGAGAAAATTATTTCACGAATATTTTATGTCTATTATTTTACTTCTTCCTTATTTTACGACTTTTATTTCCATTTCCATATTTTTTCTAGATAATATTTTAGAAATAATAATTAGCTGAACTGAACGTAAACTTCAGATAAACGTAACTATCATTACTAACGTTAATTCAGTTAAAAAATTTAAGCTGATTGAAATAAAAAAATATTCTAAATTAATTCGCAAAAATTCTTTAGTAGATACCATAAGTTCATAAGGAAAGGATAAAACAATGGATATGTGAATAAACTTTGTGTTCAATAAAAAATTAAAAAGGAGAAAAAATATTTTAAAAATGATTTTAGATACAAATTAAAAAATATATTTATGTGTTAATAGACTTTGTTTTGTCGTTTGTTAATGTTTATTAACATATTTTTTATCCTTTCCGTTTTTTTTTCCAAGATTTTCTTCCCAATTCCAGTTTTCCTTTTTTTAGCTAATCTAGAACGCTAGTAACGCTAATGCTAGTATTAAACCGTAAATGTTCATGCCTTATACAGTCAAACACTAGATAAATTTAAAACAAAGAATTCTCAAAATCGGTCCATAAACAAAAGATATCTTTTACGTAGGTACCTAAAACAAAATGTATTTAAACAATTTTAATATCCTCGCCTTTTTGAAGTCGTTAGAAAGCGTATCATATTCCTTTACCACAGAACAATAAGTAGGTGAATAATATCATAACATAACATACCATCACGCCTGTATTCCCCGAAGGGTTAGGCAGAGGCGTACTAATGTACACCCACAGTTCGCCGGTATGTTTAGGTCCCATGTAATAGGGGGCGAGCCTATTGCCATTAACCGGGCACAAATTCCTAACTCCGAGCTGCTACTGGGAATTTCATAGAAAAATCCAATAACACTTTGCTCGACCTGGGAATCGAACCCAGGACCTCTAGCGTAGCAGTCGCGGTCAGGACCACTTGTCTATTGAGGCAGTCTTCTTGTCATAATTGTTTCGAAATGAAATATTGTACAGTTCCTATATTAGCAGGATAATACAAATTGATATTATTAGAAACGGTCTAATTAACGATTTTCCTATTGGAAATCTATAAATAGAAAGCAAAGGAAAATGCTTTCATTTTTAGTTTTTTTTTTTTTTTTTATGAGATAAGGGGGCAAACGAGCAAACGGATCACCTGATGGTAAGCGATAACCGCCGCCCATGGGCACCCGCAACACCAGAAGAGTCGCAAGTGCGTTGCCCGCCTTTTAAAAGGGTTTGGGCCTCCGGTAAAAAAATGATTGATTCTAAATAAATTAATTAGTAGTCAAGTTATAAAATCAATATCCTTTATATTATTAAAAAGTGTTTATTAATATCAAGAGTTTTTATGTAATACTAGCTTCTGCCCGCGACGTCATCCACGTAGCGTGATGATATATAGCCTATAGCCTTCCTCAGTAAATGGGCTATCTAACACTGAAAGATTTTTCAAATCGGACCAGTAGTTCCTGAGATTAGCGCGTTCAAGCAAACAAACAAACAAACAAACAAACAAACTCTTCAGCTTTATATATTAGTATAGATAATAGATAAAATGTTGACTTTATTACAAGAGGAACCCAACTCATTTGAGCCACAAAGAAAGAGAATTATACTATGTAAAAAAATCCTGGATCCGAAAGGGTCGTAGGGGTATCCGGATCACATTCTATAATTTAAGAGCTCAGCTCTTGTCGGTGGAGCAAACGCCACTGTTCTCTATCTTCTGCTTCCCGTTTCACCTCTTGATACGCCTTGCTTCCCACCATTTCCTTCCCATGTTCCACAAAACATCTTCTAGGCCGTCCCCTTATTAGTTTTCCTTAAATTTTACCTTCTAGTATAGTTCCAAAGAAGTCGTCGTGTCGTATCAAGTGGCCAAAAATTCCTCTTCTATTCCCTAAGGTTCATAACAACTGTCGGTATTAATAAATGTAGACGAGAAACGACAGTTGTTGAGGACCGAATGACATAACCAAATAAAATAAGTAACATTAAATATTCATGACCGTAGACATAATAATGAAATTTAGAATTTACGGTTGTTGTGTCATTGTACAACATACCATCACGCTTGTATTCCCTGAAGAGTCAGGTAGAGGAGTACCGATGTAGGTACGCCCGCAGTTCATCGGTATGTTTCCAGAATCCGGCAGACCGAATTTCTAATTCGGATGTAACACCAATACAAATCGTAATTCAAATACAAATTACAATAATTTATATATAATTTTAATTATTTTTTTTTTTTTTTTTTTTTTTTAAATATACAATTTTGAAGCGTCGGTAGCCTAATGGCTAGGGCGTTGGATTTGCAATCATTTGGTTGGTTCGATACCCACCCATTGCACTACCGACGTGAACCCACTCGTAACACAAGCATTAAGCTTAGCACGAGGGGTTAACAATAATACTAGTGATGTGCGACCCACATTGATGGGAAGCTTATTTAAAAAAAAAAAACAATTATTCCAAGTGTGTTATTATTCGGATTCCAATACCGTTAATCTAGGTACCTGTTCTACCATTTCGTCTAAAATACGTCACTGGAAATAAATGTAAGCGTATTCAATTCTTGACAATTTCGCCAAGTTTGGAACGGTCGATCTTTCGATAGTTTATTTCCCTTGAAGTAGAAGTCGACGAAATGGTACGGTAGGAACCTAGATTATCGGCATTTCAATCCGATTTATATTGATACTAGCTTACGCCAGCGACTTCGTCCGCGTGGAATAGTTACTTAGTCTTAGCGTGATGATATTATAGCCTATAGCCTTCCTCAAACACTGAAATAACAATTAATGAAATGTGAAATTAAATAAATCGGCTATCTAACACTGAAATAATTTTTCAAATCGAATTTTCTTAGGGGATGCTCCCGTCATAGTAGCTATATGCATGCAAAGTCTCAGCCCGATCGGTTTAAAATTGACAAAGTTTCATACAAACGTTCATCCCCTATTTTATCCCCTTGGGGTAGAATTGATCAAAATCCTTTCTTAGCGGATGCCTACGTCATAACATCTGCCTGTATACCAAATTTCAGCCCGATCCCTCTAGTGGTTTGGGCTGTGCGTTGATAAATCACTATGTCAGTCAGTCACCTTTGAGTTTTATGTATTTAAAAGACTAGCTACTGCCCGCGACGTCGTCCGCGTAGCGTGATGATATATAGCCTATAGCCTTCCTCAGTAAATGGGCTATCTAACACCGAAAGATTTTCAAATCGGACCAGTAGTTCCTGAGATTAGCGCGTTGAAGCAAACAAACAAAAAACTGTTCAGCTTTATATATTAGTATAGATTATGTTATTGAAGGGAATTCAAGCTCCACCAGACCCTTAAGCCCCATGTGATAAAATTCCATATCTATATATATAAAAGAAAGTCGTGTTAGTTACTCCATTTATAACTTAAGAACGGCTGAACCGATTTGGCTGAAAATTGGTGGAGAAGTAGCTTAGAACCAGGAGACGGACATAGGATATTTTTTGTCCCGTTCCCGGGGGATGTGATGACAGACTGAATTCCACGGGGGCGAAGCCGCGGGCAGAAGCTAGTTAAATACTAATTACAAAATATTGCCTTCATATGCTTGTATCTTCCTTCCATTTATTTGTTTGGTCAGTAGGTAGATTGTTATTTGAATACATTTTATTCTCATTTCAATCCAGTTCAAAGGGATGTTTAACAAAAAGTTAAAGGTTAACATTTTCAGTATAATATGTCTGTACAAATACGCTTAAGTTAAACAGAATGAGGCAAAAAAGAAACTTTACCTTTCTATATAGATACTTTTTGTACTCTATTAGATAATTAAGTAATATGTCTATTATTATATAGGTACTCCTTGTGGCAAAAAAAAACACGAAACATCGCGCCTTAAGGGTTAGGTAAGAGTGGACAACACAATAACTCTGCTTTACATGGGAACCCAGGACCTAGAAGCTTAGCAGCGTCCCTTAAGATTCAAAGATTTATTGCTTACTAAGTGTACATTAAGGTGTTAGGTACATTACATTTTAGTGAACTTATAACTTAGCGGCCTTTTGCAAGCATTGCAATATGGAGGGCTATACGAATTAATTAATATTTCTATTTATTTAAATTATTAACTCTAATAGATTAACAGGACCAATAGATTAACAAAGTAATTCTAAGTTAAAACTTTGAATAAACTTCGAAGCATTGAAATGAGTGATAATTATTTTTTAAACACAGAACAGCCAATTTTACTCAATTCGTTGTGTTTCTTCGGAGCCCAATATTTGGATATCAATTAAATCTACCCATCTTATCGACCCATTTTGAAAGTACCTAGGTATAATTATCACACTCTTCCTCGTCAACCCAAAAACAGTGGGGCAATATTGGTCACTGGTCTCCTCTCAGAATGAAAGGGATTAGGTTATAGTCAACTACGCTATCCCATTGTGGGTTGACTGCACACTATGCTAATCGAACAATAAAAAATATCACGAATAATGACCCACTAAGGAAAGTTATAGTCATATAGGTACTTTTTGAAACCATTTAAAAGTATTAGCGTATATAAGTAGATAGGTACTTATTGATTGTAGAGAAATTAAGAAGTTTTATTATTTTGTAATAAAACACTTTCAGTCAAGTTTGAGCAATTTTCCATTGCTTCCTCAAATGAAACTCGTTTTGGAGGACAAAAGGCCAATAGTTATTATAAAACTGGCTAATTTCTTTGTGTTATAATGTTCTCAATATATATTTTTGCTAAATGGCCATCTCAATGACCCTGAGGCGCCTAGGCCTTCCCCTTCATCGAATGCTTCTTGACGTTGGAGAGCCATGCTTCGGCACGAATGGGCCGACTCGATTTGAGTGATACCACGGCCTCACAGAAAACCGGCGTGAAACAACGTTTGCGTTGTATTTCGCCTAGTGAATGAGGTTACCAGAGGCAGAAACCCTTTCAAAAGTCGGGCAACGCACTTGCGACTCCTCTGGTGTTGCGGGTGTCCATGGGCGGCGGTTATCGCTTACCATCAGGTGATCCGTCTGCTCGTTTGCTTCCCTATCCTATAAAAAATAATGCATTTGGGAAAGATCAAATACGTATGGAATATTAAAATTGATTTCACAGGGCTCGAAGACCATTACTTTACCCGTTACTACACTAGTCTAGTAACGGCGCTGCTAATAACTCAATAAAAAAATACCGCGTTGATCGAATCAAAATATTATGTCAAAAATATCGGTATTTCACTGTTTGCTATATCGACTTTATGAGTTAAACAATCGAATTAAACGTACAAAATCCTCAATACGTATTTGCTCACGAAATTCGTTATCATACAACAGAGCACACAAAGTGCTTGTTGTTTTGAGCAGGAACAATAAACATTTGTTTTTGTCGATCTCCAATTAATCGCAGTTCAAATTGGAGGTCCACGTGTATTTTTATTAAAAAAAACTGTATACTGTAGGAGTGTAGGTAGAATTATTGTATATATTTTGGTGCATAGGAAGACTTAGTATTTCATGATTTTTCCGAATTATATTGGGGTATTTGGGGGTGAGGATATCACTGCCACCACAAGTCTGCCATTCCAGCTTTATCATTTAAACTAGTTTTTATTTATATTAGGTTTAGAAATGGATTCCAAAAATAATTTAATAAAAATCCAACAGTGGGATCTTTTCTTCGTTTGGGTCAGCATATCTCATGATCCATTGAATTAATTGAGATAAGAAGTTCACAAGTTTCTAAGTTGGAGCATAATACTTTCTAACAGTGATAACAAAATTAAAATCTGTTCAGTAGTTTTTGCTCCAACCCGTAACAAACAGACAAACTTACATACAAGAATGTTAAAAATCACATTTTTGGGTTCGGAGACTTTTATGCATCCTAAAAAACCACTTATGGTTTTTTTAATATCTTCAATGTACAGACACAGCTTTTCTACGATTTTATAATAGTAAAAACCAACTTAGGTGTGTTTTTTTTCCTTGTAAAGTCTAAATGAAACACGATTCAGACATATTAAAAGGTTTTCTACAATATTATTATATACATTCATATGTAGTATTTAAACTTTTCTTTATACGCCTCCTTTAATATTCTTAGAGGAATTTTTAAGCAAACTCATCAATATTAATTTTTTTCATTGTGAAAAGAACAGATGGTTATTATTCCTTTGAGCTTTTGAGGATACACCATTTTTGATAATTACTGACTGGATATTTAAACCATAAAAATTCATTGAGATAGTTACTGGTTGATGATTGTTTCAAATGAGTTCTTACTAATTACTAGATAATATAAAAAAATAACATTGCATCATACAGACGTGATGGTATACTATATTACACTTTTTTCCCGAAGTTTAGGCAGGGGTGTACAAATATACACCGATAGTTCGCCGGTATATATAGGTCCCATGTAATAGGGGGCGACCGAAATCTAAATTTCGAGTTGCTATTGAGAATTTCATAGAAAAGTCCATTGAGAATGAGTGACGATACCGGAGGCCAAAATCCTTTTAAGGCGGCAATGCACTTGTGCCTCCTCTGGTGGTGCGGGTGGCCAAGGGCGGCGATAATCGCTTACCATCAGTCGATCCGACCGCACGTTTTAAAAAAGTCTAAGTACACTGCCCTAGGTTAAAGAAACAAGAACTAAACTCTATGATCTGAATAACACCCAATCAATCATAAATATTACCAAGTTCCTACAAAGACAGGGTTTCAACCCAAGGATAACTCAATCAAAACTAGGTACAAGTCCCCATCTAAACGAATATGATGGATATTTTTATAGGACACCAACGAGGATACCGTGACTTTGTTTTTATTGCATAAAGCGATCCTCTTAGTAGTGTAAGTAGACATTATTTTACTAGGTTTTATTAAATTTGACCTTTCAATGTAATTCAAGAAGCTATTAAACTAATAGATCTTTAATAATATTTATAACACAAAACACTTTGCTACCAACTACCGAAACTGTTTCGCACATAACATTTTTTTGTTTGTTTTTGAAGGCAGTTTAACTTTATTATTATCATTATTCAGCCATGCAGGGCAAAGTCCTCCCTTCCCTCTTTCCATTCTTCACGGCTCAACGCTATTTCGGGCCAATCCTTCCAGAAGAAGTCAAGCTCATCCCGCCATCTCCGTCTAGGTCTGCCGCGTTGTCGCCTACCGTTTATGTTTTATGATAAAGGTTATTTTATTTCAACATTTTGAGTTGCATCTCGAAGTAGGTACTCTAACGTATTCCGATGTTGTCACTTGCTGGGTCGGTAGGTACATGTTACTGTACATATTATTTTTCTAAATTTTGTGATAAAGGTCCATCCAAATTTAGTGAAGATCTGTCTTCACCGAATAAGATGGAACTTTATACAAAAAAAATATTATTGAAATAGGGCTACAATTGAAGAAAATTCCGGCGAACATACATAAAAAATGCATAGAGACGCACATAGAACCTCCTTCCTCTTTTTTGAAGTTTGTGAAAAACACTCCACGTTATCATGTAGTCAGAAGCCTAAAAAGCCTGACGTGTATGAAATATCATGATTTGAAAACAATTCGACCAATTTGTCTCATTTTATTTCGGTAGTTTTGTGTAAATAATGGTGTGTAGGAACTATATAACTTGTCTCTATTGCGTTGTGGCTCTGTAAGTAAAGTAGGTACGCGTAACTAAACAGACCATGTTATATTTCTTATAGGAGACACCCATTCAAGACCAGAACACGTACGCATATAAGTCGTTTCGTTACTTGTCCCTGTTTTATATTTGTTTTTCTACGACAATCACAATTGAATAGCATTTTTTCTTTTATTGCCATGTCTAGCAAATAGATTGTTGAATACATAACATAAAAACAGAGTGGCAGAGGTGTACATCCACAGTTTGCTAGTATGTCTGGGTCCCATGTTATAGGCGGCCAATCGGGCACAAATCTAAACTGAGCTGGGGCCGCATCATGACGTGTCATTGAGATAATTTTTAGACTGTGAGAATGGGATAGCGCTATTGAATCTGTAGAGCGGCATCCCTCTCTTTCAATCGGAAAATTATAGCAATAACACTTCATAATACGTCCTTAGTTTATTTTAGTGAAGTAATAATTCAACTTGCGGGCAGGATTCGAACCTACGTCTTTTGGTTAGATACACTAGACGCTATGATAACTAAGCCACCACGAGTCCCACCCGCCATGTAATTTTTTTTTCCTTCACATTCTGAATTAATTCTTAAAGGTGACGTCAGTGACAACTATTGAAAAGCAAATTACTTTGCTTCTCTAACCAGAAGACGCAGGTTCGAATCCTGCCTGCAAGTCGAATATTTCCTTCACTTAACTAATAACTTTATAATCTTAGCATGGGAAATGCAAAAAATACAAAATAATAAAATAATACATCCTTAGTTCCTGAAAATTTTTATAGAAAATTCACTAAACCAATGAGGCAGCATTCTGGTATACTTCAATTATTTCAAAACGTCTATAATTATAATGATACGGTCATCAGCACATCACTGTATCCAAAACGGTCAAGTAACTTCAATAGATTTACAATTTATTTTCCACATATTAGAGTTCATTATTCATTGAAGAAATTTTTTGACAGTTTGTGCAAACTTGATGTGCTGTTAACTGTTATTAATGATACTGATAATGATTCCCCAGCTTTTCAAGTTTTACTACTTAGGTCGGACTAAATAGTACTTATCTAAAATCCGTCAGACATGCTAAGCAGATCAAAAATCCCGAATTCTATCGACTGCATACGATCTTGGCTGGGCCATCTATCCTATCATAATTTTCACCAGGAAGTACAAGGTCACTCTGTTTTTTCGAGATCGGAAGATCCGATTGTATATAGTCCGAGGATCAAAAAATGGAAACAAAATCGTTTGTTCTATTATCCCTTAATTCGTAGACCAGTGATCACGTACTGCGAAATAGTTTCAGATCCAATTGAGTGCTCTTCGAAATTTCCGCTCCAATTGCATTGTTTAGATCCTTTAGAAGTCAAAGCGGAATTTTAAGCTTTTTTGTCTGGTTTTGATCACATCGACCGTGGTATGAATGTTGATAGAACTTTTATTGACAACCGTTTGAAGTGAACATTGTACTACGTGGAATATATTGTTCTCCAAATCTGAAGGAACAAACAGAAATGACAATTTCGCTTAAAAAGTTTTGCTGATAATAATTCCAGTAGGTACAGTCGCGAAACTTGGCGGTCGACCATTTTTCTAACAAAATCCTTTGAACAACTCTCGATACGTCAGCCACACCCACATTTCACTTCCGCCAATTAGGATAGTTTAAAATGCGAAAACTCATCATACGGTTTAATAGAAATTCAAAGTATCAAGTAACGCGCATAAAGCTCAAGGGGATATCGGCGGGGTGAGGGGAAGGGGTGATAACGCACAGCAGCCCCGCGCGCTCAGTGCAGGCGATTTTAGCCTTAAGGGTGGTTCACCGCCAAGATTGTCGATAGTACGTACTTCAAGTTGGACTTTCATAATAATAAAATACAGAAATACCTACATTATATTTATTTTTATAACTGATCAAATACTATACTTTGATGTCTCTTTTATCATTCTGTACATATATTTAATCAGGTATTATCCCGACATTATCCACTTTCGTTGGATTAACTGTTAAAATGTTGTTATAAATTATTCATTTGATATCGTAATACCTGTGCAATGTTTCATCACTTATCAAAATTGTCTTATCAACGAATCATGTCAAATGGAGCATGAATTATGATGTATTAGCTAAATTTGTTTAGGTTTTGACTTCCATTATAGTATTATAAAAGATTGTTACAATACTGGATATATCATAAATTTAATATTGCCACACTTTACTGAAAGATATACTTAAATCATGCTTCGGCACCAATGGGCCGGCTCGAGCGGAGTGATACCACGGCCTCACAGAAAACCGGCGTCAAAGAACACTTACGTTGCGTTTCCTTTTAAAAGGCGGGCAACTCGATTTTGCGGGTGACTCGACTGGACTGGACTCCATAAAAAAAACATACAACATCTTGTTAGGTATAATAAAACTGAATAAAAAGAAAATATAGCACGCCGTTAATTTTTATTTTTATTATTATGAAAGTCTAACTTGAAGTAGCTACTGGAATTATAACTTATCATACCATGTCGCCTGTGTTCCTGAAGGGTCAGGCAGAGGCGTACTAATGTACACTCACAGTTCCCCGATATGTTTAGTTCCGTGTAATATAAGGCGAACTCCAAACTCCGAGTTGTTACTGAGAATTTACTATTACTATTTACTATATTTACTCGACCTGGAAATGGAACCCAGGACATTTATGTCAGATACCAGGCGTGCTCTGGACTACTAGGCTAATAAGGTGGTTTATTTATGGATGAAAAAAGAAGAGAGTTACAAAGTGCTGAAGAATACGTAGGCAGTTAAAGTTTAAGTTAATAAGTAGATCAGAACGGTTAAGATTACTCTCTATGGTTTTTTGAATCAAATATATTTGATACTAAAAAAACTACTTAGATGAAAAGTTAAGAATCTTCAAAGGAATTCCTACTTTCAAACTGACTTTCAAACCAATGTTGCTTTTTTTGGAAAAATAACATAGAAATAAGGACTTAATTTTTGGAGAAGTAAAGTTTTGCTTATTTTCGCCAACGCTTAGATCTCATAGGAAGAAATAATGCTTTAAATTCCATCTCTTAACATAACATACCATCACGCCTGTATTCCCCGAAGGGTTAGGCAGAGGCGTACTAATGTACACCCACAGTTCGCCGGTATGTTTAGGTAATAGGGGGGGCGAGCCTATTGCCATTAACCGGGCACAGATTCCTAACTCCGAGCTGCTACTGGGAATTTCATAGAAAAAACCCAATAACACTTTGCTCGACCTGGGAATCGAACCCAGGACCTCTAGCGTAGGAGTCGCGGTCAGGACCACTTGGCTATTGAGGCAGTTTTCCATTCTTATTATTCTTCTCATTCCAGCTCTTAAATATGACATTATTATAATACCATCATTTGCATACTAAGCGTTTATTTTGATAGCAATATAAACAATCAAATCGGCAAAGGTCTAAACTTTGTGATTCTGAAAATCATTCGTTCATGGAGATGAACGAATGATTTTCAGAATCACAAAGTTTAAGTAATATGTTTTATATAATGTTAGAATCTTATTTATAAACTAGCTTTTACCTGTGGCTTCGCTCACGTGAAGCTAAATGGATCCCAAAAAAAAGAATAACCAACAGTGATGATCTCTTCTTTGTATCGGTCTGTATACATTAGAAAGGTCAAGCTGTATCTCAGACTCCGTTTAATTACCAAATTGAGATAAGAATTTCACCAGTTTTTATGTTGGAGTAAATACTTTCTATCAGTGATAACAAAATTTATTAATAGTAGAGAAGATTCAGTTTTCAAATGCAAAACTCAAATTAAAATGACTAGAAAGGAATGAGTATCCTGTAGGGGCTTTGCGGAACAGAAAATATAGCTTTGTAGAAAAGATCAAACTTACTCGGTCAACAATGTATTTCCTATATATTTAAAAGTAAACCATAACTATTCACGAATATCGAAATAAAAAGATGTCCTCAATAATGATTTTTGAAGGACTACAGTGAAATTCTGCGTAAAAATTGACTGAGCGTAAATAATAAGGGGTTTCGTAAAATTTTCCTCTCTCACCGGTTCATTACGTGTATTAAGAAATGAATGGAACTTATCGACTGATAGTTCGATTTATTGTACCTTTATAGGATGAGGTATCTTCTTTCCTAGCCAAATCTATGTTTAAACAAGACTTTATTTCAGTATTCGTATAATTGATGACCAAGATATCCCTGAAATTAGACTGACAAACAAAGGCTTTGAGAATTTAGATACTTTTATGTAATACTGGTGCCATTATTTTGGGAATGTAGGTAAGTATGTACCTACCTAAGTAAATCAAACAATTATACTCGTAGAACAGAAATCATAGTTTTTGAGTGTAGATGAAATTTTAGAAAAAAAAAACTGTATACTGAGTGGACATTTAGATTATATTATAGGTTCCATTCAAAATACTATAAACATTTACAAAATAATTATTATATTTTTTTTTTGCATTTTCATGCTAAGATTATAAAGTTATTGTAGTGAAGGAAAACATCGACTTGCAGGCAGGATTCGAACCTGCGTCGTGAGTCATGGCAGGTAGGACTCGCGGTGGCTTAGTGGCTTAGCCTCTGGTGTATCTAACCAGAAGACGCAGGTTCGAGTCCTGCCTGCGGGACGAATATTTCCTACACTAAAATAAAATTATTATAAATTATAAATAATTAAATTTTATCTATAAACAATTTTATCTACTTATCTATACTTCTATATCTATACTTAATCTAATTATAAAGCTGAAGAGTTTGTTTGTTTGTTTGCTTGAACTCGCTAATCTCAGGAACTGCTGGTCCGATTAGAAAAATTCTTTCAGTGTTAGATAGCCCATTTATTGAGGAAGGCTATAGGCTATATGTCATCACGCTAAGACCAAGTAGGTAACTATTCCACGCTGACGAAGTCGCGGGCAGAAGCTAGTACAAAATAAATGTACCTATCCTACTTCGTGTGGGATTAATAACTAACATTCATTGTGTATAAAATAAAATTTGTATAAGTTTATTTAATATCCGAATACTTACAAAATTTCTGAATAATTTGGGCTCCAGTTGTTCTCAATAACCATAACAAAAGGCACTGCGATCAAAATATACGAGTATCTATAATTTATGCTACAAATTTCTAACAGCTACTTATTCCGTTTAGACTTTGCCTTTACATTCATTCCCTTTATTGTGAATTTTAAAAAGTTGATACAAAATGTCAAAGGTTTTTATTTCTGTAAGTGTTTCGAATTTGTTTGTAAAATATAATGAACTCTTGTGAAAATATAATTTATGTTTTCATTTGAGATTTGAATCTGTCAAAGTATTTATTTATCTTTATTCTTTCCTGTATATGAGGACTGAAATTATATGTCTTTGTGTTTTTTAAGGTTGCGTACCTACCTAAAAGGGTAAAGGGTTCCTTTATGGGATCACACCGTTATTCGTCTGTGTGTCTATTCGTCTAGTTTCTTTTTAAAGTGTGTATCTGTCTATTGTGTGAACTGCCTCATTAGCCAAGTGGTCCTGAGCGCGACTGCTACGCTAGAGGTCCTGGGTTCGTTTCCCAGGTCGAGCAAAGTGTTATTGGGTTTTTCTATGCAATTCCCAGTAGCAGCTCGGAGTTAGGAATTTGTGCCCGGTTAATGGCAATAGGCTCGCCCCCTATTACATGGGACCTAAACATACCGGCGAACTGTGGGTGTACATTAGTACGCCTCTTCCTAACCCTTCCAACCCTTCCTTGGGAATACAGGCGTCATGGTATGTATGTAGGTTATTGTTATTTGCTTCTACATGAAATATAAAGAAGTTAGAGATAGATGATTAAATACAAATTATAAGTTTGTCAAGTACCGAACCATTTTATATAAAGTTATTGACAATAAAATATGTAAATTTACCGTTATTGATAACCATTAAAAGTTACTTCCTGTCATACTTACTCGATAAATTCAAGTAACGTATCGTTAAAAATGTTGTAAATCATGTTTTCGTATCTACAAAAGTTGTAATAGCGAGAGTTATTTCTCTAAATAGAAATCGGAAACTTCTTTTTTACACTTTTCTTATACTAAGATGATACACAAGCATGTTACTTTGAAGTGTAAGTGGTAATTGAAGCCCAAACAGAAAGAACGTAAGGCGTAAATGAGGTCGACGTGATATCTTTTAAATGGAAAATAGTTATAGGAAGTCCTGTTTTACAATCCAAATGTATGTATATACTAGCTTCTGCCCGCGACTTCGTGGGTGACTGCGTGGGTTTCAGAATTGGGTCCGACCTAGATAAAAACTAGCCCATGGGTTATTCCAGACTATTATCTATCTCTGTGCCAAATTTTAGCCAGATCCGTTCAGCTGTTCTGGCGTGAAAGAGTAATAAACATCCATCTATTCATCCATCCATCCTCACAAATTTTCGCATTTATAATACCTACCTATAAAGAAAACTCATGGACATGTGCATTCTCCCCATCCTCACGTACGGTGCTCAACCTTGGTCTTTGACGGAACATCAGAAGTCCGCGCTCGGGGTTTGCCAGCTTGCCATGGAGCGTAGTATCTTAGGAGTCAAGTTAGCAGACCGCATCCGTAATAGCATACTGCGCTCCAAAACTCAAATCGCTGACGTTGGTCATAGGGCCGCTACTCTAAAGTGGAACTGGGCCGGACATGTGTGCCGCATGTCTGACGAATTGTGGGCTAAACAAACAACAAGGTGGAGTCCACAAGGCGTAAGACGACGTGGGAGGCCCAGGCGGAGATGGCGGGACGAACTGGACTCGTTTTTGGGAAATTGGGCCGAAAAATCAATCACCGAGAGGAGTGGAAGGAGGGAAGGGAGGCCTTTGCCCTGCAGTGGGACTAACCGGGCTTATAATAATAAATAATACCTACCTATTAATTGGATAGGATGGGGCACAGATGCAACGCTTCTAGGTCTTACGTCCTCGCGTGCTCCGCTCTAGGATTTTCTACTGTATCGTGGGTGCGTTTACAAACACAAATTTTCATATACACATACACCCAGACCCGGAACTACCTGTAGGTATTAAAATATTTGTGTTCCGTGCGGGGATCGAACTCACAACACATTGCATGGAAGCCGATCGCTCGCACTCTACCAATTGTGCCGTCATTTTGTTGATATTGTCTAAAATGCCGTAAACTTAACGTTACAAAGTATGACCAAAATACTGATTGAAAAACTTTTACCTCAATGTAAGCCATCAATAAACAACGCTTATGTCATTGTTACAAGTGAAAAGCTGTACGAGCGAGTAGCGGTAGCATTTAATCTCCGCTTAAACTGACCGAAGTTTAAACTCAAACAACCGTGGACATCAGCGGTAAACAGAACTCGAACATAATAATCCTTTTTACAAAGAATTCACAATTCAATAAGGATATTAACTAAAGAGGTTCTTTTCAAAGACCAAGAGTCCTTCAGTGCTTCACTAAGTTAATTTTATAATGGTGTAAATAGCCTTTATGATATGTTTAATAGGACAGTAAAACAGAATGTTTAACGCATTTCAATATCAATATAATTGCCTCCTTGACTGCCTCGTTAGTCTATGATCCCAAGTGCAACTGCTACGCTAGAGGACCTGGGATCGATTTCCAGGTCGAGGAAAGTGTTATTGGGTTTTTCTATGAAATTCTCAGTAGCAGCTCGGAGTTAGGAATTTGTGCCCGGTTAATGGCAATAGGCTCGCCCCCTATTACATGGGACCTAAACATGCCGGCGAACTGTGGCCTATGTCTTCTGGTTATACCTACAGGCGTGTTGGTATGTGTGTTATCAACATAAAAGTTACAATGCGATAAGTTCATACATTATGTTCATATAAGATATACATAAAAACAAATTACACTTACCACAAAATATATAAAAAAACTTATTAAAATAGAAATAAAAAATGAAAACACAATTAAACTGTTCCATACTAGAGCGTAGTAAAAGGATTTTCTATTTATCCTGTACAAACAGACGACCTTTTGAAGTCAGTCCAGCAACAGTTTAAAGTTTAAAGTGATGTGCTTATGAAATTTTGATAAGCATAGAGAAGAGGGCTTAAGTTAATTATACAATTGTCTAATTAGAAGCTAAGTACGTTAATTTTAGAATATTGTAGAGATCATTAAATGGGAATAAGCTGTAGTATTATTTAATACTAGCTTCTGCCCGCAGCTTCGCTGACATGAAGCTATATTAGGAGTAAAAATGTAAAAATACAGAAAATAAAATACTATAATATACATATAACAGTATAACTATCACTACTTATTTCACACTTAAAGTCAACCAACCATATTAATGGTAAAACCAACATTAATGATCTCTTCTTTGTATGGGTCTGTAGGTATACATCAGAGAGGTCAACCTGTATCTCATAACATAACATACCATCACGCCTGTATTCCCCGAAGGGTTAGGCAGAGGCGTACTAATGTACACCCACAGTTCGCCGGTATGTTTAGTCCCATGTAATAGGGGGTGAGCCTATTGCCATTAACCGGGCACAATTTCCTAACTCCGAGCGGCTACTGGGAATTTCATAGAAAAACCCAATAACACTGCTCGACCTGGGAATCGAACCCAGGACCTCTAGCGTAGCAGTCGCGGTCAGGACCACTTGGCTATTGAGGCAGTTCCTGACCTGTATCTCAGGATCCGGTTAATTAATGGAGACAAGAGGTTCACCAGTTCTTAAGTTGGAACATATACTTTCTAACAGTGATAACAAAATTAAAATCTATTAAGTAGTTTTTGCGCCAACCCATAACAAACAGACAAGAACCCAAAAATCACATTTTTGGGTTCGGATATGTTTAAGTATATACCCTAAGCCACTCTTTTTTTTCAAATATTTTCAATGTACAGACACAGCTTTTTTTCAATTTTATATTAGTAGAGAAAGAGAAGATGAACAAAATTTGGGATACTTTGTTTTAGGGAATTTTAAGTAAGTACTGTCTTTATTGACTGAGTAAAAGGTAGAGATCCTTAATTGTAACTTACATTTTCATATATCAAATAAAAAAAAACGATAATTGAAGCATTTAAGGGTTTTTTTATACTACTACAGTGCAAAACAAGCATACGGCCCGCTTGATGGTAATCGGTTACTGTAGCCTATGGATGCTTGCAACACCAGAGGTATCACTGACGCGTTGGCGACCCTGTAAAAATCTTTTCGCACACTTTTTGAGAGGGTGGGGTAAAGATTAAGGAGGAATAGTTGGGCTGGCAGCATAGGAGACAATAAGTTTATAATAAATAAATAATAAATAAATAAATGTGTTATGAATGTTCACCAATGCACATACTGACCGCAGCAAGTTCTATATATAGTATCTGCAAGTTTAAGCTGCACTAGCTTAAACTAGATAGGTTCATCAGAGTAGGTAATCATTACTTTTCCACGACCCTCATATCATGTCTAAGGTCAAAAGGCGGTCCTGTTTCAACTCATGTTGTTTTTCGATGTTTTCATACTAACTATAATAGGCCTATAGCTATAATGGATCTTCAATTATAGCTATAGTAAGTATAGCTATAGTGGATGGATGGATTATAAAAAAATCTACTTAACCTCAATAAGCTTCTTAGAAAATGGTTTTAATTTTACAGGTTAGATTATATCACCGAAGTTGGCCAAAGCTTAAGGATAAAGTAGCTGTTGTTATTGTTTACCTTAAAAGTTGGTGTTAGATACCGATAAGCTGATTTTAAGCTTATAAAACTTTTTATAATAATTAAGTAAGTAGGTACCTACCTACTTACTTAATTTTAAACAAAAAAAATAAGATAAATAAGTAGAAGCCTGGAGTGACGGAGGCATTTTTTAACGCATGAAACTAGTTAATTGGATGTTTCAAAATCTTGACATCCAAAGAATGTTATAATTATAGGAGAGAAAGTGGTAGTTAGTTCCATTGATAGAAAAGTCGAATAGTGTCATTTGTTCTGCTGTTCTATACGAAATAAATATCATAATTACGATTAAACTTATTGTAAATCAGCTTAAATTTTTGAAAGGTAGCATTATTCGGAATGTTTCTTAATTTTTCAAAACCTTGATAAATTTTATTTAACCACATACATTATACCTATATACAATATAGTATATAGCTTAGCTTATGAAGCTATATACAATATAGCTTCTGCCAGCGACTTCGTACACGTGGAATAGTTACTTGGTCTTAGCGTGATGATATATAGCCTATAGCCTTCCTCAATAAATGGGCTATCTAACACTGAAAGAATTTTTCAAATCGGATCAGTAGTTCCTGAGATTAGCGCGTGCAAGCAAACAAACAAACAAACAAACTCTTCAGCTTTATATATTAGTATAGATAGATATACGCATCAGCAGGACAAGTGCATCATTACCATTAGTTCCATCTCTATCAATGGTAGAGGTAGAATCATCCTTCACCGCAGGCTTTGCTGAAGACTATCAGCAACTGGAGAGCCATGGCCATGGTAGAAGCTGACTAATACCGATAGACGGCATCTGTTCATAAGCATGGCGTGTGTATCAGTGTCATTCGATTCAACCAAAGATAAAACGAACAGCTGGTCAGCTCTTTTTTGCTGCTGCAGACCTTTTTTTTATATGTAATGAATAAATCAAACTGCATAAACCATGCAACTAGTTTTTACTTTTCAAAAGTACCTACTTTAATAGTCTAATTAATTTATTGAAATAAAACATTTTGACTTTAACCCAACACCAGCATCATGAAACGTTACTTCAGAATAACTTAGTATAAATTGGAAGACAACCAATTTAATAAACATTCATAATAAAAATATTACATTACACTATTCAAAAGAGTAAGTAGATACTACAACATTAGGCAAAAACACCATTATTAGGTATTAAGCCCTTAGGTTTCATAAGAAAAATACAAACGTAATCTGATATATTATTCAATTTTTTTGAACGAACAAATACCAGTATTGCTTATGCCTCTCAGCAAGAGTAATTGAATATTTTAATGCCCCTCGATATGAAAGCTTTGTAGAAGGCAAATAATCTTGTCTTGTTATAGAATAGGACATTGGAAAATGAAATGTGCATTTGCGTGTTTAAAGCTTGTTTTCCATGAAGGAGATATTAATTTTCCGTCGTTCTTTTAGTGCTCAATGCGTTTTTGTTTACTTTTGTCATTGCTGAAGCTGAAACAGCACATTATTTAACATTTTTTTCATTAATTTGATGGGTGCTACTGGTATAAAAGATTGTTGAAGTTGTACTAATTAATTATCCATATTCATTTTAGGTTCAAAATGCAATGTTAGATAAATATTTGAATACAATTTACTTATAAAACGTAAAAATCTAATTAATTGGAAGTTTCCAAATCCTGAGATTCAAAGAATGTTATCGAGGAGAAGTGGAAATCAGTTCCATTGATAAAATAGTCGCAAAGTGTTATTTATTAGACTGCTGTTTTATACAAATAAATATCATAATTACATAACATAACATACCATCACGCCTGTAGGTATTCCCCGAAGGGTTAGGCAGAGGCGTACTAATGTACACCCACAGTTCGCCGGTATGTTTAGGTCCCATGTAATAGGGGGCGAGCCTATTGCCATTAACCGGGCACAGATTCCAAACTCCGAGCTGCCACTGGGAATTTCATTGAAAAACCCAATAACACTTTGCTCGACCTGGGAATCGAACCCAGGACCTCTAGCGTAGCAGTCGCGCTCAGGACCGCTTGGCTAATGAGGCAGTTCATATATTAATATCATAATTATGATTCAACTTATTGGAAATCAACCTTAAATTTGTTTGAAATCTTGATGTAGTTTGTCCAACCAGATATGCTCACCAACAGTATCAGTAGGACTAGTGGAGCAGCACAATTAGTTATTAAGCCATCTCTATCAATGATAGCTTTTATAAGCAGTTCAGTTGTCAGGTTTCATTGAAAACTTTAACAGCGCCCTAGAAATATTGATTGTATCACATTATTGGTGAAAAAGGAATTACGTTATTTCTTATTTAGGCCGATCTATCCCGTGGGCCATACGATCTCAATTTTGACCCTTTTCCTCAATTGCCTCAAGGAATATTTATTACTCATATATTCTGTGGCGTTCACTAGGAGAGGCCTACGTCCAGCAGTGGACAAATATATGCTGATGAGTATGATATATTTTGTAGCATAGTGGCTTTGTAAAATATTCAAATTGTACAAATAGGTTCATGACAGTTGTTTCGATTTCCCTGTGGAGACAATTGTTAATAGTCGGTCTAATGAAATTCTCAGTAGGAATTATGAATTTGAATCTTTACAGGTACAATCGATCAGACAATCTGATCGCGCCCATTACAGGGATCCCAAAAATACACCGGATAATTTGTGGGTACTATAAGGTCTCGACCACACTTCTACATACCCTTTATAAAAATATAGGTGTATGCTATGGTTATTAAAAAAGTACTAGCAAGAATGCTAATTGTTTTCGACACAGTTATAATTAGAATTTGAATATCACATACGACTTTTTCGAATGATACGCGACTTAACATTATTATTAGTATGTAGATCTATTTCATATTTGAAATAAATAATCTCATATTTCAACTTAACATACCATCACGCCTGTATTCCCCGAAGGGTTAGTCAGAGGCGTACTAATGTACACCCACAGTTCGCCGGTATGTTTAGGTCCCATGTAATAGGGGGCGAGCCTATTGCCATTAACCGGGCACAAATTCCTAACTCCGAGCTTCTACTGGGAATTTCATAGAAAAACCCAATAACACTTTGCTCGACCTGGGAATCGAACCCAGGACCTCTAGCGTAGCAGTCGCGGTAAGGACCACTTGGCTATTGAGGCAGTTCATATTTCAATATTCCTGTAATATTCCAAAATTACAATATCTATTCGGATTTTGTTGACATCCTCTCGAGACTAAACTGCGAATGTATAATGTGAAATATGTTCGCACATCATTTGGAAACTTGACAGCACAATGATAAATTTATAGTCAAAACTTTCTCTTAGGACTGGGGTCCCAATAACATGTGTCAGTATTACTTGTCTATTCCTGTGGAAAACGAATATGATGTGATTCCCGTGTGTTAGGATTTCTCTGAATATTGCTAGCTTTGATTTTCTCGTTACCCTCTTATTCGTAAAGATTCAATAGTAGAAGTAAAAAATATATTAGTTATAAAATTGTAAAAAAGCTGTGTTTGTACATTGCAGATATTAAAAAAAACACATGGGTTATGGTATATAAACGTCTCCGAATCCGAAAATGTGATTTTTAAAATTCTTGTCTGTTTTTCTGTTTGTTACGGGTTGGAGAAAAAGCTACTGAATGGATTTTAATTTTATTATCACTGTTAGAAAGTATATGCTCCTACTTAAATACTGGTGAACTTCTTATCTCAATTAATTAAATGAATCCTGAGATACAACTTGACCTCCCTGATGTATAGAGGCCCATACAAAAAAGAGGTCATCAATGTAGGAGTTAATTATAAACCTGTTCACTGTTTACTACTTTTATTTTTCGAAAATACAATAGTTACAACTTTTTAACAAAAATATCATAAATCTTGTTTTATTTTTTACTTGTCTTTCAGTCGTTCGTCTTTTCTTATATCCCCTCTCAATCCTCCTTTTTGTCCCTTTCTCACATATACTTCTCTTTTACTCAGCCTGTTCGGATACATTCATTCATCTCATGTTCACTTACACAATGTTCGGATACACACTCAATCCCACATCAATGTGTCAATTTTTACTCCTGATATAGCTTCACGTGAGCGAAGCCGCAGGCAGAAGCTAGTATATGTATATATGTATAATACAGCTCTGCCTAACCCTTTGAGGAATAATGCGTGGTGGTATGTTATATTAATATTCCAAACCTAATAAATTTTGCTAAAAGTTTTGGAGGTAATAAATTTTTATTATAGTAACTGGCACATGAATTTAAAACATAATAAGACACAAACTTTTGATATTGAATTTTATTAGTACAGTCTATAGGGACACATAGGCCTTAATACATTTGGACACTGTTCTAGATATTAGAAACTTGATAAAAGTTTTAATTACTGTATAGCTTAGAAGAAACTGCCTCATTAGCTAAGTGGTCCTGAGCGCGACTGCTACGCTAGAGGTCCTGGGTTCGATTCCCAGGTCGAGCAAAGTGTTATTGAGTTTTTCGATGAAATTCCCAGTAGCAGCTCGGAGTTAGGAATTTGTGCCCGGTTAATGGCAATAGGCTCGCCCCCTATTACATGGGACCTAAACATACCGGCGAACTGTGGGTGTACATTAGTACGCCTCTGCCTAACCCTTCGGGGAATACAGGCGTGATGGTATGTTTATGTAGCTTAGAAGAACTGAAGAAGAAAAAAAATTGATCAAAGTAAATAATATTCAAAGTGCACATATTTTCTAATGAATACATTTTATGCAATATTGTAATACATAGGTGACTGCCTCATTCGTCTATGTTCTAAGCGCGACTGCTGCGCTAGAGGTTCTGGTTTATTTTCCAAGGTCGAGCAAATTGTCATTGGATTTTTGTATGAAATTCTCAGCAGCTCGGAATTTGGATTTGTTCCCAGCTAATGGTAATAGGCTCGCCTCCTATTACAAGGGACGTAAAGATACCGGCAAACTGTTTTTTTTTCTATAAATAGATCTTTTAAAGACAAGTCAATGTTTTATAATTTTTAACTAGATGATGCTAGTAGTACATAAGTGTTTTGAATGTACAAAGAACCCATCTGTTCTTCATCTAATCCTTCGGAGGAGACAGACGTGGTGATTGTTATAAAAAATATTAATATTAACCTTCACATATCATTTACAGAAACCAAAATGCTGAACAAGAACATCGCTATCGCCGTCGCCGTAGTCCTGGCCATCGTCTGCTTGGCTGAAGCCAGGGAGGAGGGTCCTCACGACATGGCCGATGCTCTCCGGATGCTCCAAGAACTGGACCGCTACTATACCCAAGCTGCTAGACCAAGGTACGTTTCATTCTTACCAGAGAACTTTTATATAGATTTGGTCTGCAAACGAGCTGATGATCTACCTGGTGGTAAGTAGCCATCGTTGCTGCAAACCTGTTACACCAAAGCAGTTGCTGCTACGTTGACGTCTTTTAGTAGCCCCTACGGACTGCAGACTGCCAGAGCCGCAGCAAACGATAGGGAACTGGGTTTTACGCGCCAAAGTCGAAACACACACACACCAAGGTGCTTTGCAACAGACTCTGATGTAAGTTTTGTCGCCAGCCAGTTAGACCGGGACGGGATCGGTGGCTGTTCTTGGAACAGCCACTGATCCCGTTAGATATTTTTCGAGATGCCTATCTGAGCAGCATTGAGGAATAGTATTCTATCCGTATATCCGTCTCCACATTGAGAACAGTTTAGGTATGAAGGGGAAAGAATGCATAAATAAAACAGTGATTTTCCAAAGGGTAATTTTGATCACTACTCCTTATCTAAAATTGTATCATCTTGAGATATTATATTATGAAAAAATGGTCACAATTTAGAAGAAGTACCTGCACGTTGTGCCTTATTCAGTCCAATGTCATTTGAAGATAAGGAAACAGCAGCTCTTGCGTCAAAAGATTGT
Source organism: Acronicta leporina (assembly GCA_947256265.1). Classification (NCBI taxonomy): domain Eukaryota; kingdom Metazoa; phylum Arthropoda; class Insecta; order Lepidoptera; family Noctuidae; genus Acronicta; species Acronicta leporina. Next base: position 3,419,103 of record OX366523.1, read on the forward strand.
ACTGATACAGGTGACAGTAAAGCTCATATTTTCGATGAAGACTTTAAAATATTATGGGTTAGATTCCCAGGTCGAGCAAAGTGTTATTAGGTTTTTCCATGAAATTCTCAGTAGCAGCTCGGAGTTTGTGATTTGTTCCCGGTTAATGGTAACAGGCTCACCGCCTATTACATAAGACCTAAATATACTGAAAAACTGTGAGTCTACTTTGGTAAGCCTCTGCCTAAACTTTCAGGACATAAAGGTATGATTGTATGTAAGTATGTATCTAATTTACAAATAGGAGATTGATTACAAAAGTTTCAGGTAGTTTCAAGTCACGAAAGTTTCAGGTCACAAAGAAACGTCAAGTTTCAGGTCACAAAGTTTACCCAAATGTATTCGACAACTTAATGGATCGTGTAACGAATTGTTCTAGCAATTGACTCTAAAACTACTTTCAGTCATTAAAAGTCAAACTAAAACAAATAGGACTGACAGCTTTTTACAGCCCCGTAAAATTTCAAGAAAATCTAAGTTTTACTTAGTTTAACTTCACCGTGATCACTCGTAATATTGTTGCGACGAGAGTGAAATCGAAAAAGTTTGAGCTCCAACTTTGTGCATAAAGTTACTTCCTTACAACAGTTGGTTCCTCTTGGATACCTTATAGTCCAAGGTAGGAGTAAAAAGAGTGAAATGAATGCGTTAATCTAAGGCTTCGACTAACGTATTCATTTCACTCTTTATACCTAATACTACTTCAATCATTGAATCATCTTTAAAGTAGGTACATTATGTCTTTTCAAATTACCTATAATAATTATAGTTTCAGTATTATCATTCGTAGTTTAAATGTATTTTTTTTCTGTAAACAATAATGACAGTGGCATTTTCATTATTAAAAAACCCTCTTTTTAAATAAAGATAAAAAAATCATTCGTAGGAAAATAAACTGGAAAAATAAAATTGTAACATTGGTAGTAATGTCCTTATTAAAATTAGAGGAGTAAACACAGTTGAATTTTAAAATGTATCTATGTATAAACACAAGAATAAAATAAAACAGTGTCTACCTACTAATCTAAATCTGGGATAATTATAATTATTGGATAAATAAAAGCACCTACACAAGGAGGTTATTGTTTACATTCGATTTCATGTGTAGGATGATTGCTTACTTGAGTGAGGCAAGATTTTATTTATTTTTGTTTCTTATAGTTGCTATACAATACCGCTGCCCTCAGGTGATGCTAAATAAAATAATGAGGTCAGCCCAAGCACAAACAACTTACGAAAACATATTCATATCGAAATTGAGAATAATCTGTATGAGAAGGAGGTTAATGAACGTAGATGAAGCAAAAATGGTGTGCCAGGAACGTAGCAAGTGAAAAATCTATAGTCTCTGCCTACCCCAATGGGAGACGGACATGAAAATATGTATGTATTTATGAGATTTGTAGCCTAAAAAAACTCGATACGTTTATGATACGAATTCGATAGTTCGTCGTACTGAGGCTACTGCTACTCCAATAGTAAGACGTTAATATTTTTTGTTTATATTAAGCATTATTACTATTAAATACTTACGTCACAGCTATTCGTATTTTTAATTATAGCATATTATATAAAGGAGGCCTGAGCTATCACATTTTGTCATCAGTGGAAGATATTAAAAGTAGATAAGATTTTAATGTCACGTGTAGCAGTTCTCAATAACCACAGCAGATATCGATCTTACTTTTCAACTTTGTATTTAAAATTATTTCAGCAACGTCGACGAAGTTATTATAGGATTCAAAATTTTATCAACTTACAATTCTAAAGATTTCTTGATTGATTTTGTTGCTATAGTTTATACTGCTAAGAAATATTTCTATTTCTTAGCAGTCATTAACAAAGGCAACTTTTTCTTTATACGTTTCTGAAATATCATCAATGACTTAATTAAATTCAGATTTCTTTATGATAATGAAATTATTCCAATTGTTATCCATTCTGTCACCCTTCACAAATCGCAATTTTTTGGTATCAGCATATAAACAGCCAAAAATAATCACGTAATAAATGATTAAATTAATTATTTCTAAAGAAACGAGTTATACCAGTTTATGTGGCCTGTTAGTATCAGATATAATTATTATTGTTTACAAATCTGTAGTTGAATGATTTCCGGATCTTCATATAAACCCAATTAGTAATTAGTTTTCGTGACAGCAAAATACTCCTCAACCAAGTATTTTCAAATGCGCATCAATTACAACCATAAATCTAACATCCATCAGTATCACTACCTACCAAAGCTAACCAGGATCAAAGTCATTCCAAATTTAATCTTACTCCTTTGACGCAATCGTGATTGCGACCGCAAAAACAATTTTGCGGGTAGACAATTTTCCCTTTGTTGCGGAGACTCCTCGGTCATTTTGTGACCGGAAAAGTGAAAATTTCCGTGTGCACGGCAATGCAATGGACCGAGATTAGGCTTGATGTCAAGAGGAAAATTACTATGTAGCCCCAACAAGCCGGGACAATCAGAATGTTCGTGCTTTGTGACTAAATTGGCTTTCATTTCCGTCAAATTCACCACTATGATCAAGGATCAACTACGAACAAATTTATTTCTATCTTTAGCACTTGTTATTTAGAAGACAGATTTCCTTGAAGTTATACTAAATATACCCTGGACCGTCTCAAGCCCAGGACTTGTCTCCGTGGACTTCAGAATTGAGTCCAACCTGTATAAAAAGTAGCGTATGTGTTATTCCAGACTATCTCTGTTCCAAATTTTATCCAGATTCCTTTTAGCCTATTCAAAAATAAATCCATTAGTATTCTTCCTTATTACATCATTATATTATTCTTGGGGTAGGTATATTAATGAAAAAAAAAAAGATCCATCGAGCAGGATCCACTGTTTACTGATTGATTTATAAGTCAACTTTTGCCAAGTGTTGGTGGATGAAATGTCAATTCCTTCCCGATTGAATCCACAGAGTATAGTAAAACAGTACTAACAGTTAGTCCAAAATTATCAAAGGAAAATTAGAAGCTTTGTATACAAATTCAGTGTAGGTTGATAACTTTGGAGTCTAGAGGATATTGTCGAAAGCAGTAACTTAGAAATATAATTAGAAACTAGATAATGATGTTGAACAAGTTCCCACATAGCGTTTGCTTCCTTTCTACTTAATAGTAAATGTAACACAATAAAGGACACCGGTTTATTAGTTCAACCTGTGAAGCTAATGCAATGGCTGTCAAATGCTTTTGTAGGAAACTCCAGTGCTAATACGAATGAAAAACTTGTTGGTTTTGAATTTCTACTGTTAAGCTGTTTACAGAATTTCATTTATAAATTTAAAACAGTTGATGAGCAGTCAATAAAGTTTAAGAGAAAAGTTATATTCTTCTGTGCATTCATGTACGGTTTAGGATTTGTCCAATGTCAAAACATTCATTGTATATTATGCATTCATTTCATTAAAAAAAGATAGTTTTAGAATGAATAATTACAATTAAAGTTCTTCTACAGTCCTACTATCAGTGATAATAATATAAATGAAGATTAGAAACATCTTCGAAGTCAAACTTACAATATAACAAATTTTGTCACACATATTACAGTAGGTACCATATGTTATTTCTTTCCTTTTCGATATAACAAATTATACGCTTAAACTGATCTTATTTCCTCCATACAGTATTATCAAAGTATCTCCCACATATTCCAAACAAAACCTATTGTTAGAAATCGAAGACATTATTGTAAATGATTTCCCCAAGGGGCATGCGCACATTTCTATTATTTAAGGGTCGGATTGACGGCTTATTCACTTAAAGGCACTAAATCAATTGTTAAAGAAACAAAGTGGACTTACGTATATCTCAAATAACAATTTAAGTTATGACAATGACTTGAGTATTACCTACCTATCAAAAGAACGAAAAGTAATTGAAAGTGTTTTCTTAAATAGAGTATCATCGAGTAACCTGGTTCTCATACGTATGTTGAATGAACGCTGAATTCTAGTTGGCTCTATAAATGTTACGCTTAGATTTTATAAAAGTTTCAAAAGTCTTTGAAACACTTTCATCGCAACAATAAAACATATTTCTTTCTTATACTATTATATAGGTACACACTATTGCACGTGGTAGAATGTAAATTAGGCGCTACGCATCCGTCACCATGAGATTAAAAAAATATAATGCTAATTACGTAGTAATGCAATATTGGTTGCAAATAGGCGTAAATAGCTTACTAAACGCTTCTAAATGCCGACATTTGGATCGATAGATAAACATTACACTGTTACGAGCTGGGGTTCAGGATAAATTATTTAACACCAATTTAACCAAAACAAACAGACACTTTAATTAACTCAGCACACACAATAGAAACGACACATAATGTCACTGTACTAGTTAGTTACTCGTCACACTAGAATGTGACACTGGTAATAGTTTCTTACTTCACTTTGATGTTCACTTCACCGTGTCCAACTAACCTTATACTACTGTAATTATAAATGCAAAAGTTTGAATGGATGTTCCTTAATCACACTAGAACAGACCTGTATGACGTTTGGCTCAGAGATAGATCATAGCCTCGTCTCCGTTAGCCGTGCCTCGGAGAGCACGTAAAGCCGTCGATTTCGGGTGTCACACGAGTATTACTGTTAGTAGTAGTCAGAAGCCCAAAAAAAGCCTGACAAACAGTCTATCCTCTGAATATCGGTGGTGCCCAGAAAATGGGTTGCGGATATCTGATGGCAGTCTCTTCGTGTAAAATATTGATATTCAGCTGCATCTGGGTAGATTGGAAGCTAAACCCAACATAGTTGGAAATAGACTCGGAAGATGATGATGATGAGATAGATTATAGCCTGGAATACCACGTAGACTACTTTTTATCCAGGTTGGACATAGTTTTGAAGTTAATGCAGACGAAGTTGCAGGCAGTTGCTAGTCTACTGTAATGAAGTGCTGGATGCATTTTAATCTATTTTCGTTGACTTTATGATCTGGATTCCCATTCCCAGTTTATATGATTACAAGCTTCCGCCCGCGACTTTGTCCGCGTGGAATAGTTACTTAGTCTTAGCATGATGATATATAGCCAATATGTTGACCCGACCTGTAAGTAATATTCATGCAAAATTTGAAGTAAATCCATGCAGTACTTTTTGAGTTTAGCCCGGACATACATACAGACAAACAAACAAAAATTCTAGTAACTATATTTTTGGCTTCGATATCGATTGTAGATTATTACAAGTATTCTTTTAAAAAAATATTCAATTTACAGTTTTGACTTTCCTACGATTTTATTATATGTTTAGATATCCAAAAAAATATTGATATAGACTTGTGAGTTTTATATGATATGGGATCAAATAAAACCCTATGAATATATATTGACTTATTTCCCTAAAAAATTTGAAGCTATGACTGATAATATTATGAGCCAAAAACTTATATCGTCTTATTAAGTCACTTCAAGTCTGGGGATATTTTGGAGTTGGTTGTTATTGTAGTGTATGTTATATTATAAGATTGTTTTTAGAGACGTCGACGTTAGGTTCTCTGCCTAATACAAAGTTATTCCATATTAAAATATCACATGTATTTTTGGCACTTTTGTAAACGACATAGACAAATCTCGCGGTATTAAAACAGTTGCTCCTTCAGTCACAGATTACAATTAAAGTTTGAACAACATATGGTGTCAAAAGCTTTTGGAAAGAAAAAACATTCTCTTAGCAACAATAAATCAAGGTAATCACTTATTTGCGTGCAAAGTAATGGGGCTGTCTGAAGCTTAGTTAAAAGTGTCGTACCTATGTCCAATTTTGAAGAGTACAATACGCTCTTAAATTGTTTACGATGCATTAGGCAATGAGATTAGATTGAGAGATCGAATGAAGTTAAAACGTCAAAATATAAGTGAGACGTATCACATATGTGCGTAGGTAGAAGTTAACTATAAAGTAATCTTCAGCTTTATTAAAGTTTTTTTCACATAAGTACTTATTTGTATGTCTCAATATAATTAAGTTCTGATACACTTACTGAATCCTTCTTTATTAACAGTTTTTTGTTTGTTTTAACTTCAGAAATTGGTTTATTGAGACGTTTAAAATGTTCAGAACTCCTGATTTCTTTTTGAGCCATGGTACAATACGAATGGTCCGGCTCAGAGTGATACCACAGCTTCACAGAAATCCGACGTGAAACAACACTTACTTTGTATTTCGCCGAGTGAGTGAGGAGACCGGAGGCCTAAACCCTTTTAAAAGGCGGGTGTCCATAGGCGGCGGTAATCGCTTACCTTCAGGTGATCCGTGTGCCTGTTTGCCCCCTATTACATAAAAAAATATATACGTTTTTCAATCTTTTACGTTTATAAAAGTGTTGGGTTAGAAAGTAATAGCAATGGTTTCTTCGAGCGTTTCTTCATTATCATTAATTTTTATAAGACTTACAGCAGATTAGTCAAATATTATAATATTCTTGTATGTCATAATTAGTTCAGAAATTTTGCCTCTATGAACAAACTTAAAGTCTAAAAATATTATTAAATAATGGTTTACTAATTTTATTCTTGCCACCTGCCCATAATCACTATTGGGTATAATAAAGGTCGGAGAAGGGACTGTTTTGATTGAAGTGATCTTGTTATAGTTAGCTGTAATACATTGATGAATATTGATTCTTGGGTACTGTCGACGCATATTAAACATAGTCATGAAACATGTAGGTGTATCTTTAGGCCGATTATATACGTGGGACGCCCCGATTGGAGGTTGTGATTCGAAAACAAATATGGCTACATGCAAATCACTTATGAAGATTTTTTACGGTGTAGAAAATGCCCTGGATCGTCAATCAGCTTCAAGTTATTTATAAAATCATTATCATTATCCTCCTGCTTTCCAATTGACTATGATTTTCTTTCATACTTATATCTCAATTAGTCAATAATCTTCATATTATTTCTTTTGTAGCCATATCAATTGTCACACAGTCTATCTTTTCTTTGGTCCCCCCTCCCTTTATATTCATTAACATTCACGCTCATAACTTTCCTGGTAATGTATGCTCTTCATATATATAAGCGGTTATTGCACAATTTTCTGCAGTAGATGTCACTTTCAAACTACCTCTTACATACTTATTTATTACCCTGTCAATTCTTCTTACTCCTCTCTTTTCATTGATTCTTGTTTTAGAAAATCATGAGAAATTTATAGCCTTATGCGCATTCTATTTACGAGTATATATAGTATATTTTTAGAGACACGTAGATTTAGAGCTATCTATGTCTTTTCGATAGGCTACGGCCTGACTTTAACCTTGTGTTTTGGTATCAAATACTTATAGGTATTTAGTAGAAAATGAGCAGCTATTTTATTCCTAAAAAGACTATTATTTTGGAGATCCAATCAGAATTCATGCTATAATTATTTGACGACACGTTTGGCGTAGCGGCTGAGCAATTGGCTTCTGCGACATGTGTTGTGGGTTCGATCCCCATACGGAGCAAATATTTGTATGATCTACAGGTAGTTGTTCCGGGTCTGGGTGTTTGTGTATGTGAGAAATTGTGTTTGTAAACGCACCCACGATGAAGGAGAAAATCCTAGTGTGGGGCAACGTTTTTTTTAAAGAAAAAAAATATTATCATTTTACAACCACTTGTAATATAAAACATAATCCCTGATTTTCCAAAGGATTAATTCACCACGGAATAGAAAACAGAATCTCGACATGATGTAGAATATTAATACTAAGTAAACTTGGTATGACCTTATCAAACAATATTGTCACATGAAGCTTGATGGTACAATATGTGAAGTGCGTTATTACGATAAACTATCGTTAGTTAAACCGTCATGTTTATTTTAACGGTTGGTTGAACCATATAATGAACGATTCGAGTGTCACGCTAATTAGCCGATTTGTTGAACTGTTAAGGATATTATCGGTTTATCATAACTTATCGATAGCATTTGTGGTGCCACCCTTTGGTATGGATTAGATTATGATTTATGATTTTACGCTTCAATTGGAGTACCTTACAGTTATGTCATACGGATCAAAGCTATTTTAGGATGAAGTTGTTTGATTTTACATTATAATAATGATTGGTAGACTGTCAATGACATAGCATATTACCTATCTTATGTTAGCTTATTATAAATTATTTCTAAAGTAAAAATCCAGACATTCTACTCTAGGTAAATTTGCGTTGTCGATTTCATATTTACTGTCAATCTTAATGCTTTTAACTTTGTTTGTCTTGTTGGCAACAGACTGTCAGTCTCAAGTTATGTATAGCCGTGGAAAATCCTCGTATCACAGTTTTTATAGCTACTAGGAGGTACTTACTTTATCTGCGAGTGAATATTTTTGTCGTCTGTCCTTCGTTCACTGAGGCAAGCGAACGTGATTGAAATTAGCTCCTAAAGAAAGTCTGGTCTTAATAGTTCCTAGCCGACAATATTACTTATGAAAGAAGTCGAGAGAGGACTTGGAACATTTTCAATATCACATAGATCAAGAAGAAACCGAAGGTCACAACGAACCCATAGAAATTGCAGAAATTGACGACATACCCATGAGCATACCTAGAGAGAGTCTGACTGTAGGATGTGAAACCAAAAGTAGGTTATCTTCATCATTAGTCATGTACTTATACTGTCCCACTGCTGGCCAAGGGATTTCTCTTACAATGAAAGTAACTTAAGTAAGTAGTCCTAAAGTAAGTAAGTATGTGATTCACAATACATGCAATATATATAGGTACATTTGTTCAATTTCGTTGTAAATTCCGATACAAATTAATCTTCTCTAAAATGGTTATACTCTTTGTAGATATGCCTCAAAAGAGAAGCAGTGCAGTTAATGGCATGACAGGCTCAGACCAATCCTTGCAGCTCCAATAAAATTGAATAATGTAACCCCATCCCACTTTATAAAATCATAGAGTATATCTATGTTTTATTCATAGATGCCTTTGTACTTTATGATGACTCACACACCGCTCCCACCAGTAATCTCAGTTTTATGTAGAAAAATATGAAAAACTTTGTAGACGTCAGTTTATATTTGTTTCTTTATGTCACAGTAATCCTCTTTATATGGTTTTTACCCTAAATATATTAATTTAGATGATACGAATGACAAAATTGATCATAATAAACATATCATGGTGGGTATTTTTTTAAAGTCCACAGTAAAGTTAGATGATATTTATTCGGTTTCGAATTTAATGACATGACATTTAAATGAAATAGCTTCAAATAGTCCCAGCCCTAAACTGATAGCAACAAACTGTGGTGTATAAAAGTTTGCCTCTGCGTACCCCTTCGTGGATACAGGCGTGATGGTACCTACGTTTATTATATTTGGATACAAAATTTCGTAACATCACTATGATACAGAACCAAAGTTTATCGTATCTTGGCCGTGTTGAGTAGTGTTGTTAGCACGAATGTTATATCGATATCGATATATTGGCAGGATCGACCGCCGCGACGTTGCGGATGAAGACCGCGTCGATCCAGACTTGTTAAATCGCGCTGTGCGGCTCCTCGTGCTGCAGAAATTAGACAACATTTACTCCTACCACACCCGACCAAGGTACGATAATCGATGTTCCCCCCCCCTCCCCTTCGGTAATTCAACGCACGTTCGTATTCGATGTATTTCCTGCATGCCTTATCCGCCTTGATTGTTAGTTTCTTACAGCGGAAACGATCTACTATTTCGGAAATAACAATAAAAATAGATGGTTAGTAAAATATTATCTCGAAGATTGTAAGAGCAATAATTTAGGAATAAGATTGTATTGTAATTGTAAATAAGAGTACAGCTAATTCGGAATACTAATTCGGATAAAAAGACAAGTAAAAACATATTTAATTTAAAAAGATTATTAAGAGATAATTAAGAAAGAAAAACAAATATTTGGAAAAATACTTTATGTGATGATAAACCAGAATCATCTATACTAATATATAAAGCTGAATAGTTTGTTTGTTTGTTTGTTTACTTGAACGCGCTAATCTCAGGAACTACTGGTCCGATTTGAAAAATTCTTTCAGTGTTAGATAGCCCATTTACTGAGGAAGGCTATAGGCTATATATCATCACGCTACGCGGACGAAGTCGCGTGCAAAAACTAGTAAAAATAAAATTAATAACACTTTGGTCGACCTGGGAATCGAACCCCTAGCGTAGAAGTCGCGCTCAGGACCAGTATGCTAATGAGTCAGTTAGCTTTTGATACTAAATAAAAAAACCGTCTCTGTAAAAAAAAAACACGTAGCTGCCATTTTTTCGTACCTACTAAATATATAAGACTGGGGACGACTTTAGAAGACGAAGACGAAGACTTTAGATTGTAAAATCGAAAGAAATAAAGCAAGGATGGCTTTTTTCTGATGCTTATTCATATTTTTTTGGTCCTTAGAGTCGAATTTGAATTTGAATAACAATAAATATTCTTCATTATTATTATGGTCCAGAATATTATTCCGATTCCAAACTCATACCATACGGATGGCAGTTATATAAGTAGCTGAACACAAACATATTTTAGGAATAACTAAACTTCAATGTTCAAATGGAATTTGATTAATCAAGTTTTGCTGTAGGTAGTCCCAAATATTTACGAGTTCAAGCTTGGACTTTCAAAAATGAAATCTGTTATATATTGTTATAGTTAATTGGGTGGTTAACTGGTGTTTGACTTAATCAAAATAACAGACTAAGTGAAAAATATAATCAAATATAATTATTATTCTTCTTCTTCTTCCGAGCCTTCTCCCAATTATATTGAATCGGATATTGCAACCCAATTTCTAGGTAATACCGATATTTGGAGGATAGACTGGTTGTCAGGCTTTTTGGGCCGCTGACTACCACTAACAATTGTCAAAGATGTTTATATGACAACCGGGACCGACGGCTTCACGTGCTCTCCGAGGCACGGAGGGTTCTCGTTGTGTTAAGAATGGTCACCCATCCACACACTGACCGCGGCGAGCGCAGTTTAACCTTGCAGATCAGCTTAGTTATTACTTAGCCACGAGTCCCAACAAATATAATTATTATACTAGTATAATAATTTAGATTAAAAAAGACGAAAGTCCTGTTTCAGCTTGGTGTTCCGTAGAACATGGTTTTAAAAAGTCTACTGCAATAAATAAAACTTCAGTAAAGGCTGCGGTTTCTGCATAATTCTGACATTTTGGTCATTTTACACGTTGCAACCAGAGTTGCATGCTTCAGCATCGGTCTGCGGGCTATATGTATTTTCCGTGAAATTGCGAAATTTGCTGCGTGCGGATTTATAAAGCCGTTGTCTTTTGTGATGAGTGATAAAAGGACCACAAATAAGCTCCCCCTAAAAATGGCTTAAACATTTGGGAGGTCCATATCATTAATGAAGTTTGGAAGATATTGTATTTAATTTGGCCTGACTGAGAGCATAAATAGAGTCTAAGAGACACAATACGGAATACAGTAAAACTGTTTGGTGAAACATTTATTGTAATGCCGATGTCAGGCATTTTACTTATAGGAACGCTTTCTCAGCGTGTAAAGAGGAAGTTAGAAGGATACAAAAATGTACGGGAAACTAGGATAATCCGTATCATTAGTATAGTTTTCAACATCAAAGAACACTGATGTGTCTGTGTGTAACATTATTATAATGACTGTCGTATTATCACGTTTCCTCCTTTGATGTCTGTACAAAACAATATTGATATAATTAGCATTAAAAGCGGAGGATTACCGAAATGAGAGTGACATTTTGGGCGTCACAGAATAAGTATTTGATTCATATTTTATTATGATCTTCGAACTGCCTCATTAGCCAAGTGGTCCTGAGCGCGACTGCTACGCTAGAGATCCTGGGTTCGATTACCAGGTCGAGCATTGTTATTGAGTTTTTCTATGAAATTCCCAGTAGCAGCTCGGAGTTAGGAATTTGTGCCCGGTTAATGGCAATAGGCTCGCCCCCTATTACACAAACATGCCGGCGAACTGTGGATGTACGCCTCTGCCTAACCCTTCGGGGAATACAGGCGTGATCGTATGTATGTTTATTCTTCGAATTGTTTCATCAGGCTTCAGAATAAAGCTTTTGATGGATTCTAGAGAACACAGTACCACAGCCTGTCATGGTCTATAGAGAGAGAGAAAGCGAGTGCTAATTTCCGACTTACCCTGCCTACTCCCTATATGGCAGATGATCTTTGATGATTTTTTGTACGTTCTGTTCTAAGCGGATACGAACTTAGCACGAAAGTTACAGCCTCTATCTACCTTTAAGCCCCTAGAGTCGTTGTAAATGGTTTGTATACATTCTTATAAGAGAGATCTCGCTATTAGCAGAGATTGAAGGTTGGAAATTATTTCCTTCCCATTGTTATTCACGTATTTGTTCATTCCGATTCTATTTTACCCGTTCGACATCATATCAGCCGAACAAAGCCCACCGCTGAACAAAAGCCTCCCACAAGGACTTCCACGAGGACCGGTAATATGACCTGGTGGATCAAAGGACCAACGTAATGGACTTGTGGGATCTGGGATGTTATCAATTAAGTCAGCAAAGCCCGTAAAGACCCCAGAATACAAGAGAAGATTTTTGAATTGAGTCTGTAATTTGGTCTGTGTGCACCTAGTTAACTGCCTCATTAGCCAAGTGGTCCTGAGCATACCGGCGAACTGTGGGTGTTCATTAGTACACCTCTGCCTAACCCTTCGGGGAATTTCAGGGTGGTGAATGCACCTAGTTTTACACAATTCAAAATTACCTGTAATAATGTTAAATGGCTAATTGAAATAAAACATTTGACTTTGACTTAGAATTTAATACTTGAAGGGTTAAAATTATTAAAAAAGCTTAAAATTATTGTAGAGATACTATTGACAGTCTTTATTAGCTGTGAATTGTAAAAATTAATTAAGTATAATACCTACCTAGTTATTGAATTATTTCTTTGATTGTTCACAGGTTCGGGAAACGCTCTGATGCCTACACGAACTGGGCCAAGGACCTTGAGGTAATATTTTTTTATAAGTATTAAAATATATATTTGATGATGTTTATTGACCTCAGTCTAGTTGTCAAAAGCACGGCTGTTAAGGTAAAAGTTAGATTAACAGGGTTTTTCAATGAAATTCTCAGTATCAGCTCGGAATTTGAATTTGTGTTGGGTAGGCTAGCCCTTTACGTAAACTCCGGGAAATACGGACGATATAGTAAACAGGTGTGATGGCGTGTTTCGTGGTGTACGTTTTTTATGTCAAGAGTACAATTCCATTTTCATTCTTTTTTTTATGAAAACCTCTCTTATATTGCTCACAACTTGCACACTTTAACTTTATTATATTTACGTACAGGCCTACGATTTTTCTCTCAGATATCTTTATCAGCCGTCATCTCATCGTTTACTTTCTTTGATACCTTAAGTACTTACATCATTTTTCATACAATCCAATTGTCTTTGGTTTCATATGTAATATCCGGACTACAAAACAATCAAGATATGTCAGAAATGTTTGTATTTCATGCGGATTTTAATGACATACGAAATGTGAATTTACGACGATAATTTTCAAAAGTAGATGTGATAAAGTAGGCAAGGAAAGCTTTCTTAAAAATAAAAGAGTTAGGATAATTTCCTTTTTACTTTATAAATAAATATAAATATTCTGGGACATTTTTTACACAGCACCATCTAGTACCAAACTAAGCAGAGCTTGTGCTATGGGTACTAGACAATGGATATAATACATACTTATATACTTTTTTTTGTAAATAAATAATTATAATACATAAGAAACACCCAGACGAACACGAACACTTATATTCATCACATAAATATTTGTGTCCTGTGGGAATCGAACCCACGACCTCATGGTCAGCAATCCGGTACTCAAACCACTAAACCACAGAGGTCGTCAAAATAGATAGTACTTTATTTCATTATGGCATTAAATAATTATTTTTATAAAATTTGAACTGCCTATTAATGATTTTTTTGTACTTACTTATTGAAAATGTCAGTGAATAATTACCTACTCATATTATCTATTAGCTGTGTTTAGAAATACTTTTTTGTCAACACGGCTACTGCATGAGAGTAAGTACATGGGAATGTTGATTAAAATTCTGGACGTCTGGTCCAACAAGGAATTTAAATTAAGTTCCAATCAAATTTTTTGGATTGACTTTTATTATTTTTAACTCGATCAGCTGTTAAGTCAAGCTGTATAAAGAATATTCAATCAGTTTAATTTGATTGATTAGAAAGAACTTTTATTCTTTGGGCTAAGTAACATTAAAAGCTTTTGTTGCCAACTTTTTGTTTTAATTTTAAATAAAATTCCACTCTAAATTAGGGTTAATTTATAATTCTACGGCAGAATACAGAAAGACTTGAATAATCTTTGTTCGAAGTCGTACATAACCTTACTTACTCAAAGAGGAAATAGCTTTGAAGATTTGCATCTGAAAAATGCTTGATTTTTTTGTCATACCATGGTGGTATTATATAATACTCCTACGTCCTCGTAAGGTTAGGCAGGGTAAGTTACTGATATCTAGCATGTTGGTATGGTTTAGGTCCCATGTAACAGGAAGCAACAATTTTACCCTTAACAGGGCACAAATCCTAACTCTGAGATATAATTAATAATTGTACCTATTCATTAATTATTTGGACCAATTTAAATTTAGGTTACGATAAAATTGAAAAATTAAGAGAATGCTTTAGTCGCCCTGGAAGTTGAAATTAGGGCCTCTCATTCAGTAGCTACAGTTGCAAGCAACGGGGCACTTTTTTATAGTTTTATATATAAATAATTGGGATTTAGCATTGAAAATGATGCCATCCAAGTTCCAATAACAATTTATCAAAAGCTTATTTATAAGATCTCTACTCGTTAAAAATATCTTAATCTAAGCTTTCTTAGCATTGAAATGCCGTCAAACAAAATGATTTACGAAACAAATGTTGCCTTTCAATCGGATTTTAATTGTTTCACGAATTAATCGGTTAACAAATTCGTAAATAAGCCAGGCAATTTTTGAATGGATTAAGTTAAAGTTATATATTCTAAGATGGATGGGCTTTATGTTTTTAAATACAATAATATTTTCTTTTATTTAAAATTATTTTTTAACGAAAAATACTATACACAAACGCTAATAGTAGTAGGACTATGTGCAAAAATATTCTAAGGCATCTGCTGCCGAACTAGGTAACTGTATTTCAGCATACAGAGCCAATACCCATATTTCTTGTTCCGGGAAAATGATTAAATATGGAATGTGCATGCATAGTAAATCATTATGATACTGGATAAGGTGTGTGAGGTGACCATAACAATATTCCAATAATTATGGTCGGGCTTCGTATTTCAAATTTAATGTGTCGTCCTAGATGCATACTATGCACACTATTTTAAATATATTATATTAAAAGTCTCTCTGTGTGTGTGTGAGTGAGTGTGAGTGAGATTGTTTGAGTGAGTGGGTGTGGGTGTGTGTGAGTGAGTGTGTGTGTGTTGGTGTGTGTGAGTGTGAGGGATGCATTTGGTATTATATTATACTTAGTTTTAGATTAGATAATAAATCCGAATCCTATTAATAACACTATTTGATTAAATTGTTTGAATTACGATTTATTTTGGTACTACATTTCTACGGGAAATTCTTCTATTATGTAATTTCTATTTGATATCAAATTGAGGATAATGTTCCAAAGTACATTCTCAACCGTTTATTGGCCGTGAAACCCAATACGGGGTCAATCAGTTGAAGAACACTTATATTGATGAGGTCCCTACTCAAAAGTAATACGACACGTTTGGCGTAGTGGCTGAGCGATCGGCTTCTGTGCCTCTGTTGTGGGTTCGATCCCCACATTGAGCAACTATTTGTATGACCTACAGATAGTTGTTCCGGGTCTGGGCGGTGTGTATGTGAGAATTTGTGTTTGTAAAAGCACCTACGTTACCACACTCTTGGATTTTCTCCTGTAGTATCTACATGAGAAAAAACAAGTGTGGTAACGTTTTTTTTAAATAAACATAATAGCTACCAACTAAAAAATAGTAAGTATACCTATGTAGGTATTTATTATAATATTCGAGATTTTCAAATGATATGCGGGTCCGTCGGCTAATCATACTATGAACTCTCAGAGGTCTTGATGTGATAAAACTGGTCACCCATCCATAGATTGACCTGACCGCGGCATGCGCAGTCTAAACTTACAAATCAACTAAACAGCTTAGTTATTAGCCAGAAGCTCCTTTCAGCCTTTACGATAATTACGTAAATAAAATTAATTTAATCCAAATAAATATCCCTACTTAAAACTCTACGACTGAGACCTTACAAATTAAATTAAAACGGCCATTTAATATAATTTATTAATTAAGCCTCAGTAGTTAAATGTTCCTTGGTTTCATTTGATCTTTTTACCTTTTACGTAACTTTCTTCAATCAATGAAGGACCTAAATAAACAGTGTTGTTTACAGTCAAAAGTTATATAATTATGAGTGTTAATATAATTTCATAAAAGTAGGAAGTAGGTTAGGCAGAGGCGTACATACACCCACAGTTCGCCGGTATGTTTTGGTCCCACGGGGGCGAGCATTTTGCCATTAACCGGGCACAGAGAAAAACTCACTAATTCCTAACTCCGAGCTGCTAATGAGAACTTCACAGAAAAACCCAATAACACTTTGCTCAACCTTGGAATAGAACTCATTACCTCTAGCGTAGCAGTCGCGCTCTGGACCATTAGGCTAATGAGGCAGTCATTGACACATTGTTTTTTCTAAGTACTGGGTACCTTTGGGATATATCCAAAGATTAATTTTTCTTAGACCTGAGACTCCTTCATTGTTATCATGCTAATTTTATCCAACTATGGGGCTTTGGCTTCACCAGATACAGCTGAATATCACGTTATTTTTATAACGTGATATTTAGCTGTATCACTCGTCATCTTGGTCACTCGTCATCATGGTTACACTCCATCTGAAATATTGAATATTCCAGATAGATATTATTATTATTTACTAGCTTCTGCCCGCGGCTTCGCCCCCTTGGAATAAAAAGTATCGGGAACGGGATAAAAAGTGTCCGTTTCCTGGTTCTAAGCTACCTCTACACCAATTTTCAGCCAAATCGGTTCAGCCGTTCTTGAGTTATAAATGAAGTAACTAACACGACTTTCTTTTATAAATATAGATTTAATTTTTTTTGAATTTTAATGTATTTTATTTTTATTTTAAAGAGAAATAATGTAAGGAACAGGACTTGTACAAATATACACAAAAAGATACGATGCAAATACTTTATTAATTTAAATAATCTTAAATAATAATTTTCATGCCTCAAAGAGTAAAAAGTATAAAAGTCACAAAGGTTTCAATAATGGATATGAAAGGTCTTTTCAATAAGAATTCTTCTCTATATTTCAAATCTATTCAATCCAATGAAAAGTTCAAGCGCTTTATACGTGAGGGATGTGTGCGGTTATTTCTCGGAAGTATTATATCGACAATAAATGTCGATATTGCATCTCAATGTAGCTTTCATAACAGGATTTATCTAAATCATTACGGTAGATTCATAGGTAACTACTATAAGTCTAGATTTCTTAAGTTTTTTATTTGTTGTCTTGCCTGGAAATTAGTTTATATGTAGAGAAGTTAGCTAGGAAAGCATATTGTTTTTTTTTCCTTATTGTATACCTAGTTCGATATTCAATAGTCAATTTGTAAGGGATAAATAAAAAATCATCAACAAATTTAAATCTCATAAAAAATAGACTATGCAAAAAAGGTTTTTATAAAGTGATAGACTATTTGAACGATAAAAATGCTTGTGATTGAGCTGCTCTGATGAACCGGGCTATTACTATGCTAGTCAGACACTGTGATATAATGACATTATTTTGATTATTGACATTATTTTGTATTGACATTATTTTGATCATTGACATTATTTTGATTATAAAGATTTTCTTGTTATTAGTGAATTGAATTTTGACATTTATGAATTTTATTAATATTTTGTTGTGACATTACAATTTATACTGACATTTATTTTGACATCTAAGTCTATTCTAGTCATTTTTCTTTTGTAAATGTGAGTACCATGTATGTAGGCTTGATTTTATTATACCAGTTTTTATAGTCTGGAGGCTTTGAAAATTTCATACGACCTACACGAATGTCCTACTGATCTGGTATTGTCGTGCGACGGTTCGTTGAGCTCCCTTAAATATGGTTGAGCTACACGATGACTGATGCATGCTTGCCGTCAGTTAGGACTGGTCTACTCAAAGCTGCTATGGTTCTTTCCTCAAAAGGCCATTTCAGACATTGCCCTGCATTGTCCCACTCACATTATTTACATTATTTTATGTCTGGACTTTAAAAGAGACCATGATTCTCTGAGTTTGTTTCAGCGTTTCTTCTCAGAGGTCGTCAGTTAGGAAATGCCGAAGCCATCGAGCTATAAAAAAAAAACATTGACTTGTAAAAGTGTCTCTAATGATCTACTTACAGAAATAAATATAATTTCATCATTTCATTTCTTCAATGTTTTTTTGTTATTAATGGAGTTTATTGACCAAGGAGAATCTAATTTTTAACGTATTTTACCATCACACCTGTATATTCCGAAGGGAGGCAGAGATATCCTACTATCCACACATGAGTCGTCGTTCCTTTCTTTTTTGAAGTATTTACGTTACTCTTAACTGCCTTATTGACCTAGTGGTTCTGAGCGCAACTGCTAGCTAGAGGTCTCGGATTCGATTGCCAGGTCGAGCAGCGTTATTGGGTTTTTGCATTCCCAATTCTCAGTTAATGGCAATAGGCCCCCATCCTTACATGTGCCCTAAATATACCGGCGAACTGTGGGTGTAAATTAGTACGCCTCTGCCTAACCCTTCGGGGAATACATTCGTGATGGTACTTATGTTGTGTTTTCGTTATTCTTTTGATTGCTCTAAAGTATTTGCAAATAAATCATCTCACAAGAAAGCACTATAGTTTTAAAACTTTAAATTTCGATAATAAGCGTAAACAATAGTAGGGGCTGCGACATATTTAAATTTATTGAATTTCAATTAAGCTTTGCGGTATTGGTCGTAAAATCTTAATTGTTTTACGCCAATATTATTAAAGCGTTTAATTACGATGACCGTGTGCTATATTAATACATAATTTAATTAAATAATTTACAGTTTATAACATAATTTCGTTTGCGGTCGTGAGATTTTTGTTTTATTCCACCATTATTATTCATCTTTCTTAGCATGCCGATGGCATTATTAGCCTTATAGCATTATTAGCCTTATCTCCAACCGAGATTTCGATTATTTTAATAAAATTTATCGACACGTTTGGCGTAGGCGCTGGGCGCTCAGCTTCTGCGACACGTGTTGTGGGTTCGATCCCCACACGGAGCAAATATTTGTATGATATACAGGTAGTTGTTCCAGGTCTAGGCGTTTGTGTATGTGAGAATTTGTATTTTTAAACGCACCCACGATTCAGGAGAAAATCCTAGTGTGCAACGTTTTAATTAAATAAAAAAGAAATAAAGAAAATACTTTCCTTTTTCCAGAAGCCGGACATACCCGCTTGGCTTTCATACGCCAGGAGGAGATGAGGAGTGCAACAGTCTCGGGATCCATATTAATAACCAAGTCATTTAAATCAATGTTCGTGATTACTGTTACAGTTTTAAATGTATAAGTACCACAATCAGAGTAAAACTTATCCTTTAACGTGTACGTTACGCCATGTTTAACATAGAGACTCGCGAGTTTGCGTCCTTGACTGATTTAAATTTTTATTTGTAAGTTTATTTTTATTGAATTGTTTATTGGATTTGGTTATTTATGTTTTTTTACATTTAAGAATTCAGGATTAGAATGGTTTATGTAGTATTTTATGTTATTCTATTAAGATATCTATCTAAACAGTTTGCATTCCTCATTCGACTTTATAACTTAAGAGTCATTATGTCATAGCAATTCTAAATAACAATGTACTTTTACGGATCAAATATCATTGTAATGTTATGAATAAAAGCAATTGATAAAATGTAATATTACATTGTTTGTTTTATTGTTGTCGATCTGCGTTAATAACTCCTTAATAAATTGGGCTAGTTATTTATTTATTGATGTACCTTATATATTATGTCGCAGAAGCAAAAGCAGTATGCAAGAATCGTAGCAAGTGGCGGTCTATAGTTTCTTATTATCCCTGTGGGAGAAAGGCATGAATGTGTTTATGTATTTATTTAGTGTTATATTTGGGAAAAAACAAACAGTTACATTCACTTACATTTCTTACTTATAAAGTAATACAAAAAATAATTTAACGTAGGAGAGCCATGCTTAGGCACGAATGGGCGGCCTCGACCGGAGTGATACTACCACGGAGTACCACGGCCTCACATCGCAAACCGGCGTGAAACAACGCTTGCATTGTGTTTCGCCAAGTGAGTGAGGCTACCGGAGGCCCAAACCCTTTTAAAAGGCGGGCAACGCACTTGTGAAACCTTTGGTGTTGCAGGTGTCCAGGGCGGCGGTTCGTCATACATATTTATTTTCCGGAGAGCTGGAATAAAGCCCTTAATAGTTTTTATACACTTACAATAATAGTAATTCACGTAAAAAAGAATAAACAAAATTCTAACAAGTACCTATAAACATAAAGATTACACGCTCGACGGATCAAACAATCGTTTATGTAATTTGGAATATTTGTAAAGAACAAATAAGATTTTGTTGGAAAACAGGAGAAACGGTAATTTGATTGTATAAACAAATGTATACCTACTGGAGGCGTTACATCAAAGAAGGTGATTCCTTTTATGAATCACTACCGTTCGTGATATGTTGAGACACTGCAGTGACGTCACAGACGCGTGCTAGTACATTGCACAAAAAATATCAATGAAAATTTTGGAAATTTTCATTCATTCATGGAAAGTTTCAAACTGTGCGCTGTGCCCAGCGCACAGTTTATATTATTTTAATACACTGCAATGCCAATCTTTTTACACTGTTTAAATTAGAAAAGTTCGATATCTATATGATTATGTTTCCCTACTTACCTTATTATGTTAGTACCTTATTGTGTTAGTAATGAAATTCTGTTGCATAAAGTACGAGAGAGCTCACCTTATCGCGAACGAGTACCTGAGGTGAGACTAAAAGTGTAAATATCTAAAAAGTATTTTAAGAATAATAATTCAGCTCATTATTGTTGCATTTTTGGGATCTTGTTCAAGATCGGTAGTTCGTAGCAGTAGTCCGTGGACTACTGATGCTCCCTAAAAGCACCTGATCCTAAAATTATTTTCTAAATAGATGCCGAGGGGTTGACGGCAACGCGCGATGCGTCTACAACTTATACCTATTACTACCATACAGTTCGTGGCCCATGGAAAGACAAAAAATCTGAGAGGTAAATGGCTCCCCATTAGGTAGGTAACAAAAGGTTAAGAACTTAGGTAGTTACACTGTTTTAGATTGAGAGTTGTTATCAGCAATATTGTACTAATAGTATTGTTTTATCGTGAAAGATACGCTATAGACAATATGCTAGTGATACCACTGGTCTACCGTCGTCGTCGTAAAGATCCACTAATTCGAATTTCATTTTTTGTATTAAAACAATAATTTGTAAATTATTGACATCCAGTGACATCTAGCGGTCTGAATAAAAAAATCTTGTTGGTTTAGGTTCTGTTCCTTAAACAAAACGGTGTTTTGTTTCGCGATCGCTAGATGGCGGTAGGACTATTCCTACCCCCATCTAGCGATCGTTCCTAAGATTTATCCTGTCTGTCTTGTTTAGCTTGGAAGTTAATTTTATTAGGAAGCTATTTATTTATTTACTATAACTTCCTCGTTAATCTTTTTAGTGACCTCAAAAGCGGTTGCTGAGCTTGAAGTCATAGAGGTTTGATTTTTCTAGCAGTGTTAGTGGATCTTTCTATGGAATTTTGCTTTACTGTATTTAGAAACTTCATTAGGAAATTTCCGGTTTTCTGATCAGTTGAGTTCTCTTGTTTAAAAAGACAATTGAAAACAATTCATCCAAGATATTTTTATTACTACAAGTGCCTAGGTAATATAAACAAATCTAATTTAAATTATAAAACCCAGGTAATCAAAAAACAAATTATTTAATATTATTTTATTTATTCGTTCCTATTAACTAATCTGTTTCAGTACATCGAGGTATAATTACTTAATGAATGACTAGTTTATTCTTTAAGCACAAACATTTAAAACTAGGTATAATCTTATACCATCGGAATGAGATCTTTTTTATTCATAATATCGAAAAAATTGACGTTTATCCACCGCGCAAGCACCTATTTATCATACAACCTTACATTTATACATTTAAATCGTGCTTAGGTAACTTTAAGCCCCCTGACTCATCAAATTTTGATCTCTTTGAAAATATTGGCGAGGTTTTGAAAAGGGATTTGAACGTAGCCATTAGACGAGTTATCTTGAATATTTGCGGAGAAATTAATTAAGCGGAGCTTGAATTGCCTACAAAAACAATACCATAATAAATCGTAATTCAAAGAATATTTTATCAAATTGTGTTTCTATTAGTTAATCTAGGTTCCTACTGTACCATTTCGTCTACTACTACTTCACTGCTAATAAACAACAGAAAAACGTTCCAAACTTGATAAAATTATGAAGAATTGCATTTGCTTACATTTATTTCCAGTGAAGTATTTTGGATGAAATGGTAGAGCAGGAACAAGAGAAGAGACGAGCAGAAAGAATGATTAAAAGATTAACGATATCGGAATCCATATAATACTAAACTTACACTTTGATTAAATTTTGTTTGAATTACGATTTATTCGGTATTACGTTTGTATTGGAAATTCAGTCCGCCGGACTCTTAAGGCTTATCTTTGTTAACCGTCAAAACATTGTCAATTTAAGCAATCATTGAATTGATAGCCACAAAAAAGGACATCAATTCACAATCCTGGTCTTGATAGGCTTACCTTTCAAGACGAGTAAAGTATGTGGATCATTCTAGCTTTATCGCCAAAACATGAGCAAGGGGCAGACCTGTACAATGTAATTCTAATGAGAAACAGCAGGGTCGCATATGGGATGCATCGGTGCAACGCCTGCAATAATTTTCTTAAGACACAATAAAAAAAGCTATATAAGAAATATTATTATGTACATTTTAAGGGTCATTTTGTATATCAATCGAAAATGAGATTAAATATTTTAGTTATATTTATCAATGATAGCAGATTAATACAGGTTTTGAAAGGGCCAATGACAATAAAATAAATTATCGTTCAAGTGAAGATTATGAGATTAGTAGGTAGGTAAGTATTATATTCTGCAATACAGCCGAATATAGTATTGACTTTATAATTTAAAAACAGGAGGTTATTTCTATATAAATTCTTAGGTAAGATCGGTACATGCATACAATCATACAAAACTGAGATCTAGAATACTAGAGGAATAAATATTGGACTGTGATTAAATAACTTGTATAATTCAATAGCTAGTGAGCCAATTTTACTAGTCGTTTCTTCATACAAAATATTATTGATAAAAGCGCCATCTACGAATTGCTGCGAAAATTTACTTTAATCTTGAATTTTTGGGTATAATAAATTTCCAAGAGATGTCGCTAGAGAGAAAAGCCTGTGGCCAAAACACAAATAAACAGAAGGATTTCATTCAAGTTATTGATTCACAATACCTAGACACAACATAAAAACATCTAGACAGCTACTAGAACTACGTTTTACATACAATAGATACAGAAGACGATAGACGGATGGAAATTCTGGGGCATTAGCATTACAATTACATATCTAATTACTAGTACACTATTTATACTAGGGGGTAAACGATTAATTTGGCAATTAGAGAATCTATTTACATTACATTAGAGAGAAATTAGGTATAAGAGGGCTACTATTACAACCATGGAAATATCGAGTAGTTAAAATAGGTACAAATAAAAATACATTCACTCCAATGTCATTCTTTGATAATAAAATCACTATTGCTCTTATATTCACAGACAATAAATTGCGAATACTTTGAAACAAAATGATTCCTCACATTATATTTCCATTTTGACAAGAATAAATGTGGTTTTGAAAGAAGAAACTTTTTGAAGAAGAAATTTTTATTAGAGAGCATTTTAGAGCTTAGATTAGCCCTTCATTTGATATTAAAACAATTTGGGAATTCCTGACACTATAGGACCTTCTCACGAAGATAGAATTTTCTGGAGTTACAGTTCCTATGAAACATAAACACATTCAACTTAGTCGCCCAAATGTACACTAAGCACAGCATATCTAGCTCTCCTAATAAAGTTAAGGTAGCATCTAATTTGAAGCAGTAAATGAACTAATAAAGATGGACTGAGTATAACAAATTTTATTCTAATGTTTATATTTCACTCGTTACTAGAAAGCCGATAATTGTATCGGCTATATATCTCCTATTTGAGAAAAAAAACTTGCCTTTGAGCAAAGACGATACAGATATAATAGAAGTCATAGGTCACAGCGCTTTACTTAGTCAATAATTTTAGCTTAATTTAATATTTACAGCACATTCAATCGTACACATCATTCAGGTAAGTGCATTACATTCTAACAATCAACAATAAAATGTGCTTTAGGAATCGTGTTCGTGGCTATCAACAATTTGATTTTAGACTTAAGTAATGAGGTTTGACAGAGAGTGCTTAAAGTTAAAAATAATATAACATCCAATTTAGCAGAAGTAACGGATTCTGACCATTTCATGCCTAGAACTAGAACAGGTTAAGCTGTCGGTCCCGGTTATCATACGAACACCAGTGACAATTATTTGGTCAGAAGATCGAAAAGCTCAAAGTCTCTAGGTATTGGAATATGGAGGTCTGATAGTTTGTCATTTCGTGTAAAACATTGATATTCACAAAGTTGGGATGATGATTGAAGATGTTTATTACATTATATTAGCTTTAACAAATCTTACAGCATATTAAAAAATAAATAAACAGAAAAAGTTCTCTCAACTCTCAGATAATGTTTTCATTTGAAATCATGCACTTTCCGCGAAACCTACTACTGAAATTAATTACAGGTATTTCAATTGGCATACTGTGTTACAAAAATATTTATAGTGAAGTCTTTATATCTTACACATTATATAACAATAGAGTTTATAATGACCGGTTATCATCTACATTAGATGTGTTATGCCCTAAAATATTTAGTCTATTATGAACATGTAGTTTCTCCTCTATTTTCGAAGGATCATTATCAGAGCCTTCCTTGAGAAGCTCCCATAGATTATTTTTGTCTAATATTTCATAGCCACCTTTATTTTCTGGAGCGATATCATATTTGAGAGCATCCGATAAAGTTTTTGATGTCTCAGATATTGGTGTTGGCGGTATTTTATGTATCTCTTTGTTTATCGACTTCATTGTCTTTGTATTATATTTATGGGGCGTCGGTAACTTTTTCCTTGTCTTGTTAATTATACCAGAGTCCATATCTTCGCTTTTGTTCTGTTTTGAATCATTATGAACCGTGTGAATTATGGGTTTCTTTATTTGAGTAATTGATTTTGGTTTCTTTGTTCTATAATGTATTGATTTGATATTGTTGTTGGTGATCGCTGTGATTGTATGTGGCACAACAGTTTCTGGATGAAGGAAATAAACTGGCTTAATAGTTTTCGTTGGGCTAGCTGTAGTTAAATCATTGTGCGTTACAGAAATGTGCGTTGTTTGAGTCTCCACAATAGTATTATATTTTTTATCTTTTGAATTTAACACTGAATTATTGTTAATGCTTTGACTTTGTTTGTCAACATTTTTTACTGAAACAGTTTTTACAGTATCTGTTTTCTCAAGGACAATTTTGTGTGTTGATTTCTTAATTTCCATAAGTGTTACTGGGGATGTTTCGATAGGAATATAATTTTTCTCCGAAATGATTTCTTTTTCTTCTGTAGTGGTTATAGATTTTGCAGTGGTTGTGGTACTAATATTAGCTTGTTCTTTTACCTTCAAAAATAACTTTTCATGCTTTTCCCCATACGTAGCCTTTAAAGTACCTTTCCTTCTAGGCAATGGCTTTTTCTTAATTTCTTCCTTCTTTGGTATCTTAGTTAAAGCAAACTTTGGAACAATTAGTTCCCCATTCATTTTTGCTACTAAAAGTCCTACATTATTATTAACATCTTGACTTTTACTCATGTTAATATAAGTTACCGTTGGAATAATTATCGGATTGACAATGCTTTCGATATTGACTGTAGTAAGACCTGAAATCGTTTCATCGACTTTTGTAGTTTCTTGTATAGCTACAGCTGTGGTTGTACTAGATGAAGTACTAACTTCAGTAGGCATTGTATCATTTTTTATTGAGGAGTTTCCTGTAGTCACAGTAGTAGTTTCTGTTACAGTATTGCTTGCTGTACTGTCTGTTGTGCTTTCAGAATTTTCATCATAATTCTTTCTAAATTCGTAATCTCTGCTGCAAATGCGTCCACATTCACATATGTTATCAACGCTCGTACTTGTTTTGATACTTGCTAGTTCAGTTTTGTCAAACCATGTAATGAAATCATCGTCAGTGATTCCACGAAGCAATGGGCTACCGGGTCTTGCATGGAAGAATGTTTCGACAGCTAGATCTGGTCTCGTTGAGGGGTAGATCTTGGCGAATGCTGGCCGTAAGCTGGTGATGACAAATTTGGAGCGCACTTCATAAGTCACACAGACAGGACAGGTAGAGCTAATCTGTAAAGGGTAATAATTATTAAATTTAATTATAATATTGTAGTACCCGAGACATATAATTAAAGGGTTTTAATACTTACATTAGCAAAAACGAACCACACAGATTCTCCTCGTGATCCATAGTGTAAGTCAGCAAAAGTGGCGCCATCAAGTACAACAGGGTTGACCGAATGCAGTTCATAGCCAGAAAACAGCGACGATTCTAGCCGAAGAATACCTGAACGCTCCTTGCCTTTCCATCTGAAAATAATTAAAAATTTATTAACTTGCACCAACTTCTTAACTGTGTTTAAATTGTATTTAAACATATTTTAGATGTTGGTGCAAGTGCCCCATAGGGTACGAAGATACGAAGGCGACAGCCAGTCTTCGTATCTTGTATTAATTTTTTTTCATATTTATCTGATTCGTGTCAATATTTTTAAGCCGAAATAATCGACATCGGTTACAGTTATCAACGTTGATCAAGCAACGAAGCGATGAAACGTAATAACAGTAACAGTTCAGTTCTGGAGCTTTAAAGGATAAGGCATTTCAAATTATACAAGGGCCTTAAACTTACTTGAAGCACGTTTTTATGATCAGGGTAGGAAGATTGCCTTGCAAGTCTTCAATGGTACTCCTCTCAGGACGAATCTCCTCAATAATAGCTGCTTGGATATTTAGCAAAGCGTTTTCGGGCTTTGGTGTGTATGTAGAGTACGTTATTGTGCCCTGAAAATTAAGAGGAATATGTTATTATAACATAACATACCATCACGCCCGTATTCCCCGAAGGGTTAGGCAGAGGCGTACTAATGTACACCCACAGTTCACCGGTATGTTTAGGTCCCATGTAATAGGGGGCGAACCTATTGCCATTAACCGGGCACAAATTCCTAACTCTGAGCTACTACTGGGAATTTCATAGAAAAACCCAATAACACTTTGTTCGACCTGGGAATCGAACCCAGGACCTCTAGCGTAGCAGTCGCGCTCAGGACTGCTTGGCTAATGAGGCAGTAACTATTATAATAACATATTAGTATATGTTATTATAATAGTTATGAATTCTGTTGGATGATATTCTGAAGGAGGCTAAGCTAGTAAAATATTTTTCTTTAAGGGAACCAAGATAATTTATAACCAAGACTTTCGATAAAAAAATACATATTGGTAGTATCAACCTGTATATTGGTATATATTAGCCAACAAACACATTCACATTATTGTCTAAAGGTGTGAAAAGTCTGCAATAATTATTACCTGTACAGTAGCACATCCAGCGCCCGTCGCATAAACAAACACCTTTGTAGGCAGTCCTGGCAGTTGAAGTGGTCGCGGTGGAGTGCGCGCGCGCAGCTCTAACGTGTCAGTCAGTTCCATGCCGGCTGTTGCTAGAGATACTGTAAGTGCTCGGTGTCTGAAAAGCCAAATTAATGTTACTGTATAAAAACGATTTAAGCATAACAAAAAACAATAAATAATTGTGTTATAATGACGATCTTTAGCTTGTAGCGGTCCAGAGCCTAACCTCTTTATTATTGTAAGAAGATCTGAGCTTAGTAGTGAGACTGTAATTAGTTGATGATAAAGTTGTAGCTCACAGGTGAAGTACTGGGAGACTAGAAATTGAATAAATTGTGAATGATGATAACTGATATTTTTTTATGTAAATAGAACCTAATCTAGTTATATTGCCACATATTTGAAATACCTTTCTCATCCATAAATTTCATATAATTATTTAACCTTAATCCTTACGAGCTAGTTTTACGATCAAATAACTATCACATTAATAAATTACAAAAAATATTTAAATATTTAACCTTAGTCACCTACTCATTACAAAGTTGCTATCTAAAGTAATAAAATGTTTCTTAGAGAAGTGCTAAATTCATCTAATCGTTGTATATTAGTTAAGCTTTAGTCACGCATGGTTGACTTTTACGAGGCGTTTTATGACTTAGGTTTGGCGAACCAAGCCGAGATAACAGAATCTCCCCTCTCAACGAACAAACACTTTTCTAGTATAAAAGACATTGCATCATAGAACACCATCATTCCCAGTAGCGCCGTTGATTAGTCTACAGTATTTGTAACTAGTTTAAGTTGGAAGTTGAATGTAGAGTTGCAACCATAATCAAAGTCTACACTTATTCCGTGAATCCTCGACCCGCTTGACCACGACTAAAACTTAACTGGCGCAGTCGGTAGGATTTTTCGCGTCGATTCGCTAGTAATGCGTTCTCGCGAGAAGAACAGCCGTTCTGAAGAATTCATCGGTATAAGTTCCCGTGAAGAATTGCAACCGCATCTACAACCATCTACGAGTCTGCGGGTGTGAGTTTCCAGACAGACGAACTCCACATCGGGACCAGAGGGCTTCTCAACGCACAGCAGTTCCAGTAACATAGACACCCGAAATTGGCACCTGGGAATCGGTAGGAGAAATTTAAATCTCCTCCCTTAACAGTCTTCATGGACAACCCACAGCCTTCTGAAAAGTGGCTGGAGCTTTCTTTAAACCGAATGGTATTCTTAAAAATTCGTAATGTCCGAACTGAGTGTTAAATGTGGTCTTAGGTCTGTCTTCCTAATTATTTTCTATTTGGTGGTAGCCACTGACCAAATCTAACGTCGTAAAATATGAACTATCACCTAATTTATCGAATAGATCGGCTATGTTCGGCAAGGGGTGCTGGTCGTCACACCTGAACTCATTTAATTTTCTGTAATCTACTACCATTCTAAATTTTTGTTCTCCCTAAGCATCAAATTTTTGGCAAATAACTAGGTTGAATAATATTATCTTTAATTATTTAACTGCGATACTCGACTTTTAATTTCCTCATTTTACGATGGGGGCTGACAATAAACTTTAACATAAATCGGAAGTCTGATTCGTTCGAATACAATGCTTTACTTCGTTACCGAAGGAAAGCTATATTTCTTCACAATAAAATAAGTCTTTGTACTCTAAACATAAATTATAAATTTTCAAACTTTCCTCGTCATTTATAAATGATTGAGTTTTTCCGAAAGATTATTTTCCAAGAGGTTATCTAAGTTAAATGATTTATTACGCAACAGTTGTTACGGTTTTTATACCGGATAACTCTGTTGCCGTTATTGTAAAAGTAAAATTAGGCTCGGTAGCGTTTTGTACACTGGGCATTCTTACGCCTGCTACAAATTCCTGGTATTCGATAACCTTCTAACCGTTAAAAAGGTCGGTTGGTATTTTAACATTCGTTTCGCTTCTTGGTGACAACTCAATAACTGTTTGAAAATAATTTAGTTGACGTTGGAAATGAATGGGTATGATGGCTTGTTCAGTTAATAATTGTGCCTTCTTTAAATTAATTATCGCTTTTAATTCAAATATAATATCATTTCCAATTAAACCACCATAACTATTTCCTAAATCAAACATATAAAATTTACATTTCTTATCGATATTAAAGACGTCAAATAAATTTATTATGACTGCGCCATTATGCGCATAATGCCATATGCATTGTGAGTACTGACTTTAAATAATTCAGCTTCTTTATTTTTAGAGAAATATTTTTCTACCAATTTACTAACTTAAAATGATCTTGTACTTCCCGTGTCTATCACAATTTTCGCGTTTATATCGGGTGCAAATATAATTGGTAATTCCGCTGGTGAAATAAAATGTGTGCACACGTAGTTCAGGCCTCTATGTGAAAATCCGGCGCATTTGGATTATCCATATTATTATAGTCGTCATTTGTTTGCATTTTGCACCTGTGAGTTTATTAACGCGGCTACTGTTAGAGTCGTAAAAATTTAAGTTCAAGGGCCGTGATTCATTTTGAGGTCACGGTGACGTAGCATTGTTGTTATTATAACGCGACATGTGATTATTAAAATTAGGTCTTTAATGCGAGTTTATTGGCCTTGAATTATTTTGTTCGTTTCGATTACACAAATTAAAGTTGTTATTATGAGGTTGTAAAAGTTTGAGTTTCTGAAGTTAGAATTAGAATGAGAGTTAGGATGATAATTTCTTTTATTAAAGTTTGAATTTGTATTCGGTTTATGCTTTAATTTAATTTGCAATTGGAAGTTCTCCTCCTCCAGAACTATTTCCAAAGCTTCTTCTTACGTTTCTACGTTATGAATTCTCACTAATCTAGCCTTATCTTCGATATTTTTTACATGAAAAAATTAAAGGCAGTTTTGTTAAAAATTTACGTTTTATTTTCGCGAATGCCTTCAATATCGATTTTATTAATCTTAGCGAAAAGATTACTCCTTATTGATTGTGATCTATGACAAAATTGTAAATAGCGCTAGTTTGGTTTAATCCTAGCTGTCTCAAGTTTTATCGCTATGCATTTCTCACTGCGCGGATCTCCGAAATGTTGGTTAATTATTTTTTTAAAGTCTTCATCAGTTTTTAAAGTATTACATTGCATATTGTATGGATCCTGCAGAATATAATGTATGATAATTAATAATTACTTGATAATGTTTAAGGTATGATGTTTTTTAATCTAAGCAATTTTATGTGTTCAATTATATTATTATTATTCTCATTTATTATTTTAACTTACTTATTAAATACATTTTTAAATATTTTTATAAAAAAATTTAAAACATTTAAAAATATAAAAAATAGTAGCCCACCGGTATCGGGAGCAGGGTCCAAGCTACCGGTGGTCAGGGCCCCAGAGAAAGGAACCTCCTAACAATGCGAGCCGTGTCCAGAAGCACTGCCTTCTGCATCAAGCCCTTGATCCAGCCATCCAATGAGAGCCTCCTCAGGTGTTGGTCGAGGCTCTTGGCTATTAAGCCATTGGCTGACACAACGATTGGAACAATGATCGCTGAATCCACCTCCCACATGTCAACAACCTCGTGTGCCAAATCTAGATACTTTATTTCTTTTTCTTTTTCGGCTCTCACGAGGTTCTCGTCATGCGGGACGGTGATGTCAACAATCACTGCTCGACGCCCTAAGCGATCTATCACCACGATATCGGGCTTATTTGCAAGAATAGTCCTATCAGTGATGATAGATCGGTCCCAATACAATGTAGTATGACCATTTTCGAGAACTGGGTCGGGCACATACTTGTAGTACGGTACCTCCGATTCCACAAGATTGTATCTCAAGGCAAGTTGCTGATGGATAATCCTGGCTACCAGGTTATGTCTGTGCAAGTACTCGCCGTTAGCTAGACGCGAACAACCAGAGATAATATGTCGGATAGATTCTCCCGGACGGTGGCATGCCCGACATATGTCAACCGTACCATCCTTCACGATATATTTTCGGTAGTTGTTCGTCATCATAACTTCGTCCATAATTGCACAAACAAACCCTTCGGTTTCTCCAAATAGATCCCCGAAGCGTAACCAGGAAACGGACGCTAAGAAATCTACACCAGGCTCATGGAGAGCCCGGTAATAGCGTCCGTGTAGCTCTTTACCTTGCCATACATTCCTACGATCGTCCGTACTAAGTACTACGGGTTTGCGCCAGTTCTCTTTAGCCATGGAGAGAGGGGTAAGCCCATTGTCCACTGCAACCACATCTCGAAGCATCCCCATTTCTGATTTTAAAAAATACTCCCTGAGGCTACACACCTCGCGGTTGTGAAGGTTTTTGGCATTTAAAAATCCTCTACCCCCACATTTCCGCGAGATGTATAACCTCATTACTGAGGAGCGTGGGTGATGCATTCGATATGCGGTTAGCAGTGTACGGACCTTCCTATCCAAGGCATCAAGTTCAGTCTGAGTCCACTTGAGTACGCCGAAGGAGTACATCAATACTGGCATGACCCAACCGTTGAAAGAACGCACCTTGTTTCCGCCTGACAGAAGACTTTTTAAGACTTTTGTCAGACGTCCGAAGAAGCGCTCCTGCAACGATTGTTTCATGTCAGCCCCATTGATGCCTAGAGCCTCCGACATACCCAAGTACCTGTAAGTCTCCGTTGAGGCGAGAGATCTAAGTTGAGTGGAATCCGAGAGTTGAATTCCCTCAGATTCCACAATCCCTCCTCGCTTTACATGCATGACAGCACATTTCTCCACACCAAATTCCATTCTGATGGAGTTACTAAAGTTTTCCGTTATCTTAAGCAACTCCATCAGGTGCAAATCAGAGGGAGCAAAGAGCTTTAGGTCATCCATGTAAAGTAGGTGGGATATTACTTGACCGCCCCGCCTCAATCGGTAACCCAGCCCCGAATCCTCCAGTAAAGTACTGAGAGGATTCAAGGCTAAGCAGAACCATAAAGGACTCAGGCTGTCTCCCTGGAATATACCACGCTCAATCCTAATTGGTTCACCGATTCTTTGAATCTGTCGGCATCCTGGATAATGAAGGACTGTCCTCCATTGCCCCATACACGACTGCAGGAAGGTGCGAAGTGTAACATCTATCTTATATAGCTCTAGCACCCTCATGAGCCATGTATGTGGCACGGAATCATAGGCCTTCTTGTAATCTATCCAGCATGTCGACAGATTCTTTCGGAATCGGCGAACCTGTTGGCTGATGGTCATATCTATGAGAAGCAGCTCCTTAGTACCACGGGACCCGTTCTTACATCCATTTTGAGACGCAGACATAATTAAGCTTTCATCAATATGGTTACAAATTTTTGCTCTCAAAATAGATGTAAGAAGTTTATAGACCGTCGGTAAGCAGGTGATGGGTCTATAATTTTTAGGTTCCGCAGTACTACCAGATTTGTGGAGTAGATGGGTGACTCCAGTAGTTAAAAATTGTGGTAACGTCCCACTTTCTAAAGATGACTGGAATTGAGATGCCAAGCGAACGTGAGAACTACGTAGCCATTTTAGCCAAAAATGGCTACGTTGAATAAATTGGCATCTTTATTATTATAATTAATAAAGTATATGAGGAACATTAATATATTGTTTTGAATAACATGTTACTACTATACCTACGATTTGTATTGTGGTGAGAAATAAATAAATATATTATTATTATTGTCCTAATGAAATCACCACGTTAAGTGATGGCCTGAAACACAGGTTTTTATAAACCTAGATCAGGCAGGTCGCTACATACCTCTGGACCTTCGAATATTTTTATCTGCACCTATTATAAATATTGAGGTACTTTAGTTTTAGTTATTATTAAAGACACTAATTATGTATACTGTTAAATTGTAATATTGATGAAATGTACAATCGACAAACTTGGCGGTGAACCACCCTTAAGGCTAAAATCGCTTGCACCGAGCGCGCGGGCGTGCCATGCGTTATCACCCGTTCTCCTCACCCCGCCGTCGATATGCCCTTGAGCTTTATGCGCGTTACTTGATACTTTGAATTTCTATTAAATCGTATGATGAGTTTTCGCATTTTCAAGTATCCTAATAGGCTG
This sequence comes from Acronicta leporina, assembly GCA_947256265.1. Taxonomy (NCBI): domain Eukaryota; kingdom Metazoa; phylum Arthropoda; class Insecta; order Lepidoptera; family Noctuidae; genus Acronicta; species Acronicta leporina. The sequence continues at coordinate 3,453,362 of OX366523.1, forward strand.
AAGTATCGAGAGTCGTTCAAAGGAATTTTTTAGAAAATGATTGACCGCCAAGTTTCGCTACTGTACACCTTTTTGTAACACCTTTTTGATTAGTCAACAGTACTTGTAATTAGTTTAAGTTGAAACTGAAATATAGAGTTGCAACCATAATCGAAGTTTACACTTATTCCGTGATTCCTCGACCGCTAGACCGCGATTAAACCTTAACTATATTTATTGAGATATTTGGAATATATTTTTATTATGTGCAGAGAGAATAATGTTTATGTAAAAGGTGTAATAAACATAGCAATATTGTACCTGTCATGAGCCAACGCAGCGTATTGTGCCGCAGCCTTGGTGGCACTATAAGCTAGACTTGGATGTCGTTGCAGAGTCGAAGCACGGTAGTACAAGAATCGGGCGGCCGCTTCTCCTTCAGCGAGAGCGCCGCGTGCGCACGCCGCGAGCAAGACCCGTACCCCGGCTACGTATTGTTCCATTGTTACAGCTTCTGTAAAATCAACGAAGGAAAGTATTATATTTCAAAATCAACACATTTTATTACTGAAAATTCATTTAAAGTAGATCTAGACTGCCTCATTATCCTAGTGGTCCTGAGTGCGACTGCTACGCTAGAGGTCTTGGGTTCGATTCCTAGGTCGAGCAAAGTGTTATTGGGTTTTTCTGTGAAATTCTCAGTAGCAGCTCGGATTTTGGAATTTGTGCCCGGTTAATAGCAAATTAGCAATAGGCTCGCCCCCTATTACATGGGACCTAAACATACCGGCGAACTGTGGGTGTAAATTAGTACGCCTAACCCTTTGTGGGAATACAGGTGTGATGGTATGTTATGTTAGTCTTCATTTCGTTTCACTTTTGTTTTCTTACCGTAGGATGTGGTCTTTATATTCCTAGACGTTTCTTCCAAAAGCCAGTCAGCAGCATCTTTCCTTGGTGCTGGCCATCCGAATTCCCCTTCTTCTGTTGTTGATGCATTTCTCAAGATCACAAGAGCTTCTGGCACTATAGGACTCCTGAAAAACAGCAAAAACGGTTAAAGTTAAATTTAACGATATCAGGTGTTTCTTATCTGCGATTTTACACAGATGGGGATGATTTTAAACTTGTTTTTAAAATATTTTTGGTGCTGTGACTGTTTTGGGGAAATAGAGGCAGCGTAATTTATTAATACAATTTTATAACTAAACCTAATATCAGTGATTCAAGTTCAGATGCAAGAAGGAAAAGCATTAAAATCAATATTACAATGAATACCTTGCAAGAACCAATGCTAGGACAGTTGCAGCAAGAGCAGCCGGTGAAGTTAAATTATGTATGTTATGCTCCAAGTAATTCTGAGATTTCTTTGCTACATCTGCATCAATCTGTAAATCATCAAATACAATATTATTAAAACCTCCTTATTAAAACTGCTATGTGCTATTTACTTATATTACGATTTCGTACCTGATTCTCTACACCAACTTCAAGCAAAGCCACTAAAGTTTCTGCCGTCACTTCAACTCTTCTCTCCCAATCAATTTCTTCTTGAGTCATATTACCATCTTTATCATAATAGTAGTATTCATTGACATCAACTTCTTTTGTTGTACCGTTCGATTGTTTTAGATCTACAGGATAGTAATCCACTTCTTTATCTGCTGCCAGAGGTGTAAAAGATCCATCTGGATTTTGTCGCGTTTGTATCCATTTTTTGATAGCTTGAAGTAGATCTGGATCAACTGGATAGTATGATTGGATTTTCGTCAAGATTTCTAGTATTTTAATTGTTGATAAGTGGCTGCTCATTCCTGGGTGATCACTGAATGAGTTATCACTTTTACGGAAAGACAGCAAAACTTGTACCTAAAATAAAAATATATACTAGGTTACAGATTCATATTTCAAATAAGTAAGTTTTTTTTTAAAAACCACTTACAATATCTTTACAGGATATCCCAATACGATATTATAAGCTAACCTTAAATCTATTGCAAAATATACACAATATAGGTCATATTTCAGTATTACAAGTGACTAACTTTTCTGCTATTTCCGTGAATTTCGACTGGGTACAGTAAAATATATCAACAAGCTGAGCTATTGAATTAATAAGCCGTATGGCGCGCGATAGAGGTGCCTATTTGAGCATGTTAGTCCTCGAAACCGGCACTCTGAGCGCGTCGGGGTGGCGGCGCGCGCTCACATAGCCCGTAGGGCTAGTAAAGTCAATTATGTCATAATTTACCTGCTCCGGCAATTTTCGTAAAATCCTTTCTCTTTCAGCATCGTCGACCAAATGCGGGATATGTTCTAATGCCAACAGTGGTGCCAAACTGGCCGAGGCGGCCGACAATTGGGAGTCTCTCCAAACCTCAGCCCACTGGTCGGTAGAATCCGTTTGAAGACTATACAGTGGAAGATGTAGACCACCAGATACGAGGAGTGTCCCGCTTGCAGATCCAGGAACTACGCCATGGGGTAAACCAAGTTCCAATACCTGGGAGAACCCTGCTTCTTCATTAAAATTCCAAATCCTGAAATGGATACGAAGGTAAACTGAAACTGGCAGCAAAAATGGAGCTAATGTGCAAAATACTAATTATGTACCTATTTAAATTAGAGAAAATTATTTTTACAAAACATTTTTGTTCTTTGAATGAGACACATATTTATAAGTTAAATAAATTTGTTCACCTGAAATCGGCCTTATCGCCCCAAAGCGCACTGAAGCCGACAAACTTGATTCTCATATCAGGAGCTAATGGCCAAACCAAGAGCCTTCTCTCCGAAGGCGCAGCACCTCTTCCAACAGACAGTCGACCTCCCTCCCACCATACCCACCACGCACACCATGAGTCCGCGCCAGAGCAGTCTTCGTCGCTTTCCGTTTGTTCTGCACTTGCTAGATGGACGTCGTAACCTGAAACGAATTTAGTGTTCTCTTAAGTGTTATGGAATCTATTACGTAGAATACCAAAAACTTAAAATAATCTTTTGCTTTTTGCAGGGTTTCTAGGTCACTAAGCTATAATTTTAGTGTATTATTATTTTCATATCATAGGATAGTCTAGCAAACTATGTATTATTAAGCTATGTATTTTCAGACTATGACAATGGTCTAAAACTCTAGATAGACAATCATAGCCAGAAAAACTTTTGTCAATATTAGGACTAAATTGTTATAACATATCCTAATTACATTATAATCTACGTACCATGCTTTCCTTTTGCAATCCAGACCCTGGTTCTTTCAAACACAACTCGGTACATATCATCCGAAGGTTCTCGTATAGCTGAGAGAGCGACATGAGCTGCTCCTTGAGCTCGCAGCTCTAGTACTAATCCTGCTCTGTTCCTTGGAGCTGCCACCCACTGCCACTCCCAGGAGCCTCTTGAAGATACTGCTAAGTGTTCTAGAATGAAAACAAATTGTTTGCCATTATTTTGTTGAACTTTAGCTATCAAAGCATGAAGGAAGTCAAAAGTTAGGAAGGAAAATGTTAACTTACCATTGGCACAGAAGTATGCGCTCTGCGTGTCAGTCCTGTGTAAACCTTCGGGCAGGACCAGTACGCTTGCAGATCTGATCACAGATCCTACCAAAGTTTCGTTGTTGAACGAGGTGTAAGATACTGAGCAGTTATCGGCACTGTACCCCGTTACTTCCACTGTTCAAGGAGAAATATTATATTGTAATCCATATTCAAATAATATGTTTTATGTTTTAATATCACGTGTCAAAACAAGACAAAATTATAATTATAGAACTAAGAAGTTTATAAGACGTTGAATATTTATATGTTCGATGTTTTTATGATATTCGATTTTATTCATTTTGACCATTGAGTGTTTAGCATTCAGTTATTGAAATGATGTGACTAGGTGCTACAGTAATATTGTGGAGGTATTGCTAGACACACAATGTGGCAAACTAAAAGCTTAAGATACCAGATTCTTTGTCTAAGAATTAGTAAATCAAGCGTCAGTTTATTAGAAACGCATACAAATGTGTAATATTCTACTAAAACTTTTATACATCGACTAGCAAAAGTGCCTCTAAAATATCTATTGCAAAAATGAATATCATAACAATACGTTAGATATTACCTATCAAGTCAATTGAAACAAAGTTTTGTTTAATTAACACCAAATACTGTCATCAAGTGACCATTGCTCACACAACTTATTTTTGCATATATTAAGCTATATATTTCCTTAATTACCAAGGAAATATATAGCTTTTTCATACATTATGGCAACCACTCAAAAGCAATAAAAGAATATGACATTTATGTCATTGACGTGTCGCTATAAATCGGTGCCATAATAATTTAGGATGACATAAAATAATGTTATCTTCCAAAATCCCATTGAATCGCGCACACGACGCAGCATTTTTATATCTATTCTTTATGGCTATGACCGTAAGAGAAATATAGGTAGTAGTCCAGAACAAGAGATGATGCGAGAGAGAACAGTGGTAGGAGAATCGAAAGCGCAAAAGCAGCTATCTGATTTAGTAATCACGAATTTTATAAAGCATTGTAGCATTTCAACACGGAAGTTCAATTTACATAAGGTAAGATTTACAGATTATTCTTAATTTAAATACAAATTTAACATATCGATGCTTGATTTTATATTTATAATCATTTTAAAATAAGGCTCCAATTATAAGAACATCTTTTTTCTAAGCAACTTACAATTTGCTTTTTTTCCAAGCATTGGTGAGTAATGTAGAAACAATTGAACCAATTTTATTTGAAATTTCTAAACTTAGACCACCATAAAGGATCGCAAATACCTATAGCATACAATCGTATTGGAAAGGTAATAGAATTTGCTACGTTTATTGCTAGCACCATACGAGGAAACACTTGGAAAGCAATTGAAATACAATGAGTGTCATTTTATTGTTGGAGGGATCGGAGTTAAGCGTGGCTTGAATAGTGCATCTTGTGATAATAGTAAAAGTTTTGATTTCGGAAATATGTTTGATAGATTTGTTGGTTCGATGCCAATAACGGGGGAAGCTGAATGGAATATAATTTCGTTTGCTCTAAAACTTCAACTATCACTACTATAATAACTACCACCCTCTTCAGAGTTATGACTAGAAGTAGCTCGATAATTTTAGGTACTAATAATAATACTGTTCCTAAAATTAATATAGTGTTGGGATCTATATTAAATCATATTTGAAATTAAATCATTATATGGATTTCTATAGTATAAGGTTAACAATACAATAATATACGATTACTTTCAAAAACAAACAATGTGTATTTAAAGACAACCTATCTATTTCGATATATTTCGTTGCAATTATATATTCCGTACACGTACGATTATACAGATTGTCTTTTTAATATGGCCCTTTGTATCCATTGTACACTCTCTGTTTCAACTCATTATCTTCAAGAGACAACTTATTAGCAAAGGCTGGCTGCTATTGTCTCAATTGCTAATTTAACCCGACATACACGGCTTTGTGGCGTCGACTCCAATTTAAATGTTTATTGAAACAGTGGCGTGAATTGGAATAGACAAAGATAATGTTTCACTAATCGTCCAATTTGAATAGACAATTCATGTTTCATCACTAGAAAGGGATTAAAGGCTGGGTCGCACAGAGTGTGCAGAGAGCGTGCGAGACCGATATAGAATACTAACACTTATAAACTGTTTGCATGATGAAAAAGCTACCATGGAAATTGTACCAAACTGGAGGGCACTGAATCACGTATCGCGATGAAAAATACGTTAGAAAATAATTGAGGATGCGTAAATGCGCATTATAAAATTAATTAAACATTTAGAACTGCCTCGTTAGTCTAGTGGTTTCAAGTGCGACCGCTACGCTTGAGGTCTTGGGTTCGATTCCCAGGTCGGGCAAAGTGTTATTGGGTTTTTCTATGACATTCTCAGTAGCAGCTCGGAGTTTGGAATTTGTGCCCGGTTAACGGCAATAGGCTCGCCCCCTATTACATGGGACCTAAACATACCGGCGAACTGTGGGTGTACCTTAGTACACCTCTGCCTAACCCTTCGGGGAATACAGGCGTGATGGTATGTAAACATTTATTTAAAAACCAGATTAGATAAGTCAAAGTTTTTGATAGTACACTGTCTTTACAACATTTGTTTTTTAAAGTGCTGATAAACAAGAATCTGTCTAAAGTGCTGATAAACAAGAAATCAAGAATTTAAGAAACATTGAACTGCTGAGTCAGGTCCACTTAGAACAGGAAAATTTGCAAAAGGATACTCCGCTAGAGATAAAGTAAAATTATCCTTAAAGTTGACTTTCTCAACATATGGTAGTACCTAATAGGACTATATTCTTGCTGATCCAGGAAATCGGGATGAGAACTTTCTAGATTGCAAGAGAAATGAGGTTTCAGTTATAAACCTCTGCCTATATTGATGTTAATAATGTGGTCCCCTGTAATTGAAGGCGCATGCTTGTTAATGACTGCGTGTTTATTAACTTCAAGAATGTTAAAAACAGTAACCAACATTCTGATTTCCAAATAGCTCCAAAACTGTTCTAATTTTAAAGATGCAAACTAAAAGCCCGTTAAAAGTTTGGGATCAACACTCAGAAATTTCGGGTGTCTTTAATTTCACAATTAGGAAGGATTCCGGTTTAAGAATTCGCCTTCACAACTTCATTAAAATATTTTGCTCAAAAGATTTCTTGGGCGAAGATTCGGAATAAATTTCTGGGGGGAAGCTTCGCGTTCTTCGTCATTAATTAAGTATTCACGTAGCTATTAATAAATCTTAAAATTGACAAGTGCTGACGCTGATGAGGTTTAAGGTTTTAATTCTAAAAGGATGGTTGTTGTACTGGATGAATCAATTAGTGATTAAATTAATATGAGAAGACCGAACTTAAAGTTAGAATCTCCTTTGTTCAGTAATGGACGCTATTATGACGTTAAAGATAATGATGCGTCTTCTTGCACGTTCTTACAAGGTGAATTAATTATCTCTAGTTTCTTAAAAAATATTTTTTTTAATAGGTAAATACATCACATGTTGGTTAATCCAAAATCTTTGTATTCAGTTGGCGATTACTTATCAATTCAAACAGTATACTGTAAATAGCCTACAAGGAATATTCTACGAACGTAAATATCAATTAAGTTAAAGAATGCTCCATAAAAGCATTGAATTTTGTCAAAATCGAAAAGAGGATACACCAATTTTGATGATGTATCTGTGGAATTACATACATACCAGTAATGTTCTTCCTGCCAGGTGTGTTGACAGCTACTCTCACGACTAGCTGCGTTCCTCCACGAGGTCCGAGTCGAAGTCTCTCCGTGACGTACAGAGCTCCCGTACTTGCAAACGCTGCGCCTGCGCTTAGTGCTAATAGTGCTGTAACCTGTGGAGTATGGAGTAGAGCTTTTATTTCAGAGAATTTGGCATTAAATCTTTATTTGGCAGCCACTATAATTCCAACTCAGGTCAATATCAATTCGACGCGTAACATATTGTTCTTTTATAATTTCTGTGCTGTTCTCTCGGTTCTATGCTCCAAATTAATTTATTACCTATCTATTGAAAAAACTGGTGACTGCTTTATCCCGGCACTGTTTTTGATCTCGTGCAAGTTGCCTGATTCCTCTAACAATGTCATTAGATACTCAATATTGGACAGCAAAAGTAAGGAGAGAGGAAGACTACATAAGACTTAGAGATCACTAAATCTTTTTAAGATTATGATTACATTCTGCTTCAAATAATTTGCTAACAGAAGGTTTTGTTTATGAATAACTTTTATTTCTGTTACAATTGTTTAAGAATAAGAAAAAATTGTAACATACTAGCACAGTATTGGCTTTTCTATTACTTTTTCATTATATAAGAGGAAAAGATAAAGACAAAAGAGATACAGCAAAAGCAATAAAGTACATGTTATGTTTTCTTACACAAGCAGAGAAGTGTTATATTTTCACTATAATCGATATAATATTAGCTGAAATGGAATTTCTCGAGGTGTCGCCTCCCAGTCCCGGAGGTGCAAAGCCAATAGCGACTGGCGCGGTGTTATTAAAATGGTGGCCATGCATTTTAGTATACGTGGACTTTTCTTCTTATTTTTAAGAATAGTCCACTAATAAAACGTCCCCTAAATCATGCGTAAAATTTCATAATTTTATTGGTTATATTTAAAAAAATAACGAAATATTATTTTTTTGGCTGAATAAATAATTGACAAGTTATTTTACATAATATGCACTTTTTACTTCAGATTATCTATACCTATATGTCAATTTATGATATTCGATACTTACAAGCAACTAAGGCTTAATACATAAATACACATAAATAAGGCTGAATCCATACCAGTAACAATAATTATTTCTTCGACTCACAATTGCTGTAGGCACAATTAAACACTTACTAACAATATAAATTCACAGAGACACAATATAGTATCATGATACTGATTATTGTATTTGTGTATCTTTTTATATTCTACATGTAGTATTTGTATAGACTCTGGTACCTAAGAAAACATTTAACTTTTGTCAGGGCACCGTCATGATGAGCGAATTGTACAGTGTTTAGTGACGCATCAAATAATAATATATTCGCGTTTTCTATGTTCAAAAATGTTATAATCCTTATTTTTCGTGGTAAAAACTTACTCGTATTTAAATTTTAAAATATTATTGAAGGAATGTAAAATAATGAAACGTAATCATAACACGAATTAATTAATTTCGGCATCAGTTATGGAGTTGTAAACTTCGTGATTCGATACCGCAAAATTGGGTTACATTAATTAATTATATCGTAAATGAAGTATGTTCTGATTATACAAATCAAAATAAATGCTATTCGATGGTAAGCGCAGTACATGAAAACATACCTAGATAGTTTTTTTTTTGTTTTCTTTATGGTTTAAATGAGGAATTTTGCAAATACATCGAAAATATTTGTACAATCGACTCATTTCTTGAACTTGGAGAATACTAGGACTTGTCCTCAAAGTGTCAAAACTATGGTTACCCGGAATATCAGTCTCGAAGTGTGATTTGTAGTGTTGATTCCTCAGACATTTGGGCCAATAGAGGTAGGGTTAGGAGGGGTAGTACAGGGTCGAAGTGGGGTATACAATTATCCCCTAACAGATAGCTTCCCCAGATAGTACAAGGTACTTACCGTATCTGTGTCGGGAATATTTAAATTTTAAATTCTCGTTCGTGATTTATCACTTAATTTACGCTTTTCGAGTGACGCTTCAACTGCTGTTTGTTGATTCTAGTGAATTTGTTTATGCGTTATTTGGGGATCATCGAAATTATCGGAGAAATTTAAAATTCTGACTGTTTGGATAATTCTTACTTTGATCGTAGATAATGATTGAACAATCTCAATGAAACATCTGACGTTACTATTATTTAAAATAAATAGACAAGTAATGCAAACTGTAATGTTTAATGTTACTTTTACCAAGTCAAAGGTCTCGAGTTAACCTTTAACTTTTCGAAGTTATGTAGTTAATTGTCACGCGCTTTAACAGTGAAGGAAAACATCGTAAGGAAACTTGCACGCCTGAGAGATTTTCTCGACGGCGTGTGAAGTCTGCCAAACCGCATTAGGCTAGCGTTGTGAACTATAGCCTAATCCCTCTCATTGTGTGAGGAGACCCGTGCCCAGCAGTGGGACATATAATGAGTTGATTATATATTATAAATTTACCAATTAATGATTTCTAAAGAGGGTCATGAGAGCGATACAATTTATAAACGTTACAGTTTTAATAGAACAATCTAAGAAGCTCTAAAGGTGGGTTATTTAAAAATGGTAAAAGAATAAAGAAGCGAATGAGCTTGAATGGAGTAACAGCATGTCGCATTCTTGAAATGTATCAGGGTTCCTTTCAATTCTAGCTACTCTAAAAGACTAGATTATAATATAGGCTGCTTTATACAAACACTTTTATTCTGTCGAATGAACTAAAATAGCGCTCATGTCCATCACTCTAGAGAAGTCTACACCCGTTAGATAAGATCGTGTTATAAAAACCATTGCTCACTCGATAAACCTTACTGAACCCAAACTAGGCGATAGCCATATGTGATACCGATTTGTTTGCGATCGGCGTCGCTCATCGAATCCCGATTAGGGATTCTGGGGTTGATCCCGACGATTCAGACGCGAATCCCGGCAAATGGGGCGATTAGGCAATCTACGGTTTAAGCGCTTTAAGCGCTTCAAACTCAAATCAGCGATTTGAGTTTGAAGCGATGGCGCTGTGGGAGCGTCAATATACGGTAGCGTCGTTTGACAAGCGTGCAGGCTGCTCGCATTTAAAACTACCTACACTACCAAATCGCTGGCAGCAAATCAAATTAAAAGGAAAATTGATGTTTCACATGTTTTCTATGTAGTAGGGGATTTACTTTACTGAAAAAATGCTCAAGAGATAATAGAACTCTATTAGAAGCAAATCAATAAAGGAATCAAGAAGTGAATGACAAATCTATTTTTCTGCACGTCATTTGCTACACATTCTACTTCATATTTCATTTGAATGTTTGTTCTTTAGTCCGATACCTGCCAGTCAACCCTATATATTAACTCCTTCTTGGAGTAGTCTCTACAGTACCTATATGCATTGCCTTTTTTTTTAATAAAGCTTACTAGCAATGTGGGTCGCACATCACTAGTATTCTTGTTAACCCCTCGTGCTAAGCTAAAATGCTTTTGTTACGAGTGGGTTCACGTCGGTAGTGTAATGGGTGGGTTTCGAACCGGCAACCACATGATCGCAAGTTAGACGCCTTAGCCATTAGGCTACCGCCGCTTCAAATTTTTGATTATTGTCATTATCTTTATCTCTACTATTATAAAATTGTAAAAAAGCTGTGTCTGTACATTGAAGTTATTAAAAAAAATACAAGTGGGATAATTGTCTCCGAACTGAAAAATGTGATTTTTAAAATTCTTCTCTATTTGTCTGTTTGTGACGGGTTGGCGCAAAAACTACTCAATAGATGATAAATTATAAGTTTCAAACAAAACAGGTCAAGTTTGTTGACTAAAACGTCTGTATGTATTCAGGTGAAGGCAGAATTAATTCTAAAGCCACTTGGGTTGTTTCCATTGATAGGCTAGAAAGCTTACAGAGACTTAGCCTCAGTAATAGGAACCAATAATGTCGTACCTACAAAGCTAAATGGCAGGTAATATAATTAGAATTCAAGAAAGGTTTTGCTTTCATGAAATTGGTAGATATTATATTTTCCATTTTGTACTGATTTCTGAGCTTATTTTGTTTTAGAAAAACTTGTCTACGACGTTTGCTTAAATTGGAGAGACACTTGGTCATATTGATACTTATACGAAAAATTACTAACCTTGAGGTTACTGACTATAAAATGAATTCTACCTTACAATAAGCACAAAACTCCCACAAAAAAGTGCATAGACCTTCTTAGTACCTAGTGTCAGCTTTCACACAAAAATCTTGATAGTGCGATTCAGTACTTTGGAGCTTTGTAGCAAGTACATTCATACAGTTAATGATGTTGTTTGTAATCTTGATGTCTACTTCGACTGTTTTACGGTTTTACTCACAAAGGAAAGCTTCCTTCTAGTTACGCTCAATTGCGCTGGAGACAGCAATAGCCATCTGCCACTGCTGGGGTCACGGAGGAATGAAACCTCGCTCCCGCAACCCCAACAAAAAGTGTTGAGGCGAAACACCCGTATGGTTTTAGTCGGTAGTTCACCCACTCCAGATTGAGTCCGACACGCACCGTCACATTCCCCGGGCGGTAGAAGCCCATGAAGATTTTCAAGCCCCAAAAAATGGTTAAAGTTTGCCCTGAGTTGCCTAAATTAAACTTTTGGGTGTTTGATCACACAGAATAGGAGTATTTTGCTTCAATATCGAATGTTTGTGAAATTCGTGTTTACGTTGGTCCTAATATCATAATAATTATATTTCATTGAAGGATTCAACCTAAGCAAACATTGCGTTCCCGCAACGAATGCCGATGAAAGTAGTAAAAAGGTTTTTTTTATTTATCTGTATTTGTATTTAGTATTTAAGGCATCCATAATTATTATTTCTTAATAAAGTGATGCCAACATAGCTTGTTCATATTATAATATAAGTCTCTATCTTCTATGAATAATTAATTTCCCCTGATAATTATTTCAATTTGCCACAAGTTCCTCCAAGTGGGCTCGCTGTTTCCATATTTTATGGCACTCAGATTTTTATTTTTCAAATTTACTATTTTATAATTTTATTTCTAACATTTGATCAAGATTATGATGTCACAATCAATAAAACTATTATATATCCGTAGTTACAATATAACAACTGCTCAATAAAAAAGTGGCAAGTACTTACATCCATACAGTTATTGATGTTGTTTGTAATCTTGACGTCTACTTCAACTGTTTCGCCGACCTTCAGGGCTGGAGGCAAGGCAAAGTCCAGTTGGATTGGACGGAACACGTTGATGGTCCGAGGAGCTGAGAAGCGAAGACCATGGCTGGAGAGTGACAGTGCCCAGAGAGACCACCGACCAGCCTCTGATGGTGCCGATATTGTAACGCCATCAGTTGAGAGCTGATTCCTGTCAAAAAATAAGATTTGTAGGTATATTTTCCAACGGATTTTTTATTTTATTCTTTACTAGCTTCTGCCCGCGACTTCGTCCGTGTAGCGTGATGATATATAGACTATAGCCTTCCTCAGTAAATGGGCTATCTAACACTGAAATAATTTTTCAAATCGGACCAGTAGTTCCTGAGATTAGCGCGTTCAAGCAAACAAACAAACTCTTCAGCTTTATATATTAGTATAGATATAGATACCAGAAAATACATATATAACTTGAACATTGGAATAAAACTACTTTATACGGATTTTATGGCGATATATTGATATTTATTTTTCTGACGGTTTCGATCCAGGCTAAATATAGTTAGAAAAATATTAAATATTATTATTAATGTATGTATAGGTACATCTCTCTCTCTCGTACTGTGCTGTGCCCAACAGGGTCCATAATTGATCCTTAGTTTTAAACTTACCATCTGTTTTAATTTACATGTACATTTTGGAATGCAATAAAGAATTTAATTGAATTTAATCCTTTACAACATCTTCAGATCCTTTATAGGTCACAGACTAAGGAGTAAGATATCTTAAGGTTTCAATTACGAACAGCTAGGTACCTATCTTGAAACCTCAATACAAAACTTTTGCCTAAAGGCATTCATGTCTTCATAAAATTTATTAAGATTGACCCGTACGTGATCTGTTCTTAACCTTCTTTCATATCCTTTTTTATCCCGGTGCTTGCCTAAATACCTCTGTTTCTTTATAAACTCCTCAATATTCAGCTATTTTTGATTACCTGCCTTGCGACCAATATGTTATTGTAAGCCATATTATAGGTACGTATACGCTGTAGCTAAAGCAATTTATTTTATACTAGCTTCCGCCCGGGGCTTCGCTCACATGAAGCTATATTAAGGGTAAAAATGGTGCAACCAACATTGATGATCTCTTCTTTTTAAGGGTCTGTATACATCAGAGAGGTCAAGCTGTGCCGTTTCATTAATTGAGATAAGAAGTTCACCAGTTTTTAAGTTGGAGCATATACTTTCTAACAGTGATAACAAAATTAAAATATATTCAGCAGTTTTTGCGCCAACCCGTGACAAACAGACAAAAATTAAAAAACTCATAGTTTTGGGTTCGTTCATATAACCCACTTGATTTTTTTATAATATCTTCAATGTACAGACACAGCTTTTTACAATTTTATAATAGTAGAGATATACCAGCCCAAAATTTGTGTATAATCCTCAATTTACAATACATGCTTTCCAATTTCATAGAACACCAGTTTTAGTGTATCCTGTCGATAATTATTTCATGCTATTGTTTACATGCTGCAACATAAAGGCTTTTCAATTTTGTTACACAGAATTTATAACACACACAGCTTGTGTATGTTAATTAAACTGAATAATTAAACGATTTTATCGGAAAATAATGTTTGGAACTAATTATATTAAAAGCACAGACTTTTTAAATATACTTTTAAAAAATGTAATGTGAGGGAATAGCGTACTGTTTTTTCATCACGCCTGTATTTTCCGAAAGGTTAGGCAGAGGCGTACTAATGTACACCTACAGTTCGCCGGTATGTTTAGGTCTCTGTAATAGGCGAGCCTATTGCCATTAACCGGGCACAAATATAAATCTGAGAATTGCATAGAAAAACTCACTAACACTTTGTACGACCTTGGAATCGAACCCAGGACCTCTAGCGTAGCAGTCACACTTCGGACCACTAGACTAATGAGACAGTTAATATCAAGTTTTATTTGTTTGAATACTGTTTTCCTTGCAGTCCTTTCACCATTTGAGACAATAGACCCCATTCTCAACCTTATAAAGTCCTCATTACTTCCATTTATTCCGAAATTGGGTTGAATAGGAAAACGTGTACGATATTTTCTCAGGAATACTTGATTCACATGGTTTCCTCGTGGTTTTCCTTAATTTTTACCGAATCTCAATGCGCATTATGACCTATTTCTATAAATTTGTGTCACGTGATGACACAGATTTTGTCAACCCTGTTCAAAATCCAATACGAGATGCCGTCATTTGTCACGTTTATCTTCAAACAAACGATAAGTTTTACCGCATGCCCCAAGGGTTACGCAAATCTCGGAGGCATAAAGTTAAAATATTGAAGGAGATGTCGCTTTGTCTCCGTCGGATGACCGGACGACGGCCGGACGCCGGACAGGCTTGGCCGTTTATCTTGCTGTCTACTCATGACTTATAATAGTGCGATATGATACATTTGACAGGCACTCTTGGATAAGTAAATGGCCTTTGAAGGCATGTCAGATTACACGGTATATGGTGCTTCTATATCTCTAGATACTATTTTTAAATAGCACAACCTGGGAATAGAACCCAAGACCTCTACCACCACAATAAGTACTGAAGAGGCATGAAAAGATGTTTATCTACTAAAATATTCTCGATTAATGAAAGGAATTTATTTATAAGGATAATATCAGCGGCAACGTCAGAAGAGGTCGTCCGAGAAGGACCTACACCGATCTTATTGGCGAAGTCCTTCAAAAAGGTCAGGTGCGTAGTACTCGCAACCGCCACGTATGTATGAATGTCGCAGAAGCAAAATAGGCATGCAAGAATCGTAGCAAGTGGCGGTCTATAGGTTCTGCCTACCCCTGTGGGAGAAGGGCGTGAGTGTATGTATGTAGAATGTCCAAAACAGCAACAAAACTATACATAGGCTCACTAGGTTTTTCCTTGTATACATAAAACTTGAGCTAAAATATTGGAAATATTAGCCGTTCTCGAAAAATCAGAAATCTGTAAGGATAAATCACCATTATTCTTAGATTTCCTAGCTGGTTCGCAGCATCAACAATTCGTCATTGGTGCTCGCATAACTTCTGGCCAACAGATGAATCAGCGAATTGGATTTTATTTGAGCTGACTTATTTATTACTGGCAATACTAAGAGTTTGTCCGTTGGGTTTTTTCGTAGATTTTTCCTCTTCGGAATTGGGTGGGTACAAAGTTTGTAGTTTCCCATATTGATCAGGCTGTGAATGAGAATCTTGCTGTGTTTCTGGTTCTTTCTAAGCCCCTTGGGTGTTACAGATTAATTAATTAGGAATACAATTTATTCTATTCGTGTGTGCTTCCTTTTACCTTCATCTTCTTTACAAGGTTAAGTAGTAACTTTATTGTAGGTGACTCCGGTATCATCAATCATTAATTTGGGCATATTTCTACGAGAACAACTAAGGGCCACTTGCACCAAATTCTTAAATGTGTTTAAATTGTATTTAAATACAATTTTGTATTGCCATTTTGTGTTTAAATTCAATTTAAACATATTTCAGAAGTTGGTGCAAGTGGGCCTTAACGTCTAACAGGAGTTTTAGCCTTGCCATGGCAGGAGCAAAAAAATATTGACAGCGGTTCAGTCTGACATTCAAACACGGCTGCGATACGCAAAATGCAAATCGCGATACTGCGAACTCAGCAATTATCAATTATTTTACTTTCTGTGATTTTGAATTAGTTTCTGAACACAGGGGAGCTGTCAATAAATCAGCGCCGAGATGCACAACACCTTACGTCTACACAGGTAGATGTAAGGTGTTGTGCATCATGTCACAGGTCATCATGGTCACAGGACCATGGACGCTGCAAAGGGTCCGAAACGTTTAAAATAATACTATATTATATATATAAACGACGTGGAGCTTGTAGACCTGAGAGTACTGAAGATGTCGGTGATTCTACGGATTTCCAGATAGGAGAAACAAGCATGTGCAGCCAAAAGTTGTCCAGTATGCAATTCTCCACAGAAACTGTATACAACGAAATAGTGCCAAATAATTTAACATCTGAGGGTATTTCAACTTCGAGACGAAAAAACTCGAAACCGTCATCTTTACCGGCTGAACAAAATGGATCGAACAACCCAAGCGCAAGTGAAATTCAACCTTATTCCCAACCCGACAAGCGTTGGAATATTAATCAGTTAGAATGCAGTGATCCCGCGCACGCTGGTTCGACCACTGAATCGATGAGTCACCCGCCTCAGCTGTTAGCGCGCACCAATACATGTGATTCAGGTGATTTGAGACACACGGTCGGCTCGTCCAGAGCATCTACGTCTATGAATAAAAACAAAACTATGGCGGATGTAGTAAAAGATGGTGAATGGAAACGCGAGACACGGGACGATGATTGGATCACTGTTCAGAGACGGAGACATCGGAATCGTTTTGCGGTAAACAGGGGGAAAGCACCCGTAGATGTGAGTGTGAACTTTAAGGCTGCTGAGATAAAGGTACCTATTTATATTTATAATGTGGCGAAGGATGTGTCAGTGTGTGATATCACTAAATATGTGACAAGCAAGTCGAATGTAAACGTTATTGTAGAAAAGATGAGTATAAAATTGGAAAAAGATTACAATTCGTTTAAAATTTTTGTTCCCGTAGATAAGGTGGAATTATTTTTACAAGACGACTTTTGGCCTGTTGGAATAGCATACCGGCGGTTCGTTCAATTTAGCTACAAAACCAAATCTGTAACCGCTGTGCGGGATAGTGAGAACAACACATCAAACCCAATATGAGAAACACAAAAATTGTGACTTTTAACTGTAAGAATGTAGTTAGGTCAGTGGACTGCATACGACGGCTGTGTCAAAAAGTTGATTTAATAGCACTGCAGGAGACATGGCTGTTACCCCACGACCTTTCTTTTCTGGGTACGATAGATGACAACTTTGCTTTCACGGGCACCTCGGCGGTGGATACCTCGGCAGGCTTGCTGCGTGGGCGACCGTATGGGGGGGTCGCCATCTTATGGCGAAAAAGTGTATTCCCCACCGTATCGGTGATCAACTGTAGCAGTGTACGTTTAGCGGCTGTTAAGGTCACGCTTAGTGATCGGACGTTCTTAGTGTTCTCGGTATACATGCCAACGGACTGTAGGGACAATCTATTAGAGTTTACCCAGTGCTTAAGTGAGATTAATGCGATAATTGAGAATAATAGTGTTAAGTCTGTATTTATGGTTGGTGACTTCAATGCGCATCCGGGCGAATTGTTTGCTAACGAGTTGTTATCATTTTGTGCGGAACAGCTTTGGTCGTGCGTTGATTTTAATACGCTCCCGACGGACACCTACACTTACGTTAGTGACGCACATGGGTGCCTGCGCTGGCTCGATCACTGCGTAGTGACCGGCGCCGCGCTGCCAGCTGTTACGAATGTGACGGTATTATATGACACATACTGGTCCGATCATTTGCCTATTATGTTAGAATGCAATTTTAATATAATTCACACTACAATTTTGAAGCCTAACACAAATGTTAACAAAGTTATCTGGGGTGAGCGTGAGGCTGACCAAATTGTTAAATATCATAATTATTGTCATTCCCATTTAAAACTCATCGATTTTCCTGGCGAATTTAAACATTGTTGTGACGGAATGTGTAATAACTCTTGCCATGTGACAGTTTTGGATGAAATGTATAATAACATTGAATGTATACTTGTCAAAGCAGCGGAGTTTAGTTATTGTGGTAAAACGATAAAAAAGTGTAGATATGTAACTGGGTGGAACAGGTACGTCAGCGTCGATCATGGGAGGGCGCGGCTTTACTATAAGGTTTGGTTATCATGTGGTAAACCGAGATCTGGTCCGGCTTATAATGACATGAATGAATCCAGAAAAACATTCAAAACAAAATTAAAATGGTGTCAAGTCCATGAAAATCAGATCAAAATGGATATTATTGCTAACCATCATTCAAATAATGATTTTGGAAAATTTTGGAAAGCCACAAACAAGCTTAGTCATAAGCCGAGCCTTCCAGTGAGCGTTGAGGGGGTACATGATCCTCATAGTATTGCAAACTTGTTTCAACAGCATTTTAGAGTAAAATCACCTTTAAAGTCTGCACCGACGTTGCTTGTGTCGGATTCTGAGATCGTCTGCCCGAAGCGAAATGTGACGTTTACTGCAAAACAAGTAGCTATTGTTATTAAAAACATGACGAGAGGCAAATCACCTGGACATGACGGTCTCAGCATCGAGCACCTGCAGCATGCTGGGGTACACCTTCCACGAATCTTGTCCATGTTTTTCAACTTATGTCTATGTCATTCATATCTACCTGACAAATTAATGCGTACTATTGTTGTACCTATTATTAAAAACAAAACTGGAGATTCGTCTTTATTATCTAATTATAGACCTATCTCGTTAGCGACTGTAATTGCTAAGGTTCTGGACAGCTTGCTTGGGGGCCAGCTTGATAAGCACTTGAAAATTAATAATGCCCAGTTTGGCTTTCGGCCCGGCTTATCCACGGAAAGTGCTATCTTGTGCCTCAAGCAGGCTGTGCAGTACTACACGGCAAGGAAAACGCCAGTATACGGTTCTTATCTAGACCTGTCAAAAGCCTTTGACCTTGTGTCATATAATGTATTATGGTCTAAAATGAGAAGCGAGACAGGTATGCCACCGGAGGTGATTAAATTATTTAAATATTGGTATGGTAACCAAATGAATCGTGTGAGGTGGGCTGAGTCTTTATCGGAGGAGTTCAGGTTGGAGTGTGGGGTAAGACAGGGGGGGTTGACTTCACCATCGCTCTTCAACCTGTACATGAATGGTCTGATCGATGAGCTCAGCAGCACTGGAATCGGATGTCACATTGATGGTATGTGCATCAATAATATAAGTTATGCTGACGATATGGTGCTTCTGAGCCCTTCGATTGGAGCTCTGAGAAGGCTGCTCAAAATATGTGAATCCTACGCCGGGGCCCATGGGCTCAAATATAATGCACTCAAGAGCGAGCTAATGGTTTTTAAAGCTGGGAATAAAAGCTACACCTTAATACCACCTGTCACGCTTTGCGGTACACCTCTAAACAGAGTCTCGAAATTTAAATATTTGGGCCACTGGGTCTCGGACGATCTGAAAGACAACATTGATATAGAGCGGGAGCGCAGGTCACTGGCTGTTCGAGGTGGGATGTTGGCCCACAGGTTCGCGCGTTGTACGGCTGAGGTCAAGGTGACGCTTTTCAAAGCATATTGTCAATCCTTTTACACGTGCAGCCTGTGGGTTGACTTCACGCAGAGGGCATATAGTGGCCTGCGCATACAATATAACAACACGTTCCGGGTGTTGATGGGGCTGCCGCGTTTTTGTAGCGCGTCTGGCATGTTTGCCGACGCGGAAGTTGATAGTTTCTCGGCCATTATGCGCAAGAGATGCGCATCTTTTCTACGCCGTGTTCGCGACAGCCCCAACACCATTCTCAGGACGTTAGGTGATAGGTGGGACTCTCCGATCTTGGGGCGATGGATACGACTGCATGCAGTCAAGTAGACGCTCCCTGGGATCGGCCTCCCTAACGCAGCTTAAAATAAGAATATTACTAACACTAGTTTATAAGTTTCTATTGTTACTAACAAAATATGGATGTACTTAATTCCGAAATAAAAATATATTGATTGATATTGATATAGTATTTTAAAATGTTTCCAATGATGGTTTATGTAATCAAGAATAGTATGATATAACAGCCCTGTGGTAAATTAAGCTTAAAAAAACCAATAATAGTGATAAATCTAAATTACCAGATTTTTTCCACGTGACAGCTATTGAATTCAACATTATTGTAACTAAGTATCAATAAAATTATAACAATGAAAATACAAATACAATTTATTTACCCAAGAGTTCTTACTTCGTATAATTTGATATTTCATAAAAGTTCAAACCTTTTAGTACTTCTTAGAAGGATTATGTATTCAAGAGATTTTCGGATTATATACCTACCTATTTCAAGCTTATTATAATAAAAGTACCAAATATTTCAGTAACGAAATAAAATGTATAAACATAATACCTCAAGGGATTTGTTCAAGTAGTTTTAAAATGGAATTCTATAGGAGTTTACCCTAATTTGTAATTAGTTGTTAAAGTTAGAGAATTTAATCAAAAGATTAATAATTAAAGACAGGTTTGAGAGAACAGTATTTATAAGTTTGATAAATAAATGCAAGCTAATACCTACAATTAAAAGTAAAATACTTTCAGTCAATTTGTGGAGTAAAGTGGGTATTATTTTTGTAATGCCGTCTCACTTTATAGATATCAAACTGATAGTCTATAAATAGAAATTCTGGTAAAACTAACAATGGTAGAGCCATTCGGCGGCACGAATGGGCTGGCTCAATAGGAGTGGTACCACGGCCTCACAGAAAACCAGTGTGAAACAACGATTACGTTGTGTTTCGCCGAGTGATTTTTTAAAGGTAGGCAACGCACCTGAAACTCCTCTGGTTTTGCGGGTCTCTATAGGTGGCAGTTATCGTTTATTATCAGGCAATCCATCTACCCATTTGACCCCATCAAATAAAAAAAATAAAAATCGATTCTGAATTCAATACTGATCAAAGCATAGGACTTTGCCCACTACACCGTCTCATACTATGACCATGTATTAAACGCATCAGGTTTGGAAACAAGCATGACACTACTATGAACTATTATGAACTGGAATATCCACTGGAATGTATCTAGAGCGTATCATACCCGGTGTTTGTAAACGAAGCATTCGCGAACTATCCGTATGGTTGCTTAATCTCATCTACACATTCGTATCATCTGGAATGTATTTTAGGAACACAAAAATACTCACGTATAATTAAAACACTTCCACATCCATAGTCGATCATGGGTCGCCGGTGGCACTAAGTGCGCGGGAGCATGCGGCGCCGGCGCAGTTCGCTGTCGGTACAGCACTCCGCCGCCGCACGCGCCGCCACCAACAAATAGGGACACACCGGCAGATACGAACTCCGGTCCTGGCGCTTCTTCGTGTTCTGGGGTCCTGGTATAATAAATAATAAATAAATATTCTGGGACATTTTTCCACAGCACCATAGATAGTCCTAAACAAAGCAGGGCTTGTACTATGGGTACTAGACAATGGACATAATACTTATGTAAATACATAAGAAACACCCAGACGAACACAAACACTTAGTTCATCACATAAATTTTTGTGTCCTGTGAGAATCGAACCCACGACCTCATGGTCAGCAGTCCGGTACTCGAACCACTAAACCACGAGGTCGTCAAATAAAAAGTGATTATTGGAAAAACATAATGCTTGTTCAAATGTAAAGATTTTTTTATAATATTATATTGAAAATACAGTGTTCAAATTTTCATAGGAGTTTCTTGTTTTTAGAAGGAAGAAGTTTTGGGAATTAAATATAAACACCCTCGTTAGCCTACTGAAATTGGGATTTTCTATAAAATTCTTAGTAGCAGTTCGGAGTTTGAATTCTGGCAATAAGCTATTACATGGGACGAACTGTGGATGTTCTGTCGTTGGTAGATATAAAGGTAGTAAAAAATAAACTTAGCAAGTTAAAAAACAATTTATATAAACACACCAAAATTAATCACATTATCCTCGAGCAATCCATTAAATCCCAAAGAACGAAACTTGGTGAAGTAATCTCATTAAATACGATACTCTTGGTTGACGCGGAAGCAAAATCAGCGAACATTACAGAGCAAAAATACTTAGCAAACTTCTGAAGTCGACATAAATGTAGATACAACATATTTCGATGCCTCAATAGCGACGGAAACTGTTCATATGCTCTCATTTAGCCAGATGGAAAGGCAGCAGATATTTCCTTCGACAAATCGACAGAAAGACGAATCGGATGACATAATCCTTTGCTCAAATATAAAGTCGAAAATACGGAAGACGATTTGAAATGTTTCAAATGAAATTCTGTACTAGCTGTTACCCGCGGTTTGTCCGCGTGGTATTTACAAAAAAAAGTAGCCTATGTTACTCCTTTTTACAGCTATCAGCTATCTGCTAGTTAAAGTCCCGTCAAAATCGGCCAGCCATTTCAGAGATTATCACAGATTCCTGAACAAACAGACAGACAGACAGAAAAAATTGAAAAAAAAAATCGTTTCGGTATATGGATCGTGTATACATCGAAATTCACTTAGTAAAAAGCGGTTATTTTAATATTACAAACAGACAATAATTCCAGATAGGCTAAAATCGTCGTTTTGATAAATCACAACATGGATCGCTAGATACGCTAACTGGCAATGTATAGGCTAATCATACCCTTAGGGCCACTTGCACCGACTTGTTAACTGTGTTTAAATTGTATTTAAACACAAAATTTCTATGAAAAATTGCGTTTAATTACAATTTCAATATGTTTATGAAGTTTGTGCAAGTGGCCCTTATAGGTTAGCTTATTCTGTACTTATATGGCACGCTGCGCTTCCGTGTATCGGAATAAATTATAATTCCGATACACGGAAGCGTGATTTACCAAAATCGACCATCTTAGCTTTCATATTGAACGCAAATCGTGATCAGGATTATCTAAAGAATTTGACCCCATTAAGATCTAACCACGCCTATTCTCAATATTGAACTTGGTTCCAATTTTCACATTTATGTTTTTGATGGGACTTCTCATTCTCCAAACGTTATAAAATTAATGATGTGCACGGAGCTGATATACACCAGTATGTTTCCACACACAAAGATGAATCGTGTGACGATAAATGATGTATTCGCTTTGAGCACCGTTTGGTATTGTCACGATATTTGATTGACGCTCCTACACAAGTACCGCGAATTGTTCAAACGTTAGCAGTAGGTATATTTTGGCACCATTCTGCCTCATAAGGCTGTGTACGCCAATGACAAGGGTAATTTATTTCCATGATGTATGAATTTGAATTTAGTATTCCAATGTGCAATTATAGCGAAGCCCGTCAGAATAAAATGTCGGACGTGATTGGATGGAAGTCTTTTTGAAAATAGAACACTTAGGTGTGTTCTATTTTCAAAAAGCCTTACCTACAAACTATTTTCCATTTCACTTCGTTATTGCCCGAATTGTTATCTTCGGCAAGCTTGCCAATTCAAAAAAATATTTATAGCACATTAGACTCAAAATAATTTGATTTGTATTTTTAATTTTAATTGAAAAGGTTTCAAAGGACCCATAAATCTGCATTAGACGCGATCAAATTATCGTGTCTATTAGCTCGAACGACCAGGCATCTGTAAAAGCTATCACTAGATGTCTAAGGCAGGAGGCGTAATAAAACTTAATAGGATTTATTCTTGCAGAACACATTTAACGAGTATAATCTTCTCGACTTATAAAAAGTTGAGAGAGATTTGAAAGAACTTATACGTAATAGTAAATACAGTATTCAGTATATTGTTACCGACTAATAGAACTCTGCTGAAAGATTTCATAGAGGTGTATACTACCGCAAAATATGCATTCAAAATATTGTGTTCGAGTTTCAAACTCAAACGTTTATTTAATAAACAGTATAAAGGGTGGGTATAACCGATACGTGAAAAAAAAACGACTTCATACATAGCTAAATGCGATCTGTCTTTAAATGTAAACTTTAATATATTATATGGGTCAAAGTAGCCTGAAAATAAAGAATTTATTATTATTATTTATCCCTTATTTGTCTATTATCATTGTTAATCCATATGCTACACGTACACACACTCATACACTCACATACACTCTATCGTAGCATTCGCGCTTAAGACAACTAGACTAATGTAGCAGTTAAAAAAATATCTTAAAACTACAATTTGGATCTGACGAGGCTTAATTTAATTGAGTTTATTGTTAGTTAGATGATTCGGGTTACTTTTATAAAGTACCTTTATGATATTAAGAATTAAGTAACTAAACCTAATGAATGTCAATATAAAAATTTCATAAAATAGAACTGTTCTTTCTTTTCGCTCGCATTTTCAACCGCGTTGCCCCGTCCCCATGAGTCGTAGCGTGATGTTCAATAGCTTAAAATCTTCCTCTTAAATCACTCTGTGTGGTTTTAAGTTTATCGCAAACAGACAGACAAGCGCGGTGGAAGGCATTGTTTTATAATATTTAAGTATAATCAGATTAAACACGCGAGCCAATTTTTTAAAATTAATTCAGAAAATTTGCTCGCGTCAGACTGAGGCAGAATCTACGTCGTAGCGGGCGTGATGTATGAAAATCAACTTAGAAATGTTGCAGTTAAAATTCAATTTCTGTTTCATTCTACTAATTAGTTTAGTAGTAAGAATAATATTGTATTTTTTTAAGTACACTTCTGGACACATCTATTGGCCCCCCTTGTATTTTCAGTTTCGTTTGGTCCTAGCTAAAATTTTATATTAGGTCGAGCAAAAAGTTTTTATGCAGTTTTGAACCTGGCACATTCACAATTTTATTCAATAGTCTTTTTTTGAATTTCGAACACAGAATTTAAAGAAACAAAAGACAATTTGGAGCCTGTTTGTTGATATCAAACAATCGAATACTAAGAAAACTTGGTTTTATTGGTTTACTTGGATTTAATTCCTGAAAAAGTGATTGATATCTTTGGTTTTGCAACAAACATTACTTATTCTTAACATTAAGGTGAGGTTCTATCAATAATCTATGGATACTTCACCTGAAGTCGCCGCCCAAGCTGTGGCACTTATTCAGGCCGGACACAGCCAAAGAAACGTGAGTGCTCAACTTAATTTAAGTCGATCTGCGGTCCGAAATGTTTATCGGAGGTACCTAGAGACTGGCGGCTTTGTTCGTCGCCAAGGAAGGCCACGATCTCGGGTTTGATAATAAATTGATAAAATTGTTTTCCATGAAATTATCTGTAGTAACTCAAAGTTACGATTTGTGGCTGGTTCAAGGCAATAGGTTGGTTCCCTATGATATGGGACCTAAACAAGTAAATATATCCGTGGTTGATGCAAATTAGTGGAGCACCTATACCTCTACCTAAACCTTCAGAGAATATAGGCGTGAATCATCACCATCATGTCTCTAGCACATACATAACAACGTACGAATCAATTTGGTATACAAAATGTGAAAACTGATAGCCTTGTTATTAATTGAATTACAGTAAATAAGCCTTCATAAGCCTATTAAAATTCAATCATATAAAGCGGATTCTGATCCAAAACAAGTCACTGCTTACAACAAAGAAAATACAGTAAATATTTACAGTTGAAATCCAATTTCGAATACTTCACCGTCTGCTCTCAATGACGTCACTCCCTGGCTCAACACACAATCCGCTGCAGCGCTTAGCCCGCTTTTTCCGCAACGCAGTTATTATACTGCCGTGGTAGTGTTATTCGATCTCCCGACTAATAACGAGTTCCTATTCGCATCACTACTAGCTGTCGGAACCATGGACTCAGGAATAATAAGTTTTTCCGCACAACCTTATGAGACTATCGGGGGAGGATTGCGGAAATTAAAATTCTTGGAAGTTTTTATAGTGGTTGTGAGCTAATGTTGGTGACAGGTAATACTATCATGTTTATTTAGGGAGCTCTGGCTTTGCTTACGTTTTCCAAAACGTTAAATCTAAGTATGAATGAAAGACGATTATCGAAAGAAATTTATAAGGCGAATATCAGCGGCAACGTCAGCAGAGGTCGTCCTAGAAGGACCTGCACCGATCTTATTGGCGAAGTCCTTCAAAATGGTCAGGTGCGTAGTACTCGCAACCAGCGCGTATGTATGAGAAGATGTATGAATGTCGCAGAAGCAAAAAAGGCATGCAAGAATCGAAGCAAGTGGCAGTCTATAGTTTCTGCCTACCCCTGTGGGAGAAGGGCGTGAGTGTATGTATGTATGTAAATCTATCTAAATAAGTATGCGAGATTAATAGCTACGCTGATCAACCGATTTGTAAGGTTAACTGTTACTGTGTTTTCCTCGGTCAGTCTGTGGACGGGATGGACCATTCTAAACACACCCTTCCTCACCTTGATGATCGTGTAAATCCGTTGATGCCGGTTGTAATACGAGCATCTAGGTATAACAATTATTGATGGTAGTGACTCCTGATAATAACAGAGTAGTGTTCGAATATCAGCTGAGGAAGTCTGATGCTCCTCGCTTTGTGCAAGGCAATCCAATAAAGGTGGAGGGGAAAATACAAATTGCTCTTATATTACTTTAAATCCGGCAAGGATTACTTACGTTTGGTGAGGATCAAATCTTGCATCAGGCGGTGCTCGAGCTCCAATCAAACACATGGTTGAATCTGGTGGTGCGAGGACTCGCAGCTGTAGTGCTGCCCTGGGATACCACCATCGACGCTCCTCTATGGCTACTGCGACCTGGTGAATAAAATAAATAGCATTAACACATTGACACAGAACTCATTACATAGTTGTAGCTGCCCAATCAGTCTAGGGATAATGAACGACTGCTACACTAAAGATCCTATATTAAAATTTAAAATGGTGTTTGCTTTGATAAAAGAAAAACTATTTTTGATAGTACCTAGGCTACAGGTAAGTGTAGTACATGGTAGTAATAGTGTAATAACAATCAATGATAAAGGTGCCATCCCAGATGAAAATGGTATACTATTTAAAGCAAAATCTGAATAAAGTGTTCAGGCACCCGACCTTTACCCTTGAATAACAAATGAAAATCCAGAGCTTAGAGCGTATTTTGCCAAATGTAAGACCTCACACGCACAAATCTATCGTCCAAAGTTACTGTAGCAATAAATTTAATGTCCAAGACCCAGTTAACAGTACCGTGCCCGATACGTATATACGCACTGGAGCGATATTGGGGTACAGTGGAAATTACAGGCGTTCTTAATTGCGTCCTTTAACAGACAATGAATTGCCTTTCATTAGGGTCGTTGATTAAACGCTTCGTTATTATTGGATGTTTTATTTTTGATATGGGCTAAAGAAAAGAACGTAATGTAATGAACATGATAATGGATAAGTTTATTTAAAAATAAACAAACCTCATGGTCTTACACTTGTTCAAGTAATCATAATTATACACAGTTAAAAACCATTTCGTCTAAATCAGTTTTCAAATAAATAACCATGCAAAAATAGTTTTAGATTTATTTTCAGCTTTATTTGTTGGAGAGCTATGTGTGTTTATAGAAAGTTTTATAAAATTACATAAAAACTCTCCTTTTTGTGATCAAGAGAAATAATTAGTTATCAAATTCTAACAAAAATAAATTCTGACAAAAATAGATATTGGATTTTTTTTAATTCCAACATATTTTAAGTTAATAAAACTTTATAAAAAGTATAGATATAATGGCTTATATCCATAGTTTTATAAGGTTTTTTATTTCGATTCATTCATGGTGTAGAATAAAGATTATTCAATATAAATATAAAGTCGTCTATATACCCAAAAGTATTCATAATGCTCTTTCGGTAAAAATAAAAGATTTTATCATTGTAATTAAACTGTAAAAAATTTCATTTTGCATTCGTATTCCGTAAAATGAACGTAGCTCATGTCAGCTGTTTATCATTTGGAGCATAATTTATAGGGTCGATTGCAATCTGTTATTATCCCTGCCTTGTGGCAATATTTTAATTTCGTACATTATGAAATTATTATTTATTTTCTTGTATCGGCATCATTTGCATAATGAGCAAAGTAAAAGAAATAATATATATTAAAAAAATATATTGTAATTGGATTGTATTGAAATCCTTGCGGGTTTTCTGCAAATATTTCAGATTATTTGTTTCCAACCTGTCTTTAATAAATCAACTATACTATTGGCTATTGGTTCGAAACCTGCAAGACACAAAATATGTTTGAATTATATACAAACATATTTTGCACAGAAGATAAAGCCTAGTGGACAATAATTTTTAACTGAGATCGGTTACTGATCATTTTCCTAGTACCTATGGTACATCGTATATAAATTATGAATGTCTTTTAATTTGTTCTGTTCAACATTTTGTAACGCCACTAAAATAAATAATTTGAAATCCTATAAAAATAATTAATGAGGGACCCATTAAAGATAATGCCATTTGAATAAGTGTGCCTTGGGGTACTATTTGCTTTGATTAAGTCAAAATGCTTTCATCGAAAGCATTTGTATGTTCTAAATAAAACAGTTGTACTCGTGCTTCATATTGTTGTGATTTTTATTGATATTTAGTGAAGGATTATTACAAAATACTGAACTAGTTTAGTTACTTTTGCGTTGGTCTATAAGTTTATTTAATTAAATGAAGTAATAGTTATGCATAGTTGTTAGCATATTTTTAGTTAAGTTCAATCAAGTCCAAACTATTACTTGATCTATGCTAGAAAACTAGGAACGGAATTCATTTGTCCCGAGTATAAATCAATCTTAGAGTTAAATTTCGGGCAAGTGAATTCCGTTCGTAGTTTTATCAGCTTGATTATACGAAAGCAGTTAATTTAAAATGACCTGCAATAAAAATGCATTTTGAGTCTACTATACAGTTAATTAAGCCCCAAATTTCTTAATTCCTTCCAAAACAAATTACATCCGTTGAATCATGTTGTTCAAAAAGTTCAATTTTAATTAAATTTTCGACCAAACAAAGGGTGTTTGTGTGTGTTGAGCACAAAAAGGTCTGTCACACGCACAACAGGATGTGTCGTCCAATGCAAGGGGCTACAGTTGACGCCGGCGCCTGCCTCGGTAGGTACTCGTTAGGTCATTTAAAATATTATTCTGTATGTACATAGTGTGGTGATAACGTCTCTACGTTTTCTAACAATACGCATCTCAATAGTTAAGGCACAAATATTAAAGTTACCTTAGGGAAACCAATAATGGATTTTGAAATAAGAAAATATAATATTTTCGTAACTTATCCGATTGGTACGTTTTAAATTTTCCTTTTAAAAAGATGCGAAGAATTTTTTTAAGTTATTAAAAAAACATTCTTCGCATCTTTTTAAAAGGAAAATGTTATGAAGAATCGAAACATATTTTTCACCTAGAGAAATACTACTTAGTTAAAAACCAGATTCTCCAGTTCAGTGTAAATAAATCTACATCATTTTAATTACACTGTATTTACACAATGTATTCAACATTCTAATATAATATTGTTATTTGATTTTATATAACTTTACAATTTATTTTAGTAGGTACAGACTCATTAGAAATTACTCCCAATTAATAATTTACAGTTTTCACAAGTAAATTGTCTAGACTACATTCATCGAATCTACATTTATTTCGCAAGAATACTAATTGATTTCGCAAATTCATTTACAAGTACTTAGACTTTAACGTAATTCGTTACAATATTTCAATTTGAATTAACATTCTAATTTAATTTAAACGCTACAATTTTATTTGGTTGTAATATTTGGAAGTTAATTTTATATTGAGTAAACAACTGTGAAAATATTGGATCATCATATAAAAGCGGATCACAGTACATTGAAGAATTGACTTCATTGGGAAAAGCGTGGAGGGTACATAGAATCAACAAAGCACTAATTAAGCTCCGCAAACGGTATTTCAATTACACGCCAATTGACTGATCAAAGGTCCATTCCATACATTGATTAATCATTATTATGAACTATGCAGGCTTATTGGGCAGTAATAATTGAGTGATTACAAACATATGTCTGGAATTATACGAGAATAGAGACACATTTTCTTTTTTTGGAGATGGGACTTTTTCTTATATAATGTACTTACCTTCAGTATTTTTTTTTATAATAAAACGAATGATTGACTTACTGAGCTTAAAAATATTCCTACAAGAAATAATGGGATAAAAGACGTCAACTTTAAATAGTTTTTTTTTGGTTCCTACGATAAATATTATTATTTATTGTTTGAGAAGCTCCAAAACATAAAGTTTAGTTTAATTAAATTATAAAAGTATGAAATTTGACATATCTAGCGCACAGTTTGTGACCAAAAATGGATTCGTTTGGATATAAAAAAATAAAACAAATATAATTATTAATGCGATAATTGTCAATACACGTGTAGTCTTGGCCAAAAGCTGATTGTGAATGTTATTGAATCAATAACGGCACGGAACTTTAATTACGAACTAAGAGATACACTTATTTTAGTAAATACATTATTCATTCATTCATTTCCTTGTTGAATTCTCAAGAATTGGCAAAAAGCCCAGTATAATAATCAAGCTAAAAGCATTCTAAGCTCAACAGTATCATCCGAGCACCATACGCTGCGTAGTCATATGTACGTTGGTAAAATTATAGACTTGATTTGAATGGAAAGTGTACTACATAAATTTGAGATTCCGACTCGTGCAACTTTTTATTAATAGAGGCGGTCACACGAGGTATTATCGCAATAATGTTTGTGCGAGACCTTCAATTAAGGTCCGTCTAAAAATCTAATAAGTTCATCAATATAGATGCAATAAAAAATATTTTCCTGATTCCAAGTTTATTAATTCAAAAAGTCGTTGACATAAACTAAAATTTTCACATTAATAACTAACTCTGAGAGAGACCCGTGCCCAGCAGTGGGACATTATATGGGTTGATGATGGAATGGATGATGAAAGTAAAATGGGTCTTTAAAAACGTACTAATGCAGATCTAAATGAATTCTTACCTCTTTATGCAGAAGTTTCACGTGGAAGCTAGCAACGTCACTGACAGGTTCGCCGGCTTCTGTGACATAATAGACGAGCAGTGAGCTGACGGGAGCCATATCAGCCGTAACAGGGAACCTGAAAAAGAACCGTATGCTAGAGGTATGTGATTCTATATTGCTTACGTAATCTATTAATGATGTGCAATTTGAGACGAATCGATTGGAAAGAGGGATATGACGATTACGACCATGTAATAAAAAATACTGCTCTAATTGTACGTACAAATTCTCGTATCCTTAAGTTAAGTTTGAAAACATTTCAAGTAATTATTTTTTTTTTTTAAATTGTCCTTGAGCATCGCCGACGTCGCCTCCGTCGCTGTCTTCTTGAAAAGATCAAAGTGCGTTTCATTTTACCCATAATTTGTTGAAGATTTATTGACAAATGTTACAAAAAATGGATACAGTAATAGAAATATGATTACATATTATGCTTAAAATATAACTAATCCTAAAGTTATTGCGAGATATGTAGAAGTTATTGCCCAACTCGCTACTAAAGCAACAAATTCTCAAGTTACAAGTAAAGTAAACACTAAATCACACTTTGCCACAATGTGTTGAAGTAAAAAATATCTCAAAATTTTACATTAAAGCAGTTTCTAGGTCAATAAAGTACACCTGTGTGCAATATTTCACCCGCGCCCACGGTTAGCTTTGGACAAAAATCTTGTGATTGTTTTTCCACTGGCTTTTTTCGAGGAAATGTTGCAAGTGTGATATTAATAGGTAATTCTGCTTTCTCTCCATTTTTTCCAATAAGGTACACTTCAGTAATAGTTGGGTCCTTAGTTACGGTGGAGTGATTTCTTATAGTTTGTTGAAGTTCGGGATCTTTTCCTTTTAATAGTTGTTTATTTAATGTTCTTACGAAAAATATTGGTGGTGGTACATTTTGTAAAAATGTTTTGAGAGTATGAAAAATAAATTGTGGTTTGCCGATTAATAAAATACTGTCGGTGCAGATGGGCTTTAAAAATATGGCTGCACGTAATATGACTTTGTGTTAAAATGGCAATATTTTAAAAGAGCCGACCTGCTATCCAATAACAGAATGCAGCTAGGATTATGGCCACTACGTACAGAGTGGGTATGTATTTTTCATTCGGTTTTATGACGACATATTAAAATGTTTTATGAGTGTAGCAGTATAACGAATATCTCGATATTAGCTAGGTTTCGTAAAAAAACATATGGTATTCAAAAATGTTACTATAATAATCTTTAATTAACAATTGAATAGAAAACATATATTATGTAGCTATGTATGTGTGTTCAGATTTATATTGATTATAATTTGAGAATTTTTGTTATTAATAAAGTTATGAAAATTGTGATCACATAATAATCCTTCGAGATGCAGAGAGAAATATTCTCGCAACGTTTTTATCGACTCTGAAGCGGTTATGTAAACGAAACAAATGTGAACTACGTGTATTCGGGCCTAGCTATAAACACGAGGCCTTTGTTTCCTCGATCTTACTTGTCAGACCCAACACACACAAATCAAAAATTTCTCCCGACAATACCAATATTTGTCGCTATAAATCTAAGCCTGTTTTTGCCGATACTAGAATGTTCGAGTTGTTTGGTCCCAGCAATGTTTATTGGACTATTGGTTTTATACGATGTCCATTTATAACATTGGTAGTTGACCTAAAAGCATTTAGTGCTAAGACTAACGAATTTATGGGTTGATGTCGTGACGTCTAGACCCATTGTGGACTACGTTTATTATCCTCTGTCTGGACGATATCTTTCAATTTTATTGATATATCATCCCTTTTTACCAGATAAGTATATCAGATTCATAGAATAATCATTAGCGAATTCTTATTCATTAAATTTCCCATCCACAACTCTTCATTAAAGGGTTTAAAAAAGCTTATTTGATATTTGATGAGGTTTTTTATAAATTATCCTCGTTTATTGCTATACATTTTCTGGGTCCCTTTATTTTTAGATAATGAGTTTCAGAATAAACGATCTGGATTAGATCGTTTATTTTTAGAAGTTGTTTTTTATTTAAGTACAATGTAATCTATTTCGTTCTTCGCAAAAAAATGTTGTATTAATTTGCTTCGGCGTCAGATATATACCCACCGGATGTATTGTAAAATGGTGTTGTTTAATAAGTGAACAAACGAACAATTTGCTGTGATAAATTGCTTTTGAATGTAGCCTTTGACCCGAAAATTTTCTTTCAATTCATATGGAAAGTCGATTTGGTTTTTTAAATTTATTAAAAATGTATTAGAGTTGTTAAAGATGACTGTTCATTTTGTATGTGATTAACTGTTTTTTTGCTGATGTTTTTAAAGTTTATTAACTGTTTTTTTTCAGTCCATCCAATATATGTAAGAGGTCGCTTTAGAAGACAACATAAACACAACAAATCTACTTTGCATTTGACTGCCATCATCACACTATGCCACCATGCTAGTATTGTTCGAGGATTAGGCAGCGATGCACTAAATGTACACCCACAGTTCGTCAGCCGGTATGTTTAGAGCCAATATTTCGTTTCTATTGCGCTATAAATAATACTCTCTCATAAGAAATTGGCAATTGCAATCGTGTATAACTCTGGCTATCCCATTAATGAATACGGATTAATCCGTTGCTATCTTCCAGACCATAGCAAAACCTCTGGCACTGTCTTATATTGTTATGTTCCCAACAACCCGTTTATAACTAGTACCTATCGTAAATATCGTAGAGTATCTACAAATCTACAAAGCAAAATAGACAGATAACCATAAAAACATGGTGTCCATATTTTGCTATTTGCTCATGACATGAATCCTTTATTACATGTGCCATATGATAGATTATTGTTTTGGCACTATTTGAAAATGCTGCATAGTGATTATGCAGTACGTTTAGTTCAAATAAGAACATTTTTGTATATTTGTTAGTGGTGGTCAGAAGACCAAAAAAAGCCTGACAACCAGTCTATCCTCCAAATATCGGTATTGCCCAGTATTGGTATTGGTCCGAGAAAAGACCACAGTGGGACACCATTGTAAGAAAGAAAATTTCTATAGTTTTTTGATCACGAACACAATAGCAATAAATCTTAATTAAAAAGCAATAATTAAAAAAATAAATTAATAAATAATTCTTTATTGACATAATAAAATGTTCAAAACAATAGTGAGGCCCTGACTCCTGCGCTAGGTTAACAAACCTGTGTTACAGAAGCCAGGGTCTTCTCCCAGAATTTATGTTCAAGTTTTATTTAGCCATAATAAGCAACTCTTAAGCGTAATTTTATTTTATCCAGCAGAATGTTATATATTTAAATATGTCTCTATTTAATTTAAGATAGTAAATTAAGTGCGCCACTCTTTTTACGCTTTAGCGCGTTTTCTCCGGCTATGTCCATACATCGTTTGATACTAATGTTCTCTAACGTGAGCTGGATAATGGGAAATATGTATATGATAATACTTCAAAGCATTTCCTTCTCTAATGGTCTGATTTTTGTTCATCTAGGAACGAGAGAAATTATTTTTGTGTAACAGCAATGTTTTGAGTATTCATTGAGGCAATGGTAACCAAAAATCGCTACTCGACTCTGATCATTATCCGCAGTACCTTTCAACTAACCAATCAATTAATGTTTTGTCTTTCATTTCATATAATTTTATCTTTTATTTTCTATATTTTACTTTGTTTGTCACAAATCTCTATTGTTTTTCTTTATATTCTTTATTATTATTTAGTTAATGTATTGAATTAAGGGTGAGGTTCTAGTTTCTGTATGTCGTG
The DNA here is from genome assembly GCA_947256265.1 of Acronicta leporina. NCBI lineage: Eukaryota > Metazoa > Arthropoda > Insecta > Lepidoptera > Noctuidae > Acronicta > Acronicta leporina. The sequence continues at coordinate 3,488,253 of OX366523.1, forward strand.
TTGTGTGTGTGAAATGGTAGTCCATATTGTAGTAAAAATATTGACAAAAACTCATTATACTTCTTTCAATCACGTTATGTATCCATCTCCGGCAAGATGGAGTGATGTTTTGCGAAAAGTTGCTGAAGTTGGATACGACAAGACGAGGATAGGGTTAAATGGTCATATTAAGGGATACCCTATGACCAGCAGTGGACTGGTATAGGCTGATCCTGATGATAATCTACGTTAGAATATAGGTTTACTCTATATTAGGTATCCAGTGATTTAATGCCATAATTGAGACTATGACGTGTAAGAAAAAATCTTTCCTACACCAAATACAACATAATCCAGAACCTTCAAACTTTGTTAAACTAAAACAATTTAGTTTGACAAAACAAGGTGACATTATTCAATGTTCTGAACCTATCGGAACTTATGCTATTACCGCAGAGGAGCGGGCTACTGGGTCCGTTTAACTTAAATTAATTTTATGCTTCCAGCCCTTCATCGACTTGTAACCAGGTATTGATGTCAGACTTTATGATATTGCTTTTATAAATTATTATTATATATTGATACAAAATGTCATGTCAGTATTTCATTTTTCTAGTTCTTTCGCGAGCTAGACTATTTTAACCGATAGAAAAAAAGCAGGTAATGAATTGACGCGTCGAAGAGTAGGTTATTACTTGTGTGTACTGATCAGTTTTTAGAAGATAATTCAGTATATTTAACCTTTTCATTCATTGGAATGTCCCGCAGATAATCATCTCGCTAACATGTTGGTAATCCTTCGTATCATTACTAGGTTTTAAAACAACAAAAACTTAGAAAGGAACTTTTATTTTGCTAGTCATTATAGAACATATTTTAGTTATAGACTAGCTGACCTGACAGACGTTGTCCTGTCCAAGTTTCAACAAACCACCTCGAAAAATTTGGTTTTCCATATTTGTAATACACTTAGCGCCATTGATTTCTGAATACCTTATTTCTGATCTATAAATTACTTAATTTCAAAAATTTGTTCACATTGTATTGACGTGAAGCATGGAAATATAAATAGACATACCTACATAGATTAAAATCTCAAATATCTGTTTCGGCATCAGTAAAGATTAACGCACGTTGCATTTTTTTTATTATTATATTTATTTATGTAATTAATTATTCTATTAGATGGAAACTCTTTAGTTTCTCAAATAAAGTGTGCGCACTGTATCTACACTATGGAGGTTTCACATTATAAAATGAGTTACTATATGGCTGGATGCTTTAAAGAAGAAAACAATAATATTGTCAAAATTGTCAACTCAAAATGACACCTGTTATCGAATCAAATTTCATTGAGGTAATAACGATGTCGTGTTAGTCCGCTAGAAAATAAGTTGTAATTTTTTGTTTACTTCTTTAACCTACTCAAATATTTAGTTTTTACACCGGCTTGTGCTCGCTGGATAAATCCTATGTATGTCCCGTGATTCCCTGTATAAGTAGAGTTAGAATTACTGTAATAATAATCAATTCTTGGTCACAATAATGGTTTCTGATTGATCTGCTTTATTTTCTTGTTTTATGTTATTTAGTCCCTGTAAATGTATTTTTTTAATTTTATTACTTGATTCTGTTATAATTTTTGATCCGTGCTAGTCTAGTACAGAAATACTTGAAAAAGAAATTGACTTCAGTGGTTATTTTTAAAAGACAACGTTTTCAATAATTAAAATGTTAATAACTTTTGATAGAAAGAACCGATTTGAATTAAAAATAGCCTAAATGTTAATCCAAGAAACAGGCTATGAATTCCTGCCCACTTCCTCCAAATCTCTTCAGTAGTTATCATTTGATGCGCGGTCAAACATACAGACAAACCGACAGACAAACCGACAGACAAACCGACAGACAAACCGACAGACAAACCGACAGACATACAGACAGACAAAAGTTCCAAAAATAATAGAAATGGATTGTGTTACCGATTCTGAGTCCCCCAAATTAGTTTTTTTGTAAATATAAGCAATGTACAGACACGGCTCACTTACATTCTTATTATATGTAAGATAAGATAAGAAGATAAGTGTAAATTTTATTAATATGATGAAATTTAGACATAGTTAGATAGTTACAGTTTTTGTGTGTTCAGATTTTGTATAAAAAATATAAAAACGTTTATTTCAATTACAACAGGCTTTTTGATACATATTATTGGAGATCACCTTTTAAGCAAGGAATTGCTTGTATTAGGAGACTCCGCGCTTCCACTTGTCACTTTTATGCAATTGAAATGTAGACAATGTACATGCAAAAATAAAAGAACTCAAAACTTAAAAATTATACAAAATGCATTGCAAATAAAAGAACGAAACAAAAATAATGCAGAAAAAGGCCAGATCACGCGTGTACTTGTGGTATGTGTATAATGATTGAGTGTGTGAGTGAGTGTATGAGTGAGTGTATGAGTGAGTGTATGAGTGAGTGTGGGTGTAAGTATGAGCGTGAGGTAGTGTGGTGTGTTGGTTATAATGAGCTATTTCACTTTTGACAGTTTTTTTTTTTTTTTAGGATGAATGATTTAGTCACGCTTTCACGCTTGCACGATGTTATGCCTTGTCGGTTAGCCCTGCGACATTGTCTTGGGATCGAAAGAAGCTCAATAACACTTCTTTCACTAACCATGCTCTCAACATCCCAAAATTGTAAATTATTTGGTTATTGATAAATAGATATAATCGACTCAACTTCATCATATGTTTTGGTTCTAAGCCAATCGATTACAACTTTTTTACAGTCCCGGAGCTTCATAGAATATATCCGTAATTCTTTATTGAGCAAGTTGTATATATAAGATGATTGCCTTGGGTATTGCCTTTTAGCGAAAGCAGATCTAACGGTTACAGTTGGAGCAACCAAGTAGCTCCTTCTACTTTTTGGCTTGGAGGGGTCATACGGAAGTGATGTGTGTTTTTTCAATATAAGTTGAAGCAAGTAAAGCTTTCTTACAGACAAAAGATCAGCTAATAGGTATAGGCTTTGGGTGGGATACCTATAGGGTTTAAAGAACATGACTTTAAGTAAGGTTCTCTGCGCCCTCTCAAGCTCCAAGAATTTTAGTTTTGTTGTCCCTCCCCAGCAAGACAAACAGTACATGAGAATAGATTGGGCCAGTGATACGTATACTTGCTTCAGAAGTAGCTTCGTAGCCACATGTCTCAGTGTTTTAAAAGTCCATATCAGCTTCCTAACTCTTTTCATAATAAGTTCGGTGTGCATGTGCCAAGACAGGCGCTGGTCAATCATTACACCTAAATATTTAGTATGCTTTAACCTGTCAATTATTGAGCAAGAGCAGTCGGGGATTGAGGGAGTGGAACAGTTATGGACTTTTATTTGGAAATCTTGAGACGGTTGCGAGTTATTATATTTAGTAAAACAGATGTAATTGGATTTGGTGGCATTTAGTGTGAGGAGACTAAGATTTAGCCGGGCTGCTATCTTCGCTAGGCCACTCTCGGCCAACCCACGAACCTGTTCCCAGGTTTTAGCAGTGAAGACAATGGCAGTATCGTCAGCGTATGAGAAAATGAGCCCACCGTCAATTTTCATGTTGCAGAGGTTATTAATATAGATAAGGAATAAGGTCGGCCCAAGAACACTGCCCTGGGGCACTCCGAATGTGACGGTTGACTCGGAACTGGTGTACATTCCAATTTTAACTCTTTGTTTGCGATGGTTAAGGTAGGAATTAAAAAGTTCAAGAGCGGGTCCCCTGATGCCGATGCGTTCAAGCCTCTGTAATAGTAAGGGGATAGAAACTGTGTCAAAGGCCTTTTTGAGATCGAGAAAAGCAGCTAGACACTTGGCTCCAGCATCTACACAATCTATCAGAGCAGAGGTCAGTGACAGAACTGCATCCTCAGTCGACTTGCCTTGTCTAAACCCAAACTGCGAAGGCGACAGTATCTTATATTTAGATAGGAATTTAATTAGGCGTGAGTTAATAAGTTTCTCAAGGATTTTGGAAATGGTTGGTAGGACCGAGATCGGCCTATAGTTAGACGGGTCAGACTTATCTCCAGACTTGTACACAGGCGTTATAAGGGCTATTTTCAAAGCGTCCGGGAAAAGTCCCTGCTTGAAGCATAAGTTAATTAAGTGAGTTAAGATTGGTACAATTTGTTCGTGTGCTGATTTTAGAAAGTTGACTTGTATTTTGTCCCAACCGGGGGCGCTATCAGATTTTAGGCTCATTAGAGTGGCTCGAACTTCTTCGGGGTCTGTGTCGAGAAGAACAAAGGATGTGGTCAAAGGACTGTCCAACGATAATGAGTCATGGTTGCTAATATTGCTTGCTGAGGGCTGAGAAGTAGTGATATTTTCAGCAAGAAGTTTGCCTATGTTACAGAAGTACTCATTAACCTTGTCAACTGCGTTTTGTGGGGTAGTGAGTGTATCTAGCAATTCCGAATTATTTGTTTTTTTAGGTTTGCGTTGTGTGATGTTGTTAATGATATCCCATGTTTTTTTAGGATTTCTATCCGCTTTAGAAAGTTGATCTCTGTCATGTTTCCGTTTTTGTTTCCTAATAATGGTACAGCAGTAATTGCGATACCTTTTGTATGTGATTTTAAGCACCTCATTGTATGGGTCAAGCCTAAGTCGTTTTTGCATACGATTTCTATTCAAAATACAACGCAACAAGCCAATTGTCATCCATGGCTTTAGAATTCTATTTTTACAAGGTATATTAATAGTAATTGTACTGAGTGTGATGCAATTTTGTAGTAAATTGATTAATTTATTAGTAAGGGTATTAGGGCTCTTTAGTTTTAATAGTTCTGTTAGGCTACTGGCTTTGAGGAGCTCGAGTCCCTTCTCCGTATTAAAAACCGTTTTTGTTTTTGAGCATTTAACTAAATTAGTAATGTTTGAAATTTTTAAGAAAGTCATGGAATGGTCAGTTATTGTCGTGTGAATAACTGCAATAGTTGCAGTTTGGTTTTCAGGTTTCAGTTTTATTATAAAGTGGTCAAGGCAGGTTTTGTCTCTCGTAGGAAGCGAGTGACCAGGGAGTAGACCATGCATCGCTAGCATATTGAGATAGTTAAGTCGGTTTGTACGTTCGTGTGACTGTTCATTTTCATTGTATATTAGATTAATATTTATGTCTCCTGTGATTATTATGGTTTTAGTTGAAGCAAGGTTAACTAGGTGATTATTTAAGGACTGAATAAATTGGTCTGCGTTTGTAGTTGAAGGAGATCGATAAATAGCGATAACTATAATGTCAGGCGTAACGTGAATCTCCAAGCAAGACGCATGAACCAACTTTACTTCTCTTGTTTTATTTTTGTGAGTGTTTTTAATATAGGCGACTACTCCGTCGGCCCTATTCAGATGGTTTGTAGTTTGGTACGAGTTATAGTTAGTTAATTGAGGAATTGGTTTATTTGAGCTCAACCGACATTCGGTTAGAATTACCAGATCAATATCCGTACCAAGATTCAGTAAATTTAATTGAAGATCATCAAAATTTGAGTAGACTGATCTAATATTCTGCGAAACAATGGCAAAGCCGGAAGAGTTAGGCGCTATAAGCTTAGTAAAGTCATCAATATCACAATAAAAAACTTGAGCTATTTCGGAATTATCGATGTCATTCAAAGTGAGTAGAGTATTATCCATTTATGTAAGTTTTATAAATACAGGATAACGTAATTATATTCGTATTATTATTTCGTGTGTGGGTGTGGGTGAAAGTGTATGTCTGTAAGTGTGTAAAGGTATGTGTGGTTTGAAAGTTTGTGAATTTAATATATAGATTTAATGTAGGGGTGAGAAATGAAGAGTGCGTGATAGGGCGTGATTGATAAACAAAACGTAACTTATTACTTAGCTTAGTGTTTAACTTAATTATAATTAATTTTGAAAGTTTAAAAAATCTATAACAGTCTAACAAAAAGGTAAAACGTAGTAAGATAATAAGGTAATACCAGTAGGTCGCTTGTAAGTCGAAAACTAGTCATTGAAGCTGTAAAAGGTTATGTACCTGTGATTCACAGTTTATGGCAATAGTAGGAGAGTCATCATTCTTCTTAATATAAACTTTCCCGTAGGCTGTCCAGCAGTATTTATATTCCTTAGATTTTGCTAGGTCACGCGCAAGAAAGTGTAGTCGAGCTCCTCTTGTAGTTAACTGTTCCGATATATATATTGGCGTATTTTCATATGTCTTAAATCCGAGATGTTTCGCACATAATTTTTCATTTTGTTTCCTATTAAAAGATTTAGTTGATTTCAAGAGGTCTGATTTAAGAATAGTTGACTTCAGCTCAACTATAATAGGGCTATTTTTTGTGCCAGTTCCAGTGCCAGTTGTAAAACATTATCACGATCATGTTTGCCAATAGCTACATTTTTGATTCCTGTAGGTTAAACAATTATATACCTTTCATATATATCATTACTAGTTGCTGCCCGTGATTTCACTCGCATTCCAAAATGATTATTACCGTCTACGTTCTTTTACACTATAATATAATTATATTTCCTTGCCAAATCTTGAAATCGGGTCAGAGGTTCAACAAACAAACATTATGTAGTTGCTTTCACATTTATAATACTACTAGCTTCTGCCCGCGACTTCATCCGCGTAGCGTGATGATATATAGCCTATAGCCTTCCTCAATAAATGGGCTATCTAACACTGAAAGAATTTTTCAAATCGGACCAGTAGTTCCTGAGATTAGCGCATTCAAGCAAACAAACAAACAAACTATTCAGCTTTATATATAAGTATAGATAATAAAGATTATGGATCAACACCACATTATATTCTTTAAAAATGTACGAAAACATTATTAATTCACAAAGCAATCCTGTTTTTACATTAACAAACGTACACGCCTATGTTGTTTTATAAAACAGACATAATTTAAGACGTGTGCGCTCCAGGGTACCATACATCACCCAACGTGTCACCCAGCCCGAATATTGTTGCATTTTATCTGATCAACACTGTACTGGATTGTAGTTCTAAAAAAAGGCTGCTCTTTTCGTGCGTTGGTTGTACAGTGTATGATAAACTTGTTTATTTCAGTCCTGTAATTTCCAGCGCTAGTTGATGTTATGTTTATATGATGTGTATATTTTTTTTTATTCAGGTTCATCAGCTATTTTTGCTTAATGTTATTACATCACATAACATACCATCACGCCTGTATTCCCCGAAGGGTTCGGCAAAGGCATACTAATGTATGCCCACAGATCACCGGTATGTTTAGGTCTCATAAAATAGGCTGGGGCCGAGTATATTGCCATTAACCGGGCACAAATTCCAAACTCCGAGCTGCTACTGGGAATTTCATAGAAGAACCCAATAACACTTTTCTCAACCTGAATCGAACCAGGACCTCTAGCGTAGCAGTCGTGCTCAGAACCAGTAGGCTAATGAGGCAGTTATTACATACAAATGATTTATGGTCTGAAACTGTATGTTCCTCTATATTAAAAATCAAAATGACTTAAAAATGCTACAAGAAAAATGTATTGCTGTTTTAGACATTACTAGATCTATTTCTTCTTGTAGGTACTATCTTATTAAACTTAAGACCAGCTAGGAATTCTAGGAATGTTATAATTTTGACATCAATCTGAACAACGCAATCTCTGAATTCAGCGCGAGCTTTTAAAGTGATTGGTTGTTCCTAAAAGCTTCGTAGAGGATATCTCCTCTCTCTTTGCGTATAATTTTACTCATGCTAGGTCTGCCTAGTTTTATCTTTTATATCAGCATTAAATTTTACAAGTTGGCAACTTTACACACTTGATGCCTTGAGCGTGTTAAGATTATTTTTTGTTTGTATATTCACGGTATAGGATGACATCACTGCGATGTTTTGTGCGTTTCTGTGTTCAGTTTGTATTTATTTTATCATCATATATCCGTTTTCATCTACCGTCCGTCGCTGGTCGTTACCAGCCTCCGTCGGCAAGTTGTCACTTATTCTCTACTTATTGTTGTAGATCTATTGTTTCTATAGTTTGTCTGTACCGAGATACAGAGGTTTCATTATATGAGTAGACGTGTCCTTTGTTGCCGTTTCATTGGTAACATCTTGATCGTATTCAAGCCCTAGATCAGTGCAACTTGTATCCTTGACTTCCTCATCATAGGATAAATTGAGGTTTTTAGGTTACTTTTCTTGTTTCTGCTTCTTAATGTATTATTGCGCAGTTGATAATATATTATTTGTAAATTTTTACATTTATTTTTTTGTTTGCTAAGGGAAATCTTCAACGCCATATTTTCTTGGAGAAGTATTTCAATTTCTCAATGAGCAATTAAAAAAATACTATTTCAATAAATATCTGTTTTTGTAGGTAGAACAATTCACGTGGTTATACAGAATTCCATTTTGGTCACTTACGACCCATATATCAATATTTTGCCCACGAAACTATTCGTAAATTCATCTTCTATGTATATCTATACAGTCGAGACGGCCATATTTGGGCATGGCCTTTTATTCACGTATTAGTTTTGGGTTTTTAGGGTGAGTTTAACTGGTGCAAGTTCTTGTATGTAGCAAAGAGGCCCATTAATCACTCAGTGTAGCATGCTAATGTCATTGTTCGCATCCCCACAACGTGAATTATCTCCCAAACCTAATACATCAGCTGTAGACGAGAGTATAGGTTTTCAATTAATAAAGCTCAGTGTTGTGGCGCGACATGCAACAATCAATGTCGTGTCTCCGGCATGCGGTCCGATACGCAACATGTCACCCAGAGTTTCCCAACAATTTGTAATATTGTCGACAAATGATTGGGCGATGCTTTGAATACTTACAAGCACAACTTGAAAACAAGTTATGGTGACCAGTATATATTATATAGAAATTCTAGCATGCTACATAAATCTATTATACTACTATACTAAATATAGGTATGTCATATGGCTCATAGCTTGGTTATAAGCTGTGCTTGCTGCTAATCATCTATGGGTTCCAATAACGATTCTTCATTTGAGATCCTCCGTAATTCGGAAATCTCGTTAAACTGTTGTCGTTACGTCTGACAATCAGATTACCCTTATGATGACACTGTTGCCCATTGCAGACGCTTCGTGTAAATCCCTGATATTTATCCGTATCTGAAGCTGATCCACATAGTTGATGCTAATCAGCTACACAAGTGCAGTAAGCGTTATTCGTTTACTTCATTAATTACTACTATACATTACAATTAATTGTAACCTATTGTTAAGTTATGATGAAAATAGAAGCAAGTTGAGTCATATTTTATACTTGACGGTAATCTGCCTTAATTTTTATGTAAATTTTAATACATACTAAAAGCACACACAAAAATTGGTACAATGTCAACGTGACCCGAGGGGCTCATTCATCAAAACATTCATAATCTTGTTTCCATCCCGACACAGACACATTGAACGATATTTTTTATTCATTCATTCGTTCGTTCGCTTTTATTTTTTTATATCGCCAAAATATTCATTTATTTTCACGCACTTTGAGTGAATTGTGTTTGGAAAGCTTCAGTCGTATATTTATATTACATGATATTAAAATATTAAGCATCGCTAGCATTGTTACCAGGAAAATGCTTTTATTCTGCATAAATAATGCACGTGAAAATTACATATGACGTCAGCTTTCCTCTTTTATGATTACTGTGACCTACATTTTTATATTTATTATCTAGCGTAGTGGGTCGTGACTAAATATAAACAAGTTGATCAACCAATCTGCAAGCTTAAACTATGCTTGGTTCGGTAAGTGTATGGATGGTTGACTAATCTGAACACATTGATACGTGAGCGCGCGTAGAGCCGTCGGTTACAGTTGTCATACGAACCCTTATGAGAGCGATGGTCTATCTTCTGGATATTGCTATTGTCCAGAAATTGAGTGTGGACACAACAGGTAGAATTAATATGTTTGACGAATGACGTTTCTGTATTGTCCTTTTTCTGTACTGACAGCAATGAATGAATAGGTATGTCAGGTGTGTAGTAGACGCGACTAGTGCCTAAGTACGACAATATAGGTATATGAATGTGGAAGTAATAAAATAAGTATATGAGAATCGTAACAAGTTCGGTTCTTAGTTTCGGATTATCTCGGGGAGAACAAGATATGTGTGTCTGTATAATTATATGTACCTACCCAGAAATCAACTAAATTAATTTAAAATTTATAGTCAGCTTGCAAACGTACATTAATTCTATATAAAAACTTGTTTCTCTCGAAGCTACTTAAAAAATGGGGTCAGCATTTAAATACTGTACCCGAGCAATTCCCAAAATGCATATAAATCACTGAGAATAAAAGTCGCCGGTCTTGGACGCTGTTTTTATTGCATTTCTAATTCCATTACAAGAGAAACACAGTTTAATTCTCCAGATGGTTTGTTTAAAAATGTTTGAAACATTGGACACAGTGGCTGCACAGTATGATAGATGGAAAACAGAGGCTTTATTACTTCCAGATGCTAGGTTGCTTGCTTTTAATGACAATTAAACGAAAAGTAGAACTTACATTCTGGAAAAACACAGGAAAGACTTTGTCGAGCCTGATGAAGTGACAGTTTCATTAGCATAGTGCGTGAGCATCAGATTCTTCTAGTTAATTGCCTTCTATAATTAAGTCCTTCAGATAAAAATGTTAAGAAAAATGGAGACATTACACATACCATTAGTACCGTATAACATACTAACACGCCTCAATCCCATAAAGGTCAGAAAGAGGTGCAAACTAATGTATACCCATATTTCACCGGTCCTAAATAGGGGCGATCTTATTGCCTTTAATCGTGCACAAATCAAAATGCTGTCTTGCTACCGAGAAAAACAGAAGGCAGTTTTTTATTTATCAGGTAGCAACATTACTCTTACATCTGTAATGATCTTTTTATTTTGTTGAAATGATACATTTTTTTTGTAGAATATGAAACTTCAAGACCTATCTGTCGAAACATTAACATATAAGTTACATAACCTACTTCAACTCATAATGAGAGTCATTGAGAAAACAGTCAATCTCTTTTAATTGCCTCAAGTTTATCAGACCTTTTTAACGATGCAACCATAACGCTTTAATGGATTTTTCTGTGGCTAATTATCGAAAGCCATGCGAATTAAATGTTTATGGATAAATTATGGCACTGTCCCATAATTATGGTAAATGAACTGTGTATTATGATAATTGTTTGCCGCTGAAAAATGTTTTTCGTAATCTGAAAATGGCTCTTTAATTAGTTATTGAGCACGTTACCAGAAAAGATTTGAGCATCAACGTGGATGGATATAAGGGTAGGGGCAAACCAAAGAAAAGATAGATGGACTGTGCGAGAGATGATACCTATAGAACAAAGGAATAATCCGGAGATCCGTCTGCTCGTTTGCATATCCCATAAAAAAACATTGTGCAATATATTGCCAGTAGGTATAAGCTGTCCTATTATTCTATAGGCTATTTATACAATTGAGAGGTCATCATATCAGCCATTAGACGTCCACTGCTGAACAAAGGCCTCCCGAAAAGACTTCCACAAGGACCAGTTATATGCCGCCTGCATCCAGCGACTCCCAATGACCTTTACCAAGTCGTCCATCCATCTCGTTGGAGGTCATCCTACACTCGTTTTCCGGTACGAGGTCCCCACTCGAGAATCTTTCTGCCCCAGCGGCCGTCAGTTCTACGAGCTATGTACGAGCAATAAGAGGTCAGCTTACACTAACTACAATCATGTATTATGAATATCTAGATTTTAAGTCATGAGTTCCTAAATCGTATTATGATAGATCAAAAGCGACCATTTTAACTCGTCAGTAAAATGTAATCTCAAAATCGATATTCGAATATCGAACAGATACGTACCCACTATTGACACTATAAAGAAGACACCATCGATGTACCAGCTAAATGACTTTCCAAAGAACAGAGAAGTACTGGAATTGGAATCGGGAATAGTACACTTAATGAGACTCGTGGAAATAAAACAAACTTTATAGGTTGTTCCGCGTTTACGAGTGCGCTGTTAAGGATTCGAAATGCAGGGAAATTTTAAGTGAAATAATCTGTAATTTTCTTTTAATTTGGTAGCAAAATAAACGTTTGAACAGTCTATAGCGGTTTTGTTTTTATTATTTTAGTTATGGTTTTTCAGCAACGTGGGCTGAATTGAAGTCTGTTTGAGATGTAAAACGTCTCGCTAGATCTATTTTGTGAGCATGCCAAGTTTCTTGTCCTTGGCGCGAATATTTTTGCAGAAATGAGTCTTGGCCACGCTAGAGGTAATTTAGTAAAACAATTTAATTTATTAAAAAAAATAGGGGGCTCAAATCTAGTATTTCAATTGTGCAAGAACGATTATGATCATCCAATGGTTCTAAATGACAAAAGAACAGTCAAAAATCAACAATTCTGAAGTCATGGAATGGCGATTTTCATACAAAAAATAGTAGATAGACTTGGGACGGAACGTTGCGATGCGATTTTTTTTATTGATTTGGTCTGTATAATTAATAGAATAAAACTCAAAAACTATTGCATTCTAATTTCATTGAAAACGTTAATGCTATCTTCGAGAACACAAATTACAAATATATTTAATTACATATAATAAATACTACCACGCCTGTAATAGGTACCTAAAGGGTTAAGCAGATATGTACTAATTACACACACAGTTCGCCGGTTTGTTTAGCCCCATGTAATACGGGCTTATTGTCTTAATCGAGCACAAATCCCAAACTCCGAACTGTTTCATCTCATAGTAAAACTCATAGTAAAATAATACTGCTCACCTTTAGTCAATAATACTGCTCACCTCTAACATTGCAGTACTAAAATTCAGTACTAAAACTCAATAATACTGCTCACCATTGTAGTCTTGCTAGGGACTAATGAGGCAGTATATATATAGATTACTTACGTATAATTAAACCGGCAGAGGTCCGAGTCGTTTGCGGGTGGTGCGGGGACAGCAGCCCAGTGGACCGCGCGACCGCCGCTCGTGACCGCAGCCAGCAGCCGCTGCCGACAGCCGCATGACGACCACACGCTTGCACTCGCTATGCCGCCCGCCTGGTGGGATTAATGGAATAAATACAGAATTAAACGCATGTAATTTTTTTTTAATAATTATTCTTTTATTGATCATGAGACTGTCTATAAAGTTTAAGCTATATTTTTGTATTGTTTTAATTTAGCATTTTCCATGCTAAGATTATAAATAAATTTTAGCAAAGGAAAAATGCGACCTGCATCTTCTGGTTAGATACATCAGAAGCACCTCACCTCAAGACCTCTAAGTCACCGCGAGTGACTGAATTTACGTCTTACAGGTGACTTATGAAAAGTAAGCAAATTCTCAACTTAGTACACGGTCCTTCAATAAGGTCAGGTGCTTAGTACTAGCCACTAAGCACCTGACCTTATTGAAGGACCGTGCCTATAACAATATGCCATCTGCCTTATGTCCTTCTGAGGCTATTCCTAACGACGCCGCCGCCGCCGATGATATTCGACTTATTCATTCCTTTTGTTAATTATCTTACATTCATTAATTCTCCTAATATAGGTACCTGTTATTTTCAAACATTAGATTTATCTGCTCATTTACATCATAATTTATTACAGTGATGACGTAGATGTTGTAGCTATAAAACTTGTGATTTTTTAAATAATTAGGTACCTGTAAAGGTGTCGGCAAGTTTTCCACTAGGAGGTAGCATTTCGACGTGGAGTTCCACCGACGGATCCTTTCCCGAGCTAAAACATAGTGGGTCTCGATCTCCTTGCCTTCGACTGCTACTAACTCCGCCTGCAACAAATAATATAGCAATATAACGCTTATTTGACTACAATTTGTATTTAAGCACATTTGAGTGCTTTTGACGTAGGTATTCAAAGCCAGGTGTGCTCTTTTACATCAAAAACATAAAACTTCGCAAAATTGTGCCTTGAATGATTGTTCTATAATCTTGTTCCGAAATTTTCACAAAAAATAGGCGGATAGGCCTTTTAATTCTGATTCCGACTATGTATATAACTCAATTTCAAAATAAAATATTACAAAATTATTTCAAAATAAACAGACAGCTTTTCAAATTTTTAGGTTTTTAAAATAGACAGTACTGTTATGTAAGAGGGGGCAGCCAATTGCCATGATCTAGGCCCATGATCTAGGCACAAATCCAAACTCCGAGCTACTACTGAGATTTTCAATTTTTCATACAAAACCCAATACCCAATACTTTGCTCAGTTTGAGGACCTCTTGGCAGTCTCGCTTATGAATAAATAAACTAATGATGTAATCAAATAAACAATCAAATTAAATTCTGCCAGTACCATGCCTTTAAATATTTGAGATTTGTATATTAGTGAAGCAACATCCTGAACTTTTTGAAACATTTGATATTAATTCAAGAAATGATTCTCGCCACAGGGTTCGTTTGGTTATCTCGTGTGTCTAGAATTGCTAAATATTTTTGGTGTTATTGGTGATTTTGGTGTCACTTGTGTTGTGTTTCTGTGAACGTCTTGTGTCGTTTAACTCACCGACTTCCAGGTTTGATTTGTTTATTTGTATTCCCCTACAGATATGGAGAAACATAAGCCCCCTGATCCTCCCGACCCGCCTGATATTGCAGCCCCTTCTACACCTGTATTTTCCACTCCCCCCTTATTTCCTACCCAATCCCTAACTAACCCTAACCCTCTGTCCCAATTTGCCGAAGTAGTATGTAGTATGGCCGTAGATCCATCGCTTACTTCTAGTGGTCGTAAGCGCCCGGGTCCATCCGAGTCGCTACCAACTCCTCCTTCTAAACAACCCAAGAGTCAAGTTGCACGCGACAAATATACATCAACTGACAGGGCACCCTATGTCGTACATGTATCCAAGGTTGATCCCCAGCCCAATTCCGGAACTACTCTTCACCCCGTTACATTTGGCCTTTTCCTACATAAAAACAACATTAGTAACATAAAACTTGGTGGCGTTAAAAAAGTTGGTAGAAACCGAGTCTCTGTAGAGTTCTCTTCACCACAGGATGCTAATGCTTTCCTTTCTAACCCTCTTCTCCCCAAATTTAAATTCACTGCATCAATCCCAACCTTTAATGTAACTCGTATGGGTGTAGTATCCGGGGTTCCTGCCGATATGACTGAAGAAGAAGCGATAGCCTGTCTAACAGTACCTCCAAATTGCGGCAAAATTCTGAAAGTCAGACGCATCAACCGCAAGGTTTCTAGAGAGGGAGAGGCTTTTTGGAAACCCACAGAGACCTGTGTCCTCACCTTCGACGGACAAATCCTTCCCACAAGAGTTTTTTGTTGCTACACTTCCCTACTTGTGTCACAATATGTTTACCCAACCATCCAATGCCGGAAATGCTGCAGATTTGGACATGTGGAGACTGTTTGTAGGTCCCAACCACGCTGCGTTAAATGTGGCCGAGATCACCCCGGTAATGGTTGTGACGTGTCGGAACAACAAGCATTCTGCGTGTTGTGCTCTGGGAATCACTTTGCGAATAGCAAGGGGTGTCCGGAGTTCAACAGGCAGAAACATATAAAGACAGTGATGGCTGAGAAGGTTATCTCATATGCTGAAGCTAGCCAGTCAGTTCCCGCATCTATACGCAGCTATGCTGATACAGCCAAAGCTTCCCAACCTTCTCAGGGAAACCGAAAAACTGTATTTTTACCACCTAAAGGTCATGCTCCCCTCTCCCCTTCATTTGATAAAGTTGCTCACCGTTTGATTGTTGATACTCCACAATCTACACAACCCAATGGTTGTGCCCTCAATAATCCTCACACTGCACCATCCTCTTTATCGCCAACTATTGATCTCTTACTACAACTCTTGACTTCTCTCTTATCTAATCCTTCCTCTCCCTCTATAATTCCCCCCTCTCAAACACCGTCCAACGCTGCCGACCAACTAATTACTCTACTCTCAAATTATAAAAATGGCTCCACGACAAGTCTTCCTACAGTGGAACGTGAGGAGCGTGTTTCATAAGAAACACGACCTGATATACCTTCTTAACAAACATAAACCTCTTGCTTGCTCTATTGCAGAGACATGGTTAACCCCAAGTCTCAGTTTCCGTATTGTTCACTACAATATCCATAGATGTGACAGGCCTGATGGCTATGGAGGCTCCGCCCTCTTGACTAATAACAGGGTCCCCCTCTCCCCTATTAGTATGCCCCCCCTTATGGACGATATTAATATAGTTGCTGCCAGAATTGAAGGCATAACCGTCTTTTCCATTTATATTGCTCACCCAAATCTTAACTTCCTTCCTATTGTTAAAAGAGCTTTAGAAAGTGTAAATGGCCCTGTTCTAGTAATGGGCGACTTTAACTGTCACCACTTTAGATGGGGCTCAGAACGATGCGACTCTTTTGGGTCTGGTTTGGTCGAGATCATCGATGATCTTAATCTGTGTGTCCTCAACAATGGCTGTTCGACTCGCAGAACACTCCCAGGACACCAGAAGAGCTGTGTGGATCTCACATTTTGTTCTCTGGATATTGCTGCATCTGCCCATTGGCATTGCACAGACTTATCCCATGGCAGCGATCATTACCCTATTATCATCTCATTTTCAGGAAAAACCTATTTAGAAAAAGCTTCTCCCCCTCTCCTAAAATTCAATTTAACCAATCCAGACTGGCCCCAATTTTCATTAACATTAGAGAATAAAATTAAAGACCTTCCTAGTTTAACCTTTCAACCTCATAATTCAGGTGTTTCTGATCGCTGTCATGTGAATAACGTCATTGATAGCTTTGTTAAGGCAGTTAACCAGACTGCCGAGTCATGCTTCCCTACCAAAAATACTGCTCGAGGGAAAATCCCATCCCCACCTTGGTGGGATCAGGAATGCACTGGGGCCATTAGGGAAAGAAAGGAGGCTGAACAGACATACAATTTAGATATGTCCACCCACAATTTAATAACATACAAACATACGTTGGCTAAATCTAAAAGATTACTTCGCAGCAAAAAGCGTAAGGGGTGGGCCAATTTCTGCTCAACTCTTTCTCCTTCAACTCCATCTTCAGTCGTGTGGAAAAATATAAATAGATTTAGATCTGGGTGTTCTCCTTCAAATTCATCTGCCATGACTCGGAAGACAGCAGAGCTCTTTTTAGATAAGATAGCCCCCCCTTATGTTCCCTCTTTGGTTGAGTCTGAACCTTCTCTGACCCATGCTGCTGCTACTTTGGAGGATCCTTTTGATGCCCCATTTAGCATGGATGAACTAGACTTGGTCCTTAAGACCGTTAGGGATTCGGCTCCTGGCATAGATGGTATTCCGTACTCTTTTATTGTTCATGCCGATAAAATTGCCAGAAAATATTTTCTTAATATTCTAAATTATTGTTATAATAATGGTTGGGTTCCTGATCAGTGGAAGACTCAAATTATCATCCCCATTCTGAAACCTGGCAAACATGCAGATGATTCGAATAGCTTTAGGCCAGTTGCACTATCATCGGTTCTTGCCAAGTTACTGGAACATTTAATAAAAAACCGTCTGGAGTGGATCGTAGAATCGAGGAATTTATTACAGAGTTCTCAATTTGGCTTTAGGAAGGGACTCAGTACAATGGACAGCGTCGGGGTTCTTTTAACAGACATTCGGATTTCCTTCTCCAAAAATTATTCTATTGTTTCTTCCTTCCTGGACATTTCCTCTGCATATGATAATGTCCTTCTTCCCATTCTCAGGCAGAAAATGCTTCAGCTGAGACTTCCGGGTAAGATGGTACAATGCATATGTGCACTGCTCACATGTCGCTCATTGATTCTTAGGGTTCAGGGAGAGGAATTTGAGCCCAGGAAAGCATGGAGAGGCCTTCCTCAAGGTTCAGTTTTAAGTCCTATACTATACAACCTGTATACTGCAGACATTGGTTCCTGCCTTAACAGTAACTGTCATTTGTTGCAATACGCCGACGATCTGGCTTTGTATGTTGAGGATGAATCTGTCCATGATGCTGCCGTCTCACTTAACCTTTCCCTAAACTCTTTGAACCAGTGGCTTGCAGCCCAGGGTCTGAGTCTCTCCCCGCCCAAGAGCTCGGTGGTAATATTTTCTCGGAAAAAATCTTTACCCAATATTGAAGTCTCAATAGAGGGCCAAAACATTCCAGTTGTTCAGAGCGCCAAATTTTTAGGCGTCTTCCTTGACTCAAAGCTGTCCGGTACTTTCCACTTAAACCACTTAGTCAAAAAATGTGAAAGGGTCGTCCCAATCCTAAAGGTTCTTTCAGGCGTTTGGTGGGGGGCTCACCCCTTCACCATGCGACTAGTCTACAATGCCCTAGTCCGGAGCATAATGGACTATGGCTCATTCCTGTTGCCCCCGTGCAACAAGGGAGCCTTGTCCAGTCTTGACAGGATTCAGGCGATGTGCCTTCGAATAATTTCTGGTTGCATGAGGTCTTCCCCCATTAATGCGATGCAGGTCGAGTGTGCAGAGCCCCCTTTGGAATTAAGGAGAGAATATTTGGCTTCTCGTTTTCTCTTTAGAGTTATTCCCAAATCCTCACATCCTTTGATGCAAAAACTTGTTGACCTTGATGCCTTATGCAGAGTCTCAAAATATTGGCTTCACAAAGATACTCCCCTCATCCTTAAGACTTACCGTAGCTCACAAAATTTAGAAGGTTCAGTGATAAAATTCTCTAGTCTCCCCATTTACAGTTTTGATTTTCATATTGTTTTCTTTAAGCCCAACATTTTTTTTAACACTGGGATCTCCAAAAACTCTTTTTCAGCAAACTCGACATTCGACGCATTGGTGGGGGAACATTGGAATGGGTATGATAGATTTTTTACTGACGCTTCAAAATTATCTAATAATAGTTATACTGGTGCCGCTGTATACTATCAGAATTCTAGGATTGTTTTAAAGTTTAAATGCCCCAAAGAATGCTCCGTATTCACGGGTGAGTGTATTGCAGTACTGGAGGCTTGTTTATTTATAGAGTCTCACAGCATTGAGAAAGCTGTGATATTTTCTGACTCCTTAAGTTGCCTCAAAGCTTTAGAACAAAACCCATACAAGAGCAAACTACATAGTTCCCTGATTCTTGAAATTAAAAAATCTCTGCATTCCTGTGATAGGGCTGGCAAATCAATTCAATTGGTCTGGATCCCAAGCCATTGTGGCATCACAGGCAATGAATGTGTAGATCTCATAGCTAAAGAAGCCGCAAATTCACAAACTTCTGACCTAAAACATTTTGTACATCATGGTTATGATCTTCTGAACATTCCCAAGAGTTCATTGCAATCCTCCTGGCAGAAGCAGTGGGACGATTCGTCTGTAAAAAAAGGCAGATATTATCATGCTATCCAACCAAATATTACAGCAAAGCCTTGGTTTGACCATTTTAAAAAAGTTTCCAAACCCGTAATATCCGTTTTATGCAGGCTTCGTGTAGGTCATTGTTGCTCCCCTGTCTTCCTGCACAAAATTAGGATAAGGGACTCCTCTCTTTGTGAATGTGGACTGGACGAGGGCAATCTGGAGCATATCTTCTTCAGTTGCCCCAATAATAACCCATGTTTAGACTTGTACAACCATTTAACTAATTTAAAAATCCCTCTTCCTATCAATTTTCCTTCTCTCCTAACTTATTCGTCGCAGAAACTTTATAGAGCTCTGATATCTTTTATTCGTCGCAATGAAATTAGACTCTGAACCTGTTTCGGGTTGTGATATTATAATCTTTATGTTTCTAACCAATATTTTATATGCTTACTCTGAAATGCTTCTCTATCCATGTATTATATTATGTATATTTTGTTTGTTCCAGTGTATTAACAACGCCAGCAAACTCACATTAAGTTTTATGAGTTTTTTTTTTATTATTTTTGTTTTGTAAAACACACGATTTTCCATCGTACTTTTGACATTGGCAGAATTGTCGCAACCGGCACATTGCCATTTAACAAAAATTGAATTGAATTGAATTCAAGAAATAAACACAAACTTAAGTTACCTACAATAAGACTAGAAATATTTAGGAAAAATGCCTATTGTATGTCAATAAAAATATATAACCACCACCTTCCAAAAATAATTAAAGAATTGCCTTTTACGAAATTTAAAAACAAACTTCACCTTTTTATTACAGAAAAAATACTACAGCGTTAATGAATATTTAGAAGATAAGATATTATAAAACATAAATTTAAGTAGGTTAGAGAAAGATTATTTCATATCTGTTTAATTTTTCTCTTTATTAATAACAACAGTCTTACTATTATAATTATTTATATGTATATATTTGCACGCCTCATGAGGCAGAATATGTCGTACTTTAAAATTAAGACCAACATCTGTATTTTTACGCATACCATATTTTAGCAAATAAATACATTTGATTTGATTTGATTTGAAAATGTTAAATATAAGCTGATATTTACTTTCGGACTATATTCTGTTCTCTAGCAAATTATACTTAATAGTTTGATTATTTATATGTTATGTTACTGACTGATAGATCTCATGTTGCTACAATTAGTAGAAAGTTACTAAAAGTGCAATACAAGACGAAGTTCACATATTTTTTTGGGTTTCATGAAAAAAAAAACAATTTAAACTTTATTATATTATACTTAATTAAAAAAAACGCTGTCAAAGGATTATGCACGCAACTCCATCTTCTGGCATCACCGAAACAAGCATACAACGCCATGCTCATTTTTGTCCGTGTTTTATTTCTGTGAAATCAGTCAATCCGTTCCCGATACAAAAATACGAAATCCCGGGAAAATCACTTAATATTATATCATACCTAAATATTTTAATAGTTCTGCTATTCGGGCTGGAGATAAATCCAACAAATCAAGGATTATACGAATTGGTCCAGCCGTTCTTGAGTAATAAATGATGTAGGTAACCAATCCGACTTTGTTTTATTAGATTTTTAAACGGGTACTCACATTTATATTATTACGCTCATTACCATGATGGATTAGGCTGAGGTGTACTTGTATACCCACTGTTTCGGTATTTTTATGTCTCACGCAATAGGGGGCGAGTCTATTGCCATTATTTTTTTAGGTTACCAAGTACTGTCTATACATATAGTTATTCATCATAATCATCATATTCAGCCTATATTTGTCGACTGCTGGACGTAACCACGTCACAGAGCCCGATTTTCAGCTTTCATTATCGATATATGGCTCGGTCTTTGGCCGAAAGCATCGGACCGGGTGAAAGGATCATCTGTAAGTCCTTTGATTGCCAAGGTAGTGGCAAAGACGAAGAACATTTGAAATAAAACTTCATTTTTACACCATAATTATTATATTTACCCATATTTTTATTTACCTTACCTGACATATTGATGTCAATAATTTTATCATTACTGATAATTTGCTATCATTATCTAAAACTGATATAGTATAAAGTATTTTGTTGTTATCATCTTATGACTCCGGTTTTGCGATTTATTTTGATCCAGTTCTTGTTAGTTCAATAAACTTCTTGCATAATAATATGTAAATATGATCGTCTCTTTCAATTCAATTAGGAATTGACGTAAGCATAACATAGAAGCTAATGTATTCAGTGAGCTAAAAATAAAAATAAACACAATGATTAAACATGTAACATAGGTGTCAAAGCATTTGAGAAACTAAACACAAGGTCATAAAGTTTAAGTTAAATTAACACCAAAAAAATATTTCTACCTAAAAAAATCAATATAAGATACAAGATTAAAATACAAAAGGGAATACAATGCCTTAATAATTAATTAGAAGGCAATCGAAGCCTTATTCTTATACCAGAATCAGAAAAAAAGTAATAAAAAATACCTACACCACAAAAAGCATCAATATCTTATGGTAAAACCTTGACGTCACTGATTTCTCAAGTACATTCCATTTCATTGTTTTTGCACCCTTCAATTATTTCATTCAGCATTTTCAATGTTAATATTTTCCACCATTGAACTCAAGTTATCTTGAGTTTCTTGAATTTCATCGGTTTGGCTGGCACATTCAGCTGTCACTTTGTTTCTGTTATAAGGGTTACTCCTCCATCGCCCAAAGCGTCCACGATGCTGACATCCATATCCAAAACGTTTACATTTAAATCGCTCACTATCTTCAGCTTGCTGTTCTTGTCCATTAGCTGAAGCAGGATTTTCTTGTAGAGGCGGCGATGGATTGCGACCAGTTTCAATATCACGGTCTGTGCTCTCATTAGAGTCGTCATGAGTTAAGTCAATGGTCCAGTTTGCCCAAAATTTTCCATTGTGACGACCGTGTAGACCATGACGTCCATGGCCACAGGGACCTCGATGTCCATGCGTACCGTGATGTCCATGGCGTCCGTGATGTCCGTGGCCATGATGCTTTCCGTGTCCTCCAAATCCATGTCCAAACTTCCCATGCCGTCCATGTCCTTGCATTTTACACTTATGATTCATTTGTTTATTCGATCGTATGTACTCAACAAACATTTGAAACAGCTCTTGTTTTTCATTACTAATCCGATTTCCTTCATTAGAATTGAGGAAGGAGCTGAAATCAGCCATCATTGAATCGTTACGTTTACAATGAATTCGCATTGTGATTAAAAAAAGAACTGGAGGACTGTCAACTTTAAAACTGGCGACGAGTTTATGATAGGCTAGAGTCGTACGAAGGCTTTATATACTTTTTGCCTCGTGAATCATCAGTAAATATAGAAGTTGATTACGTAGTGTTAGAGGAATTTCAATCTTATGTTTGAGTCACAGAGTGTATAATAAATAATAGATTCTGCTTATTTGATTACGCATAGTTGTAAGGTTTCACTGTTGTTGTATATTGTTTGTCTGGGATATTAATTATGTATACATATCCTTTAAAAAATTGAGTATATGGAAAACCTATTAGTACGTGGGTAAAACCTATTTCTTAATTTACATTTCTGTCAAAAATGAATATTACCTACTTAAAATAAATTATGCAGTCATTTTATTCGTAAATGCTATGTTACTGATAACATGGTATTTCTATTACTTAGAATCTCACTTTATAGTCATAGGTTAACGATAGGAATAATTTTGTACTGTTAATGGGTACAAATAATACGCAATATTGCACAAGTTTCACAACAGTTTCACAATATTGTGAAATCTATGCAAAAATTGTGTAATATTGTGCAATCATAAATCATAGGCATTCACATATCCCGTTTCCCTGTTATGTTTAAGTAAAATATGGGTTCATATGCAATGCATCCGTTTTATTGCGAAAAATATGATTCATACAAAAATTGTGCCAAGAACTTGTAGTTTCTCTCAGAACAGAATATAAATGTACTTATTTGGATGATTTTAGTTTTGTGAACGACTTCCAAGTTCTGTCTAGTGCTTTTATGTAGTGGTTTACCGTTTATTTAATAAATAAAGGTAGTACTGAGTTATTAAGCTTTACAGATTGTTACCGTAACCTAACCACGATGATTTTTGAGTATAGCTTGAAGCTGATAAGAGAGATAAGAGATATTTATTTTGCAAATATGGGTTATACACAGAAAATGTGATGACAAGGATTAATACAGGTTCAGCCATATTTTACCATAAGGCATGCAATCATACAACAAAAAGCACAATGTTTAACATAAACCATAATTAGATAAAATAAATTAAAGTTACAAAATAATATAATTATTTAGATTGTTATTCTTAAATTCAACTTATCCATAATATTACAATAATTGGTAGATATGCATTTAGCAAATAGTGTTCTCCGTTATAAAGTCACTTAAGTTATGATTGCTCTTATTCTTTTACTGCTGACATGGTAAAAGAAAGTACCTACAAAAAAAAATATCAATTGTAAGTCCCACTCACACAAATATAAATCCATTCAATAAAACCAGACAGATATTTATTCAACACATGATAATCGTTTCTCTAGATCACACTAGATGGCAGTATTATTAACTTTGAAGCGACCTCAATAAGTGCTGTCAAAAATACATGAAAATATTCTCACAGAATACGCCTTCTCATAAAAATGATATTACAATTTACAACAGTACGTGTAAAATAAGAAACGTTTAATACGAAAATCTATAAAATATAGGTATAGTCCGTTTATTGGTTTTGAGAACCCTTTTGGTACCAATGTCGTAAATATTGTAGGTACCCCTCGAGTCGCGTGTCGGCCGCTGATACAGAATTTTATTGGGTTTTATTTTTTTATATATCGAATTTCACTTATTCTTTGCGAATTTGAGATCTTTATTATATTTGTGTGTGATGTAGCGTCGATTTAATTTAGATCTCGAGCTAACAGGATTGGAATTCAATCAGTTTCAAAGTACGTGAGGCATTTAATATTGGTAGTATTTAAGCTAAGTAAATTTTAGTTTTCTATAGTTGGCCAACATTAAATCATTAATTTGTACGTGCGGTCCCAAAAAAAATAAACTACTGAGATAAATTAAAACAGCTTATAAATAATATTTGCTATAACTCATAGACCATAGAAGAAAATAATTCCTATACAACGCCATCTATCTGTAGAATGAAAGTACCTAGATACCGTAATAATTTCCACGAGACTGGTCATACTTTTTATTATTGAATAGACAAAGGCTTTTGGGTCTTCTAACTTACCGCTATCTATTGGTACAAGTAATACGCTCGAGCAATAGTCTGGTAGATTTACGAATTAAATGGTCGAGATCGATTTTTTCTTAATTTCATGAAATTTATATTTTTATTCATTGGCGGATCGTTTCGCTCAGCCCGCCAAATTCAAATTTCAATTGTTTTTTTTTGCAATTTGTAGGTCTATAACACATTCTAGATTCCTAGCTGTAGTAATTGCGGCATTAGCTATACAATATTCACAACTGAGCATTAAAAACTTTGCTTGTAAATCGATATTGTAGCTAAAAGTAGTGTCAATTGTCAATTTTGGCCAAAATTACCTACCTTAAGTACCTACTTTTAGCTTCTTTAACGTTTATTAAGCAAAGTTTTTAATGCTCAGTTGTGAATATTATATAGCTAATGCAGCAATTAATTTGAATTTGGCGGGCTGAGCAAAACGATCAGCCATAACAGAATAAGCGCAAGACCTGAAAGTAGTTTGTTCAGAATCGATTACAGTTGTTTTTATGAAAAGACATATTTTTATATGTTTTCACATATTTTATATGTGTTAATGTTTCATAAAAAGACAACTGTGGTCCCCTGATCCATCAATGGCTCGAGTTGTGGAAAACTAAAACCTATTTGCACAAATTGTTTATTAAATATAATTGCGATAAGAGGATCGCAATTCTTTTGAGTTACACCAAGGCGTAGTCAATTTACTGGAAACCAACTCCTAAAGAAAATCTGTTTGGGGGACGTCAGAGTCACAATGGTCAGTCGGCACTAATTGAAAATATACCGTGCAATTCTGGACTATAGTGTAGTTTGTCTAAAACTTATTATTGTATGGCAAGAAAAGCAGTAGGACATCATAATAGTATGAGTGATAAAATAGAAAAAAAAACAACTAAAAAAATACTTTTTTGTGTTTAAAACAATGGTACATTCTTTAACTATTGATGATTTGATGCTTGTTTAAACACATAAATAAATCGACATACAAACGACAGATAAACCGACAGACAACCAGACTGTCAAAAATTCAAAATATTATAGAAATTTGTAGGTATTGTTACTCATTCTCAGTCCAAAATCGTTATTTTGGGTTCGGAAACGTTTATATAACGGAACCTACTTGTATTTAATATCTTCAATGTACAGACACAGCTTTTTTACAATTTTATAATAATAGAGAAGAAGATGTCATTTCTAAATTTCAAATGTGCCATTTAGAACACGAGGCCAACGAGGCTTAAGTATAGTTTTAGTTTCAGTAAAAATTGGTAGGATAAACCGAAACAGCGATCATTGCATCTTGTACTTTTCATTTAAGTAATTTTTAAAGGTATAAATAAATTCTCGCCTCATTGCTTGGATAATCTCCTTTAAGGAGTTAATTCAAACTTCAATTTAAGTTGCAGAATAATCGTTGAGACAAAACCGAGTACTTGCAGACGACTGGTTTAATGAAGATATGAAATCTCACTCAGTTCAGATGCTTCTTTCAGCTATTTCATGTTGAAGTCTTTGTTAACTGAAATAGTTGGAAGATTCTTGTAAAATCTTAATTTATTGGATAACTTATATTCTGTAGATTTTATATTAACTGGGGTTGAAACTTAAAGCACGATTCAACTTTTCTTACTCATTTTTAATACAAATAATTACTATAATTTTAAGATGTCATGTACAGATTAAGCTTAAAAAGGGCTCGTGGCTAAAGTAATAACTAAGCTGATCAACTGATCTGCAAGGTTAAGCTGCGATCACCGCGGTCAGTGTGTGGATGGATGACCATTCTTAACACACCGAGACCCCTCCGTACCTCGGAGAGCACGTAAAGCCAGGTCCCGGTTGTCAGACGAACATCTATGGCAATTCTTAGTAGTAGCACACATAATAGAATACTAGTAGTAGTAGTCATACATAACATAAAATACCATCACGCCTGTATTCCCCGAAGGGTTAGGCAGAGGCGTACTAATGTACACCCACAGTTCGCCGGTATGCTTAGGTCCCATGTAACAGGGGGCGAGCCTATTGCCATTAACCGGGCACAAATTCCTAACTCCGAGCTGCTACTGGGAATTTCATAGAAAAACCCAATAACACTTTGCTCGACCTGGGAATCGAACCCAGGACCTCTAGCGTAGCAGTCGCGGTCAGGACCACTTGGCTATTGAGGCAGTAGTAGTAGTAGTCAGGAACCTAAAAAAGGCCTGACAACCAGTCTATCCTCCGAATATGGGTATTGCCCAGAAATTGGTTTGCGGATGTGTGATGGCAGTTGCTTCGTGTAAAATACTAATATTCAGCCGCATCTAGGTAGACTGGAAGCCAACCCTAACATACTTGGGAAAAGGTTAGGAAGATGATAATGTACAGACTAAGCTCAGCTAAAATTTTCGAGACAAGGATGGTACGGCCGTGCCGCCTGTTTTTGCTCGACTTGGGGGGGCACTGCCGTGCCCCCAGATACTTATGGAGAGCACTTACCTATAAAAAAAAATGTTTTCTAAAAGGACGAAGGCTGACATCTATAATTGTATTAGTTCCTTCTATCAGATTCGTTGATATGAGATGCTCTTATGTTCACAAAATGTATTTCAATTGAGCTTTTCCCCGCCCAAATTTTCTTTTCTCTCTTTAACCAATTCAGTTTTCACAATGTTATTTATTTTGTTTTTCTCGGAAAGTATAAATTTAGATTAAAAGGCACGTATCCCTTCCTTTTCGGTGATCGGACCCCACCCCAGCCCATTACGTAGGGAACAGTGAATAGCTTACACCTCATTTGTTTTCTATTGTTCCTTTATCGTGTCCCTTTAACATGCTTATATTCTGTTGTGAAAGGAACTTTTTTAAATAATAACATTCACGATTCAGCGGATCAGCGATTATTTTTTCGCTTCACTAATTCGTTTTCCAACCACCGAGTATTTGTCTCCTTTTTAGAATAGCTCTGTTAATTATTTCTTCTAAGATACATGTATCTTTGCAAAAATATATCTTATATGCACAAATACCTTTGTGAAATCCGAAGAAATTATGTTTTTTTTAAAAAAAGCTTACTAGCAATGTGGATCGCACATTACTAGTATTCTTGTTAACCCCTCGTGCTAAGCTAAAATGCTTGTGTACACGAGTGGGTTTACGTCGGTAGTGCAATGGGTGGGTTTCGAACCGGCAAGCACATGATTGCAAGTCCAGTGCCCTAGCCATTAGGCTACCGCCGCTTTTTTTTATGATTAAAACCCAAATAACTTAGCTACTGTACCAACCGGATCGCAAAATTCATTTTTAATTTTCTGATAGCAGTATGCGTTACATAAGTCGAAAATCAAACTCAGTTTTATTTCAATTAGACCACTAAAAAGGATACTTTTTAAAAGTCAAGACTAGATGCGAGTTACTAACTCATCTCCTAAAGCTTTAACCAATACTCAAACGCCCGTGTGACGCTGTTGGTTCAAAGTAAAAATAGGTAATATAAAAGCTAATTATAATTAAAAACGACCCCAAACGAAACGTTAGAGTAGCACTTCAGAAGCACACAGAACCTTGTTTAGTGACCCTAGTCTCCCCAATCTAAATTAAGGCCAATTAGGGTTGTTGTTCAAAGAATTTTAGGCCTTACACTTTTAGCTGAACACTTTGATCAAGAATTTCACGAATTTCATAATAATTACGAGTACCTATGCTAATTTGAAATTACGTGCTCTTGTGACACATAAAGGTTGGCAAAAAGCACTCACAGCAACCCCAGGACTAATTTGGTCGCAATTAGACTCACTTACTCAGAATCCTAATTAAACAATGAATTTAATCAGGGTTCCCAACTTGGACCTCGGTGGAATTTTCAATCTTTTTTTGCAAAGCATTCGAAAGACAAACTTTAAACAAAATACACAGGAACAGTTTTGCAAGAGTTCGAAAAGTGTCGTCAGGTTTAATGAGTTTGATCCAAATTTAAATTCCTTTAGTAGTATTTACGTGAAATACCTCTGAGATAAGGAGGGTAAAAAGCCATGAAACTTTTTTGTTTAGGCGCCCAAAAATGAAGGGCGTTTATGAAGTTCAAATCGTTTAATTGCTTATAATCTTAATAATCTAAAAGAAAAAAAAACTGAATAATTAAAGGATTCAATTAGTACACGCATAACTATTACAAAAAAATGGTGCTAAGAAGTAGATAATGGCTATAGAAGATATAAAAGTGTCTGATGTTTAGAAAGTTTTGATGAGTATTATAATTTTTGAAACAAGTAGTACCTACTTATCTTAGCAAACCGAGATAAAAAAAAATCTACTCATCCTTTGAAAATAACTAGAAATGGGAAAGCAAAACTAAAAGAGACAATAGAAAAGCTTAAAAAACTAATATTAATGAAGTCGTCCCTAAGCTATGACAGTTTATGTCTTCCCTGCTATTCTTTGTTCCTACTTCTCTTTTATTATGAGTCCTCTGAATACTTTAAAAAAAAAGATTCGAACAGCATAAACATCTCCTTATTACTCTTATTTACGTGCTAGAAGCCTTCAAACATGTACAATTGCTCTGTTTATGTACTTGTTTACTTCGTTTTTCCCATAAATAGGCAAGTTGATGATATTTATTTTGTGATCCCAATATCTGCACAATATAGATATTGGGATCAAAAAATAAATATCAATATCGAATAGTGAAAAAATCGTATAAAATAGAATTAAGGATTTCCTTTTTTGCTGGTCTTTCTTTTTACTGTATAAGGCTTAACATACCATCACAGCAGTATTCCCTGGAGGGTTAAGCAGAGGTGTACTAAAGTACCTCAATCCACAGGTCGCCAGTATGTTTAGGTCCCATATAATAGGGTGACCCTAATTCACAACTCTTAGCTTCATAGAAAAACCCAGTAACACTTTGTTCGACCTGGGATTCGAACCCAGAACCTCTGGCGTAGCAATCATGCTTAGGTCTAGAGTTGTAAACGATTATTCGATCGATTATTCGACTGCCTTATGGCAGTCTTTGTTTAGAGTAATATATTTCAGCGCCTATTATTGTATATGTAGCAAATTCCATATTAGGCAGATGCTTGGAGAGTAGCTTGGAGTTTGGATTTTTGTACGATTTGTCACCTTATATATATGCCTATGCCTATAAGGGAAAATAAGTTTGATGGTACGCTGAACTATACATAATCAATCCAAATATACATACTATCCCACTGCTGGGCATGGGTCTCCTCTCGGAATGAGAGGGATTAGACTGTAGTCTACGTCCACGCCGGCCGAAAGCGGGTTGGCAGACTTCACACGCCATCGAGAAAATCTCTCAGGCATGCAGGTTTCTTCGCGATGTTTTCCTTCACCGTTGTAAGCGAGTGATAATTGATTTTTAATACCCACATAATTACGAAAAGTCAGAGGTGCGTGCCTTGGCGTCGAACTCGAGACCTACGACATGGCATTCCAGTGGTCATATCCCAAGGTTATCACTGCTAGGCACGCTAAAATATATGAAATCAAAATTAATTTTATATTTTGATGAATATTTAATATTTAAATGAATATTTCATATCCACGAAATAGTTGCAAAGAAACTAACTTCCTGGTTGTGGTGTGATATAACCTGACTTTCCATATGTGACAGCAATTAATTATCGCATGAAATATTCATTAGCGTTCATTTACGCGGTTTTTGTTGCTAACAAGGAACGTATATTGAGATTTGAGTTACGTAAACAGAATTTTCCTGACTCTTGTATTGCATGGCTATTAGGGTTAATTAAGTTTTCTTTATTAATTCCTTTTTCTTTATATTTTTCCTTGTAACGTGATCGGCATTCTGAATTATGTTCGTAACATAATTATTTTTCTTGATTAATTTTTGCTCCATCTGAAGCTTGAGGTCAGGCTTCAATGAGGAGGCGATGATTTAAAGCTTTAATATCACAAAGCCTCATTATAAAATGGTCATGAATCTAATCATGAGTTTTTAATTAAAAAAACTTAGAGATATCTTAATCAAAATTGCTTGTTTACGATTTATAGGATAACACATGGGTCTTAATTATTTTGCACTAGCGAACCGCCCGCGGTTTCACTAGCATTGCCCCGTCTCTAAGCGTTGTAGCATGATGGTAGATAGCTTAAAACCTTCCTCATGAATCACTCCGTCCAGTAGTAAAAACTCATGAAAATCACAGACAGGCAGACGTAGCGGGCGACTGTGTTTTATAAAATTTAAGGATACATATGTACATTCTGTGACCAGTTACATAGTGTGCATACAAATGTCGTAATAATATACTAAGGCGGGAGCCTTACCCTTATTAAGGGATTAATAAGGGTATATTGAATGACTGAAACGCTAGAAATCCTGGTTTCGATTCCCATATCGAGCAATATATTATTGAGATTTTCTATGAAATTATCAGTTGTACCCTGTTAATGGCAATAGGCTTCTCGACTATTCTATGGAACAAACATACTGGCGAAATGTGGGTGTACATTAGTGCCTATAAATTTGCCTAACCCTTATAATCAAGATAATAAAGCTTAGTTTTTAGGAAAATCTGTTACATCAAATTTAGGTATAATTAGAATTCATCTAACACAAAGTACTGGTTTAACATACAAATAATATTATCTCAACAGCGATGACGCGACGGTATAAAACCCAGATTCTCCTCATAAAACAACGATAAATGTGTTTTATTGCAAACTCTCGTAGAAAACTTTTCAACTTTACGTATAGTCTAGTCTGTTCGGTAGTTGGCAAGCAACTGAGCCGTAAAAAACAGAAGTTGTTATCAATTCATGCTTAAGGCGAAGTTGGAGCGTATTTGAATTCGATCTAGTGTTAAGAAATATCTAATAGCCTAGTAGAATGGTGTTAACACAAGATTTATAACAACAGGAAACTTCATCTAGAAGTTGTAAATGTGACTGTTATACTAATGGTCTTGGGTTCTATTCCATGGTCGAACAAAGAGTCTATGAGCAGTGGCGAGCGAGACGCAGATTTGGGGAGATACCCGAACAGACAATGTCACTAGTAGGTGGAGCGCGTGTTGACAACATATTCAAGTGGGATGCGAGACCAAGCTTCATTCTTTTAGGATGGTCCAGACGCTGGACCACACCCTGTCAAGGTCGTGGAAATGCCACGAATCCCATGGCTAAGCTATAGGCCAAAGGAAGTCAAATACGATTTTGAATCAGTAAGAGACACCGTGCCACTTTCCCAGGTGGTAGACGATCCTTGGGGATTCTCTGTACTACAAAAAAGGTGGAACAAAGTGTAATTGGGTCTTGGTATAAAATTCTAAGGCAATAAACGGGCCTCGATATGGGACCTAAATATACTGGCGAACTGTGGGTGTATATGGTACGCCTTCGTGGAATAGAGGCGTGATGGTATGTTATTAGTATGCCGTTCTATAAAATACTGACTCATTAGCCTAGTGGTCCTGAGCGCAACTACTACCCTAGGTCCAGAGATGTCGAGATGTCGAAGAAATTCTCAGTGGCAGCTCGGAGTGTGGGATTTTTGCCCGGTTAATGGCAATAGGCTCACCTCCTACTACATGGGACCTAAACATACCATCACGCCTGTACAATTTGCCGGTATGTTATTTTATGTTCTATAAAGATGCTTTAGATTTAGACGTTTCTTTTGAATATTTGCTCTTAAGAATTATTAACTAGTTTAATTAGCCCGAAAATACCGTAAAAGGCACAGCTTTTTTCAAAGAACACACAAATCCGATCAATCTATATTTCAAGATTGATCACGGGAATAAGCCAGAGACAAAAAAGTACTGTACTAAGTGCCTTCTTTCGCGGCATAGAGTGATTGATAGAGATGCGCTGTCAAAGTTTATTTTTTATATCCCCTCAATATTCATCTTCCTTTGTTACGCGAATTTGGAATTGTGTTGGTCTTCCTGATCCTGATATCTGGCTTTTTGTGGCTGGATTACTCATCATTATTTTCCTTAAATTACCATATTTACACCAGAAATAGAATATCGCATTAGTCATTTTAACATCTATTATAGTAAATTCTACTATTTTTTAACAACAAAATAACTTAACTAAAGACGAAACGTTTGAGTTAGCATCTAAACGATCGGTTTCTGCTTCACGTGTTGTGGGTTCGAGTCTAACAACGAGCAAATATTTATATGACCTACTGATAGTAGTTCCTGGGCGTTTCTGTATGTGAGATTTTGTATTATTAAAAGCACCCACGATGCAGGCGAAAATCCCAGTGTGGGGCGACATTTTTTTAAAATTCTTAATTCAAGTTCACCAATACATTTTCACAAGAATTCGAATGGATCAAGAAATTAAAAAAATCCTTGGAGTAATTTTTAATTTTGCCAACAGAGATTATTAATGATAAATTTTTTTTCCGTACTATAGTCCCGCCAGAAGATAATACAGAATACATTGACATTAATATAAGGTATATTCCAACATGTATTTCCTTATAGTTTTCCCAAACGACAGTTAAAGAAGAACTCCATGAGGAAAGTCACACGTTAAGAATAAGTTCTGAACGTGTGACTTGAGAATGATGATAGGACGACTTTTTCCTCGAAAATGGGTTTTTAAACTGTAAATAAGCCAAATATTTCTTGTGAGAGATCATATACAGCTAACTGTACAGCAATCATGGGCTAGTCGTTACAATGATCTGCCTTGCATGGCATGACTTTTTGAAGTCATCCTCGGATGAGCAACTGATTATCACTTGCTTTAATTAAGGTAATGTTTGTCAACAAAATTGCAGATTAAAGTCCTACGATAATATTCTATCACTAAACTCCCTAAGCCCCATTCGCATAGTGGTTGCAATAGCTTTGATTCCTAGGACGAGCAGTGTTATTAGGCTTACAGTTAGGAACTTCTCAGTAACAATCCGAAGTTTGTCTTTGACAATAAACACTCCAACTTGTTTGTTATGTAATGTAGCCTCTTTAATAGAACCTGTCTCCTCGATGAACTGAAATGCAAAACATAATAAGATATACGTTGTCGTAGAGCATAAACGCTATCCAGAAGAATCTAAGTAGATAAAAATATAATGAAACTCGAATTTAAGCGCCATCAGCGAATAGAAGTCATTACAAACAGCTCTCTGAACTTTGGGGGTTCGTAGCACAACTTATGTAAACGCTACATAAGTTCCGTAGTAGTTTTACTAAGTGGTAACATCGATTGCCGCTAATGTGTTCGGGAATTGTTGTTCAACAATCTTAGAGCCCATTTCAACTTTAAACAGTAGTCACGCCTTTTGTAATTTAAATTGTCAAACTTACGCTTGAGCTCTCTAAGTGGAATGCAAATAGAAGAGTTATACCTACGTAGAACTTCCTACGCACATCATTTTTATATATTTACTAGCTTTTTCTCGCGGGTACACTCGCTACAAAAGTTATTTTTTTCTAGGTTCGATCCATAACTGTACCAAATTCCATCCAAATTAGTTAATCCGTTTAATTTTTAAGGCGTGAAAATGTAACAATCAGAAAGACAGAGGTATACTTTTAGCTATAATATTAAATGTGGATTATATAAGAAAGCATTATAATATCATCGAGATATAAAAAAATAGTAAAATAACCGAAAAGAAAGCCAATTAAAAATACCATCGAATTAAATTTATTTGTGGAATTTCGTAATGTGAATCACAACGAACTATTCCAAAGAATTGTATCTGCGGTACGAAATATTTGTTAATCAGTATAACTTGATATTTGGAAAAAGCCCCTAGCACAATCTAGCAAACATTTAAGCTCTTTTCCCCCTTTCAAAGAGACTAAAAGCTTCCTTCTAGTGAATAACATCTTCTAATATTTTAAATTGAGGAAAATGAAAAATATATTTTTAAAGTGCTTGAGCGAGAAATACAAATTGAGATTAGCTTCCTGTTTTAAATGGGTAAAAAGGTTTTCATTAATTTTAATAACAGTAAAATATTTAAAGGTTTTGTAACAAAGGAGACAATGGATTAATTAATTGCTGGAAAGTAAACAGTAATCAAAGATATAATTATTAAATTACGCGCCAGTTTTGAACCTGGCTATGTATTGTTATGAAATCTGCATTTAATATGTAAAAGAGGACTTCAAACTCTTTTTAAAAGAAATTAAAATTTTCCACACCTGTACTACTGCAGAATGCCTGC
Organism: Acronicta leporina; assembly: GCA_947256265.1. NCBI lineage: Eukaryota > Metazoa > Arthropoda > Insecta > Lepidoptera > Noctuidae > Acronicta > Acronicta leporina. Next base: position 3,523,096 of record OX366523.1, read on the forward strand.
CTGCGAAGCTATAGAAACAACATATACCTATATTTATGTTATATAGAAGGTTAACTAGGCTGAAATTTGACTAAGAATATTTACGTTAAAAAATCTTAACAACAGCCCGTTCACTAGAAAACCAATCCCAAAAAAACTTAGTAGAAACGAACAAATTTCCTTATTCATTTAATTCCATGTTTTATAAGATGGAAGTCCACAATTTATTTTAGTAGCAAACATTAGTTCGTTCCCAAGATTACCGCTAGCAAGTTTAGTGGAGTCAGCTTCGGTTCCAGACTAATTTCATTAATCTCCACATTGATTGGATTCGCTGAGGCGGGCTTGTTGACTGAGTTTTATGATTCTTCCCTATATTAGTTCTCTACATCAAAAGTTTAATAAGAACTTTAGAGGGTCTCCTTAATTGCCGAAATATCTTGACTTTAATATTATATTGGGGTAGTTTGATACTTAAAGATTATTGCAATTACGAAAAGTGCTTCTGAATAGGGTATAGATACTATTCCAGTAAAGTGATTTTAGTAATAAAATGTACTGCACTCAAGGGGACGTTTTCCATTTTTTATACTATCTTTTAATACAATTATTAAACCAGTCTGGTTTTAATTACATTAGGTTTTCTTAGCTATGTGTATTTCTGAATCTGTACCATTCTTATTAGTAGGATTAATATTATAAATTAAACCACGAGAAACATGAGAGGAATTGCTAGTGAGTGACGTTTTTTTGTTACAATCTCTCTATTTCTAGTTTAATTTCTATAGCGATAATTATATAAAATCTACTAATATTACTACTAACATTCGAAAACACTACTACTACTAACATTGGAAAAAATGATATGTATGCAGTGAATAACATCTGCGATTTATATTGCGTAATGCATTATTAAACAATCTTTGACAAAATATAGATCTGCCTCAGTAGTCGTTATTCATGACGGTATGTCTGTTTGTACCTGTTTAAATAAAAAACAAATGTCGTTAGATGCACAAATGGCTTAGGATTAAGGGATATAAATACCTAGCTCTTTTGTCGTCTGTACTTCACTTGAAAATCATATATCAAATTTTCTTCTCCGTAATTTTTGGTTAAAAATGTTCGTTCCTTTGCAACCATGCACTGCGTTAGTTTTGACTAGGGTTAATTTAATTAATCTTCCTATAGCTGGATTCCGATGAGTTTGCCAACCACCGAGGATTACATAGCTAGCTCTCGATTTAGTCAGTTAGGTTCAGCTTAGTCCCTGAATATTAATGGAGCCCCACTTTATCTATATCTCCTTATTTTAAACTTTCAGATTTAAGTACCTAAATTTATTTGAAAAGTTAGGTTCATGTTTTAGAAAGAATGAGGAATAATCAAAAAGACTCTCGATAAGAATGTAAGAACTATGATGTGTATTGTGTTTTCCTTAAAAATATATTATTTTAAAAGTTTACTGCCTCATTAGCCTAGTGGTCCTGAGCGCGAAATCTACGCTAGAGGTCTTGGGTCCGATTCTCAGGTAGAGCGAAGTGTTAAGGATTTTTATAAGAAAGTCTCAATAGTAGCTTCGAGTTTTAAGATTTGTGCCCGGTCAATGGCAATAAGCTCGCCCCTCATTACACCCTAAACATACCAGTGAACTGTGGGTGTGCACGTCTCTGCCTAACCCTTGGGGGAATACAAACATGATGGTATTTATAAAACTTATTTTTGGTCAAAATGAATGAAGAGCATGAAACATTATAAGTTCAAGCAGATAAGGACAACTAAGTAAAGAATCTATATTATACAAATAATGCACAATTTCAAAATCACGAACATTCTTCAGACTGTAAATTAACCCATTGTGAAACTTGTATCAGCAAAAGGCAATTCCACTTTGCCAAGAATTCATTTGCTCTAATTACCTGAGACAGTTCATAGTTACGTCGAATCTGCAATTGCAATCAGGGCCGAAGACTAATGAAGTTTCAAATCAAACTATTCCCATGATCGGGACCGCAAACAGGTCCAGCCAGTTCTCCCCAGTATACTGAGTCTTCAACTTCAATTAATGATCGAGGTTGAACCACTGCCTGCAAATCTGGCAAATGAATTGGTTCTAAACTCAGTTCCTCATTCCTCAACTTTTTTACATTCATCACGCCTGAATTCCCTGAAGGGATATAATATACAGCCACAGTTTGCCAGTATATTGAGATAACATGCAATAGAGGGTGAGTCTATTGGCATAAACTGAGCTTAAATCCAAAGACTCCGAGCTGCTACTGAGAAATTTATCGAAAACTCCCAATAATACAGTGCTTGACCTGGAAATCTAACCCAAGACCTCTAACGTAGCATTCTGACTTAGGATCACTTGACTATCGAGGCAGTTTTCATTTTATTTTTATATTTCATCCATAGTAAAGTAACATACAATACTTACCGAACTTCATTAATTTGATTATCACGTTTCATTAGATATGCCTTTTTTATTTCCTTCAAACGTCACAAAATAAACAGGATAAGTATAACATATCAAATCAACCACATCCAACTTTGATACTCATATCATCCATTCTAATTGTTCCCAATTCAGAACACGCTTTACACTTTTCATCTATAATGTACCCTATATTTCCTCGAAATAGAAACAGCGGACATTCATATGTATTGCAGATTAATATATTATCGACAGGCTAAGCCATCTCATGTATCCCCTGCATAAACAGCGCATATAATTAGTTTCATGTTGATTAGTGATGTTTGATTGAATAATCTGCCTAGCTCTAGCTGACCCACGCTGATTGGTTCTGTCAAGTAATAGAATCTGTTGAGGATTATGACAACTAAACTGATGTATGATCTGCTTGCTAGGGGATTAAGACAATTCCTTCACAAGCGGGCAGATGTATATATTATGCCTTTACTTGCTTAGTAATTAAGTATACCTAACTCGAGCACGTGAATAAGTGGCATCAATTATTTTAATTATATGAAATTATGGGTGCTAATTGTAAATTGTAAATTCTAAATTGACGACCTCTGTGGTTTAGTGGTTCGAGTAACGGACTGCTGACTATGAGGTCGTGGAATTCGATTCCCACAGGACACAAAAATTTATGTGATGGATATAAGTGTTTATGTTCGTCTGGGTGTTTCTTATGTATTATAAGTATGTATTTACAAAAAAAAAGTAGAAAAGATATATTATATCCATTGTCTAGTACCCATAGTACAAGCTCTGATTAGTTTGGGACTAGATGGTGCTGTGTAAAAATGTCCCAGAATATTTATTTATTTATTTAATTAATTAATACGAATTTTATTTAATAGCAATATTCTCCTTTAAAAACTACAGTATCCTCTGAATTATCAGGTCAGCCACTATAAAATGTTTATCAAAAAAATACTAAGACATGAGCATGGTTATTATTTTTATAGCTTCTACACAATGGCTAGCTAGACTCGCCAGGTGAGTTAAAAAACTGTGGCTAATTAGTAAATCATAAGACAAGTAAAAATATATGCTGTTGTGTGACGCTTTTTTAAAATCATTTGTTAGCGTTGTTTAAAAGACGTATTACTTTATTAGAAGCTTTCTTATTTTCCCGTTGCTCAGATAAAAAATACTAGCTTCTGCCCGCGACTTCGTCCGCGTAGCGTGATGATATATAGCCTATAGCCTTCCTCAATAAATGGGCTATCTAACACTGAAAGAATTTTTCAAATCGGACCAGTAGTTCCTGAGATTAGCGCGTTCAAGCAAACAAACAAACTCTTCAGCTTTATATAGAGTATAGATATGGTTGGATTCAGTGGAAAAAAAACTTTGCCTTATCTTATAATTCCTTTTAAATTATTATAGAGCCAGTAAAGTTAGCATGATTTTTGAATGCGATCCATTTGCAAAATGTTGCCTTAAGTGTCCCATGGAGCTTGAATTGCTCACAAAAACGTAATCAATAAATCATAATAAAGTTATCAAGAATTGCATTCGCTTACATTTACTTCCAGTGAAGTATTTTGGACGAAGTTGTTGGGCAGAAACCTAGATTAACGGTATCAGAATCCGAATAATAATAAATTTATTAATAAATAAATTGAATTAATTTTGTTTGAATTACGATTTATTTTGGTATTACGTCAATATTGGAAAATCGGTCCGCCAGACTCTTAAATATACCTCGAAATTGTAAATAATAATAAAATAACATACCATCACACCTGTATTCCCCGAAGGGTTAGGCAGAGGCGTACTAATGTACACCCACAGTTCGCCGGTATGTTTAGGTGCCATGTAATAGGGGGCGAGCCTTTTGCCATTAACCGGGCACAAATCCCTAACTCCGAGCTGCTACTGGGAATTTCATAGAAAAACCCAATAACACTTTGCTCGACCTGGGAAATGAACCCAGGACCTCTAGCGTAGCAGTCGCGCTCAGGACCACTTGGCTAATGAGGCAGTAAATAATAATTATTAAAAAAATATTCAAACATAAATAATATGTTATTATGCTGACAATTGATTAAAATTTGACTAAGCCGGTGACGTTTTCATCAGATAAATTATTTTTTCCAAGAAAACGTTTTTATTTTAAATACCTTCCTTCAAACAAATTGGCAAATACTTCTCTCGGAAAAGTATCCCACTCACTAAGTGTCAGCTTACATAGAACGTAGATTACAAAAGTGAAATTAAAAAAAGTCACGCACTTTTTCCAAGATATAATCCCTTTTTAAGTCAGTCCCGAGATTAGTTGGCTAATTTCTTGAAAGCGTTCGTTTTTTCCAGATTTAATGGAGTGCTGGATTATTTGTCTCTATCTTGGCATAATTTATCTGGACGAATTAAGCTTAGGCCGGAAAATCTCACTGAAAAAAATTCTGCCGATAAAACGGAACAAAGGGGGGACCCTAAAGAAACATCCACAAAAAGAATTGAGATATGAATAATGAGAATCATTGTGAAGATAATATAAAAGAAGCACTGGCACGAAATAGGGGTAATGACGTTGAATAAGTAATTTTGTTCTCAACGCGTCGTGGAATTAGAATGGGGTCCAATTTTTGGATAATGTCACAAAGTCTCTTCGGTTATTGTGGTGTCCACGAAAAATATGACGCGACTATTAGACATAAAACTACATCTTACGGAATTTATTGTGACTAGTCTATCCGTGACCTTGGATTCCGTAAATAATCTGAAACGTAATAAAGTACCAAAATGTATTTACTATTAAAAATTGTTTATTTACTACATACATACATACATACACTCACGCCCTTCTCCCACAGGGGTAGGCAGAAACTATAGACTGCCACTTGCTACGATTCTTGCATGCTTCTTTTGCTTCTGCGACATTCATACATCTTCTCATACATACGCGCCGATTGCGAGTACTACGCACCTGACCTTTTTGAATGACTTCGCCAATAAGATCGGTGTAGGTCCTTCTAGGTCGACCTCTTCTGACGTTGCCGCTGATATGCGCCTTATAAATTCCTTTCGTTAATCGTCTTTCATATCATATTTACTAAATCAATCATTTAGTTCCACACTGCGTATGAAGCCCTTAGACCAACAACTGAAAATACCAATGAGAACAAAGTTTTTTAATATCCATATGATGGTTCTCATAATGTTTGCAAACTAATGTTACGGTGGTGTTATAATTGGATTTCAACTAAAACCTGCCACATGTTAGGCTAGCAATAACCCAACTAATTTGGGATGAGCATAGCCATTAGCTACTACTAAGTCTCACTACATACGGTAATAATAGTTGAGCAATGCACAATATTATAATTTTCTACCAAAAGACTTCAAATTAATAATTTCTTTAAAGTTATCATTGCCCTATTCGTAGGATACTGTATCGTACTTACTACTGGTACCTGTATGGAAATGGTAAATTGGCTGACTGGGGAGGAGGTCTTGAATGTCATGTTCAAAACTCATTTTCCGGGATCAGTAAAACTATGTGATGACAAGGAGGACCCAGTTACCCTGGAGGAGCTATCTATTCGCACCACCAGGGCTGACTGGGATACTGCTAAAGAAGGTGGTACATGAACATAGGCTCAGATGGGCAGTGATGGGCTTCCAACCTTTCAAGGCCCCTGGACCGGATGGGATCTACCCTATTTTATTACAGGAGGGGGCTGAGACTCTGATACCGCATTTATGCAGGTTGTACAAGGCGTGCGTAGCGTTTGGGTACATACCTGCACGGTGGAGGAAAGTCAAAGTTACCTACATACCCAAGCCTGGCAAGGGAGACTATGAAGATGCCAAGGCTTTCAGGCCTATCAGCCTCTCATCGTTTTTACTCAAAACACTTGAGAAAATGCTTGATAGGTATATTAGAGAGGGGCCACTAAAAAGATACCCTCTCCATGGACTTCAGTTCACCTATCAGGCGGGGAAGTCAACAGAGGCGGCATTACATTACGTCGTAAGCCGCGCAGAGGCGGCACTGGAATCACAGGAGGTTTGTGTCGGAGCCTTTCTTGACATCGAGGGAGCCTTCAGATGGGTGACTTGCATGCTAAGGAGTAGGATTATTCACTCTACTCTGAGGGGCGACACACTTCACTTTAGGACAACCAAAGGCTGTCCACAAGGAGGAGTTTTGTCACCTTTACTATGGTGCTTAGTGGTAGACTCACTACTAAGCAATCTAAATGAGGGCCCTTTACTAACCGTGGGATACGCCGATGACATAGTTATTCTTGTCAACGGCAAATTCCCGAACACGGTTTCAGATCTCATTCAAAGGGCCCTCTGTAAAGTAGAGAGATGGTGTGAGGAGAATCACCTCTCCATCAATCCAAACAAGGCAGTTGTCATTCCGTTTACTAGGAAAAGACAACATAGTATCAAAAACGCTCATTAATTCAAATGAATGTGCCCGCTTTGTATGAATATTCAAGGGCTATGCGATTAACATGTATCAGTCGTTGAAACAATGGCCACACATAAAAAGAACGAAGCAAATTTATTTCCAATACAAGCTCCAACATAATGCGTTGAAATGGACGTGTTTTGCGTTCAACAAAATGTTGTAAATCATTTTGCTGACAATGAAGAGAAAATAAAAGGTTAATTAGTGTTTGCGTTCGATGAGAGAAATTCGAAACAGTCAGAGAAGTTAGTGATTAATTGAATGTTATTAATGTTTATGTTGCTACTGAAATTAAAGTGGATATCGATAATGAAGTTCATATCTGTGTAAATGAATTATAGTTGTAACGTACTATGAAAAGCAAATGAAACAAAAATATCAAAAAGTACATGCGCAGTTGGATTAAACATTTATTAAAAGCTTCAAAGACAATGGTGGCCAAATAGGATAGATATTGAATTTTATTTTATTCCTAACTAGCTTCTGCCCGCGACTTCGTCCGCGAAGCGTGATGATATATAGCCTATAGGCTATATATCATCACGCTTCGCGGAAAGGCTATAGCCTTCCTCAATAAATGGGCTATCTAACACAGAAATATTTTTTCAAATCGGACCAGTAGTTCCTGAGATTAGCGCGTTCAAGCAAACAAATAAACAAAAAGACTCTTCAGCTTTATATATTAGTATAGATATAGAGCATAGATAGGTTTACGCTTGACCGCAAATTCTTCTGATGTTAAGTGAAACTGCGATCTACGATGGAGCACGCTGCCTAGAAGAAACCGATTCACTCGGGCAGATTACGAGTATATCTATCGGGTAAGTCCCAAAAAGTAAGCGCATTCCACGTTTCAGCAGTACGCATGGTAAAAGTGGACTTAAAGCGTTTTGTTCGGGTTTTAGGAATTTCTACCATGAATCGGTGTTGCTGCTTCGCGCTTCTTCTTTTTGAATGTATTTGTGTATGTAAAAAAATATTAATGCTGAATATAGATAATGATATTCATATGAATGACGTTCCATTTGCGACTTAAGATTCTACTGATGCTGCAATAAATATGATCAGCTACTGGTCAAAGAGATGAAAGAGAGATTTCCAAATTTCGTTAATACAATTATTTTCTGGAAGCTTCTAAAGACAATACTCAATTATTCCACTGATCGACATTATCTAGTATTAAACAAATCTCTTGTTTGATATCTATTTGAAGAAATAAATATAATTTATCATTTAATAGCGGTCAAAGAAACATTGTCAAATCATACAAACTCATTGCCCGTGTGTAGATTGATCGCATCAAGTTCGCTCGCATAATAATTCATAAGATAGTTATCAGGGGCCTAAAAGCACTTTAGCCGGATTGGCAATCCTATACCGGGCTGATATATTTGCATGATGACAACGTCATAACCACTCCCAACCCGGGTGTAATTGCTTTTCGCGGCCGTCACCAAGATAGGTTTGGGGATCCACAGCAAAATTGATTTTTGCAATGTAAGTATCCATGACATGCAATCATCGAACTTGTAAGAGTAGAAGTTCACAAACAAACAGTCAATAAAATCTTATAGTGAGCATAAATTGTTTCATAGATTTATTTATATTGACAATCTAATGGTAAGCCACCTAACGGTGGCTTAACCTAAACCTGACGGTGATTATAAAGGAAATGTGGGATCATCCGTGGGAGAGACATGCTTCGGCATGAATGCCAGCGACCGGAGTGATACCTCACAGGCCTCACAGAAAACCGACGTATGGCAACGCTTACGTTGCGTTTCGCCGAGTGAGTGAGGATAACGGAGGCCCAAACCCTTTTAAAAGGCCGGCAACGCACTTGTGACTCCTCTGGTGTTGCGGATGTCCATGGGCGGCGGTGATCATCATTTTATCTCGCTCGATTATTTATGAAGAAATGGTGTTTACAAATATAATATAGTGACATACAGATAAATAACTGGTTTAGGTTTAACTTACTTTATATAATATACCAATTACTTGGTATATCAGGATATTTTACAGTATGAACAGAGGGGACAAAAAATAATATGATATTTAAAAAAAATATTGAGGTATTAGTTAGATGCATATCTTTTCAACAACATCTCGTCAAATTGTACGGAACACGGAACCAAAATTCATTTCGCCTGAGCTAAGTACTTCTTTTGAAATGTTTGGATGCTCTAGGTAGGTACATAGTAAGGGATAATTTACTGGCTAGCTCGTAAAATGTGTAATATATATTGTTATATCAGACACTTAAAAGGAGGTTATTAGGTAGAAAGGTTATAGGTTATTTCAAAATATTTTTCTATCGACCATATAATTATGACAACCAAAATTATTATTAGTCCGTGGGAGGTTTATTAAATGTAATTGAAAAAATACAACAGTATTTGGAAATTTAAGAGCTTTGTTACATTGTATGTTTAACATTTCCACCAGATAAATATACAATACACTGCCTCATTAGCCTAGTGGTCCAGAGCGCGACTGGTACGCTAGAGGTCCTGGGTTCGATTCCCAGGTCGAGCAAAGTGTTATTGGGTTTTTCTATGAAATTCTCAGTAGCAGCTCGGAGTTTGGAATTTGTGCCCGATTAATGGCAATAGGCCCCTATTACATGGGACCTAAACATACCGGCGAACTGTGGGTGTACTACATTAGTACGCCTCTGCCGAACCCTTCGGGGAATACAGGCGTGATGGTATGTTATATTAAATATACAATATACATAGAAAGTCAATTAATTGTTCTTAAACTACTAAGAATTTCAAAATTCCTACTAAGCTGCGATTAAGAATTTCAAAATCATAACCCATTATTGCTTCTCAAACGAATCCGTTAAAGAATTGATTAATCCAGTATGTTAAATTTATCTTTCACAAAAAAAATTATGCCCACTTGCACCAACTCCTTAAAGGTGTTTAAATTGTATTTAAACACGAAATTTCTACGAAAAATTGTGTTTAAATACAATTTAAATACATTTAAGAAGTTGGTGCAAGTGGCCCTAAGATCTGTCCATTTCAATATTCAAAAGTCGCCAAACACTTAAAATGATGGTCCAAGTGAAATAAAACTTCTGTACAGCCTTTAACTTTTGTGCAGATACCAACTATGTACTTTCACAAGTCTCTACTCCCATTTTCATCAAGCACAAACTCGGGCTGCTACAGCCATAAACTTCCCAATCAAAATATCTGCATTGCTAATACAACCTATCACTCCGCCGATTGAGAGGATTAACGCTAAAACAGTTTGCGTCTAAAATCTAGCCATTTGTATTCCCTGTAGCACTATGCCCGAGGGCATCGAAGTTCGAAGTTTCCAGGCCCAATTAATGAGGCGATTTAAGTAAATTAGAGTTTAAGGCGCAAACGGCCAATTTAGACGGAGATAGATCTATGCGGTGTTGAGGTTCAGCCATCCATAATTTTAAGGATTATAAAGTTCGAAATATAATTTAAAATCACTCTTTATTTTTCTGCACTATACAGAATAGTAAAAAAAAACATAATATACCTTTTTTGCTATTTTCGTAAATATCAGGAGGTCCACGGATAAAATTGGAAACGTTAAAATGATGTCCCTAATTAAACAGTTCCAATACATATATAATGTTCAAAATTAATGGATTAATTTAAAACTAATTAGATGGTTTAACCAAATTAGAATGTGAAATTAACAGTTAGAATGGAAAATATCAATGCAAATTGCAACGTTGGACTCATTTGCACAGTTCTACGAGTATCTATATTGGCAAATGAATAAAACATTATTATTTGCCAATTTAAATTAAAATATATTTTATACAAAAAAACATTTCGTCAATAAATGCCAAGTCAAACTGGCTAGTGAATCACTACTAGTGAAAATCACTTGAAATAGCAGTGTAGAGTATTTATTTGGCAGTGTTTTGTATTTATTTAGAGTATTTTTTTAGTTACAATTAGCAGTCGAAATAAAACAATTTTTATTTCCTCCACAAAATCTGTGATATTTATTTTATAACTAGCTTCTGCCCGCGACTTCGTCCGCGTAGCGTGATGATTTATAGCTTATAGCCTTCTTCAATAAATGGGCTATCTAACAGTGAAATAATTTTTCAAATCGGACCAGTAGTAGTTCCTGAGATTAGCGCGTTCAAGCAAACAAACAAACTCTTCAGCTTTATATATTAGCATAGATGTAGGGGTTATAACACTTTTAGCTACTAAATTTTTTTTTCCCAAAACTTATAGTCGGGGGATTGAGATTGATGGACATGTTCACCCAGAACCCGCAAGATAGTCGAATTACTTGCCGAAACCATAAAATAAACTCCGAAATTTCGGATAAAAGACAATAACAATACGTTAATAAAATACTATGCAGGTTTCATGACGATTATTAAAAACATACGACAAAACATTTTATTATAATTGTTTGTAACAGATGAACATAGAAACTACTGGACCGATTTAAAATTCTTTACTAATAGAATGCTACATCAACCAAAAAGAGCGGTTAGTTAATATAAATATTCAGCTTCCCTAGGTTTGTCTCCGTAAAACTCACAAAGAAGTCAGTGGATTAACTGGAATGAAATGTTTAAACAGCCTTGTATTTCTATGTAAGAATGTGTTTATATACTTTTTACCCCTAAATTTTCACAGGAAAGAAAAATCTATCAATTAATATCAGACTGAACCATAGCGAAGCTAGTACGATAAATGGTACGAATATTCATTGTACTAGTTCAAACAGTAACACGTACAAATAACCTGTATAAACGTGTATAATAAAGAACCATTTTAACACCCTGAACGAGTATCACTAGTGCACCACAGACTCATAAAAACAAATCTCTTTTATAAAGCTTGTCGGCTATGAAACCGGGTGCCAATAAAATAAAGTTATGGTAGCACTTACCTGTAAATTGACGTACGGTGCATCTGCCATGACTGTTGGGACTATGAATCCGCCTTCGCCCGTGGACATATCGATGTCTTGACTATAGATGTCAGTCTTATCGTCGTATAACTTGACTCGAACTCGAACCCGCTTCTCCGTGCTTTGCGCCTCAACCTAGTTGAAAATAATATTTTTTAGTTTTATTTTTATTTTTAGGTGAGCAAACGAGCAGACGATTCACCCATGCCGTGCACACCCGCAACACCAGAGGTCACAGTGTATCTAACAAGTGCGTTGCCCGCCTTTTAAAAGGGTTTGGGCCTCCGGTAACCTCATTCACTCGGCGAAACTCAACGCAAGCGTTGTTTAACGCCGGTTTTTTGTGAGTGTATCACTCCGGTCGAGTCGGCCCATTCGTGCCGAAGCATGCCTAATCCTTTTGTTTATGATGTTTCTTACATATTTGACATAATGACCTATACAACGTAGATAAATACACAATAATATCGGTATCCTTGAAGATTAGGCAGAGATGTAATGAAGAACACCCACAGCTCATCGGTATGGTTTTAGTTCTCGTTTAAAGGAGGCTGCTATCGAGAACTTCATAAAACTCATTTTAATTCTCACTCAATTTATGCAACAATTAGCCGTTAATTAACTTTGAAAAAAGAACACTACAAAAACGTTCTATTCTCGCACCCTTTGTCCTTTGTTCTACCTGAGCAGTGCATTTGTTTTACCCTTGACTTACAAAAAAACATTGTCAGTGTTACTTTGAACATCGCATCGAGTAGAGCTCCACTAGTATTTTGGAGAGCGATGAAGAATACTTTTATGGTACTAATATAAGTATACTTATGTATCAGTTATGCCAAGGTTTTCACTGTTACTTTGATCATCGCATCGAGTAGAACTCCACTAGTTTTATTTTTGAGAGTGATAAAGTATAATACTTTTATGATGATAATATAATTGTTTGTATCAGTTATGCCAAGGTTTTCACTGTTACTTAATTATTATCGCATCGAGTCTCTCCCCTAGTTTTATTTTGGAGAGTGATGAAGTATACTTTTATGATACTGATGTAGTTATTTGTATGAGTTGTGCTAAGTTTTTTTTATAATAAGACTTCTTAATTGTAATCTTTAATCACGGTGTAGGTATATTCTTCTTTTTCTATGGAAACAAAAATGGTAAAGATTTTATGCTACATATGTTTGATAAAAATACACACCATCATGTCTATATTCCCCGAAGGGTTAGGCAGAAGCGTAATAATGGACAACCGCAGTTCGCCGGTATGTTTAGCTCTTATGTAATCCTATTACATAAGAGCTAAACATACCGGCGAGCCTATTGCCATTAATCGGACACAAATCCCAAACTTCGAGCTGCTACTGAGAATTTCATAGAATAAATAGCCCAATAACCTTTGCTCGAACTGAGAATCGAACCTAGGACCTCTAGCGGACTTGCTGTACACGCCTAGGGCAGTTATAAAAAAGACATTATCAATTGATAATACTGATTTCTGACATATTGAAAAGAACTACTTTTGGCAGATTTTATCGAGTTGTATTGATATTATTGAATGCCGGGACGTCGGGAATTCAATAATTACATATCAATACAACGATATAAAATTCGTAGAAAGTAGTTTCATTTCAATATCTAATATTCGCGTAAGTGTCAGAAATCAGTATTATCATTTACATCTTAACACTGTCCTCTAAACATCGCAACACACGAATTCAACGTACAATTCACGGCGGAATGAGAACAATATTGTGACGTGAACTGAAGACTTAATTAAGCCATTAAGTTTACCAAACCAACCTGGCTTAACTCCAAAACCTGTGCCGACAAGGGTACAGATATGAAATACAGAGATAATTAAACGTGAAATATTTGTTACGCAATTAAAGTAACTTCATTTTTTAAATGTAAAGCCATACACACACGTACTAAATTAAATACTTAATAAAATATAAAAATAAATATTGCAATAAATAATGAATAGTGCAGGCTAAATATAGTTTAAATATTATTATTAATGTAAGTATGTATAGATACATCTCCCTCTCTCGTACTTAGCTGTGCTGTGCCCAACAGGGTCTATTATTTTTTTAGTTTTAATCTCCCTCTGTTTAATTGTTTGAAGCGGTGGTAGCCTAATGGCTAGGGCGTCGGACTTGCGATCATGTGGTTGTCGGTTCGAACCCCACCCATTGCACTACCGACGTGAACCCACTCGTAACACAAGCATTTAGCTTAGCACGAGGGGTTAACAAGAATACTAGTAATGTGTGACCCACATTGCTAGTAAGCTTTTTTTAAAAAAAAAAAAAAAAATATATGTACATTATAGACTGCAATAAATAATTGAATTGTTATTTGGGGAATACATGAATACTATAATCGTGCGTGTGTGGTTTGCTTAATATTTATTTATATACCAAACAATAAGGTAGTTGACATCTTTTAAAAATATATTTAATGAAGTTATTGGTATATCTTTTCCAAAACTGGCTGTATTCAACAATTTTCGTTGCTCATTTTAATGATATTTAAAAAGTAAAAATCCTTGAGTTTTGACACCGAATAGTGCTAAAGATAATTATTTATCATTCTTCAACAATAGGATCAATTAAGGTTTTAATTAATTTCGAAATTTCGTACTTCTTAGTTAAAGTTGTATTCGAATTTGTCTCAGTAGAAACAGTTTCACATCTTAACAAGGTTGGTCGTTAAGGTCCAAAGTACGAAAAACGAAAGAAAATCTACCGTCGATATAAAAGCTGTTCGTTAGGCTCACTCTGCAATTTATTATATTGTTCTTTCTCCGACACCGCCGAAAGATGAATATGGACCTGATTTTATATACATTATTAAAAATAATGAACGAAAGTTAATACTTTTAACAATTACGAGACTCGAAGCTTTAAATGAATTTTCATATTTTTTGGGGTTTCATTTTCTTATTTTATTTCGAAATTCTTTTTGCAGACTACTTTACTTATATGGTACGAGCTTTTCGTCTGCGGTGTTACCCGCGTTGTTCCATTCGTGATAATCGTAGCGTGATTTGTAATAACTCGAAACCATCCCCGTGAATCACTCTATCTATTAGTAAAAACTACGTACAAATCCGTTCAGAAGTTTTTGAGTTTATCGCGAATAGACAGACAGACGCGTCGGGGGACTTTTAATATCTAAGGATAAAGAATCATCATTTGCTTTATTGTACTTAAAAAGACGTGTCCAAGAATAGTAGCAAGTAGCATTCTGTAGTTTCTGCCTGCCCCTAGGGGCAAAAGGCGGGAATTTATGTATGTACCTACATTTTATATTTACAACTAACATTGCTGACATAGCTCAAAACTAAGTTGAGTCCAATAGAAGGCACTGTATCAGACTAAAACAAGAAATGACGTGACGATCTTGATACTTCAATTTAGATAAATGGCACAGGATCAAGAGGAAGGATAAAGAGGGGTGAATAAGGATTGCGAATAGCGCAACCTACACTACCTTTAGGTAGCGTAGGTTGGGCTATTCGCAATCCTTATTCACCCCTCTTTCCATCATAATCTTAGTATTACTTCGGAGTGATAACGATACTTTGAGAATTGATATTGGCTATACCCTTGAGTCTGATTTCAGAAACATGAGCTCTATATCTCTTTCTTTGCCGCTATAATACTTACTCAATCATTATGCATTGGACAGTTTATTTTAAACATCTCAGGTATTATTAAATTTGAAAATGTAACGCTACCAAATTTCAGACCTCTTTTAACATTTTCCAAAGTAAATCAAATTCTAAGTCGCCCCTTTACAGTTTGCAGAAACCGTATGATTTATGAATACTAAAAAGCATTCTTCCCGTTCAACCCCGGAAGCGAGGGACTGTCGAAGTTATAAAGACCAAATACCTACTGCATCATATTGGTAGGAAATTACAATGTCATGCTTGAAAGCATCTTTTGCAAGCAAAGTGAGTTCGTGTTGGGCCTATAGAATGCTTTGACGCACCAATGGAATTACTTTGAGCTAGAATATTCGCTATAGCAAGAGCTATTAGATTGAATATCGTATTTAATTGTATTTGGTACTGGGCCTTGCTTATTTGGTCAGGGTTTCTTAGAAATAGCTGAAGTGGTTATTGACATTAAAATGATAAAACAAGGATATATTTTTAGTATTTTGTGTGTGTTTTTTTTTAAAGCTTACTAGCAATGCGTGTCGCACATTACTAGTATTCTTGTTAACCCCTCGCGCTAAGCTAGATTACTTGTGTTACGAGTGGGTTCACGTTTTGAAATAGGGTCCTTAGTATCTCCATATTCTTCAGATCTCCTGGTTCCAAATAGATATAAAACTGTTTACTTACAAGAAAATCATTTTGCAGTCCATATGTTTGCTTAAAGTCCCAACTCAACCTTAAATATAATCACAGCAGAAACTATAATGCCACCTGAGAATATCTACATTAACATCAACCGTATTGTCTAAAGGTTAGATAAAGGCAAGCTATCAAAAGTTCCACCGGGATCAGGTAACGAGTTGCTATTTGCTACAATTCAGCCATTTCAGGCTATGTAACTTGAATGAAATGGCGCAATGAAAAATATTATGAATTATCGTTAGTCTAGGACGTTGGGAACAGTGTAGTAGAAATAACATTATCTAGATAAAATTGTGTCTTCATACCTTAGAGTGTTACTCCACATATTTGTGTAAATATTTTGTTATAGATATGGGTATTATGTACAAATAACGTTTACAGCTAGTTTAACAGCTAGTTTAGTTTATTTTTTCAGAGTGGTCGATATTAGAAGGCCTACATTATAATTATTAAGGGACCAGAATTATTAATGATTGAATTTCTATAATCAGCAACGTGATATACGGCTTGGTGATTTTTTTTCAATTAGTCATATTATGTGAGTGTTTTCAGTCGGTCTAATCCGAATAAAAAACTACCTAGGTAATTCGAACATAAAAGAAAGAATAACATTAAAGAAATTATAAATTACATACTATGACTATAAATTTTAGAAAAAATAGTAAGAAGCTACAAGTCTTGGGTTCAATTCCCAGGTCGAGCAACGTGTTAAGACGTGTTATTAAGGGTTTTCTATGAAATTCTCAGTAGCAGCTTGGAGTTTGGATTTGTACCAAAATAATGGGAAAAAGCGTCACCCTTTCTTACATGAGACTTAAACATATAACGTGTGGGTGAACTTCTACCTAACTCTTCGAGCAATACAGGCGTGGTGGTGTATCATGTGGTTTTAAGAAAGATATTTGAATGTGTAACAAATAAAAAAAAATGCTTTCAGACTTACCCTTCCAACGAATGGTAGTCCCGGCTTGTAGCGTCGTCTCATGCTATCAGCGAACCTCAGCTCAACATAGTGCTGCTCAGCAGCTGGAGCTGCAGCAGCAGTGTTGCCCACTCCATACCCAACATTGATGTCAACACGAGCTGAACCTCCACCACAACGGGCTTCTATTCGCCAGGTCCCTGACCGTGCCCCAGCCGCCAGAATTGTGCTAAATTTACGGACCCCTGTGAAAAATGTTCAGCTTTAAGCAAAAGTGTCTCTAAGTTATTTTTAAGTTTTTTTGCATGTTTCATGTTGAGTTAAAAGTAAGATAAGGTATACAGGAATAATTTGACTCGCAGGCAGGATTCGAACCTGCGTCTTCTGGTTAGATACACCAGACGCTATGCCTGCCTGCCACTAAGCCACCACAAGTCCCAACCGCACTGTCAAAATTTGCCTTCACATTCTGAATTTACGTTTTAAAGGTGACGTCAGTAACATCTATTGAAAAGCAAGTTACTTTGATTCTCAACCGACATGTCTCTAAGGTCAAATCTCTGCTCTGGATTATCTAACTTAAAACTACCATTGGAATGCTGTACGGTTGATCAATTTACCTTTCTGCACTGACTATTCCATTTTGTGCATAACGAAAATTTCGTATTTAGAGCGGCGGTAGCCTAATGGCTAGGGCGTCGGACTTGCGATCATGTGGTTGTCGGTTTGAAACCCACCGACGCACTACTGACGTGAACCCACTCGTAACACAAGCATTTAGCTTAGCACGAGGGGTTAACAAGAATACTAATAATGTGCAACCCACATTACTAGTAAGCTTTTAAAAAAAAAAAATTTGGGCTTTCAGAAAGTTTTATGTGATGATGAATGTATATCATTCTTAATGAAGAAAACCTAAATTATGAGATATAACCTAAACATACAAAGAGTGTAGGTACAAAGGTTGGTGATAAGTAGACTTTGTATGTAGCAGTCGTTCATCTATAAACGTGACAGCGGGTCACGTCAAGTCCCAATCCAAATAAATATTTCAAACCACGTATAAAATTCTGCCCACAAACAGCACTACATCCATTTATATTGATGCGGCGTACTGCGAGTATCAGACAAACATGACTGACATTCGATCGACGACCACTTACAAAGATAAAAACGAAATATGTAGCACATAGTAAACAAAGCACTCAGTCACCCCTATTTGTACTAGGAGCTTCTCAGATTCCGGATAAAAGCACTTTTTAAAGCACCGTAAAAATAATAGTTACGGTGGTGTAAGAATCGTACGAATTGAATGAATAAATAATGTGTGTTGACCTTTATATGTATATCACAGATATTATGAAACCTTTCTCAGATACCTTACAAATATTGTAATTTACGAATTTAGATAAAATGTAATAATTAGTGTCTTGTGAACGATACTTTATCCATCTATTGCTCTCTTCTACAATCTCACGGAATTCATATATTAGAAGATTTTATTAAAACAAATGGAATCGTGGTATCATTTTTTTTCTTCACATTCAAGTCTTTATTGAACAATACTGTGCTGATTATATGAAAAAAACTCACCAATTCAGTTTTGAAAGATGAGACGAGAGAGAGAGTATTTCTATATATTAATAAAGGAGCAGACACGTAACAAAAACGGCTTTGCCCTCTAAAGGAGAACATGTGCCCACTACCAAAGTTTTTGTCATCAGTTATGACATGTGACTTTTAAGAGGGTCAGCGAATGTAATTAATCAAACTATATCTCGAGAGGGACCCGGCTCATGCCTGACAAGGTTATGTCTTAACTTTTCTTGACATTATATAATACGTTTTTGGGGATCTGGTTAGGTATAAAGTTATGGAGGATGGATTGTCTAAATTGATCTTACTAAATACTGCTTCAAATTTAAAACCAAATTCAAAATGTTCTATGAAATGATAAAAGTATCATGTGCATACAATACATACACATAAAAAACTTATGAGTAAAATTCACTTTAAGGTTCACAAATATTAAGATTGACTCGCAAATAAATTCTCTTAATCATATTTAGTGATATATCATACACAAAGTTATGTTACAAATACATACGATATGAGTAGGTACGCGAATAGTAACTATATTGATGATTGAGACCTTGTGCGCGAGTCTAATGCAGGTTTTTGGGATTATATAATGTAGTCTACCATTATAATATTAAATACAGACCAGGAAAAACAAATATTGCACATTTCAACAAACACCAGAGCAATGTTTCAATAAAGATACAAGAATTCAAAACTTTTTGAGACGATACTATTCAAATTTAAGCCAGAAATTAACAATCTTGTAAATTACTATCTAAACTTCTTATTCCTCTAAGTGTATAATTCATCATATCAAAATTTAGGAACAGGCCTTTAAAAGCCATTTGCCACACTCCTAAAATATTCCCTAAACGCCGTAAGACGACTTTCTGTTATCGCATGAGGGTGGCGACGGGGAATTGAATGCATTTCAGGTAAAGTAAAACCTTGATCCCTTTCTTTACCAAGAAAAGGGATCAAGAAAGAATTTCCATATCTCACAGCGGAACCCCATGCCTCATGATAAATCGTTGCTACTAAAAACATCGACATTTTAAGGCGATGTAAAAATATAACCCGCATACACTTAGGGTTTCACAACATTGCATTTTCTATTGTGTTGAATAAGTATATAAACTTCAAACTAATAATATTTTTTATTTTGAAAGCTTGTGTTTTGAAGTATTGAATAGTTGTCATTATTTCAGCTTATATTCATCATACCAAGCAGTTTCATGATTAATATGTTAACGAAATTTTCGCAAACAATGAAACAAATAATAATAGAATATGCATTTGTTGAAAGGACTCTGCTCTATCATTTGTTTGAAATAGATGTGGTAGATTTCATTGGATTTAATGTACATAATTCAAACCCTAGCGAGCTCGATGAATAAATTTATATTTCAATTAATATTGTAATTAAAATTCTGACTATAATTTGCGGTTTTAAATGTACCACAGCTGCATTTATAAACATTACTAAACTAAAATGTACCAAGTTACAAACGAAAAAGATTTTTTACTGATTACATATATAATTTCTCAATAATTAATTTAATAATACGTTACTTTAAAAGTTATAGCTAAATATTAACTATCTGTCCAAAGTCAATCATGTTTGTAAGTCAAATCGAATCTATCAAAATTTGACAGGGGTTGGCATGTGACATGACATGGAAAGGCTTTCATAGGCCATTTCATAGGCCACGACCCCTTGCTTTGTTGAGTCAACGGTCAAGAAGAATTTATGATCTAAATATTTATTAAAAGATTTATATCTAAAAGAGAAAGATAATTCTATACCTTTGCTCATGGAAGCGTTTCTGTTACGAAGCAAAAGTTCTATTTGTTACAGTGACGAAAAACAAAAATGTGAGTCTTGGTTTTAGCTTGTAGTGTTTCTCACTACTTCCATCCAGTCGATAAGCAGAAACAATAACAAAAGTTACTTCACAATTAGGGAAAAATTGATCTCGGATATCACCAATAGAATTTGGTCTTTGGCACTTGTACTGGAGTTTAACCAGATATGTGTAGATACGCAAATTATGAATATACTGAAGACCAAGATATATTGGTTATATATAAAGATTGTGGAGCAATTGTATTTCTGCATATGTGATTGAAATGTAAATGACCGAGTGAAATAAACTTTTCTTTTTAATTTCACTTTCTATACGGATCTTAATACGAGTATATGGATGATGTATTTTTGATCCGTTTTGCCTATTTCGTTGTTTATTAGTTTTTGATTGACTATTGATTGGCAGGTTTTAAATATTTCATATTTTAATGTCTTTTAAAGAAATATTTAGTAGTTTTATATTTTATACTTATATTGTTGTGTATGTAGGTATGTTTTATAAGCTGTATTAATAAACATTTCATAAAGTATAGTGCCTCAGTCCGTTTATATTCATAATTCTAATAAATTAGAAGACCTTTATTGAGAAATATACATAATTAAATATTATCCTAATTTAAGATGAGAAACACAGTCGACATGTTATTTAAATTAACTTAAACTTTAGTTTAAAAACATTGAAATTTCGATCATAAGAGTTTTGCACAAGAGACAGTGTTCCCTCCTTTAAATGCTTCTTTTTAACTTCATTACCGTGTCGTGCAACTATTTTACATGAAATAGTTACTTTAACTTAGCTAGCTCATTTGCGGGCCACCGAAGTTAATGAACGCCGACTTTAATTAAGTTTCAGATTTGATAAGAATACTTGGAGCTAGCTGATCTCTACTTCAAATATAACTTAAGCTGATTATTCGCAGCATGTAGATTATTAACTCGGGAATAATGTTATTATTATCTTTAGGTATCATTCTTAGTTTTGCTATTTTATAATTTATTATATGTATAATCAATTTAAGGGGAGATATAATTCAGAATTACTGCATACATTAATTCTACAAGGCACCTGATTCCATATGTGGAACACCGACTTTAATCTTTTCTATAGCTATAAAACTATAAATAAAATCTGTATTCTTGTGAAAATAAACCTTGTATAAAAAATTATAGTCACACACTACGTAGTACGTACGTCTCATTTAATTTAAATTACAAATAAATATCATTCATTCGAAAAAAGCAGTGCGTAAATGCAGATACAATGTAAGAGGATTAAAATTGTGACTTAAATTCAGTAATTAAAAGCGGCGGTAGCCTAATGGCTAGGGCGTCGGACTTGCGATCATGGGGTTGCCGGTTCGAACCCCACCCATTGCACTACCGACGTGAACCCACTCGTAACACAAGCATTTAGCTTAGCACGAGGGGTTAACAAGAATACTAGTAATGTGTGACCCACATTGCTAGTAAGCTTTAAAAAAAAACATTTGTAATAAATAAATTTAATCCTTCATGTCATTTCAAACTGTCAACAATGAAATGAATGTCAGATGAAACTATAAACAATACTCAATATTAGATAGTTAAACATTTTGTCCAAGGAAATTGAATCTGTCAAACGGTAGAGGCTCTCAATTCTAAGATCATCTACAAGACAACGCTTTTAGCGGACCAGAATGATCTCGTTCCTTTTTGTTTACGCAACTCCCTAAAGATTTGGCATGAGAATGTGTGCCTAACTTTTGTTACGACTACTTCTGAGTTACTCTAGTGATGTACCGTATTGTTTGTATTGTGCAAATGTTTTTAAATATAAGCTGGAGTTAAGATAGGTCAAAGTAGTTCCATGGAACTTTGAGGAGCACTTCCGCCAACTGGTGCCAAAACTAATAAGCACTGCATCTGCACTCAGCCGGCTACTCCCAAATCTGGGCGGACCTAACGTGGTTTGTCGACGACTCTACACAGGTGTTGTTCGATCAATGGCACTGTACGGAGCTCCAGTGTGGGCGCAATCCCTGACTGTCCAAAACAAGACCCTTTTGAGAAGACCACAAAGAGTCATGGCAGTCAGGGTTATACGTGGATACCGCACAATTTCAGCTGAAGCAGCGTGCGCTCTGGCAGGGACGCCACCCTGGGATTTAGAGGCGCGAGCACTTGCCGGTATATACAGTCGCAGAGCGGATTTTAGGGTTGAGAGTGGTTTATGTCCACCACCTGAAATGGTGACGAGATGGCGCAGAGAGGCACAAATAAGTATTTTGGGTCAATGGCGAGAGCGACTGGAAAACCCTAGTGCTGGTCATAGCACACTAGCGGCTATTCAACCTATATTAGAGGAATGGGTGCGAAGGCGGCACGGGACGCTTACCTTCCGCCTGACGCAGGTCTTGTCAGATCATGGCTGTTTTGGCAAATACCTGCACAAGATAGCAAGACGGGAGGCGACTCCCGTATGTCACCAGTGTGGTTTTGACGAAGACACTGCTCACCATACCCTGGAGCAGTGTCCTGCTTGGACAGAACCACGTCGTACCCTCGTAGCAGCAGTTGGCAATGACCTCTCACTCTGCTCAAAGCGATGCTGACCAACAGGGAGAACTGGGAGGCAGCCGCATCCTTTTGTGAAGTGGTCATCTCGCAGAAGGAGGCGGCGGAGAGGATCAGAGAGGTGGACACCCTCGCCGATCGCATTCGCCGCAAACGAGGAGGCGAAACGCCCTACTGATGCCGCCCTAACAGTAGCCAGCGGGTGGTTGACCGGGGATTATACCACCCGCATAGCACGGCATCTGTAGAGAGGGGACTTGATACACCGTATAAGAAGGGGGCCGACATACAGGTCCACCGCTGGAGGGGTCGCGAAAGTAATGCGTAGCAGTTCTCGTGGCCCCTCCATGAAAGCGGCCGTATGCAGAAACGGAGTTTTTAGTGGGTGCGAGCCCCACATAACTTCACCTTTCCCCGAAGGTGTCGTATGCGCAAGGCATTTTCTCCGACCAAAAAAAAAAAAAAAGGTCAAAGTAGTTCTGATAACGGAATGGTTTCCGTATATGTATTTTTTTTCCAAACACCTTTTTTGAAATGTTATCTATTACCAGTAATTTGCCTAGTTAGTACCCATGTGCTTAAAGACTGTGCGACTTGTCACAGCATAACTTTTAGATAGGAATCAACCCTTTCACAAGATACCCTTACTCTAAAATCAACCAACAAAGGAATAAACAATCTCCCAAACTACCTCAGATGATGGTCGAGCCTTACAATGACTGATGCATGCGTGCCGTCAGCTGGGACTGGTCTACTAAAAGCCGCTATGGTTGTTTATTCAAAAGGCTATTTCAGACATCATAACCTACATATTTGCTACTACCATGTCTGGACTTTAAAAGAGACATCAGTTTGTTTCGATGTTTCTTTTTAGAGGTCATTAGCTAGGAAATACCTGCGCCGTTTAGTTAAAAAGTGTCTTTATAACATTTATTTACGGATTAAATGTTATATATCATTTAATTTAACTTCTACTCAAGTTCACTACACTTAATCTTACCTTCATCCATCGAAAGCTGGTCCCATATTGCTACCTTGGTGCCAGCAGCATCACTTAGTGCAACGTAAGCGAGTTCTCCTCGAACAAGTCGCAAGTCGTGGTCGAGGGCCAGGATCCAGAAGGTTACTGTAACAATATTAGTTGTATCATCAACTTGTAGATTTATTTAATCTCGGGATCGGGATCTCAGGGATAATTTCGGCTTCTAATGGTAAAATATTTTTTTCACATCGGTCCAGTAGTATCGGAGCCTATTCAATACAAACAAACAATAAAATCTTTCTTTATAATATTAGTACTTCTAGAAAAGCTTCTAGGCCATTCGCGTACACTTGGCTACACATCAAGCTATACATTTCTAGTATTATCTGACCTCCCATTGTATAGTCTTTTTGTATAATGCGGGATCAGCTTATACTGGACAGCATGAAGTGCAGCAGTGTGCACACGAATTCTAAGTGCCCTTTGTTTTGATGATTGTTGATGTTTTAGCCAAAATGTTAGCTAATAAACTATGTTTTGTAGTAATTATGATAATAATATGTAGTTAAACACTTTGGTGTACAAAAATACAATAATAACCCTGAAATATTTCGTGGGTGGATCCTAGTGACTCAAATTTTCACTAAGCCGAGGGCAGATAAAATAACAACATCGAAAATTATTAACATTTTCATTTGAAGTACCTAGTTAGTTTAACTTTGTAAGGCATTTAATTAATTAATAACTTTGAAAGGCCCAAATTTTCAGCTTAAAATTTTCAATTAATATCAAATTAATTTGTGATCTGAAAAATCTGTTGTAAATAATTATTAAAATGTCACATTACTATTAAAAAGGTTTTGTCACATGTAGGTTTGCGTTATTAAGTATATACATACAGGAGCAATATAGTAGTGTATTAGACGTAACGGTAGGAACCTAGATTAACGGTATCTCAACGAGAATGATAACACAATTTGACAAAACATTGTTTGATTACGATTTATTTTGGTATTAGGTTTTTGTGGGCAACTCGAGCTTCGCCGGACTTCAAAAGGCCACCTCATTACACAATAGACATTACTTACCCTGTATTGTAACACTTACATTTTCCTACTATTATTATATCCTATAATTATTTCCTTATTCACTATTATACATACATATTATTGCCTCATTAGCCAAGCGGTCCTGAGCGCGACTGCTACGCTAGAGGTCCTGGGTTCGATTCCCAGGTCGAGCAAAGTGTTATTGGGTTTTTCTATGAAATTCCCAGTAGCAGCTCGGAGTTAGGAATTTGTGCCCGGTTAATGGCAATAGGCTCGCCCCCTATTACATGGGACCTAAACATACCGGCAAACTGTGGGTGTACCTTAGTAGACCTCTGCCTAACCCTTCGGGGAATACAGGCGTGATGGTATGCCTGGTATATTCACTATTATTCTTCCTTACTATTATTATTTCCTTTTATTATATCTGGACTTTAAAAGAGGCCATGATTCTCTGAGTTTTTTTCGGTGCGTCCTCTCAAAGGTCGTCAGTTAGGTAATGCCGTCGCCATTTAGTTTTAAAAAATCATAACAATAATTTGTGAAAGTGTCTTTAAAAGATCTATTTACAAAAATAAATATCGTTTATCAGGGGTAATTATATCCACGCGTTCTGTGCCTACTTAAATTATAGGCAGAGAACAGGAATAAAATAATGTATTTTTTTTAAGTTTTTATAATGTTATTTCATTCATCAAAAATAATTATCGATTCTGAATAACATCTGTAAATTTGGCTAGTTGTTGAAAAATAACATTGTAGTTACATACTCAAGTTTAAACATTTTTAATATGTAAGATTAACTCGCTGAAACGTTTTTGTCGCTGGTTTCTGAAGTCTACTAACACGCACTAATAATAATAATAAATAATCTTACACTTCACAGGGTTACTTAAAAAAATAGACACACATCCTGTTCTCGCAATACTGTACCAGTGAAGATTGTAACACAATTTATTTTAAAAGATTATTCACGGAGTTTCTTGCCGGATTCTTCTTAGGATCAACCTTTTAGAACCGTGCAACTAGAATCATAAGGCTTATTTGAAAAGTTAAAAACATTCGAACTTTGAAATACAGGCGTGATAGTATTACTCAATATTTAGTTATAAATGATTCAATTCGATGTCAATACCAGAGATACAAGTCAAATGGCATCAATTTCAATCAAGGCGTGACCCACCTCAAACTATCCAGCTGAGTAGAAACGCGCTATTTCGACTATCTGGAATTGTCATTGACAAGCGCTGATTCGCAATGTTCTGTTACTTTGAAGCAGGGAAATGGCATTCAAAATCTTTCTAGTACGAATTCTACTTGAGATTATTGATTTATTTTAATTATTGCGAGCTTAAAGAAAACATCGTGATGAAACCTGCATGTCTGAAATTTTCTGCAAGTCTCAACGGCATTTGAAATCTCGCACTAGGTGAGCGTGGGAGATTATCCCTTTTCCCCCCATCATGCTCAGAGAAAACCCAGCAGTGGAAGAATTTAATGTATTGATGATAATTCATTTATTTGCATAAGTTGCATTCATAAGAATTGTTAATTAAGAAACAAATGTATCTGTAAAATATTGAAAAAGTACAGCGAGTCCAGTTGATTAATATACAAACCATCACGCTTGTATTCCCTGACAGGTTAAGTAGCATTAATGCACACTATTATTTACCTGATATGTTTAGTTCATATGTATTGGGTGACAATCCTATTGTCATTTACCGGTCAAAAATTCAAGCTCCAATCAAAGACTTTGCATGACCTGCGATTTGAACTCAGGACCTCTAGTGTAACAGTCTCTAATAACAATAAAACACAACGAAAATGGATTGAAGCATTCATACATAAAATATCGAAGAAATTCATTACATATTTCGCAGCAACAAACAAGGCAAAAGTTTTAATTAATGTTACAATAAAAAAATCATTGATTAAAGAAACAATATCGACTAACATTAATTTGGAGTTCGCTCCATAAACATCCAAGGCGGTGTTTTAGGGTCACAGAAACATAAAACACGATCGTAAAAGTAGCACAAAGTTTAGCCAAAATTAATGACTAAGGCTATGGTGTACGATTGAATTTTGCGTGTTACTTTTCAAATCGTAATATCCAATTTAATTTGCGGCACTGGACCGACCCCAAAGTTCACGAAATATTCTTGGTATTTTAACCAAGAAAACTAGGAATACAGGAATGACTTTGCCGTGCATGTATAATTTAACGTATATATTTAAAATTATTTTATATCACACAAATTAGCAGTAGAATATATAATTATGACGATTGATTATATACCTATTATATTATATACCTAAGACTTCGATGCACCATATTATTACGCACAATATGACTTCGAAAAATCAGAGACACACATCACTGCACTAGCTATATTATGAATTGTAATTTCCATCTATACTCTATATTATTACTAATATATAAAGCTGAAGAGTTTGTTTGTTGGTTTACTTGAACACGCTAATCTGAGGAACTACTGGACTGGTAAAATTCTTTCAGTGTTAGATAGCCCATTTATTGAGGAAGGCTATAGGCAAAGCTATTGTAAATTATCTCACTAAAACATTTCATAGCTGAAACTAAGGGCCATTTCACCAACTTCTTTAAATTGAGAGAATCACAGAGTAAAATCATACTTATCAGTTAAAAACTGAAGCTACCGTTAACAATAAAATAAATCGCGAATATTCGATACAGTCCGCACCAGCCATTGTGTTTTTATGCACGTAAAGTTTTACGACAAGTCATTAACAAAGTTAATCGCGCGTCGATACATCTGTGCGATATAATGAAGCGTCAATCGTAATTACTTTAGTATCGCGAGTGTTTTTGAGTACTTTCCTCTTGTAATGATGGTCATAATCACGGAAATAAACGATTTTTATTCTCAAAGGGAGACATGATATCCCTACAAACCAATTTGAAGGACCAGATGTTGCCGCTGGAATTTATCTCACATAAATTTAAAAAAATACATAATGGTCATCCAGTGCCCAATTTAGCGGAAAACTGAGCCGCAATTAACGCTTGACGGTGTTGTCTGTTTAGGAGACCAGAACTTGCCACATTCATCATTGATGAAAAAATATTAAAAAAGACATATGAAAGGGTAAAGAATATAATTGTTCCAAATATGCACGAATGGGAAGGCTCGACCGGAGTGACACCACGGCCTCACAGAAAACCAGCGTGAAACAACGCTTACGTTGTGTTTCACC
Source organism: Acronicta leporina (assembly GCA_947256265.1). Taxonomy (NCBI): domain Eukaryota; kingdom Metazoa; phylum Arthropoda; class Insecta; order Lepidoptera; family Noctuidae; genus Acronicta; species Acronicta leporina. The sequence continues at coordinate 3,551,481 of OX366523.1, forward strand.
GAGTGAGCGAGGATACCGGAGGCCCAAACTCTTTTAAAAGGCGGGAAACGCACTCGAGACTGCGCTGGTATTGCGGGTCTTCATGGGCGGTGCAAATCGCTTACCATCAATCGATCCGTCTGCTAGATTGCGCTCTATACCATAAAAAAAAAAATTTTTTTTTTATTCATGATAGCCTTACGCTTGATCGCCTGTTCACCTGATGTTAAGCGACACTGCGACCTAAGATGGAGCGCGCTTGCCTAGAAGAAACCGATTCACTCATGATTTAAAGCCACCCAGATTATATCTATCGGGGAAGACCCACTCGGGAAGCGCATTCCACATTTCCGCGGTACGCATGATAAATGTGGACTTGAAGCGTTTCGTTCGGATTTTCGGAATATCCACCATAAATCGATGCCGGTTTTTTTGTGCTCCTGGACGTCCGATAGTAGAAAGGGCAAGGGGGAATGAATATATTTACAAGCATGCTGAAATTGAACCAAGGTACAAAATACGTGTTTTTGTAAAAATGCTAATTTAATTATAAGCAAATTCGCAGTTCAGTTCGCATATTATTTACACAACGAAAGACATGGAAAGTCTAAGAAAATTTATAATTCTCGTCGTCGTCTCGAAGTTTTCATATCTTGTGCTCATAAATATGTATAGCTCTGAATTTCGCCTATTCGTGAGCAAAGCTTGAAGTGATAGCAATAGTTATGATATTTTAGGCATTGTTTGATCCTCTGAGGAGGCGAATGAGTTCAATCTATGTGAATAAAATATTGCCATAACTTGGAAACTTTGGAATTAGTCTTCGAGTTATTAAAATATGGAGAGTACCAGTTAGTATAGCCTGTTCAGTAATTCTGCTATCCTTAGTTCTCGAATAACTAACACAATTTAACTAAACAAGATTTGGAATAATGATCTTTCGAGCCTTAATATTAACTTGTGGTCGCTCGGTGCTCGAAATTCGAAATTAATAATATACTCCATACTTTCATCCTTCATTCGTTAACCATACACCAAAAGTGTATGTCAAACGAATGGTAGCGTGTAATTTTTTATTTATTTTTATTTAACTTTACAGACAAAAAAATATGATTTTGAAGCTTTGAAGATTTTGAAGCGGCGGTAGCCTAATGGCTAGGGCGTCGGACTTGCGATCATGTGGTTGCCGGTTCGAACCCCACCCATTGCACTACCGACGTGAACCCACTCGTAACACAAGCAATCTAGCTTAGCACGAGGGGTTAACAAGAATACTAGTAATGTGCGACCCGCATTGCTAGTAAGCTTTTTTTTTTAAAAAAAATGATTATTTGTCAGCAGTATCTTCAAGATTATTTTACGGTATGCCTACCATTAATACAAGAACCTACCTCAAAGTTAAAAAAAAAACATTTAAATAACACACCACCACACCTATATTCCCCGAAGGGTTTGTCAGAGGTGTACTAAGGTAAACGCACAGTTCGCCGTATGCCCGATCCCGTCCCGAGGCTAGCCCATTGCCATTAACCAGGCACATATCCCAAACACCGAGCTGCTACTGAGACTTGTATCAAAAATTTAATAACATAGTATATAATATAACATATAACATGCATAGTATTTACGTTTAGGACCACCAGGCAAATGAACCAGTTAAAAAATATATACTACCTGACCCTGCAAACGTTGGTCTGTTGGATAAGGACAACCTAATCGCCTATTGGTACGAAGATACTTTACAACCTATTCTAATAAGTACCTACATATAAAAAAAAACACATACGGCGTTTTAGAGATCGTCTGTATTGTAATATTGACGTACAGAGTACTACTGACAAGTCTGATTAAATGAGACATTTTATGGGTGCTAAATGTGTGTTTAATTTTTGAACCAGCATGACCCACAGTAGCCTACAGGCCACAGGCCAAAGTCACTAAGTATATACGCTTCTGCCGCTGAATAAAGGTTAACTGCAAAACATAACCGTAATAATAAATCTTTACCAGCCACTAAGTAATCCTTTAACACTATTTAGAGGTCCTTGGTATTTAAATATATCTGGCTTAACAGTCTGTCGTCACTCCATTAATCCTAAGCATTTAGGCCAGTAATGACCAAGATAACGCTTTAGTGGGGAGATAAAATTTGTTCTTGGTCTCCAAATGTGTCTTGAGGTTGATGAGGTTTTGTCACGCCTGTTTGTACTTGTTGATGTTGAATTAATGCTATTGAGGCAAATTAGACTTATATTTTATTTTATACTGTAACAGACTTCTACATAACATACCATCACGCCTGTATTCCCCGAAGGGTTAGGCCTCTGCCTAATGCGGCGGCGAACTGTGGGTGTACCTTAGTACACCTCTGTGTACTAAGGTACACCCACAATTCGCCGATATGTTTAGGTCCCATGCAATAGGGGGCGAGCCTATTGCCATTAACCGGGCACAAATTCCAAACTCCGAGCTGCTACTGAGAATTTCATAGAAAAACCCAATATCACTTTGCTCGACCTGGGAATCGAACCCAGGACATCTAGATAGGACCACTAGATTAACGAGGCAGTTTACAGACTTCTAAAGCTATGTATATCGGGGTCCCACGTTGGGCGCCAGTGTAAGATTGTTCCTGCTCCTGTCAATTAAAGAGATGGCGCTAGTAGTTAAAAATTCACAGGCCGTATACTTACCATTCATTCAATATTTGCTATATAAGATTTCCTGAAATACCATATGATAATGTTTGGTTCTCTTTTTGTGTTTCATTCGCCATATTGATTTATTATCGCAAAAATCTTACTGTAAAGACAAATTAATCAACACCTCATTTGTTAAAATGTAATGTGTAGTTTTTGACCTAGGATCGAACATCCATACGATACATAATTATGTATGTGTGTATCATTTCATTTCATTTATTTATTTCAATAACAATACATCGATTGTGTCTGAAAATGGTACACATACATTTTTTCATACATAATCTACACTATATTAAATGTCATACAATAATTATCATGTCTAAAAATAATATGCATATGAAATATATTATTCCATTCATTTATTAGTTAATACTTATTTAAATATATTTTTAAATATTTTGACAAAAGATATACAAAAACATTTAAAAATATAAAAAATAGTAGTCCACCGGTATCGGGAACAGGGTCCAAGCTACCGGCGGTCAGGGCCCCAGAGAAAGGAACCTCCTAACAATACGCGCCGTATCCAGGAGTACCGCTTTCTGTATCAGGCCCTTAACCCAGCTGCCTAACGAGAGCCTCCGCAGGTGCGAGTCGAGGCTCTTGGCTATTAGACCATTGACGGTCACAACTATCGGCACAATGACTGCTGAGTCAATATCCCACATGTCAACAATCTCATGCGCCAAGTCTAGATATTTAATTTGTTTATCTTTCTCAGCTTTCACGAGATTCTCGTCATGCGGAACACTGACATCAACAATAATTGCACGGCGTTCTGATCGATCTATCACCACTATATCAGGTTTATTGGCAGCAACAGTCCTGTCAGTGATAATAGATCGATCCCAGTACAGAGTAACACAACCATTATCAAGAACTGGGTCGGGCACATACCTATAGTATGGTACCTCTGAGTCCACAAGAGTATATTTCAAAGCAAGTTGCTGATGAATAATCCTAGCTACTAGGTTATGCCTGTGCAAGTATTCGCCGTTAGCAAGACGAGAACACCCAGAAATAATATGCCGGATCGATTCTCCTGGACGTTGACATGCCCGACAAATGTCAATCGTGCCATCCTTTATAATATATGAAATATATTTATTATTAAACAATTTAAATCAATAATTCATATTTAAAAGCATTAATTGACCTTAGTTACGATTAGTATAAGTTAAATAACAATTAGTTGACCTTTGACAACATACAATTCAAATTAACCGAAATTCCTAGTTGCTAATACCTAATTCAGTCACAGAATAAGACATCATATTATGTATGCTAGATTATACTCATACATAGACTGATAAAACTCATTACCTTTCCTTTTTCGTAGTCGGGTAAAAAATATATTCGTATTGATTATTAAGTTACCACAATTTAGATATTTTTACAAATCCAATTATTTCAACTAGTAATTACCAATCGATTATTTCAACTAGTTGGAACAACCAACACACTTTGAACTTGTAAGCGAAAGTTACAAACCGAATTCTGTATCAATGTTTTGCATGGGTGAATGTACAGTTGTTTTTGCCTCAAAAACAGTGTTGCTAGGATTCGAGGCACCTAAAATGTCCCCATTCAATAATTCCTATTCAATTGAATAATCAATTCATATTTAGAAAAATTAGCAAGTTTCTGATTTCAACCTATAAGACTTATTGAAATAAAACAACTTTTTACAGATTTTATTATGTTAAATAACAGACAACATACCATCATGCTTGGATTAACGAACGGTAAGGCACCGGTACCACGGAGTTCACCGGTATGTTTAGAGATAGCATGAAACAGGAGGTTATCTATACCTTTAGCCATTAACTGGGCACAAATCCAACTTCCACTAACACTTAAAACAATAACCTTTTACAGGTCAGAATGATGTATTTCTTAACACCTAATAGTGTCAAGGTTTTGCTAACATTGAGCTATATTTTTTTAAACTTTAATCATCAGGTACTAGCTACCTCGTAACATTGTCTACATAATATTATTTCGCCCTGCAGCCACTTATTAACATACACAATAAAGGGAAAGTCTACAGTTAAACTAAGTTGGGCGCACAGTGTTCAAACATCGATGTTTTCGCATGCACGGGTGAGCGTTGCACTAAAATGTTCGATATGTTGTTGCACCGTGATTTTGCACATCGATATCGGGAAGTTTGTTGGCAAGTTTGCCTCTCTATATGCTGGAAGAAATTCATGCTTCGTAGTTTCAACTTTCAGTTTGGATTATCCAACAATAAAATTGAGCTAAATTACTGTCTTATGAGATTTGGTTTCATCAGCTAATGCTGATGAAACCAAATCTCTAAGAATGGTCATCCAACCATAATTGGTTGGATGACTATTCTTAGCTTAACCTCCATTCCTCGGAAAGTATGGGTTGTCATACGAACAGCTATTTTAGTGGTATTCGAAGCCTAAAAAGACTACCAGTTTATCTTTAGCCTATCGATATTTTCCAGGAATTGGGCCATTGGGCCATGTCGATATTTTCCATTTGTGATGGTAGTTATTCAACCGGAAGGGTTGAACTGCCAACCTTTTTTGACTCCAAGACTCTTGGATTGGCGTTGTTCGTTTTTTTCTTTTTACATTTATTATTTAGGTAGAATAATAATAGAGTTGTTGACTGATATTCTTTATAGACTTACGACAAAGTGGATCCTAAATAGAGCTGATCAACAAAAATAAAATTAAAATCTATTCAAAAATAAGGAAGGTATAAGCATTATTTATGCTAGACCGAGAGTGCACTGTAGGACCATGTGATGTCAAATGTTCTATACTAACAGTTATTTTATGGGAAAAGGACTGAGTATCTATCTCAATCCCCACGGAAAACTATATAATTATCTTGGAATTTTTGAGTTGATTAATACATATTTTAATTGTTGCTATTTCTCACTAAACTAGTTATTTCAATAAATCAATCGATCAACTACCCTATCTCAATTATACCGTAACCACTCTAATTAGGCTCAGTATTGTTACAATAAAAACGTTTTATAAATGTTGCTTATTTGTAAGGAAGCAAAATGAGGAAATACATCCTTCATGATTAATACTAATGACATAATTATAATCAGTCATGAACCCTAATTGTCATGAAAATATAATACACAATCAGATAAATATGACATCAAAATGACGAGTAATAAACCATTATTTTTGAAAGGTTGCCAAGGAAACAAAATGAGGAAAATCAACCTAATAATATTTGGTAACGAGATGGTATGATTATGTTCAAGCATTTTGATAAAATGAGTTTCCACTAATTAGGGTTATAACACTAACAATGTCCGTCCATATTTCTACGAAAAGATGTTTTGTTCTGTTATTAATTTAATGGAGGAAAAGTAATTGTGTGTTCTCCTAAGATAAGTACTTAGGAAAACACAGAATTACTTTTCTATTTAGTATTTAATTCCAAACAAGATAATAATATCAAACAAAATTGAAGCTTCGGTAGCCTAATGGCTAGGGCGTCGATCTTGCGATCATGTGGTTGCCGGTTCGAACCCCACCCATTGCACTACCGACGTGAACCCACTCGTAACACAAGCAATCTAGCTTAGCACGAGGGGTTAACAAGAATACTAGTAATGCGCGACACGCATTGCTAGTAAGCTTTTTTTTAAAAAAAAATCTAATGATTATTTTCATCTACGTATTTGGTCGATTAGCGATAGTGTGCTAAAGTTATTGTGGTCTGCTTAGGGCCGGTTGTTTCACGTCCACTTAACGCACGTGTATACGTCAAAAATGGCGTTAACTATCGTCAAGTCAAAAAAAGCGTTGTTTCACAAAATGATGGCCTTAACGTCCGTTAAAAAGTAACGTTAACAGTAACCGGTGCCGTACCCACTGGTTAACGTCATTTTATTCTCAAACATGTGCAGTTCTGCACCAAACAGTAAAAAATAATGGACTCTCTTTTGTTGTATTCGTCTTTGTTCGATAATAGTTCATCTGATAATGAAACGAATAATGTAGAAAGAAAGAAAAAAGTATTTATAACTCGTGTTAATAACTTAAACCTATGGGATGAGCATGAATTTATTTCAGATACCGTGTCTCAAAGGAGGTAGCTCTATTGTTAACACATCAAATTGAAGATGAAATAAAATTTGCTACAAAAAAGTAAGTGCCTGTGCCTACTCAGTTATTATTTTACTACATGATGTGGTCTGTACCTAATACTTAATTTGACTCACAATTTACAGAAATTTGGTCGTAAAACCGATAAACCAGGTTCTTGCAACTCTGCAATATTACGCATCAGGATCTTTCATGAGATGTGTAGGGGACATGTCTGGCTTACATAAATCAATTTTATTCTTATTGTGTGCAATATAAGGGGAATAAAGGACAGGCAAAAGAGTGTTATGTCCTTTATTGATATCCTCCCACCGGCAGATTAAAAGTTTAATATCCACCGATGGTTCGCCCAAATTTATTTTATCTAGTTGTTTTATTATATATTTTGGAGCCCACTCATGTTAAAATCATTCCAACTTTGTTATTTAAACACCACCCTATCATTGTAATATTTTTTTATTACAATTTATCGACCGGAATTCGTTTTGTCTGTAAAAAAAAATACCACATGAATAAAATTCCAAACATAAATACATGAGAAATAGGAGTTCGGAAAGTTTAATAAATACCATCGTGCTTATCATAGGTATCCATTTTTCTAAAAATGTAAGTTTGAACAATTTTAGACGATCTAGGCTTGTTATTTAAAGTCACTTGTTCGCTTGTCACTTCAAATTTGACATAATTGACGGAACGATGCCATAATAAAAAAATCTCCCAACTATTTTTATTGGGAAAAAGTATTACTTTATACTGGCAACCCGAATAACTTTGACACTCGGTTTTTTATGCAGTGAAACAACGCTTTGTTTTTAACGAACGTTAAACAACTGACGTAATCGTTAATATTTAACGAACGTATGTTACGTTAACTAACCGTTTGAAGCAACCGGCCCTTAGAAAGGTTAAAGTTAAAGTAGAAATATTTGGGCAACAGTGATATCTCAAGATAACTACGCATGTTAGTTGCCGCTTACCATCAGGCGGCCCGTAACTGGATTATCATCATCATAAACTCATATCCTATTCCATTGCTGGGCATGGCTCCCTCAGGGTGAGAGGGGGAGACTATAATTCATCACGCTACCCTACTTGCGGGTTGGCAGACTACACACGCCTTTGAGAAAACCACTCAGGCGTGTAGGTTTCCTCACAGTGTTTTTGTTCACCGTTTATATTTATTAAGCACATGATTCAGTCAGAAAAGTCAGAGGAGCGTGTCTTAGATTTGAATTCGAGACCTTTATCTTGGATCACTAGACCATCATTGCTTGTTTATAATCTTAGTGAAATAAAAGAAATAGTAGTAGGTACATTTCGTGGGATTTGTAAGTGTTATTATTGTACTTAACAACTTCGGGAATAGATCCGTGATGGGGATATTATGTAATATTTACCTAAGTAGGTACTTAATAATAACATTACTTCGCAATCATAACATGAAACTTTTACCAATCTAGTATTAAAAACTTTAAATATTGACTTGTAAAAGTGTCTATAAACGATCTATTAACCGAATAAATATAGTTTATCCTAATCGTCTTTGCCAGTAATATTCAAAATGAACCAACAGATGGCGTTGACGGTAACATTGCACTACATTAGCAGTGTCAATTGAGAGCGCATACATAAACAGTCGGGCTTACACTCCACAAATTTGTATGCAAGAATCAAACTGGCGTGTGAACGTCAGGTGCACTTACCAAGAGTCAACAGTGTATCGATTTGTGGTTACATTGATAGAATTGTGGTATATACAGTTTGGTCATGAAAAGGAAACATGAAAGGGCACAAAAATATAACATTCTATATACAAATATATCACCACGCCAGTATTCCCAAAGGCTTAGGCAGAGGTGTATGTTTAGGTTCCATGCAATAGGTGGCGATCCTATTGCTATTAACCGGGCACAAATTCCAAACTCCGAGCTGCTACTGAGAATTTTATAGAAAAACTCAATAACACTTTGCTCGACCTGGGAATCGATCCCAAATCTCTAGCGTACCAGTCGCTCTCAGGACCACTAGGCTAATTAGGCAGTATTTTATAACCATAAACTGGGTTCAAATCCAAACTCCAAGCTGATAAAAGAACTTGCCAAATTAAGTCTAGCATGTTCGTTAAAGTGTAAGAGAATTAGCCCATATAATTGAATAAATGGTTTTGACTTTGACATGGATAGTCAATATAAAGCCTCTTTAGGTCAGCAGTCGAGTTTTTTTTTTAAGAAGCTTACTAGCAATGCGGGTCGCACATTACTAGTATTCTTGTTAACCCCTCGTGCTAAGCTAGATTGCTTGTGTTACGAGTGGGTTCACGTCGGTAGTGCAATGGGTGGGGTTCGAACCGGCAACCACATGATCGCAAGTCTGACGCCCTTGCCATTAGGCTACCAACGCTTCTAAGATTGGGGCTAATGAGGCAATTTCGATATTTTGATTTTTGTATGTGGACGAATGTTTATAAGTATGTACAACCATCCAAATATATCTCATTTATAGGCTGTAAACTTAAAATAAAACAAAACTCATTTGTAGGTAGGTACTGTCTGTTTTACGAAGGAAAATGCCTAAAGTATTATGATCGTAATATTAAGGAAGGAAAATTTGGCATTGGGATTCACGGAGAAAATTTACGAGTTTTAACGAATTTTATGTTGACTTAAACATGAATGCTATCATGAAACATTATTATTTTTTGCCTGAAATGGTTGAAAATATTATAGGGTAGTAAAAGTAATTTACATTTTGTCGAGTAATTATTCTGTGAAGTTATTTTTTTTTATCTTTATGTGTGTCATTAGAATAATAATTAGAATCCGGTAGCTACCGGATTCTTATTGTAATTCGTTGGGGCTAATAGTTTCATTTAGTGAGTTTTAACCACATAGTTTATTTATTACCTACCTATCTTAAAATTACATCGTTTAAAAGTTATTTAGTGAAGGAAAAAATCGACTCGCAGGCAGGATTCGAACCTGCGTCTTCTGGCTAGGTACGCTAGACGCTATGACCACTCAGCCACCGCGAGTCCCACCTGCCATGTAGAAATTTGCCTTCACATTCTGAACTTACGTCTTAAAGGTGACGTCATACATCGTTTAATATTATCAACTTCGGTGAAACTTGGACATTAACCTCCAATGTCCACACATCGTGTTATTGCAATATTGTACCAGTGAAGATGTAACATAATTTATTTTAAAAGTGTGTCCATAGAGTTTCTTGTCGGATTCTTCTCCATAGGATCAACCTTTTGAAACCGTGCAACGCTTTATGTGCAACATTTTATTTGGACTTGAACTAATGTGAACTTACGTCTAGGGTCAGCCTAGTCAGGTAAAAAAATAACCTTTAGGAAGAGACAGGATGCCACTGGTATGTAGCAATACTTTGAAAGACCCAGTACGCATCAGTAGATTTTCGTAGCCAAAAGATTCTTAAAAAAAAGTTGTCTTCCCTATTGGATTATTACTGTATCTTGGAGGCTAAACCCAAAATTTCTCATAAAAAAACGACCCGTCATTCAAATATTTGAAACGTGCCATTAATTATTTCAAGCAACACACGGCATGCTGGTTATGGTAAGGTTACCCCCTGAACCTCTCCGGCAAAAGTGCAGTCAAATAATATATAAAGGTTACATATCAACTTTACTTACTAGTCTCCCCTGGCCGGTAATGATGCCGAGCTGGCCGCACGATCACGTCTCTGACAGGCCCCAGCAGTCGGATGATGCTGTGGCTCTTAGCCGTGCACTCGTCATTACCAACGCAGCCAACAGTAGTGTGCAGCGTACAATGAGTGGCAGGGGATGATGGTATCTTCAGGGGAATGATGCCGTATCCTGAAACAAACGAGATATATTCATGAAATGTGTGATCATGTTACATGAATCTTTAACGTGGGAGAGCCATGCTTCGGCATGAATGGGCTGGCTCGACCGAAGTGATACCACGGCCTCACAGAAAACCGGCGCGAAACAACGCTTGCGTTGTGTTTCGCCAATTGAGTGAGGATACCGGAGGCCCAAACCCTATTAAAAGGCGGGCAACGCACTTGTGACTCCTCTGGTGTTGCGGGTGTCCATGGGCGGCGGATATCGCTTACCATCAGGTGATCCGTCTGCTCATTTGCCACCCTATGCCATAAAAAATAAATGTACCGGCGAACTATTAGTGTGCATTAGGACACTTCTACTAGGTCCGAGTCCTGTCGCCTCCCCAGGTGAGTCAAATGTTTAATTTTAGAGGACAGCTTATACTGGAAATATATAGCTTGATATGTATGAGGGGCTCGTGGCTAAGTAATAACTAAACTGATCAACTGATCTTCAATGTTAAGCTGCGATCGCCGCGATCAGTGTGTGGATGGGTGACCATTCTTATCACATCTAGACCCCTCCATGCCTGAAAGAGCACGTAGAGCAATTGGTCTCGGTTATTATACGAACATCTTTGACAATTGTTCCTGGTAGTCAGAAGCCCATTAAAAGTCTGAAAACTAGCCTGATGATGGAGGTATGATGGCAGTTGCTTCGTGTAAAATGCTGATATTCAGCCGCATCTGGGTAGACTGGAAGCCGAGCCCAACATAGAATATATAATACATAACGATTAGGGAAAATTATTATAAGCTTGATAAGTGGTCGTGCCTGTGGGTTTGATTTCGAGCAAAGTGTTTTTCTATTAAATTCCCAGTCTCACACTCCCTATTTTCGACAAACTATGGAATACAGACGTGATGGTATGTTGTTTGCATAACAGCACGATTATATAAATAATGTTAGTTAAAATATAAATACAGTACATAACTCATTTATAATGTGTTGTCACATCACACATACTCTGCCCTTAAACAACATTACATCTGAAACGTCAAAATAAAAAACATAAATTAACAGAACAAAAGCCGTCGTTTGCGATAATCACGCGTTGTTCGCGACACCCCTGTGAGTGACGTCAGAGCATTTATAAAAGTTTCTGCCACAATACAATGTGTCTGACATAAGTGATCAACTTTTTGCTACGCTGAATTTTGACAGCCCTATAAATATTCGCCTTTTGTTTAATTTTTAGCATGTTCGTTAGTACTATTAAACATAATAATGGAGACATACCACTTATCACGCTTACCTTTGAAGTGTTAATAATTAAATCCATCAAATGTGCATTAGACAATACACCAATTAGACTGACGTTCAATAGTCTAATACATTAAACTCGACTCTTTCGAGAGAGATTGGGTCGAGAGAGGACTTTAAAAAGAAAAATCTTCTACGCTTTATCCTAAAATAATTTTTCGTTTTGTGACGCATTTTCGGAACCAATTTTCAGATAGGAATAAATTCGCCCAGAAATATTTTATTTGATACACAAACAACCACACGGTCGAAATGAGAACCTCCTTTGTTTTGAAGTCGGTTATATCAAACAGGTTTTCCTCGATGGTATTGGCGTAAAAACATTTTAAACAGTTTCGGGATTATAATTTTGCTATGCTTAATATCAGCTACTCGAAATAAGTATATTAATACGCAATAATAAATAGCTCTTGCTCTCCATTCGATCCGAACTATAAGAGCTTTTGGAGCAACTCCAAATGGGAGGATGTCGAAGAAATTTCCAGTCCTTCCGCGAACCGAACACTTAAATGAAGCAGACACTATTAAAAGGTAAGAGTTATTATAGCGCATAAGTACAGACGAAGAAATGCTCTCAGTCCCCTTTCAAACGTTTTGAAAGGAATTTTCTTGCTTCCTTTTCTATCGGTTTTAGTTATGATTTTGTTTTTTCTGCAAGCTTAGTTGCGTTCTGTTTGAAGGAGATTCTTTGCAGTATTTCTTATATATTTCAAATAAGTAGGTACTTAGTTTGTTTGGCTCTATCAGGGTCGGTATTTCTTTTAATTTTAGTCTGAGAAGTCACAATTGCAATACTTAATGTTTATTAAATTAAGTAGGTACTTAAGTAACAAAATTTAGCAGTTAGTAAACTGCATCATTAGTCTAGCGGTCCTAAGCGCGAATGTTATTTTAGAAGTCCTGCCTCCAAGAAAGGTCTTGTTTCTCAGAGAGCGAATCTCTAACCCAGGTGGATTGGAGGCTCGCTGACAGACATGAGACCTAAAAATACCAGTGTTTTTTATTTTTTTTTGATATGGACAATAGCTGTTGATTCAGGGAATCTTAACAGCGTAACCGAACTTGGTGGCGAGGCACCGAATGCCTCCAGCCAGGAGCAACTTAAAATTAAGCAACAGCAGCTAAGGGCGTCCCCTGCGGGACACGGGCCTCGGCTTAGGGCGTTGCTGGGGGGGCAGCTAGGGACGGCTGGATCTGGTTTAAATTATTATTAGGGACTAATTTAAAGCTACTGGCTCGGCGCGGGCCGGCTCGAGCAAGGGTCGGGGGGGGGGGTTACCATTACTGGGTCTTCGCGACGGGCCTCGCCGGCGAGGACGGTAAATCGGGCGGCGTTTGTGTGAGTGTATTTTGAGAGTGCTAGTCTCTCTATTCGACTCTTGTAGGACCGTTATAGGGTCGTCGGGGTAAGCTAGAGCGTGCCTTGGACGGCGAGTTCTACTAATCTGGGAGGGGATGTAGTCGACGCTACTGACCACCAGGGGATTGGGGTGATGGGGGGCCCTATGGAAGTAACGCTTGGAGGCGCGTTTCATAAACTGCTTGATGGTAGGCAGTTTTAAGTCTAAGTGGAGTTCCCTGTTACGCACGTACCACGGAGCGCCCGTGGCTTTGCGCGTAAATCGGTTTTGAAGAGTTTGCATCCTATGGATTCCAGACCCTTCGATGTGTGCGAACACAACGCTAGCATAGGTCATAATGGGACGGATGCACGTCAAGTAAATTCTCACCTTATATTTAAGGGATAATTTACTGCGTGCATTGAGCATACTGTGGAGACGGCCGAGAGCGAAAGCGGCACGGGAGCGAACCGTCTTTATGTGCTCTCGGAACGAGAGTCGGTAATCTAGAATCACGCCCAGGTATTTGGCCTTCTTTTCCCAAGGGATCGGTTGGCCGTAGAGGGAGATGGGTCGGGCTTCAATGGAGCGGTCGTTGCTTTTATGGAAAAGAACGGCCGCGCTCTTGGATGGGTTAACCTCGATTCTCCATTTCCTAAACCAAGTGCCGATAAATACCAGTGCCCTTTGGATGTGCTTTTATACACTTCTGCGGGAATTACAGGCGGGGGGTGGTATGTTATTTTGTTATAGTTTGTAACCTATATGTACAACTAAAATATTCAATCACAATTCCTATTAAGTAGCTCTCAAAGAAGGTCACACGCATAACTCACGCCGAAAGACCTTGTCACACCAGAGAAGAAAAAAAAAAAAATTACGAACAAAACTTTGCTTTTATAAAAACCACTGTATTTCGGACCTAATTGAAATTCTGGGAACCTCGTGAGAAATCCCAGGCGTAATATATGTAATGTTGTATGTATGATAACCCTAATACCGACAGTACTCTATACCCTACGTGACAGGTATTGTACTTTGAGGACATTACGTGGCTCGAATTAATTATAAAAGTTGTAGGGTTGTCTCATTACATACACCGTTGGGTGTTGGCGAAATATTAAATCCATAACATAACATACCATCACGCCTATATTCCCCGAAGGGTTAGGCAGAGGCGTACTAATGTACACCCACAGTTCGCCGGTATGTTTAGGTCCCATGTAATAGGGGGCGAGCCTATTGCCATTAACCGGGCACAAATTCCTAACTCCGAGCTGCTACTGGGAATTTAATAGAAAAACCCAATAACAATTTGCTCGACCTGGGAATCGAACCCAGGACCTCTAGCGTAGCAGTCGCACTCAGGACCACTTAGCTAATGAGGCAGTTTAATATTAAATCCAGTATATATATAATGTATTCGGTAGCAGCTTAACTCCTCTTATTCTCAGAGGAGACTCGTGTTGCAGTGAAATAGTAATTGGTTTGATAAATGTAGAAGATAAATGTTTTTTATTGTTACAGAAGCCGAGGAAAGGGTGTTGAAAAAAAGTGAACAGCTGGAATAATTTTTGTCTCTTTGGCCAAAACGCTTAGTAAAAATAAATAACTTAAATATATATATATATATACTTATATCTGTCACTGTCATTTGTTCAAAGCGAGACAGCAGTAGTAAGATAAAATAAAACGTAATATTTTAGGAGATCCTTAGCTTTTTATCATTTTTATTACTATTGCGCGACTTTAAATTCGTTTATAATAAAACTTGTGTATTTCTATAATTGTACACATCAAGTTATCCACAAGTTCCAATAAACATATAAATAATATGAACTCTATTATTTGGAGCTTGAATTGAAAATCGATTGAAGATTGATTGACAGTACAACGTACTAATTACTTAAGACTTATACAATCATGAATCTATTTGCCTAAAATATTCACCAATACTGCTGTAGCCTTTGCTACTTCGTGTCTGGACTTTAAAAGAGGCCATGATTCTCTGATTTTGGTTCGGCGTTTCTTCAGTTAGTCAGAGGTAATCATGCGGTTAGGAAATGCCGGTGTCACCTGGTAAAAAAAAACAAAACATTGACTTGTAGAAGGTTCTATTTACAGATATCAATATCATTTATCAAGGATCGTAGTACGTGATATTCGATAGTTTCTACCTACCCTCAAAGGATAAAGGCGTATATACAATGTATGTACCTATGTTATGTTATTCACTTTCCATTTTAACCAATTTACTCTAAGAACGACCTCATCAATGAGCAAAACTCCAAGAAACTCAAGTATTTCAATATGGAAGCCTCGATGTTTCCAATAATAGCTTTTAGAAGCGGACTTAGCCGGAATGAAACCGTGCACCTTCGTTCGTGTGACGCAAAGAAATTGTGGTCATCGCTGCTACTTTTCTGAAACTGTTGAGAGCTATTCAGAAACATGAAGGTTTTATTAAAATTTAGATTGGAATTTCAACACAATGGGTGTGAATATAAAAGCTATGTTTGCAGTTAAACATATTATTATGTATGCTTCAAAGGAAGCGTTTGTTTTTATAATTGTTTTTTAACAAAGCTTTATACGAGTGGTACGACTTTTAATTGAGAAACTTTGTGTTGTTACTGTTTGCAAAACAAAAAAGATTGAGGTCAACAGAGCAAAAATGCAACTTTTCCATATTTTGCATTTTAACCAGCGAGTCACTTGTTTTTTTTTTCATCACCTTATTTAGGTACTATTCCACTGCTGGGCTTTTCGTCTCCTCTTGAATGGGGTTTGCAGACTTCACCTGCCGTGCCGCATTTCTCAAGCATGCAGATGTTTCTTAAGTTTTTGTGTTTTAATATATAGATAATATATAGCCTAGTGATGTGATTATTCGACTGCCGATTAAAATATCTCGAGTTCAAATTTGAAGTGTGTGTGCGTGCGAATTAATGTTTAATTATGACGGTGCTTGAACGATGAAAGATAACATCGTGAGGAAACCTGCTGAGAGTTTTTCTTGATAGCGGGTGATGTCTGCCAACCCGCATTAGGCTAGTGCGATGGACTATTATAGCGCCTAGGGCCTATATAATACCTACCTCTTTTTTCTGAGAGGCGACCCGTACCAAGCAGTGTGCAGTAGGACATTACATAAAGGGTTGATGTCAGCCAATTACTTTAATTATTTTTAACAATATGAGTACTTATTTGAAACATATTCCATTTGAAAAAAAAAACTTTGACCCACTTTATTGCATACCTATATATTCAGTGAATAGAATTTCACAGTGCTACGGCGTAGGTGACTACACGTGCTACGGTCGCTACGTGTGCTACGAAGCGATATGTGGAATGTTCCGGTTCCAACTCACTGCACTTTATTCCTATCTGATTTTGTTATATTTTATTGAAATAAAAATATTGAAAAGGGTATGTACAACATACGTTCATTTTACTGATATAGTTTATAGATTTAGTTTTCATGATACATACAACCTTATTTTAATTATATGCGTAACCTGAATATTATTTTGTTCAGAATAAGTAACTGAATCGGTTCCAATAGGTAATTTTTACATCATGGTATATTTTGTTCCAAAAATATTTTATTATGGTTACAAATGGGACACCAAGCTACACTAAGGGCCACTGATACCAACTTCAATTATATTTAAATACAACGAAAAATTTAGTTTAAACACAATTTTAACATAATTAAGAAGTTGGTGCAAGTGGCCCCAAGTATCTTTCCGCAATCTTACGCGTACAACACAAGTCACGGCAGGTCATGGCGGCACATGGCGCGGGCGCACAGTGGGGCGGGGGTATCAGGCGTGGTGAGCATGTTTTTTTCCGGACATCCAGATAAAAAAAAATAACAATTTAGTGATTTTATCGTGATATAGTTTTGAATTTTTTTACATACAAATAATAGACCCGTATCTCAGGGTTTGCATATACTAAAACTAATGTCGTATAACTTGTAAGACTTTTCCACGTCAAACTAATTGTTATTGGGATTTTTCTATGAAATTCTCAGCAGCACCTCGGAGTTTGATGGTACTCGTAACCCTTTAAATGGGTGCGTCCCTTTAATCCCTTACCATACCGGTAAACTCTGGGTGGTCATCATACAATTTTGCCTAAACCTTCGAGGAACAGAGACGTGATAGTAAAAATGGAATAGAAAAATCCATCTGTTTTATAATCCTACTTCCTACTTATTATTATAAAGGCTGTTTGCTACTCTTCTACAGCAGAACGGTTGACTGGATCTGAATAAAATTTGGCACATATATCATAGTCTGGAATAACACATAAGCTACTTTATCCAGATCGGATCGGACCCAATTCTGAAGTCACACGAACGAAGTCGCGGGTAGAACCATGTTTTAGAATAAAAAGGAGTTCATTAGAGCACAGTACAGCAACTCTCAGCTCCTCTTTCCATTATTATTTTGTTTAAACATACTCTAACGATCTTCTTGAATATTGTTCGCCTTGTTTTGCAAACAAACGAGTTAAAACAAAGGAAGATCCTCTCATAAAGCTACTTTGGAGAAGTAATATCTTATCTTAACATCGGAACAACCCTTTTTGTGTACTTTTCCAAGTAATTAATGATTCTGTTACGATTTAAATTCAATTCTTCGTCAATAATCTTTTGATTTGGCTTAGTAGGTATAAGAATTAAATGTATAAAATAAATATATTATCTTGCTATTTAATATATTTTGTTTGAATGTGATGCTTGGACGAGATTAATTTATAGTGTACCTATGGTACCATCATGAAAGCAGATTCTATCATAATTACATAAAAAAGTCGAATTGAGAACCTCTTCTTTTTAAAAACCCGTATACAAATAAAACAATTACATACCATCACGCTTGTATTCGCGAAAAGGTTAAGCAGCGGCGTACCAATGTACACCCACAGTTCGCCGGTATGTTTAGTCGCCGGTAGTTTAGTGTGAATAGGCGAGCCTATTGCCATTGACCGAGCACAAATTCCAAACTCCGAGCTGCTACTGATAATTTCATAGAATAACCCAATAACACTTTGCTCGACCTAGAAATCGAACCCTGAACCTCTTGCGTAGCAGTCGTGCTCAGGACCACTAGGCTAATGAGGCAGATATAATACAAATTACAACTGAATTTAATTTCTTATTTAAGCCATAATAAAAAACATGCTTAAAATATTGATTTTACGACTAAAACTAAGACCATTGTTTTTATTTAAAGTACAAAAAACAGTTATCACACGACTTTTTATCTTTCCAAAGTCAACTCTTGAGACGGAAGACGGAAATTAATGGCTACACCGTCCTTTATCTGACCTTGAACCCACATTTAGCATTACATTAGCCTTATTTGAAGCTGTTTACTACGTGGTTCATTTGAGTAACAAAATCTGGCAGTAAAATTTCTGACATTCTTTTGTGTTTTGGGGATAGATATCCACACACACGACACGTCACTATAAGTTTTTTTATGGGATGGTATAGCAAACGAGCAGACGGATCACCTGATGGTAAGCGATAACCACCGCCCATGGACACCCGCAAGACCAGAGAAGTCACAAGTGCGTTTTAAAAGGGTTTGAGCCTCCGGTAACATCACTCACTCAGCGAAACACAACGCAAGCGTGAAACAACGCTTTTCCGGTTTTCTGTGAGGCCGATGTATCACTCCGGTCGAGCCGGCCCATTCGTGCTGAAGTATGGCTCTCCCACGATGATATTTTAGTCAGTACGAGTCCGGCATAATGTATTTTAATGTGCTAACAACAATTATGCCATGATTTATCAAAGAAACCGCAACCCTCTTGAGTGTTAAATTTTTTTGTTCACCACTGAGGTAGCTAACAAATGAATACCTATCCTTTGGAATGTAAAATATTTTCCTGTGATTTTAATAAAAAAATGTTCCGAATCATTTTAAACCAAAAAATAGAAAATGCCATTACGCTACAATTCCCCAAAAGGTTAGGCAGTGGTGTACTGTGTTTCCGCTTGCAAATCATCAGTGTATATTTAACAGCAGTGTAAAAGAAACTGCTTATTTTATTATGGGATAGGGCTTACCGCCGCCCATGGACACCCGTAACACTAGAGGAGTCGCAAGTGCGTTGCCAGACTTTTAAAAGGGTTTGGGCCTCCGGTATCCTCACTCACTCGGCGAAACACAACGTAAGCGTTGTTTTACACCGGTTATCTGTGAGGCCGTGGTTTCTCCTGTCAGACCGGCTCATTCATGCCGAGGCATCTCTCTCACGCAAGCTTATTAACATTAACAACTTGGGCAATTAAATTTTAAACTCTACAGAGAATTTCTTACAGAAAATCTAACTTACAAAACTTACAAAAAAGGAACAATATTGTGTAGGTACTTACAATAAATCCACAAGATCTAATGGAATTTGTGGATTCAACAATACTAACAGTTCAATCCTATTTCAGGATGCTATACCTACCTATATAACGTTAATGACTGCAATTAATTGCTAAGAATGTCTGTCGCGTTAAACCAAAATACAGCGCAACGTATTCTAATTAACGCAATGAATCCCCCTACGAGTTAAAACACCATACTGACAACAGTATTACCCAACCAATTTGTCAAGATAGAAAGCATTGTAATCCCGGAGGTGTTAGAGGTAAACCGTATTTAGCCGCTTTACATGAAATCGCTAGGGCGATAGGATACGAAGATTCACGACTTCTATACGTGGATTTAAAGTTGTACTCGGAATTCGGATGTTTTCTTTGTACGTTAGATTACATTTGTTTTATTGTATGGGATATCTTTGATAGAGTTATCTGGTTTGGAATTTATTGCTTTAGCAAAGGCTTTCGATTTCAAAGTTGCCATTAAGTACATCGTCAATCTAGGTAATCCGATTGTGTTTTTTTTCTTACTTTTTATAATCAAACAACTAGGGATATGTTAGACAATGAAGCTAGTTAAAAATTACTTTACCGAAGTTTATTAAATAAAAATCTATCTCGGTGAATCGTAACGTAAGTATTGTTTAACGAAGGTTACCTTGAGGCCGTGGTATCACTCCGGTCGAGCCAGCCCATTCTTGCATGGCTCTCCCACGTTCAAAATGATTCAAAATACCTACATCTAAATGTTAAAATATTTACAAAAAGAAGCTATTTTCACTGCCAATTCTAAGACTTTATTTCCAAAAGTCTTTCAGGCGTCAGGCTGATCGCATAGGGCGTAACCAAAAATGTTATCTTTTTGATACATGTTCATTTTTACTGTCCTATTATCTTTCACGTCCATAGGTACATTCGGATCACGTACGTAAACAGGAAAAAACATTTCTTTGAATTTATCTTCGCCGAAAAAGCGTGACTATTACTAAGCAGAAAAAATAATATCTTCCCGGAAAATAGGCAGTTCGGGTTATTATACCACTTCAATATATAAAAAGAGACATGTAAAAGCAATTGGTAGGTGTATCCTTCTTTTGCCGGTTTTTTTTTCAACCATCGCATTGCAAGACATTCTATCTTTAAGCAGGAGTGTGCGAACGTTATTGTATTCCCGTTCAAAAGGCCAAGTCGAAGGCCCAAGGTTGACAACACGCGTAAAGCTCCTGATTTTGCTGACCTCCTTTGGATATGCTGACACTAAGCGCATTAAGACTTCATGTGATAGTGTGATATTTAGTACACTTCTGGGGTTATCCTTTATAATATAGGCGTGATGGTATGTTATGTTGCTTAGAAAATTATATTCGAATAACATGATCAAAACTTGGTGAAAGTTTTAATTAGCTCTTTTGAAATGTTATGTTGTCTGTCTTATCTGAAGAAACTGTGATTAGTAACACAAATTTGAACTTGGGAGAACCCTTAGAACTTTTGGCCCAAAAACAAGACTCAATAATAAATTTTGATGTAGAATCTAATTTTAAGAGCCATCATCGTAGACTTTCTCGCATTTTTTTTTGCTTTTATGTTGGTTTCTATTCTAACCTTAAGCAAATGAGTTCAACTAGACTGCAAAGATCCCGTATCATTTTGAAACGGTTTTTTTTATCGAGTGGGGCCCTCACTCCACAAAACTGTAATGTATGAAAGTCGGCAAACGATCTGATGAGTCATCATCGGCCATGGACAACTGCAACACATGAAGATTGCTGATGCGTTGCCGACACTTAGGGCCACTTGCACCAACTTCATAATTGTATTTCAATTGTATTTAAACACGATTTTTCATAGAAGTTTTGTGTTTAAATACAATTTAAACACATTTAAGAAGTTGGTGCAAGTGGCGCTTAGAATCCTACGGATGGCAGACTGCCAGAGCCGCAGCAACCGAGGGGAAACTGACTATCATGCGAAAAGTCAAAACATCTACGCTACGCAACGCTAACTAGTCAGACCGACAGAGGTCGTACCACCGGATAATGGGAGAAAATACTGGTTTCAAGGACACGGTGAGCTCATTCTGCATGAATGTGATCACTAATAATTTGCAAAAATGTAAGGAAGTTTTAGTAATTTTAAAATTAAAACATTCATCACTTCAGTTTACCCGTGACTATGTATGCTGTAAAGGATATAAAACGGCGGGAATTAAATAATATCTATAGAACGCGATAAAATCCGTAAAAGATCCTATCCTATCCTACTAATATTATAAATGCGAAAGTTTGTGAGGATGGATGGATGGATGGATGGATGGATGTTTGTTACTCTTTCACGCCAGAACGGCTGATCGGATCTGGATAAAATTTGGCACAGAGATAGATTATAGTCTGGAATAACACAACATGGGCTAATTTTTATCTGAAGTCTACGCAGACGAAGTCGTTGGCAGAAGCTAGTAGTTTGATATCAATGCATGAAGATTACATTTATGACCGCGAGAGCATGACACAATTAATTTGTCCACAGACAGTCCTGGTTAGATTATTGTTAAAGATTTACAATTTATACCACCACATTAATTAGCTTATTAAGAATACTCAAGACAATGTCAATACAAACAACACATATGTCCAAGTACCCTCATTTAAGCAAAAGGTCAGCACTTAACATTAAGTGGTCACCGGCTGCAAACGCAATTCACTTAGCGTTCTCGTACCCCAACTTGGTAATACGGAACCCTAGAATTCCGGAACTCATTTGCTGAGTACATTAGAAGATATCGTAAGGTCATCGGAATAGTGCCGTGTCATGAATTCGGAATTAGACGAAAAAAGTTTTGGTTATGATCGGAACTTTTATTTCTGCTTGACTTGTAAATTCAAATATAAAGGTGAATGTTCAACACATTTGTACACAGAGGATTACGTAGTATGAATGTTCGTTGAGAATATAATTTGAACATTCTTTTAAACGTTAGTGGGTACACGTCAACGGACAAGTCACACAACATTAACTATAAATAATAAAGAAATCGCAGTAAGGAACCTTAGACTTGGCACTACTTTGTCTAGATTTCATTACTTTTTAGAGATAAACAATCAGCTCCATCGAGACTTGGCTAGTTTTTTACAGAATGTTTTTGATGGGATAATAATTATTTACTAAATATGGTTCAAACTGAATAAGAGGATTGCGTAGAAATTATATGTGGGTATGTGAAATAAACAAGACAAAGTTTTACCCATTTGATAGATAGACAACCAGTCTCGGCAAGAAATGTAGCCAAAAAAGGTAATATGTGCGTGAACTCATCTTCAGGTTATCTTAGTATCCAAGCGTTTATGTTCTTATGCATAAGATTTTATCTTGCATCGATGTCCACTGACCATTGTTTAGAATATTATTATTACGTGTTTGAATCATTCCTAGTACATTCAATCGAAATCTAAATTTCCTAACCTAATTTTACATATCTATTAAAATTGAAGATACCTACATATTTAAAATATGTATGTATGATGTTGATGTTTTCGACATAGCAGGTAGGACTCGCGGTGGCTTAGTGGTCATAGCGTCTGGTGTATCAAACCAGAAGACGCAGGTTCGAATCCTGCCTGCGAGTCGAATTTTGCCTTCACTAAAATAACTTTATAATCTTAGCATGAAAAATGCAAAAAAAAACACAAAAAGATGTATGTATGATATTTTACATAACATACCATGACGCCTGTATTCCCCGAAGGGTTTGGCAGAGGCGTACTAATGTACACCCACAGTTCGCCGGTATGTTTCGGTCCCATGTATTAGGGAGCGACCCTATTGCCATTAACCAGGCACAATTTCCTAACTACGAGCTGCTACTGGGAATTTCACAGAAAAACCCAATAACACTTTGCTCGACCTGGGAATCGAACCCAGGACCTCTCGCGTAGCAGTCGCAGTCAGGACCACTTGGCTATTGAGGCAGTTTATTTTATCTTAAGTTAGTTTAGTTTAGTTGATCTTATTTAATATGTTATTTAAAGACACATTTTTCCCAAACAGGCAAAAACAGACTATTACAGAGTCACAGACTCACTTCGATATCTCCATTAAATTATTCTACCTTATTCTCCTTAAGTGTTGGAACAAAAGAAGCGAAAGTAATCCGGTGTTCCGAGATAATTAAATCACTCCGCTACTTCCACCTTGCTCTTACCTACTTGAATGATGTAAAGCTCTTTAATAATATAAAAAATATACATTAACTTTTTTTTAAAGAGGATTGGACTTATGGAAATGTACCCTATAGCACGTCGAGGCAATGACCTTTTTTCAACCTTATTGTACTTACATGAAAAAATGTACTTGGATATTTATTTACTTAAATATTATTTGCGAGTAGCGACAATCTACAACTTTTTAATATTGACAGCCCTGCGTGGCTGCGATGCGTGCAAACTTAGATTCGATTAATTATAAGTCACACAAAGTTTCCCTTTTGTATCCTAACATTTGAGAAATAA
Source organism: Acronicta leporina (assembly GCA_947256265.1). Taxonomy (NCBI): domain Eukaryota; kingdom Metazoa; phylum Arthropoda; class Insecta; order Lepidoptera; family Noctuidae; genus Acronicta; species Acronicta leporina. The sequence continues at coordinate 3,575,659 of OX366523.1, forward strand.
GATTTGGGCTCAGTTTATGACAATAAGTTAATAGCACTCCTATAACATAAAATCTGCTTAAATTTTGAGGGAAATCGGCGTGTAGGTAAATAATTATGTATACCTACGTGTTTATAAAATTTCGTTTATGTAACATCTTTATTGGGCATTGTACCTATAAAATAAATCCTGTATTTATGTACGACCAAGTTGACATAGAAAGGGAACGTAGGGCATTGGCGGTCAGAAGTAATATGCTGGCCCGCAGGTTTGCGCGTTGTAGTGATCAAGTTAAAGTCACACTATTTAGAGCCTACTGTCAGACTTTCTACACGTGCAGCCTGTGGTACAGGTATACACAGAGGCCGCTTAATGCCCTACGTGTCCAATATAACAATGGATTTAGGATGTTGTTGGGGCTACCCCGCTTTTGTAGTGCCTCCGGTATGTTTGCCGAGGCCAGGGTAGACGGCTTCCATGCCATCATGCGCAAGCGGCTCGCATCCTTACTAAGCAGAGTCCGGGCTAGCACTAACAGCATCCTAAAGGTCATTGCAAGTAAACAGGACTCAAATATCCTGAAAACATTTATTCGGGCACAAATTTTATAATAGTTTGGTTAATCTTTTAATAATTATGGACTTGTAACTTGGTCTGAAATAAAGATTTATTTATTTATTTTATTTATTTATTTGTATACTTATAAACAGCCAAATTCAGGTTCTTATTATTTTGCTAACATTGGCTATGCACATTAGCACGACACAATACAATCTAATTCCTATTATAAAATATAATACAATACAGGTTAGATTTCAATTGAAGTTTTCCGTTCGACTGAATTTACATAAAAAACATGTTGGTTATTTCGAAAACACTCGGTGAAAATATAAAAACACGATTGAAATGGAACAATCCGTTGATTCGCATATCACAATAGAATTAGTTTAAAATGCGAGTATTATTAAAACTTGCATTCATGTTGACAACAGTTTGTGGCATGTCTCTATTTTCATCATGTTTATTGAATAAACATTGTGAAACGCATGAAAAAAGTGCTTAAAAATAGACGTATTGTGCCTTCAATGAGTTGGAACACTATTTTTAATTCACAAACCCTAAGAAACCTAGTGTAGCAATCGCTTAGTACCACTATCATTATAGATACTGATGAGGCAGTTGATAACAATTATTAGTAGGAAATACAATATAATTCCAAAAGCATAAGATGTAAAGGTCATTATGGTTTATCAACCGTCATGAAAGGTTTTCGGCTCACACTTCGCCCGTTTCCAGAAAAAAGTTACAGGTTTCTAATGTACACCTTGATTTTGCCCGAATGTTATGATTCCAATGCAGCTGAGGCAAGCCTAAAGGCAAGGCTAAATTACTATTAATCGGACATAAATCCAAACTCGGTACTGCTGAGAATTGTATTGACAAACTCAAAAGCATTTTTCTTGGCCTTGGAATGGAATCCAGGACCTCATAATTAGCATCCGCTGTTGAATCAATGAAACCCACCTCCTATTTATTATATAAAATATTATTATTTAACAAGGTTTACGCGTTTCGCTAGCTTTAAACTGTTTGCCGTTCCAATTTAAGCCACGTTTTGGCTTAAATTTCAAGCTGCATGAAATTTTGCATATTAGAGACTCTAACAGCTTCATCAAGCATCCACTCACGATGAATAACGTTCATTTAGTGTTATGTGCTAGTCATTTGGTTGATAATTCATGTTATGAGCGTATTAAGGTTGATCATTGCGCGTGTTTATTTACAGTAAAGCAGTGATACCCTAGTGATATATAAGTCTCTGATAAAAAAAAAATCTACCTTTTCGCTATAATGAGCGTATTAATAATTAATAGCGCTAGCTTAAACGATGAAGCAACGTGAGGCAACCTGTATGTATGTCTGAGAGATTTTCTCGACGGCATGTGAAAACTGCCAACCCGCAGTAGGCTAGCATGGCGGAATAACTTACGCCTCTCTATCTGAGAGGAGATCCGTGCTCAGCAGTGGGACAGTAAATTAATTGGTGATGATTTACAGTAACTCAGTAAGTGGCCACCGCAACTTATAGACGCCATCAAAACCAGTGGTATCACTCGTGCCATTACATCTTGAGATCTTACGTTCTTAAGCTTTAATTTCTTAGTAATTTTACTGGCTACAGTCATTATCCAATAATATTAGCAAATTATTGCTTACTAGCGGCCCGCCCCGGCTTCGCACGGGTGGATAAATTTCTAACTTATCCCAAACTATTTTATAACCTTTGTTAATCTGGAATAATGCGTCATTCAAATGGTGAAAGATTTTTTTAAATCAACCCAGTTGTTTACGAGTTTATTCTTTACATATATATACGAATCTTTCCTCTTTATAATATTAGTATCTAGATGGGCAGAATATTCAGCAATGCGGTGGTACCAACCCATTGATATAACCTTCTATCCTCCAGGTCCTGAGGTTGAGAAAAGTGTTCAGTTTTTCTATCAAGGAATTGTCAATAGACGCTTGGAGTTCCGATTTGTATATTTGTGATGTGATTAGGAACTAATCAGACTAAAATCTTACTAACGAATTGTAATAAGTACGAACTCATCTATCTTACACCTGGGAGACACAGGCGCATTATTAGATTAAACGCTAAAAAGTTCCAAATTATTTGAATGAAATTCTTCTTAATATTTCCAATAAATTGATATTAAATATTTTCTTTTTAACATTAAGTAGGTAGTTAATGAGAGAACGAGAAAATTATCCATAAATCAAATTCCTTAAAGGAAATCATATCGATACTTAATCTGATCTCGAATTTACTTTCTCTTATATTCCAGCAATGTTTGGTTGTTGGAAAATATAAATGGGTTTGTGAATGTCAATTAAATAAAACAAAATTAATGTTTGTCTCGTAGTTACACGCGAGGCCGCGGAACTGTGTTCAATCCTAACATCGAGCCAATTCTTTTGGGTGGGGGTGGGTCTTCAATGGGTTTTTCTATGTCACTCGTTATTTCAGAGTAAATAATGTATAAGTACTCAATAATGAGTCTATGACTTCGATGTTCATACTTATATCACTGGACTATCACGCTCATTCAACTGATCTCCGTTCTATTGTTAGCTTATACTTAATCATCACTACTCACTACTTATTATAAAACAAAGTCGTTTCCCGCTGTCTGTCCCTATGTATGCTTAGATCTTTAAAACTACGCAACGGATTTTGATGCGTTTTTTTCAATAGATACAGTGATTTAAGAGGTAGGTTTTAAGCTATTTAACATCATGCTATGACTTAGGACCGGGGCAGCGCGGGTGATACCGCGTGCGGGTCGCTAGTTATGTTTATGGTAATCTGTGGAAACTGTATTTGGATTTTGTTAACACTATATTTCTTATACTTATATCTGTTACTGCATCTGTTTGTTTCCTAAATAAAGTAAAATAAAATAAAATAAAAATATACTGCCCAACTGCCACCCGTGCGCGGCATTATTAAATAGACTTACATATTGTCGGAATAAATTCTCAGGCATGCTGGTTTTAAAGTCAAAGTCAAATGTTTTATTTCAATTGAAGCGGCGGTAGCCTAATGGCTAGGGTGTCGGACTCGTGATCATGTGGTTGCCGGTTCGAAACCCACCCATTGCACTACCGTCGTGAACCCACTCGTAACACAAGCATTTAGCTTAGCACGAGGGGTTAACAAGAATACTAGTAATGTGCGACCCACATCGCTAGTAAGTTTAAAAAAAAAAATTAGACCACTAATACCGGTGTATTTTTGAATTGTCAAAAACTAGGTGCGCATTTCCTCAAGATTCACCGTCTAAGCGAATGATAAATACATAAAATACCATCATGTCTGTATTCTCTAAAGTCTTAGGCAGAGGTGTACTAATGTACACCAACAGTTCACCGGTATGTTTATGTCCCATGTAAACTATTTCCATTCTCATGGTGCCAAGCGAGTAATTGCTGATAAATATGTATTTAAAATCGAAATATCCGAGTTCTGTTACCTTTTATTTAAACTCGATAACTAGGTATGTCTTAAGCATCATTCGATTTCAATGAAAATCATAATAACGACCTGAGAATCATAACCTATCTTATAGTGTATGATGAGTATGATGATGTCATAGCCTAGATTTAAGAGTATATAATCATTGTATGAATTAGTATTAGAGAGAGTAATAAAGGAAACATGTAACCATCAACACGTATTCATTATATTTTAGCATATATTAGTGGCAGCAATTTTTCTTCAAAAAACTTTAGAATTTTTTATTTGTAAACAAAGTCTATCCGTTCCAGAGCGTCAACAGCTAAAGCCAACAGGAAATCTGTTGTGTCAATGAATTTGTGAAATTTTGCACAAGTGTCCATCGGTTAGCTAAATTCAATTAAAACTTTGTTGTAATAAAGTTGAATTTCGTTTCAGTGCCACAAGATCTATGCGGGGATCGAGTGTGATTTAGGGGCTACTGCAGAGATTTAAAGAGTGAAGGAGATATCATTACGTCTGATTTCGTTTGAGATTAAGTGGCTACATCTTTAATTTACTTTAAAACTGCTTTATTAGCCTAGTGGTCTTGATCGCGACTGCTATGCGAGAAGTCCTGGGTTCGATTCCCAGGTCGACCACTGTTATTGGGTTTTTCTATGAAATTCTCAGTAGCTGCTCGGAACTTGGAATTTGTGCCCGGTTAATGGCAATAGGCTCACCCCCTATTACATGGGATCTAAACATACTGGTGAACTGTGGGTGTACATTAGTACGCCTCTGCCTAACTCTTCGGGAGAATACAGGCGTGATGGTATGTTAATTTTAATCTTTAATTTATTTTGTTCTAGAGAATGACTACAGAATTAGTTCAGTAATATTTTTTATGAGATATGGTAGCAAACGAGCAGACTGATCACCTGATGGTAAGCGATAGCCGCCGCCCATGGACACTCGCAACACCAGAGGAGTCACAAGTGCGTTGCCCGCCGTTTATAAGGGTTTTGGCCTCCGATAACCTCACTTACTCGGCGAAACACAACGCAAGCGTTGTTTCACGCTTTTTTAAACCTTTGTTAGCTCCGGTTTTTTGTGTGGCCGTGGTATCACTCCGGTCGAGCCGGCCCATTCGTGCCGAAGCATGGCTCTCCCCCGTTGAAATCGTATCTGACCATGATTGCCCTGCTAAGTCATAGATCCCAAGTTCGAATTGTTCCTACCCCATTTAATCGAGTAATCATTAAATAATTAATAAACACATGACTTCGAAAAGTCAGAAGTACGTGCCTTGGATACGAACTGGGTCTTTGACTTTGTATCAAATCATATCATATTACTAGGCTATCACTGGTTCTGTCTACAAATTTAATGCTTCAAACATTAAAAATCATTCATGTTATGATCTGGTGTACCCAGTACTTCAGTTGTAAACAAAAGAAGGAACCCCAAGTTATTTAAGCAATACGAAAAAAAAAAAGTTAATCAGCTGGAACGGATTAATATCTGGAAGCAATTAAAAACAAAAATTACCTGAAGAACCACCTTCATTCCGTTCGGATTGCCAAAATGATAATAGACAATCCAAATTCAACGTATTTCCGTTGCACTTAAAACTTAATTTCGTTTGATGAAGTTTCATTGGATTAATCGTACGATTTATGAACGCCTGATGCACGGAACTTCATTCAGGAACTCGGTTTGTTTAACAGATCAAACTACGGGGACGGTGTTGTATCCGCAGTGCTGTAGGTGCGGCTTATAGACGATGAATTTGAAGTCAGTATAAATATTGTGTTCTGACTTTTTCATACTATTTAGTTCCCATCAACGCTTCGGATCTATTACAACGTCCATGTTTACGGGTAGACAATGTTTTTGAAACATAATTATATGGACAAACCTTAAATTCTTGTTAATTATTAGCCTTCCGATTTACGTACAAGAAGTTTTATTTTAGTACTAGCTTCTGCCCGTGACTTCGTCCGCGTAGCGTGACGATATATAGCCTATAGCCTTCCTCAATAAACGGGCTATCTAACACTGAAAGATTTTTTCAAATCGGACCAGTAGTTCCTGAGATTAGCGCGTTCAAGCAAACAAACAAACAAACAAACTGTTCAACTTTATATATTAGTATATAGATATAGATAAATTGTTCTTGTTCTTATTATTTTTGTTTTCATTTCACCATATAAATTATAAGTCAGTCAAATATATAGCAAGGCTCGCATCTAACACACAAATAAAAAGAGAAAACTTGTCAGAATCATTTCTGAAAACATTACAATATTTATTTGACAAAATTTTAAAAATGTCAGTCGACATTTTTATTTTATAATAAATGACGCTCGACCGATTTTACAGAGAGAAACAAAATTCTACGTTCGAAGACTGCACTTTTACTGGAAACTGGCAATGAAAAAAAAAGTAAGCTAACCGCAGTAAAACTAGCGTGGCTGTCAGGCAGTAGGGTTGCTACGCTTCAAATAAAATATTGTGTTTGCTAGGGATAAACTTTGCTTTTTCCGGGCGTCAGAATTTAAGCTGTATGTTGTAGGTAAGTTGTTTGTGGGTGTTGATAAATCTTCGTATAAAAAATGCATGAAAAAAATATTGCAACTCACTCTAACTTGTGATTAATAAGAGACGTCCTAGTATATTATATTTGTTCAATTTTTTTTTTTTATGGGATTGGGGGGCAAACGAGCAAACGGATCACCTGATGGTAAGTGATAACCGCCGCCCATGGACACCCGCAACACCAGAGGAGTCGCAAGTGTGCTGCCCGCCTTTAAAAGCGTTTGGGCCTCCGGTAACCTTAACTCACTCGGCGAAACACAACGCAAGCGTTGTTACACGCCGGTTTTCTGTGAGGCCGTGGTATCACTCCGGTCAAGCCGGCCCATTCGTGCCGAAGCATGGCTCTCCCACGTGAATTCAATACAAGATTTGTTCCATTTCAACCTTAAACTTTAACGTTTACTAGTTATGTGGGTCGCACATTACTAGTATTCTTATTAACCCTCGTGTTAAGCTAAATGCTGGTGTTACAAGTGGGTTCGTGGTTCCGGTGCGAAACTCACCCATTGCACTACTGCAATGGGTCAGTTTCGCACCGGCAACCACATGATCGCAAGTCGGACGCTCTACCCGGACTTAATTAAAATTCACTTATATAATATACAAATACTCGTAAATCTCTTCCAGCCTTACACTATAATATGTATATCCCTACTAGCAAACATGAAATATATATTTTCTGATGGGTAGCCCTAACAAAAAATTGCCAGTTCCGAATATTTCTTTTTTACGAAAGAAATGTTGCCATAGATAAAACAGCAACCGATAACGAGCAACCTGAATCGAAAATTGTAACGTCAAAAAAAAACATATTTCGAACAGGTTCCAATTTCGATGTAAAAAAAGTTTGTACGGCTTCAAATATGGAATGCGAAATATTTTGATGTTAATTCCATATTTGAAGCCGTACAAACTTTTTTTACATCGAAAGTAAAAAAAGTTTGTACGGCTTCAAATATGGAATGCGAAATATTTTGATGTTAATGTTTTAAAGTACAGTCTATCGCAGTTAACTTGTCATTTTTAGTAAACAAATATGGCGTCCTAGGGACCATTGACCAGGGACCAGGAACCAGGGACAATTGATAGTGGTTAGATAGTGTTGGGAAATCATGAATGAATGACTGAATAAATACTCTTAGCCAAGACTGACTGATTCTCACCTTGAAGAGTAGGTACTGAATTGATCTTTTAATTTTAAATATGAAGTGAATGTGTGGATCCACATAGGGAAACTGTCTAGTGGTCCCAAGTGCGGCTGTCAATACGCTAGAGGTCCCTAATAATGGCGATACGCTCACCCCCTATTACATGGGACCTAAACATACCGGCGAACTGTGGATGTACATTAGTAGTACACTTCTGTATAATCCTTCGGAGAATACAGGCGTGATGGTACCTATGTTAAGTTTTATGTTATAATTAGAAGAAATCATTTGCAACTATTTTTAATCGAGTAAGTTACAGATAGATTATTCAAACCTGCTTGCTGCGCAGAAAATATATCAAATTGACTTCGACAATCAACTTGTAAATAAAATACATTCGCAAAGGTACCAATTTTCCGCCACACAAACAGATTTGCGTTGCAAGAAGAAACTTGGCAGCCATTGAAGTCTAGTCAACGGAATTTTTCACTTCGAAAAATGGCGTCTCTCCAAAGTCAATATTATAAAAGTAGCTACTGATTTTACAGATATTGTACTGCACCTAAGTGTTACGTAGGTACTAATAATAATAATAACAACAGGTCGTATATAACTATATCATATTTTACAATCCAAATATTACGGAATTACTCTGTTTTCTACCAACGACATATATTTGACTGCCTTATTAGCAAAGTGTTTCTGAGCGCGACTGCTACGCTAGAGGTCCTGGGTTCGATTCCCAGGTCGAGCAAAGTGTTATTGGGTTTTTCTATGAAATTCCCAGTAGAAGCTCGGAGTTAGGAATTTGTGCCTGGTTAATGGCAATAGGCTCGCCCCCTATTACATGGGACCTAAACATACCGGCGAACTGTGGGTGTACATTAGTATGCCTCTGCCTAACCCTTCGGGGAATACAGGTGTGATGGTATGTTATGTGAAATATATTTGCTTCTTACAAAAATTATACAAATCAAAATACGTGAATAATAATCAGAGATATCCTTAGTTTTTTTTTATGGGTTAGGTGAGCACACGAGCAGACGGAACACCTGATGGTAAGCGATAACCGCCGCCCATGGACACCCGCAACACCAGAGGAGTCAAGTGCGTTACCCGCCTTTTTAAAGGGTTTGGGCCTCCGGTAACTCACTCGCGAACCACAGCGCAAGCGTTGTTTCACGCCGGTTTTCTGTGAGGCCGTGGTACCACTCCGGTCGAGCAGGCCTATTCGTGGTGAAGCATGGCTCTCCCACATAAAAATTTAATAATTAGTATGTTAACCTACCTAGGTACTTATTGGAAAAAAATATGGAAGCTGAGGATGATAGACCGGAAGCCAATGCCAACATAGATCCGATATAACTCGTTTTCCTAAGCTAGTGAGAATATCCCAAATTCCCATCTTAGTAAAATTAAGACCTGTGCATATTTTTCGTGCTTCTATACAGTAAGTGTTAGAGCTTTATAAGATAAAAATGAATATAGCTCCAGACAACCATCGATTATTAAAGAAATATAATTTAAAAAATTGAATCGATTGCGATAAAACATCAAAATGAATTCATTAAAAGGGCCCCAAAATAAATGAAACCGAATAAGGATCTTAAACGTTAAATAGGATACGCTTTTGAATTTTTCTTACTCCTCAAAAATAAATGAAGGTCAAAAAGTTTAAAGAGCTTAACTTCCAAAGAATCACGAGGGTGTTGGAAAAGAACACTTTTAAAAAAAGAACTGGAATTTTTCAATTGGCTACTTAACATTCTTTATTCGTTGGGAAACGATATAAAATTTCCATAAACACAAAGCAACAATATAGGACATAATATTTTGTTCAGAGGAAGTCTTTTGCATAGAAATCTGAGACATTGGCTTTGTTCGGACTCACAAACAAGGGTCTGTGCTCAAAGGCATTCAGCTCTGAGCACGGGAAGCGATTGGATTGGACGAATAAAAACTTCCTTTTTTTGTGTGAAGTGAAAAACTTAATTAATAACTTGTATATTTTTAAGATACTTTCCTTTTTGTTACTTTTATTTTCTGTTTGTTAGCAGAAGAATCACGGTACTGAATTGTTAATGATCCTGAGATTTTAACTAATTTTTTTTTTTAAACATTGTTTTGTAACCTAGAATAAAAGGCGTGGCTGATTCTTTGAAGAACCTTATTCGTGGACAGTGAATTTTGGAAAGGAAATTGAATTGAAACTACCAAAAATATTCTTAAAGCCAAAGTCTTTAAAATGTGTATGACTAGCCTAAAGCATATAAACTTCAAAAGGGCTGGTAAGTTGCTTTATGTTTTAGTAAATGCAAAAAAATACTTTTAAAGGGGATACCTACCTATAATGTATATCGTAATACTCTCTGTGACCCGATGTAATTCCTCTTCACTTGACATAAATCTTCCCAGGTAAACATTACGAATGAAACATTTTTTTTATGACAAACATACAAAGCAACACTCATTTTTATTTATAAATGTAATATTATATCTACCTAGCTTAGCTATTGTAGTGAAAATGTATATATTTTTTTATCTTTATACTTTTAAATTAGAGTGGTGTGAGAAATCAGTTTATATGTTAATGTGGCCACCATTTTCCCCTGGCGTTTGAACTCAATCAGACCAGTGTTGGTGCTGCGATTGAGGGATATAATAAATTGATGGATAAATTGCATAATAATAATAGATCCGATCAATACTAGATTTAGTTCTTTGTTTAATTAGGGGGGAATGCTATGCAGAAAAGTTTTTTTTTAAGTTCAATTTTATATTACTTGCTTCTGCCCACGACTTCGTCTGCGTGGATGCGTCTGCCGAGGTATTATTCCAGACTATAATATATCTCTGTGGCATATTTTATCCAGATCCGTTTAGCCCTTCTGGCGTGAAAGAGTAACAAATATCCATCCATCCTCACAAACTTACGCATTTATAATATTACTAGCTCATGCCCGCGACTTCGTCTGCGTGGACTTCAGATAAAAAGTAGCCCATGTGTTATTGCAGACTATAATCTATCTCTGTGCCAAATTTTATCTAGATCCGTTCTGCCGTTTTGGCGTGAAAGAGTAACAAACATCCATCCATCCATCCTCACAAACTTTCCCATTTATAATATTAGTAGGATTTATTAACACGCTTTTATTAGATTCATTCATTTAATTAAACCCTAAATAACATATACAATAAAATATTCTTTATTGCACCCTAAAAACACCAAAAAAATGGGATGGTGATAAAAATGTTACGTTAAGTCAATTGAAACTCAACAATTCTTTGTGTTAAATGAAGAAATAGGCAACGTATGTTAACTGCTGGTATTTTCTCAAACGCTACTCGAAGTCGGTCACATAATCTATAAACTCTTTATCCTATGGAGAAGAGGAACCCGATTTCCTATATAATAGAACTGTGCATACTTCGCAGTAAGCATCGTCGTCTGTACAAACAAATTCACTCGCTTCCGCTCCCATGTTTACTTTATAAAAGTACTTGCTTAAAGGTGGTCACACACGTAGCTAGATATGTTAGCAATTGTTTCGGATTATAATAAACGATACTATCTTTTAGTACCTACAGTTTGGGCGGTCGTGTTCTGCGTTAGAGTTGGTAGGTTAGGTCCTCGCATAAATATTTCTTTAATCTGCAGATAGTTGTGTTATGATATATGTGAGGGGCAACGTTTATTTCAGAAAACAGACAAAAAAATTATTGACCGTTTTTGTGCGAAAAATCTGACAGATATTTTGTCGTCATTATTTATTTAATCCCAACTAAATCCATATAAGTACCCATAGCTTTTATGTAACTATACATTTATCACCACTTACATTAATGTTGAAAGAAAACATCATGTTCATCATGATGTTTGCTTGCTTTATAGGAAACCCATAAAGCTGTCAAAGGCTGTCAACTGTATAATCCTGAAGGATCTGGGTTATCTAAACCCTCTGGATAAAAGACCGTGTCAAACTATGTAGAAGACAAATGTATTAATCATTAACACATAAATCGATATAAATATCGTTCCGTGTTGTCATTTTATAGGAACCTGTCGATAACTTCAACAATTACTGTCAGTGTACTTACATTTTTTTACGGACAAAAGCAATCTACTTCTAAACTTTAAAACAAAAGATTGTCGAGATATTTGTCCATTAGAGTGTAAAGTCACCTTAATACGGCTTGTATAACGAATGGCCTAACAAGACCATCTTCTTTTTGCCGCGCGCGATCAAATTTTTCCGTATGATCTGATGAACACAGCTGATACCGTCGGCATGCTTCGTTAGACAGTGCAGAGCAAATCGGATTTCTTCGAGATAACATTAGCAATCGCTTTGAAGCATTAACACCTGCTGCACGAGTTGAATATGAAACGTAATCGCTTTGAAATTGAAAATCTTTTTGTAAAAGATGATTGTTAACCCTTTTTCATTATATGATTTTTTATTAGCTATGCGGTTAACTATATAGACCTAAGACTAAAGCTATATATAAGTTTACATTTATCATTTTACGGCAATTCAACAAAATTGATTCAGCGGTTACTATGTGACAACGGAATAAACAAACAAAGTCACTTTCGCGACTCATTTTTCCATTGTTTAATTATCCATCAGAAACCACTATAAATAAATATACCATTTCCTAATCAGCTAAGTACAATAAACCAAAACAAACACCTGTCGATAACTGTATTTATCGATAACGTGGCATCCGTGCATTACAGCACTATCGGTACTGCAATCATGATTCATTAGGCTACGATCCGATATCTTTGGAGGGGGATTGGCAATCGCTTTGAGCTATTAACACACTGATTTACGAAGTCCCTCGGAATGGTAGCTATACCGTAATGATAGAACCTATTTAATTTTGCCGAGTATTGATTTTGAGCTTGAAGATTCGATTAAGCGTAGGTAGATTGGCTTCTTTTTTCTCACTGCTTAATTGGATTTTGTAGGAAGGTGCAACGTTTCTCGCGTCTACTTTTGCTACATTTAATTGTGTCGTTTATTTTTGCAGAAATAGGTTGGGTATAAAATAGAGCTGGCATAATTCCAAAAAAAGAATGTTTATAACGACGAATATATGAAACTTTATTTAAAAATAGAATACACAATAGACCCTTCATGCATGTTGGCCACATTTATCTAAATACATACAAAAATCAACAGTATTTTTTAACCAAGTAGTCTATCTCCTAAATTACCCCTATAGCCAAGAATAAATTTTGGAAAAATCTCCAACAGTGCCTAAATCTTCTATTCTTTTATGACGTATCACGGGATCCAACGACTTCATTTACATTTTCATCAGGATAAGAACTTTTGGAACGAATAGGAATATGCGTACCCAAAGTAAATGCCAGGAGAACGTGTAAGACGTTCTTTAACGTCCCCAGAAATAAAACCAACTTGGGATCGAACGCTCCCTTAGCCAGGTTGACATCAACTTACAACAGTTATTGGAGACTCCTGGATTTAGATATTTTCCATGATAGTCCCAAAAACTTAAGAAAGAAAATAATAAAACCAAAAACTGAAAAGCCAAAAGCCACATTCCAGGATGACTAAATAGGCATGCTCAATTTATATTGTTTTGTAATTTTACTTGTAATTTTTAATTCTTAATTTTAATTTTACTTTTAATCTGTAATTTTAATTCTTATTCAAATTGGACATATGTTATTAATAGTGTTCTATAATTTTAATTCAAACTTTGTAACTACCCATAATATTACGTGATTTATTTAAACACAGGTTAACTACATGTAGTACTTAGTTATAGTTGAGAATGTAGTGCTCGTCTATAATTGATGTAACCACTAGACCAGATCACTGTTAATATTATTATTGTTAATGTTCGTGTTTATGTTGTTGACGTGCCTTAATAATAAATAAATAAATAAATAAATAAATAAGAGCAAAATTATTTATACACTACTTGTGTGCAAAATAATTTATACTGCAATTGCCTTCGTCAAATTTATTCAGATTCTCAACTGAGAGTCCTCGCCATAAAAAAAAACGAATCCGCCATTTTACCGATGCGATTCCAGTGTTGTGGATAAATAAGCTCTAAAGTACTTACTAATATATCATATATATTTTTATTTAATTTGTTAAATTTAATTCCTGAAATTTAATACCTGGTGTTGCCAGACCCGCTTCCCAAAATGACTATATTATACTCCAACCTTATTAGTGAGCTTTACAAAAAGGTCGCACTTGCGGCCGGTGAATGTATATGACAAGACGTAAAAAAAATTTGACGAACCAAAAGAAGTACCTACATAATGACGTACACAAACGCCCAAACCGGAACAACTACTCGTAAGTCATACAAATATTTGGGGGGATCCAATTCACAACTTGTGACGCAGAAGGCGATTGCTCTGCAGCCACGCCAAAGTATCGTCAAACGTCGTAGTAAACGTAAGACAAGCGATAGTGAATCAATAACTTAACCGGTTAAGGTTTACTAATACATCTTGCCTAACCCTTCAAATATACGTGAAAGAACTGAAATAAATACAAGGACAGGGCGGAACGCACATTAAAATGACCCCTCTAACATGGACCCTTCTTTATTGTTTGCTTGCGGCTATATGTGATAGCCACTCGTTGACTTAGAGTTTACCGCTGAATCCTGCAGTTACAATGAACATGGTCCCATGGTCCTACTACTTCGACCACCACAGCCAACCGCGCTAACTAAACTAGACGCGGTTGTTTGTCTTCGGGAGCGGTTGTACCTACGTTTTAAATTAATTTAATGATTTATTTAATTTATTTGATTGATATTACTTAGTTTTATTATTTAATTTTAGTCCATATCGCTTCTAATAGATGGTGTTAGTGTTTCATGTTTAGCAAACACGCAAGGTAAAATGTTCGGACGGACGTAGATATCATCACTACAGTAAATAACAAAGTCGCTTCCCGCTGTCTGTCGGTCCCTCTGTATGTTTAGATATTTAAAACTACGGAATGGATTTTGATGCCGTTATCTTTAATAGATAGAGTAATTCAAGAGGAAGCTTTCAAGCTATTTAACATCCCCACCCGCGGTTTTGGGTGAAACCGCGGGTGGGGCGCTAGTGTTTATTAAATCAATGCGTGAAAGTATGTTTTATATAATGCTAACAAAGTATTTTTAATCTTGCAATTCTTTAAAACAGGACATGCTGTGAAATTGCCTCGACACGGGCAGTCGACCCAATTGCAACAAACTCCACACACTGTCGCAGATGTAACTCGTAAACTTGTGACATAATGGCGACACTTTGCAACAATATCCCCGTTTTATAGGATAAGCGGTTTGTTTGCAATCGAGCTCATGTTCAACAATTTAACGCTTACTGTAAATTTCAGCGACAAATCGAGTTAAATAAGGGTAATTATTTGTTCGGGTAGGACTTTTGGCTGATTGGTTGATATTTCAATTATTGTTGTTAGTCGCATGGCTTCTAGAAGCGAGCAACACATAGTCATCAACATATAATCCAACTATTTATACTCATTTATCAGTCACTCTTTCGGTCAAACTGTTCCCCCCCCCCCCCCCCCTCCGACCCTTGCTCGAGCTGGCCCGCACCGATCCTGTAGCTTTACATAAACTCCTGTCGCGTCCCGTAAAACAGCCGTCCCTAGCTGTCCCCCCAGCAACGCCCTAAGCCGAGGTCTGAGTCCCGTTAGGGGACGCCCTTAGCTGCTGTTGCTTAGTCTATAAGTTGCTCCTGGTTGGAGGCGGTGCCTTGCCACCAAGTCTGGTTCCGCTGTCAAGATTCCCTGAATGAACAGCCGACGATCTTATGAAAAACTGTTGGACAAAGTTTCAATGAAATGTGGAAAGGATATCTGGATCGTAGAAAGGCTCGCTCTCTATTAAATGGAACATCAATACTACTCTACCTAACCCTTCGAGACACAGGCATCATGGTATATTATGATGGTTTATTCAGTCTCTAAACTGCACATGAACGGAACGGAAAAAAGAAAGGTTTCTAGGTGGTAAGGTTATCATGGATCCGCGACAATATCTGGGGAAATATAGATATCCTAAGAAAAAAACGAGTTGTGATTTGGAGGCACTAATGGTTATCATTATTGAGTTCCTCTCATGTTGTCTGATATAGTACAACGACTAATTAACCCTTCGTCTTACTTCAAACGTTAAGTAATTTATTTATTTTCTATAAATTTGTGTTTTAGAAGTCTATAATTTTGCCTTTGTTGAGAATTTTGCGAACGTTCAAAGTGAAAATAGTCTAGAAACTTACTTAACTACTTTCACCCTTTTATTTAATAAATTGAGTTCAACTAAAAGAAAGGGCTGTAAATCCATCACCGACTAACGAGTAGTTACGATCCTAATCTTATGCATTCATCTAATCTGGAGTTTCGTCTTAGATCTTTAATCTGAAGATTATTTATGTTATTCAAATCTTAGATTTAATTTGTCTACTTGCATTATTTTCTTGTATAACTGAAAATAGATGTACAGTACATTAATAGTATTCTTAATGCTTGTGTTACGAGTGGGTTCACGTCGGTAGTGCAGTGGGTGGGTTTTGAATCGACGACCGTATGATCGCAAGTCCGACGTCCTAGCCTTTAGGCAGCTTAATTTTTACATTATCGTGATAATTTCCCTAAAAACTATCTTAGATGAGTACGGTAGTGTAACAATGATAACATAGCTACTATCAAGCTATAAATATAGCTATCTCAACAATTTAGGTAGTGCCTGTATAAGTCAGACTAAACAGAATTCACCTTTGACCAAGAGTAAAAACGTAGGTATAATAATATATTAATCAAAATATTCAACAAACTTAATAAAATATAATTATTAACTTCCCAAACCAAACACTAAACTAATTAATCAAGCCACAATATTCTGAATACTCACTTCATAACTGAAAGTCGTTGAATCTGTTTGCACCGCAAACTGCGCTGAACGAACAGAACTTTATTTTACGTTGAAGTAACGACAATAAAAGCTAGCATACTGCGACACCCCTGACGGTGCACTTCCGACACTATCTGGACATAGATGAATGTGCTCTAGATTGTTTCTGTACTATTACTTAAGTACATTACTTATCGAGGCAGTTGAAGTTTCATGCTCTTTGCTATGGAATGTCATCTGTTATTTTGTCTATGATACTAAATTCCTTATTCTATAAGATTCATTGAGTACCCCTTGACGAAAGTGTAATTATAATTTATAAGCTCACTGTGTTAAATTATAAAGACATGAAAAAAATAAAAAAAATAACTAAACATCATTTTCTAAAGATAAGATCTAAGAAGCACCAAATGCAATATAAACAAGTACCATTACGAAAATCTGAAGAGAGAAGGGAACCGAGTAATGAATTTAAAACCCAACAATAGAAATACGGGACACGACAGTAAAAGGCAAACTTTAGTAAGAGCACAGCCATTCCGTGATAGTGGAATGGCTCAAGTTGGCTTGAAGTACTCGAAATGTCTTTATGATTCCCTCAGACATCGTAAATTGATATTTATTCTGAATACTTTTCCCGCAACTCCGCACTTAGTATAAAAATCTAGGAAAAATGTCTGGAGAGTCTCCATGCATGCGTTACGATACATTCTTTTATATGCTGCCTGTAAAGTTTTCGCATTAAAACTTGGGTTTACTTGATGATATTATTACACGGGTTTACGACGTGCATTGGGTACGTTAATATGTGAAAGATAAATTTAATAGAGGTGTTTAAATGAGTGAGTTCGGATACGTGGGTAAATTGTTACGGCTACAAAATGAGTTATTAAATGGAATATGTTTTTTGGGCTTTGTTCAAATGGTTTGTTTTGGCAATTACTTTTAGCATATTGTTTGCAAATAAAGGTTTCTTTTATTTGGATTGAAGGAAACCTCGTTTAGAAAAGATCCTCTCTTATAACAAAGATGTTTTGCTACATAGTTATCAACTTGATGTTGTATTTTGTAGATATGTTTATAATACACTGCACAATCTTCTGTTCTTCTTTCGTGCCTAGGTCTCATGTCTTTTGGGGTTGGCCCTTCTGATCTTGTTACACCATTCCGACGGTGTTTGCGTCATATCGGGATATAGTTCCATTACCTTTCTGTATTGTTCTAGTTCAGATGGACGGTGGTCTACCACGCCTTCTATACCTTTACTATTATAGTAAAATGACCTTTATCATGGCGCATAACGTGACCACCAGCGTCAATAGTTCTCTAAAAATCTAAATAATAATCTAGGTAATAATTATCTACGGTGTTTTTGCTCTTTTCAATTTTATTAATTCGGAATAAAATGACACTTGCCCAAAATATTTCTCCATTCCCAACTATCTTTACGAAATATCAATAACTCGAAGCACTTGTAAGGAAAATATTTCCGGGTACGTGCACTTTGAGCACAGTTTATATCTATTTGGCAATAAGTCGAGTTTTCAATAGCGCCGTCTGCCGAATGAAATGAGATTTTTACTACGGTAGTAATAACTTGATCGAATCTGGGACACGGCTCTACTGGATTGAAGCTTCCAATTCATATTAGAAGGCGTTTCCCTCCATTTTAGTATTTGATTTTCGACAATTCTCTTACTCATTATAAAACTTTATACAAGACAAAAAAGAAGAGTAATAAAGCTCGATTTTTTCGATTTCGGTTTACGATTTCCAGATCGAGCAGTTCTCAATTTGTACAATTTGGAGTTTTAATTTATGCCCGGTTAATGTCAAAAAGCTTGCCATGAGATACATGGGCTATCAAATTATAGGCAGTGTGGGTGTACAGCAGTACACCATTGCCTAACCCTTTGGGGAATACAGATTTTATGTTGTTTAGGAAAACAACAACATTATGTAGCCCCTCTGGCACTAGGCTTACATGTAAAGAATATCTAACGTTAGAAAAATATTCTTTCCGATAGAGCAATAAAAATCCTTGTTATAATGTATGTCTATTTTCGGAAAACATTTGCCAGGATTTTCTATTCCGAAATTGAATAAAACTTTGCGTAGGTGTTGCTTCCCTTTTACGGCTTATTTTGTATAGATTGTTATTTCTTAAACTATGGAATGCGATAAATTTGCCAGATACAATACAATAGTGTTGGGACTTAATAACGTAAGTATTTGAGGGTGAGGAGTTCACATTTCTATCATATTTTTATCACAATATTGGTGTAATATCCAATAAGTTTTGTTATTTTTCACTTTATAATTATACGGCATTGGTTAAAAAGAAAATATATTTTTATCATATAATATTAGATATCGAAAAACTGTTTAGAATAGTTTTTTGCAACAAATGAAATTTAAATTTCAGAGCCATCTTTCAAACATTAATCAATGTGAAAATGTAGAATATCTAACCAGTATTTGATACAAAAATATTTATATGCATTTACGTTAAAAGCTTTTCAGAGTCTCTTTAGTGTTCCATTAAAGATACTTAGTTTATTATCAGGCCCATACCCATTAAAGAGAAGTTAGCAAAAAGGATGGATATCGATAACTAGTAATATAATTCTTACAGTGAAGTATAAACTTGAAGCTAACTTATTAATTACAAAAATTACACAAAATTGAATAAATCAAGATTCGTAATAAAAAACCGAATGAACATAATACTTACATGAATCTAGAAATTTCGATCTATCTCCGGGGCTATACATTCAAATAGTTTAAGAGACTTACCCATTATCATTTGACTTGCAGAAGTCAATAGTTTCACATCGTTGTCTTCGTCTTGCGTTTCAAGTCTAACAGTAACATTCAGCGGGTCTAGGGTCTCGTCACCAGCTCTTCCATGAAGAGTGACCAGTATGGCAGTCGTTTTTCCCGGCACTGCCACTTCTGGGGCCACCACTGAGAAGCCACTGAAAAAAAATACATGTAATTAAAATTAAGAAGAACGAAGTATAGAGACCGGCAAACATCTTGAGCTATGAAGAAAGATATGGGTAGAACAATGATGTGTGACAGTGTGTACTTCGCAACCCTAGCAGTGCCTTTTATTCATTCTTTAATTTATTTGTCTCTCACTATATTTATACGATAAAACATTAAAAAATACTATGTAGACACATAAAACAGTTGTCACTAGCCTCAAAAAGAAAAGACTAGTGAATTAGTGAGTCTTCAGTATTATTTACAACAGTTGTTTCAAAGTAAGCATCTTAAACGGGACTCATAACTTAGCGAAAAACTTACTATAGTAACATATTTTTTCCTACAAAACATTTAGTCATATCTGAAACAAAACTCTTGGACTGAATTGACCGCAATCTTATTTTGACAACCGGCCAAATTTCGATCAACAAAAACGGAATAAAACATCGCTTGTAGCTGTAGGTACTTGTCCAGCTAGGAAAGTCAGTTCCTATCGGCATTAAAGTCAAACATGGAACAACATAGGTCAATAAAATTCAATTCTAAGCGCACGGAAATATTGAAAATTCTCCAAACCAAAGTCTGCAGTGCGACAAATCGGTTGGACACGTTCGAATTATTGTATTTTCCTACGTGTGCACAGAATACTGAATTTGTTTGACGAAACCGTTCGTGCTACACCCTGGTTGAGTGCAAGAACGCGCCTACGTCTGTTTGAGTTTCCTGATACTGTTTAGTTAGTTTTAAACTATGCACTGTGATGTTCATTACTGTTTGCATTGTATTGTCGGCTTTGGTTTGTTTTGTTTAGTTCTCTAAGCTTCCCTCCTCGTGTATTTTGCTTGCTTTCTAAATTTGAGCGACGATATAGTTTTTGGACTCAATTACTTTATTAATCTGTTCATCTTTTTATCATTCACATTTCCTTGATATCAAGCGTATAGTATTTTTATTCACTACATCTTTTTCGATTTACTCCGTCATATAATATGTAACATCATGATAAAGGAAAAAGAACCAGAAATAAATTTTGTAACAAAGAATGATGTTCTCTTTTGTGTATTTTTTTTATTTGCTAGACGAATGACTCCATAATGTCTAAATTTGATAAGGGTACAATCGATACGTCGTGCATTGGATCAGCCTTCAACCTTACCTAAGTCACATTTTATTTAACAAGGACATTGCATGAAACAAGTAACATATTGACTGCTTGTCATTTTAATATAGGTATAGGAAAGAACGTTATGACAAGGTTTCAAGGGTCGCGACAGAGTAATAAAAATTATCAATAGGTAGGTACACATTTTTGTTTATGTGTGAGGAATGATTGTTTAGGGATATGTCCATTGGACTATCAAGCTGTAAGTCTCGAGTTTGATTCAAGACCCCAGAATTTTCCTAATCATGTGTATATTAATAGTTAACTATTACGTTCTTTAATGATAAAAGAAAACATCGTAAGGAAACCTACATTACTGAGAGATTTTGGCGATGGCAACGCAACGACGGCGTGTGAAGCCTGACAATCTGTAATAGGTCAGCTATAGCTAGCCTCTCTAATTCTGAGAGGAGCCTAGCCTATATATTTTAAATGATCTTAACTTATATAAGGCTGAAGTTAGCCCAATGATATATCTATTTTTGAAAAGATAGTGTGACATGCAATCCCTGATTTCCTTTTGGACGACTAGGTCGGGGACATTTTGTATAGTTCTATTTCGTTTTGTACAAGTTAGTTCTAGATTCGTAAGCCACGGCCAATAGTCAAGTTCGAGCAAGTTCAATATAAAGTTACCGGTGAGTTATTTGCGATGTAGTGTTGTTTTTTCGAATAGTTCTACTGAATTCAAAGTTACTTCCCGAAATTGTTTGAGATGTAATATAAGTTTTTACATCTTAGTCATACCACGAATTCGAGGTTTACATTAAAATTATCTTTTTATCTCTGGTATGCAGGTATGTTGTTCTTCACCGTTTATACGCGCATAACTCCGAAAAATCAGAGAGATTTTTTCGACGGCATGTGAAGTTTGCCAACCCGTACTAGGCTAGTGTGTTGAACTATAGCCATTAGGCTAGTACGAGGAGACCTGTGTCCAGCAGTGGTACTATATAATGGGTTGATAATGGTGATAAGAAGATTCTTGGCGTTCCCTCATCTTCGGTCTAATAGGTATATAGGTACTTAGGTACGGAAATAAAACCAAACATGTTTCTTCTGTTATTTGTATTATTTTTTCTAATTTTATACGGCCTCATTTGTCTAGTATGTCGCAAATGTAACAGCTAATTATCAGGTCCTTAGTTCGATTCCTAGACCATTCCAAGCAAATGGTTACTGGGTATTTTTATGAAATTCTCTGTAGAGAAGTCCCGAGTTCGGATTTTCACGGCAAAAAGCTCGTTCTATTACACGGAACTAAACATAATAGAGATTATTATTTTTAGTAGTACATCAATACGCTTTTGCCTAACCATTTGAAAATACACATAAACAAAATAATACTATGATCTAATTCAAAAACACATGCCAAGCGGACCGTACAAAATGACGTCCAAATTCTAAGGAAACTAAGTTAGAATGAACTCCGCTGCGGGTGGAACTTATTTCAGAACTAGTGTACTGTGGTTTCCGGAACAAGTCGCTGGGTTTATTTGTGAAGCTTTGCAGACGTGTGACGTTAGCTTTGAACAGAGCTTCGTGTGGCCAAGACTCTGTTTTAGTACTCAAATAAACGATTTTGTCTTTTTCAAATTTAATTGTATTTATTTTTTGGCTTTGTCTTGAGTAAATGTTATCACATCTCAGTTGGGAGATATTTTCGGATGTTTAGATTAAGATTTTTTTATTACTTCATCATTATCATCCTATAACAGTCCACTGCTGGACGTAGGCCTCCCGCGACAACCACTGGGGTAGACGTGTTCTTGAGTGGAGACCGCGACACGGCAAACGTAGCGTATGACGCCCTCCGGCAACATGGAGTGATGATTTGAAGAAGGCAGTAGCTGGATGCGACAAGCCGAGGACAGGGTGAAATCCTGCACATTGGCGGATCCTACATCCAGCAGTTATTACTTATGGTAGTAGAATCTTGATCTTGCGATCATGACATGACGTTAGTAAGAAATTATTCAATAGATTTATTCAATCGAGTTTTCTAATTCATTTAAACGTTTAAAAATCGACTTATACATACTTTGCAGTTTTATTTTTGGAACTGATAGTTAGGATAAAGTTTTATTATTTTGCGGTTTATCATTGAACTACCAAGTTCTAGGTCTCGGTTTCGAGTCCAAGGCATACGCCTCTGTCTTTTTGTAATCATGTAAGTACCTATTTAAATTAATAAAATTTTCTCCACGGCGGCGTATGATGTCTGCCGACTGGCTCTAGACAACTAGCTAGGCTAGGCTCTAACCTAACCTCTCACATTCTGATAGGAGACCCGTGCCGAGGGTGGGACAGTAAGTGGGTTGAAGAAGAAAATAAATTAAAGCTTAAAGTAAAATGAAGACATCCAGCGTTTGTGCGGTTGCCTGTCTGCTTGTCAAAACTCAAAAACTACTGAATGGTTTTTCATGTGGTTTTCACTAATAGACGGAGTGAATCATGAGGAAGGTTTTAAGATATTTAACATAAACCTAAGAGTCTTAAGAACGGGGTAATGAAGGCGTGTCGCTAGTTACAAATAATTAACATGAATTCATATAAATGTTTACGAATTGTTGAGATTTCAAATAATCAACTGACACAATTATGAAGCACAACAGAATAGCATAATTAACGAAACCGAAGCAATTGTCAACAGTAGCCACAAATGCTTCTTTGGAATTCTAGTCACGTTTTGGTGCGAAACGAAATTAATTACTACCCGAAAGGTGACTAGTTACGACGTAATCAGTTAGGGAAACTGAGAATCATTATCAAAAATGTTGATGACATTGATGACATTATTTTGCTAAAAACGACAAAAAGGTGGAGGTTTTCAAACCGATTGTACTTTGTTTGTGTGCATTTTATGCAATATCTTCGTGACTGTGAACCGATATCCGCTTTTTATCTCATGGCATAAAATGCCTCATTAGCCCAATAGTCCTGAGCGCGAGGTCTTGAGTTCGATTCCCAGAGCGAGCAAAGTATTAAGTATTGAGTTTTTCTATGAAATTCTCAGTAGCACCTTGGAGTTCGGCAATTGGTCCCGGTTATTGACCCCCTATTACATTGGACCTTAAAATACCGGCGAACTGTGGGTATACATTAGTCTGCCTATCCGTTCGGGGAATTAAGGCGTGATGATATATTATGTTATGAATAAAATTTGCGAAATGTTTGGTGGTTTGAAGATATATTACGAAATGCTTGTAATAAGTTTACCTTTTCATAAAAAGTTATAAAAGAACTAAAAATTCAAAAAGGAAATTGGTGTGAAGCGGAATCTTTATATCTGTTTACAAAAATAAAATATCTGGCCGGTTTGGCTTCGACCTCAAAAACACAGTGTGTGGCATGTACATAGGTACTTTTGGAACGAATTCGAATAACAAAAGGCTGGCAAATGGACACTTGCCAACGCTCATTCCACTCAATCGATACCAATCGCTCTAGAAAAGATTGCTTCTCTCGGTTTCTCAGCTTCGTATAAGCTTGACGTTACATGTGATAGCTTTTCAATGACCAATTTAAAAAAAAAGAAGCAATATTATGTAATACTAGCTTTTTCCCGTGGTTTCGCTCACATGAAGCTATATAACATGCCATCACGCCTGTATTCCCCGAAGGGTTAGGCAGAGGCGTACTAATGTACACCCACAGTTCGCCGGTATGTTTAGGTCGCATGTAATAGGGGGCGAGCCTATTGCCATTAACCGGGCACAAATTCCTAACTCCAAACTGCTACTGGGAATTTCATAGAAAAACCTAATAACACTTTGCTCGACCGGGGAGTCGAACCCAGGACCTCTAGCGTAGCAGTCGCTGAATGAAGCTATATTAGGAGTAATAATGAAATAACCAACATTGATGATCCCATCTTTGTCTGTATACGTCAGAGAGGTCAAGCTGTATCTCTAGACCCGTTCAATTAATAGAGATTAGAAGTTCACCAGTTTTTAAGTTGGAGCATATACTTTTTAACAGTAATCACAACATTAAAATCTATTCAATAGTTTTTGCTCCAACCCTTAACAAACAGAGGAACAGACAACATATTTTTGGATGCGTAGACGTTTATATACCCTAACCCACTTGTTTTTTTTAATTATCTTCAATGTACAGACACAGCTTTTCTACAATTTTATAATAGTAGAGAATAATAGAAGAGATTTAAGAACTACATTATTTTTTTTATGGGAGACTGGGAAACGAGCAGATGGATCATCTTATGGTAAGCGATTACCACCGCCCATGGAGAACCGCAACACCACAGGAGACTCAAGTGCATTGCTCGCCTTTTAAAAGGATTTGGGTCTCCGGTATCCTCACTCACTCGGCAAAACACAACGTAAGCGTTGTTTCACGCCGATTTTCTGTGAGACGCATTCTATTTTTTTGTCTAAATTATCGCCCAACTTTGTTTTTATGAACCGTTTTAACCATTCTTTTGTAACAACCGCATTAGTGGCTCTAATATAATTATCTAAAATTAAATCTATAATGGATCTAAGCGTGACTGCTACGCTAAAGGTCCTGGATTCTATTCTCGGGTCGAGCAAAGTGTTATAAGGGATTTTCTATAGTTCTCAGTAGCAGCTCGTAGTTTGTCGCTCCCTATCACATGGGATATATCGGTGAACAGTGTATATCGTAGTACACAACTGACTAACCCTTCGAATAATACAGGTGTGATAGTATGTATGCTTTTCTATCTTTAAAAAAACTGTTATAAATAGCACAGAACTAATTAAGATTTTTCGATTAAGTTAATCTTCTTATTTTTCGTTTCGCTCTTGGCAGGACGGTCGTGGTACTTACGCAGTACTTAGCAGTATGAGGAGATGGTTAAGAGTCTCCAATACCAACGCTGAAAATCCTATATTAACGTAATATCAAAATAAATCGTATTTAAAACATAATTTATTCAAAGTGTGTTATTATTCGGATTCCGTTACCGTTAATCTAGGTAAACCATCATTTTATCCAAAATACTTCACTGGAAATAAATGTAAGCGAATGCAATTCTTGATAACTGTACCAAGTTTGAAAACATTTTCCGGTCGTTTATTTCCAGTGAAGTAGTTGTAGATAAAATAGTATGGTCAAGATCAACCGTATCTCAATCCGAATAATAACACAATTTGATTAAATTGTGTTTGGATTACGATTTATTTTCGTAGTACGATTTTGTAGGCAATTCAAGCTCCACCCTTAGATAAGTGTAAATATTTTTAAAACCTTTAATGTTAACATCTCATTCATTAGCTTTTATTAGCCTAGTGGTCGGAGCGCGACAGCTACGCTAGAGGTCCTGGGTTCGATTCCCAGGTTGAGCAAAGTGTTATTGGGTTTTTTTATGAAGTTTCCAGTAGCAGCTCGGAGTTTGGAACTCTACCCGGTTAATGGCAATAGGTTCGCCCCCTATTACATGGGATTTAGACATACCAGCGAATTCTGGGTATACGTTAGTATGCCTCTGCCTAACCCTTCGGGGAATACAGGCGTGATGGTATGTTGTCATTTGTAAGCATCAAATAACTTCAATCAAAGTTGCTTGACCTTTTCAGGCTCATGTTCTAAAGGTTTTATTAGACGTGGCACAAACAACCTTTCGAAGTTTCTTTGATAGTTATCCGTGCGAAACATAGTGATAAATAGGATGTGGAACCTTTCTCTTTATATACAACAAGTACTCTTTGAGAACTATTTTGCCAGAAACATAGGTTTTTTGCTACCCATATTGGAGATTCAGAATAATATCGTTTACTGGCTGTACAGTTGTTCAACAGTGGACGTCTTTAGCTGATTTTATGATGATGATAGGAGTTGTCTGCGGAGAGACTGCTACGCTATAGGTCCTAGGTTCTATTCTTAGCTCATAGGGAGAGCTGGATTTATCTATGAAATTTTCTATGAAAATTAATATTCTCTATAAAAATGGACAAAGGCTTGCCTCCTATTACATGGAACCTAAATATACCGGCGAACTATGGGTATACATTAGAATGCATCTGCCTAACCCTTCGGGGCATACGGGCGTAGTGGCATGCTAAGAGTTTTTTAAGTGAGTTTTTGTAATATTCAATTAATTATTTTTACATTCACAAAATCATTCATATATCTGCAAAATATTATCTATCAAAAAGCAAGCAACCATATAAATACATAGTATGAGGGGTCTCCATATGTTAATACATAGTCAACCATCCACACGCTGACCTCAACAACTGCAGCTTAATCCTTTGAAAGCAGCGTCAAAATAGAGCCATGCTTCGGCACGAATGGGCCATCTCGACTGGAGTTATACCACGGCCTCACAGAAAGCCGCGTAGCCTAAGCTAGCTAGCTGCGTAGCCTAAGCTAGCTACTTGCGTAGCCTAAGCTCCGAATTTCCTTTAGATCTGTCACTCAGCCGCGACCGTAGCTTGCTGGGTACATTTTGGTTTGTCGTCTATATGACCGGTGGTCAAAAGTTTAAGCCAGCAAATCGGTTAATCAGCCTAGTTATCACTTAGCAACGAGTTCCTCGCTGCGCAAGCAACCCTTATTTTCGCAACTCCTCGATAAATATTCTACGGCAAAAATAAACCCGTACGATATATTTTAGGTCCAGTGGCGACTAAGTGGAGTGCGTTCGTGACTTCATTCTTGGCAGCCGATACTTGACGCGGGTTGAAACGCCCCCTACAAATAAATAGGAATGGTAATGGCTCATACGTGATATCCGAATTGAAGGGAAGGAAAGAAAAAATCTTTCGATAAAGGATATTTATGCCAAACTCAATGTTTGTGAAAGGAGTTATTGTTTAGCTCAGAGGTTTATGTGTATACTAGATACTGCCTGCGGATTCACTCGCATACTTCTTGAGACAAAATGTAGCCCTTCTCCAAGGCTCAACCTATGTCTTTACCAAAGTTACATTACAATTATAATTTTACCGTGGGATAGCCATGCTTGCATTTACTCGACCGAAGTAATACTACGGCTTCACAGAAAACCGGCGAGAAACAATGCTTACATTGTGTTTCGCCGAGTGAGTGAGGATAAGCCAAAACCCTAAAAGGCCAGCAACGCACTTGAGACTCCTCTGGTGTTGCGCTTACCATCAGGCGATCGATCTGCTCGTATGCCATAGAAAAAATATCATAATTGGTTCAGCGGTTTAGGTAACAAACAAAAAGATATTGAATAACGACCTTCCAGCGTGACCTTTGCTTAATAAATACCTCCAAATGAGTCCAAGACTTAAAATGGTCTTTTCATACCATACTCTACTAAAACTCATAATCTATTATTACTTTCAGCTTAATAAACAGGAAAATATATTATTTTTCTATACTATGGAGACTGTATTTCTTTCTGAGATTCATAATCGTAGCAACAGCTGCCATCCGATTGTTATCAAACCTTCCCAATATTTGTTGGCATTATTAGGAATATTTCCCATTTATAAAGGGAACAACAACAAGCACGTGACGACAACATCTGGTATCTACCCTCAATATTCGCTGATTGAGGAGAGGAGACTCCAATATACACCCATTTACCACCGAATACATTAATAATGTACGGAGACAGTATGAGGGAACTAAGATGTTTGGCTGAATATTGAATCGCTACTCAATTGTTGGAGGTGTGTTTAATTGGCGTATACGAGTATGTTAGATTATAGCGTGAGCGCGAATTTTATTATATTTTTCCTTTAGAAGCTACGTACACAAAAGTCTACTAAATTGTGCGTTTTTTTTGGTTGCCTAAAATGTACAATGGTTTTTTTTTATTTATTTTACAGATTAATCAGTAGGAACAGTCTCATTTCAAAATTTTAGGTATTTATTCTATGAAATTCTCAGTATGTAGCTCGGAACTGCGAACTGTGTGCACTATTAATGGCAATAAACTGGCCTCCTATTACATATCATGAGACGTAAACTGTAGGTGGACATTAGTGCATTTCTGCCAAACCCTTCGCAGAATAAAGGCGTGATGATATGTTATGTTAAACTATCATAAATCTATTAATTAATGATGACCCGTGTTGCTAATCATCGCAATTAATCTTTTCATAGCTTCCCCTTAAACCAAGTAAACGAGCAAAGTTTAGTTTTTTTCTGAAATCATTAAGGGCAAGCTAAGTTTCTTGCTCCGTAGATTTTCTGTACGGTGTGACTGAATGCCCGCGGCTCATTACGGCCCTATGAATTATTCATGCACTGGCGCCTTTCCACCCAAGCCCAGTAACCTGGAGGCTTTACATCGAGAGCCTATTGACAGTCTTTAGGCGTATTATTTTACTTGCAAAGACTTTGGTTTGAGGTGAATTGATATTGGGTTTTGAGGTATGATATGTTCTTATTTGAGAAGGATAAAGATGATAGTAATAATAATTTAATCATGAGTGAATCGGTTTCTTCTAGGCAAGCGCGCTCCATCGTAGGTCGCAGTGTCGCTTAACATTAGACGAACTGCCGATCAAGCGTAAACCTATCAAAAAAAGCCAGACTCTGATTCTAGGTTAGTCTAGTAGTCCTGACCGCTGCTGCTACGGTAGAGGTTCGGGGTTCGATTCTCAGGTCAAGCAGTAGCCGTAGCAGTTTGGGTTTTTGTATGAAGTCCTCAGCATCTTGGAGTTTGAGATTTGTGCCCGGTTACTGACAATAGGTTAACTCCCTATTACATGGTACCTAAACATACTGGCTAACTGTGGGTGTACATTAGTGGGTACATCTCTGCCTTACCCTTCAGGGAATAGAGACGTGATGGTATGTTATGTTTTTACAAAATCACTACGAATTCTAAATAATGTAAATTACCAGCATATATATACCCACATTACGGTGGCTGATGTGTTTAAGTCTCATTTAAAAAGGGGCGATCCTATTGCCATTAACCGGGCACAAATCCGAATTCAATTTTTCCATTTTACAAAAACACGTCTTAATCGCTACACAAAAAGTGTCAGCCGCTTGAACGCCTTTCTTAAATAGGGAACGCCTTTCTTAAATAGGGGCTGAGTCTACCATTTTGTTTACTCCAACTTTACTAAGCTTGACCGAGGTTACGACCTTATCTTAACCTTCAGTTTAAATAAAACCTTTATATAGAAGAGCACAAGTTTTTTTTTCGGAAAATGTTCGGAACTATTGGAGCACATTGAAACAATTTAGATTTTTAAAAAAATATCGTATTTTTATGCTTTCTTATGGAGAACGACGAAAATAAGTTGAGATTTTTTTTCAATAACAAAACATGCTATCACGCTTCTTTCCCCAAAGGGTTAGTCTTGTTAAGGGTTAAGGGTTAGTCTAGTTAATATATATCCACATGTCGCTGTATGTTTAGGTGCCATGTAATGCGTTTTTATATGAAATTCCCAGTTCGAAGTTTGGAATTTCTTCCCGGTTAATGGGGTGTACACTTTAGTACGCCTCTGCCTAACCCTTCAGCGGCCAAATAATATTTTTACCTGCATCAAAAGCACAAAATAATTTCAATAAGTTCAAGTATTCAAGTAAGTTTACTTTTAGATAAATCCTAGACATATGATTAACTAGTTTCTGCCTTCATCAATAAATGGGCTATCTAATACTGAAAGAATTTTTCAAATCGGACCGGTAGTTCCTGAGATTAGCGCGTTCATGCAAACAAACCAGCGTCATGAACAAACAAACTCTTCAGCTTTATATATTAGTATAGAAGTATAGATAAGAAAGAAAGAAACAAACAAAATTTGTTTTCGCCCATAACGACGCACAAGAATTATTAAGCCAAAAACCAATGTGTCGGCCAGACACTACAATAACAAAAACAAAAATAAATAAAAAAACTAATTATTGCATCTGACAACACTGACAAGTGACGACTAAATGCCATTAGCTCAACCTACCATAGACATAATAACCATAACGCTTCAAGAAAGACCATAGATTTCTAATTTTAGAACAAAGGGATCCTAGGTACACTGTAGACAGGGCATTGGTTTCATTGACTAACTGTAAATCTACACATTGACTAACAAAGGATTTGTCGTCAAAGCCCGTATCAGTTACAGTTTGCCATAGATAAAGAGCACTGGATGTGGAAAAAATGAGAAAATGCAAAATATTTCAGAACAAAAATTATTTCTCATTTTACGGAGAGTTTTTAGATATATTTTTTCGTTTCAAGACTAATATATTTTTTGGTCTCGTGGTCCTGAGCGTCCTGAGGTGATGGGTTCCATTCCCAGGCTAAACAAACTGTTATTGGTTTTTATCGAATAAACAAACTTATTTGTATAAGAGTAGATAAATTTAAATGGATAGTTTGTTTGGAATACGTTTTGACTTTTGTATACTGACACTCTTGATGATGTTTTAATACCGCAAACAGCGATAATATAGGTACTGTGTATTTTCTCCTACATTTATACTAATTTATCTTCAGCTTCCACAACTCTCTTTACATTTTTTTCTATAAAATTCTCAGCAGCAGCTCGGACTTTGATATTTGTGCCCGGTTAATGGCGATAGGCTCGCTCCCTATTACAACCGGGACCTAAACATACCGGCGAACTGTGGGTGTACATTAGTACCGCCTCTGCCTAACATTTCGGGGTATACAGGCGTGATGGTATATATGTATGTTAAAAGTCCGTTTAGTAGCTGAAATATGTTGTTTTTTGGTTATTTTTCTACAAATACCTTTATTAGCGTTGGTGCAGCGTAAAAATCTTGCTTTTATTTTCTACTTTTCATACATTTGTACATATCTTTAGTTTCAATAGGTTTGTTAGTTTTTTTTTTAGTTTCAATAGCATTTTTTGTTAACCTTTTAATGCTTCAAAGTTATCATCAGTTTTTAAAATATTAATTTCATTTTGATCTTTGTTACTTTTATTAAAAACTTTTTTGAGTAACCTTACCGTGAGTGACCTAGAATGCTAAGGTTGTTAGAAAAAGTAGTGTCAGCGCCGGTCAATGCCTACATTTCCATAAGATTTGCATGTAAGATGTGCCCTCGAGACGTTTCTATCGTCTACGTATAGTCTGAATAAAATAAAACAACAATATAACTTTAAAAAAAGCTTTCTAGCAATGTGGGTCACACATTATTAGTTTTATAAACCCCTAATGCTAAGCTAAATGCTTGGGTTACGAGTGGGTTTACGTCAGTAGTGCAATGGGCGGGTTTCGAACCTGCAACCACATGATCGCAAGTCTGACTCCCTTACCATTAGGCTACTGCTGCTTTAATATAATTAATCGTCATCATTTTTATATTTACTAATCTGTATGCATAAACCTATTCGTGGCTATCTAAAGAGTTTCTATTTGATAATCTGTGTTACAATTTACAAATAAACTACTCGTATTAACATGTAATCTGTTTTTAATACTAAATTATTTTAATTTAATTCATTACCATGAGGCACGCCTACCGACCCGCATTAAGCCAGCGAGGTAGACTTTGGCCGAATCAAACTAATTCTGCGAGGAGACCCTTACCCACCAGTGGGATAGTATTATGGGCATTGATGCATGAGAGAATTTAAGAATGCCTAACTGCAACATTTCCACCTTAAGTCATGTCTCTACTTACTTTCAACTTAGCTCGCAGTGTTATATGACTATATTATTTATATATTACTATTATAAAATTATAAAAAGCTTTATCTGTACATTGAAGATATTTAAAAAAAAAACAAGTGGGTTAGGGTATATAAACGTCTCCGAACTCATAAATGTGATTTTTTAAATTCTTGTCTGTTTGTCTGTTTGTTACGTGTTGGCGCAAAAACTACTGAATAGATTTTAAGTTTGTTATCACTGTTAGAAAGTATGTGCTCCAAATTAAAAACTGGTATACTTCTTATCTCAAATAATTAAACGGAACATTAGACACAGCTTGACCTCTCTAATGTATAGAGACCCATACAAAGAAGAGGTCATCACTGTTGGTTTTTGAGCTTCAAGTGAGCGAAGCCGCGGGCATAGGCTAGTAAACTATACAAATTGAAGTCACGTTTGGTGTAGCCATTTGGTGTAGTCATGTCGGGTGAGTGATCGGCTTCTGCGACATTTTTTGTAGGTTTCGAACCCCATACGGAACAAATATTTGGTATGATCTGCAGGTAGTTGTTCTGGGTCTGGGCGTTTGTGTATATGAGAATTTGTGTTTGTAAATGCACCCACGATACAGAAGAAAATCCTAGTGTCGGGAAAAGTTTTTCTTTAAAAAATAGGTATAATATTATTGTGTCTGTAGCCCGTATTACAGAAGCCAAACATTCAAGGCTGCCTCAATTATTATAATTATTTATATAGATATTTTACATAGTGAGGGATGGCAATTCCAGTAATCAATACTTGATGTGATATCGATACCAGGAAGGAGCTCACATCTCGATATGTGAGGTTTGTTCAGCCCCCTCTTTGGCGTACATGGTTAGCGGTCACCATAGCAACAAACATGGCCGAATCAAGCCGATGATATCAACGATAGTAAAATAGAATAATCGGAAAGCTTTCTACTGTGCTAAAGCTATAATTTAACAGCGTCAAAAATTACTATTTTTTTGTCAATTCAGTCAATTCAGGTAATTAAATTTACCGTGGGAGAGTCATGCTTCGGCACGAATGGGCCGGCTCGACTACAGTCATACCACGGCCTCAAAGAAAACCGGCGTGATACAGCACTTACGTTGTGTTTCGCTGAGTGAGTGAGTTAGGATACCGGAGGCCCAAGCCCTATTAAAAGGCGGGAAACGCGCTTGCGACTCCTCAGGTGTTGCGGGTATCCATGGGCGGCGATAATCGCTTACCACCAGGTGATCCGTCTCCTCGTTTGCCCCCCTACCACATAAAAAACAAATTAACTAGTTTTGTTTGAAATAAAATGTCGATAACTGCCTCATTAGCCAAGTGGTCCTGAGCGCGACTGCTACGCTGGAGGTCCTGGGTTCGATTCCCAGGTCGAGCAAAGTGTTATTGAGTTTTTCTATGAAATTCCCAGTAGTAGCTCGGAGCTAGGAATTTGTGCCCGGTTAATGGCAATAGGCTCGCCCCCTATTACATGGGACCTAAACATACGGATGAACTGTGGGTGTACATTAGTACGCCTCTGCCTAACCCTTATACATACTATACATGCGTGATGGTATGTGTGTATGTAAAATGTCGATTACTAGATTAAACCTCCACATGTCTATTCATATTTCAAGTCTCAAAATTGTAAAGAGACAATAATATCCTACCCATACTGTATTCATACGATTAAATTGGCATTCGGTGAGCCGCGAAGACAATTATTTCTCAAGATGAACGCTCATTGTTAAAGTGAAATTGGTAATATGAACCTTGTGATTGTTCTTCAATCTATTTGTGTTATTTATTTTCACGAAAATAATAAATGCGTGATCTTCTTCGGTTTTATTCAAGTAATCCGTTTAGAACTTGCTGTCGAGAAAAGTAGGTATTATTGGGTTTTCTATGAAATTATCACTAGCAGCTTGGAGTTTGAGATTTGTGCCCGGATAACGGCAATAGGCTCGCCCCCTATTACGTGGGACCTAAACACACCGGCAATTTGTGGGTGTAAATTAATAGGAAACCTCTGCCTCACCCTTTGGCGAATACAGGAGTGATGGTATGTTTTAAAGAGTACCTACCTAACAAAAGAAATATGTAAGCTTTATAGTTCCAGCTACAGTTTTTAGGTGATACTTTTTAACCTAACGTTTTTAGATTTTTGCGACTTTAAAGGTATTCACTTACTTACTAGCTCCTATATTAGTATTACATATCTAAGCACGATAACATTGATTTAAGTAGCTCAGAGTGAGAAAGTTTCCTAACATTCTATCAAAATTGCGCTTATATCTCTGAAAGGTTAGGCAGTTCTTAAGGATTATGTAAAGCCATTAACCAGGCACAAATTCATGCTCCGAAATGTTTCTCAGAATTTTGTAGAACGCCTATTAATGCTTTGCTCAACCTGGGAATAGAACCCAGAAACTCATGCTAATTAGCTGAGCTGGCGACAACCTTGACTAATGAACAAATCATTATAGAGAATCCCTTAATGTTACAAAAAAAACATTTCAAAAAAGGTAACGACAGAATACCCAAAAAAAAACACCACAACCCCAAAATTTCGCTTACTTTTCAAGAAATCTCTCACAATGAAAAAGGGGCCATACATACCCTGAAAATGCCATCGTTTAACCGAGCGTCCTTTAACATCAAAGCTTAAGTCCGTTCCACATAACCGTAGCGAAAAACTTCCAGAAGGATTGTCGTTAACAATAAAAAACTTATGGAGGAAGTTTTGGGAA
The DNA here is from genome assembly GCA_947256265.1 of Acronicta leporina. NCBI lineage: Eukaryota > Metazoa > Arthropoda > Insecta > Lepidoptera > Noctuidae > Acronicta > Acronicta leporina. The sequence goes on from OX366523.1 coordinate 3,610,780, forward strand.
ATTCCGTTCAGCTCCACCCTTTCACGAAGTTGCAAAGTTGCCTCAATTAAATAGATGACTTTCTAAAATAAATCGAGTTTTCTAAGCCCCCAGCCCGAGTGACGTGGAGTAGTAAATTTTATTAGCGCGAGGGAAAATGATTAATTGATTTTCCGTGTCGAGGCGCAACGTGTAACGAGTGACAAACAGAATTTATACAGGGTGATGTAGGAGTGTTGAGGATCATGTTAATATATAGCGATGATTTCCTACTAATCTTTATCGTTCAGTTTTTAATAGTGCGAATAATTCTTATGGATCATCCAGTACCAAAAAAGAAGCCAAGGATATATCATATTCATATGTCAATACGGCACGGCACGCTTAGCGTAGTGGCTGAGCGATCGGCAATTGCTCCACGTATTGTGGGTTCAATCCCCACACGGAGCAAATATTTTTATGACCATAGGAAGTAGTTCCGGGTCTGGGTTTTTGTGTAGGTATGTGAGAATTTGTGTTTGTAAACGCAACCACGATACAAAAACAAGAAAATCGTATGCGAAACAAAGCTTTGAAAAAGATAATTATGACAGGGTCCTAAGTGGTTTCGTTTGTGCTTCGGCCACCCTTAGTCAAAAATGCATCTGGGACAATTCCACATTTTTAGATTTTTTTTAACCCCGGAACAATGATCAGTACCTAAGTTTATAAGTACAAATATATATTCCAAGCAAGGGTCGATCCTCAACCCATGATGATACAGAAGCCGATAGCTCAGCCACTAAGCCAGACAAAACCTAACTTCACCTTCTGGGTATGTCTCCATATGAAAAGAACAAACGTAACTTAGGGCCACTTGCACCAACTTCATAAATATCTTTAAATTGTATTTAAACACGATTTTTCATAGAAATGTTGTGTTTAAATACAATTTAAACACATTTAAGAAGTTGGTGCAAGTGGCCCTTAGAGCAACAAATCTCTGTGTAATTCAAAGAGATCGCCTTACACTCAATGTTCTCCAATTGTTGATTCTAAGTCCCCTAACTGTCATATATTTCATTCTATAATGAGGAGAAAGAAGGGAGAGAGAGAGAGTATCATCAAAATATCCTTAGCGAAATCATTAGCAAAATGTCTATCAATCAAAAGAAATGCTGACTGTAACGAGTATAATTAAATACAATAGAGAAACTGATATTATAGATGAGGTGGCGTAGTGGCTTAGCGATCGGCTTTTGTCTCTGACGTATACAAAAAATATTTTTACTGGTTTCTGACACTACATTTAAGTATAACTACTTTTTAGGGATTTTATCGCGTTGTATTGGATATAACTGCCTCGTTAGTCTAGTGGTTTCAAGTGCGACCGCTACGCTAGAGGTCTTGGGTTCGATTCCCAGGTCGAGCAAAGTGTTATTGGGTTTTTCTATGAAATTCGCAGTAGCAGCTCGGAGTTTGGAATATGTGCCCGGTTAACCCTTAGGGGAATACAGGCGTGATGGTATGTTATGTTATGTATTGGTATTATAATATTATCTAGAATTTGAGTCCATCTATATGTCTTTAAAATTATATAACAGATATTGATACAGAGAAAATTTTGCATGTGGTGTTTACCTATGATTGGTTGTACAGTTAGACTTAAGACAAATACTTATACGTTCCTATCTATATTTATCTGTAACCACTGTTGGTGAACCATAACTAAATAAATATAATTCCAAAAATTGGTATGTCCTTTATGTAAATTACTTCATTAGTTTAATCGACGTATGTTTTACTGCTAAGTAAGTAATAGCTACTGGGTTTGACGCCCAGGACGAGCAGTGTTGTTGAGTTGAAATGAAACTACTTTTTACGGATTTTATCGCGTTTTATTGATAATTATTAATAAATTCCCCACGTTTCGGATCCTTTACAGCTTCCATGGTCACAGCTATACTGATGTGTTGGACGTCTTAATGTTAAAATTACTAACAGCTACCTTTAATGTTTGTCAATTGTTAGCGATCCGATTTACGCAGAATGAGCTCACAGTGTCCTTAAAAAACAGTGTCTTTAAAACCCGTAAAAATATTTTCATTTCAACGTCTAATATTCGCGTAAGTGTCAGAAATCAGAGCGTTGTTGAGATTTGCTATGAAATTCTCAGTAGTAGCTCGGATGTTGATAGTAAGGCTTACCCCTTCTCTCTCACATTGGAATTAAACATACCGGGCATATTGTAAGTATAGAACAGTATTCTTCTACCTATCCCTTCGTGGAATATCGGCGTGATGTATGTTTTAATCTTGTAAATACCTACCAGATTTTTATGATATTTTTTCCTATAAAAACTACCTCAGATAGGTGAATCTTCTATACTATCTTATCCTACATCCTACTAATATTATAAACGATGCACGATGTATGGATAATTTATTCCTCTATAACGTCAGAACGGCTAAATACAGGTAATAAATACAGGTCGGACCCAATTCTGAAGTCCACGTGGACGAAGTCGTGGGCAGAAGCTAGTCAAATATATATAGATATATTATCTCCATGAAAATAACAATTCGTTTATAAACAGTTAAACACAGCATGTGATTAATTTAACAATCAGTTACAAGTTAACGCCAATTAAAATGATTGAAAACATTGAAACGTTGGAACATAATAAGCATAATTTGGATTAAAATCGGTAATGCGAGAGGATCATGATTCATGTTAACATTATAAATTTAATTTATTGGTTTTAATTTAATGGTCAGTTAACGGTCCTGATAGGCTACACGTCGTAATCTACAGTTTCGAGTTCATTTTACCATAGGTAAGCTCCCGAAAAATCGGAATTTATAAATGTCATACTGTACATATAAAGAAACAAAAACTCGTCTTTCTTTCTTTCCTTTACATACTCTACGTATTTTTCCCACAGAGGCAAGCAGAAACTAAAGATTATCGCATACAACTTTTGCTTCTACCACAATCCTATATCTTGTCTAACCTTTTGGAGGACTTCACCAATGAGATCAGCGCGTGTTATTCTAGAGCGACATAAATTCCTTTATACCTATAGATTCCGTTATCTATTCGAATGCAATGAGAGTCCTAGATCGTCAAGATTGTCTCTAGTAACTATATCTTGTTTTTTTTATTTTTTAAGATATTGTACTTGTTTTTTATTGTTGTTTGTTGTTATTTTAGACACAAATAAATTATTTTCTTTCTTTCAAAATATAAAGAGGAACTTGTGCATCATTGGAACAACTTAGCTAAATTACCTCAAACTTCTTCAAAATTTGCATCATTTTCGTGGTCCTTACGAATCCTTTGATAAGCTAAGTACTATCTTTTACGGTACCCTCTTCACTCTTCAAGCGCAATTCCACCAAACATTAAGAAAGTACCTGTTCAAACCGACCAAGTTAAAAAGTCATTAACGCAATGACTCCACGGAATGGAATTAGCTTCTTCAAGCGACCCTTTGTTTGGTAGTCGTTCCACATCCGGGACTTTTTGAAAAAGGATTATCTATCTCCAATCTTTACTATATTGATTATGAATACTAATAACTGTCTCATTAGTCTAGTAGTCGACTACGCTGCAGTCCTGGGTCACATTCCAAGGTCGAGCAAAGAGTAAATGGATTTTTCTATAAACTTTTCTCAGCTCTGAGTTTTTTTTATTGTTTAAGTCGGCAAACGAGCTGACAAGCCACCTGGTGGTAAGCTCATAGACACTTGCAAAACAAGAGGAGTTGCTGATGCGTTGCCGACCTTTAAGAGCCCATAGAAAAATAACTGAACTGCAGACTGCCAGAGCCGCAGCAACCGAGGGGTAACTTATGCGTACAAGTCGAAATACACACGAAAGTGCTTTACGTAAAGGTGATCGCCAGTCAATAGTTATCACCTCTTACGAGATGCCTATCTGTAAGGAATAGTATTCTACCCGTCCCAAAACGAGTTTTTTTTACATTTGTGCCCGGTCAATGCTAATAAAGCTCACCACTGTAACCTTAGAAACATAACAGCGAACTATGGACTTGTGGAGGAGTGAGGTGTGACCCGACCAGGCGGGTGTTTTGCCTGGCGGGCCGCGGCCCAACGGTTGATGTCGGGCTGTTGTATATTGCAACGCGTTGCAAACTTCACTTGCGCGATTCAGGATTTGTCCGTCGAAGCTTATCTATGTAGCGCGATAGATGTCGCTACAGACTTATGTACACCTAATTACGTGAGAGTGATTTTTGTGGCTAAGTAGGTAAAAACCACAGTAATTAATCCATCTGCAAGATTAATCTGAATTTGCCGCGGCCAGTAAATGGATGAGTGACCATTAACTATAGCGAGTCATGCCGATAATTTCAACGATTCTTTAAATAAACTGCAACACCAACAAAAATACAACATCACCCAAATACACGAGGGTCATTAAAAAACGCAAAACCGTCCCCATTATGTGGGTGTCCCACTACCGAAACACTCGAGCTAACAGGTGCAGTATTTACTACTCACGAACCGCTTGACACGTTTCCACTTTCCCCTTTCGCCCCTCGCCTACTGCCCTATGAAACGAGTGAGTGAAAATTGGCTTAAGTTTTTTTTTTATATTTGAAAGCACATGTAAGGTCTTTTCATGTAAGGTCAAGTGACGTTTCCATTTATTTTTTAAATTGAATATCGTAGTGAAAGTAAGTAGTAACGCGAATGTTTTTGTAAAAAGTTGTTACGTCAGTTAATGTTAATGGCCGGTTTTTATTTAGCAAGCTACATAGTATTTTTAATTCTTCATAATGGTTGCCATGTAAAAGGAACTGGCTTTGCTGAAATTCTCAGTAGCAGCTGATGGATTTCTACCCAGTACAGCAATAGGCTCGCCTCCAACATGGGCCCTGAATATAACAGCAATCTGTGGATGTATATTGGTATACCTTTGCCTAACTCTTCGGGGGCTAGAGACTTGATGGTATAAGTATTACTTTATGTTTAGGTACAATAATTGGCTTTTCCAATTTTACATGGAACCTAATCTTACCGGGTGTAAATTATTGTTATTTTTTATTGGATAGGGGAGCAAACGATTAGACGGTTCACCTGATGGTAAGCGACACCCACAACACCAGCGGAGTCACAAAGGCTTTTGAAAGGGTTTGGGCATCCATTACACATCTGTTTTCCCTTTCGGGGGATACAGGCGTGATGGTATGCTATACTCATGTTCAGTATAATAATATTACTCACGTGGTACATTTCCCAGCGCTGGCGACTGCAAGTTGCAGCGCCAACAGCATCACGTACACCGCCATTTTGTCCAGTCACAGCATTTCCTTCAGCGCCGGATATTGCCCGCTTCTATATAGATCTGCAACAAAATGCACAAATGTCTTGAATAAAGTAGGCCAATGATATAAAATATTGTTTGTGATCAGCTGGTATTTTAATGTACCCAGTATGATAGGGATAAAAGTTCAAATAAACACCATCTTTGCACCCAGCTTAGTATTTACGCTTTCTAGTTTTTCGTTGATTTTTTTACAGAAATTAATACATTTGGAAATGTTGAGAGAATGAATGAAAGACGATTTACGACAGGAATTCGTGTTTGTTCAGCGTCGGAAGAGGTCGTCCTAGAAGGACATACGCTGATCTCCAATAAGGAGAAGTCCTTCAAAAAGATCAGGTGCGTAGTACTCGCAATCGGCGCGTATGTATGCTAAGATGTATGGATGTGGCAGAAGCAAACGAAGTATGCAAGAGTCGTAGCAAGTGGCAGTCTATAGTTTCTGCCTACCCCTGTAGGAGAAAGCCGTGAGTGTATGTATGTATATGTTATAATTAATCTTTTTATTATCATCTGTAATACCATCAGCCCTCGATGATCGGTCACCCCCTTCGGGGGCGTACTGTCGCTGTCTGCGTGGCTATTTTTATGATGCTAGAGAAAGACCCCCCCATAGACTTCCACAAGGACCGGTTAGGTATATACCACCAGCATTCCACGACTCCCAGCGACCTTTACCAGGTCGTCTCTCCATCTCGTTGGAGGTCGTCCCACACTACGTTTTACAGAGCGTAGTCTCCACTCGAAAAACTTTAGATTTTTTTCCTGTTTTTTATATTTTGCGGTACATTAATATTATTTCATTCCGACGTTTCAGATCCTTTACAATATACAATTTATAAGTATGAAAGCAAGCCAGTTAATCTGCTATAATTTTTATCTTGATAAAAATATATTGTAAACTTAATTTATACGTGAAAGGAGACAATTTTTGTTAGGCCCACTGGATATGGTGACGTTTATTAACCGTGTGATGCTAATCAAAATGTAACTAATTTATTATGGAAAACAGGGCATATTTTTTTGTAAAGTCTAACCGAGATCATAAAATAATAATAAAAAGGTGAAAACTTGATACATTTTGCGGTTAGATGTATCCTGTGCTGGTCATCATTGCAAACAATGCGTGTAATGAAGCATTGTTTTTAACATTTATGTGAGAAAATACAAATATTGTACTGCATTATAGTAACAGTAATTATCGGCTTTCGAAAAGTAAAATAAAAATATATCCGTTGGGGAGATGAACCTCATTTTAGTTATTTTATTTATGTTAAAATAATTTAGCAATAAGTAGGTTAATATTACCTACCGTGGAACGAAATGAAGTAACAAATGTCATTTGTGCAAATGCATCTGTCATTTTGTGTTGTATGTCAAGTGTCAAAAAAGAGTTCAGATTTTCCGTTTCTTCTATGTTACGTGCAAAGACTACAATATAATATAGGAGAAACGTTATGGTTACGTGAAAGTGTTCTTCATAATTCATTGGTTTATTTCAAAGATTATAATATGGCATCTGCGGCATATATTCCAGAAAGCCGTTGATTTCGAACTCTAGTGCTGCATATTGTTGCAATTGTTTGGTGGGTAGACGTACTGTTGGCTGCTGTGAACACGTAATGTCTGTAGTGTGGTATTTATCGTGGGCACGGCATCAAGATGAGGTTGAACCACCTGCATCGTTTTTGGATGAGATACTAGTTACTACTTACAAGAGATGATTTCGAAAACGATGATACTTTAATAAATATTTATGTTACATACCTAAACAATGTGTTTTTTCTTCTTATAATAAACAGACCTAAGTACTTACTTACAAGACCTTATTACCTGGCTAGTATTTACATGAAATACTTATTTTAAGAGACGACTATGAAATTATAATGATGGCTATTAGGTATTTTTGACAAGCCCTCTAGTTTAGATCTGATTTTTAGGTTATTTTGATGTTCACATTTTTGTCGTATTTCTCAGTATTCCGGTTAAACCATGTCTATCTAACTATACCATTGTAAACCAAAGATTATAAGGAATATATCAATATATGTTTCATTACTATACACCGAAATTTATAGGGGGCCTATTCATCGAACAAGCAAAATTGTCTCCTTTTGTTAATTAGTTTCATATTTACTAATTGGAGATTAAACTACATTATTTAGCATGTCTAATTTAAGTGTAGATAGCATAAGGATTAACAAAATTAAGCAACAACTGTATCTCGTACCTACTTTTTGTGTTTTTGTCTGACATTGTTTTATTCAGTTGACATTATATTATATGTATTGGACATAATATTCAGTTGACAACTGCGACATATTTAACATGTTTTAATTTTTAATATTATGCACATCTCTATTGTTCTTTTTTTATTTTGTATTATATACTTAGTTGTCATAAATGTAAATTGTGTAAGCTAGTTTGAAAAAACACATAAAACCAATAAGATTTTTCTGACGGTCTTGAGTATTCATTTGGCCTCCGCAAATGCCCTGCTGATCTGGTATTGCCGTGCAGCGGGTTGTTGAGCTCCCTAAATAATGGTGAGCTACACAATGACTGGTGCATGCGTGCCGTCAGTTAGGACAGGTTAACTCAAGACTGCTATGGCTCTATCTTCAAAAGGCCTGTTCAGATTTTGCCCTACATCGTAAAACACATATCCTATAATACTACTACTACTGTCTGGACTTTAAAAGAGACCGTGGAGTTTGTTTCGGCGTTTCTTCTCAGGGGTCGTCAGATATGAAATGCCGGCGCCATCTAGTAAAAAAAAATTATGTAAAACAACTTGTAAAAGTATCTTTTTAAGATCTATTTACAGAAATAAATATCATTTATCATTATCATTGAATTATTATTATTAATCTTGATTATCTTAACATTTTAATCGTCAAAACTGCAAAATTATTCAAATGGGCCTACAAACTAAATCAATTACTTACTTCAAATTACCAGAATTAAGCCTCTGTTGGTAAGACATAAGTTATTTAGAAGTGTTCTCAACATGATGTGAGTCGTAGAACAACGTTTTCGATTACCCCTATACCCTGGAGAGCACTTAAACCAACTAAAGCCGTATTTATGATACATAAAACCGTTTTACAGCAACGTGGAACGCTGACCTAGTACAGGATCGAGGTTTAAGGTTCTACAGACGATTATAGGTTATAGTTGCGACGGTTTACATCGGTAGTGACCTCTTGAGATTAGATAAAATGTGTTTCTTATTCTTTTTTCCTCTATCGGGAGAACATTAAAGTACTATTAAAGACCTAATTGCTTATATTTTGAGTTGTCAAGGACCTTAGGATAATTTAATTTATTTTAAAGAACGAATCTTTTAAAATTGTGAATCTTTTAACAAGTGTAATGATTACGTGTGATTGTGTAAAAAAAGTTTTATTGCTAAAAGTCTTTATATTGTTGGGGTATATACTTATTGTAATTAAAAAAAATATGCACAATTTTTTTTTTATAAAACTGCCCCACACTGGGATTTTCTCCTGTATCGTGGGTGCGTTTACAAACACAAATTCTCACATACACAAACACAAACTTTTTTCAACTTGTTAGTTTTTTATTAATTATGGATTAGGTACATTGTCGTATGATAAAAATATTACTATGTTTTATTTATTTGTGAGAATAAATTCACATCAAATCTCGCAACTGCATCCCTCGTCTGTTACACCCTCAAAGTTAAGTGACCTTGTCATTATTTCGCGATGGGAACCGAAACGTGTCGAGTATATTAAACACGTTATGAAGGGGACTAACACACTATCGTACATAATATTATACGTATTAGTTTGATATAACGTTCTCAATGATGATGACAGACTAACGATTGGCATTAATATAGAATTTAGTGTAGAATATTATTAATTTTATTAATTCACTGACTTTTTCCCGCGGCTTCGCTCACCTGAAGCTATATTAGGATTAGAAATGGATCCCAAAAATAATTTAATAAAAAACCAACAGTGATGATCTCTTCTTTGTAAGGGCCTTTATACATCAGAGAGGTCAAGCTGTATCTCAGGTTGCGTTTATTAATTTGAGACTTGCTTCTGCCCGTGACTTCGTCCGCGTAGCGTGATGATATATAGCCTATAGCCTTCCTCAATAAATGGGCTATCTAACACTGAAATATTTTTTCAAATCGGACCAGTAGTTCCTGAGATTAGCGCGTTCAAGCAAACAAACAAACAAACAAACTCTTCAGCTTTATATATTAGTATATAGGTAAGAAGTATACCAGTATTAAGTTGGAGCTCATATACTGATTTCTGACACTTACGCGAATATTAGACATTGAAATGAAACTACTTTTTACGGAGCTCATACTTTCTAACAGTGATAACAAAATTAAAATACCTATATTCAGTAGTTTTTGCGCCAACCCGTAACAACCAACTTTGATGAATTTTGGTATAATAATACTTTGGACCTTCGAAAAGAACGTAAACCGCGTTACATCTTAAAAAAAAAAGTGAGTTATTAGGTACTCAGATTTCTGATTTTTGATATTTGATACCATAGCTTCAGAAGAACAGTGTTCGTCTGGGTGTTTCTTATGAATTATAAGTATGTATTTACAAAAAAAAAAAGTATATAAGTATTATATCCATTGTCTAGTACCCATAGTACAAGCTCTGCTTAGTTTGGGACTAGATGGTGATGTGTAAAATGTCGCAGAATATTTATTATTATTATTATTAATTGCGAACATGGGTATTCAGTACAATACAGGTGATATATTCGGCCATATTCGGCCTCACGGCATGCAACATAATTACAAAGTCAAAAAGGGCAAACATTTAAAACATTACTCTTTATATTACTAATATTTTACTCTCAAACCGTCATTTATTCGATAATTAATTAATACAAAATAACATTTGTGAATAACATCTATCTATATCTATCTATATATATAAAAGAAAGTCGTGTTAGTTACTTCATTTATAACTCAAGAACGGCTGAACCGATTTGGCTGAAAATTGGTGGAGAGGTAGCTTAGAACCAGGAGACGGACATAGGATACTTTTTATCCCGTTCCCATGGGATGTGATGACAGACCGAATTCCACGGGGGCGAAGCCGCGGGCAGAAGCTAGTATATATATAAAAGAAAGTCGTGTTAGTTACTCCATTTATAACTCAAGAACGGCTGAACCGATTTGGCTGAAGATTGGTGGAGAGGTAGCTTAGAACCAGGAAACGGACATAGGATACTTTTTATCCCATTCCCGATACTTTTTATTCCACGGGGGCGAAGCCGCGGGCAGAAGCTAGTATTATATAAAAGAAAGTCGTGTTAGTTACTCCATTTATAACTCAAGAACGGCTGAACCGATTTGGCTGAAAATTGGTGGAGAGGTAGCTTAGAACCAGGAAACGGACATAGGATACTTTTTATCCCGTTCCCGTGCGATGTGATGACAGACCGAATTCCACGGGGGCGAAGCCGCGGGCAGAAGCTAGTAATCTATATAATTATATGAAAGAAAGTCGTATTAGTTACACTATTTATAACATAAGAACGGCTGAACCGATTTGGCTGAAAATTGGTGAAGAGGTAGCTTAGAACCAGGAGACGGACATAGGATATATATTTTTATCCCGTTCCCGTGGGATGTGATGACAGACCGAATTCCACGGGGGCGAAGCCGTGGGCAGAAGCTAGTATATTATATTCTAGTTTTAAGTTATTTTGCTGCGCCCTAACAGGGTCATGTATGCATTAGTTTAAGCCAAGCTTGTTACTTTGTATACATTGTGCAATAAATAAATAAAACAAAAGCAGAAATTAAATCTTCAAATTTACGGAAGAATGTAAACTCTTTGTCATTAAAAGACAACAAAAATGCGGTTAAGTTGAATAAGGTGTAAATTATTACGACTGTTATAACGGGTACGTTTTGGGGGTAATTAAAATGGGGTCGGGTGGGGGCCAATGAACAATTACCAGGCAACCGTGATTCATGGGATTCCCTTGCGATGTTCTCATTAATGCTAGGACTAATTAACGATTTCAATTTATGTTCATATTTCATACAATGGTAATTAATGGGATTAAAATGTACTTAATTAATATTTTTGTTAAAACTGCCTCATTAGCCAAGTGGTCCTAAGCGCGACTGCTACGCTAGAGGTCCTGGATTCGATTCCCAGGTCGAGCAGGGTGTTATTGGGTTTTTCTGTAAAATTCCCAGTAGTAGCTCGGAGTTAGGAATTTGTGCACAGTTAATGGCAATAGGCTCGCCCCCTATTAAATGGGACCTAAACATACCGGCGAGCTGTGGGTGTACATTAGTACACCTATGCCTAACCCTTCGGGGAATACAGGCGTGATGGTATGTTATGTTATTCTTGTTAAATTTTTTTTTTAATAAAGTTGTTTCGACTCACACAAATTAGATTTGGTTAAAATTTGGCACAGAGATAGGTTATAGCCTTGAATAACACATAGTTTATTTTTTATCCAGGTCGGGATTCCATTTTGATATTGGTTCGATTCCCAGGTCGAGCAATGTATTATTAGGTTTTTCTATGAAATTCTCAAGAGTTTCGATTTGTGTCCGATTAATTAATTCATTAACTGGGATTATTACGGCATTGCAAACGCGAGCCCTCATATACTGCGAGTCTGGAGTTTGGATGGAAGATGAAGTTGGAAGTGGAAGAAAGGGTTGTCCCCCCGAAGGCTTAAACACCTCTGTTTAACGCTTCGGAGAATACAGGCTAAGTAGTATATAACATACCATCATACCATCACGCCTGTATTCCCCGAAGGGTTAGGCAGAGGCGTACTAATGTACACCCACAGTTCGCCGGTATGTTTAGGTCCCATGTAATAGGGGGCGAGCCTATTGCCATTAACCGGGCACAAATTCCTAACTCCGAGCTGCTACTGGGAATTTCATAGAAAAACCCAATAACACTTTGCTCGACCTGGGAATCGAACCCAGGACCTCTAGCGTAGCAGTCGCGCTCAGGACCACTTGGCTAATGAGGCAGTTGTATATACATACTTTAATGAATACAGAGGTTCCACAGAAGGAGTTGTTGAGGGAAGAAGAAGTTGGAAGTGGAAGAAAGGTAAAACTGAGATGTACCTACTAAATACCTCTGTTTAACCCTTCGGGGAATACAGGCTAAGTAGTATATTATGTTCTCAATCTATCATTCTAAGTTACAACGCACACACTTCGCAAGGAACACAGCATGAAGAGGATTTTTTTTAGTTTTAGCCGTTCAATCATGTCTTATTCTCCTCAATCTGTATAACCATCGCATGCTTGAATACATTTAAATAGAGAAACAGTCTCTGAAAACAATGAATAATATCAAGCATTTCCAATTAGGCGTCAACACAATGCCAGAATCCAATCACAAACGTGAACTATTGTTGTGCTCAATAGACTGAAATTACTCTAGTAATTTAGTAGTAGGATTTGAATCCTGGCAATACTATTTTGAGAATAATCAAAGGCTTACATACCACACATAATTTGGGAATAGGAATTAACATCAAATGAGATTGATTATTTTTTATTTTATGTGAACGATTACTACCTATAATATAATCTGGCTACACGGATTCTATAGATTGAGGATTGGATGACGGATGACGGATTCTATACATACATATCATCACGCCTGTATTCTCGAAGGGTTAGGTACAGGCGTACTAGTGTACACTCACAGTTCGCCGGTATGTTTAGGTCCCATGTAATAAGGGGCGAGCTGCTACTGGGAATTTCATAGAAATACCCAATAACACTGGTCGACCTGGGAATCGAACCCAAGACATCTAGCGTAGCAGTCGCGCTCTGGACCACTAGGCTAATGAGGCAATTGAGGAAGTTGTCAATAGATTGAGTCCCGTAAATTATGGTCAAGCTACATAATTACTGATCATGCGTACCGTCAGCTGGTACTGGTCTACTCAAAGCCGCTATGGCTCTTTCTTCTAAGGCCATCTCAAACATTGCTCACATATTGCTACTACTTTGTCTAGACTTTAAAAGAGACCATGATTCTCTGAGTTAATTTCGGCGTTTCTACACAGAAGTCAGTTAGAAAATGCCTTCTTAATTTAGTTTAAAATTAAAACATTGACTTTAATCGAGTTATTTACAGAAATATATAACCATCAAAATCATAATAATATATCATTTATCACTTCAATAAATTTGATAAGTAGACTTTCAATGATGAAATCTATGAAGATACTGTTAAAAATAGTTTAAAAGTAACATGTTGCTAATTAATCTTTACAAGATTTTTCCTACTACAGGCTTAAGATTATCATAAAAGGTACTTCTAATAAGTTAAAATTAAGATACCTACATACTTACTTATTGAATATTTTTATAACTTAAATGACATTTTAGTGCTTAGAGTATCATATAATGTACTTAGGTATGTAGAATTATAAAAAAAATCAGTTTAAATATAAAATCCAAATGCGTCCACCTTATTTAAAGAAGAATTAGCGGAACTCAAAGCAAACTTGATAATTGGAGGCATGGAAAGCTCAGTGGTACCTCTCTCATTATAAGAGGAGACCAGTATCCAGAAGAAGGGTGGTAACAAAATATATACGACGTAGGTAGCGGCTGAGCTATCGGCTTCTACGCCACGTTTTGTGGGTTCGATCCCCACACGGAGCAAATATTTGTATGATCTGAAGGTAGTTGTTCCGAATCTGGGCGGTTGTGTATGTGAGTATTTGCGTTTGTAAACGCACCCACGATGCAGGAGAAAGCAGCATTAATAAAATACATTTGTTTCGGCCTCAAAAAGCTAAATTAAAGGTTTAATTAAATCCTCAAATTAATTCTACCTACATTAAAATGAACATAATGAATTTACTGCTAAATATTTTAATAGGGAAATGTCTCAAAGCTGCGTGTAGGTACATAAAAGAAGGAAGCCCATTCTATAGAAAGTTTTGGGCGCTTGACATACATAAACCCTAGTACACAAAGGTGCTAACAGTTAGGATTGGGCTTCACACATAATGATTTGAATTAGGGTTGGCGCTCAGCTGCAAGAGACAGGTAAAACATAAATTGCGGTACCCTTTGGGGCACGTATTACAAAAGTGCCCTTCCGGGGCGGTCAACAACGTAAGGCGGTAGTGTTGGTGAAATCATGAAAAGATAATTAATTATTGTGTTTTTCTTCTGGTGGAAGTTCGGTGAAGTGGTTTGTTTGTTTTGTTTTTTAAATAACTATGTCTTAAAGGAATAAATGTATAATGGAACAGCTGTTTTATAACAATCGCTGTTATTTTATAAAATGTTTTATTATGTATGTTTATTATAAACTTCTAGACGTAAACTAGACACCAAACAAGCAATAACCCAGATATCCAAAACATTTAATTGTGTTATCTTGTTTAAAAAAATATGCGTGTCGTTTAAAAAGGTTATAAAAACGTTTTGTTGTGTCACAGTGGCGCCAGTCACGCAATTTATGTGACAACTTTCTGCGACACTTTTATTAATTAGCAGCGGGGGCTTTGAGGGTCGAGAGCTCTGAAGTTAATGGCGCCCTAACAGGGACTAAAAACGAAAAGAGTTTGGTGACTGATGACATCATTTTCGTTGTTTTAGTTTACTTTAAAAAGACACATTTTATCCTTGGAGTCGAGAGTTTCGTTATACTTTTAGCGCGATACGTTCGTACTTGGTGTTGGAGTTAAATGAATAGTCCGAGGTACACTGAAGAAAGTTTATTAACACCACACACAGAAGATATACAAGTCACACGCGCACAGCAAGAATAAAGTTCAGTAGAAAGTCAGAAGGAGTGAGACAGTTCAGTACACTTAACAGATAGCATAAACGAGAATAGAAATTAGGCGTAATTATAAGCGGTAAGTAAAGGTAACAGCGAAAGCGTAATGTGCAGGGCATACACAGCCAAGCGTTCGCGACCGTAGCAGCTGGCCGACTGGTCCGGGCGCGGGCGCACTGCGGCGCGAGGCCGCTCAGGAATGTTGTCAGGAATGTTGAATGAATGCGCGCGCGCTCGGGCCAGCCGGTTCGCTAATAGTAAAAGAATCTGTATGTCGCCGTGTTACAACAAAATTAAATATTAAAATATAAACTAATAATTATATAATTTAAAATAAATTATTGGCAACATACGCCACATCACCCCCCCCCAGAGACCGTCACTACGGGCGATAATAGTTAGGAAAATGTACCTTACGACCTGACCGCGTCGTTTTGATATTACTTCCCCTAGTTTCAGTCAATTTAGTGGTGGATGTTGATTTGTCTGGCGTGGATGAGTTTGTGTGTTGTGGTGATTGTTGTGTTGTTGGTTGTGTTGTTGGTTGTGTTGTTGGTTGTGTTGTTGGTTGACTGTTGTGTAGTATGTAGGCTGGTTTGAGCCGATCTATCGAGACTGTGACAGGATTTCCTTTGATGATGAGCTTGAATACTTTGTCTCCCCGTTCTAGTACTCTGTGTGGTCCAGTGTAAGCAGGTTGAAGTGAAGAAGATGTTGTGTCCCTAAGAAATACGTGGCTGGTGGAGCTCAGGTCTTTAAAAATAAACGTGGTTCTACTGCCATGATGAGATGCTGGCGAAGGCTGGAGTTTCTTGGCAAAAGTCCTCAAGCGTGCCACATAGTCAGACATATCTAGTGTGTCATCGGCTTTCGGATTAAAGAGCTCCCCTGGAAGTCTGAGCGTCTCACCGTATAATAATTCGGCGGGCGTAGTGCTCAAGTCTTCCTTATATGCATTCCTTATGCCTAGTAAGACTAATGGTAAAGACTCAACCCAGTTGTCCTTAGCGTGGCACGTAATTGCGGCTTTGAGCTGTCTATGGAACCTTTCCACCAGGCCGTTGCAGGCGGGGTGATAAGCTGTGGTGCGCTTGTGGTGGAAACCGATCATTTCTGATAGGTGCTTAAAGAGTGTAGACTCGAACTGTCGGCCGCGATCTGTCACTATGTCCACGGGACAACCAAAGCGAGAGATCCAACCAGTCATTAGTGCTCTGGCAACAGTCTCGGCTGTAATGTCCTGTATAGGTATTGCCTCAGGCCAACGAGTAAACCGGTCGATGGCGGTGAGGCAATAACGGTATCCTAATGCCAGAGGCAGGGGACCTATAAGGTCAATGTGTATGTGCATAAACCTGGCTCTGGGAAGCTTGAAGTTTCCCAATGGTGATGAGACGTGGCGAGTAATCTTGCATCGTTGACATGCCAAGCAAGAGCGGCACCATTCTCTGCAATCTCTCTTTACTCCTGGCCAGACGTACCTTTCGGTAACCAGCTTGGTCGTAGCGTTTGCACCAGGGTGGCTTAGTGAATGCAGATTCTCAAAGGCTTGACGACGGTACTCTCTCGTGACGTATGGTCGAGGGATCTTGCTTCTCTCATCGCAATACAGTTCAGACTGCGTATCAGGCAGTTTTACTTTTGTTAGGCGCAGCGACGTGTTGCTATTGAGCAACCGTTTAAGCTCGGGATCATTTTTTTGGGATTCAGCTAACTTCTCTAAGTCCACCGGCTGGACAATTTCCTCAATCCGTGAGAGACTGTCAGCAACAACGTTGTCCTTACCTGAAATGTGCCTAATGTCAGTTGTAAACTGCGAGATGTAATCCAGGTGTCTGAACTGTCTAGGTGAGCAATTTTCCTTCCGCGAATGGAATGCGTAACAAATGGGTTTATGGTCCGTGTAGACCACAAAGTTACGCGCCTCTACCATGTGTCTGAAGTGTTTTATTGCCTCGTAAATTGCTAGCAATTCTCTATCGTATGGTGAGTACTTTTTTTGTGATGGACTTAACCTGCGAGAGTAAAATGCCAGTGGCTGCCATGGTTCACCGTCTTTGCACTGCTGCAGTACCGCGCCTACTGCGAAGTCTGAGGCATCTGTCGCTATAGCCAGTTTTGCTTCGCAATCGGGATGCGCGAGCATTGCGGCTTTGCATAGGCCCTCTTTGCAGTTATTGAAGGCTTCTGTCTCTTCTGGTGTAAAATGCACTGGGTGTGAACCCTTTACTGCGCCAGTCAGCAGAGCATTGAGTGGGGCTTGACTTTGGGCTGCATCGGGTATGAAACGCCTGTAAAAATTTAACATGCCCAAAAATCTCCTCAGCTCTCGTACTGTTCTAGGCGTCGGGTATCTCGTGATGGCTTCCACCTTCTCGGGTAGTGGTCTGGTACCTTTGGCTGAGATGCGATACCCAAGAAATGTCACCTCGGATGCCCCGAAAACGCATTTAGCAGTGTTGATTATCATACCATAATTTTGCAGTCGGGTGAAAAGTTGACGTAAGTGGTCTTCGTGGTCTTTTTGGTCTTTTGAAAATACCAAATAATCATCCAAATATGGATAACAAAAGTCCAGTCCTCGCACCATTTCGTCGACAAACCGCTGAAAAGTTTGTCCAGCATTTCGAAGCCCGAATGTCATATACGGGAATTCGAATAGGCCGAATGGTGTCGTTATGGCGGTCTTTGGGATATCCTCTGGGCTCACGCTTATCTGATTGTAGGCCTTTACTAAATCAATTGTGCTAAATACTGAACAGCCCGATAGGTTATGTGCAAAGTCGTGAATGTGCCGAATCGGATATTTATCTGGCACTGTCCGAGCGTTCAGCATGCGGTAATCGCCACAGGGTCTCCATTCATTATTTTTCTTGGGTGCGAGGTGCAAAGGTGATGCCCATGGTGAACTTGAGGGTCTGGCGGTGCCACTCTTCAGCATCGCGTCAAACTCCTTTTTGGCAATTTTTAATTTGTCAGGTGCCAGGCGGCGCGGTGTGCATGAAACGGGTGGGCCGGGTGTGGTGTGTATGTGATGAACTGTATTATGTGTTGGTGTGCGGTGTATGCCTGATGGACGAGTAATGTCGGGGTATTCCCGTAGTATGTCATGATATGTGGACTCACCAACAATGACCTTCACTGAGGAAATAATATCAGACGAGCGGACAGGCGAGGCCGGGCACGTAAGAGTTGTACTATTGTCAATGAGGCGTTGGTTCCTGCAATCAACAATTAAATTATAAAATGACAAAAAATCTACACCTATTATGGCCTTTGTGACATCGGCAACTATAAATTGCCAAGTGAAGTCGCGGCGCAACCCTAAGTTTAGATTTAAATTTATAAAACCATACGTTAATATTGGTGTGCCGTTTGCTGCGCACAAATCGTAATTGGTCTTCTCACGTCGTCCTGGCAATGCTGATCGCGGGAACACGCAGAGGTCGCTTCCTGTGTCGACCAAAAATCGTATCTTCGAACTGCGATCGGTAACGAATAGGCGACCACCACTCGGACAATCATCGGTCGCTATCACTGATTGCCCTTCCCGTTTCCCGCAGTGTTGTAGTCGCAGGGTTTGACGCACTTCCTTGCCCGGTCTCCAAACTTCTGGTGGTACCAGCATTCTGGGTATTGTTGGTAGCTAGACTGTGATCGTGTAGAATTCGAGCGATGACGGGTGCGACTGCTCGATCGTCCTCGAGATCGAGACATCCTCTCGAGTTTTTCCGCCAGCCTTTCTACTTGCTTCGTAAGTGCAGCGATTTCTGGATTTATGCTGTGACCAGATGATGATGCTGTGCAAACAATGGCTGACGTCGATGACACCTGTGTACCAACTACGTCCTGAATTCTATCGGCAAGCTCTGCTAATTCCTCCATACTTATCTTGGTCTGTGACGCTATTATGGCCTGCGTCCCGCTAGGCAGACGGCTCGTCCAAATTGTACGTAGGAAATCCTCGGGAACGCCCGGTCCGGCTAGGTTAAGTAGGTGGCGATAGAACTGCGACGGCTTTCGATCACCCAGCTCTTCATGCATAAGGAGTTGTTTTACTTTCTTCTCCCGAGACGCCGACAGCCTTTTTATCAGCTCACCTTTTAGTTTCTCATATTTGTTTGTGGTCGGGGGGTTGATAATGATGTCTTCTACCTCCCGCGCATATTGTGGGTCTAAGTTGCCTGTGATGTAGAAAAATTTGGTTTCATCCGTTTTGATATTCGACAGGGCGAACTGCGCTTCCATCTGGGAAAACCATAATGAAGGTTTCTCCGGGTAGAATGGTGGAATTCGTACGCCTACGCGAAATGTTTCACGAATATTCTCGCCGCCATCTTGTGCGTTTTTGTCCGTCATTCTCGTGTCCTTGATAGGGGTCACCAGTTTAGCGCGATACGTTCGTACTTGGTGTTGGAGTTAAATGAATAGTCCGAGGTACACTGAAGAAAGTTTATTAACACCACACACAGAAGATATACAAGTCACACGCGCACAGCAAGAATAAAGTTCAGTAGAAAGTCAGAAGGAGTGAGACAGTTCAGTACACTTAACAGATAGCATAAACGAGAATAGAAATTAGGCGTAATTATAAGCGGTAAGTAAAGGTAACAGCGAAAGCGTAATGTGCAGGGCATACACAGCCAAGCGTTCGCGACCGTAGCAGCTGGCCGACTGGTCCGGGCGCGGGCGCACTGCGGCGCGAGGCCGCTCAGGAATGTTGTCAGGAATGTTGAATGAATGCGCGCGCGCTCGGGCCAGCCGGTTCGCTAATAGTAAAAGAATCTGTATGTCGCCGTGTTACAACAAAATTAAATATTAAAATATAAACTAATAATTATATAATTTAAAATAAATTATTGGCAACATACGCCACATACTTTTTGCATTTTTTTACGAAGAGATCTCTATGCTGAACTAGAATCAGATAGAGAAGTAATTTGAGAGAAAATAAATATTGTGTGAAAAATTAATTTGCGTAAATTCTCTTCTCTCCGTAATATGTAAATATTATGAGTACGTAATTGTCAACAAAGCTTAAATGTTTGTCCCGCACGACAAAATATAGTATGTAGAACTATACAAATGAGCTACGAATGCGTAGCTGTCGTAGCGGACATATCTGCTACGGCGTAGCAACCTTCGGCATCTTTAAAAAATTTAATTGTGGCTAGGTAACTCTTACAAAACATTTATAGTATTCTTTATTCTTTACGCTATTTTCATATCAATTGGAAGTTACTTGGATTGGACTGCCTAATTAGTCTGGTGGTCCCAAGTACGACTGCTACGCTAGAGGTCTTGTGTTCTATTCCCAGGCCAAGCTAATTGTTATTTTGTTTGTCTATAAAATTCTCCATAGCAGCTCGCAGTCTGAATTTGTGCCCGGTTAATGGCAATAGGTTCGCCTCCTGTTACTGGTACCAAAAACATACCGGTGAACTGTGAGTGTACATTAGTATACCTCTACCTCGCCCTTCGGGGAATACGGACTTCACATTATGTTATTTTAAAAAATATTCAAAATCCGATCACGACACGGCTATGAACAACTCTCAATCAATCAACCGTAATGAACTATCAAACGTTTTAAATTTCATATCAACGTAGGGCCGTATTAATATAAAACGTGTTCATATGAAAACTGAATCCGTTCCATTAATTCTTCTCAATATTTCACTGCAATATGGACATGGAGTGATAAAAAATGTGTGGTTACTTATACAAGAATACTTTAGCTAATATTTTTGTAACTATATTAGTTCAGAGTTGTGAGTGAGCGATTTATAAACCCCAATTGGAACAAATATTTGTATGAGCGACGGGTAATATCTATTGCTTATAAACGCACCTTAGATACATGAGAGATAGTCAAGAACTTTAAAATGTAAAATAAGTCAATATAAGATACAGCAACAACAAGACGAAACAGCGATCTACGTTATAAACATCACCAATTAGTGATGCTCTGTATTACGCAGCACCAGAAAATAACCAATCACAGATGTTTTTATATTTAAACAAACCTCGTGCATTCTGTGACTGGATTTCCTAAAGAATTTATGATGAAGTCTAGATAAATTAAAAATAAACTATATAAATTGAAAATATATAAATTGAAAAACTCTTAGAAAAATTGCCACGTCACATTGAACGTCAGCAGTTAATTTACGACAGTAAGATATTATTAAAGTCCCTAACTCCTTTTAATGATAATTGAGCATTTCCATGTCACGTTGACAAGTAAAATTAGTAGACATGCATGGGGCACATAGCTCGTAGGACTGATCTAGATTCCAATATTCCAATATACATACATATCTACGAAAATAATTTGAATGGAATTTTGTGATTAAAATTTGTCGGCTTATATGGGGTTTTTACCTTTAAAACTATGAATACTAATTTATTAATTCGTTGGACAAAGACATGTTACGTACTAGGGATGAAGTCCTGTGACGAATTTCACAAATATACACTTAACAGACACAAAGTATGTCTAGACTTCAAACAAATATTCATGGAATACACAAATATTACATGTGCCTCGGGTAGGATCGAACCCACTACTCGCAACACAACGGTAGTAGCGAGGTGACCACCTTGACCGCTACAGCCAACGGGCAGTAATTATTTATTAGCTACATGGTTAATAATTCACTTTCAAATATTTTATTGAATTTGTTTTTATAAATACATACATACATACATATTTTCACGCCTGTCTCCCATTGGGGTAGGCAGAGACGATAGATTTCCACTTTCTACGATCCTGGCACACTACTTTCGCTTCATCTACGTTCATTAACTCTTGCATTTATTTCTCCTCATGCATGATCGTCGGTTTAGGGTGCTCTTAACCTGACCTTTTTTAAGAACGGCCGCAACTTGGTTGTGTTACGTTCGTCGAGGTCGGCCCCTTCCAACTCTTCCATCCGTACTCATCATGTATACTCGTTTCGTCAATCTCCGTTCATCCATCCTCTCTACTCTCTACATGCCCAAACCACCTTAACTTTCGTTTTTATAAATAGATTTATTAATTTATATTTTTGTTTTTATAATTGATTTATTATTATATATCCTACTTAAAAACGTAAAAGATTATCACATTGTATGGATATTTGTTACCCTTTCACGGAAAAACTACTGTATGGGTTTTAATAAAACTTTACAATAATATAGCTTATACCTCAGAATAACAAATTAAAGAAAATATATAAGGATAAAATATTTATTTGCCATAGACAAGACACATTATAGTTCCATACATATGCTGTATCTGCGCGGACGACATCGCGAGCCAAAGCGATAATGCAAAATACCAAGCGATCTATACACACTTCTATATAAATAAATAAATCATTTATTTGACTCAAAAAGGATGTACAACCAAATGCTTACAAGCACCATAAATGCACGAAGAAACAATATAGCATCATGCAGCATTTGTATGAACTCTGGTACCCAAAGAAAGATTTAACTTGTGTTATGGGTACCAGCATTCTCGCATTCATAAAATTATGATATACACAATAGTTACACTTGTATGACTTGGCAATTTGGTTTAACAGTATTGAGGCGAAGTGAAATTAAAAATAGCACACTATGTATGTGTCTGTGTGAGTGTTGTGAGAGTAAGATGTGTGTGTTGAGGGGGCGTGTATGTGTGGATGTAGTGTATTAAAGAAGTGATAACTTTAAGAGGTTTTCTGTTTTCTATGACAACACTTCTATCAATATGTTCTAAATGTTTAATATGACATGGAGATAGCACCGCGCCATAGGTACATTTCATCAGAACTGGAAATTAAATCTAAAACCACCCACCCTTTCCCCAAACATAGGAATAAAAAGTTCTCGACAAAGAGTTTTTAGGCATGAAGGTTTACGTTCCAAAAACTCATTACACACAATTTTTTTAACAACGTGCGAAGGTAAGTTGTTCCTTGTTTAATAAAATTAAAAACTCAACAGTCTCTGTTAACGGGTTGGTGAAAAACTAGGACACGTACTCTAGAGGCTTGTAATACGGCCCAACGCGGTTCTATATTCAAAGTTTAACACTTACGCCCGTAAACATACGGCCCACTATAATGTTTATGGCTGCTTCGGTTCGCAGGTGCGTTCGTTAGTACTGATATTTACTGGCGACTAAAGTTTTGAGCTCTTAAGCTAGCATAGATGATGTAATGTAGGTTGTTGTTAAAGGGGTTATTAAAGCTTTGATGCGTTTTAAAGATATTGGTACCTACTGGATATTCATCCGGAGTGAATATTATTATATTCGTAAACCGTAATACGATCATCTTTATTTGAAAGAAATTTTTATTTGTGTTCAAAATAGAGTAACATTTTTGAAATTTCTAAATGAATTAATTAATTTATTTGAAAAATTAAAGAACAATGTGTTTTGCCATAAATTATTATTGTTATCTATTCTATTGCTGATATATTTTATATACCTGTAAGTCAGATATACCTAACTGGTAATTAACACTACCAGATAATAAGCAAGTTTTTAACGAACAAAACATTGCCCCGCACGCATAGGAATTTCTTCTGTGTCATGGGTGAGTATATAAATACAAATTATAACAGACACAAACATCGAACCCACAACACGTAGCGTAGAAGCCAAACGTGCCGTCGTCATCGCCGTAATTAATTTTCTGAGCTGCAATAATAACAAAATTCACTCCTTGAAATCCCAACTTCCCAACAGCTGCGGTCACGTGCACAGCACTAGTCCATACAATCATCAACTTTACTCATATCTGTCGTATATTCAGGGATAAGCACCACTTTAGACTTTGTCTAGTGCGGTGAAACACACTAATTTTCACACCCTTTCGCGGTATAAAATGCGTTAAGAGCACCCCTTTTGCGGTTTTGATGCACGCTATGGCCGGAGTAAGAGATTATGTTGATTTCTATGTGGGTAAAAATGGAATTTCGATGTTGGGCTCCCCATTATATGTAAGTGCGAGTGACCCACGTACCCAATATTAATATAATTATGAGTACATTTAGGTATAGGTTAATATATGTTATATATAATATATATTTAGGTATAGGTTGCGCCGCTTCTTCCCAGCGAAAACACTAGGAAGCGGTGAAGGACGGGCGTTTTGGGGGCTGTCTATAATGTAAAAATTACGTTCAAAAAGTACTACCTAGTAGTCTATATTGAATAAACGATTTTGACTTTGACTTATATTATTTTCAAGCATAGCATACTATCACGTTTGTATCCCGTGAAGGGTAAGGATGACTTTTTACCGAGGGAGAGCCATGCTTCGGCACTAATGGGCCGGCTCTACCGGAGTGATACCACAGCCTCACAGAAACAGGCGTGAAACAACGCTTACGTTGTGCTTCGCCGAGTGAGGCCCAAACCCTTTTAAGAGACCGCCAACACACTGGCGTCTCCTCTGGTGTTGCGGGTGTCCATGGGCGGTTGTAATCGCTTACCATCGAGCGATCTGTCTGCTCGTTTGCCCCACTATGCCATAAAAAAGATATTGTATCTAAGGGTACATATTAGTAAGGTAAACGTCTTTGATAGTATCTTTTGTGATTTTTTTTGCATTTTTCATGCTAAGATTATAAAGTTATTTTAGTGAAGGAAAAATTTGACTCGCAGGCAGGATTCGAACCTGCGTCTTCTGGTTTGATACACCAGACGCTATGACCACTAAGCCACCGCGAGTCCTACCTGCCATGTCGAAATTTTGTGTCTTTGATAGTGTTTTAAGATTTTTTATGGGAGTGTGAGACAATTAACGCAAAATACTGCTAGACCTAGGAATCAAAACCGGAACATGAGCGATTGCTTAGCTTAAGATCCAGAACTGGGATTTATAATTTATACATTAAAAATTATAGAGAAAATCTGTCATTATACAAGAAAATTAAGTGCAAAATCAAATGAAAAACGCATCCCAAAATCCACCATATTTTCGGAAAATTAGACAAGCAGCCATGTGCAAAAATGTTAAGCGAAATATTGAAATTATCTTATAACTTTGCTGATTATTACCTATTGTAAATTCCATGACTTGGAAAACTCGTTTATATAGATTTATTGAAGTGATAATTTTTCAACAACTATTGAAGAAGTTAGTGTTCAGTGGTTTGGAAATCATCTGACATTACATTGTTGGAACATTTTACGAGGTCAAATGTACAAGTTGTAACATTCGAGGATAAAATACAATGTAACTTAAGGCGTTTGTGAGTTCACTGAGCTGTAACATTAATTTCCTTTGCATATAGTCTGATCTGCCTTATTAGCCAAGTGGTCCTGAGTACGACTGCTACGCTGGAGGTCCTGGGATCAATTCCCAGGTCGAGCAGTGTTATTGGCTTTTTCTATGAAATTCCCAGTAGCAGCTCGGAGTTAGGAATTTGTGCCCGGTTAATGGCAATAGGCTCGCCCCCTATTACATGGGACCTAAACATACCGGCGAACTGTGGGTGTACATTAGTACACCTCTGCCTAACCCTTCGGGGAATTACAGGCGTGATCGTATGTTAATGTATAATCTGATCTCGGGTGCTGGTCTAGTTACTCAAGATTTTCAATTATAAAACCTCATCATTTTCCGAGCTGGGTTCGGCTTCCAGTCTAACCAGATACGGCTGAATATCAGCACTTTACACGAAGCGACTGCCATCAGACAATATCGATATTCGGAGGATAGACTGATTGTTAGGCTTTTTTGGGCTTCTGCCACTACCACTAACAATTGTCAAAGATATTCGTATTACAAACGAGACTAACGGCTTTACGCACTCTCTAAGACACGAAGGGGTCTAGATGTGCTAAGAATGTTCATACGTCCACACACTAGCCGCGGCGAGCGCAGCTTACCCTTGTAGATTAGTTGATCAGCATAATTATTATTTAGCCACGAGTCCTCTATTGATAAAACCTAAAATGTTAAATTTTAACGAGACCATAGTTCCAAAAGTTGGTCTTACGTAGAAAATACGGCAATATACTGCAAAGACCTTAAAAAAATATCACAATATTGTCCTTAGAACAATTTACTTTTTTAGTTCCTTTTGTATTTCGAAAAGTCAGTAATTCGTGCCTTGGATTTTTATTTTTCATAATAAGTATCATAAATGCAATAATATAATTACAAATTTCCTATCCTAAAATACGCAAAAGAAACTGTCTTGTTACACGTATTGCCTTTTACAAAGACAATCTATCATCCTTTACCAACGAATATTTAAAAGATAAACCATTAAGCTTTGATACATATAAGAAAAAATATATTCTTTTCATCGCCAAACTATGTACAACAAGAAATCGTTTTTCCGACTAAAATTTTGCAAAAGCCGTCGGAAGGTTAACGTCTAGCTAGATACCCGTAGAAATTTACTGCCTGATAAAACATGGCCAGAGTGTATAGAGCCCTCACAACAAATCGCCTTGCCCGCATCTCAGTGAAGCGCTTGATAACAGTGAGGTTACAGAGGTCAACTTAAAATGGTCGTTGTATAAAACTTGTCTGCCAAATGGATTACCCCGATTAAGTATGAGCGACCTCTGACCCGTATAGGTTGACGCATGATTAGGTCCAATCCTCAGTTTTGCAGGGTACCCAAAAGATTTAGTGCACTGCACTTTTATTTCTGTTTATATTTTGCATACGCCGCTCGTTTTGCTTCGGAATATATTTTGCAGAATGGGATTGTGGATTTATGTTTATTAGACTAGCTCTCAAATGCAATTTGTTGCAACTAAACTACGTGAATTTGCTTTTCCAAGAGGATTAAAAATGTTTTGTTTTGTGAATGTTGGTGCTGGCGTTGCAATTCAAAGACAATATGAACTTTGTTTCGGAAATATATTTTCTAGTATGACAACAATAATTGTCTGACCAAATATTTAACAAACTAACTAGACATTTGAGTGGCCAGGTTAAATTGAAAGGATTTTCAAAAAAATCAAGATTAACATTATGATATTCTTGATTTACGAGTAGTACCTATATCTGTGGCAGACACCCACAAAAAAAATCTTATCATTCACCATTGGCATAACAAAAAATGCAATTGCGTATAAATAAATATTGTCTTTAGATAGATCGAAATATGAACCAAACGGTTCCTTTTTTACATTCTAACAGCCATAAAAAATGGAAGTCGTACGCCAGTTCGACACGTTTTCCTCACCCAACTGTACGTTACAAACTTCAAAAGAAATATCGATGTGCGAAGCCAACTCATTAATTTGGGTTAAATAAAAAAATGGGCGCCGGGAGGCATGTGCCGCGTCAAACGAGAGGGCATACATTTTTCAAAAAGGGGGCCGTTTGGAACACAGGCTCTGTTTTTTGCATATCTGAATGTGTCCAATTACCGAAACGGCTCGTTGCGGTTATGATGTAAAGTGGGAGCGAAAGAACGAAAGTTAAAAATAATTGATACATCATCTGACCCTGGACTCGAGAAGACATTTATTTATATGTTAAGGTTAAAAAAAACTTTAAAAGTCTCTGCCATTCACCTAACTGTTATGTAGTCCTTTTTCCTTTTAATTGTATAAGTACTCATATTGGAAGTAATTATTGCCATGATAATAAAATAATCTGAAAAAATGAAGCGTCGGTAGCCTAATGGCTAGGGCGTTGGACTTGCGATCATGTGGTTTCCGGTTCGATACCCACCCATTGCACTACCAACGTGAACCCACTCGTAACACAAGCATTTAGCTTAGCACGAGGGGTTAACAAGAATACTAGTAATGTGCGACCCACATTGCTAGTAAGTTTAAAAAAAATGAAAAACCAGGTAGTCAACTGGTTAAAAAATGAGACAGCGCAAAGGGAACGTTACGTACTTTTTTTATTGTAGACTTTATATATCAAGCAAAACTAGTTTAGCCTGATGTATGGAGAATACGTTGGTAGAGGTGGTGCTTTCATTCCAAAGCAATTATTTTTTCCTGATTCTATAGTAGACTTACATTACGTAGTCGGAAAAATCGCTACACAATGGGTATAAGTTTACATCGCACTGTAGGCTTTGAGTAATGCTGGCTGAGGCTGAGTGAAATTAACAGAAATTCACTCTACTGCTATTGAAAATTTTCTAAAAGAAATATTTCAACCTAGGTCATTAAGTTTATTGGCCAATATAAGAATAAAATAATATTTCATTTCACCTCTGCAATAACGCAAAACTTTGTAGATAAATTAATGTTTTTTTAAAGATAAAATTCATCATATTTGAATAAACAAAGGACAATGTCTCTTCTTGAAATTAAATTAAGGTCGCATCTGGATCTAATTGTCCAGTCACCTTGGCTATAAAATGCTACATAAAGAATATTTAATGTAAAAGCTCCTTGAATTATACTTTCAAAAGGAATCTTTTAAAGTTTTGAAATATTTTTCTTTTTTTACTTAAAAGTAAAACTTGAATATTTTCTACCTACATCAATCTTTTTTTTTCTTGAAACTTTTCTACAGATCAATCAAGCGTAGTCTAAAGCTAAACATGTTTAGTAAATCTTAACTTGAATAAATTAATTTGCAAGGCTTTTAATATTTCAAGCGTTAAGATGGCTTAAAATATATTTTAGGGATTTTGATTCGGTCATTAAAAAAAATAAGTATAAGTTCAGGTAGAAATGTTTTTATTTCAAATAAGTGTTTATGAAACGTTATGAGTCCAGATGCACGGTTTCAAAGGATTCCTATAGAGAAGAATCTGGCAAGAAACTCCATGGACGGACTCTTTTAAAATAAATGGAATTACAATATGTACAATACTATAAATATATTTTTTTAATTTATTTTACAACATCGTTTGACGACTTCAGAGAGTAATGTCTAAACTTAATACTCATGTTGTAATAATTATGCCTGTTCAATCTATAACATAAAGCTTTAAATCAAAATCCTTATCACACTAGGACTTTCTCCTATATCGTGGGAGCTTTTATAAACACAAATTCTCACGTACACAAACGCATGCTCTGTGTGGGGATCGAACACCCAACACGTGGCGCAGAAGCCGATCGCTCAGCCGCTACGCCAAACGTGTTGTCACCAAAATACTTGTAAGTTTCAGGATTGATATAAAGATTTTTCTGTTACCTTCAACAAATCATCAGATACTGATTTCTGACACCTACGCGAATATTAGACATTGAAATGAAACAACTTTTTACAGATTTTATCGCGGTATATTGATATTATTTAGTTCCCGACGTTTCGGATCCTTTACAGCATCCATGGTCACGGGCAGACTGAGGTGTTGGACGTCTTGATGTTAAATTACTAACTTACATTTTTGTTAATTATAGCGATCCGATTCACGCAGGAAGAGCTCACCGTATCCTTTGGTCTTGCAGTTTTGGGGTTGGATTTTGAACACCTCAGTCTGCCCGTGACAATGGATGGATGAATGGATCCGAAACGTCGGGAACTAAATAAAATCAATATACTGCGATAAAATCCGTAAAAAGTAGTTTCATTTCAAAATCATCAGATACTAAATTCGTTTCAACCAATTCCTAACGGTACGCTTTGATTAGGAGTTCATCGACACACGCCATTTATTTTCCCCCGGCTTGTAATTTGTTGGCATACGTCATCAGGGAGCACTAAAGCCAAAATGTTCACAGTTTAAACGCACCATTAGATAAATATTTACACATTACTTACTATTATAAAATTGTTAAAAAGCTGTGTCTGTACACTGAAGATATCTATACTAATATATAAAGCTGAAGAGTTTGTTTGTTTGTTTGCTTGAACGCGCTAATCTCAGGAACTACTGGTCCGATTTGAAAAATTCTTTCAGTGTTAGATAGCCCATTTATTGAGGAAGGCTATAGGCTATATATCATAACGCTACGCGGAGGAAGTCGCGGGCAGAAGCTAGTTTAAAAATAAACAAGTGGGTTAAGGTATATAAACGTCTCCGAATCCCATTTTTTTTTTTAAATATTGTCTGTTTGTTACGGGTTGCGCAAAAACTACTTAGTAGGTAGATTTTATTTATGTTATCACGGTTAGAAAGTATATGCTGCAACTTAAAAACTGGTGAACTTCTTATCTCAATAAATTGAACAAATCCTGAGATACAGCTTGACTTCTCTGATGTACACAGACTCATGCAAAAAAGAGATCATCACTGTTGGATTTTGCGCGTCTATTTGTACCAAATTCTTCTGATCTCAATACTATAGAAAATTGGCACTGTAAAACTCTGTTCGTAGACTTATTACTTAAAAATCATGATTTCCTCAATACATATAATATAAACAATTAGGTTAATAAAATTATTAACAAGAAAACGGATGATATTTTAAAATATCTGGATAATGGATAAATTATGTAACATTCTTATACATACCATCATACCATCACGCCTGTATTCCCCGAAGGGTTAGGCAGAGGCGTACCAATGTACACCCACAGCTCGCCGGTATGTTTAGGTCCCATGTAATAGGGGGCGAGCCTATTGCCATTTACCGGGCACAAATTCCAAACTCCGAGCTGCTACTGGGAATTTCATAGAAAAACCCAACAACACTTTGCTCGACCTGGGAATCGAACCCAGGACCTCTAGCGTAGCAGTCGCGCTCAGGACCACTTAGCTAATGAGGCAGTTATCGTGTTCGTATTAATGTGTTCGTAGACTTATTACTTAAAAATCATGATTTCCTCAATACATATAAACGATTAGGTTAATAAAATTATTAACAAGAAAACGGATGATGTTTTAAAATATCTAATGGATAAATTATGTAACATTCTTATAAAAAATCTTAAATAAAAATTATACCCATCACGTGACATTTATGCGAGCAAAGCAACTGGTCCCCCTATACTATATTTTCTTCATAACGCTTTTCAAATAGATTACCTACTTTGTGTAGTCTGCGAAACCACAGGTTCAATAAACCGGACAAAGGGCCGAGAAAATTACCTTGTCAATCCCTTGACGCCGAGAAAATGTAGCCTTAGAAATCATTTACAATGTTGGGAGGACCTCTTACTGGCTCTTACAAGGTTATTAATACAAAAGACATGATTCACTAATCTGTAATTTCAATATTTCATCTTTAACCATTCCTTGTTGGGTTTAGAGCTGAATTTTCCATCGTCAGATAACTTTATCAGGGGAATAAATTAGAACTTTTGAGAATTTCTCTCAAATGTCAATCTGTCAAACGTCAATTTTATTCCTCAGATAAAAGATATATAACTAATGAAAATTCGGTCCTACTAGAATTTAATTACAATGATGACGTCATGATTAAATCAAAAACAAGACAGTAGTCCGATTTATCTTCTTCTTCTTCTCTACTATTATAAAATTGTAAAAAAGCTGTGTCTGTACATTGAAGATATTTAAAAAAAAAACACGTGGATTATGCTAAATAAACGTCTCCGAATCCGAAAATGTATTTTTTTATCCTTGCCTGTTTGTCTGTTTGTTACGGGTTGGAACAAAAACTACTGAATAGATTTTAATTTTATTATCACTGTTAGAAAGTATATGCTCCAACTTAAAAACTGGTGAACTTCTTATGCCAATTAATTAAATGAATCCTCAGATACAGCTTGACCTCCCTGATGTATAGAGGTTTGTATGGGACAAAGAAGAGGTCATCAATGTTGGTTTTCCATTTTTACTCCTGATATAGCTTCACGTGAGCGAAGCCGCGGGCAGAAGCTAGTGCAGAATAAATTTGTAACGTAATTTCGAACATAGCTCAAACTGTGGACATTACTCGTACTCAAAGCTAAAGTGAATCCACATAAGAGTTAGGTAAAGTATCAAACTCTAAGTCAATTTGCTCAACAAACACCATTTGTCTTCACGGAACAGCACCGGGCTAATGCAATGTTACCGGACTGCCGGACTTGGAACTAGGATGCTTTCGTGAAATTAGATTTCTAGTTATTTATTTTCGTAAGGATTTTGGTGGTTGCGTCATCTTGATATATTTGTTTTATAAGATAGATTGTTCTATTGATATTTGCTTTTTATTAAAACCTGTGATTAAAGGTAAGTGTCGACTTTTCTTATCTTTATTTTGAACTAGCTTATGCCCGCGGCTTCGCCCCCGTGAAATTCGATCATCACATCCCACGGGAATGGGATAAAAAGTCCTAGGATCTAGGATCCTATGTCCGTCTCCTGGTTTTAAGCTACCTCTCCACCAATTTTCAGCCAAATCGGTTCAGCCGTTCTTAAGTTATAAACAGTGTAACTAACACGACTTTCTTGTATATATATAGATATAGCGATTGAAAAAAATGTATGCTGGGAATGAAATATAAATTTCTATAAACAAGATATAAAGAAATATACATACATAATATATTTAACAAAAATTATCACAGCGCTATAAGAAATGGATACAGTTCTGATTTTTATAAATAGTTCACTGGAAAATGTATATTTATACCATACCAACCATATATAAAGTCTTTTTATTGTTTAAGAGTTGACGTTTCTCGAAAAGAAATTAGTTTTTAGGTCTTATGCAATGATAGGTGGCAAGAACTAATTTGAAAGTTGGAACTATAATATTACTATAACGCGTTTTCTATCGTCATCATCCAAATTTTATATGGAAAATTAATATAAAAATAAATTTTAAGACCATCATGATATTGAATAAAAGTATTTTATCCAATTCCCCAAATGTGTTCAGGTCTGATTGAACTACTTAAATGTTTGCCAATAGTCTGGCTGCATTCGTCTGCAGAATTTGGCTTACCACTAAAAGCTTAGTTAAAATTTGGTTTGAATTCAGCGATAGCAGAATTCGTGTTTTCAAGAGTAGACAAAGATTAAGTAGGATGTATTGAAATGATTGGATTAGATGTTAGTGCTTAGTTAGTATGGTGACATTTAATTAATTGAATAGTATGTTATATTTGATATATTAAAGTGCGCAAGAACTTATTGATTTTAATGGTATATCTGCATTCTTAAAAGTAATTTATTTTTTTTACTTTTATGGATTGTAATGTACAACTGTAAATTGCAAATTAATAGTCAAGAACTACTTAGAATTTTTTATCTTATTTTTGTTTGGGGTAATATGACGCCCCTTATGTCTCGTTTGGCATGGGTTCCAAGTATTTCTACCATCGTTAGGTTAAATTTTATTCCTAGCAACACACATAAACACCTTTAGTGTTCCCCGGGGTGTTTATGCAGTAACGAGTTTGACGTCATACACTTGTTCCTGAAAACTTCTCTGGTTACGCGAGAGCTAACAGGGTTTGACCTAATTTCAGTGTAACTACGTTTACATTTTCTACACCTCACTAGTGCATAACTGCCCGTCTTAATGTTGCTATATCACAAATAGAAACTAAAACTATATAAAACTACCTACAGTTTTAATTACGAGAACGAAATCAAAAGTACTTTGTCATACAAATAACTTGTTTACTTTTTTCCGTTTTAATTATTAAAAACAAATTATTACATGTTTTTCATTATCCAATATGTGTATCTGTAGTACTATTATTAAGGAATAATTTCTACGTTATATAATGCAGAAGAATATCCTTATAAAGACCAGACGTACAATATCGGATAGCATAATATAAAAGTAACTATATTTTTTCCAAGCATTAATATTTGATGGTGAGTCAGCCTAAGCCTCTGGATAACTGCCAAAAACCACTCTATTAAAATGTGATAAAGCTGAAAATTGCTTGAAAAGATTCCGAAAATCTGCTGTATATTTCATCGAGTGCCATATAATCGGACGGCAGGAAGGTAATATTACTTATCGGGGCATGTTTACTACCATTCACCTGTGCAGTTATGTAAGGATGGGTGGATTCACGTTATCGATAGTCCTATACATCTTGTCTTCAAGATCAATTTCTATTTCACGAGGAAATGCTAGAGATGCTAGTACTAAATCTGTTAGTGTCAGCGGTAGCGATTCTAAATGGGTTAGTGTCAGCTTCAGTGGACATAGAACGACATCGCTTGGTTCAGAATATGTTCCCCGTTCGATAAATAAAAGAATCCTTGGATCATTACCAGTTACTATAGTTATACTGATATCGTTATTAAAATAACCAATCATTTTATAATAGCAAAAACCTTTGCATCCGTAAAAATAATTGTATTTCGTAAATTAAACGTTTAAATACTTGTAAAATTGTACTAACAGGACATTAATTATTTTATAAATGATTTATATTAAAAACGAAACGAAAACTAAATAAATAATTTCCAAAATGGAAAGTGGAAAGTGGAGTATTTTATACAAAATGAAACAAAAAAAAATGTGCGTATACTCGTAGTAGATATAATATCCGCTAAAATAAGGATCTTATCGACAGTAGTACAACACTAAGCAATCATCTAGCGGATGCGTCCCTAACATGATTAGATATGTAACGCCCCCGCTCCTTTGCGTGCGAACATCGTTGAATTTATACATATTAGTCACTGTTGATTAGCCCTTCATCGAACCTATGCGTTGATTAACATGTTCCAAGAAATTAAGTAAAAGGATCCAACAGATGGGTTTTATCAAATTTAAATATTTATTCATATATGTTGATGATTTTGTGACATTTATGACTTTTAAGTGTAATGTAGATGTCTAAACTTAAGAAAAATCAACTTTAAGCGATAAAATTGGTGCTTAAAAAAAAATACGCGGTTAAATATAAAATCATACATACATACAAAGGAATCAAATACCTCATCCTACTTTACAGTCGTTTAAAAAAAATTTCAGTCAAGCCATTCCCAGTCTTTAAAAGACATTTTTTATAAAAACAACGAACCACATTTAGAGTCTGTTAAAAAATCCACGGAACTAAATATTATATTGTACTTCTTTATTTTACAAGAATACCTTTCCAGTACAATAATGGTCCATGCGATCATAATTGTTTATTACAAGCCCATAATCGATACCCCAAATTAGATAGCTTTTAAGAAAAAAGTTCCGCCTAAAATCCCCTCGTCCCAGAGGGGGCTTGAGCAAGCAATCCATTAGGTAGCTCCTTATCAAGTCATAAATTTCCCCAGCTATCAATGTTGGATGTCAGTCTAGGAATATATTGATACGATCGACACAGATACGGGATTTTGGCTAATAATAAATTACAGTGTGGAATGGTTACTGCGGGTTTATTCATCAAATATAGGATTTATTTGGTTTCATGTGAATAACAAATAATTTACACCAGCATTTATAATCGGATTAGTACCAACTGCTCATTATTGGAACTGGTATTAATAATCCTTTCTCCGTGTTTATATTGTAATCATCTCTTCTTTTTCATTTAGATGATTAACGATTTCACATTATCCTTATTATATTTGCTTTACTTCTTCTATCAAGGTCTTGGAGTAATACAATTCTGTGGATTTCAATTTACACAATCTCCTCCGCCATGAGGATTGTTCGGTTAAAAACAAGGCTTTATTCATTGACCACAGAACTATTCTTATGGTAACTAGGGCTAAAAATATTTCCCAAAGATTTTTCCCGTTAACGCCTGTTTACCAATTGTGATAAACACCAACAACCGGCTACCCAAAATATCCTCTGTGGGCTGTAAAAATATTTGATAGCCTAAGCCTAGCCTATGCCCGCGGCTTCGCTCACTTGAAGCTCAAAAACCAACAGTGATGATCTCTACTTTGTATGGGTCTCTATACATTAGAGAGCAACCTGTATCTCAGGTTCCGTTTAATTATTTGAGATAAGAAGTATACCAGTTTTTAATTTGGAGCATATACTTTCTAACAATGAAAACAAAATTAAAATCTATTCAGTATTCTATCTATTCACATTTTTGGGTTCGGAGACTTTTATATACCCTAACCCACTTGTTTTTTTTTAAACAGCTTTTTTACAATTTTATAATAGTAGAAATATCTTCAATGTACAGACACAGCTTTTTTACAATTTTATAATAGTAGAGAAGAAGAAGATGTGAGGCAATTGGTTGCAGAATTTGATTTGAGGATACGAGGTGACGGAAACGTGAGATAGGATTTAAATCTTAATCCAAATTAAGAGATATCAAATAGCATATACTCACATGTTAAATGAACTTCCAGAATATGGTATAGAACAGAATATTCCATTGCATCAGATCAGAGGGCAACTTTGAACAAGCGTCGGCTATACGTATTCATGAAGGAAACGACCTCTGACATTAATTCACTAATTAACATTTTGACTTCCAACACAATGGGATACGGGATTTCCTACAAACTTCCCGAAATCCTTGACGATATTGTTATTAGAAACACAGTTTCTAATATTAATTTCGCTGTTACGTAATTAAGAATGGCTATGTAATATTTTCTCGTTTATTGGGTTAGGGGTGCGCCTTATTGGGATCAATTTAAGGGTTATTTGAAAATGATCTTACGGAATTTGTTGGATAATTTTATTGGTATTTTTGTGGAAGAAGACTTGCGAGTAATTTTAAGTTTATTGGTTTTTGGTATAAATTTGAAGCCCACACAATGTTTAAAAAATCCTTTTATAATTTATATTAATTAGAATCTAAGATAAAGAATGTAAGAACGTTCGATTTTCAACAGCGTTACAGTGGCATGTGAGGCGTAGGAGTGAAGAACATGTTACCAGAAAGGTTTTAAACATGAATGTGGATGAATATAAGGGCAGGGGAAGACCAAAGAAAAGATGGATGGACTGTGTGAAAGATTATATAAGTAGTTAATTGAAGGATTTCCATATTTAAAAAAAATACAAAAATATAGTACAATGAGAGATAAAATGGCCGCAAAACAGTGAATGATGAGATGCCGGCTGATAGAGATTATATGGGAGAAAAAGACATACTACGCCGACCCCAAGTGACTTGGGATAAGGGCAGAAGTATGATGAATACAACGTTACAGGAAGTTAGTCATGGTGCAAATATTTGAACACGATGGCGATGGCGATGGCGATGATATATAATATATTATATCATAGTACATAATCAGTTACATCTTCCTCTTGAGTTAGAGAGGTCGAGTTTAATTTGTTACTTTGATGTAGGCTTGCGGAAATGTTTCCTATTAATTATACCAATGGTAGGTTCTTCGCTGTAGAAGTACCTCCGCATTATGATAATACTCTATCGCCAAGTATAAGTATGCACGCATACTTATACTTGGCGATAGAGTATTATCATAATTATGAATCCGGTATCTAGTTTAAACATTACCAGAAAAATCTGACTTAATAACTGAGGTTACACTAGAACGTGTCAATTATTTTAAGGTTGTGAGAAAGAGATGACGCTATTTAATGTATAGAGCGGCATCCCTCTCTTTCTATTGCAATAACAGCTAATTTCATATAAAAAACTTATAACACTTGACCTAGGATTCCAATCCATAGTAAGGATCAGTAGCCACATTCATAACCACTACATCATTGAGCTTATTCCTTGCCATTGGTTTATATAGCATTGTAGGTATTACTTACGTATGTAATCCCTAATTACTCTCGACTAATTAAACGGCAATCAGCTTAACCACAAATAGGACGTAGTAACATAAGATTGGTATGCGCACTAAGCTTATCTAGACTATCCTCAGAATTATCATAATACCCAATTACATCTTAGTCTGGTATAAGAGCTACGCGTATTCGATGTTATCGTGGTGAATATTATAGCAAGTTTGATTTTAAATGCGTACGAATCTGACATAAATGTAAATTCCTTTACTTACATAGACAGACCTACCCTGAAGCGGTAAGTGACAAGAGAATTTTGCATTCTATAAAAAAAACTAAACGTTCCATTACGCCGTATTTCCCGAAGGGTAAGGTAGAGATATACTAAAGTACATCCACAGTTTGTTGATATCTTATCAGTGGGCGAGACTTAGTGATTGTCGCCGAGACTCAAAAAAAAACCAATAATACTTTGTTTGAATTTGGAATCGAACTCAGGACATTTACGTTAGTTAGCACCTTGCCGAACTCGTAGCAATCGCGCTTAGTACCACTATGGTAATGAAGCTGTCACTAAAAAAAGTTAAAAATATATTATTTGATGTTTAAATAGAACTTCACAAGTGATGTTACTTTTGACTGATTGTCTAACGCATCCAGAGTAGGCAGGTTGTACCTACTAAAAACAGCACTTGCCTTTCCTAGACCTACAGCCTGGTATATTGACCGTGAGATGCGTGTGTCCTTCGCCACGACCATGACGGTCTGTCGCCTGGTACAGCTTTTTGCCTAGGGTGCACTCTGTGCTACCAACATCCTAATTGGTCACCTATTCACGGAATGTCTGGTAAATGTAGATGTCATAAATATTTCGATCTATTCTCCATCTATTTTTCACGACAGCTTTCAGCCACTCGCTTAGTAGTTCAAGTTCAAGTTCAAATGTTTTTATTTCAAATAAGCTTTTACAAGCATTTATGAAACCTTATGAGTCTAGTTGCACGGTTCCAAAAGTTTGATCCTATGGAGAAGAATCCGGCAAGAAACTCCATGGACACTCTTTTAAAATAAATAAAGTTACAATCTTCACGCAAGTATTACGCAATATTGCAATAGCAGTTTGTGTGAGCATTGAAGGTTAATATCTAAGTGGGAAGAAGTCGATATAAAAAGTAAATAATAAACTATAAACAGTGTAGATAT
Source organism: Acronicta leporina (assembly GCA_947256265.1). NCBI lineage: Eukaryota > Metazoa > Arthropoda > Insecta > Lepidoptera > Noctuidae > Acronicta > Acronicta leporina. Next base: position 3,649,570 of record OX366523.1, read on the forward strand.
TTACACGATTAAAAATATTATTTAATTAAATGATATGTGTTGTATTGTCTATGAAATTCCCAGTAGCTTGGAGTTTGTACACGGTTAATAACAATAGGCTCGCCCCCTATTACATGGGACCTATACCGGCGAACTGTATACATTATTACGTATTACTACTCTGCCTATATAACTCTTCTTTTTTTACTCTGTGTATTTTTTTTATAAATAATTACGCTTTATTTCTAAAATACTTAAAAGTCTCTCGAATATTTCTAAGTATATATAAATATATATTCTGTCTCGTATACTCATATACATATTTCACAAATAGGGTACAGTGCTACCTGCTCACCGCATACATATTGGATAAATAAATAGTTGTAATAACACTTTCCAGTGAAGAAATTCCATTAGCAACCTTATTTTAAAAGACACAGCATACAAAATGAAGCCATCTGACAAACTGTTACTATTAACTGTTGAAACGTTGACTAACATGGTTCCATAAACCCTTACGATGTTTGATTAGCTCAATACTCTATGTTTGTGTTTGTTCTGTCCACATAGAGTAAGGGAGATAGCAAATATTAGTTGTAAACACTACCTTTAATAATTATAGTACAATTTCGACTCTGTGTCGATGATATGAAGGTTCATATTCAAATGTTTGAATGCAACAATCAGAAGCTAGGTGTAACTGTTGATTTTTAGCAAAAATAATACTTATTTATTTTGAATGTTTGAATACAGACCGTAAATTAATGTCAAACATTGCTTAAATTAGAGCTAATTTAACATTTGCCTAAAAAATTCATTTTTTACCCAATAGCAATAGGGTTTAGTATCCTTTGAAACGAATTGCCAATCTCAAGGACAGGACAGACCATAAAGCTATCTCCCGAATGTCAGATCAGCACTGCGACAGTCTTTTAATTTTGTTATATTTTTGTCTGTTAATGTACAAATGTAGCGAATTGGTACAACAATGACGTTCGCATCAATTGATCACTGCTGCGTTGTTTAGAGTTGAGATTTGTTTATTGATTGCTTCAATGCATTTCTTTCTAGTCCAACTCGATTGAAAGCACAAGGAAGATCTAAGAACACTCAATATGTAGTACACTCTGAATATAGATTTTGGTTGCTTTTGTTGACTTTTACTACGATCCTGCCAGCGCCCAAGGAGTTAAATTCCAAACATATTACAAATTTATTTAGTACCAAAGTAAACATCTTCAAAATACGTCTATCTTCAACTTCTAACTGCATTAAGTTTTCAGCATATCCCCAGCATAACCTAATTAATTAGTTCACCTAACAAGTCTGCCAACTAGTCTAGAGACTAATCCTGTAAGACACTCCGTCGAGACTCAAACGCTGATATCTCGTGGGGACCAATCAAACGTCCGGAACGGAGTTTGTTAATGTTACTGAACTGCAAACTCCTGCATCTGCGATGTTCTGATTACCTGGTAACTACGTTTACGTTGGGTTTCCCTTTCTATGTGTGATGGTTTTATTTGATTTCAGTGTCTTCTTACATTTTGTTATAATTTTATTTTTGTCTTGGTTATTGGTCCAGTTGGTACTGCGTGATTGATCAAAATGCAGTTTCTATAAGATACTGCTCGCTCCACTGGTTGGCGACCACCCTTCTATCGGAGTAATAAATAAAACACCTTGGCGTGTCTTTCAAATTATGCGTGTGAGAGCCAGTTCTCACTCTCGGCCACTGCGGCTCTGGTGGTGTGTAGTCTGCGTATAGCTTCACCTGAAATTTTCATCATTGTATTTTCACCTCACACGCAATGTAAAATATTTTTCGGCTTTTTGTTTAATTTATTTTCTTTTTCTGTTATCTTGTGAGGGTACATAAAAAAAAGTTACTTATTATTTTCTTTTTTTAGTCCGTAGGGGCTCTTAAGGCTTAGCAACGCATCAGTAACCCCTTTGGTGTTGCAGGTATGGGCGATGATGACTACCACCATCAGATACATCGTCTACTCGTTACTGACATAACCAATAAAAGAAGATTCCCGGTTAGATGCCCAGATGATTTATTTTTCCATTACAAAAGTTCTGAGCAACTTGGATTATTGATCTGAGCCGGGTTAGTTGCATTACTCAGTATAGGGCTTAAAACATACTAACGTACTGTGGGTAAACAGCAGTATATCTCTGTCTAATCTTTCGATATATTTTGAAACCTGTTAACCTTCCAAGCCAATAAATAAATTATCCCGTCTTCCAAGAAACGGGTCGACATCAATTATCCGTATAAATCTGGGTCTCATGTTTACATTCACGTCGCTCTCGATAACCAGGGCCGGTGGAACAACAAACAATCGTCGGCTAACGAACCCCAATTAGCCTCTGGCCGAGCCTTGTGGTTCCGCATATGAAGTTATAAACTTGGCGTTTGTTTTACTAGGTATATAACTGTCTCTTAGAAGGGCGTGTGGCTAAGAAATAACTAACCAATCGGTTAAGTGTAGGTCTGTCCATTCTTAAAGCATCGAGTTCCTGTGCTTGGGAGAGAACCTAAAGCCGTAGATGTGCTCGTCGCCGTTGTAGTATAAACTCTTCACGACCCTAAGATTGCCTGCTTATCGGTCTTTACAGAATATACTTCCGAGAATAAGCACAAGGAGGCTCCATGGCTCCAAGGCTTCATGAGCTCATCTACCATCTACCATCGGTTCTACCACCGGTATTCGAAACGCACCGCAGGATATCATCCCTATCTAAACGATTTAAAAATATCCTAAAATATTTTTTGAGACAAAATAATATGGTCTATGTCTTTCACCAAGGTCTAGTCTATATACCAAAATTTATCTAAATTGTTTCAACAGTTTAAGCATGAAAACGTAACCAACAAATAGATAGACTAAAGTTACATTCACATTTGAGATAATAGTATGAATATGGATTAATTCAACATTAATTAATTTATACGTTTGTATAAATTAATTAATGTTGAATTATTCCATTTATTTGGGAATGTAAAAGACCAAAAGTGTTTACTTTGGCCTCTTACATTCCCAAATAAATTCAATATTCTCAGAGATGTGTAATCAAATATTAGAATTACTCGCCACAATCCTTAACAAATATAGCTACGCATGCATTTCATCAAAAAGCATTAGAGGTGCCCGTCTGCGCCCTCCATCTGACTTTCTTTTTATCAATAGTTTGATTTTAGCACTATTTCTTCTGCGAATCCCTGGAATTCGGCAGTTTACTTGAAAGTTAGTGAAATTTTATCTGTAATTTTAGAAAAAAATATTCTCAATTTTTTTTATTTTAAACAGATTAAATTCAAATTTATTCGAGACGTTAAAAATATTGGAGTATTGTTATGATTGTGATTCGTGTTGGGAAACCTTTTAAGCCATTCATCATTGTTATTCCAAATGTTGTAATGAATATTTACAATGCTTTTAAATCTACAATCGATCAAATAACGAACGAAGTACCTAATATTTTATTACAAATATTTATTTCCAGTAATTTTGTATTCAATCCATTATTTGGGTAGGTACCATCAATATCTATTAATCTTCAACATCATACAATATATTCAATATTGAATGATCCAATAAACAAAAGCTTCACTAAGCTTGGGTTTAGAAAGCATTGTCAAATCCATTAAACATTAAATATTTATTCTGTAATGTTTTGGCTTCTGTTATTAATGTACATAAATTGGCCTATTACAAATTTTATTATATGTATCGATTTGTGTTGAGAAATAAACAAATTATATTTTTATAATTACCGCTTTACATCATACATCACGTGTAAATGTAATCTATATAATATATTAGGTCTTTACCTATGAAATTGCAGTTTTGTATGAAAAAATTTAAACGATTTTTTTTCATGTATTTTTTATTTGTATTAATCGAAGTAATCACCCATGCAATCAATGCATCTTTGCAAACTTTTTTCTTAAAGAAATCAGCTGGAGGCAACAAATTCTTCAAAGGCATTTTGTACTGCCTCTCGGGTATTGAATTTTTTTCCCGCCAAGAAGTTATCCAAATTCTGGGAAAAGTCTAGTCTGTAGGCGCAAGGTCGGAGGTGAGTAGGGCGGATGACGGAGAACTTCCAACCCCAGTTCTTGCAACTTGGAGACCGTCTGCTGTGCAGTATGAGGTCGCGTGTTATCGTGCAGGAGCAGCGGAGACGAGCGATTGACCAATGCTGGTTGGAGATGTGCCAGCTTCTCCATCATTGTGTTCAGTTCTTCACAGTACACATCTGCAGTAATGCTCATCCCGTTTGGTAAGAAGCTGTGATGAATCACACCGGCGCTAGACCACCAAACAGTGACCATTACTTTTCTAGGGGTAAGTTTTCGTTTAGGGCATTGTTTAGGTGCTGAACTAGGATCCAACCAACTTGCTGAGCGCTTGCGGTTATCAAACAGAATACATTTTTCATCGCAGGTAACAATGCGGTTCAAAATTCCTTCATTTATGTGTCTGTTGAGCAGTGCAAGGCACGTTTCGACGCGTACTTCGCGCTGGCGATCATTGAGTTCGTGGGGCACCCATTTGTCAAGCTTTTTTACCTTGCCAATTTGACGCAAATGGACCAATATTGTTTTGACACTAACGTCGAAAGCTGCTGCTAATTCAGCCGTCGATTGTGTATCATCAGCTTCCACAATCGCCTTTAATTCGTCATTGTCGACCAAAGTCTTCGGACGACCGCGTGGTTCATTTTTCAGGTCGAAATTCCCAGAATGGAAGCGAGCAAACCAATAACAGGTGGAGCGTTGGTTTGTAGTGTTAGCTCCGTAAACGTCGTTGATGTTGCGTGCCGCTTGTGCCGCGTTGCTGCCACGACGGTACTCATATTCCATAATTACTCGAAGTTTTAACGTATCCATGATGACGAAAAAGATTGAAATGCGATGAAAATGTAACACTAATCAATAAACAAATGACTACTTCTGGAAAAAGAATTCCATGTTTTTAAAATAAAATTAATTTGCAATTAGAATTCATAGCCAAACAAAAATTATTTTGATTTGAAATGGCCAGTACTACAGAACGGCAATTTCATAGGTAAAGAGACCTATTATTATTATAAAGAGGAATATTACTGTTGTTATTTGATTACCTATTTGTTGTTTGTTTGCTTTGAATAGGCTTTGAAACTTCTGGACCGATTTGAAAAATTCTTTCACCATTAGAATCGTACATTATCCCTGATGAACATAGGCGATATAAGTGTTAAAATTTATATATTTTGATTTTTTTGTTAAATATTATAAAGAGGAAAGATTTGATTGTTCGTTTGCATTGAATAGGCTCTGAAACTACTGGACCGATTTGAAAAATTCTTTCACCATTGTAATCCTTCATTATCCCTGACTAGCTTCTGCCCGCGACTTCGTCCGCGTAGCATGATGATATATAGCCTATAGCCCATCTATCATCTTTTTTGACACTATAACTTTCAAATCGGACCAGTAGTTCCTAAGATTAGCGCGATTAGCAAACAAACAAACTCTTCAGCTTTATATATTAGTATAGATTAAACGAATTATAGAATAGACGCTATAGAATACGCTCACAATTACGCACACTCGTCAGATATAGGTAACTATGTAATATATTAAACGATAACATAAAATATCTTGTATATATTTTTAACAACTATATTCACTATACAGTAAAATGAATTATTAGTCGATTAAGTTTATAAAATCTAAATTGTAACCTATGTTCACTATTTGCAATTCGTGACCAGCAATGTTGAGTTTACAATAAGTAACATTGTATTACTTAGTTAACACGTTAACCGCCGTAGTAGAACGGTCAAAATTTACATTATTTTTTTTTGGTGCTCCTGGATTTAGTTTAATAAGATATGGATTTATGTCTAGTTTAGGCTGCAATCGTATGTATACTTTATGAAATAATCACAAAAAACCCCATGAGGTCACCGATGCCCTACGCGGCGCTGTGATGTCGAAAATTGCATTTACGTTATTTTGGCGCCAGATAGGTCACACCTCCGGTCACCCGCCCCCGCAGTAAGTAACGTATTTTCTTTATTATAATTAGCAATTTAATTATTGTTATTCATTTTCTAATAAATATTTTCATTACTTACACAATTACTGTATTTATTATTTAATTTTATTACCTTACCCAATATATTGTAAAATAGCAGAGGCTTTTTTCAGTTTTCTCAGAAACTACATAAGCATTTTAAAAAAATATTTTACTGTTAAAAAGCCTACAAAAATGGTAATATAATAAGCTACGTAAAATGTTTAAAACGAATAGTTATGTTGCACTTAAAACCCAAACCTCCGCATCCATGAACGAGTTCGCCGAAAACTGCAGATTTTTGTATGTGAATTTAACAAATTTCAAGGTAAACGAAAACCATTGTGCGCACATATTCTACAGCGCCGCAGCGGTCACACGCATATACAAAATCTACGGAATAAGTGTCCTACGGCTCACAAAATAGGTTTGAAAACAGGTCTGCCTTGAGGTCACCGGTGACCTACGAGGCGCCTAAATACTGGGCAGGGTCAGGTCACCGGTGACCTACGTGGCGATGAACGTGTTAAGGTTTATATAACAGAGATTTTAAACTTGTTTGTGGTTCCAATAAATAAATAAAAAATAGAATGTGTTAAAATTTATGTTTTTTTTTGTTATATACCCGTGGAAGCCGCTATATTTTATACGATCATTTTTAATTTCTGTTATGAAACCCAAAAATTTTGTTTATAATAATTATGTTACCTTCTCCTCATTAGCCCAGTAGTCCTAAGAGCGACTGCTACGCTAGACGTCCTGGGTTCGATTCCCAGGTCGAGCAAAGTGTTATTGGGTTTTTCTATGAAATTCCCAGTAGCAGCTCGGAGTTAGGAATTTGTGGCAATAGGCTCGCCCCCTATTACATGGGTCCTAAACATACCGGCGAACTGTGGATGTACATTAGTACGCCTCTGCCTAACCTTTCGGGGAATACAGGCGTGATGGTATGTTATGTTACCTTCTCCAATATTCCTGTCTGTTACTCATTCATAAAATGGACCATCATCACCAACTGTTTATCATAGTAATGCCTCCAACGTGTGAAAAGCTTCACGTTTCACCGTCTTCCCATCTCTTTGAAGTGCGATAGGCTGGTATAATTGCCAATAGCTGCAGGCAACTCCTTACTACAGTGCGACGTAATATATGAGCGGTACCGTGTTATAGGTAATAAATTTTATTTTATTACCGCCTATAACAATTCTAGGGGATGAAGGAAATTTTCGTAATCATTTCTGTCTTTATCTAGCAAAGTTATTGAAAATAGAATTATAAAAACTTTACTGGATCATTATATATCACTACTAGCTTCTGCCCGCGACTTCGCTCCGCTATATCCTATAGCCCTCCTCTATAAATGGGCTATCTACTGAAAGAATTTTTCAAATCGGACCAGTAGTGCCTGAGATTAGCGCGTTCAAGCAATCAAACAAACAAACTCTTCAGCTTTATATATTATCTACGGAAATAGAAGGATCTGAAGCTCTAACTTTGTAAGCATTGATAGTAACTAACGCTGATAGTTCAACGAGTTTGCTAGATAAAGCAAAGCAACACTGCCTGCAATCAATTAGCAACGGACAAGCCAACGTGACTTGACATAAGACAGATTAGCTCAACGAATCTAGTGGGTCTGTTATCGTTTTAATTCCTAGCAATTCAAGGTACTTTTTTCCTTCATAAGGGATGATATGGGTATTTTATCATTATTATATAAGTATCTCTTGCTTTTACATAATTACCTTCTCAAATGTTATCAACTTTGACACTAAATTCACTTCATGCTCTTCTGTCGTCTTTTCTCTTTTTAGATGTCTGACATTATCCCGTGGACAATAGTGTGGGTTATACGTTTCTAAATCCAAGATTTTTAAAATATTCGCTTATAGTATAACGTCTGACTGTTTTTTGTCCCAAATAAATAAAATAAAATAAGAAAATAATCATTTTACTGGATTTTGAGATCGTGTCTTGAAAGAATTTATCAATGCGTATTTTGATTTCTGAAGTTTACGCGAATATTTCATATATAGGCCAAACAAAAAGAAGCATAGGAACCCGTGTAAAGGAGCACATAGCTGATGTCAAGCACCGCCGTTCCAAGAAGTCAGCAGTTTGTGAACACGCACTTGGCATGGCTCAGCACTATATCAGATTTGACAAACCACAGGTCCTTGCAAAAGAAAATCGATTCCTACCCAGGATGATTCGAAAGCCATTGAGATTAAAAAGCACCCAAATTTCAACAGAGAGGATGGATGGGTATTGGCACCTGCCTGGAACCCTATTATAGATTCTATTAGGTCTAAATGCACGCCCAAAACTGCAAGACAGAAAGATACGGTGAGCTCATTCTGCATGAATCAAATAACAAATGACTAATGTAAAAGTGAAAGGGTTAATGGAGGGGAGCTGTTCTATAAATACAACGATAAGACGCATGACACCTCAGTCTGCCCGTGACCATGGACGCTGTAAAGGGTCCGAAACGTCGGGATTTGTATTCTATTTGATACTAATATAACGCGATATAATCCGTAAAGTTGTTTTATTTCAATGCGTATTTTTTCTAACCCAATATTCAGTCCCTTCTTTTTATTACTAAGCCGAAAGATTTTAATCTTCATAACATGTATCTCAATATTCAACTAGAAAAGAATCGTAAAATATTCGAGTTGAACAATACAACTGCGACCTCACAACCGTGTAACCGTAAAAAGTTTTGATATTCTCTGTCTTCACAATATCTAGCTTTTGTCATTTCTCTGTCTGCTCCAGTAATAAGCCTACAACTTAGACCATGGTACAAGTTTGCTCGACCCACAAAGGCCCAGTTTATGTTCGCTGCTATCTTACGGGAGCTATTTTTAACAGCACAGCCTGTCTTATCTTAATAACCCTGTTTAGTTTGTGACTTTTAATCGAGTCCTTTGTTTCGTTGGACAAAGACATCGTTGCTTGCTTAGAAATTACTTCTGTTATTGCATTTACCTTCTTTCTTTTTAATGTTTTCAGATATATGTTCTTGTTCATACTCTTCATCAATTTACTTAATAATATTATATTCTGTAGGGATACTTTGAAATAAATACTCTGCAATTCCATTTAAAGTTAGCCTCAAAAAGATTTCATCATCAGTCCGTTACCGTTATAATTCAAAATTGGACACGGATATTTGTAGAAGAAAAAATAGTTATACAAGATATTTGAATTTAAACAAACATTTAAATAAATATCGAAGTTTAGTAAGTTGGCAGACAGTGGACTCGTTAATTCTGCACTGGTTTACGATCGGGCATATACTCAGCGTTTCCGGCGATCCGGTCCGAGGGCCAATAAATATGACAGACCGGGAAATTGGACAGAATTTCTGCTTATTCGGCATCCGTTTCGAGAACGAGTGAGTGTAGTTGGGACCGTATAGGTACAGGCAAAGAATTGAGTAGTTACGGTGACAGTTTTTGCGAATGCGAAAATGCGACTTGCTATTTTTTTGTATGTACGGATTTCTTCATAATGAATACATTTAAAATGAACAGGGATTTAGATGTCAAAATTATAAATAACTAGCTTCTGCCCGCGGCTTCGCCCCCGTGGAATAAAAAGTATCGGGAACATCATAAAAAGTATCCTATGTCCGTTTCTATTTCTCCAGCTACTTCTCCACCAATTTTCATCCAAATCGGTTCAGCCGTTCTTGAGTTATAAATGGAGTAACTAACACAACTTTCTTTTATATATATAGATATCATATTATCATGTTATAATATTCTTTAAATTATAATTGCTGTTCCAGGTGATAGTTATTTGTAAAATTCTACTTGAAAAAAAACTTGAAACTATGTTAATGTTCTCAATTAATGATGTGATATCTAAAAATAATTTCTGAATAAAAATACTACACTTCAGATATTAACTACGTCCCACTAAAAGTCTACAACTGAAATAAGGTAGTTACAGATCATAAAAATCTTCATATGTAATTTTCATATTATGTACAATAATAATTCCATATCATAAAACACGAGTGTTCAAATTCAAACGACAAATTATATCAGTAGAGATAAAAGCCGTATATTTCATACGTGTCACATTAAAATAATAAGCTCGCGTAAGCTCACGCTTAACAACCCTGATTACAATACGAATATTAATATTTCACGATGAATATAAATTTTGTGGATGTGTAATACATTCATGTAATGAGTATAGAGATATTTGCTACTAAGTTTTGTTCAATCTACATTATTTATACAAAAAATAATGAACGATGAAACTTTCGTGATTAGTTGTGCTTCCGCATTGAAAGCTGTCTTCTATAATTTAAGAGCTCAGCTCTTGTTGGTGGAGCAAACGCCACTATGACCGAATGCGAAACTTGGACTATGACCCAAAGGGACAGAGAATGGTTTGCCACATTTAAAATTTGGTGCTGAAGGAGGATGGAGAAGATCGGTTGGACAGAAATGAGGAAGTGTTAGTAATTGTAGATGAGAAAAGACAGATGTTACGACCATAGAGGATAGGAGAGGAAAGCTGTTTGGCCACTTGACTGACTACGACACGACGACTTTTTCAGAACTATACTAGAAGGTAAAATGGGAAGGTCTATACGATAGAGAATAAACAAAGATAGCAAAAGAGGCATTGCAATGCATACTGGGACCGCAAATTCTAGAGGAGGTAGGTACGTAGTTATTGCAAATATTTTGCTCAATCAAACATTGGATGGGAGACCATTCTTCACACATCAAGCAACTGCCGCACTGAAGAGAGCGGTTACGTCATCAATTCCATTTAATGTTCTAATTCCAGAGGTTATAATAGGTAATGCACGGATAATGGGACAATAATTATGTAGATAAAAAAAAGCTAATCTGTGAAATTAATGGCGGGACTAAACCGAAGGATTCTAACAGTAATGATTCCAAAAATATAAATAAAATAATTGCAAAACCAGTACTTAATGAATCAAGAATCAACAAATAATGAGGATGAACTCAACATTATATTATACGTTAGAAACGAGGCATATCCGTGCCGTACAATTTTTAGTTTTAGTTGGTAAAGAAATAGTAGAAATAAAACACGGTCCCTTACGAGTCTGATCCCCTCTCAAGAACATATCCATATACCTCCATCACGCTGAGAAGGCATTTTCTCTTTTACTTAAGCCCCTTCCCCTTTGGGTTTATCAAGGGCTTTGACATCTTGTATTTTCAGAAAAACATTAATATAGTGTCCGTCCTTAGCGCAGATTAGAAGATAAAAACTGTCTCAGATAAAAATATACGAAAAAAACTGATTATATAGATACGAGTTATAAAATAAATATTACAAAAACAAATGTCAGAGAAAGATATAAAAGTAGAGAGTTGTTGAGTCACTATAACATTAAATCACTCCACATAAAATATCAATCGGTAAACAAATATTTCGGAGTACTGTCACTCAATTTCCAAATCTCTATTTGCTTTGCCTACACAAAAACAAAATAAACATTTGACTTTTCGTGTATCGTATTCAAACACAACAAAAAATTCAATAAAAAATAAATATTTTGTATAATTTGGGACTGAAACGCAATTATGGCTGCCCCAGGTGACGTCCCGTCTATCCCGATATATACATATTTATCGGAATTCCCACAGGACGGTTGCCACTAGTATATTATACGCATACCGATACGCACCGTGAATTCGCGAACAAAAGCCCCTTTGGTTGCTCCAACGGAATATTGACACGCGGTTCAAAAAGGACGAACATTTATGTCGGAATTTCATCTTTTTTGTTAAAACACGCCTATGAATCAATAGCAACAGGATGACATAGTTGATGAATGATCATTTCAGGCAGGTATTTTGGAACGGGTATTGTTTTATATGCTGTATGCATAACAAAGGCGAATGCTTGTTATATGTCTATAAATCTCGTAATTATAACTAACATAAAAGAGAATTTCAATGTCCTATTTAACGTAATCGCTCATTTTTACTCTATCAATGAGACATCATAACATAACATTCCATCACGCCTGTATTCCCTGAAAAGTTAGGCAGAGATGTACTGATATACACCTACAGTCATTGAGACAAATTTAACTTAAAAAAAATATCAAATAGCGAATCACCAAAATACGGTGGTGACGTCAATACAGAAAATATTAAAAAAAATAACTAAGCAAGTATTATACTTTTAGACATGAGAGCAAACAGAACCCATTTATCACCTAATTCAAAATTTTGAGTAAAGCTTGTATTTCAGAAGTACGAATGAAATCTAATTATCTAAAAAGAAAACAAAAACGGCCGAGGAGTGCTCCACAAAGACAATGTTCACGTAACAGAATCAAAACACAGAAGCCATCTAGGGGGACGGTGGAAGCGACAATTGCTTTTAATGAAAGTGAAGGAGGGGTCCCTTAAGAAACCCCATGTCTATTCGCATTTCAATTAAATTTGTGAGGTCGTGCCGAAATATTATTAGTGTAATTAGGGTCTCTTTGAATTAATGTAAAAGTTTATTTATTTTGTTTTAATCAAAATACTGTTTATAACCTTAATTTCGTCGTTGATATTTTTATAATTTGTCGGACCGTTTCTATAGTACAGATTTAAATGTGAATCTGTCATTTACACATAGCTAGACCATAAAACCATTTAAAAAGTAAGTAATTCGGTTATTAATCATATTTCATTAGACAAAAATATAAGCCTAAATTAAATTATATAGATAAATTATTCAAAAGTAATTTTTTTACTGGATAATATTATGTCAACATTTTACTATTACATATTACAATGGTCTCATGTTCCCAAAGGCTTTGGGACGAGCCGCTTTGCAGTTTGACGCGGAAAGAACTTCTTAATACGTCAGTCAATACTGCGGAGCGTGCTCGTCTGATGGCTGTGGGTGAATGGGAATCAGGTCTCTGGCTTCGGGCACTTCCATCATCCAATACAGGGACTATGTTGGATGACACAACTTTTCGGCTAGCTACCTGTCTACGTCTAGGCGCTCCTTGTGTTGCTCCGCATCGCTGTCACTGTGGCGAGGTTGTCGACAGCCTCGGACATCATGGCCTATCGTGTCGCAGGAGTGAAGGCCGCATAGCGCGGCATGCCAGTATTAACGACATTCTTCGTCGTGCTCTTGCTACCGCCGGCGTACCAGCTGTTTTAGAACCTAATGGCTTGGTACGAGACGATGGGAAGAGACCAGATGGTATGTCCCTTTTGCCTTGGAAAATGGGTAGGCCTTTGGTATGGGACGCAACCTGTGTTGATACCCTTGCGCCATCACATCTTTCAGGCTCAGCTGGCTGCGCTGGCGCTGCTGCTGCTGCTGCAGAGACTCTCAAGCGGCGCAAATATAGTAACCTATCTGGTAACTATATTTTTGAGCCGTTTGGGGTCGAGACGCTCGGGTCGTGGGGTCCGAGTGCTCGTCTCCTTTATAAAGAACTTTCAAGGAGACTAGTCGACAATTCGCGTGACCAGAGGGCTGGTTTGTTTCTAGAGGAGCGTATAAGCATTGCCATTCAACGTGGCAATGCTGCCAGCCTTCTGGGCACGTTACCAGACGACAGTGATGCCGATGAATACTTTGACGCTTAGCCGCGCCTCAGTTTTTTAGTTTTAGTTTATATAATATATATATATATTAATTTTATGTAAATAGTCTAAGTGTATAGTGTAATATGTAATAGTAAAATGTTATTAATTGTTGAAATTTTAATTTCCTCGTAATAGAATTAAGGTTAAAATTTTCGTTTGGTCTTCAGAAATTCAAATCAAGAAAACACTTTCCTAAGAAATAAACAACGTAATTTTTCTACCGCATTGGGACAAAACCTGAAGTTAAAGAACCTTTCGTATTCTTTGAAGTTTTCAACGAGAAGCAATACAAGGTAAATGCCACTTAATATTACCAATTAAATGTACAAAAACCGTCTCTCACTTAGAAATTCTATTAAAAATTGTATTATGTTGTTCCAAAACTTGAGAAGGCAACAGCAAACCATTTTTGGCAAAATGTTTTTATATTTAAAAGTAGCTTTGGTACGCCACGTTCATGTTGCCTAAGGGGGATTGTAAAAATGTTTGTGTCTACAAGTTTTTGGCCAGGTAGCATTTTGGCGTATTTCATTACGTAACTCATTATAAGTTCGTCTATTGAGACTGAAGCTATTGTTGTTTTACTGTTTTACATTTATATCGGCTTGACGGAGTTCTCAATTGATTTCTTAACCATCTAATGGCCATTAGCAATAATGATAATCCAAACACTACTCTTAAAAGCGTTAGCTTTTATAAAACGCAAACAGCGTAATTTCAGTTTTTGCTAAATCATTTACACAGTTTTCTCCATCAATAAAAGCACATAATTCTTTCACAGAATTATTGCTTAGTCAAACCTATTTCAAAGGTCAATCCAGACCTCCGGTGCTATAAGCCTCACAGTAGTTTATTTGAACGCATAATTGGTGTGGGCGGGATAACATAAAGCCTATCAAATCGAATATTCGGGCCGAGTGCTCGTGAATAGACAGGTCGTCTGACTCTGTTGCCAAGGTATCCTAATAGCCAAGTACTAATACGGCTAGAATGTTCTGGATTATTCTTGTAATTTACATGTCTGAAAGGAGTGTATTAGTCCATAAAATACAATGTCCTTTCTCGTCGAATGCTATTTCAAATATTTTACGTTCAATTTCTTTTATGAAAGATATTAATTGTAATGTATTCAAGTTATTGTTAGTTTTTATAATGACTTATGTAAAATTTGTGTATGTTAATATCAATAGCGTAGTAACATTTTACAATTTTTTTACTAAACAATTTAAAAAAAAAATACCTTCAGCAAATTCCAATTTAACTAAACTATTCGGTGAAAGATAACACGAAAATATTTACATTCCTCTTAACGAAACTACTGGGCGTGCCGCTTCGCAAATGGAGAAGTTTAAACCTATTTAGTGTACGTCATACTTGCTAACTCGTTTGATCTTCTACGCGTTAAATAAGAGCTCAGAGAAGACGCAAATATCGGGAATTCACTTAAGCATCCAATCACGTACCAGACTGATAAGAAATTTAAAGTAGGTACCAACCTGCCTTGATTTTACATTTTGAGCAAAGAAGATCATTCTGAACAGCCTCATTAGCCTAGTGGTCCTGAGCGCGACTGCTACGTAGGGGTCGTGGGTTCGATTCCCACCCAGGTCGAGCAAAGTATTATTGGGTTTTTCTATGAAATTCCCAGTAACAGCTCGGAGTATGGAATTTGTGCCCGGCTCGCCACCTATTACATGGGACCTAAACATACCGGCGAACTGTGGGTGTACATTAGTACGCCTCTGCCTAAACCCTTCGAGGAAAACAGGCGTGATGGTATGTTATGTTAAGATCATTCTTATTGTACCCGTGAGACTGAGAAAAATAATTTTGAAATAAAGAATAATCTCACGTACACGGTGAGTGACGGAAATACTAAGACAATTTGTGACGAAAGTTTGGGACTTATACTCGAAGAAATTTGTTCGTCTTATGATTGTCTATTCACTCCAATTCTTTTTCCTTGACCTGATGGAACGATGGAAGACGGTATAATATTTTTTTTTTTTTTTTAAAAAAAAGCTTACTAGCAATGTGGGTCACACATTGCTAGTATTCTTGTTAACCCCTCGCTGCTAAGCTAAATATGCTTGTGTTACGAGTGGGTTCACGTCGGTAGTGCAATGGGTGGGGTTCGAACCGGCAACCACATAAATCCACATAAAACCACCGCCGCTTAAATATTGTCCAAATTAATTAATATTATGTGGCTTTGCATGGTTCAGCAAAGCTTTGTTGGTTTTATCTATAGATTTCTCAGTAGCAGCTAGCCATTTGAAATTGTAACCGTTTAATCTAAAATAGTAGTAATAGAACTCTGGATGTAGATACAGAGATCAGGAGGGCACGAACACAAGGCTATAGTAGAACCTGGCCGAAAGTTCTATACAATTTGAAGTCATAATAGGCAGTTTTGTGTCCTCAAAAAGTGAGGCCATATTAGCCGATGCACACACCTGGAATAACCCTTCGGTGATATAGACAATAATAGACATACATTAAAGTATGGTGCTGAAAATCCATTTGCGTACTGAGGATGCAATACCAATATAACAAACATTTGATATTATTCGTTCTTAAAGGCTTTTAAGCTATATTGAATAAACAATTTCTTCTTCCATCATTCCACACCACTTTAAGACACACACAGATATCAATCTACATATATATTCTCCAAAAAAAAATAAAAAACTTTATGCCAACAATAGGTATAAGCGCGTCACTTCAAAAGATTTAAGCGTGTGAAGAAAAATAAAGTTTTCAACGCCATAACCTTTGGAGCACTTGAGTATATTGCTCTAGTTAAATATTGATACGTTAAACGAAAGAGCTTGTAGGCATATAGTATGAATGATGTGCGTTTAAATATTTTAAGGAGGCGTCTGTTGACTCTTGAAATTTGTACGATAAAGTACTCAAGAAGATTAAAATGTGACAATTTGTGAATTGGATTCGTTAAAGTTGAGAAGGCAGTTATAACCTATTGATATGATTGTTGGAATGTCAAGTCAAAAGTGTAGAAATTGAATGCAATGCCCGCACCGCTGGCTTTTTTAAATTATGTACAGTCACGAGCAAAAATATGTATACACTTACTAAAATTCTGAAGTGATTTTTTCCCTGAAGATACGATTGTAAACTTTGAGATAATACCTACCAATATCATTAGTCTTGGTTCGAAAATACTATGATCATAACACCATAAAATTTCAATTAATAGTTTATGAGAAAATCGCTTTTGAATTTTGAAGTGTATACATATCTGTGATTGATTTGAAGTGTATACACTTGGCTGACTGTACTTATCGATATGAATTATTGCGTGCTTTAAATGGCGTAGGAAACTATCGTGAGAGATTTTCTCGTCTCGACTTTCTTAATTTACTCACACTAAAACATAAGTTTACCTAATGGTTAAGTAAATTCGAATTACGATTTTTTTATTTTCATTTCACTAAAAATGATCATTGAGCCGCCCTCGAAACTCAATTTCATTATTTATCTTGAAAATTGCCTTTCTTCAATTATTTTTAGGTCAGCAGTAAAGTTTACAAATACAACGACAGCGACAGCGACTCGTGGAGATCTTAATCTTTTGTTATTGACTATAAAATTTACTTAGATATATAGGCTTGACTTCTTATTATATGGGACCTAAACATATCGGCGAACTGTGAGTGTATATTATTAGTAAGCCTTTGCATAACCCTTCGGGGAGTACAAAAATTTGCTTAAAATAATGTCTTTATGGATTTTTTTTACCAAAAACACTCACGGTACTGTGAGAGCAGTGTAAATGTTATCATTAGTTATGTAAGTGGAAACGGCTGTTATGATTAAAGTCTATTGGTAAAAAGTTAAAAATAGAACTATTTCCTTTTATTTTCTCCGGCTTTGCCTCGGGAAGAAAATTAGGGCCGAAACGATAACTGGCAGTGGATAAAGTCTAGGATAAAAAACATACTTGTAAATACTCTTCCACGATTTGCATGGGCAAAGTCCCCATGAACAGCTTCCTTAGCAATTACTAACTTTATATCTATTTTGGCTTACTGCCAAATGCGTATTACCTAATGGGTTTGTGGAGGCCGACGGAATATTATGCATTTTGACTCCGTACTTGGTCATTAATATTTACAAGAGAATGGGCTAATAAAATTGCCGGATACGAGTTTGTTAGTGAATTTTATGATGCTTAGTAATACTGGTTGCAAACGTGTCTATTCAGCGTGAATTTTGTTCCGAGGTCAAAACAGCTTATTGGTTTTTCTAGTGAGAAATTTTCACTAATAGGTCGATTAGGTCACTATTACACGGAGCTGAAAGGATACTTCTACTAACACCATGATATTTAGTACAAATTCCCAGGTCGAGCAAAGCGTTATTGGTGTTTTATATATTCTCAGTAGCAGCTCGATGCCCGGTTAATGGTAATAGAGTTGTTTCCTAATACATGGGACCTCAATACCGATGAACCCTTCGGACAATACAGACGTGATTGTACGTATACAGTGTGACGGTATAGTATTTTTATTCAAATTTCAGAAAATATAATACAAACCAAAACTTGTTAACAATACTGCATCGATTTTAGTGTTATTTGTTTATAGAAGTGTTTCTGTAAACACCATAACTAAAGTTTTATCTGCTGACGTGACAGGCGAAAACATTTGAAATGAAATGAAATATTCAAAGGTGCACTTTTCAATGGCCCACAGTATATTTGAATAAAGCGAAGTAATATGCTAAAGTAGAGTAATATCAGTAAGTACCTACACCGGACTGAGTATGAATGTATGCAATTTAATAATGTTATGAAAGTAAAACTCGACTCACAGAATTCGCGGCAGAAAAGGAACTCGATGGAAACTCGCCAGATCTTACCTGAAAATATGAATTAATATATATCAAACAGTGAACAGAACATTCCAAAACTTTACAGAACTTTCTAGAAGCGGTTATCTCGAGTTCTTGGCACTTTTTATTCTTTTGGACATTGATTTCTATGTCGTTCCGTGTTAAAACTTGATATAAATGTTTGGCATGTCATAATAAAAACTGGTTTAAAATTATTGGATTATAATCATTTTTATTTTTTTAAATAAAAAACATGAAATGCCGCATGTATGAAAGATCATCACTTGGGAAAGGCTCGACTGATTCAGCAGTTTTTTTTGGTCGTATTTATAATAAGCAGGTCAGGTATATAATATGATTTTTTTTTGGAAATGTCTACTGTTTGAATAGGAAAATGTACGCAAGCGTTGCAGCTATGCCTGTATACATTTTCCATCTACATCAATTTATGTATAATATTATTTGTATAAATTTGATAAGCATATTTTTATAGATAAACCTAACATAACACTGCTGGGCAGAGATATTCTGCTTTTGTCATAGTGTGATAGGATTCCTGACGAAGAAATTTAATACGATATCTATTTATATAAAAGAAAGTTTTTATATTATATTATAACTTGAGAACGGCTGAACTGATTTGGCTGAAAATTGGTGGAGAGGTAGCTTAGAACCAGGAGACGGACATAGGATACTTTTTATCCCGTTCCCGAGGGCCGTGATGACAGACCGAATTCCACGGGGGCGGAGCCGCGGGCAGAAGCTAGTTACAAATAAAGAAAGATATTAATCTATCGCTTTTATTGAAATGGATCCACCTTCCATGAAAAAAGTTTCAAAAATATTAGATTCAATCATACAACAACGATAAAGTTCCAGTTTAGACCCGAATATAGCTCCGAGCGATAGCAGCTTAGCCGTGTCAATAAAGATTTGTTCATCGACTGAAAAATTTAAATTCATCCTCGATATTGCTGCGGCTTTGAAGAAAATACAAAAAAGTATATCCGGGTTTCATTGGAAACTAACGGCATTTTATTTCGCAGTTCTGGAAATGTTACGTCTTTTGGTAGTGCAAAACAATAAATGTTGAAAAAAGAAACGCAACTTATAAAAACGGTTATCGATGTATTGAACATTATACATGAAATGGGCCGGCTCGACCGGAGTGATACCACGGCCTCACAGAAAACCGGCGTGAAGCAGCGCTTGCGTTGTGTTTCGCTGGCTGAGTGAGGTTGCCGGAGGTCCAACCCTTTTTAAAGGCGGGTAACGCATTCGTGACTCCTTTGGTGTTGCGGGTGTCCATGGGCGGCGGTTATTGCTTACCATCAGGTGATCCGTCTGCACGTTTGCCCCCCTATCCCATAAAAAATAAAAAAAATATCTTCCGAAGTTCCAATTGAAGAATTGCAATTGGGATGCTCCTGCATATCTACTGAGAAATATATAAAGTTTTCTTTCGTCAAATTCACTGTATATTTTTAAGAGAATAGCTGAAACGGGATTTATTTATATGTATGTTAGTCCTATCAACATGGTAAAAGTAAAGGTATAATATCAAAATAAAATATAGTATAACTAGCTTTTGCTCGCGGCTTCGCTCACATGAAGTTATAATATTGGGATTAAAATGGATCCCAAAAATAATTTAATCAAAAACCAACATTGATGATCTAATTTTTGTATGGGTCTGTATAAATCAGAGAGGTCAAGCTGTATCTCAAGATTCGTTCAACTAATTGAGATAAGAAGTTCACCAGTTTTCAAGTTGGAGCATACCTATACTTTCTTATATAATAGTGACAACAAAATTAAAATCTATTCAGTAGTTTTTACGCTAACCCGTAACAAAAAGAAAAACTTAAGAATTTAAAATCACACTTGTTTTTTTTTATAATTATCTTCAATGTACACACAATTTTTCTACGATTTTATAATAGTGGAAAAATAACTAAAAATACAAATGACTATGTCCAACATACTCAGACTAAGGGTGTACACTAATACACCCCTCTAATTTCCTATAAACCTCTAATTATTATTTAGTTGTAAATATGTGTTCCATATTACAATACCAATAACTCATAGCCTAATAAAGTACTAATAAATCGGTCACTTTTTATCAAGTTTTATTGCCGTGTAATTGCATTTTTTGCTGCCAGGCAAATTAGCCAATTAATTTCAATGTTATAGGTTACGGTGGGTTTGTAAGCCTGGGGCTATAGGCGGTTAATAAAGCCCGCCTGCCGTCTTTGGGGCAGATGCATAATCTATCTATATATATAAAAGAAAGTCGTGTTAGTTACTTCATTT
Organism: Acronicta leporina; assembly: GCA_947256265.1. Lineage (NCBI taxonomy): Eukaryota > Metazoa > Arthropoda > Insecta > Lepidoptera > Noctuidae > Acronicta > Acronicta leporina. Next base: position 3,670,415 of record OX366523.1, read on the forward strand.
ATAACTCAAGAACGGCTGAACCGATTTGGCTGAAAATTGGCGGAGAGGTAGCTTAGAACCAGGAAACGGACATAGGATACTTTTTATCCCGTTCCCGATACTTTTTATTCCACGGGGGCGAAGCCGCGGGCAGAAGCTAGTTCATAATACAACGTACATAATATTATCGCTAGTGAAGTGATAATCTTGGCACAGTTTGTGGGAAGTCGATAGAATAAAACAACGTTGAATATTATGTTAATTTACTAGCTTCTGCCCGCGGCTTCGCCCCCGTGGAATTCGGTCTGTCATCACATCCCACGGGAACGGGATAAAAAGTATCCTATGTCCGTTTCCTGGTTCTAAGCTACCTCTCCACCAATTTTCAGCCAAATCGGTTCAGCCGTTCTTGAGTTATAAATGGAGTAACTAACACGACTTTCTTTTATATATATAGATGAAGAGAAAAGCAGTGATAGTCTAGTCATATGACCATTGGACTGCCAAGTCAAAGGCCTCTAGTTCGAATCCACACACGCACCTGTGACTTTTCGACGTCATGTGCGTATTATCACGCGCTTAAACGGTGAAGGAAAACATCGTGAGGGAACCTGCTCGTCTGAGAGATTTTCTCGACGGCGTGTGAAGTCTGCCAACCCGCATTAGGCTAGCGTGGTGGACTATAGCCTAATATAAGCCTCTCATTGTGAGAGGAGACCCTTGCCCAGTAGTGGGACATATTATAATGGGTCGATTATGTTACGATTATGTATTCTAATTGACGTGTTTGAGGTCTTCCGCGTATTAAGTAACATGTTGTATTTTACGATATAACTCAACACACTTCGTAATATCAAACCCGTACAAAAATATTTTTACCTTTTTCCGCCAGACTATAGAGGCAGAATGCTGGAAAATTAGGAATATGTACCTAATATTATTTAAAGGAGAATTGAACATGATTTGTTTTATATCCTGATCACTGGACCGAGGAATATTGGTTTGTTTTCTCTTGAACTTCAATTTCATAGTTCCTTAACCAAAAGACAACGCACTTGATACTTCACACGTGACTTATATTAAAGTACATCAAGGCAAAAACACGTTTTTTATGGTAATATAGTTGCTGTTATTATAATCTAGTTTATAAAAGATTGAATAAATCAAGCGTTTTTTACTTTAATACGTTTGAGGAAATTTGCAGGAGATTTGCACTTAGTAATTAACATGTAGGTAATAACGTTAGAGCACAAAGCAACAATTACTTACTTTGTGCTTAGACTTAACATACCATCACGCCTGTATTCCCCGAAGGGCTAGGCAGAGGCGTAGGTAGGTACTAATGTACACCCACAGTTTGTAGGTATGTTTGGTTAACATATTATAGGGGGCGAGCCTATTGCCATTAACCGGGCACAAATTCCTAACTCCGAGCTGCTACTGGGAATTTCATAGAAAATCCCAATAACACTTTGCTCGACCTGGGAATCGAACCCAGGACCTCTAGCGTAGCAGTCGCGCTCAGGACCACTTTGCTAATGAGGCAGTGCTTAGACTTGTCCTTATCAAATGGTTTAAACTCAGAAGTAACGAATTACTTCTCAGAATATTTTTTATTTGTATCACATAAGGAACAAGGAACTCGGAAAAAAGGACTACCTCATTAGGTTAGTAGTCTTAAGCGGGACCGCTACGCTAGAGTTAGATTCCCAGGTCAAGCAAAGTGATATTAGGTTTTTTCTATGAAATTCTCAATAGCAGCAAGGAGTTTGTGCCCGGTTAATGTAAATAGGCTCTCCCCCTATTAAATGGAACTCAAACAAACAATCAAACTTTGGGTGTAAGACTCTGCCTAACCCTTTGAGGAATACAGGCGTGATGGTATGTTTATGTTACATAACATAACATAACTTTTACCCCATTATATGTCCCACAGCTGGGCACGGGTCTCCTCTCACAATGAGAGGGATTAGGCTATAGTCCACCACGCTAGCCTAATGCGGGTTAGCAGACTTCACACGCCGTCGATAAAATGTCTCAGATGTGCAGGTTTCCTCACGATGTTTTCCTTCAACGTTTAAGCGCGTGATAATTAACTATTAATACGCACATAACTTCGAAAAGTTAGAGGTTTAAACCTTGGATTTAAACTCGAGACGGTTGACTTGGCAGTGCAAAAATTAAAACTGTTTTATTTCAAACGCTTCATTAGGTAAAGCATGCAGCTATAAAGAAAAGAGAAATAGTTCCTAAATTAGCTCTACTTTAGCATCGAGCAAGTACCGTAACAAAGGAATAGAGTTTTATTTAGCAGACGAAGATTTCTTTCTTCCAGTGTTGCCAACAAAAAAAAACATTTAGAAAGTGGTATTCACATACAAAGACATTTGCAGTATACGATTCTAGTGCGAAAGGAGGAGGAAAACGATGGAAGGCTTCAGAAAAATAATGTTGGGAACGAAATAACTCACACGTTCTGAATAGTAATAACGATACTTACCTTTTTATATAACAAAAAATATGATAAAACATCATCAGAATATCTGATGGCCGAGCTTCTTGTGACATAACATACCATCACGCCTATATTCCCCGAAGGGTTAGGCAGAGGCGTACTAATGTACAGTCAACAAAAGATTGAGGTACACATAATTATCGGTTTCTTGGCAGCCTTATAAATATTGGCGTTATAAATAATTGTCTTCCAAAGGGTTTCATATGAAGGTAGCTGACAATACCTGCGTTTTGATATATATTGTACTATAGGGTATCATATCACAATCTTTGTCAAACAACACAAAATGTTGTAAACTGACTGCATACTTGACTCTTTTGTTGGCTGTGTACACCCACAGTACGCCGGATCATGTGAAATTAGCTTAACCGTGATACTAAAGTAGTTAATTCCTACGTTTAAATTCAAACATGAATCTGTTGCTGTTTTCTAAGCCAGCGCAAGTCCCATCCAGGTCGAAATTTGCCTTCACAATCTGAATTAACGTTTGGTGTATCTAACCAGAAGACGCAGGTTCGAATCCTGCCCGCAGTCGATTTTTTCCATCACTAACATAACTTTATAATCTTAGAAGGTAAAAAAAATACAAAAAATGGCTGTGTATAAGTTTTTTACATGTAATAACAAATATACACAATATCAGGCGTGTTGTGTGTTCGATCCCCACACGGATCAAATATTTGTATGATCTACAGGTTATACAAATATTACACATACACAATTTACATACGTGTTTGTAAAAGCACCTATGTTTCAGGAGAAAATCTTAGAGGGGGCAATGTATTTTCTTTAAAAAAATGCAGTTACCATGCACAATCTATTGTACGAGTACATAATACATAATTGCCAGGACCGCAATGCGAATTGCTGAATTACTACTCTCAGTTGTTATTATTTATCCCGTATTGATTAAAGCTCAATACCTACCAAATTATTGGCCTTGCAGGCAATTTTCTATTAGTTTTTAAAAACACATAACTATTTAGTATTTATTGAGTACCTAAAACAAGATAGGTTCGTATTTAAAACATAAAGATAATATTTTCAAGTTTATCCATTAAGTTTCTTCCATAATTACGAAAAACTAAACAAAAGGACTACGAAACATTACAATTAATTTAATAATTAATGAAATGCCGTGATTGGTCATTATTCAAAATTCTGTCAAAAAAATCAAATGCCCATAACGTAGAACTCTTATCAATTAATTCACTCAACTGTGTTTTTTTGTCACACAAAAATCCGACATAAAGCTTACAAAGAAATCAGAAGAGGCCTTAACGTTTCTCACAACTTTCCTAACATTCAAATTATGGGAGGGATCAGCGCAGAATACATTTCTTATAAAATAATTTACATACGTAAGCTTGAAAAAATCTCTGTGACAAAAACGTAATGGATTGCTTTTGTTCCACGAGGAGGATTTCTTTAACATTTTAAGTGGATAGATCCACATATTTTTTCGCAGAAAACAACAATCAATTAATTGTTCAAATAAAGCTCTCTTTGAAATCTCAGTACTCCGACACCTAGAGTTAAGTTTAAACAATCTATAAAAAATTGAGGCTAAGTAGAATTTTATCACAAACCTTTAAATTATCCCTTCCTACCACCTAATATTGCACGTATTATGAATTCACTAGTAGAAAAAAATAAAGAATATTGTTTAGATATAAATTTCTTTTGGCGTGAAAACTAATTGTTTTTTTTTTGTGTGATAGCAGGCAAACGAGCAGACGGATCGCCTGATGGTAAACGATCACCGCCGCCCATAGACACCTGCAACACCAGAGGAGTCACAAAGTGCGCTGCCGGCCTGTTATTCAGTTATAAAAAAGAAATATAACAAATTATTCTAAAACTGTTCACAAATATAGTAGCGAAAAAAATAAGTGTTAACAAAACATAATTAAAATATTCTAAACCAAACAATAGACCGGCAAATCCATGCAAGTTCTGTGTTATATATTTTGAAGGCGTTCCGTCGATTCTGGTGTAACTTCATTAAGCAGTTCGAATTGAGGGGACCGCTCATAGCCTGAAGTTGACGCTTTGTAGTACACGTGACCGGAATGTTTTGATTGCAAGGTGCCTCGATGGCGTGCGAAGATTCTCTATCAGCATTCTCGAAATGGTAAGCAAACGCTCGAGGCACGGAACTTGAGGCGGTTCAAAATTGTGATTGCTCGTCAACGGAGGTATTGTGAGAGTCTAGGTACTTAATTAACTTATAACAATAAGCAAAAGCATATATAGCATGGTTGGATATCATACAGATAAATAATCCTTTGATTTTTAACTCTATATGACGTACCTATAAAGTTATTTGCTTATTCTACGTACCTAATTGATAAAAATATCTAATTGAGGAATTTATCAACTTACTAAACAATAATGATACGTTGAATAAATACATTACTTATTTATTGAATAATTAAAATATTGAAGAATTCAAATAAGATTTTTACTTTAATGCTAATAGTAGCGTGATCTATATATAGGTATTTCAACAACAAATAGCTTAAAAAACTTCAAACCACAAAATAAGAAAGTAAACTAAGACCTAGAAAAATAAAATCCATAAAGATCAAGAAAACGCTTAAACTGGATAGATTGCGGAACAAAACAAAGGAGTGGGTGCTAGCGTTCCAACCAAACACAAAGAGAGGGAACCTATTCGTGAAACACTTTTATGACGCTTATAAGAAGGAATAATAAACTGTTTGCGTTGATCTTGAGAATAAAGTATTCTTAAAACAATCAAGAAGTCTTCGTGTTGATTGTTTTTTGTACTTTTAGTGACTCTGGACCGAAATAAAAATTTTGCAACACTGCAAACAGTTGTTCTGTATCTGCTCTATAAGTTTATTTATCTGTATTATCTATATCATCATCATTATCTTTACTCACTACTGTGCACTAGTCTCCTCTTAGTGTGAGAGGGGTCAGCTGGAGTTCACCATTTAGGCGAGTGATAAATTATGTGCATATTGCCAAAACTACAGTTACGTATAGTTCAGAATGTCATTGCCATGATGTAATAGTGAGCAGCATATAATTTGGACAATGAATAAAAGGAACAGCTGATACAGATTAGTACGCACTGTCATACATAATTGTTCTCTCTTCCTTGCTAGATTTTTTGCGGCTTTTCTACTTGTAATGTACCTATCTTATTTGTTATTTTTAACTTCAGTTGATATCTCATACTTTTGTATATTTATATCTAGATGCATACTTTGTATTCTTAGTATTAATTATGCTTTTCTTTCCTGAGTTACTTTACGAAGTGATCCCTTTTAGAACATTTTGAATTATTAATGAATACGATATTGATTGTTTTACGGGACTCTTTAGCTGTTTACTGTATTTATTAATTTATCACGAAGTTTAATAAAAACCAGTCATAACTAATAGATTAGCTCAAAATTATGTTAGCATACGCGAGATATATAAATTGTTTAGTCTACATATAAAATATTTTTTCTATTATCATTTTCAATGTATAGATATTTCTTTTGCAAAATAATTCAAATGGGCTTATAGGAGTTGCCGCCGTCTAGGGAATAAATAGACTAATAGCCTATTACATTTCTCTTTTCCGAATAAATACCTTTATAATTGAAATTGTTATTTTCACAATGAGGTATAATATTGGGCGACCTGCTTTAAAGCTTAATGATCGGAAAAAAGCCGTTTCCGATTCGGCACAGACAATTTTCTTTTTGTTGAACAATTCGGAATTCGAATTGAGAATTCAGATTTCGTTTTGTATTAAAATTTGGTACCATTTCTTCTCGAGACTATACCTACCATGAGGATAATTATTTTATTCATTGAACTATACATAAGTTAATTGTAATTGAAATCACAATTTCAAATAGCTATGTCTGTGAATTACTTCGCTGTTTTAGATTTTCCAGAATCTCCTAATTTGTAACATCAGATAAGTTCATTTACGTACACGAAATGAGACAATTTTTTCCAGTTATCAGCTTCTTCGTCAAAACCACATTTTATTTAGACGCCAATTTCAACTCTATAATTTTTTGAGTTTTTATTTAAACAGTAGCCAACACTACACACAATGTTTTATTAGTGTGATTTATACGGACTAACACTCGCAATTGCCACACGGTTGTTCTTATACAACCCCTTGTTTAAAGGGTCTACATTCGACCCCAGTAAATCTTCTGTATCGGTGGTTCTTATGCTAACAAACGTTATACCCTTAAATTATTTTATTTCAACCATACTAATACAAACTTATGGTTCAAATTTGTATAATCTTACACATCAGATGAAAAATAACATAACATACCATCACGCCTGTATTCTCCAAAGTGTTAGGCAGAGGCGTACTAATGTACACCCACAGTTCGTCGGTATGTTTAGGTCCCATGTAATAGGGGGCGAGCCTATTGCCATTAACCGGGCACATTTTCCTAACTCCGAGCTGCTACTGGGAATTTCATAGAAAAACCCAATAACACTTTGCTCGATCTGGGAATCGAACCCAGGACCTCTAGAGTAGCAGTCGCACTTGGGACCACTAGACTAACAAGGCAGATGAAAAATAAATTGTTAGAAAATAGTTATTTGGAAATAGTATTAGGTTGTCTGGGCGTTTGTGTTGGGACACCACAATATAGGAGAGAATTCTAGTGTGATTCAAAGTTTCTTTAAAAAAAGAAGATGACAAATAGGAAATGACATGGAAATTATTGAGAAGTAATACTTCGAGTAAGCCGATTCAAACTTAGTATAATCTGACACATTTTATTCCATAGTGAAAGAATAATGGATGTCAGAAGAATTTGTTTTAATATGGTGGACTTAGATTAATAATTATATTAATTCATGCCATCATTTCGCAGAATTTATGAATATTAATCACTAGCTTCTGCCCGCGACTTCATCCGCGTAGCGTGATGATATATAGCCTATAGCCTTTCTCATTAAATGAGCTATCTAACACATGATTTTTTAAAATCGGACCAGTAGTTCCTGAGATTAGCGCATTCAAGCAATCAAACAAACAAACTCTTCAGCTTTATATATTAGTATAGATTAAAATTCAGGTTGTGACATACTACATTTTTTATTTTGTCATTCATCACCTTCAAATATGCCTTTAAGTACACGTCCCTCTTCGTTACAATTTTCAATTCTATCTTCTATATCCCTTGTTATACCTTAGCTTACGAGGGTTTCAGTTTTCTGAATAGCCTTAATTTTGTCCGTCCAATATTCAAGGGCTAATATAAAAATATGGGAAGGGTCCTTCCTCACGCGTCATTGTCCCTTTCAAGTTTCAAGCGTATTAGCGTCTAATTTTTCATCAAATGTATTTTTCCTGACCAATTTCTAATTCAATTTTCAACGTTTATTCTTCGCAATTGAATTTAAATGTTTCATTGTAACATTATAAACTTTATACTCTTGTAATATTTGCTTTTATTTTATTTCAATACTTATAATTTATTTAATATGTTCATCTTTATAATTATAAATTCTCCCAAATTTTCTGCCACTTTACTTTTGAAATGAAAATGTGTTTTTACTGAATATGGTTGAGCGAACATGTTCAAAACTTTATTTATTTAATTGATTTAATGCCGATTTAATTAATTTCTTTAGACAAAGAAAGTAATACTAAAAAAGATTTATCGAAAATGTTTCCAAGATCTGGACACTTGTTACAAGTTCAAATTGACTTCGATCTGAGCTATTTGACATATATTTTTTTCTATACTTTCTCTTATTTTTACTTTTAGAGATAAAATTTAGGGATACTCTAAATGTTCTTTTAGTAGTTGCTTGCCTATCTAACACTATTAGGTTCCACGGTTTACACTCTAAAACGAAATGCAAAGCCCGCAATAGTACCACACTTGTTCTGAGTAAGTGCCTATCAAAATATATAGCCTACCAGAATAGTTATTTGATTCTCACAGTGCCAGCATTCTCGATCTTTCTCAAATCCGATCGATTTGCTCCCGCATTCAGTCAGACATCTCAAATACTGCACGATGCACTGCCTGTGCCTGTAAGGCTAGTCCTTATCCTTAGGGATTTGTATCGTACCAAACAATACACGCATTAGGCATTTTGCAAGCTATGAAACATGTGCGGAAAACGACCTGTGTTGGAGTTTTAAAGCATGAAGTTGATATAATTTTATACTATACTGTTTTCGGAGCAATGTTTTTAGATAATAAATTTTCAAGGAACCATATATCTGGAACCGGAATTCTAAGCGTTTACATTCAGATAAATAATATAAAGAGCAACAACAGCAGTAACAACATATTCATATTCTTGCTTTGTGTTATTTTTATTTATCTTAATTATTTCAAATGAGTTGTTTCTACATAGTCCATTATTACTTTTTAAATAATGCAAACAGTCCGGAGCTAATACATAAAATTGAATCCGTACAAGCGGTTTCCTGGCATTTACCTACCTCTTAAATATGGAACGAATGCTGATATTCATTCCATATTTTATAAGGAAACTGATGAAAGACGATGATTGGTCTTTTGCTGACTTTATGCTGACTATATCGGTGAGTTTCTTTAAAAAGGTCCAGTGCATAGTATCTCTCTATTCGCAACTGACAAGATGTATAAATGTGGACGAAGTGAAACAGGTAGGTATACAAGATACCTAACTGTTTCAGTTACCTATACTTTGCACGCGCGCTGTCTAAGAGGACGCGAGGCCAGGCCTTGCCTTCACCTGATGGGGTCCAGCCCATGCTGGACCATAGCTTGTCATGGTCGTCGTGCATGACACTGATCCCATGACCGTGGCTGTAGGGCAAGAGAAGGCAAGTACGGTTTTTAGTCGGTACGAGTCCGACATACCCCGCCGCCCCCCAAGCGGTGGACGATCCACGAGGATTTTACGTAGTTAAAAAAGGTATACAAGATAGTAGCTTTCTGCAGTTTCTGCCTCACTATAGAAGAAGTGTGTATGTGTATGTTTTTAAGTATAGATACAGATAAACAGCTAGTTATATTTATCATCCAAGATAAAATGGCTAGGTACTTGAAATCTTTATTCATCCAAGACGACTATATTTTGAGTCTGTTAACCTTCAATGGCAGCAAGCTTGTCACTTGGGCCAAAGAATAAGCTTAGCTTTAGCAAAGGAGAATTTGGGTCAGCCCCTGTATGTGAGGGCTTCTTCCAATAGATTTGCTTGTTACGCCTCAATTGCCAATAAAATTATCATCCGGAATGGGAAGAGGAAGATCTTTGAGGGATTAATGTTAATAAAACTAATCTCGATATTGATGTATTAGGCCTTTGTCCAGTAAATACTGCTTAAACAGAATTCGCACAGGAAAACATCATCGAATAGAGTTGAATTACGATACATAACTAAACACGAAGAGAAAAAAAAAACTAAAGATGATTTATATAAATATAACACACTTATTCAAATATTAGCCTAGTGTTCTTGAGCTCGACTGCTATGCTAGAGGTCTTCGGTTCGATTCCCAGGTCAAGCAAAATATTAATGGGTTTTTCTATCCTATTCTCAGTAGCAGCTCGGAGTTTGGGATTTGTGCCTGGTTAATGGCAATCGGCTAGCCCCCTGTAACTGTTGTAAACTGTGGTTGTACATTAGTACGCCTCTGCTTAACCCTTCTGGCAATACAGGCATAATGGCAATAGTATAATCATAATCTTCATAATTAGACTTTCATTCAAGAATAAACCTTGTCAAGTATCGATTAAAACTCTTCATCGCTAAAAGATATAGATACCGTTTCTTCAGCATCCATTATAATAAAAATACTATGATATATATTATACTATGATTTCACTTAAAATCACATATAGATAGTAATAATTAATAGCAAGCAATACATTATTAATATTATGATTGTTAGCAACAATTCTCATAAACAATATAAAGACGAATTTAGTCTCTACAGTTATATACATAAGCTTATATATTGCAAACACTACAACAACCCACCCTACCCTAGTTAGTAAGCTTTGCTTCTGGGAAGACAGCCAGACTGCGTGTAGTTTCAGCCAATTTTCAGTTGCAGCTCCAAATTAGACAAACTACAACACAAACACACACAAACTGTTTAGAGGGAAAATTATTTAGTTATATGAAATTTAGCAGTTAGCAAATTACTGGTAGAAACTTAGTTGTTAATAGTTATAGCACAAATTACATATTTAAGGTCGTTTATCGAATGAAAATATCTACTGCGGGCAGGATTCGAACTTTCATCTTCTGGTTCAATACGCTAAACGCTATGACGAGGAGTTCCACCCGAAAGGTCAAAATTCACCTTCTCATTCTGACTTTACGTCTATTTTACGTGACGTCAGTGGCATCTACTTTGCTTTGCAACCGACATGACTTACTTTGCACTTAGTTCGATATCATACGATGCCACCTTACCTCTTTACAAAAACATAGTTAGGTACATATATTAAATGAAAAACTTGAAAAAAATTCGGATAAAAGAACAGTAGTATTATAAAAACTTGATAGAAATAATTAAAATAACATAAAATAAAGGACAAGTAAGTAAGTAGCACCAGTGTCTAATGATGACGTAATTGTATTAGCAATGCAAATTACTTTAACGTTGACAAGAAAAGACGGTATCCTTCGCATTACATTAGGTAACACAATTTAAGAAAAAGAAGACAGCATTCACTTTTACTAAAGATTATGGTAATACTGGAGATGAAAGAAACGTAAGTAGGACCAAACTACCTACAAAAACATCTCACGTTTTAAGCGAAATTGTTGACTGAGAAACTGGAGATGGCCTAGAATAAATTCCAAGTAAATCTTTATAAACCGCACATAGAAATTTCTATAAGCATTTTCTTCTATAATCAGAAGCTATTCGAGTATCATTAGAAATTCTGTACATATTGAATAATACACGAAATAAAAGTGGTCACAGTTTTGGACAATATTTTCAGTAGCTTTTGTCTGTAATTTAAAGACATATAGCATGCTCTGTTTGTGTATTTAATTAACCATTTTTATTTAAATACTTTTATTGTGGAAGTTGTAATTTAGTAAGTAGGTTTTTCGCTTCGTTTGCACTTTATCTATACAACATTTTATTTATTTAAATTCAATTTATTTTTGTTCTAACAAATGAGATATTGTCTAAATTAAGAAATTGTTGCTTAAAATAATTAAACCTGTTATTTATGGCATTAAAATCTTTATTTATCCCTTACGGCATTATAGATTTTATGATTCTATTACTATTACTTACGTAATTATAATAATCAATTAGTAATACTGTTATTTGTATCGCAGGAGATTGTAACGTGTTTATCGGAAGCGTCTGGCATTAATTCTTCATAGCTTCGCACACTATATTCCATAGGGACATATTATTTATTATAACTATGGCCATGATAGCACTGTTTACTTAGTTTTGAAGCGGTGGCTAGGGCGTCGGACTTGCGATCATGTGGTTGCCGGTTCGAAACCCACCCACCACACAAGCGTTTAGCTTACCACGAGAAGTTAACAAGAATACTAGTATTGTGCGATCCACATTGCTACTAAACTTCTTTTTTTAAATAACAAAACAAAAACCTATGTTATGAAAAATCAAAATCGAAAAGACTGAAATACTATATTGTAAGACTTTCCTTTCAACAGAAAAAGGATACCAGATGATGTTATAAAGTAGCACGAGACATACCAAAAAATATAAGAAGAATATTCCTTCGTGGATTCAGAATCGATTTCACATGAGACTATATCACTTACAGCTGTCTCTTTCACTCGATTCCCGAAATTGACGTGGGAAAAGGATAACATGAACATTCATTTGCAATCATTGAACGTTCTCCGTGAATGCCTCCTTATGAAAGGTTGGGGTTTAGGTTTATAAAGGAATTATGAATATGTCGTGTTCGAAATAAAATAATGTTGAGCTTGTGGAAATTCCTCTAACCATAGGCATTGGTTGGTAGTGTATTCCAACGCCTACTTGTGTAGAATTTTTTATAGGATAAAAAGTTATTTTAAATTTGAAATACTTTCAGGATAATTGTTGTGTTTGTTAAAACGAAACTCTATCCAGCGTATATTTTTTATCAGAAAAATATCTCTAAGCCGTACAGGTTTCCTCACGATGTTTTTCTTCGTCGTTCAAATGAGTGATAATTAATTATTAATAAGCAAATGATTACGCAAAGTCAGAGGTGCGTGCCGAACTACGAAACCCACGACTTGATAATACAATGGTCATATCACTGCTTCAAAATCATACATTCAAATTATTTGAAATCCAATATTTCAAACCAAAATCTAATACAATATTCATGACTAAAGTAACTATCTTGTATCTCAATGTATCGAAGGCCTTTGTGAAATTGAAAATCACCGTCTGAATTTGTGGTCACTTTAAATATGTATGACTGTTTCATCGTCGGGTCTTAGCATAGCCACAAATCCTTTATCTTCACATTCACGTTCCTTTTGTAAGTCTTCAGAATTTAAAAGTCTGTCTGTCATGTCTCTGGGTAATATCTGAACATTTTACTCGACCTTTCTGTGAATAATGTCGAGCTAAAGTGACAGTGTAACCTCTGAATGTTGCAGACAGCTTGCTCTTTAAGTAAAAAGTGTGTCAGTATATTGGATAGCTTAATACAGTTCAGAAAAAAGAAATGCCGCTTATAGCGAATCAAGTAGTGTAATGGCGACTGTAATATTATAAGAAATGGAGTTTACTGGAAAGGTCATCAATTGAATAAATTCGGTTCAGGCCAGAAGTATAATGATAATGAAGATAAATATAATATACCATCACGCTTGTGTTTCGCGAAGGGTGTGGCAGAGGTAAAGTCCAACTACAGTTCGAGAAATTCAAAGAAAGGTCTTTCCCTTCCTTGTTTTCCTTAAATTTTACCTTCTAATATAGTTTTGAAGAAGTCATCGTGTCGTATCAAGTGGCCAAACATCTTTCCTCTTCTATTCTCTATGGTACTTAACAACTGTCTTTTCTCTCCTACAATTACTAATACTTCCTCGTTAGTTTTCATTTCCGTCCAACTGATCTTCTACATCCTCCTCCAGCATCACATTTCAAATGCCTCTAACCTTTATCTGTCCCTTTGTGTATAGTCCAGGTTTCGTAACCATACAGTGCTATGCCCCAGACTCACTACAGTAAATTAAAAAGATCAGATCAGCAGCAATTCTCAGTACCATCCACATTACTTTTATCAAACAGACTGCATGCAGTAACAAAGCAAACCGAACATTTATTTCATAATTCATTTTTTAACATTTCTTTTGCCCACCTTCCGCTGTAATAAATTTAAGGGGGCGAACCGAACCGTATGTATATACCCTTATCACATGAAAATAGCTCGGCTGTGGAGCTACCGCGCATCTGCACCCTACCTAATGTACCGTTATATCGCGCCTAATGTGTTTCTGCTAGAGAGAATGGTACATTATGGCATTTGTACGTGGAGCGGTGAATTTAAAAAACATCGTAAACAAAAAACTATTTGTAATTTTTATATATTATTGTAAGATTCAGTTATTTTAGTAATGCGCGGCGGTGTGAGCTAGATACATCAGACGCTATGACCCCGACATGTCGAAATTTGCCTTCATATTAATCTAACCTTCACATAGTACCTAAGATAAAAAAAAACTAGGTTTTTCTCCTGTATCGTGGGTGCAATTTACAAACACAAATTCTCACCCGTAGATCATACAAATATTTTGCTCCATGTGAAACCCACAACACGTTTTGCAGAAGCCGATAACTCAGCCGTTACGCCAAATCAAAAAAAAATATAACATTTTCACCGAACGTGTCGTCAAAAGTATAAAATTTACCATCAACCTTATAAGTGGTAAAGACAGAAGATTATAATTATAGGAATGAGATAGTGGGACCAGCTCAACTCATACAAAGCTTGAAGAAAGATAGAAACTCAATCGGAAAGACTAAAGGAAGAAAAAATGTTCCGAAAATGTCTAATAAATATATTTAGAAAAATCTATAAAACATTAATGGATTTACATATTATAAAATTTATCAGTGACATCTCGATTTCGGTCAAGCAATATTTGTGTATGGCAATAGGCTCACATCCTATTACGGCGAACTGGGGGTATACATTAGAAAACTTTTGCTTATCTCTTCGGGAAACGCAGTAGTGACAGTTTGAATAATGTTAAATAAAAATTTTGATACTCCTCATTTTTGAACTGAAATTGTTTCGATGGATTCTATGTTTTGATCAATAAGACTGAATTCCAATTAAAATCTCTCGATAGATCATCTGTATGCCACCTAATATTCCATGCCCCCACACTGTATTGCTGCAAAACGGTCGCTCTAAACCCGGATGATACCGACTGTACCTATTCTTCCACCAAATGCATGCGAACAAGAATTTTTACTAGCGCCGCATTTTCTCTGCGCCGCATTTGGAGGATATTTTATTTTCTACGCCCCCCTGCGATGCTTTTGCTCAATAATCCGTCAAAGATAGAATGTAGACTCAATAAATTTATAAAATTTGCGGTAAATGTTTTGAGGAGTTACTACTTAGCTATTTTCTGCAAAAAGCTATATTACTTTAGTAAATACACCGTCGTGTTAGCATTCAAATATGGGATAGGCAGAGCATTAATATGCATTAGTATGTTTAGAAACAAACCATATAATAGGGGGGGGGGGGGCTATTGCCAATAATCGAACATATATCCAAACCCCAAACTGATACTGAAAATTTCATGGAAAATCCCAATGATACTTTGCTCGGCCCTGGAAATCGAACCCAGGACCTACGCAGGCGTGCTAACGACCTCTAAATCATAGTGGCAATTCTTACTTACTTTAGTACGTGGGTAATTTTACCGAGTTAATTTACATAATATTACAAATCTGTGTATCTCATTCCATTACAAACATACGAGTAATAGAAAGAAAATGTTTCATGTACAAATATCGCATTGCGGTATAAAAAATGAAGTCTAAGTTTTCATACAATACTGTTGAAGAGACTCTTGGGCTGCCGAGTGGATAGTTGAGTAAAAAACACACAGAATATAAGACAGGTAATCCGCTTTCTCGCGTAGTTCTAGAATCGAGAAAACACTTGTGTATGTCCAAGGTGTACCGATCGAACAACATGGCAAATTGTCTCAAACTAGCTTTTGCTCACCTGAAGCCAAATTAGGATTGGAAATAGATGCCAAAAAGTTTACCAGTTTTTGAGTTGGAGCTTATACTTTCTAGCAGTGATAGCAAAATTGAAATCTATTCTGTAGTTTTATGGCCAACCGGTAATAAACAGACAAACAGACAAGAATTTTAAAAATAAAATTTTTGACTGGCAAGAATGACCCTATATAAATTACCTTTACAATTTAATCACAATTAAGTACACAAACTACATTTATAATCATCAAATTAATTTAAAAAAATTCCCAGCACATCAATTTAAATTCCGACAATATATTCCGTATAAAACATCTAAATGAAATACAACACACAGACATGCATGTGAAGTAAGCTTAATAGACTTCTGAATTTAGCAGTGTTATGCGTTATGAATATTTAGAATTCAACCCTATGATAGGAGGTGCTATTAAATAGACCTTTGTGTCGAAATTACACTGTTAATATTAATTTTTGTTTACTCTAAGGTGGTACTAGATATTTTACGAATAATTATGGTTATATTGGTTAAAATTTATCTATATAAATAAAAATTAATCGCCAAATGTTTTGCTAAGCGCAAAATTCATTTCTGCACATTTTTATATTCATATTTTTGCATAAGGAAAATTCTAATGGAGAGAAAAAATTACAAAATTGTGAGGATATTAAAAAAACACCACCTTTCTTTTCCGTTAAAAACCACAGAGTAGATTTAAACATCTGTCCCCAGCTGTCAAACATGGACTACGCATAGCATATAGCTTTTGACAGAATGAAGTCTGTCGGGTCAGCTAGTTTAAAATACAAATGAATATTGTTTATCTTCTGTTCATTTTATAGCAGACATCATATCTTATTGTCTTGATACCATTAATATATTATGTATTTTTTATGTACAATACAACTACAACTGTGCAATACAACTGTGGAAATTGCATCCAATTTCGTGTAGTAGTTTTTGCGAGATGCGCGTACATACTGACGTAAAAATATTCATGGATGGGTAAAAGATTTTCGGGATATTTTCCCATAACATAATTCAAATGATTGTTTGGAAAGTAGGTACTCGTATGCCACAATTGTCTAATCCACTGCTAACTATAACATTAGTCTCATAGTCACAAGTTTGAGCGCAATGTAGCCTTCAACTATTCCATTATGGGAGCTGACTCTAGTACTTGCGTCAGAATTATTCATATTTCCATTAGGCACTCAATGAATATTACCTAGGCTAGATGAGGGTTGAAACTTATGAACAAATATAGGGGACTTCAGAGTGTCATGTCATGCTTGTTTGAAATGTCTCTCAAGGATAAAAGCAAAATGCCCTTTGAATAAAAAAGTTTGTTGTCTTATTTTCTTTTTCCATATCTAATAAAAGGTGTAGGTAACTAAATTATCAAAATATATATCAGTGTTACCAACACAGACTCATTAGTCTGGTGAGCCTTAGCTCGACTGCGCTAAGTATGATGATGATGATGATGATAATGAATAATGAGTCCAGATCTAAGAAAGATCTTTTTCTATGAAATTATCGGCCTTGGATTTGTCCCAGTTAATGTCAATAGGCTCGCCTCATATATGAAACTAGCTGCTGCCCGCGGCTTCGGTCACGTGAAGCTATATCAGGAGTAAAAATGGAAAACCAACATTGATGACCCCTTCTTTGTATGGGCCTTTATACATATATATATTGGATTCATTTGATTAATTGAGATAAGAAGTTCACCAGTTTTTAAGTTGGAGCATATACTTTCTAACAGTGATAATAAAGTTAAAATCTATTCAGTAGTTTTTGCTTCAACCCGTAACAAACAGACAAACAGACAAGAATTTTAAAAATCACATTTTCGGATTCGGAGGCGTTTATATACCATAATCCACGTGTTTTTTTTAATATCTTCAATGTACAGACACAGTTTTTTTACAATTTTATAATAGTAGAGATTAGATGCACTAAATAAAACGGCAAACTGTGGGTATACTTTAGTATACCTCTACCTATGCCTTCGAAGAATACCGTCGTGATGGTATGTATTACCAAAATACTATAAGTACAAATAGTTGGTATACAAGCTACCATTGAGTGAGAACTCAAAGATTACCATGTTAAATAAATATACTTGTATACATACAGAAATCAATAGCTTATTTAGTCCAGAGTACGTACATTGTACCCGTATCTTTTGTATAAAGAGTACATGTCGACCTCTATAAACCTTCCAGTCGATACTCGAAGAGGTCAACGAAGCCACAACATATTTAATACAAGTGAAAGACTTAAGCGTTATGTTCTTATCTCGGGTATTTGAAAGTTCTAAACACGAGATCTCGATTTCTAAATTCACGCTCGAGAGAAATCGGATCCAGAGATCAATTTCTAGAATACATTTAAATGTATTGTAAATTTCGAGGAAACAGAGATGTAACTTCAAGAAATCTTATATTTGTAAAGGCACAGTTTCGGTCTCGAAGAGGAGACTAATTACCATGCACAGGGAACACTGTCTGATCGTTATTAAGGCGTGATATTCAGATGTATCTCAGAAATCGATCTTAATCCGATCTCTCTTAAAATTAAGTGTAGAATTCGATATTTAGTTTTTAAAATAATAAATTCGTGATTTCGGGTGAAAAGGGTTTCTAGCTCTGAACCAAAGACAAAAAAGTAACAATTTAATTTTAAAATAGCTCTATCGCTCTTCTACCAAGCCAGCTATGTTTAAAATTTATTGTTTGAAGCTTCACTACTTATTATAAAACAAAGTCGTTTCCCGCTGTCTGTCCATATGTATGCTTAGATCTTTTAAACTACGCAACGGATTTTGATGCGGTTTTTTTTAATAGATAGAATGATTTAAGAGGAAGGTTTTAAGCTATATAACATAACGCTACGACTCTTAGGAACGGGGCAGCGCGGGTGAAACTGCGGGTGGGTCGCTCGTGGATTTAAAACAAAATTATACTCATGATAAGTTAGTTGCTAAAAGAACATCATATTTGTATGAAGAAAAAATTAACTAATGCTCAATTATACCAAATTGGTATCTATAATAAAATTATTTCGATGAAATGTTAGATACACTCTTCTCTACTATTATAAAATTGTAAAAAAGCTGTACATTGAAGGTATTTAAAAAAATCAAGTGGGTATATAAACGTCTGCGAACCCAAAAATGAGATTTTAAAATTCTTGTCTGTTTGTCTGTCTGTTATGAAAAACTGCCGAATCACTATTAGAAAGTATATGCTCCAACTTAAAAACTGGTGAACATCTTATCTCAATTAATTGAACGGATTCTGAGATGTAGCTTGACCTCTCTTATGTATACAGAGCCATACAAAGAAGAGATCATCAATGTTGGTTTTAAATTTTTACTCCTAATATAGCTTCATTTGAGCGAAGCCGCAGGCAAAAGCTAGTAAATAATAATTATAAGTTCTCATATTCGAAAACGGCTAGCTGAGAGCTCCAATGGCATATATCAATCTTGCACTCCAGGCTCGATATCCACACTTAGGTGTCAATCGATGGATACCTACTTCAACGATCCTCTTGTCTGAATGTGGAGTGGGCTGAAACGCGTTGAAGTGCGATCAACATTGACAGTTACAACGTAAGTAGGATAACAGCCTTCTCCATTTAGGGACAGACTCTGACAGATACTATGCCTGGACTTTAAAAGAGACCATTATTTTGATTTGATATTTCTTCTCATAGGAAATGGCGGCACTGACTTGTTAAAGTGTCTTTAAAAAACTATTTACAGTAAATAATATCATATTTAAATAAGCTTTTTTTTAATTTAATAAAAGTATATTTATTTTCAATTATTGTTTTTCAGGACAGGCCTACAAATCTAACGAAAGATTCTAAAATTTCTCAAATTGAAAAATTTACTAATTCTTCTTTCTTATCTTATTCTTTTGTATTTTTAAGGAAAGATTTACAAAAAAATAATATGTTTAAATTGAATACAGCATATTATAACTTAGTACATAACATAACATCACTCACACCTGTATTTCCCGAAGGCATTTTAAAACACTTCCACAGTTTGCCGGTATGTTTAGGTCCAATGTCATATGAGGCGAGCCTATAGCCATTAAATAAGTAGGTACCTAGTTCTATTTTCGTGTAGAAAGATACAAACAAGGCCCACCATTCCCGCACTCATATTTTTATCTTCTAACTGAAGAGTTCATGTCAGATGGCGATACACCTTTAACAGATAACTATGCCAAAGGGGTTCGGCAGATTCCACACAATTTATGGATGTTTAGTTATTCTTAGAAATCATCGGAGCAAACACCCAGCTTATACTGAATATTTCATTAAAAAAACCCAATAACACTTTGCTCTGCCTGACAATCGGGCTCAGGACTTTAAGGATAGCAGTCCCACTTAGGTCCACTAGAGACTAAAGAGGTAGATATAACGAGCAATCTTGTAGATTCTCGTACAAATCTATAAGATTCTCTACACACTTCAAGATCCTATGAAAGTTAACCTATACAATTCAATGAACCCCACACACATCGCAAACCTTCAAATAAATTAAAGCACAAAAGAAATTCGGTGCAAATTCAATTTTGTGGAAAGTCGCGATAGATGTGAAAAAACTTTTATAGCTAAAAGGACTTGGGTCTCGCTTTCTTCTGTAAAACGGACCCGAAATCGGGATTTTTGTGGCTTGCCCTTAGTTATGATAATGCTGCGGTCGGATTCAGTTGAATGAGCAAATAAATTGCGCTGTAACTGTAACTATGAATATATTTCTTCTTATAGAGGTCCTCTGTATATATTCTTCTTATAAACTTCTAGTCCATATAGTTTGTGATGAAATCGCAGTGTCTGGGATGAATATTGAGAAGATTGGAAAACTTTATAACACAAGGCATGAGCTATCTCTACATATCTATAAGTCATCTTTATATGGGCAACTCTCAAAATTGTGTCTCTGTACATTGAAGGGCAAACGAGCAGACGGATCGCCTGATGGCAAGCGATTATCCCCGAACATGAACGCCCGCAACACCAGTGGAGTCGCAAGTGCATTGCCGGTCTATTAAAAGGCTTTAGGCCTTTCGGTATCTCATATCATCATACCATCACGCCTGTATTCCCCGAAGGGTTAGGCAGAGGCGTACTAATGTACACCCACAGTTCGCCGGTATGTTTAGGTCCCATGTAATAGGGGGCGAGCCTATTGCCATTAACCGGGCACAATTTCCTAACTCCGAGCTGCTAGGAATTTCATAGAAAAACCGAATAACACTTTGCTCGACCTGGGAATCGAACCCAGGACCTCTAGCGTAGCAGTCGCGGTCAGGACCACTTGGCTATTGAGGCAGTTTCGGTATCTCACTTAATCGAAATACAACGTAAGCGTTGTTTCACACCGGTTTTAGTGGGGCCATGGTATCACTCCTTTCGAGCCGGCCCATTTCTGCTGAAGCATGGTTCTCCCACAATTATAATTTGTGCCCGGTTGATAAAACCTTAACTTAAGGGCGAACTTTGGGTGTTCATAAGTTCAGTTCTGCCTAATCCTTCGGGGAATACAGGCGTGAAATTTCAAAAAGGAACCTATTTTTGGACTTTTATTCCTAAAACCTAGTTTTCCTTTTAGACATACGTAAAAGAAATTAAGTTTGGCGCAAGGCGAGAACTGACAAAGTAAATACATGACCAGAATTAATGATGTTAGAATTCTTTTTAAGCCTATTTCACTGTCACTAAAATGTACCTATAGACAAAAAAAAACATGTTCCTTTAGACCTTATAATCCTCTTTAGTTTTAGACGAGATGGTTGAATCAAAAGTGTTAATTCAGATTCTTAAAATCTCACGTTATTTCCATATCCGGCAGAGATTTAAAATTCCTTTCCGATGCGATTGCTATCAATACTTTGAAATGATGCTCTTCTCCTTACTTTGTACTTATGTGAAAAAAAAAAGTTTTTTTTTATTATGGCGCCACACTTTTTGTGTATTTGCCAGTGTCAAGTTTAGAGTAATCAAGTAATATTTTCAAAGAGTATTTCCCATCATGGGATTGTATTATGGCACCACACTTTTTGTGTTCGCCAGTGTCAACCATAAGTTAAATTGCCCCAATAAAACGGTAGAAACTTTATTGAGGCTTCGATAGAGTTTAGGAGTGAACCCAAAAAGTCATGATTTTCAATTTTATATCAAATGCCTAGACTCTCACACGTTCACGAATACATAATGGTTAATTATCCACCATAATTACACATTAAACTTCGGAGAAATTCAAGTTTTTAAAAATAATATAAAATCGACAACGTGCACTTTTCATTTTCCCGTAAGTACGCTAGTATTTTTTTCCAATTGACACGTCAAAGAATCTATTAAGTTGCCAATAACAAACGATATAAAAGGCTTAATTTTCGCATTCAACCAGTACATTTGCGGTGACAGTCCCCACTTGAGGGCCGGAGGTCGAAATTTCAATTTCCGCAAGGAAGAGATAAATTTTCTTGTCGTTTATTGACATTTCTTTTGCGTTGTGCAGACGTCTGCCACACCCAAGATTGATTACGTCACTGTTAGCAAAATGATATTTTTTGGCCAACAACTTTACTATTTTGGGGATGATCTTGATCAAAATGAAGTCGCTTTAAATACTGGAATAAATTAAGCATAAGCTTTCATGCTTAAAAACTATATTTCCTTTCCTTGTATTCATCACTTGACATATCACATTGACAAGCCTTCCGACAAAACCGAGATTAATTTTACTATTGCTTTTCCAAAAATACCATTAATATCAATTACCTAAAGATGATGCGAGGCAGACTAATGTATGACTGAACCGAATAACTGTAACATAAACTGCTCATATAAAAATATTGTTAAAATCACACATAAAACCTCCACAGACGCATACTGACAAAAAGTTAATCTGTAGACTTAAACGATTAAGTACGCCGAGTCGCGTTTATATATGATTGAAAAATGGCGTCTCACTCCACATTTCTCTGGTGATCATTTACATATTTAGACGACATTTTCTTTCATTTTATCTGATTGTCTTCAGTATATCACATTGTCTTATCGATTTTATATTAGAAGGAGATTGTGGCAGGGATGAACGTTTTTTGAATTCTTGATTATGTTAGTTCTCTACGTTGGCAGTGGGACTGTTTATTGTTAATGAGTTTTACGTGAAATGATGAAAACTGTGACGTATTACAAGCTACCCTTTATACTTTTGATTCTATTCTGACCACAGAATGCCACTTATAACATTTTCATGTAAAATGTGGCCAAAACGAGAAAGTTTTCATATTTCATTTCTACACCTTAGTCAAAAATATGTGGCTGGGCCGTTGGGCCGGTGCTACCATGCCACCAGATTATTGACAGATACTCCAGTTTTTAATACTTTCGTTTCAACGATGCCATAAAGAACAACACATAGAAAATATACACTGAAAAATGCTTTTTAAAAAATGTGTATGTTTTTACCAAAATGGCGCCGACATTTTTCTATTTGGACGCAATAAACAAAACACATTACGCAAACAGGGTGAACAGGCGAACGTACTCTGGCGGCCATTTATAATTCAATTGTACACTCCCCGGATTATTTGGTATAACAGGTAGAAATCAATTATTCACGCCCAACCTGCGTCAATTTACTGAATTCCGTTTTTTAAAGATTGCCACATTTAATTGATTACATAATTTTTCCCTCAGGCAATGCTGACTAGCCTTGCGCTATCTGTACTTCTAGGTAGGTAATATGAGAACAATCCCATGAGAAAAATACCGCGTTGCCAATTATTTTGTCGATAACCAATAATATAATAGAATAAAATATCCTTTATTGTACACCAAAAACTAATGTCAAGTATAAGTTATCAATCATAGAATATAGTACAATGCGACCTCTTGATCCTCCTGGTTGGTTGTCCTGGTTGTAAAAGCGATCTCTTACAGACAACCTAACCTAAAACTAGCACACAATACTGTATTATTATAATACCGTTAAAAGATAATATGAAATAAAGTTGAATAATACCGTCCTTCGAAAAAGAAACATGCCTATTCTAATCCGTGCACTCTAAACAATTAAATTTTAAAAGGCTCACCTTTTTTGAATAAAAAAAAACACCATCTAGTTACCGTTGAAAACCAAAATGGCCGGAGTAATGCATTTGGCTAAACAAATTTGCTTTCCCATTTGAAACGCTGCTAGCGTTAGATGTTGCCATCAAGGATGGAACGAATGGAAGGATGTACGTAAATTAGTTCGCCGAGGATAAACGCAATGGAAATATGAAAATGTCAGACGCTATTAGGATTATCCCCATCTCGGTTTAGTGATGTTAGTTTAAAATCTGAAAGGATCGTTTTTTGAGTAGTGAATAATAGAATTTTGTGATGTGCTGGAATAAACTGGCTTTTTGTAACATACCATAATGCCAGCATTCCCAGAGGATTAGGTAATTGGGGAAAAATTGCCATTAACTGGGCATAGGTTCTAAAGTCCTTACTGCTACCGAGAATTTCATAGAAAAACTCAATAACACTTTACCTTTGTTAGGCTTTTTGTACAGTGTTTTATTTTGTCAAAGTAGCGTAATTCTAAATATGCATTAAGATTCAACTATAAACGACATCCTAACAAAATTGCAACTTTTGTGGGAACTCTTTTCAAGAAACAACAATAAAATGAGGTGGTAATGCATTCACGTTACAAAATCAATTAATATATACAAATTTCTACAAAGCCTAAAAATATAAAGAGAGTTTTTTCTTTTTTAAATTGTGTACGACTTGATTAAGTTGCCAAGTGAAGATGTACCTCTTTTGCTGTACAAACATTGTCACACAATATTTGTTTAACAAAAGTAGGTCACGCTAGGTGCCGCTATTTTTGGTGCTTCGTGTAAATTAAGTTCTTCAAAAATTTATTTAATATTAGTGTACATTAAGATATAGACAACATTTGTGTACAAGAATAGATTGCGCTCTGTGTTTATAATGCCGCTGATGTTAAAGACAGAATTACAAAAAAAATTGACAAAATAGAAGCAGATCGCTCAGCTACACCAAACGGGTCGTTAATAGATACCTACATAATAGATAGATTAGAAATATTTTTTAACATAGTCTCACACACTTTACTGATCATTGAATCGGTTTTAAAGACAGTTTCTCTTCAGCTAAATACATTCATAAAAATATTGATTATATTTTCCTCAGGAAATGCTATACGTAATATTCCCGAATTCAAATATCCAAGAACCATTAAAGGGTTACGGTCTTACTTCATACGCAAGCTTAGGTGGATCCACAAAGACCAATATTGGAAAAGTTCCAACGTACTTCGATGTATTACTTAGTATTTGAACATCTTGAAAACAGCTGACAAATAAACTTTCTGTACATTTCGCTTCCAAATTTTAAAGTTTCGTCGTTCCAAGTAATCCGTTTTTTTAATCAAATCCGAATCATAAAGATACATCCCTAAAAATTATTGATATAGATTTTTAAACGGCACATTGTTAGGTAAATGGAAAGAATCTGTACCCAAAAAAACGACAAACCTGTCAAAGGCTGATAGGATTTGACCACAATCCATTTATCAATAATTCCAAAACCAATTGCTACGAACGTTACCATCAAATGATTCATTTGTAAGTAAATTGAGAAAAAAAACTGATTCTAAAATTTACATTTTACCAGGATTAATTCTATCGCAGAGTGTGCCGCATAATATTGGACAGGGTCGTGGAATGGATTTGATTAAAAATAAAGCCACAGGGATCCCTGTCCATTAGTGCCCCCGTGTTGACTCGTGCATGTGTGTGTGTATTTACGTATAGAAAATGTGACTACATAACATACCTCACGCCTGTATTCCCCGAAGGGTTAGGCAAAGGCATACTTATGTACATCCCCAGTTTGCCAGTATGTTTAGGTCCCATGTAATAGGGGGCGAGCCTATTGCCATTTTTCATGCACAAATTCCAAACTCCGGGCTACTACTGGGAATTTCATAGAAAACCCAATATCACTGCTCGACATGGGAATCGAACCCAGGACCTCTAGCGTAGCAGTCGCGCTCAGGACTACTAGGCTAATGAGGCAAAATTTGATTGCATGTCATAGATATTTTTATCGACTGAACTTATAGAGATTCGTATGTTGTGATTTGATGCAAAAACCTGGGTGACATTTCTCACTACGTTATCTAAAAGATACGATATAGAAGAGAAAAAAGAAACGTATAGAACTAAAGAAAAGGTATTTGTTTTTTTACACTCACGATGAAATAAATAATATAAAAACGAGCACACAATATATAGATATTGTAGTATCATATAGCATCCTGCACCTGTATATCAATTGGTTTATTGGACAACTTTACTTACTTAGGTATATATTAGAAATCTTCTACATTGAGAAAGATTTGTGTTGTGTGTTGTGTGATGTATAACACTTCAAAGTTCAGATAAGATCTCTAAGCCAAAATACTCACAATTTCTTAGTAAACACGCGAAACGATCAGAATTTTATATCGGAAAGCAAAAACGAGAAAACACCGCAAATTGTTGGCAGTGAGTTTTCAAAAACAAGGATATTGCTTTGGAGGCCAATGGAAATTACTTTCCGAACCTGTGCCGACTTCAAGCCAAGAACGGTAGCTAAAGACAAACGAAAATAATAAATGGAAGAGAAAACACTCGCTCGAAGTATTCAAGAAACGTCATTGGCAAATTCATGGCGGGAATTCGGATAGGCTGAATAAGAAATTTGTCTGCGGGAAAATATAAAGACGATGCTTTTGTTATAGCTTATCGTACTCTGTTATTGTGGATAGGTTGTCCGCAAAATTGTCGATTTCATCTGTAAACTTAGACGCTGTAGGATATATATATTTATGTGAATCCGAATTACGCATAAATTTGCAAAACTATGAAAGTAAAATTGACTAGCTTTTTGGTAGGTACTTAATTTTCTCTCTAGTTATAATATATTGATCAACAATAGTACGAATAATACCAGAGTAATTTACAGAATCTCATTAATAGAATTTGAGAAATGCGTATTCAAATTAATTTGCATTTGATGCTCCCTAAAATTGTTAGACCCAAATAAGAGCAAAAATAAATTACATGGTTCAGTTGAAATTCCCGTATGACTGCATTTCTCTAAACGAACCTGATAGAAAATCATATTAATTCATATTAACGGGTACGTTACACACAAAAGCAAGGAAACGTTAATCAAGGCAAGCGGAAGGGTCACCATCCAGTATGGCATGAACTTTGAGCGTCGTCGACTCAACGAAGAATTAGGACGTTGAAGAGGTCAGGTTTAATTGGTCATTGTGGGTCTGAAGGGACAAATATTTTCGTATAAAGAATCCAATTAACCCGTGACAGGTGGCTGCGCAATTTGTGTTTAACATAAGAACATGTGCATTGGAGGGTTAAAAGTTTTGATGTTATACAGAACGATAATCGCTTTGGTACCATCTATTAAATGAACGCGTTTTGTCGGGACCAACGGACAATGATAATGAGAACCCTTAGACTGATTAGAGTTGAACCGTCAATTTGGTACCATTATCTTTTAATTGGAGGTGTTGTACAGCATATGGTTCAACAGTATAATGTAAAACGATGTACCTACTGTTGAAAACTTCCGCATTTGATGGTTTATTTAACCTTTGTAAATGTCCTAAAACATTCAAACAAGAGTTGACAAAGGCTGCCGTATTACAATTTTCAACACAAAAAGGAATACAGTGGGTGCCATTTTTAAATCCAAATGAACTGGAGAAAAAAGTTTCTCACAAAGGACGTACAAAGAAAATCACGAGGCTAATCAAGAACCTTTTCCAAAAGATTTCGCTAAAGAAACGCAATTTGCTGAGAAAAAAGAAAATATTAATAATGGAACAATAAGAAGAAGTATTTAAATTGGCTATTAAATCGCCTATTGAATTTCATAATATTCTTAACATAAAAATGCAGTCGTTTGAGCCAAAGCGTACGTTGAATAAATATTTGCCTATTCAGTCAATTTATTCTGTTTGTCAATTCGCAAATGGGTGAAGCATTTGGAGTTCTGAGTGATTTTTCTTTGAATTATCTGTATTTACAAGACTGATAAAGTTTCTGTAATATTTGGTACGTCCCGTTATGAGTTACAATTATGAAGAACAAAGTATATAACTAACTTTCATTGTCTGTCCTTTTTATTCTAAAAGTTAATGATTTAACTTCATTTCCAATACAAATTTGCTTATAACTTTGGTCATATTTTTAAGGAAAACTAGTTATAATTTATTTCACCTTTTGGTCTTTCTTAGAATTTAATCCTCAAACAAGTTTTTATTTGTACCAATTCATTATTTGTGGCCAAACTGTGTCAATAAAATTATTTCTTTCTTTCCTTAAGTAACTTTTAACAAAACCAAATTCTCACTTTCAATAAAACTTTATCCAGCATACTTTATTTATACACCTTCCCCTTAACAGATGAACATACTAGACAATTACTCGCTCTTTATTCGCCAAAAACAATAGAAGCTCCCGAAACTTCTGATCTTCCCAAATTCGAGGGTTATGTTACAGTGTAGAATAATACCGCACAAACGAACGCCCAGATTAGGGGTGCGCGCACGAAAACGTACTAATTGTTTGTTATCTAGTGCTTTTGTTCGGAAATGTGTTGAAATTTGCTACAAATTTGTAAGAATAATTACTTTTAAGGACCGTTTATTATCTTCTTTAATATGGAGCAATAGTTTGTTATATATTTATGTAGGTATTACTTCTAATATTTGGATTCATTTTAAATTATAGGTAACCAAAATAATTATAATCAAAATTGGCATTTATATTGACTACAACATTTGTTCTTCTCCATAGTTCAACTATCAATTATTTTAATTTTAGTTTTTTTTAACTGAAATTCTTTACTTTAACTACAAGAATTTGAGTTCTTTTTCTATCACGATTTAACGTTATATTGAAATAGATAAGATTATATCTACCCGTAGTTTTGCAAAAAGACCATGGAAAAAGTTTTTGCCGAAGCAGTCGCCCATCGTGCCACCGTTGACGTCTGAACGATTTATAGGAAGCTACAGTAACCAATTTGTCAAGTTTCTTGTTAGAGAAGCTATCTATACAAACGTTCCAGTTTTCTACTATAGAAAATAGGACGTATTGAATTTATGACAATCCGAGACTTTATTTCTTTAGACTTCTACATTGAAGTCTAGATGGCCCAAGAATGTTACCTTGGGGTATTCTGAACAAATAACACCGAATAGTGATCCAGATTGTCATCATCATTAACCCTTTTACTCTCCAGGGCACAGGTCTCTTGTCAGAATGAGAGGTGTTGGACTATGGTCCATGACACTAGTTCCGGGTCACAGTCAAAGCTGAAGAGAATAATTTGCATTGCAGGCTTTTTCACGATTTTTACTGATTAGGCGAGTGATAATTTTTTTTAACTGGAATTCAATGGTCATATCGCTAGGCTATCCCTGTTCTTAATATTATCCCTGTTCTTAATAGGTAGTTGATATAAGTAATATAATTTTATACCTACAGCTTAAGTGCCTAAATACAAATAGGTCTCTTAAACGATACGCCAACAAACTTTCTTTTAATACCCAAATAAGATTAAAATGTCTAAGATCGCTTCTTTTCATATTTATCTTTATAGGTTTATATTAAAAAGCTAAAGGTCTTTCATTTCAGACAGTTTAGATCCTAAAGGTAACTGGTTATTTTCAGATTATTTATTAATCCCCTTAGATGGATTAGGTAACTTTGAAGTGAAACCATAAGTGTTTGATACCTTTAATCATTACATGTGCCCATGAAAGTATAAGGTTTTATAATACGAGAATGTCTTTTATGATATCAGAATGAAGAAAAAGAGTCTTAGTCTTAGAATAAATAAAGTTCAAAACACCTTATAAATATACACAGTTAGCAATAAATATCTTCAACTTTACACTGCCTCATCAGTCTCGTGGTCCTAAGCGTGACGCTGGGGGTCCTGGGTTCGATTCCCAGAACGAGCAGTGTTATTGATTTTTTTATTAAATTCTCAGTAGTAGCCTAACCTTTCGGAGAATACAGGCGATATAGTATGATGGTTACTTTGACTTTGAAAATATATTTCAAATCAGGAAGAAATGTAATTTCCGATCTTGTAACAATACATTTTATTCTTTCCAATTTAAAAACTTAATTAATTGAAATAGCCTCCGAGTACGATGGCTTAGTACAGCAAGCAAAACATAATAATATCTCAATGTCTCTTTTACAATGTGACTTTTCACTGAGGTTCTTGAAGAAATAGATGCTTACAAGATCTTCACAAACTTGTTTTTATAGTTTAAGTTGGTAATTTACAGTATCCAAGTTCGTAATATGGAGGTTGTCGCTATATAAAACTACATTGTAGCTTGTTCAACTACGACACAGCAATTCATCACGCTTTTTATTTAAGGATTAAGCGTACGGATATCCTGCTAAGTTTAAATTTTAATTTGTTTTCCTCAAATTGTGGTGCAGTTCGCCGTTATATTTTTTGGATTTACTTGATAAAAATAAAAACTCCGGGCTGATAACGAGTATTTAGAGTGATAATTAAATATTAATATGCACATAATTGTCAAAAGTCAGAGGTGAATGCCTTGGATTAGAACAAAGCAGTCAATATGTATTTATAAGTGTTTATAACATCTCCGAACACAAAAATGAGATTTTTAAAATTCTTATCTGTTTGTCTGTTTGTTACCGGTTGGCGCAAAACTACTGAATAGATTTTAATTTTGTTATCACTATTAGAAAGTATATGCTCCAACTTAATAACTGGTGAACTTCTTATCTCAATGAATTGAACGGATCTTGAGATACAGCTTGACCTCTCTATGTATACAGATCCATACAAAGAAGAGATCATCAATGTTGGTTTTTCCAACTTCCAACTCCTAATATAGCTTCCTGCGAGCGAAGCCTCGGGCAGAAGCTAGTTGAGATATACAATGTTCGGTAGAAGTCCGTTTTAAGCAAAAAAACACGACCGTAAGTTGAACTAAATTCGAATGGTTCTAGAAGTTTATTTTAAGAGTAGCCTACATTGTCCTTTTGTACACGACACAGCGAAAATAGCCAACAACAACACAACATTAGTGCTGAATTTAAATAACAATCCATGTTAATTCCAAGTTTCCACTCCAAGTTCTAATCCGTAAAAAACGTGGGTAACAAACAGTTATCCGCAATGCTGAATTCGTTTTTTTAAACTTAAGTATACAAACTCAGATATTTTGTTCCACGTTTATTAACCCACCTACCAGCGGAATTAAAATGCAGAATTTACGTCGTACTCGTAGTAACACGTAAAAATGTAGGGACACTGCAGTTTGCAATCCAAACTTGTGCATGAACATAAATTCCTGATCCCAAGGTTTGTTTACTATGTGTTACCTACTCTCCATAAATTAGTTGTATAGATATTTAGAGTTATAGTTTGTATAAAGTTTAGATACTTACATGCAAATTAAAATTGATACATTATTGCTCTTGACATGAAAATTCTTAACATCTCTATACCTTATGTCGTAATCGTAATACGCAAGTAAGCAAAAATACAATGTAATACGTTTAAGTCACAGGTTTGTAAAGTTAAAAAAAAATGTTTGAAATTTATCACGATATTATAATAAACACATTAACACAGATAATAATAAAATTATGTACATATGATAATAACATAATATTATAAGTATTAATATTATAAGTATTAATACTGTAATATTAATACTTATAATATTTTGTTATTACCTTAAGTACATAATTTCATACTTATAATATTTTGTTGGTTATAGCTACTAAATCTTGATATTATTTTATTATAGTGGTTAGTAAATAGTATTTTATTAGTAGTGGTAGGAGTCGGTACTGTTCGAAAATTTGGGAAATATATTCACAAAAGTTAAAAGGAACAAAAAAGAAAGGAAAAACAAAACTGTAACAGAGACTTTTAAAGACAGAAAAAGAACTGCACAGTAAAACAGCAAGTAGGTCACAAATCTACTAGCACAAGTTCAAACGCAGCACAAACTCAGCCACACTTGAAATGAAACGGTGTCGCCCGCGCCGCGCCGTCGCTCGCTAACTTCCAACGTTTGTTACATCCTGCCTCAAAATAGCTGCTGAGATTTCAAACTTTGATTTGTTTTCTATAAGAGAGAATACCGGAGAAATTGTTGGCTATACTAGCTTGTATCTAGGACACAGATAGACTGTACTGAAGTGCCTTCCATGATGTGATAATACGATCTTTTTGCGGTTGAGAGAGATAGATGCCGCATTGCACATTAAATAGCGACATCTCTTTCTCACAACCTAAGGTAAAGGTTTGAGGTTAAATACGTAACCTACGTTGACAGGTTCATATGTTAAAGCCATCTTCCTACCCTCTAGGTCATCCAGTGTAACCAAATGTAATTGAACATCAATATCTGACAACTGCCTCATTAGCCATGTGGTCCTGAGCGTGACTGCTACGCTAGAGGTCCTGGGTTCGATTCCCAGGTCGAGCAAAGTGTTATTGGGTTTTTCTATGAAATTCCCAGTAGCGGCTCGGAGTTAGGAATTTGTTCCCGGTTAATGGCAATAGGCTCGTCCCCTATTACATGGGACTTAAACATACCGGCGAACTGTGGGTGTACATTAGTATACCTCTGCCTAACCCTTCGGGTAATACAGGCGTGATGGTATGTTTATGTATCCGACATCATAATACTACCACAACACCAAATCAATAAATCAGTCAAAAAATCTCTTTGTTTCAGTTTGAATTCTAACGTAGAAGAGCAATGTTTTGGCACCGGAGTGATACCACGGCCACACAAAAAACCAGCGTGAAACAACGCTTGCGTTGTGTTTCGCCGAGTGAGTGAGGATACCGAAGGCCCAAATCCTTTTAAAAGGTGGGCATCGCACTTGTGACTCCTCTGGTGTTCCGGGTGTCCATGGGCAGCGGTATTCACTTACCATCAGTTGATCCGTCGGCATGTTTACTCCCCTATCCCATAAAAAAAATATCTTTTACTTTTATGAAATGTAATGTCTGAATATAAGGAGATTTTCTAAAAAAACATAGTTAAGTATAAATAAATAATACTTAATTATGTTTTTTTTAGAAAAATCTCCTTAAATTCAGACATATATAAATAAATAATGTGCCCGGTTAATGGCAATAGGCTCGCCCCCTATTACATGGGACCTAAACATACCGGCGAACTGTGGGTGTACATTAGTACGCCTCTGCCTAACCCTTCAGGGAATACAGACGTGATGGTATGTTTTGAATAAATAATAAATAAATATTCTGGGACATTTTTACACAGCACCATCTAGTCCCAAACTAAGCAGAGCTAGTTTACTATGGGTACTAGACAATGGATATAATACTTATATACTTTTTTTTGTAAATACATACTTATAATACTAATGAAACACCCAGACGAACACAAACACATAGATTCATCACATAAATGTTTGTGTCCTATGGGAATCGAACCCACGAATGAATGAAAAACCCCTCATGGTAAGCAGTCCGGTACTCGAACCACTAAACCACAGAGGTCGTCATACTACTACTACGTCAACTTATTGTATGCAATGTGTATGGAAATATATAAGATCTTTAATCTATACGCAAGAGAACAACTTGCGTTCAGTTTCTCGCAAGAGTTGTTACATACTTGCATAAGAATAGAAATCTTATAACGTTAGAACTGCTTCCAACTTTTCAATATAGGTAAAGTTTTTCAATTGTATACGTATTTTTTCTTACTTTTATGATTACGTACTTAGGGATTTGTTAGGTTATTTTTCTGCCCGGCCTTTCCTTCAGTTAGGCTCGGCGCACATTGGCCGGTCGGCAACATTTTTAGGTGACGAACAATAATTATAACACTGTGCTTAGTCCAGTCTTTTATTTATTTGTTTGTGGTATTTATTTATTCATTTATTTGGATCTCTAACAAGAAATACATTAAGCAAGTTGGATGCATCAAAAACAAAAAGGTTGTAGATCAAATGCTTTCTCACTTAGATGTATGTTTTTAATATAATGTTATGATTGAACTAAGGATAACCATTAGTATTTTTTTAAAAAAAAGCTTACTAGAATTTTGGGTCGTGCATTACTAGTGTTCTGGTTAACCCCTCGTACTAAGCTAAACGCTTTTATTACAAGTGGGTTCACGTCGGTAGTGCAATGGGTGGGTTTCGAACCGGCAACCACATGATCGCAAGTCCGACGCCCATTTGGCTACCGCCGCATTATGTAATTACTTTATGAAAAGTTAGTCGTATCCTGAATAATAACCGTTAACTGCAGCGTAGTAACTTTCGTTATCGTTTAAGTATTTAGTGTTAAGCTTAGTTTAAATTCAAACAGCAATATAAACTCGACCAAACCATCAACACGTACAAACTCTAATTTGACACCTACAAAGCCGCACATTGCACCACATTTGTAGTTTATTATTACACCAAAAAATCACAACTAGATCCAACACAATTTATTTTAAAAGAGTATCCGTGGAGTTTTTTACCGTATTCTTCTCGATAGGGTCAACCTTTTGGAATCGTGCAACTAGAATTTTAACGTTTCATAAAACGCTTGTAAAAGTTTATCTCTGCTCTACTTATAAAATTGTAAAAATCTGTGTCTGTACATTGAAGATATAAAAAAAAACATGTGGGTTAGGGTATATAAACGTCTCCGAACCCAAAAATGAGATTTGTCTGTTTGTTTGTTTGTTACGGGTTTGCGCAAAAACTACTGAATAGATTTTAATTTTGTTAACACTGTTAGAAAGTATGTGCTCGAGATACAGCTTGACCTGTCTAATGTATAGAGACCCATACAAAGAAGAGATCATCACTGTTGGTTTTTGAGCTTCAAGTGAACGAAGCCGCGGGC
Organism: Acronicta leporina; assembly: GCA_947256265.1. Lineage (NCBI taxonomy): Eukaryota > Metazoa > Arthropoda > Insecta > Lepidoptera > Noctuidae > Acronicta > Acronicta leporina. Next base: position 3,705,141 of record OX366523.1, read on the forward strand.
AGAGGCTAGTTTGAAATAAAAACATTTAAACTTGAACTTGCCAAACGTTATCAAGTAGGTACCAAAACTTCGCGTTATTGTCGCTTAAGTAACTCAGTGGGCTCAAAACTATTTTAGACTGCGGTATTGCCTGCCATCAACAAGGAAAATATGCGCGTTCCTACCTCGTGCCCACCCATAATTACGACCAACATATCCTCCAGACATTCCTAACATTCGTTCCCTGTGTAATAGTAGTCCCTACCGGAATAACATCAAAAACCACTGTATTATCTAGAGAGTAAGGTTGAGTTTCGCCTGTTACTTTGTCTAGATAATTTTGCACCGCTTTAAATCCGCTTTTCTCCAAATGTCTGTGTTCAGACCGCTATCCTATTCTTTTCCATCCTCTTTTATGTTATCCTAAAAGAAAATTAATTAAGTGCTATTGTTCCCTTTGAGTACCGTTTTGTAGGCATCTGGCGATTCTCACTGGAACAGTTTTCGGGTGTTATAATATGTTTGTTGCTAACTCATTATTTGGTAACGACATAATTAATTTGAGAAAATGTTCCAAACATTGTGGTTTGGCCTCTGTCATACAATAAGCTGCTATATTTTCCATTGGCTCTCGTTAATGACATAATATCAAGATATTTACTGTCATCGGATTGCGTAGTTTTGCTGACAGTGACTTCATATATAGGTAAATCTGATATTCGGCCACATTTGAACGGCCAAATATGAATAGAATTTGAGGTAGTAGTTGAGGAACCCTAGCCATTCTCCAATTATGTCGAGGTTGACATTTAGCAGACTCTTAAATAGATAATATACGGTCTTAATGGTTCCTATAAAACAGTATAAGATCAATGGAGACATTTTTAAAAGCTCTCAAGCAATTTGCTAACAGCCAACTAGTAACATAAACATAAAATCAAACAATGTTGCTCCAAAAAATAAGCTCTGTTGAAGGCGTTATGCATATCCCAACCTTATTTTTTCTACAGTAACATGTGCTTACAAACCCTCCCGCATCGGGTGCAGTTTCTTAAATCTGGCAACTTCGCATTTTGGGCTCCAGCCTCTTACAGTTACAACCACCTGGAGTAAATAAATTTTCGTGCTGGCTTTTTTTTTCATTCAAAGTTTAAAAATAAGGCTTTAAAGGGAAAGTAGATACCTACTGATTGATTTGAACATAGAGGCGAAGATGTTTTGGTATGTGTATCACTGTTTTAATAAATTATTTCAATGGAACAGTCATGTATATACACTGATTAAAAAGAATAAATAGGGTTTTTTTTAAATTACATTTCAGTATGTTATAGCTAGCTGAGAGGATTCATTTCCAGATATAAAACTAAATATACATAAATGGATTTAAGTATCTAGTATTGTCTTTATTCTTGTGTCCAAACCGAAAACAGCACACTAAAAAAGTCCCACATTGAAAACACGAATCAATGTACCCATATCATTCGCTGTCGTCTTGGACAAGGGGTCCATATTAATATCAGCCCTTCGACTTGCCTACTACTAGTTTCATAGGCGAGCTACAAGTTTATATTCATGCTGTCGTTTGAATTTTTTACGTGTCTGTTAAGTAAGCCCACGCGTTGAAGGCGACGTGACGTTCTTCAGATGACGTACGCATTTGAAGGTTAAATAGAGCTGTTTATTTTTTATATCTCTTTTATTTTTTCAATTTGGAACTAGAAAAATTTCTATAGAAATGAAAGTTCTCTATAGAAATGAAAGTTCTCTATAGAAGAAATAAAGTATTAGTTGGAAGCTTTTATTGAATTTAAAAATGAATGCTTAATATTAATTACTGTGACTAACTAGTGTTGTGGTAGTAAATTTTTTTTTTTAAGTAAGTATTATTTATTTCTTCCACAAATAACACTTAAATTAGATTTACAACATAAATAAATATTAGCGTCAACAATGTTTCTATTAAACATTAAACAGTTCTTAGTAGCAGCTCGGAGTTCAGACGTGTACCTGGTTAATAGCAATATGGGACTTAAAATATACCAATTAACTGTGGTTGTAATCTAAAACTGCATCATTAGTCAAGTGGTCCTAAGCGCGGTTGCTACGCTAGAGGTACTGGGTTCGATTCCCAGGTCGAGCAAAGTGTTATTGGGTTTTTCTATGAAATTCCCAGTAGCAGCTCGGAGTTAGGAATTTGTGCCCGGTTAATGGCAATAGGCTCCTAAGTTAGCTCTTTCTTCCTTCTCCTTCTCCCTAGCTTCTTCACTGCAATATCTGTATTAATATCCATAATTATAATCTAATATAGTAGGTATCAATATCAATAGACTGCAGGCTATTTCTGTACACTCCAACCGACTAAAATTCGCGAAGTCTGGAGTCTTGTGTCCAAAAATCTACCATAAGCAGCGGCAAAGTCAAAGCACTTATACAAAAGCCATTTTATTAATGAAAAATCAACTTAAACAAACGGTAACAGAATATATTTTTGGAAGGCAATGTGTTCAGCCTATTCAAAGTTTCATGAGCGTTTTCCTTTTAGGTTTTTAATTATCCCTTGTTTACAAACACAACAAAATGTTTCAGTTTGACCATTAGAAAACATTTATATTTACACTAGCTAGGAGTAAAAATTGTAAACCAACATTGATGATCTCTTCTTTGTACGGGTATACATGGTCAAGCTGTATCTAAAGATCCGTTCAATCAATTGAGATTAAAAGTTCACCAGTTTTTAACTTGGAGCATTATACTTTCTAACAGTAATAACAAAATTAAAATTTATTCAGTAGTTTTGGCGCCAACCCGTAACAAACAGGCAAGAATTTTAAAAATCACCTTTTTGGGTTCGGAGACCTTTATATACCCACTTGGTTTTATTAAAATATCTTCAATGTACAGACACAGCTTTTTACAAGTTTATAATAGATAGATAAGAGATAATAGATAAGATATAATTATGTATAATATACTATTCCTCTTTACCTTATATTTATTTCACGCTTCTGCGAGGGGTTGACGTCTTAATAAAAATAAGAATCAAAGAAATATTTGGACTAACTGCGTCATTATTTTAGTAGTCCCGGCCGCTAAAAGTATAAGGGTTCTAGATTCAATTCTCAGATCAATCGAAACGATATGGATATTTTCTATGAAACGTTCAGTAGCAGCTTGGAGTTTAGATTTTCTTTTATAAGCTTGCTCCCTATTACATGGGACTAAAGCATCCCGATGAACAGCCTGTATACATAAATACATTACATTGAAGCGGCGGTAGCCTAATGGCTAGGGCGTCGGACTTGCGATCATGTGGTTGCCGGTTCGAAACCCACCCATTGCACTACCGATGTGAACCCACTCCTAACAAAATCATTTAGCTTAGCACGAGGGGTTAACAAGAATACTAGTAATGTGTGACCCACATTGCTAGTAAGCTTTTCTAATATATATATATATACCTCTGCCCAATGGTTCCGGGAATATATTAGGCTTGAATGTATGTTATAATTCTAAAATATTTTTATATTCTCCAATCACCTAACCTACCTACCGAAACCACCTCATCTTCACTGATAGAAATAAGAATATTTCCTCAATAAACATCTTTGTTACAGTCGCAAAATGTAACACTATTTGTCATGTTCCCTCCGAAAGGAAAATGGCAAACCGAGTGTTAAAAAATTCATAAGCTTTGAATAGGTATCGTACGTCTCTTGACCTAGAAAATATATTTCTTTGGCAAAAAATAATATACCATGCTTACTCTTCAGGATGTACCTGACGACTAAATCAGAATGTGGAATAAAAATTTAAAAATATAACAATTAGGTTATATATATAACCCACCTACGTAAATGACGACATGTTTGGAGTAGCGGCTGAACGATCGGCTCCTGCGCCACGTATTGTGCGTTCGATCCCCACATGGAACAAATATTTGTACAAACTGCATATAGTTGTTCCGTGTCTGGGCGTTTGTGTATGTGAGAATTTGTGATTGTAAACGCACCTAAGATACAGGAGAAAATTCTAGTGTAAGGCAACGTTTTTCTTATAAAAAATGCTAAATATGATAAAAAATAACATAAATCATAGTCAACGATATTTCAAGAGTAGTCAGAATAATTAATTATATCATAATGACATAATGAATGGCGCAACTCGAAATGGTAAGAATCAATTAATCGTCAGATTGTTGGCAATCGTTTCGCGATTAACTGAAGTAAGGCGAGAAGATTTGATCGATAGCGTAACAGCTTCCGTGGCTTGAGAACCATTCATATATACCTAAATATACCAGCTATGTGACGTGTTGTTACTCGCGATATCTTCCACAAGATAACGTTTGCTTATGCTCGAAATAATATCTACTATTTTTTAACAATTTTTCAATTTTTAAACAATAGGCTCGCCCCCTATTACATGGGTCCTAAACATACCGGCGAACTGTGGGTGTACATTAGTACACTTCTGCCTAACCCTTCGGGGAATACAGGCGTGATGGTATGTTATGTAATGTAAAACTATTTTTTAAGGATTTTATCGCCTCACATTATATAATATTATTTAATTATTCTTCTAATGTGCGGTTTAACTCAGAATTATAGATTGAGGAACAGTATGTTAAGGCAACGTTGCATACCGAAACATGTTGTAGTGATACGTATCGAAAAGAATATCTTGAGATGATTTGGACATGAGAGAATGAATGAAAAACGAATTTATAACGCGAATCTCAGCGGCAGCGTCGGAAGAGGTCGCCCTAGAAGGACATACGCCGTTCTCATTGGCGAGGTCCTTCAAAAAGGTCAGGTGCACAGTACTCGCAACCGGCGCGTATGTATGGCAAGATGTATGAATGTGGCAGAAGCAAACGAAGTATGCAAGAATCGTAGCAAGTAGCGGTCTATATGTCCTGCTGAATCGTGTGGGAGAAAGGCGTGAGTGTATTGCATCCATGGTCATTTTTTTATGGGATAGGGGAGCAAACGAGCAGACGGATCACCTGATGGTAAGCGATAACCGCTGGCCCCATGGACACCCGCAACACCAGAGGAGTCACAAGTGCGTTGCCCGCCTTTTAAAAGGGTTTGGGCCTCCGGTAACCTCATTCACTCGGCGAAACACAACGCAAGCGATGTTTCACGCCGGTTTTCTGTGAGGCCGTGGTATCACTCCGGTCGAGCCGGCCCATTCGTGCCGAAGCATGGCTCTCCCACGTGATAATAGGTAGACTAAGGCGTTAAATTGGACGTCTCTTTATTAGAATTACTAACAGCTATCTTACCGGGCCCGGTGAGCTCCTCTGCGTGAATCGGATCGCTAAATAATTAACAAAAATGTAAGATAGCTGTTAGTGTTTCTATTAAGATCTCGTCTAATTTAACGCTGCTGCAAGCAGCTGGTAATCTATCATAGGATTCTTTGTAGCTGGTATCAATGTAACGCGGTAATGGTCCAATAATATAATATTTTATTAAGAGTCATGTCCAAGACAAACAGATATTTTTTTACAAGTTCTTTAGTCACAAATTATCATATTAACACCCAAAACCGGAACAAGTACCAGTAAGTTATAGGTACAAATATTTGTTCCGTGCGGGGATCGAACCCACAACACGTAGCGTAGAAGCCGCTCAGCCGCTACCCCAAATGTGTAGACAAATATGAGTGTATATTTATTATAAATTTTATTATTCACATTTCGAATTGCCATGGGATGAAAGAAAATTCAATTTATATGCATAAAGCTGCACCGATACTTCCATTATTTTCAATTAACTGTCTCGCTAATTACAAAGTATGCGTTTAGTTTGTAATTAACAAGAAATTGCTTTCAACGAGGCAGTGGGTCGGCGCTGTGACCTATTTAAAATTTAAATGTAAGTAACATACTTTTAAGAGACTTTTACTTGACTTACTTGATTGTTCTCTATACCACATTCCCATACCTCAGTGCCCTAAGACAAAAGTCTTCAATGCGTGCGTTATGACCTACAGAGCCTACGTGAACACTCACGGTGGAACTGGTCCACAAGTTTAAAGTCGCTCAGTAAGCTATGGAGAGGGCTATGCTTGGAGTCTTTATGAAGGATAAAATCCGAAACGAGGTTATGCGTCAGAGAACTAAAGTTACCGACATATCTCAAAGGATTAGCAAGTTGAAGTGGCAATGGGTGGGTCAGATCTGTCGGAGAACTGACAATCGCGGGAAGAAACGAGTTTTCGAGTGGAGACCTCGACTAGGCAAACGTAGTGTAGGGCGCTCGCTGACCAGGTGGAGTGACGATTTGCGGAAGGCAGCTGGCAGTGACAGGATGGGGAAAGCCGAAGATCGGGCTCTGTGGCGTTCACTAGGAGAGGCCTACGTCCAGCAGTGGACGAATATAGGCTGATGATGATGATGATGATACATTTAAGTAAGGCTACGGTAACTTACCATCAGGCGATCCGTAAGATTATTTGCCGCGTCAGTGAGCTGTAGATGTACCTAATTAATGTACACATCACATCTATTTGTAGTGTCAACATTGACGCGTGTGTTTTAGCTTGTTAGAACTTGTATTGCCCTTTAGCTTCAGTTGTTCCTTAAATCGCACGTATTAAAAATGTAATACGTTATGGAGTTGGAACGTAATTTTGAGTCAATTAATTATTTTATCTTTCATCTTTCGGACTTTCAATTATCGTCCTGCACACATTCACCTTGAACATTGAACACACAACACAACAACAAATCCACAAAAAATTCACAAACAGATACTAGTCAGAGGAGACAATATAATCGTGAGCAATACACGTTCACTTAGCTCAAGACGCAAATTCCTACTAAACGCCGCCGCTGTCCGCGAGTGCTCGACCGGCGAATTCCAAACTACCCTCAATAAAAATGCGAAAATATTCTTTATGTCGATTAAATATCAGTCAGCAGAGGCGTTCTAATGTGCATCCATAGTTTACCGGTGTTTAAGAATGTAATGTGAGCGAGCATATTTCTATTAACTATGTACAAAACCAAACGCCGAGTTATTACTGAGAATTTCATAGAAAAATAGTAAAAAGTATACTCGACCTGGGAATAGAACCTAAGACCTAACCTTAAGAGGCAGTTGCTGCTGATTTTCGTTGTTTTAACTTTATATTATCCGCATCGTGAAGCGATTTTTTTAAGTCATGTGCATATTACAAATTTATTATCAATTCCTTTTGTAGTAGGTACTTGCACTAACTGCATCAAGCACGGTCTGGGTTGTGAAATCCAGGTTGAGCAGTAATATTGTTTTTTTAAACTCTCGGTAGTAGAAAAAAAAACAGTTTTTTTTCTTTTGGTTAGGTATCAGAGTTATTGGCAATAGGTTCGGCCCTTTATAATTGGAACCTATAAAGTACCGGGGAATGTTACAAGGGTGTATTAATAATACATTAAGTTTTCCAGTAAAAACGCTAGCAATAATTATAGAATGACGTCCAAAAATACCTACTATAATTTTGAACAAATGATTTTTACTTTGGTTCGCATTTTTCTAACAAAATATTTCATTCTAATACAAATTTGCAGTAGCAATATACGCCTGATTAGCTGATTATAATGACAAAAATATTCTACGTTGTCAAAATACCTTCGTAACCAACGATACAACAAAAAAATAGAACGAAAATCAAAGAATTATGAACATTATTTCTGTAGCAATAAGACCTTTGATCCGCCAACAGTTGATATCAAAAACATTTGCGGCACAGAAACAAATTCTATATCGGGGCTAATATAACCTCTTTTCTCTCATATATATATTCGTTTTCTTATACGACTTCTGTTGAGCTGTCATATATACTTTGGTATTTACTTAGGCCTTTGTGCGGAGACGTGATAATATTCTTTGGACCTTTTAGAATGGAAAGAACGAATATATTGAGCTACCGTTTCTTTGGGATAATATAAATATGGAACCAAAATGTTTATCCGATTAAGAAAATGTATCTTGCTAAATTGAAGTAAGTACGATTACATGATTTTATGTAAAACACTAGCTTTTGCCCGCGGCTTTTCTCACGTGAAGCTGTATTAGGATTAGAAATGGATCGCGAAAATAATTTAATCAAAACCAGCAGTGATGAACTCTTTTTTGTATGGGTCTGTATTACATCAGAAAAGTCAAGCTGTACATCTAAATATCTCAGAATCCGTTTAATTAATTGAGATATTAAGTTCGCCAGTTTTTAAGTTGGAGCATATACTTTCTAACAATGATAACAAAATTAAAATCTATTCAGTCCTTTTTGCGCCAACCTGTAACAAACAGACAAACCGACAAGAATTAAAAAAAAATCTCATTGTTGGGTTCGGAGATGTTTATGTACCCTAACCCACTTTTTTTTAATATCTTCAATGTACAAGCACAGCTTTTATACAATAGAGAAGAAGAAATTATAATGGCATTCGGGTGCTAGTGGTTCTTTCGAATGTTTTTATTTTGAACTATATTTTGTCCACGACTTTGTCCACGTAGATATTTGAATTATAGCCCATGTGTTATCTGATGTATGCTCAAGTTTCATTAAAATCAATTGCGTGAACCAGTAACAAACATCCATATATCCTTACAATCTTTGACGTTTACACCTGATGGAAAGCGACAACCGCCGCCCATGGACACCCATAACACCAAAGGAGTCACAGATTCCGAGCTAAACAAAAAAAAGGGATTTCGGTGTGCTAAGTATAGTAGTAGTATCCTATCCACAGAATGACCGCAACATGGGGCAGCTTAACCTTGCAGATGAACCGATCCGCGTAGTTATTACTTAGCATAAGGCCCTCAGTAGGTTCCGCGGATGAATGCGAAAGCTCTCCCGTAGGCCCGGCTCCAAAGTGGTGACGCGAAACACCGTTGGTTTTAGTCGGTAGATCGCTCTTTTCAGAGCGGAGTCTGACACACCACACCGCTCTCCCCGAAGTGGTGGATAGTGCATAAAGCATTTCCCACCCCGTCAAAAAGAGGCCCTCAGTAGGTAAATGTTGGTTACAATCCGTACTCCCCTGTTTATACTCTCGAGGAACACGGGCGAGATGTTATTATCTAAGTCAGCTCACCTCATCTTGTAGGTCAAAGTATAAAGGTGTGAAATTAGTGACGTCACAGTAGTAATAACCCTATTAAGATGTCTAGACTACGCTTAGAATGTTAAGATGAGTCGTAGATGAATATTGGGGTAAGTTATCTATCTTTATATCTCTATATATCTATTTTTATATTTGGGACGAATCCTGATATGATTTTATCATCAGTTTTAACATAACATACCATCACGCCTGTATTCCCCGAAGGATTAGGCAGAGGTGTACTAAGGTACACCCACAGTTCGCCGGCATGTTTAGGTCCCATGTAATAGGGGGCGAGCCTATTGACATTAACCGGTCACAAATTCCAAACTCCGAGCTGCTACTGAGAATTTCATAGAAAAACTCAATAACTGGGATCGATTCCCAGGTCGAGCAAAGTCGACCTGGGAATCGATCCCAGGACGTCTAGTATAGCAGTCGCACTTGGAACCACTAGACTAACGAGACAGTTCAAGGCAGTATTATCAGTTTTATTTTTTAAATCGACTTCAATAAAAAAAGACATGCCATGTTCGCCTTTTTTATATGTTTTTTTTATATGTATGTTCTACGACATTTTCATCATGGTGGACTGATTTCAATAATCTTTTTTTTATTATAAAAGATATATATTATGCCATACCTTCTTCTGAGATGGTAACTTTTTTATTAAGCATGTAAATTCCATACCACAGACTCACACTTACATAATTATGTGACCTCTTTGATCCTGAAACGTAGGTAGGTACCTGACTTGAAACTTGTACAGGTCATGTACCTGTACAAGTTTCAAGTCAGGTATTTGACTTGAAACTTGATTCCAATCCATTGAAGTTAAGTTCCTTTCAGTATGAACAAGGAGGATTAGAACATTGCGGTCTTTATGAATGTGTTCATGTTATACCTAATTTTAGATTATATAACATACTAACTTCTGCCCGCGGCTTCGCTCACGTGAAGCTATATCAGGAGTAAAAATGGATAACTAACATTGATGACCTCTTTTTTGTATGGGCCTCTATACATAAGGGAGGTCAAGCTGTATCTCAGGATTCATATCTAAGTATTGAGTAGTTTTTGCTCCAACCCGTAATAAACAGACAAACAGACAAGAATTTTAAAAATCACTTTTTCGGATTCGGAGACGTATACATACCATAACCCACGTGTTTTTTTTAAATATCTTCAATGTACAGACAAAGCTTTTTTACAATTTTATAATAGTAGAGACACAGATAATAGAATAGGTAGAGATAAGATATTATCACGCTTGTATTCTGTAAAGGCTAACGACGACGTATCTTCAACCCAATCCGAAAGAGGAGCTCGCGGCTAAGTAATAACTAAGCTGATGAACTGATTTGCACGGTTAAGCTGCGCTCAGCTCAGTCAGTGTGTGGATGGGTGACCATTCTTAACACATCGAGACGCCTCCGTTACTCAGAGAGCACGTAAAGCCGTCGGTCCCGGTTGTCATACGAAAATCTATGACAATTGTTAGTGGTAGTCAGAAGCCCAAAAAAGCCTGACAACTAGTCTATCCTCCGAATATCGGTATTGCCCGGAAATTGGGTGGCGGAAGTCTGATGGCAGTCGAGTCGGGTAAAATACTGATATTCAGCCGTATCTGGATAGACTGGAAACCGCCCCAACATAGTTGGCACACCGCTCGAAGGATGAGCTCAAGATGATAATTATAAATGTCGACTTAAATACATAACATCCGTCCGTTAAAATCTAACATGCGTCCCATATGTTAGATTTTAACTTCGTTTGCCTATCATATTATGATAGTTACAAACGAAGTGAAAATTACAGGACGCAACTTACAACCATCTTTGTAGACTTTTTTCTTTATCCAAGTTCATACATATTTTAAAATATACTTAATGAATTTTCAAATGTAATTAGATAGAAAATTAAACATAAGATTAAATAAACCAATCTTGGAAAGCTTGTGAAAGAAATTATGACAGTTAATATTTTATTTACAAACGCCACATTAAAACTACGAGTATTTAATTTTAAACTTATGTGAAGGCCATTGCAGTCGTTTTCAATTAACTTAAAACTAAAGTTCAGACAGTATATAAATGTAATATTTTTTGATACTACGTAGCAGAATTAAGTTAATTATTTCTCATAAATAAATAGTGTACACAAGCCTCTTTACATACAGATTAAAATTGCCTGAAACGAAACATGAAAATAAGAGGAAAATACCGCGAACTGCGAAATTAACTCTGGGAGGAAAAACTCGCATAATATTTTTGGTTACAGCATACGTACGGTACCTTATCTGGGGTCTGCATTAAATATTCATTCATTCAATACCCATGAATTATAATATGGGTTCCCATCCAATGCGATATTAGAAACACAATTTTGCCGATGCGAAAAACATTATTATATTTTATGTTCTGCGCTAATCTATTTCTAAAAACATTGTGAAGTAAAATCTCCTTCAATTCGAGCAATTAAAAAAAAAAAGTGTACATATTTATTGAATGAAAAGTGAATGTCATTTAAAAACTCACCTTACGTTTGACTCCACGTGCAAACACCTCAAATAGTCAATGTCTACACACACTAAACAAACACTCGAAAGTGAAAGGTATCATTAAATTTGGCCGAAAGTGTACCGATACATCGTAAACCGTATTCCACGAAAATAGCACACAATTTATAATTTAAATCGTATTATTCGAGTTGGTAAACGAAATTCGGGGTGTGACAATCGTGTCAAGGTCCCCTTTTAGTTGCTACGGCGTAGACGTCCGCTCCGTAGCGGGTCTCCCGTACGACAGCCTCACGTTGCTACGAGCTACGAGGGGAGATCCGTAGCCAATCGAAGTGAAGCTGCGCGAAATGGGAGTGTGCTCGACTTGGGTTTTTGGGATTATTTTACAACGTACCGGATTAAGGGATTTTGGTTTTTTTTTTTGTTTTTTTTATTATCATTTCATCGGATGTGCGAGTTTTTCCCGTATAGCATAATCCCATATTGAATTTTCATACAGTAAAAAATAATTAATGTCATTTTTTTAACAGCTAAACTTAACTGTACTCAGTATTTGTTAGAACTCGTAAGCAACAATGTGATAACTTTTCTCCTAAACATTTATTAAAGTTACGTACAATTATATTCCTTCCTAATAAAATTTTCCTCTTACTAGAGCAAAATACGTTTCGTTATCTTTGCGAATGCATAAAAAGGAGATAAAATTAAAGTTGGCAATATTCCACGCTTATTGAAGCGAGACAAACCTAAGTTTCTCGTAAATGTTAGAAAGAGACAAGTATATTGAGGAGAGAGACATCTAAAAAGGGCAATGAATCTTTTGTAAATTTATTATTGAAATGAATTACGTTTTATTTTGCTCATTGACTCGGCTTAAGCTTCGTGTAGCTACTTTACTTGATAATTCATTCCTTTTAAACTTTTCGGACGTACTCATATTAATCAAATTTAAGCCTTAAGGCGAAATTCTGAGATAGTAAACAGATGTTAAGGCGTTACTTTAATATCTTTATCTTCTTCTCTACTATTATAAAATTGTAAAAAAGCTGTGTCTGTACATTGAAGATATTTAAAAAAAACAAGTGGGTTAGGGTATATAAACGTCTCCGAACCCAAAAATATGATTTTTTAAATTCTTGTCTGTTTGTCTGTTTGTTACGGGTTGGCGCAAAAACTACTGATTAGATTTTAACTTTGTTATCACTGTTAGAAAGTATGTGCTCCAACTTAAAAACTGGTATACTTCTTATCTCAAATAATGAAACGGAACCTGTTGTGTGTGTATTTGAGTGTGTCCCTGGATGGTTTTAAAATACAATTGGACTTCTAGAACTTTATTTATTTTCAGGGCAGGAAAACGTCTGCTGGGAACTTAGTTATTTTAATAATATTGTTTGTAAAGCGTTTCAATAAAATTGATTAGTAACTTGAGTATAGCTGTTTCTTTACTTAAGAGGTTGTAAGCACGACTACGGTTCTGATTTCGATTACCGGGTTGAACAGTGTTATTCTCCATGAAATTTTCAATAGCGGTCAGAGTTTGGATTTGTTTGGAATATATCGGCAAACGAGCTAAAGAGCCATCTGGTGGTAAGTATTCATCGTTCCCCATGGAAACCCGCATTACCAAAAGAGTTACTGATGCGTTGCCGACCCTTAAGAGCCCCTACGGACCGCAGACTGCCAGAGCCGCAGCAACCGAGGGGAAATTGCCTTTACGCGCAAAACTCGAAACACACGCTAAGGTACTTTACGCCATAGTCCAACGTAAGTGAGGTTGTCAGCTAGTCGGACGCCAAGAGGTCCTACTACCGAGAAAGGCTGACCTATTCTCGCCTCTTACAAGCTGCCTATCTGAAAGGCAGTGAGGAACAGAAATCTAACCCTTCGCCTCATGGGTATTAGAATACTGGTTTTGTGTTGAAATAAAACAACATTACGGATTATAACGAATCCTGAGATACTGACCTCTCTGATGTATACAGACTCATACAAAGAAGAGATCATCAATGTTGGTTTATCGTTTTTACTCCTGATATAGCTTCACGTGAGCGAAGCCGCGGGCAAAAGCTATTGTAACTATAAAATTAATCCTTACGTACATTCAGAAAATTTTAGTTCCCTTCGCCAGTCAGGGTCAAGCCATGTTGGTTATATTGAATAACCCTGTAATATCCTTGACAATTCGACCAGAAGGACCCCCGGAGTTTCCGATAGAATTAGAGGGTCCGTCAACGCTGTCAGACGTTATTCTTATGTTTCTTTCATGATGTATGGAGCTGTCATCTTTTAAATTGCATTCCGAATTTCTTTTCTATAGGTGAATTTTGTACAATTTTGTGTTAGGACGTTCAAAAGATACGTTGGTAGTTAGGTTTTTATACCTCAATTTCTCACAACTCATTTTATTATTGGTCCAAGATGATGAACAAGTTTACGGACTGCCTGATGGTAAGTAGCAGCCTATAGACAACAATAGTATCATTCGACTCAAACAGCAGTTGTTTAGTAGTCAGATGGGTAAGCAGAGGTGTACACACCCAAAGTTCGCTGGTATGTTTATGTTCCATGTTATAGGGGAAAATTGCCACTAATCAGGAACAAAACCCAAACTCTGAGTTACTACTGAGAATTTCATTGAAAACCCCAATAACACTGCTTGATCTGGAATCAAAACTCAGGACTTCTGGAGTAGCAGTCATGTTTAGGACCATTAGAATAATAAAGCAGTCAGGAATAGGTAGAATAATTTTAACACATTTAAATAAAATAAATAAATAGATATTCTGGGACATTTTTACACATTCGCCATCTAGTCCCAAACTAAGCAGAGCTTGTACTATGGGTACTAGACAATGGATATAATACTTATATACTTTTTTTTTGTAAATACATACTTATAATACATAAGAAACACCCAGACAAACACAAACACTTTTATTCTTCACATAAATGTTTGTGTCCTGTGGGAATCGAACCCATGACCTCAAGGTCAGCAGTCCGGTACTCGAACCACTAAACCACAGAGGTCTTCTACATCTTTTATTGTCACTTGTGTCTTTTATAATTCTGCCTTTTATGTACGTACATATACGTGTTGCTGTTTTTATAGTAATAAAATGTTTCTTTCTTTCTTTCTTTCTACATGATTGCTAAGTGATAGAAAATTTGGTTGTGGGAATGTATCTCATACAAACTTTTTGGCATAGGGGTGCAAACGAGCGATTACCACCGCCCCTAACACCCGCAACACCAGAAGGGTCGCAAGTGCGTTGCCGGCCTTTTAAAAGGGTTTGGACCTTCGGTAAATCACTCGCTCGGAGAAACACAACGTAAGCGTTGTCTAACGCCGGTTATCCGTAAGGCAGTGGTTCCACTCCGGTCGAGCCAGTCCATTCGTGCGGAAGCATGGCTCTCCTACAGTAAGAACTAACTCTGCAGTAGAATTCTTAGAATACCACTAGAATAAAGAAAGGGTAAAATGTACATCTAACGTGGCACGGTTATCATAACCACCAAATACATATTGGACTACAATACACAAGTAAAAGAACAATAGATATCAGGGTGGAAACGGAATGTATAATCAAATCAACTTGCTCTTGCACCGTGTCTCTCAATACCAAATTAAGAACAACAATACACAATGCAAAATCACCCTTATTGTTTGTGAAACAACAGATGTCCTGTATGTAAATTTATCCTGGTTTGATCGTAGCGTGGAACAATAGGCCACTCGAGCTGCTTGAGTACAATGTTAATGCTAATATGTAGGATGTGGGGTTTTGTCAGTACATTTAGAGGATGTATTTACTATTTTGTTTGCATTCTAATAGGAAGGGTTCGATTTTCGGAAGAAAAAGTATATAGTGGTGTGCCTTCCAGGAAATTGATTTTACCGTCTGACATTTTGTGTAAATGTAGGTACTCAACTGTACGCATGAGCGTACCGAGGTTTTGGTTTGTAGCGAAGGGTGATATAGCTTTTATTTGTAAAAAATCATGGCTATTCTCTCACAGTATTATACAGAACTTTTACTGTCATTTCTATCGTAACCTCGACAGGTTTTAGTCCTCCACGATCATCGTAACATACTATCACGCCTGTATTCCCCGAAGGTTTAGGCAGTGGCGTACTAATGTACACCCACAGTTCGCCGGTATGTTTGGTTACCATGTAATAAGGGGCGAGCCTATTGCCATTAACCGTGCATAAATTCCAAACTCCGAGCTGCTACTGGGAATTTCATAGAAAAATCCAATAACACTTTGCTCCACCTGAGAATCGAACCCAGGACCTCTAGCGTAGCAGTCGCGCTAAGGACCACTTGGCTAATGAGGCAGTTTGCAACATGGCAACATGAATTTAGCTTAAATAAATTCAAGTAACACATCGCTTATTTATCATTCATTCTCAAAATATATGCCAACCGTAACTAAGGATTTCTGAAAATCTAGGCAATCATATTATAGAACATAGGCAGCCTAGAATCCTTAGGTCCCTAATCCCTGATGAGGCTCAACTCCGGCTTAGGGCATAGAAAAGTATGACCTTTTGCTATTTACAGAATTAGATGCGAGCGAACCTAAGAACGGTACTATACATATAACAAGCTATATTTTATCGCCTCGCGTGCTACGTCAGAACTTCTGCTCATTATTATGTTACGTGTTAGAAAATCTCGAAGCGGGAGTAAAAGTTTGACTTTGCCACTGAAAGCTATTATGAAAATATATCATACTATCGTGCCTTTGTCCCTGATTACTTAAATACATGTGACAAAACATAGATGTCGCTGACTGTCTACATACCTAGATCTTTTTGTTGGCCATACTTACATTTTATTTTGGGTTTTTGAGGTTGTAAGGTATGATAAGTTGGTCTGGGCATGTGGAGAGGAGGAGAGAATGGAGATTGATAAAACGAATATACGTGGCGAGTTCAGATGGAAGAGTTAGAAGGATCCTCGGCCACATTGCGGATGTTTTCAAAAAAGGCCAAACTAAGAGCACTCTAAACTAACGATCACGCATGAGGAGGATAATGAACGTAGATGAAGCAAAAATGGTGTGCCATGATCGTAGCAAGTGGAAATCTAGTTTTTAGATCTTTAGATCTTCTCACGTAGTAAACACAGCATATACAATAATTTAGTTTTTTATAATTATCTCCATTTTTTGTCACCTAGCTTGACTTAGCTTCCACTGGGGCATCACTCCGTACTTGATAGCCCCAAATTATTCATCAGCTCGTATAAATTAAACTCGTGCCGAGTCATTACTCACGTGGAACCGCATCTGCTGCCCGAGGATGGATCCCTGGATTTATAAAAAGCAATATACATAGTAAGTATGTAGGCTTCAAATCAATTCAATGTATAATGAATTAGATATATTATGTTAATTCGTGAATTTCTATGGAAAATCTGCTAATATGGAAAGACTGCCAGAACCTGTCAAAACACGCACAGGGGTTCTTTACGACAAACTTTAACGTAAAGGTGGTCGCCAGCTAGTCAGACCACAAGAGGTCTTAAGTACCACACAGCAAAAATATTGTATTTTTTTATTCACCGGGCTCAAATTAACCGTGAAGATACATCAGTGCACGTGTGCGATATGGGCGTGATACATACAAAGTATGTGTCATGGAATATTAGAAAGGAATGCAATGCTTGAATTTTATATGTTTGTCGCTTTTAGGTACTCGTACCTATGTACTAGATTGTGCCCACTGTGTCAGGTAAAAATCTTTCTTCTTTCTTCTTTCTTCTTTCTTCTTTCTTCTTTCTTCTGTCTTCTGTCTTCTGTCTTCTGTCTTCTGTCTTCTTTCTTTCTTTCTTCTTTCTTTATTCCTTCTCTCTTCTTTCTTTATTTCTGTTTTATTTATTCTTTCCTTCTTTCTTTCCTCTTTATTTCTTTTTTCATTATTCCATGAAAAAATTTTTATAAACTGTGGTGGCAAACAATCTAAGCGCCTGATTCCAAAAAGGTCAAAACGTCTACTTGTCTCGTCACGTCATTAACAAGCGCACGAGCAGTTTCTCAGTCATGACAAGGGAACACCAGCCCTTTTATACAAGGTTCCACAATCAATAAATATCCCATCTAACACTTTCCAAGTTTCCAAAAACATTGTTAATTACTGGAAATGGCTTGATTTTTTAAATATATTTTTATGCAAACGAATTTAATTTGGAATAGGTACCTACTATAGTGGCTGCCTGGTCATAATTAACCCATTGTTTATCACACTGCTTGGCACGGGTTTTCTCTCAGAATGAGATTGATTAGGCTGTAGTCTACCACGCTGGCCTAATGCGGGTTGGAAAACTTCACACACCGCCGAGAAAATCTCTCAGATATGGAAGTTTCCTCAAGATTACCTTCACCGTTTAAGCGCGTGATAAATAAATATTAATAGGTATTAACATCACTTCGAAAAATCATGAATAGTCAGTCAGCTTGGATGAAATTAACTGTGATATTTAACCCGTCACATCTTAGTCTCCAGGGGCATTATGGGCGTCGTTGAGTTAAAAGAATACTAAAAAGAAGCTACGATGTATATTTTGGGAGTTGCTCTAAATTTAATTTTCAAATTAATTACACAGATACAATCTTTATCCGCAATTACTTGGAACCAACTTTACTAAAAGAAAACGTTTGCTTACAATATATTTTTTCCGTATCGTGGGTGCGTTTACATAGACAATTGATATACCTACCACAATCTATTGTGCACAGACCGATCGCTCAGCCAATGCGCTAGTTAGAATATTTTTTCTGAACAAATTAAAAATGTTATGGTAGTTCTGTGTCGTTTCTTGTAGTTCTAACTCCTGAAGTAACACTTCGAAAGGGGTTGTATGTAATTAAAATTCAGTTGGGCTGTGGTCCTGTTCGCGGCATATAAATCAGTGCCGACAGCCGTCGCGGCACCCCCTTGTGCTTTATTGAGATTCTGCGTGTAACCAAATAATAGCTGAGTAAAATTTTCAGACTTGTGAGTTTATTGAGATTTCGCTTTTAGTTGTATTTTGTTTGACATTGATTGAACATACCATTACAACTGTATTCCCCGAAGGGTTAGGCAGAGGTACTAATTTACATACACCCACAGTTCGCCGGTATTTTCAAGTATGGGGAAAACGTAACAAACAAACAGACACAGAAAACTGGCGTGTAACAACGCTTACGTTTTGTTTCGCCGAGTGAGTGAGGATACCGGAGGCCCAAACCACTTGTCTCCTCTGGTGTTGTGGAGGTCCATTGGCGGCGGTAATCGCTTAACATCAGGAGTTTCGTCTGCTCGTTTGCCTCCCTATCCCATAAAAAAAGACAAAATTGTTTTCGCATTTATAATATCCATACCTATGGATTTTTAGTGAACCACACAATAATCTTTTTTATTATTGTTGTTTAGTCTATATCTCCCACTATTGGTCAAACATAAAATATTATAAAATCGAATTAGATAATCTAACTTTTGACTGCACTTTTGGCGTAGCGGTTAGGATTGTCAATTCACTACTACCGTTGCGGCGTATGTCGAGGAATCGATACCCACCCGGACAATATTTATGTGTACCACGGATATTTGTTTCAAGTCTTCCTTAGCGCCACCCCTCGCGCTGAGAAAGACTTCTTTAAAATAAACTAATCCAATTTAAGGATGCTATTATTGGAAATATAATAAAGGAGCCTACCCTTATTAGTATCTACATACCGCTAGGTAGATTCAAACTTCTACTAATTAATAGACAACAACAGAACAGGATCATACTCCACAGACAATACGCTTCAATACTTTACGAAAACTTTGAAGGATATTGAAATCTTATCTAATTACACAAAGACTTGAAGTTAGTTTACACTCATCAGTTGTTCCACTTTGACTTGGAAACAGGAGTATTTTATATTAACGGTTACAGAAAAAAGTAACATGATCTAAACTGGACTTAGTAAAT
This sequence comes from Acronicta leporina, assembly GCA_947256265.1. NCBI lineage: Eukaryota > Metazoa > Arthropoda > Insecta > Lepidoptera > Noctuidae > Acronicta > Acronicta leporina. The sequence goes on from OX366523.1 coordinate 3,724,711, forward strand.
TACAGACGCTGACGTCTCTATAAATTGTGGAAGTCATTATACAAAAATATAAGAAGATCCAAAGAGATATCATTCATTATTATCATCATAAGTATGACTTAAAAGGCGTCTACTACAGAACAAAGTCCCTCTCCATAGACTTCCATATAGACTGGTTAAATATGCAGCCTGTATCTAACGACTCCCAACGATCTTCACCAGTGTGTCCGACCATCTCATTCAAGGTCATCCCACACTGTGCTTCCCGATACGTGGTTTCCACTCGAAAACTTTTTTGCCTGAAAAAAAATTATAGTGGCCATCAGTTCTACGAGATATGTGGAACTGCCACTTAAACATGCTAATCTTTTGAGCTATATCGGCAACTTTGCTGTTCTACAGATCTCGCAAAGAGACGGAAAGAGATGATTAAAATAATATTATTTATGAATTTTGTAATCAATATATTAGTTGATTTTAATCACTGTAGGTCCACACCACTCTTCTGTTTTGAATTCTTTGGTCCAAAATATTTTTCGTACAAATCGCTAAACTGTGCAAGTATATCTGATGGTGTTAACGTGGGATCTTTTCCTGGGAAATCGTACGTATGGCTGCAGTAGCAATGATGGTCTTTTCCGCAGAACGCTGGCTTGCCAACCTTCATACACCTCCTGATGCAAACCCTCGCTATCTTGAGATTTGGGCAAAAATGTGCGATGTGATGCCTCAGGGTTGGTCGAGCTGATAATTCTTCAAAACTGTTAGATTCTAGGGTCGATGCTGTTAACGGAATTGTAATAGGTACTAATTAATAATAACATCTTTACAGATAATTTTATCTTCGTATATTATATCATAAACAACGCAACTAGTGCGTATGTATGAGAAGATATAGTATGAATGTGGCAGAAGTATCCAAGCATCGTGGTGAGTGGTGATCTATCGTTTCCGGTCAACCTCTGTGCGAGAAAGGCAGGTATGTATGTATATATAAAATAAATACTTCTTTATTGTAACAAATTAGTGGCAATCTCTTTTTGATTGGTTTATTGTTTTTATTTTGCATTTTCCATTGGGTGGTTTTTTATACTCAAAAACATGTAAGGATAAGAAGTTACTCAATCCCCATAAAAGAAGAGTGCTTCATGTAGGGCTACCGCTGGATGGGTCGCAAAAGTAGTGCGTAACAGTTCTGCTGGCCCCTCTACGAAAGCGGACGTAGGCTCAAATCTCCATTTGAGCCTACGTCCTTTTAGTGGGGTGCACGCCCCACGTTAACCTCACCTTTCCCTGAAGGCATCGTATTTGCACACGATCAAAGATTGCGCATAATGTAAACAGCTAAAAAAATCCACGAAGTCCTGGAGCGGGCACTCCAATAGATCAGAATAACAACCTACCATAATTGTTTATGGTAACTTTGGGATGCGATTTATGAGATACTTGACGTAGAGGCTCTTTTGCTAGAGGAGAGCCGGATTCATTAAGTTTATGAAGACTAGATAAATAATATATTGACAACCTCTGTGGTTTAGCGTTCGACTGCTGACCATGAGGTCGTGGGTTCGATTCCCACAGGACACAAAAATTTATGTGATTTATATAAGTGTTTGTGTTCGTCTGGGTGTTTATTATGTATTATAAGTATGTATTTACAAAAAAAAAGTATATAAGTATTATATCCATTGTCTAGTACCCATAGTACAAGCTCTGCTTAGTTTGGGACTAGATGGTGCTGTGTAAAAATGTCCCAGAATATTTATTATTATTTAATATATTGTGTAAATTCTCAAAAGGAATGAAAGGATTAAGCGGACTGTCACTAAGGGAAGCATTATTTTACAAAATGAAATGAAGTAATGATAAGAGAGCAGGTAGGGTAGAGTAGGAGTTATAACCATGAACTGCCAAGTCCTTGTATCGGTGTCGAGTTCAAATCTTAGTGACGTACCTCTGTCTTTTCGAAACCACATGTGTAGAATTGTATATTGTAGACTATGCCACATTTACTAGTGTGGTGGACTACTGTGTAATCCCTTTTATTGATTACATTCATATTCAATCGAAAATAAATTAATTTAAAATATCATATTAAAATTTTATTAAACTTATTGTCAACATCATCATTCTGCCCTTATCGTTGTTGGCGCAGTATGTCTTTTTCTTTCATACATCCCTATCGTCATCTCACCATTTACTTCTTTTGCAGCCAAAATTATGAAGAAATTTGATTTTCTCATACATTTTGTATCGGGAACAGATTTAGTGATTTCATAGTGACTGATAAAAATGACCATAGCGTTGCATGCTGGTTTCGGTAATGCCAGTAGATGGCGTTATGTGCATTATCCTTTGGCATTTTTATTTTATTTTAAGTTTGCAGGGCCCGGTAGTCATTAAATGCAAACAATTCATTCCCATTTTCTCAAATCACGAACTTTCCAATTCAGTTTTATTTTGTTCATGGCAATTGAGAGTACGAAGATACGAAGTAACTTATAGGAGGTTCCGATCCCTCCATATTGTGTTACAACGTTAATCAGCGTGTTAATTGATTGAAATTGATAGTTTTCAATCAATCAAGTTTGGACGTATCAATTTACTCGAATTTGAAACGGTTTGAAACATTAGTAGTAAACAAGGAAGAGCAACACAAAATTATTGAGACAACATTGTTTGAGAAAACATTTTGTTTGTTTAAATTAAGCTCAGCAACCAGTTTCCAGTTCATTTCACCGTAGGAGAGCCATGCTGCGGCTTGAATGGGCCGGCTCAACCGGAACGGTACCACGGCCTCACAGAAAACCGGCGTGAAACAACACTTGTGTACGTTGTGTTTCGCCGAGTGAGTGAGGATACCGGAGGCCCAAACCCTTCTAAAAGGCAGACATCGCACTTGCAACTCTTCTGGTGTTGCAGGTGTCCATGGGTGCCGGTAATCGCTTACTATCAGGTGATCCGTCTGCTAATTTTCCTCCGTCGGCTCTCCCATAAAAAAAACAATCACTACTATTGTTTTCACCCCTTGATACAACCCTATTTTCATGTTTTTGCCTAAGTCTATCCTCACCTGGATTTCTTTCGAAGAAGTTGTCGTTTTATATCAAAAGGTTAAGATCATCTTGCCGCTCCTGTTCTTTTCACCTCCATATTTCTTAACAACTATTCTCCCTAACTAAGAGGACGCAAATTGCCTGTTCTATACAATCAAAATCAAGCAATCAATTACTAGCATTATCCAATTACGATTAAGATGGTGCTCTAAATAGTACTTTTATAATTACTTCTATTGTATTTAATAGGCAACTAGATTGCTCCTTGTAAATCTGCCTAAGTTTTCGCAAACAATACATTTTTTACATTTAAAGAATACAATATTGTAAACAGAAGAAACACATATTAAACATCAAAAGAGTATCTAAGGAAATTCACCGGCTCTTCTCCATAAGACCTGCTATTTGGAACCGTGAAGTAAAAGTTTGACTTTGACTCACAATAGGTACGTATGTCTCCTACATACGTACCTATTGTGAGTCAAATGTACCAATTTCCACGAATGAATTGTTGGTTAATTTTTCACTAGCATGCACACGTAATTTCAATTTTCGTGATCAACTGTCATGAATATGAATATAGTTTTTTTTATCTTTTATAAAATTCTCGTGTCACAATGTTAGTTACCATACTCCTCCTAAACGGCTTGACCGATTTTTATGAAATTTTATATGCGGATGTTCTCCCCTATCATACATATAGGGTTCACGGAAGACTCGACGTGGAAGGTAAAGTTAGGGATTCTCCAAGCCGGAGCGGGCCGCTAGTGTGATATAAAAACAAGGTACGGTGGCAAACAGCATACAGCCATACCATACAGAAATAGAGAGAAATGAAGCAAGAAGAAAGTTCTTTATATAAATAAAAGATATTCTAGTTATTTTAATAGATTTACATCCTTACGAGTTTCCTTAACATCTTCTTCGTCTTCGTAAGACTTTCCTGCATTTTCTGCACTCAATTCATCCATGGGGATATCCCGAACTAGATTATAAAGAAGATAATATGTTATTTGTTATTTTTTACGTGGGAGAGCCATGCTTCGGCACGAATGGGCCGGCTCGACCGGAGTGATACCACGGCCTCACAGAAAACCGGCGTGAAACAACGCTTGCGTTGTGTTTCGCCGAGTGAGTTGAGGTTACCGGAGGCCCAAACCCTTTTAAAGGCGGGCAGCGCACTTGCGACTCCTCTGGTGTTGCGGGTGTCCATGGGCGGCGGTTATCGCTTACCATCAGGTGATCCGTTTGCTCGTTTGCCCCCCTATCCCATAAAAAAAAAAATAATAATATAAGGACCTAACTCAAACGTAAAAAAACACAATTAAGTTTTTCCCGACTCTATTATATATTAGTACAAGCTTCTGCCCGCGGCTTTGCTCACTTGAAGTTCAAAAACCAAGTGATGATCTCTTCTTTGTATGGGGTTCTGTATATTAGAGAGGTCATGCTGTATCTCATGTTCCGTTTAATTATTTGAGATTAGAAGTATACCAGTTTTTAAGTTGGAGCACATACTTTCTAACAGTGATAATAAAATTCAAATCTATTCAGTAGTTTTTGCGCCAACCCGTAACAAACAGACAAGAATTTTAAAAATCCAATTTTTATGTTCGGTGCCGTTTATATACCCTAAACCCACTTGTTTTTTTTAAATATCTTCAATGTACAGACACAGATTTTTTCAATTTTATAATAGTAGAGATACTAGTAATAGTAAAAAGCAAAGCAACTTAACAAAAATTTTGTATAAATACTTACTGTCTTCAGAAGTCACATCGAATTTAACGCAGAAGCATTGACCCAGCAAACAAGCGTGCTGTGGTCCACATTTTTGATAGCAATAGCTCAACATACCCTGGGTCTTGCAGTTTCTCAGGTCATTGGTTGATCGTAAAGGCTGGTTATTACCGAAATAATAATCTAAGGAGATGTCGGCAGCTAGAAAATAATTAATTGAATGTTGTTTTTTTAATGTTTTTATAGATTGAAGATAGTTTGCTCGGTTATGTAAAGATTTTCTGAATCAACAGCGTACGTCCATAACAGAAAAAGGCCTTTTCCAAGCAGTGGGACACACAAGCTTAGAAGTACTGTCGCATACAAGATTAGAATGTGTTATTATAATAACATAAGGTTTAGGCAGAGGTGTACTAAGGTACACCCACAGTTCGCCGGTATGTTTAGGTCCCATGTAATAGGGGGCGAGCCTATTGCCATTAACCGGGCACAAATTCCTAACTCCGAGCTGCTACTGGGAATTTCATAGAAAAACCCAATAACACTTTGCTCGACCTAGGAATCGAACCCAGGACCTCTAGCGTAGCAGTCGCGCTCAGGACCGGATTTTTACACAGCACCATCTAGTCCCAAACTAAGCAGAGCTTGTACTATGGGTACTAGATAATGGATATAATACTTATATACTTTTTTTTGTAAATACATACTTATAATACATAAGAAACACCCAGACGAACACCAACACTCATATTCATCACATAATTTTTTGTGTTCTGTGGGAATCGAAACCACAACCTCATGGTCAGCAGTCCGGTACTCGAACCACTAAACCACAGAGGTCGTCATACGGACGAAAATAAAAGCTTTTCTTTCTTTCTTCTCAAACATCTGTCACTACTAATAAAAAACAACCACATAGTTTCGTTAAAAGTTGCTGATACAGCTAAACAAAATAAAAATAAACGCTTGCCTGTATTTAGAACAACAATTAAAATGAAAAAACACACAACTTGATATTTATACACATATCTTTGAAACATTATTGAAGTGATAGGAACTCTTAACTCTGTGCTTCTCAGACGATCTGCTTGAAATAAGATCTGTAATTGATTTCACACTCATTAGAAACACAATAGAATTTGTTCTACAATTCTTCTTATCATAACAAGATTACCGTTCTGGTTTGATTTTTAACATGAGTAAGTATTTCATCGTTTGGACACGTTGAAAGAATGAATGAAAGACGATTAACGAATGGAATTTATAAGGCGAATATCAGCGGTAATATCGGAAGACCTCGTCCTAGAAGGACATACGCTGATCTTATTCGCGAAGTCCTTCAAAAAGGTAAGGTGCGTAGTACTCGGAACCGGCGCGTATGTATGAGAAGATGTATGAATGTGGCAGGAGCAAAAGAAGTATGCAAGAATCGTAGCAAGTGGCGGTCTATAGTTTCTGCCTACCCTGTGGTAGAAGAGAGAGAGAGAGAGAGTGCGAGCGAATGTATGTAGGTATGTATTTTATCAGTACAAATTTTAATTTACTTTTAACTAAGTGGCTTCTTAGGCCGGATCCCAATAACAAATTCGTCGATAGATTTGCTTACTGGAGATAGAATTTAGACACTACCTTGTATGAACCTTATATCAAAATCTCTATCTCTAGTTAGCAAATCTACTAACTGGTTTATTATTAGGACCGGCTGTTATCTAGGTACATTTTTTAAAGACAAGCAATATCAGCAAGCAGCAATCCCTGTCGTGTCCCTCGAACGGTCAGAATTGAAAAAAATATCCGTAGAACACACAAATTTACATCAGTTGGGAATTGAAACCATGCGGGACAAATTTTGTCACCTACACAAAACTTGCCGTTAATCTATACTAATTTATAAAACTGAAGAGTATGTTTGTTTGTTTGTTTGCTTGAACGCGCTAATCTCAGGAACTACTGATTTCTGAAGCTTACGCGAATATCAGACATATTGAAATAAAACAACTTTACGGATTATATCGCGTTATATTAGTATCAAATACAATACAAATCCCTATTTTTTAAATGTGATTTGTATTGTATTTGATACTAATATAACGCGATATAATCCGTAAAGTTGTTTTATTTCAATATGTCAGGAACAACTGGTTCGATTTGAAAAATTCCTTCAGTGTTAGATAGCCCATTTATTGAGGAAGGCTATATATCATCACGCTACGCGAACGAAGTCGCTAGCATAATAGTAGCTAGTATAATATAAAACCCTTGTTTTAGTAAATGCGAAACCCGAGACGTGTCTGGTATTTTATGTGAAGAATCTATGTTCAAAATTTCAGAACTGTATCACAAAAAACCAAAAAGTTATAAGCTTGTTATGTTACGTGGTTGTCCGTACAAAAACATGCTCATCACATCTTATTAACCCCACCCCGCTGTGCGCCCGCGCCTAGTGCCGCTATGACCTGCCTGACTTGTATTGTGCGCATATAATAGCGTAAAGGTACTTAGTGTCGCTCGGTGTCCCACTTATAACTTTTTTTTAATATTTTGGGATTAAATATAATAAATGGTGATGTGCACTTTATCAGTGTTGCCAGTCTATAAAATTATTGGAATCGATCCAGTTACTTATTCAGAACAAATCGTATTCAGGCTTCACATATACTAAAAATAATGTAATATAGAATCAATCATGGACAAAAGCAATTACGAAGTCCTATAAATCAGCGACGAAGTGTTCGAAGTCTAAACAGGAGAGCTTCAAAACTGGCATCAAACAATGCTCAAGTTAAGTCCAATTACAACGAAGTCTAAACGAGTCCCAAGTGGGTGGAACTTCATTTCCTTACTTATAGAAAGTAAAGCATTTCTTCTGTGTTATCGATGGTACTAATAGAAAAGATAAGCGGATAACATATAGGTATACTATACTTACTTACTACTATATTCTTCGTACTATTGATAATTAGGAAACTGATTTACATCCGTCACACTCTCAAAGGTTCAGTTGAAAATCAGCGTCAGGCACCAGTTGACTGGCAACAATGCCGAACAGTCTAAATCTTAGTAACCAGCTGATTTTAAATGTCGATGTTTATAGGTATAAACATCGAAATTTAAAATCAGCTGGCCTGACAGAGTTTCAACGAACTACCTCGAAAAATCTCATAGAAAAACGGTAAAGTACACTAAGCGCCATTCTACTCTGAATACCGTATTGCTGACATCTATATTACTTAATCTCAAATTTGTTCACCAGTATTGACGTGGAGCTTGACATTTGATTAAGATTTTATGTGACTTGTGTTGGTTTTTTAGGTACCTATATACTGATTTGTGCCCAAACTGTGTCAATAAAAATATTTTTTTGAAGTGAAAACTTCATTAGCGGCGTTGTGCACTTTTTGAGATGGGTAAAAAATTTTAAGCTTGCGTCAGAGCAAACAAACTGACCAGCCACGTCATAATAAAGTCATCGTTGCCCATGAACACGTCCAACACCAGAGGAGTTGATGATGCGTTACCAACCCAGAGCCCCTACGGACTGCAGACTGATAGAGCCGAAGCAACCGAGGGGGAACTGGCTCTTACATGCAAAACACACACCAATGCGACTCTACTTTTGCCTGGTGAAAAACACAAAGTCTAAAATGAGTTGGAATGCTAGGCATAAATTCTTTAATTAGTACATTTCTGAAAAACTGCCTCATTAGCCAATGGTCCTGAGCGCGACTGCTACGCTAGAGGTCCTGGGTTGGATTCCCAGGTCGAGCAAAATGTTATTGGGTTTTCTATGAAATTCCCAGTAGCAGCTCGGAGTTAGGAATTTGTGCCCGGTTAATGGAAATAGGCTCGCCCCCTATTACATGGGACCTAAACATACCGGCGAACTGTGGGTTCACATTAGTTAGCCTCTGCCTAACCCTTCGGGGAATACAGGCGTGATGGTATGTATATTACATTTCGCTTCAGCTTCTCATTTGCGCCAAACAACAAAGTAACGACGTTCTTAATGAACTCCGCCTGTAAACTGGTCGTGAAGTTCAGAACTAGTCCACTAGGACCAAGCTTTAGTAGGACCAAGCTTTAGCATTCTTATAGCATTTACCTACTTGCTGCTTGCTTGCTTTTTTGCTGACCTTACTGTTTTTTATAATTTTACATTTTCCAATTGTCTTGACATTTTGCGATAGATAAAGAGGACATTTATTTTATTCCAAAGATTGCTAATGTTTTCCTAAGCTTTCTAAACATTTTGCTATAGTCATAAATTTCGTTTGAGAATATAGAGTCTGGTTAGGTTAGCAAAGCATTCCGCAGCCAGCGCACCGGACGTCGGAGGAGGGCCGATAATGCCCTCTTCCAGCCTCCGTGATTGGGTCCGGGGGTGGCAGACGCGGGGACGTCCGCCACACCCCCCTTATAGGACCCGAGGTGGTGGCGCGTAGTGGGGCCCGCTGCGGCGGACCGGCACCAGTCGGGGGCCGCGGACGAATCGTCTGTTTCCCGTAGCCCCCGACGAAAATGTGCAGGAAGGAACACCGTGTGATTTTTAGTCGGTAGGTCACCCACTCTGGGTGGAGTCCGACACGCCCCGCCGCCTCCCCGGGCGGCGGAAGTCCATGAGGACTTTCCACACGCACAAAAAAAAAAAAAGTTTAGCATAGCATGCGTCGGTTAGTTAGCACTGATGAAAGTGACGGGGCTTAGATGGCTAAAGCTTGCATTGTAATAAACCGGAAGACGCATTTTGAATTTAAATCCATTTTGAATTTTGCCTTCACATTTTTTTAAATTTTATTCTTTACACATTTCCGCGTCGATCATGAACATACCTTTATGAACATAATAGTATGTTTGTTTTTAGTAAAATTACCTTTTATATACATAGTAATAACTTATTAACAACAACAAAATAAACTTAATTTTTATATTCAAATGCCCTAAAGTCAACAATAATAAAAATCTTCTTTTTGACTGATCCCTACATCCTTCATTCCATCAATTATTGCTATATTTTTACATTTAAAAGACTAAGACTGCCTCATTAACCTAGTGGTCCTGAGCGCGACTGCTACGCTTGAGGTCCTGAGTTCGATTTCCAGGTCGAGCAAAGTGTTACTGGCTTTTTCTATGAAATTCCCAGTAACAGCTCAGAGTTTGGAAAGTGTTTGAATTTGCAATAGGCTCGCCCTCTATTGCATGGGACCTAAACATACCGGCGAACTGTGGGTGTACATTAGTACGCCTCTGCCTAACCCTTCAGGGAAAACAGGCATGATTTTCATTTTTTTTTTACATATAACATACTACCACGCCTGTATTCTCCGAAGGGTTAGACCGTACAGTTGTAAACCTACTGTCCGCCAATATTTTAAGATTCCTATGAAGGGGCGACCACATTGTCACTACCGGACACAAATCCAAACTTCAAGCTACAGTAGCAACATAAGTGTTTCAGTGTGAAACAATATCCGTAATAATGTATTGGGTCTCTATCTATATCTATACTTTAATATATAAAGCTGAAGAGTCTGTTTGTTTGTTTGCTTGAACGCGCTAATCTCAGGAACTAGTCCGATTTGAAAAATTCTTTCAGTGTTAGATAGCCCATTTACTAAAGAAGGCTATAGGCTATATATCATAACGCTACGTGGACGAAGTCGCGGGCAGAAGCTAGTTTTTTTATAAATTTATTATTTTACTTCTCTCAAATAAGGTAAGAAATTAATGACTAGCCGACCACCGCCCGACGAGGTTCACACACCTGTTGATAATCTCAGTGGGGGGCTGAAATATTGCATACCTTATGTACAATGCTGTTATTTTAATAAGGGACTTACTTAAGGCGAAGCGAAGGAGATTGCTTCGCAGAAACAAAACATAAGTTTTGATTCCGAAGTGATCCAGTGTTAAGTTTCCAAATATAATCTCTGAATCCCTGAACGGTATAAACTGCCTCATTAGCATAATAGTCTTGAGCGCTACTGCTACGCTGTAGGTCCTGGTTTCGATTCCCACGTCGAGAAAAGTGTCATTGAGTTTTTCTATGAAATTCTCAGTAGCAGCTCTGAGTTTGGGATTTGTGTCCGGTTAATGGCAATAGGTTCGCCCCCTATTACAAGGGACCTAAACATACCAGCAAACTGTGGATGTACATTAGAGTATGGCTCTGCCTAACACTTCGGGGAGTACAGGCGTAATGGTATGTATGAATATGTAGGTACTATACTTATGTGTATAATAGACCAGAATAAAAACAACTGACTTTTGAATTGTAAAACTATAATTATATTGTTTGCAAGAAAAGAGAGAAGCAATTCCATAGACTCTCCTTTAAATAATTAATGCTTACGATGTTATTCGTTACTTTTTACTATTGTCAAGCCATCTTATGCTGTATTTCTATTAACTTTGGATCCTAAAAAGGCCCTGGAGACCATTCTGGTACCTTGCCATTTTGTCCAGTAAAGATTTCCAGGTTCCCAACTAAACTGCATATTGATGTTCCCCTTAAGCTAAGGAGCTTATTAAAGAGGTCATCTTGCGAAGAAATTGTTCCCATAAAACCTGTGGAAAGCGTCTTTAAGCCGAGGTAGCTACTAAATTGAGTTCAGGGTACGTTAGAAGTAATATATTATGGAATCTAATCCACATAGTTTCTGTTCACGTGCATACACTTTTTCTTTGTATTTTCTTTGGCGTTTCTTTGTCGATGCTTTTATTTGGGGCTCCATTTTTCATACTACTACGCTTTGCTACGGGTTCTTAATATGAATTTATCGAGAGGAATTGCTTAACGTCGCCATTTTAGTAGCCTACAGACAACATTTAGGAATTCTAAGAGAAATTGATTCAAGGGAAACTTGAAAAAATAGTTTTTAGTTAGTTTTAGGCACCAGTGGAGTTTCTTGCTGGATTCTTTTCCATAAGATCAACTTTTTGCAACCGTCCAATTAGGCTCAATTGCGTTTCATAAACGCTTGTTTTGGAATAAAAACATTTGAAACCAAAAGATGTTTCTTTCTTGTTTATATTTTAAGTCTTCTACGTTAATTTATAGGTAGAACTTCTTAGCAATTTTAAAATATCATTTTATGGGTTTTATTAGTCACTGTGTATTTCACGTGGGAGAGCCATGCTTCGGCACGAATGGGCCGGCTCGACCGGAGTGATACCATGGCCTCACATAAAACCGTCGTGAAACAACGCTTGCTTTGTGTTTCGCCGAGTGAATGAGGTTACCGTAGGCCCAAACCCTTTTAAAAGGCGAGCAACGCACTCGTGACTCCTCTGGTGTGGCGGGTGTCTATGGGCGGCGGTTACCGCTTACCATCAGGTGATCCGTCTGCTCGTTTGCTTCCCTATCCCATAAAAAAAACTGTATGAGCACTTCAATATTTTAATTGGGACCATTAATAGAACTCAAAATAACCTACCTTTTTCTTCCTCTTATTTATTTTTCTACTTCCTAAGAATACAGACGGGGTTCTGGAAGCGTGATACTATGTATATTCACAGTACATTGTTTTAAGTACGTTTCGAAAAGCAAAGGAATGGAACTTTCGAGAAGCATTTAGAACAAAAACTAATTTTGGAGTTTTGAACGGTTGTCGCTTCAACAGAGAGATCTAATGTTTGTTTGGAAAACTTTATTTGGACTTTTGTTTTTGATGAATCTGTATAAATTGTGATCATTGGTCAAGGGACACATTCTACTAAGGGTAGTGAGTCTGCTATAGTTAACCTTCTGCTGTTTCTTCGAAAGACTATTTCAAACATCGCCTTGCATTGCCTTTAACACTAAAAGTGACCTTGAATCTCTGAGTTTGTTTCGGTGTTTCTTCTTAGTGGTCGTCAGTGTGGGCCAGTGTCGCTTAAGATCAGGCGATCTGCGGGTAATTATTAGGCCTATCAAGAATACAAAAAAATCTGGGCCAGATCTATATACTTAGGATGGAGTGGTTGTCAGCCTTTTTGGACTTTAGACTACTGATTGTGTTCGTACCGACGGCATTGCGACCTCTCCAAAACATGGAGGGATCTCGATTTTGCAAGGCAAGGGTGCGCTTGTCGCATCCGTCCCTTGCAAAATTTTTCAAAACAAAGGTAACAGCCACGATTTATCTATATTAATTCAAAACAAATAATTCAAACTGACTCAGATTCAATCAATTTTTTTTAATAATTCTATCATAAAACAAAAGCGTACGCCACAAATTATCGAGCGCAACGTTTAAATAGTTGCCAATAAATAATTCTAATTCACTGAAAGTATACAAACAAATTACTCTTTAAGAGCAAGAGGTCCCCGAGAGGAGATATATTCCTTCACTCCAGGCAGATTCCTCACTTTTTTTACAATAGCTTCCACTGTTGGATATTTCTTCTCTATCTCCATACCAAGAATGAGGTTGCTTGCATCAACTATCCCGCATAGCACAAACTCTCCCCACGTTAGCTAAAAAATAAATTTGTTTATTATTATTTCTTTATTGTGCCCATTTGACTACACGTTTGGTGTAGGGGCTGAGCGATCGGCTTCTGCGACACGTGTTGTGGGTTCGATCCCCACTCGGAGCTCAAAATTAAAGATGGGATTCGAACTCGAGACTGAGGATTCAAACTCTACGGTGAATAGAGAATAGAAAGAAGCGGCGGTAGCCTAATGGCTATGACTTGCAATCATGCGGTTGCCGGTTCGAAACCCACCCATTGCACTACCGACGTAAACCCACTCGTAACACAAGCATTTTAGCTTAGCACGAGGGGTTAACAAGAATACTAGTAATGTGCGATCCACATTGTTAGTAAGCTATTTAAAAAAAAAACACTAGGAGATCACTACTTGACTCAACAATGTTGTTATTATTTATCATTTCTTCAAGGGATCAAGTTCATGACCGTTTAACATTGGATAAGAGATTAATCAACTTGTTTATAATTTATAGCCAAAACATGTCGTTAATCACCGAAATGATAAACGAAAAATATATTTATGAAACAAAATGACAATTGAAATGAAAACAACGCTCATTTAATGTTAAAATTTTATCTTGCTTCTATCCCTTACAAAATTCATCAAAATATCAATTTTTTTCGTGGTAGAGCCATGCTTCGGTACGAATGGACCATTTCAACTGGAGTGATACTACAGAAAACCAGCGTGAAATAACACTTACGTTGTGTTTCGCCGAGGGAGTGAGGATACCGGAGGCCCAAACCCTTATAAAAGGCGTGCAACGCACTTGCGACTGCTCTGGTATTGCGGATGTCCATGGGTGGCGGTAATCGATTACCATCAGGCGAACCGTCTGCTCGATTGCCCTCCTATCCCATAATAAATCTAGTGGTCAGACTTATCAAGCTTATTATTTGGTATGGTGATTTAAGTTCCTGGGACAGACATTTCCATTCTTAAAAACAATTGAAATATACTAGTATCTATCTACATTACTTTGGTGAATATTTGTTATTAATATAACATAAACATACCATCACGCCTGTATTCCCCGAAGGGTTAGGCAGAGGCGTACTAATGTACACCCACAGTTCGCCGGTATGTTTAGGTCCCATGTAATAGGGGGCGAGCCTATTGCCATTAACCGGGCACAAATTCCTAACTCCGAGCTGGGAATTTCATAGAAAAACCCAATAACACTTTGCTCGACCTGGGAATCGAACCCAGGACCTCTAGCGTAGCAGTCGCGCTTAGGACCACTTGGCTAATGAGGCAGTTATTAATATGTGTTATTAATATTGTATCTATAATTCACCTTTCCACCGAAGTATCCACCGTTCTCCAAGAGTTCTTTTTCAATTCTGGAGAAAAAGAAGTCGATAGTTTTCTCCACTAATGCTTTTCTCATTTCTTTTTTCTTTTCTGGTTCCTTTTCTGATACATACATGAGAACCTCTGAAAATATAATTTTAATTATTTTAATTTCGTTGAAAAGCGCTTATTATTGTTAAACGAAAGTAAAAAAAACTAAAACCTAATTAAGAAAAAAAAAATTTATAACTAATATTCTTCACATATGGTCCTAGTCATATATGATCATTGCACTGTCAAGTTAAAGGTCTTGAGTTCGAATCCAAAGCACGCACCTCTGTATTTTCGTAAGTAGGTATCAGGAAAACCCAATTTCACTTAGCTCGACCTGGAAATCGAACCCAAAACCTCTAGCGTAACAGTTGCACTTAGGACCACTAGGCTAATGATCCATTTTATATTTTGTACAAACAAAATCAAATGTACTAGGCAGATATCGCGCACTGGGCAGATCATCGCTTTTATTTTACGTTACAGACTCGCATACATACATACCATCACACCTGTATTCCCCGAAGAGATAGGCAGAGGTGTACTAATATATGTACACTCACAGTCCGCCGATATTATTATGTGTAAGTCCAATATAATAGGGGGCAAGTCTATGACTTTATTCGCAAACTCCGATCTACTATTGAGAATTTCATAGAAAATCCCACTAGCACTGCACGACTTGAGAATCGAATCTAGGATCTCTAACGTAGCAGTCACACTTGAGACAAATAGGCCAATAAGGCAGTTACATTACAGACTTACTTGACCAAAATCCGTAAATGGTGTATGTAGCGGTTTCCACTACAGCTTCGAGCCAAGGATCCTCTGGAATCAGGTTAGTGTTCCTCGCCACATATTTGGCAATGGCCAGCGATTTCGCTAGAATACGTTCACCTTCTTCATATAAGGATAACTGGTCCAATGGGAGCTCTGTAAAGGAAACCGACCATCTTCAACACAGGGTTAAGCGACCCTGGGGATGACGGTGACACGTTGTGGTCACGTGCCGCCGTGTGCATTGCACAGAGATGGTGAGGGAGTCCCTGAGACGGGCCTACAGGCGCGGCACAGGAAGAGATCCGGAAGAATAAGTTAGTTCCCGGATGCTGAAGATGGCCACCGTGGGTTTTAGTGCGGTAAAAATCCCACACACCCCGGCCTACCCCCCAGTAGGCCGGCAGCCTTTTGAAGAATTTTTTTGAATTAATATTAGTACATTAAAGAAGAAACTTAAGAATACTCTGTTGGATAGCACTTGTAATAGTAATACATAGATAGACCGTGATAGTTATTTAATATTTTTGCTTGCTTTTGTTAAATATTGTAAGGTTACTAAGTAATAACGATATGAGCGCTTCTCGCCGTTAAACAATTACGTTTGGCGAGTATACCATGTAATGTAGTACTTTAAGTTGTCAGTGTAAAGCAAAAAAAAAAAAAAAGATTTCCATCTCGCACAAAAAAAGGGTGAAATTTAATAGACGCGACAATTTCATCATCATCCGAGCCTTTACTCAACTTTGTTGGGTTCGACTTCTGGTTTAACCAGATGCGGCTGAATATCAGCATTTTACAAGAAGTGGCTGACCTGTGTAACTTTTGGGATTTTTGGGCAAAACCGATTTTATATAGACTGGATGTCAGGCTTTCTTTTGGGCTTCTGACTACCACTAACAATTGTCATAGATGAAGATGTTCGTATGACAACCGAGGCCGACGGCTTCATGTGCTCTCCGAGGCAGGGAAGTCTCATATGTTTAAGGAAAATAATTATACTTTTTTAGTATAGTAAAGAGAGTTGGGCAACGTCTTGTGTACCTCTTCTACTGCTTTTCTCGTGCATAGAACACAATAGGTAAATGATAGTAGGGTGCAAAGCATATCTTCAACTTCACGTAGTAGTTATCTGCATAGTGATTTGATCGGGTATGCCGCGTGAATATTTGGGTATTTACTTTGTTTATTTATTTTTTTATTATTTGTCTGTGATTTCAAACTCTCTCTGTATAAAATAAACCGGTTGAACAGCAGTGCATTATTTACAGTAGATAATGCATTATTTATTTGTATAAAAAAGTAGTTTAATTTATAAAAGCACATCTACAAGATATGAAAACATATAACTTCGATCAATTTATAATCTAGGTATTCAGCTCTGCTACGTAACCCGCATGGAAATATCTCTTTCATATAAACATAGGAATACACGCCACAGCAGTAACAAAACGAATAGGAGTTGCAAAATTTGCCGCCATTATAAATACGGACACGTTCCCCTTTGTTTCAAACAGTTCTCTGTGGTTTAATTCTAATAAACTTTACCCGACTCATTCTAATGAATAAAAAACCTACTTAGGACAATGTCATGCATTATAGAAATCACGATTTTTGTGTTTGTAACAATGTACCAGTTATATATGTAAATCTGCGAGCATATATGGCGCAAATTCCTTTTAATGTTTAAATCATTGATCATATTATTAATTTAAAGCTTTACAGATTCACTTTGTTAGCCTTATTTTCTTAAAGGAATTTATAACCTTAAAAAAACCTTTTGTTATCGGTCTGGATGTCAGTGATTTTAATCGACCAATCTCGAAGAAATGTCTTGTTGAATAGTTAACAACTTAGCTCTTTTACAAATTTGTGCAATGTAACAATTTTATGTCATTATTTGCGGAAGGCTGTTTGGCAGTAGCTGGATGCTACAAGCCGAGGACAGGGTGAAATGGCGCACATTGGGGGAGACCTACGTCCAGCACTGGACTGTAATAGGCTGATGATGATGATGATGTGCAATGTGTTATTGCACAATTAGATTTATACCACACCATCCTGCATTTATTCACAGAAGGATTTAGTAATTCACCTGAATAATTTTAAGAACCAATGAGTGTATTACTGAAACGATTAACATTCCTGACTGGGTCCTTAAATTATGTCGATATGCCTTTTACTTTGGTAGCTGGCAGTAACAAAAGTTTCTTTCATAATAAAAAAATATATCTAAAAGTTCATAAAATATTTCCAAAAACTTACCGTGTCGGACGTCACGTAAGGGCCAATGCGCAAAATCATGTCTGATGTCATCAAATTCTCGCTTTGTATAACGGAGAATATATCTTATTGGCTCTCCAAGAGCATTTAAAGTGAAATCAGGAAATTCCGTTGCCATCGTACAGAGTGTTAATGCGAGTAATACCTATCTACTACTGTTTTAATACCTGCCCTTAATCATACTTTCCAATAATAGCAGCTTGTTATTATTTATGTTGCATTTATTATTGTTGATAATGAGTTCAGGTAATAACAAGGTTGTTCTTACTGACTTGCTTACTTACTAATTAGTTGGTTACTGATTTCTGAGGCTTACACGAATATTGGGCATATTGAAATAAAACATTTCGAATATTCATTCTGTCAGTTACTTTCTTATTATTAAAGACACATTGCTTCATTTCTCCTACATTGCATTGCCTGACGGGGCCCATAATGAACTACTTTATTGTTAAACATAACATAACATACCATCACGCCTGTATCCCCCAAAGGGTTAGGCAGAAGCGTACTAATGTACACCCACAGTTTGCCAGTATGTTTTAGGTCCCATGTAATAGGGGGCGAGCCTATTGCCATTAACCGGGCACAAATTCCTAACTCGGAGCTGCTACTTTTTTAGAATTTTAGAGATAAACCCAATAACACTTTGCTCGACCTAGGAATCGAACCTAGAACCTCTAGCGTAGCAGTCGCGCTCAGGACCACTTGGCTAATGAGGCAGTTTTATTGTTAAAACCATCTAATTTTATAAACTATATTGAGTATTGAGTATATTTCCCTTTTTTTTTGCACCTTACTAGTATTCTTCTAACCCCTCGTGTAAAGCTAAATGCTTGTGTTACGAGTGGGTTCACGCCAGTAGTGGGCAGTGCAATGAGTGCGTTTCGAACCGGCAACCGCATGATCGCAAGTCCGACGCCCAAATTAGGCTACTATTAAATAAGCTGTGGCATCCAATCTGATGTATTATAATATGATTCACGGATCCATGGCCACACACTGTGCTATACTTTGCCAGTATAAGCTGACGAGAGAGTCTATGCAATGCTAGGTTAACTTACTCAGATTCAACTTAATAGAAATGACATAAGATATTGACAATTTAGGGATTTTGTTTCTATTCAAGTATTAATAACTGTGATACTGTTCTCACACAGTTATGTGATATTATGTTATAGAAAGTCTTATCCCATTAAATGTATCCAATAAAAAATATTCTGTAAAAAACTAGCCAAGTCTCGATGGAGCTGCTTGTTTATCTCTAAAAAGTAATGAAATCTGGACAAAGTCGTGCCAAGTCTAACGTTCCTTACTGCGATTTCTTTATTATTTATAGTTAATGTTGTGTGACTTGGCCAGAACTGTGGGCTTATTGATTTATTTTATTAGATTTTCTTATTAGACACAGTTTGTTTTCTTTTTAGGAGTATTTTTTTATTATTACAAAATACTTCAGACTTTAGATTTTTGACATCAAATGAAGCGGCCCACCAAGTTGAATATTTTTTGTAAAGGCGGTATATGTCGATATCTTTAATAGTTTGGTTGGGCTCTTGTGTTTTTAATCAGGGTCACCAGGTATTCCAGATCTTCGATTATCCTAGTTTTTATAGTTTTCCCTTTATGTGGCCATTAAACCCTAACTCTGTACTAAATTTCAGCTCTCTGAGTTTATGGGAAGTACTAGTTCTATTTTGATGATCATGAGTGAGTAAGTGTCATAAATGAGAAACTTTGCTTTCGCTTAACTTCGGAACTAAATGACCTACAGACTTGAAATTTTGGATATTAAGTATGTGGTTATAGCTTACTAGATGACAAAAATTTCTGCGTTCTGGTCTTATCCAGAGATTCTCAAATAGGGGCCTGAAAATGCGGCGAAATGGTTCCAGTAAAGGATGGTACGGCAGTGTTTGCTTCGCGCTCGACTTGGCGGGGACACTGCCGTGCCCCCAGATATAAATGCTAACTCCGAACTTCTACTACAAATTCGACAGAATAACACATTGCTCGAATTGCGAATTGAAGCCAAGATAACAAGTATGCTAACGATTACTGGATGGATGAAACAGTTGATAGACCAATGAGGTTGGTATGAATTACTTTTTAATTGCTATGAATAAATTTTAAATTCTATAGAAAATAAAACAACTTTAATTTAAAGTTCCGTCTTTAATGGAGTATTTAAAATTTAAGTTTGTATGGTCCTCTTGCTGCTATGTGTTCCTTGACTCCAGGGAGATTCCTGACTTTCTCCACTGCGGCCTGAACTGCGGGGTAATCTTTCTCCAATTGTATTCCCAAGAACAAGTTGGTTGACTCAACAAAACCGCACAGCACGAATTCAGCCCAGGACAACTATAAAACAACACAATTTAGTATTTTACCTCTCAAAGGATTCTATCTCAACTATCTCGTCAAATCTATCATGATACTAAAATTGGTTCAGTTGTTTAGGTTTGAATAGGTAACAAACTGACGGACACAGTTATTTTATATAACACTAGCTTCTGCTCGCGACTTCGTCCGCGTAGCGTGATGATATATCTATAGCCTTCCTCAATAAATGGTCTATCTTACACTGAAAGATTTTTTCAAATCGGTCCAGTAGTTCCTGAGATAGCGCGTTCAAGCAAACAAACAAACAAACAAACTCTTCAGCTTTATATATTAAGTATAGATAACAAACCATCACGCCTGTATTCCCCGAAGGGTTAGGTAGAGGCGTACTAATGTACACCCACAGTTGGCCGGTATGTTTAGGTCCCATGTAATAGGGGCGAGCCTATTGCCATTAACCGGGCACAAATTCCAAACTCCGAGCTGCTATTGGGAATTTCATAGAAAACCCAATAACACTTTGCTCGACCTGGGAATCGAACCCAAGACCTCTAGCGTAGCAGTCGCAATCAGGACCACAAGGCTAATGAGGCAGTTTATTTTATATTAATGTGCATATAGTTATTGTTTGCGTCTATCAGACCAATGCAATCTATAATTAGATTGCATTGGTCTGATAGACACAAACTAAGAAGCCGAGATAGAGAAAGAGAGAAGAAACTGGCTGTTAGAAATTCACGGCCCACAGTGGATGTTCAAATGAATTTTGTTCCAATCAAATAGTTACCTTTCCAATGAAATATCCACCGTTTTTCTTCAACTGTGCATCAAATCTTGAGAAATAATAGTCAATAGTCTCTTGAAGGAGTTTCTCTTTCATTATAACTTTCTTCTCAGCGTCCTTTTCTAGGATGTAAGCTACCACCTCTGAAAGTAAACAAAATCTCATATGATTAAGTCCAAAACTACATATTACCTACTACTAAACCGAAACGAAATAGGGAGTAGTCTAAACAGTTACGAGCTCGATTTTACTATATACCATCAAGCTTGTTCCCGAAGGGTTAGGCAATACACCCTCAATTTTCTGGTCAAGTTTTCAAGTTCTTATATCATAGGAGACTACCCTATTTTTATTCTTCAGGCCCATCAATTGGAACAACATCTATGCGATGAACTAAAATGCGAAAGATCCTTGCGATCATTAAGCTACATCATTAGACAACATCATTGAACAATGGCCTCCCCGACAGATTTCCAGAAGAACTGCATAAATGCTGTCTGCATCTAACATCTCCAGTGTGATCCCAGGACGTCGACTTCCATCTTTTTGGAGATCGTCTCCAACTGCGGTTTCATGCGATGCATGATGCGGTGCATCTCCACTCGAGAACCTTTTTACCCCAGTGCCCATCAGTTCACCGTGCTGTCAGCCTCACTCACTCCCACCTCAGCTTGCTACGCCATTCAGCCATTCGCAAGGTTAAAAAACATGTATGATTTTTAACTTTATTGACAAGAGATTTGGGTTGTTATCGCAATTCAGTTTATCGTCAAGTTCATAGCACTGCTATCGTTTAACAATAACATCCATTGCAAAAATATTCAGAAGGTCCATAGTTATTTTTCAGGTTAGAACTGCGACTAAATCCGTATTCTACCTATTATACTTGGTCGATTTTTGGTAGTTTTTTGGTCTAACTATTTTTTGCCTTAGGTTGCTGTACGATCACAATTTGTAAAATTTTTGGTTCTAATTTCACGCTAAAATGGAGATTTATTTTGGTGATCATTTACTATTTTGGACAATATAAAGTGTTTATATTGTCCAAAATAGTAAATGTAAATAATCCAATATAAATTAGTTAAATATAAGCCATAAGAAAATAGCCACTTACTTGACCAGTAATCTAATATTATGGTATACACAGCGCTTTCTGCAACAGCTTGGAGCCAAGGATCACTTGGTATAAGGTCCGTGCCCCGCGCCACGTACTTGGCGATGGCTAAGGTCTGCGTGAGGACACGACCGTCTTCTTCATATATAGGAAATTGGCCGAATGGAAGTGCTGCAATCAAAAATGTGTTTTACACTTAAAGTATTACATTTCAATCTACATCTAAGTACCTAAAATCCGGTAACTAAATCTAAAAAGTCGCTGAACGATGCCGAATGTTTGGTTCATTCGATTCTTCTAATTAATAAAGGGTATAACAACTGGCTCGCCCTAATACATGGTACCTTGTCACATTAACATTACATAATTAATCCATTATAATGTCCCACTGCTGGGCCCAGGTCCCTTGTCAGATTTAGAAGTATTAGACTATAATCCACCACTCTAGCATAATGCGGGTTGGCCGACCGAAATATCTTCGAAAAATCAAAGGCGTGACTTGGATTGAACATTTGAAGATTTTAGCCCTTCTTCCTTTGAGTCCATTTCATTCCATTAATTATGATATTCTAGAGAGTACCTACCTACATAATTATCCTAAAATCCGTAAATCCTTCCAGTTTTTAAGAATTATGATATACATATTACATAATAAGTAAGGATGTTATCAAATTCCACTTAACTCACGCTGGTTTTTTTTACCGGTTTTGAACCGACGACCATGAACTTCACAGCAGTGATTATTACATTATTTATTATGCTTGTGTAAACAGATATTCTTAATTTTTTATGAGTGCTCTAAAGTCACACACACAAGCAGTATTGTGTTTATAATATCAGACTCACACGTCACACCAAAATATACCTTATTCGTTTATATATAAGGTACCTTTTGGTGTGGCGTCGTATATAAAGCTATCATGATGTTTGGATAGCCAGAAAACTATAAATATATCCGATGATATTGCCGGTTTCGACAAAAATTTGGTTATTTTACTTTCTTGACAATCAAATTATCATCTTTATTAACCGACTTCAAAAACCGACTTTTGTTTGGTAATTCATATTTCAAAGTTGGTTCCATATAAATTTGGTCTAGATCTGATTACGAAATTCAAAACAAAATGACAATAAACACGTGCCGACTGATTAAATGCTAACGTCGTCGAGTTACGTCAAATTCTACTCGCCACTCCAAGGTGTTTGATGAAATACCTAAATTTTAACGGAAAGTACGCCTTCAAAAACATAAAAATAATGTTAGATATGTACGAAACAGTTTCGGAAGTCGCTGGCGAATACAAAAGAAACAAAGGAAGGCACCGACTTCCCAAACTGTTTTGCACATTACATAATGTTTTATGTTCATTACAATTTCTCGCCAATTCAATATATAAGTCGATTTCCGTTTCCAATGGTAACAGTCTATTAAAATTACGTCTATTGACCCCTCGTGCTAAGCTAAATGCTTGTGTTACGATTGGGTTCACGTCGGTAGTGCAATGAGTCGGTTTCGAACCGGTAACCACAGGATCACAAGTCCGACGCCCTAGCCACTAGGCTACCGCCGCTTCATTCTGTCTGACTTCCTAAACTGTTTTGCACCTTACATATTTTTTTATGCTAATTATAATTTTTCGCCAATATCAATTTCCGTTTCCCATGGTAGGTAGGATATTAGACGAAAGAAATTGCTAAATTGTCTATTAAACTCGTCTATTAAAAACATTTTCTTCAAAATGGTTAGTAGATACTTACAACAATACTAACCTTGACTGTACCTAGCGTCTCGTAAAGTCTGTTTCCAAACTGTTTAAACATACAAAAAATTGTGTCCATAAAATCATTATTTAAAAGACTACTCACTCTCTTTAATCTTCTGGTCAGGCCAGCTCCAGAAATCATGGCGAACGTCCTCGAACTCTTGTTTTGTGTAATGTAAAATATATCTTATGGGTTCAGCAAGAGCGTTTAAATTAAAATATTGCAGTTTTCGCGGCATTTTTATCTCACTTTTTGACATCTATTCGCGACGTATACCGAAAGTGAACTGATGCCATGAATATGTAAATACATCGTATGTATGTTAATGTACGTATAAACTGCGTTAGTATTTTTTCCGCGTGGCAGTAAATCACGTGGTTTATTACCTATTTCGTGCTTTTGTAAAATTACCTAATCAACTCAATATAATCTCTGGGCATGGGTCTCCTCTCACAATGAGAGGGATTAGGGTATAGTCCACCACGCTAGCCTAATGCGGGTTGGCAGACCTCACACGCCGATGAAAAAATCTCTCAGGCATGCAGATTTTCTCACGATATTTTTCTTCACCGTTTAAGTTTAAGCGCGTGAGATAACTTTGGAAAGTCAGGTGCGTGCCTTGCAGAACAATCGTAATTTATTACTACTATATATAATAAATCACTGCCATCCTGTGCTTATATGTTATGAAATTGTGTATGCAAATTTGGATTTGTGCCCGGTTAATGGCAATAAGCTCGCCCTCTTTTACATGGGACCTAACATATTGGTGAACAATGGGTGCACATCAAAGTCAAAGTCACAATCAAAATAATATATAGGTACAATGGGTTATAGCTGTTACCTGACCCACCCTAAAAACGGACGAATTTGAACCCTCTGCTTGTTACATTACAAGAGTTATTCAATTTGTATGAGTTTATCAGACTAGCGCTACTCGATGAACGAATACAATAATAATACAGATACGCAAAACGTTTGCGTTAGGATATTTATAACTACTTGTTATTCAATTTAGATTTTTATGCTGTAAGACTAAAGGTTTATCTTCGATAATATAATTAGTGTCATTGCTACTATTAGCTTATTTTAATTAATACACACAAGTAGATCTGGTCTTGTGGTTCGTGTGTAAGACTGAGACGAGCAAGATGCGAGTTCAAATCCTGCATGGCGTATATTATTTTGTTTTCAATTTAGAATTTATTCAAGAAGTATTTCTTACATTATTGTAAAGAACTATAGACGGACACATTCTCCAAATATAAAGTTTCTAACTTGGTTATATTTTCACTTAACTTGTAATAAGTGGGTAGATGAAAGACAAATACGCGTTCATTATAAAACTGGTATTCAAATGTTACTAAGTTTTAGGGTAGGAAAATAAAAATAAACCGTGACAACAAAGCTAAAGCCAGTCTATGCACAATTGCAGTGACTACGCGCGAACACTTTTTACCTTGCCTTACTAAATTGTGAAAAACAACGTATTTTTCCAATTTTTTTATTTATGTTTTGTAGTAGTTTTATTATCATGTCATTGTCTGTGATTATTTAAAATACAAAATAAACTATTTACACGATGAGAATGTTGGCATCAGAGAAATTGCTAGAAGACTTATATAGCAGTAAGTGTATTTTTAAAATTTATATTTCATTATTAAACCTAGCTATTGCTTTAATCAAACCTATTTTTATATGCCTTCTTTGTTTCAGAGAAATACCGTCAGATTGTGGTTGAGACGTTTTGAAGAAACGGGAAATGGCCGATTTAATAGTCACTAATATTTGGAAATATTACGTGACAACACGGATATTTTCTTCATGAAAGATAATTGCGCCATACACCGAGCTGCTGTGGTGCAAAATTGGCTGGCCAGTCAAGAAGGTGTCAAGACAATAAATTGGCCATCTAAAAGCCCTGCCTGACCTAAACCCAATAGAAAATTTGTGGGGTCAAATGATTTTAAATTGGGATTCATTAGAAGTCAGGACAAAAGAAAATTTGGCACAACTTGTGACTTCAACATGGGAACTGATGAGAGGAAGTAATGCTTGCTGAAACATGATGTGCGGCATGCAAAGCCCCTTGCAACAAATTATAGAAAGAGATGGTGCTCCACTGGAGTTAACAATACTTATGTGTCAGTGTGTCAAATCAATTGTTGTTATCACAATTTCTAAGGAAGTGTTTCTTACAGTAATTAAGCATGTCCTTTTCCGATCATAACTATTATTATATAAATATTTAAAAACAAAGTCAAAGTATAGTGCTATTGTCACATAAGTTTTAAAGTAGGTATAATAGTTTATGTGGTGATGTTATTGTTATAAAAATAGAAATATTATTTATATTTCTAAACATTTAACATGTTGATTCACTACATTGACTACTGTTTAAAGTAGGTATGTATTAGATTAATTACCTACTTTAAAAATAAAAATGGGTATTTTATAGGCAACTTTAAAACAAAGAAAATATTTAGTAAGTAACAACTTTAATCAAAAAAATCAAGCTTTCATAAGTATTAAAACTTCTTTTTACGTTTTTGCTTTTTAATATAAGTATATATATAATTATATAACTATGACAAGTAATTGTGTATTCTATATTTAATAAAATCGTTATCATAATAATTAATGTTTTTTCATTTCTGTTGTTATTTTTATTTAAATAGTATTTAAATATCATATAAAATCATTTGGAATTCAAAAAACAATATATTTGAATATTGTAAACATAAAAAGCTAAAAGAAGCGCAGGGCTAGTTTTGAACTCATAACCATGCTAACATAGATACACTGTTGCAACCACCAGACCAAATCACCTTAACAAGTATTATCGAAATTAACAACTCCTCAATCATGTGACAAAACTATATTCAAAGATTACCTACCCTAACGTTACGTGTTAAAGATCAAATTGGCACAACTGTAGTTTATAATATTTGCCTATCTTGAACAAGTCGCTTTAAAACAACGACCTAGGTCGTTGTTTTAAAGATCAAAATTGCTTAGTAGGTAGTCTGTATTATTATTTTATTTGTCATCGAGTAGCGCTAGTCTGATTACCTCATACAAATTGAATAACCCGTAATATTACAAGCAGAGGGTTCAAATTCGTACATTTTTAAGGTGGGTCAGGTAACAGCTATAACCCATTGTACATATTCATTATAACCTACTAGGTAGTACTTTTTAAAGGTAATTTTTACATTATAGACAGCCCCTAAAACGCCCGCTCTTCACCTAGTGTTTTCGCTGGGAAGAAGAAGCGGCGCAACAAACTCCCCAGCAACACATTTCTGTCTGTTAAGTTACTACTCTGTCAGTACACCTCTGCCTAACGCTTCGGGGAAACAGGCGTGATGGTATGGTTATGTGTGTAATATCTACGCAAACGAAATTGCAGGTGAAAGCTAGTTGTAAAAAAAACATATTAATTCAACTCATCTAACTATTATAGCACCTACTAGCCTTTGCTCACCTGAAGCTATAGTAGGATTAGAAATTGAAAAACTAACAGTGATGATCTTTGTATGGGCCTCTATATTTCAGAGAGGTCAAGCTGTATCTCAGGATCCGATGAATTAATTGTAATAAGAAGTTCACCAGTTTTTAAGTTGGAGCATATTCTTTCTAACAGTGATAACAAAATTAAAATCTATTCAGTAGTTTTTGCTCCAACCCGTAACAAACAAAGCTTTTTTACAATTTTATAATAGTAGAGAAGAGAAGAAGAAGAAGAATAGCGGAAGATATACATTCACATTCAATTAGACTGGGTTAAATCCCCACACGGAGGATATATTTGTATCACTTACAGATAGCTGTTCCGGGTCTGGGCGTGAATTTGTGTTTAGCACCCACGATATAGGAAAAAATAGGGCAACGTTTTAAATACAAAGTCGTATTAGTTTCACCATTTATAACTCAAGAACGGATAGAGTGATTTTTATGATATTTTATTTGTTGTATTTTGTCTTCGCCCCAAATAGCAGAATAAACTATTGAAACAATGTAAAAATTCATGATAAAAAGCAGGACCCGAATGAAATTCTGTAGCCTGCTAGTGCGTAAATAAATACAGGGTCATCGTACTCTTGCCCTTAACCCAATTAACTTAGGGTCGGCGCAGTACATAAACAAGCTTTATAAATTATTATACTAGACACCTATTTAATTATAGACACATATTTTTAAACTAAGGTTAAATAGATAAGTTAAACGTATAAAACCCGGTTCACTTTCTTCTGAATCATTAGTAATTGTTGATCTGCTAATAACTGCAAACATGGCACCGGTTTACAAGCTGAAGTACTTTAATTTTATGGGTGTTGCTGAGCCCATAAGATATCTTCTTGCTTATGGCAACATAACGTACAAGAACATGGAAATCGAGAAGGATTCTGAAGACTGGCCTGAAGTGCAGAAATGTAAGTGGAATCTTTCTTACGCAGGGCAATTTGGTAAGGTTTGGAACCCTTTCCAAATCTTACCAAATTATCCCGTGTTATACCAATAAATAAATTATTATTATTATATTTCTACTTAATATACACTTTAGACACTGATTATGCATTTATACATACCGTCACCCAAAGTTAGCCTTATTATTAAGCTCCATGTAATAGAAGCAAACCTATTCCCATTAAACAATCTAAATTAGAAAATCCCAATACATAGCACTTTACTAGACCTAAGAACTGAATCTAGAACCTCTAACGTAACAGTTTTTCTAAGGACTACCTACTAGGCTAATGAGGTAGTTACCTACTTACAACTTATTATTAACCATCCTATACTTTTATTTCTACACTTTAGGAGCAAACATTTTAACAGCTACCTAGTAATTGATTGTACTTGCCTTAACACAGAATTATTTATTTCAGCCGTTCCCTTTGGTAAGCTGCCAGTGTTGGAAGTAGACAAGAAGGTGCTCTACCAGTCTGTGGCCATCAGCCGCTACCTTGGAAAGCTGGTCGGCTTACTTCCCACCAATGACTTGGAGGCAGCTGAGATTGATGCCATTGCATTGACTGTCTTTGATTTTGGTTCAAGTAAGATTTCTCTTCTTTAAGATTCTTTCCTTACATTTAATTCCTACTTATATATATATTCTGGTGGATTATTATAGTAGGGTTGGAGTTCTACCTTTTTTTTAAAGAGCTTACTAGTAATGTGGGACGCACATTACTAGTATTGTTGACCCTCGTGCTACGCTTAATGCTTGTGTTACGCGTGAGTTCACGTCGGTAATACAATAGGTGGGTTTCGAGCCGGCAACCACACGATCGCTTTCATCGGCGGACGCTAAATTTTTCATAAATACGTAATACCTAAATAAATCGTAATTCAAACAGAAATTAATCAAATCGTGTTATTATTCGGATACGGATACCGTTTCCCTAGGTTACTCCTACCTTACCATTTCATCTACTACTACTTCACTGGAAATAAACGACCAAAAAATCGGTCAAAAGTTCGTAAAGTTATCAAAAATTACCGAATCTGAACAATAACACAATTTGATTATGATTACGATGATAATGATTACGATTTATTATGTACGTACGTAGGTCAATTCGGGCCGCCGCGCCGGACCCATACTAAGTTTAAATACTATTTATAATTGTAGAAGTCCATGAATGGTACTATGAGATGAACGTGGAGAAGAAGTTATCCCTGCAAAAGGAACTAGTGGAGCAGTTTTGCCTGAAATACCTTGGTGAATTCGAACAAATTGTTAAGAAGAAAGGAAGCTACTTTGGCGGTAACGTGAGTATCTATCGAAAAGCCTCTCTTTTTTTATGGGATAGGGGGGCAAACGAGCAGACGGATCACCTGATGGTAAGCGATAACCGCCGCCGCCGAGGAGTCACGAGTGCGTTGCCCGCCTTTTAAAAGGGTTTAGGCCTCCGGTAACCTCACTCACCCAGCGAAACACAACGCAAGCGCTGCTTCACACCGGTTTTCTGTGAGGCCGTGGTATCACTCCCGTCGAGCCGGCCCATTCGTGCCGAAGCATGGCGCTCACACGTTAGACTCTCTCTCTTCTTGATGGCCTTCATTATTTAACACTACATCTTTCCTCAAGAGTGATAGCCTAGTAACCAAGAACCTAGAATACCGTCTGGCGTCACACCAGAATCCAATCCTACTAATATTGTAAACGTGAATGTTTGTGTGGGTGTATGAATGTTTGTTAATCTTTGACGCCAGATCGGTGGAACGGATCTGGATAACAATTGGCACGGAGATAGATTATTATCTGGAATAACACATAGGCTACTTTTTATCCAGGTCGGCCTCAGTTCTGAAGTCCACGCAGTTAAAGGCACGGGCAGAAATTATATAAAAAAAATCTTGGATGCTTTTTTCCTAGCATCGAAATTGACAATGTGGTTCTGTTTCTGATGTTTCCTTAGGTCCAAAATAATTGATATCAATTTTTCAATGAACACTAAAGTGTTTATATCCTCTTGAGAAAGAATTCTAATATTTTATTTTTATTGTAGAAACTAAGCTGGGCTGACCTCTATTTCGTGGGCATCATCGAGTCAGTCGAGGGCATGTGGGGCTCCAAGATCTTGAATAAGTACCCGTCCCTACATCAGATATACAAGCATGTTCACGAGATTCCCGTGATCAAGACCTACATCACCAAACGCCCTAACTACAAATATTAATGAAAAAATCATATTGGAAATTCTAATAAAACATGTTTTTGTACATAAATTATTATGGGCTGCACAATGTTATGTAATAAATATAATATAATTATATTTTAAACTAGCGGCCCGTGCGCAGCTTCGCCTGCGTAATTATCCCATTTTTTTTAAAATATCGTACACAGGAAAGAAGAGTTGAGTGTCCAATTTGATGCACTCATTCAGAAGTTATGCGCTACATATTCAGCGACTCATTTCTATTTATAAAGATTATATAATTATATATAATATGTTAATAATAATTCGTTTTATTATTTAAATCCATTAATTCACATGACCCTGATGGGATGTCTAAGGGACATCCCTAGCCTAGTGGTCCTAAGCACGACTGCTACGCTAGAGTTCGAGGCTTGGGCTAATTCATGAAAAAATTCGCAGTAGCGACTCCGAGTTTGGGGTCTGTGACCGGTTAATAACAATAGCCTCGCCTCCTATTACATGGGACCAAAAGGTGTAGGTACATTAATGAAATTAATTTTCCATTAGCCTAGTGGTCCTGATCACCACTGCTACTGCGCTAGAGTTCGAGTCCGACCCAATAACATGGGTTTATTTATGAAATTCTCAGTAGCAACTCGGAGTTTGGGGTCTGTGACCAGTTAATGACAATAGCCTCGCCCCCAATTGCATGGGACCAGACTAGAGGGTGTAGATACATTAATGAAATAAAATGAAATGATGTTCATTTCTATAAGTAGATCTTTAGAGACACTTTTACAAGTAAATAGTTTGGTTTTTTTATAGCTAGATTGCTTTGGCATTTCCTAACTGACGACCTCTGAGAAGAAACACCGAAACAAACTCAGAGATTCATGGTGTCTTTTAAAGTCCAGATACAGAATAATATAAATAATAATGTGAGTGGGACAATACAGGGCTATGTCTGAAATGGCCTTTGAGGAAAGAAGAGCACAAGCGTGTATCAGTCATCGTGTAGCTCAAATATAATTTAGGAAGGTCAACGACCCGTCTGACCCGTGCTAAGAATGGAAATTCTTAGCTTAGCTCGGAGTTTGATTTTTTTCCCGGTTAATAGTAATATGGCTTGCCCCCTATTATATGGGCATGTTACGGACATGGTACATATATTATATCTGCAATAATTACCTATCGTAAATTGTGTTGTCCGTTGAGATTTTACAACACGTACCAGGCAGGCTTTGAACCTACGTCCTTCTACTCGTTATGTTGAATTTGAATGTGAAGTAAGAACTGACCAACCCTGACAGAAAGCCCCCGTTCACGAGAGGTGTACTATACCAAATCGAGTGCCAAATAATCGAATAACAATTGATCGACCACTATAAATCGAAGGTGAAAATACTCGAACGTTCTTAATAAATCGAACATTCTTTGTATCGTAAGCAACCGTCTTTCTGATGGTGGCGTTGTGAGTCGGGTCGTTTTATTCCCTACAACATGGTTGAGTCAGACGACGCCGACACACACGTCATGCTCGTGAACTGCCATGCAACTATGAACATGCCGTCTGTCGGGACTGGTCAGCTCTTGACATGCTATGGCAGTCACTTTTCTTTTCTTGTAGAAGGCAAGTGATCGTAGTCTATTGCACAATCAATTCTCCCATTATAAGAGCGAAATTGTAAAAAAGATCGATGTTATAATTTTTGTATAAAGGAGCATCTATGGAGTTTCTTGCCGGTTCTTTCTCTATAAGACCGACTATTTGGAACCGTGCACCTAGTTTTTGACAATTCAAAAGTACCTGTAGTTGGTCTAATTGAATTAAAACATTTGATTTTAAGGTGACTTTGAAAATACATCGAGTGTCCAAAATATCGAATGCTGCTTTGATCGACCGTTCGACGCATTGCATATTCATTCTATCGAAATATTAATATACCTACTGAATACTCATCATCATTGCGTATGGGCGTATGGGATTCATTCACCTTGCGAGGATTAATCCCTATATTGATTTTTTATTCACTAAGAATGAAGGAAAATTTCGACTTGCAGGCAGAACTCGGACCTTTTTCCTTCACTAAAATAAATTTATGATTTATGATTGTTTGCTTTATTTTTGATTGTCAGTAACATTTCTCAAGTACTTCCTGCTTGAGAAATACTCTACTTAATCTTTGCTGACCTAAATGGAGGGTTTAATTTCAAACAAAAAGATAATTTAAATCACAACCTTTATTCAGCTCATTTAATAAACATAAGCAGTCGTATCAAAAAAACTTTTTTGTTCATTAATATTTGTAGTGAGGGCGGTTGCTGATATAGGTCTTGATCGTTGGAATCTCGTGAACGTGCTTGTAGATTTGATACAGGAACGGGTACTGCTTCGGCAAGATTTTGGAGCCCCACATGCCCTCGATCGACTCGACGATGCCCACGAAGTAGAGGTCAGCCCAGCTTAGTTTCTAGAAGAAAGAGAAAATATTAAATTCATTTATCAAGAGGACATAAATACGTTGACTCCGTGGACATATTGATACCTGTTATTTTGGGCATATGGAAATATCAGAATCATAACCACATTCTCAGTTTCGATGTTATGAAAACAGCATCCAAGGTTTTCAAAATAATAATTGTTATGGGTTGTGAATATTTTCTAAATATTTTGGATGCTGTTTTTTATGCAAAGGTTCATAGACTAGATTAATAATAAAGCACAATCGATGAATACTTACTTTACCACCGAAGAAGTTTCCATTCTTCTTAACAAATAGTTCGAATTCACCAAAGTACCTCGGGAACCACTGTGTCGTCAGCTCCTTTTGTAGGAATAACTTCCTCTCCGTGTTTGTCTCATGGTACCATTCATGGACTTCTGCAAATTTAAGAAGATTTTAATACAGAATAAAAAGCAGCAGTAATGGAACATTTACTTATTTAGTTTTTACACTGGTGTTTGAAAGACTTTGAAAGTGATTTATAATATCTTTCCTATTGAAAGATATTATAAATCGACTATCAAAAATAATACTCGTATATAAGCCTTGAACATTTTGTGGGTGGTTGAGAGAGGATGCTCTGTCCCTTTCACGCAGAACGAGTTTCAATATAAAGTTTGCATGGCGCACGTATGATTTGAAGTTATAACGAACTGTCGTATTATAGCACAATCTCTATCTAGCATAACATAAAACGCTTATAACTGCCGTACTTCTGAACTGGTTTTGTTTGTTGATGTCTGGATTTATTTACAGACAACTTTTTATGAGGCCATAATTAACTCACTTGCGCCAAAATCGAAGACAGTCAATACAATGGCATCAAGCTCAGCTGCTTCGAAGTCATCGGTAGGGACTAGGCCCATCAGTTTTGCGAGATAGCGGCTGATGGCCACAGACTGGTAGAGAACCTTCTTGTCTACTTCCAGCACTGGCAGCTTACCGAAGGGAACGGCTGAAAGAAATAATTTTGTATTTAACCCCTGAACTGTCACGGTCATCTTAACATTGAACTTGGCTCTCATTTTCACATTTATGTTTCAATGGGACAGGTATTAAAAAATCTACTCACATTTTTGTTCTTCAATCCATTCTTCGGAATCCCTTTCGATTTCCTCATTCTTGTAAGTAATGTTGCCATATGCAAAGAGATATCTTATGGGCTCAGCAATACCCATAAAATCGAAGAACTTCAGCTTGTAAACCGGTGCCATGTTTGCAGTTAATAGCAGATCAGCAAGTACTAATGATTCAGAAAAAAGTTAATCGGGTTTTATACCTTTAACTTATCGATTTAACCTTACGAAAGTTAAAAAGTACATGTCTATAATTAAATAGATGTCATGTGTCTATGCATTCGGTATATACAATCTGTGTTTTATTATTACATTTTTGCACTGACATAGGGACCAGAGGTCGTGGTTATAATTAAGTAACTATAAATACGTACTTAAGTTAATAAATTAGTCGTTATAATAATACAAATACTGCTACATTTTAATGATGCAAAAACAAAACAATAAAAAAAATATCGTTGTAAACGTCAGAAATATTTTTCACATAATTACTCATATTACATAAGATACCATCAAGCCTGTATTCCCTGAAGGATTATGTAGAGGTGTACTAATGTAACCCACAGTTCGCCATCGCATCTTGACCAGTGTGAAGTACCCGTCCCTGCATCAGATCTACAAGCACGTTCACGAGATTCCCGTGATCAAGACCTACATCAGCAAACGCCCTCACTACAAATACATATTAATGAAAATTTCATATTGGAAATTCTAATAAAACATGTTTTTTATACATAAATCATTATGGGTTGCACAATGTTATGTATATAAATATAATATAATTATATTTTAAACTTGCGGCCCGTGCGCAGCGTCGCCTGCGTAAATATTCCCAATTTTTTTTTTAAATATACACAGGAAAGAAGAATTGAGTGTCCAATTTGATGCATTCATTCAGAAGTTATACGCGACATATTCAGCGATTCATTTTTATTTACAAAGATTATATGTTAATAATAACTCGTTTTAATATTGAAATTCCTTCATTCACATGACCCTGATGAGATGTCCCATAGCCTAGTGGTCCTGAGCA
This sequence comes from Acronicta leporina, assembly GCA_947256265.1. Lineage (NCBI taxonomy): Eukaryota > Metazoa > Arthropoda > Insecta > Lepidoptera > Noctuidae > Acronicta > Acronicta leporina. The sequence continues at coordinate 3,759,631 of OX366523.1, forward strand.
CGACTGCTACGCTAGAGTTCGAGGCTTGGGCTTATTTATGAAAAAATGCTTAGTAGCAACTCGGAGGTTTGGGTCTGTGACCGGTTAATGACAATAGCCTCGCCCCCTATTGCATGGGACCAGAGGGTGTAGGTACATTAATGAAATAAAATGAAATGATATTCATTTCTATAAGTAGATCTTAAGAGACACTTTTACAAGTAAATAGTTTGGTTTTTTTATAGCTAAATTGCTTTGGCATTTCCTAACCGACGACCTCTGAGAAGAAACACCGAAACAAACTCAGAGATTCATGGTGTCTTTTAAAGTACAGATATAGAATAATACAAATAAAAATGTGAGTGGGACAATGCAGGGCTATGTCTGAAATGGCCTTTTGAGGAAAGAACCATAGCAGCTTTGAGTAGACCAGTCCTAACTGACGGCGAGCATGCATCAGCAGAATTTAGAGAGTTCAACGACCCGTTGCACGACAATACCAGATCAGCAGGACATTTGTGTAGGTCATATGAAATTCCTATTATAATACCTAATACCTCCTTATAATACACCTCTGCTTAAACTTTCGGGGAATGCAGCCGTGGTGGTAAATAATAATAAATACTGTACCTTAAACGAAAATACCTCTAACTAGTGCAATTACCTGAATTATATTATTGGTTGAAATTATATAACACACTAGTTTCCGCCCGCAACTTCGTCCGCGTGGAAAAGTTACTTAGACTTAGCGTGAAGATATATATTATGGCCTTCCTCAATAAATGGGCTAACACTGAAATTATTTTTCAAATCGGCCCAGTAGTTCCTGAAATTAGCGCGTTCAAGCAAGAAAACAAACTAACAAACTCTTCAGCTTTATAAATATTAGTATAGATTACATACCACCTGGATTTCCTGAAGGGTTAGGCTAGGGACATTACCCTTGTAGGAAGTCTTTTCACCTCACTAACAAATACTATTATCCAGATAGAGTACTGTCCTGAACACTATGGTCAGAAGGGATATGGCGTGTATTATTAGTACGTGGAATACAATTGCATTTATTTATGGGTATGCAAAGATGCACCTACACCCTCATTGGCCTAGTGCCTCTAAGCGCCTGCTACCTGGTTTCGATACCTAGATCGAGTAAGAGAAAGTGGTATTGAGTTTTTCTATGGAAATTCTTAGCTTGGCTCGGAATGTGAATCTGTGCCCGGATAATAGCAATTGGCTCACCCCCTATTATATGGCCATGTTATGTACATATGACATACCATCACGCCTGTATTCCCCGAAGGGTTAGGCAGAGGCGTAGTAATGTACACCCACAGTTCGCCGGTATGTTTAGGTCCCATGTAATAGGGGGCGAGCCTATTGCCATTAACCGGGCACAAATTCCTAACTCCGAGCTGCTACTGGGAATTTCATAGAAAAACCCAATAACGCTTTGCTCGACCTGGGAATCGAACCCAGGACCTCTAGCGTAGCAGTCGCGCTTAGGACCACTTGGCTAATGAGGCAGTTTGTACATATGTACATATTATATCTGCAATAATTACCTATCGTTAATTGTGTTGTCGGTTGGGATCTTATAAGACGTACCATTACTGTCTGTATTCCCCGAAGCGGTAGGCAGAGGTGTACTCCTATACGAAGCAACTGCCATCAGATCTGATGGCAACTTCTGAACAATATCGTCAACATTGGGATGATATTACTGGTCACGCGGCATGCCTACTGGGCTTCTGACTAACACTAATGATTGTTATAATTTTAAGCGAGTATTTAATCGATCTCGGGCAGGCTTTGAACCTAAGCCCTTCTGATAGCCGATCCTACCTGTTATGTTGAATTTGAATGTGAAGTAAGAGCTGACCAACCTTGACAGACAGCACCTGTTCATGAGATGTGTACTGTACCAAATCGAATGCAAAATAATCGAATAACAATTGATCGACCACTATAAATCGAAGGTGAAACTCGAACGTTCTTAATAAATGGAAAATTCTATGTATCGTAAGCAACCTGCAGGTTTGCCTAGTAGTCAGAGCATGTCATTGCAGCATCAGCATCAGCATGAGTCATTCTCACTAAGAAGTCTATCTGATGGTGGCGTTGTGTGTCGGGTCGTTTTATTCCCTACAACATGGTTGAGTCAGATGACGCCGACAAAGTTCAAAGTTCAAATGTTTTTATTTCAAATAAGCTTTTACAAGCGTTTTTGAAACGTTATGATTCTAGTTGCACGGTTCCAAAAGGTCGATCCTATGGAGAAGAATCCGGCAAGAAACTTCATGGACACTCTTTTAAAATAAATAAATTACAAACTTCACTGTTACAATATTGCGATAAAAAGATGTGAGGACGTTGAAGGATGTCCAAGTTTGACCGAGGTCGACTATATTAAACGAAGATTCACGTTATTTGAGAACCCGATGTCATTTCTAGATAATAAATAAACTATGTGGTAAAAACGCACACCATCAAGCGACAAATGAAACTAGGTAACTACTTAGACAGGCTACACACATAATACAGTTTCTGTTGTGGTAAACAATACTAAACATATGAAGACATCTCGATATGTAAACAATATGGAATCTGTCAAAGCTATGTCCATCTACTTACAAGGTTCTTACTATAGCTACGAGTTACTGACCAACATGAAAATTAATAAGCTTAAATTAGTCTCTAATAATCAACAGTTTCATTTTGCCAAGGAGGCCACAAGTGCATCCGTACTTAACGACCACACATTCTTATCGTCAACGTAGTCCTTGGATTAGATCCTAGTTTATTAAGAAGAACAGATTTGACGTGCATTTTAAATTTCTTGCCAGTGAGATCGGTAACACATTTTGGGAGTTTATTGTAGAAATGCACACAATTTCCTAGAAATGATTTATTTGTTTTAGTTAGTCTAAATTTAGGTACCACTATTTTATGTTTATTCCTCACACACGTGACACACACGTCATGCTCGTGAACTGCCATGCAACTATGAACATGCCGTCTGTCGGGACTGGTCAGCTCTTGACATGCTATGGCAGTCACTTTTCTATTCTTTTGAAAGGCTAGTGATCGTAGTCTATTGCATAATCATCAAGCTATATGATTCTCCCATTATAAGAGATTTTTTTTAAAAATATTGATGTTATATTTTTTGTATAAAGGAACATCTATGGAGTTTCTTGCCGGTTCTTTCTCTATAAGACCGACTATTTGGAACTGTGCACCTAGTTTTTGACAATTCAAAATTACCTTTAATATTGGTCGAATTGAATTAAAACATTTGATTTTAAGGTGACTTTGAAAATACATCGAGTGTCCAAAATATCGAATGCTTGTTTGATCGACCGTTCGACGCATTGCATATTAATTCTATCGAAATATTAATATACCGAATACTCATCATCATTGCGAGGATTAATCCCTATATTGATTTTTTATTCACTAAGAGTGAAGGAAATTTTCGACTTACGGGCAGGACTCGGACCTTTTTCCATCACTAAAATAAATGTATGATCTATGTTTGTTTGCTTTATTTTTGATTGTCAGTAGACTATATTCGACGATATTCTACTTAATCTTTGCTGACCTAAATGGATGGTTTAATTTCAAACAAAAAGATAATTTCAAACACAACCTTTATTCAGCTCATTTAATAAATATAAGCAGTCGTATCAAAAAAAAAAATTCCTTAATATTTGTAGTGAGGGCGGTTGCTGATATAGGTCTTGATCGTTGGAATCTCGTGAACGTGATTGTAGATCTGATACAGGAACGGGTACTGCTTCGGCAAGATCTTGGAGCCCCACATGCCCTCGATCGTCTCGACGATTCCCACGAAGTAGAGGTCAGCCCAGCTTAGTTTCTAGAAGAAAGAGAAAATATTAAATTCATTTATCAAGAAGACATAAATACGTTGGCCTTCGTGGACATATTCATATCTGTTATCTCGGGCATAAGGAAATATCAGAATCATAACCACATTCTCAATTTCGATGTTATGCAAACAGCATCTAAGGTTTTCAAAATAATATTGTTATGGTTTCTGAATATTTTGGATGCTGTTTTTGATGCCAAGGTTCATAGACTAGATCAATAATAAAGCACAATCGATGAATACTTACTTTACCACCGAAGAAGTTTCCATTCTTCTTAACAAATAGTTCGAATTCACCAAAGTACCTCGGGAACCACTGTGCCGTCAGCTCCTTTTGTAGGAATAACTTCCTCTCCGTGTTTGTCTCATGGTACCATTCATGGACTTCTGCAAATTTAAGAAGATTTTAATACAGAATAAAAAACAGCAGTAATGGATAATTGATTAGATAGTCCTATTGAAAGATATTATAGATCGACTATCAAATAATGTTCTTATAATGAAATAAGCATTGAACATTTTTGGGGGTGATTGAGAGAGGATGCTCTGTCCCTTTCACGCAGAACGAGTGTCAATATAAAATTTTCATGGCGCACGTATGATTTGAAGTTATAACGAACTGTCGTAGTATAGCACCATCTCTGTCTAGCATAACATAAAACGCTTATAATAACTGCCGTACTTTTGAACAGATTTTTGTTTTTTGATGTCTGGATCTATTTACAGACAACTTTTTATGAGGCCATAAGTAACTCACTTGCGCCAAAATCGAAGACAGTCAATACAATGGCATCAAGCTCAGCTGCTTCGAAGTCATCTGTAGGGACTAGGCCCACCAGTTTTGCGAGATAGCGGCTGATGGCCACAGACTGGTAGAGAACCTTCTTGTCTACTTCCAGCACTGGCAGCTTACCGAAGGGAACGGCTGAAAGAAAAAATGTTGTATTTAAGTATAAATGATAAAATTCTGCTAAAGATTTGACTTGGCCAGTTTACACATAGATGTTATCTTATACCTATTTGATTAACTCTTTTTCTTTATGTTATAGTACGCAAGTTAATGTAAACATAACATACCATTACGTCTGTGTTCCCTGAAGGGTTAGAAAAGAAAGAAAGAAAGAAAGAAGAGGTTGGGCAGAGGCGTACCTACTAATACGTACGTACACCAACAGTTCGCAGGTATGTTTAGGTCGCATGTAATAGGGGGCGAGCCTATTGCCATTAACCGGGCACAAATTCCTAACGCCAAGCTGCTACTTTTTTAGAATTTTATAGACAAACCCAATAACACTTTGCTCGACCTGGGAATCGAACCTAAGGCCTCTAGCGTAGCAGTGGCGCTCAGGGCCTCTTGGCTAATGAGGCAGTTAACCCCTCAACTGTCACGGTCATCTTAACATTGAACTTGGCTCTCATTTTCACATTTATGTTTTAATGGGACAGGTATTAAAAAATCTACTCACATTTTTGTTCTTCAATCCATTCTTCAGAATCCCTTTCGATTACCTCATTCTTGTAAGTAATGTTGCCATAAGCAAAGAGATATCTTATGGGTTCAGCAATACCCATAAAATCGAAGAACTTCAGCTTGTACACCGGTGCCATGTTTGCAGTTATTAGCAGATCAGCAAGTACTAATGATTCAGAAGAAAGTTAATCGGGTTTTATACTTTTAACTTATCGATTTAACCTTACGAAAGTTAAAAAGTACATGTCTATAATTAAATAGATGTCATGTGTCTATGCATTCGGTATATACAATCTGTGTTTTATTATTACATTTTTGCACTGACATAGGGACCAGAGGTCTATCAGACCAGAGGTCGGTTATAATTAAGTAACTATAAATACGTACTTAAGTTAATTAGTCGTTATAATAATACAAATACTGCTACATTTTAATGATGTAGGTATCAGATGCAAAAACATTAATATTACATAATATACCATCACGCCTGTATTCCCTGAAGGATTATGTAGAGGTGTACTAATGTAACCCACAGTTCGCCAGTATGTTTAGGTCCCATGTAATACACATGTAGTCACATAACACAAATCCAAACTCCGAGCTGCTGTTGAGAATTTCACAAAAAATACTCTTTCACACTTTGCTCGACCTGGGAATGGAACGCAAGACCTCTTCTATAATTAAATTATTTAATTGAAATGAAAAATTATTAGCTACAATTAGTTGTTTTCAATAAGTATTTACAAACATTTCATTCATAATTTGCGATGAAGATCGATACTGGTCAAATGGCGACCTTTGCATTTTTCGACTGGAGTTCAAAACCATGGTACACACCTCTGACTTTTCGAAGTCACGCGAGTAGGTATTAATAAATGAGATTATTTCTATAAGTAGATCTTTATAGAAACTATTACAAGTCAATGGTCTGATTGACCTGGCGAGCTCTGAAACCCCGAAACAAATTCGAGAGAATCATGGTCTCTTAATACTCGTAGCTAATTATCACCTGCATAAACGGTGAAAGAAAATATTATAAGGAAACCTGAGAGATTTACTCGACGGCGTGTGAAATTTCTCAACCAACCAAGCCAGCGTGGTGGCCTATAGCCTAATCCCTCTCATACTTAGAGGAGACACGTGCCCAGGAGTGAGACAATATTATATAATGAGTTGATTATTGTAATTACTTTTTTTATAAATATCAACATGTTATTCATAAGCTATTATCGATAATTATAAAAATAACGTAATTATTAAAACTTAAAAACAATACTGATAACATTGCAATTTTGTTTGACTTGTTATTAAGATCGCCCTCTATTACTTCCAAGGAGACTGCTAAAAAATACATTAAACTGGATGACTAATTATTGACAAGATTCTAACGTTCTTGATATTCAATATCTTATCATAATTAATAGTATAGTGAAGACAATCACGGGAGAATAAATAGGGCGACAAAAAATATTGTTTTATTGTAAATAACTGATAACTATCTCTTAATTCCTCTGCTAGAGGTCCTGGGTTCCATTCCCAGGTCAAGCAGTGTTATTGGCCATGAAATAGCTGCTACTGAGAAGTACCTAGCATCGTATATTACCTACATGGGAAGAAAACACACCGGTGAATTGTAACAGTACATTAGTACACTTCTGCCTAACCCTTCGGTAAATACAGACGTGGTATGGCGTATGTTATATCACCTGATCTTGAGGCGAATACCGTCGACAAATCAGGCAAATCAAATTAATCATAACTTTCAGGAATGCAGATCATGCAATCATCACGGTAGGTCATTCATGAATAATTAATTTATGAAAACACACGATGCTTTTATAAGGTCAGAGGGAAGCTATAAGCATTTTACTTTTATCCTAGACAGAGAGCGCGCACATATGACTTCTGTGCGCATTGCAAATACTATATTAACACTCGTTTTCCGGGAAAGAGACAGAGCATCCCTTCTCAGCCCAAACTAAACACTTTAAACGCTTATATCATAGAACTTAATGAGGCGATTTAAATTATTTTCAGTAGAGTTCACTAAGCCTGTTTTTTTATAAATCATACACCAGTCAACTACCCTATAGAGAGAAAAGGATGCCGCTCTTCACATTTAATAGCACTATCTCTTTTTTACAACCTAAAAATAATCACGTTTACATGTTGTCGTTTCTACATTGCCAAAATGTAATAAAAAAAACACACTGTATATAATATATACCTGACATCTATTTAATTATATACATGTACTTTTTAACTTTCTTAAGGTTAAATTGATAAGTTAAAGGTATAAAACCAGATTAACTTTCTTCTGAATCATTAGTACTTGCTGATCTGCTAATAACTGCAAACATGGCACCGGTTTACAAGCTGAAGTTCTTCGATTTTATGGGTATTGCTGAGCCCATAAGATATCTCTTTGCTTATGGTAATATTACTTACAAGAATGTGGAAATAGACAAGGATTCTGAAGAATGGGTTCAAGAACAGAAAAGTGAGTAGAGAGACTTATCTGCAAATAGAGCAGTGATAGACTTCAAGTTGAAAGTTCAAGTACAAAATGTTGTTTTTTTTTTCAAATAAACTTTTACAAGCGTTTATGAAAATAAAGTTTTAGTTGCACGGTTACAAAAGGTTGATCCTATGGAGAAGAATCCGGACAAAAACTCGATAATAGCCTAGTAATATCATCACCGTTGGACTTCCAAGTCTAAGGTCTTATGTTTGAATCTTTTTCTAAATGATGCGCAGATTTCCTCAAAACACGTGTTAAGTCTGCCAACCCGCATTAGTACGCACGCTGGGCTAATGAAAAATAATTAATTAGATTATAAATATATTTATAATTATATATTTATAAAAGGTAAAAAGCATTTTCGAGACCTTTGACTTGGTAGTCCAATTATCATATCACCAGACTATCACAGCTAGTGTACGATAATTTTTTTTGCAAATATGTAGTATATTGTTGTACTACAATTGCATCCAACGTTTACTTAATCTTCATCAAAAAGAAGTGAATCGTAAATTTAAATACAGTATTTATTTCTTTCAGCCGTTCCCTTCGGTAAGCTGCCCGTGTTGGAAGTAGACAAAAAGGTTCTCTACCAGTCTGTGGCCATCAGTCGCTATCTCGGTAAACTGGTGGGACTATTCCCTACAGATGACTTCGAAGCAGCTGAGCTTGATGCCATTGTATTGACTGTCTTCGATTTAAGCGCAAGTGAGTTTCTGTCTGTTGTTTAACTCAGATAATATAAACATAACGGGTCAGTCTGTGACCATTGAAATGGGTTAGGTAATGGATTACCATTACTCTATCTACTTGACTGATTATTTTTGTAAGTCTCATTTTAAAGTTTACCATAATAAACACAAAACTAACATCTAATCAAAACCCAGGAAGTTATAATCATTTTAATTTGATGATAGATAGAGATTGCACTAGAACATTGTGACGTCAAACCGTGCGTGGGTCATAAACATATATAAAATCAAAAGCTAGTTTAATCACACAATCATTAGGTATCATATTGGGTCAAGCCTGTATGGTTATTTACCCATGGAAAATTAATAAATATTCCATTATTACTATGACTTAGATCTGTATCATAATTCTTCCTAAATTTGCAGAAGTCCATGAATGGTACCATGAGTCAAACACGGAGAGGAAGTTATTTCTACAAAAGGAGCTGACGGCGCAGTGGTTCCCGAGGTACTTTGGTGAATTCGAACTACTTGTTAAGAAGAATGGAAACTTCTTCGGTGGTAAAGTAAGTATTCGTCGATTGTGCTTCATTATTAATCTAGTCTACGAACCTTGACATGAAAACAGTATCCAAGATATTACAAAAAATATTCACAACCCCTAACAAATATTTTTTGGAAACCTTGGATATTGTTTTCCTAACATCGAAATTGAGAATGTGGTTCTGTGCTTCTGTTATTTGGGGTACCAAATAAAAGGTAACCATCTGTCAATGAAGAACAATGTGTTTAGTTTATAATCCTGAGCTGAGAAAGGAATTTTATATTTCCACTCTGTTCTAGAAACTAAGCTGGGCTGACCTCTACTTCGTGGGCATTCTCGAGTCAATCGAGGGCATGTGGGGCTCCAAGATCTTGCCGAAGCAGTACCCGTACCTGTATCAGATCTACAAGCACGTTCACGAGATTCCCATGATCAACACTTACATCAGCAACCGCCCTCACTACAAATACTAAATGAAAAATAAATATTTGGAGTTCTAAGAAAAACTGTTTTATGATCCTGTATTTATATATTTATTATATCTTTAAAGTGGCAAACAAGCTTACGGCCCGCCTAATTCTAAGCAGTTACCGTAGCCTATGGATGTCTGCAACACCTAAGGTTTCCTATGGTTCTTCTCCCACGTTGCCATTTACTCCAAAGCAAACATTGTTATTGTGTTTTTGCTTATACTTAAATTTGCTACCCTTATACTGTCTCTCTCCTGGGCACAGGTATCCTCTCAGAATCATAAGGGCGTAATCCTTTTCATTACCCGTCCCGATGGACTACGGCAACCTGCCTGGCATACTTGACAAGCCGTCGAGAAAATCTTTAAGGCACAGGGTGTCCTTGAAATGTTTTCTTTTCCTGAAATTTGCCATACTGCAGTTCTAGTCTACTCAAAAGTCTACTAGAATCACTTGAATCCTACTACATTTAGGAGATTAGTCTCATCTATACCTGCAAAAATATATGTACCTGTAAGGTTATGGCATACAAGTGAGTTACGTCTATAAAATCTTCAACAGAAATTGCTTCAATTAACTAGAGTCATCGTCTTCCATATTTACTTCAAAATCACTTTGTGAACTTTGTTCTTTCAAACAACAAAGTTGATATCAAGTATTCTCCAAACTATTTCAGTCAAAAAGTTAAACATACTCGTACTACCACAAACGGCCATCAAATATATGGCGGACCAATTCATTCATTATTCCTGAGATCCAGGTGTTTGGGTCACTGTATAGTCGACAATTATTTAGCGAATGGTATTATGTACCGAGTACAGAAACAGTCTTCAAGTAAACAGGATCCTTTTACTGCCCTACCACTTAAGTGTTACGAAGGACAAGTCTGTTGGTATAGTCCGATTAGCAGCGGTTTGAAATGATGTCCTTTTAACACATAAAGCATCCTCCTAGACATTTAATTTTCCCCAATTATGGTCGGCTTCTAGTTTAACATACCTAATTCGAAATTGTCATCATCATATCAGCCAAAAGAGGTCTACGGCTGAACAAAGCATCTCCCATAGATTTCTACAAAAACCGGTTACTTGCCAACTGCATTCAAATGACTCCCCAGTTTCTCTACCAAAATAGTAATATAGATAAAATTATGTCAGTATCAGTAAATAAAATTCATTAGCTTAAACTGTGATGGAAAGCATTGTGAGGAAACCTAAATGCCTGAAGATTTTCCCAACGGCCTGCAAAAGTGTACCAATCAGCACGAGGCAAGAATAGAGTTCTCTTAGAATGGTACAGGTAAGGTATAGCCTCACCTCTACCATCTAAGAGTAGACGTAGAAGACCCGTTTCATATTATGTTGATGATGATTAACAAACTGTACCTATGTTACTTTTTTTCCATTGTCTCTGTAATTTGTTACTCTACAGGTTACACAAGTTGGTACTGAATGGCTTGCAAATGTTGCAATTGCTTACAATAAAAGATGTACTAAGCGTATTCACGCTAGCAGAGGCGCCCCACCCTGGGGTTGCGGTGACAGCTCAGAAAACCCTAGTAATTTACGGCGCAGTAGTTGGTAGCGCCTAAGGAAACGGTTTATTATCGCTGGGAGAGTGCGAGAGTTCGCAGAATACCTCTTCGTCAGACGTTTTATGTGCAACCAATTTGTTTATTTATTGAAATGCTTATTGCACCACTGTTTATGGTAATTGAAAGGGGATTTTAGACATGTTTTTTCTATGATCGAACGTGTGTTAAAGGAGTTTCAAATTTCCTGTACCTACTTTGGGTACAATACAACGGGGTTGGGGCAAGCAATGCTGACATACACGTGATGCTCGTAAACGAGCGCCATCTGTTGGGAACGGCTCTAACATACTTGCTTTGGTTTTTTTTTTGGATAATTTATGAACTGACTACTAGAGACATAGATAAAAGACATACCAAGCCATAGTGAATTAGGATAAGTGATAAAATATCCTTAAACAAAAAAAAATAAAACTGCTTTCAAAAACAAAACAAAAATATGTGCCAAGTTTCGGGAGTCGGAATTGATTTGGTCGTAAATATGATTTTCGCCAACTTCCGAAATTGTTCCGAAAATGTTGCTGTTTTGAACGAGATGAACAAGACATACATTCATTTCGGCCCATCCATAAATAGTGTTCGATTGGGTCTAATAAATTAGTAGCCTGTCCTATATTCGGGCAAACTAATCACCATCTTGGCCGGTAATAGGAAGGTCGTTAAAACAAATACCTTTGTTTATTAGGATCATTATCGGAAGTAATTGGATGAGAAAACTGGGACTATGTAGGCTTATGATAATTTATTTTGTTTTGTGTTTGAGCAAAATGGCGACGATTGCGAATGCGTTTGGAAATTAAGATTATAAAACTATCAATAATTATTCTGATTCTAGTGATGTCTAACACCCTCGAAATAGACCAGAATCGCAAAAGTAGCAAAATGAATTCTAAAAAAATGTGTACTATTAAAAAGTATAGAATGTTAATGGTAATAAATGTAAGAGCAGTAGTTCAAGATCAAGTTCAAGTTCAAATGTTTTTATTTCAAATAAGCTTTTACAAGCATTATATGAAACGTTATGCTTCTAGTTGCGCGGTTCCAAAAGGTTGATCCTATGGAGAAAAATCCGGCAAGAAACTCCAAGGACACTATAGTGATATGACTACCAAGTCAAATGACTCCGAGACATGCACCTCTGAATTTTCGAAGTCATATGCGTATTAATAGTTAATTATCACGCGGTTAAACGGTGAAGGAAAACATTGTGAGGAAACCTGCATTCCTGAGAGAACAACCTCTGTGGTTTAGTGGTTCGAGTACCGGACTGCTGACCATGAGGTCGTGGGTTCCATTCCCACAGGACACAAAAAAATATGTGATGAATATAAGTGTTTGTGTTCGTCTGGGTGTTTCTTATGTATTATAAGTATGTATTTACAAAAAAAAAAGTATATAAGTATTATATCCATTGTCTAGTACCCATAGTACAAGCTCTGCTTAGTTTGGGACTAGATGGTGCTGTGTAAAAATGTCCCAGAATATTTATTTATTTATTTTATTTATTTTCTCAACGGCGTGGGAAGTATGTCAACTCGCATTAGGCTAGCGTGGTGGACTATAACATAATCCCTCTCATTCAGAGAGGAGTCCCGTGTTGATTATTATATGTTCCCTATTATGGTAATGTGTATAATAATGTTTATTGTTTTATTCATGATAGGCTAACGCTTAATCGCCTGTTTGCCTGATGTTACGCGACACTGCGACCTACGATGGAGCGCGCTTGCTGAGAAGAAACTGATTCACTCGTGATTTAAAGACAGCCCAGATTATTATTATTATTATTTATTAATAGTAAATAAGGTACAAGCTAATAAATATAAAGTACAATGGTGTCCAACAAAACTATTCACTTAGTTTGTCTATTGGATCACTTTTGCTAATGATTACTAATACTAAAACTTACAATTATTATCAGTATTTATACATGTATGTTCTGTATATATTAGTTATATAGACTTGATTATTTCGAATTATATTAAATAGTATTATATATTTGAATATATTAAGTATATGCTTAATAAGTATAAAATATGTAGTGGGTATATCTAGGTCCATAATAGCATAATATATAGTGTATATAGGTATATATGGGTAGGATATCATAGTATAAGGTAAATGCTAGTATAGAAAAATATATGTATCTAATAGTAACATAGTGGTAAGTTATTTAAGTCAACATTATGGTAGTGTACTAAATAGATATTTTTTTAGCCTTCTCTTAAATATTTTTTTTTTCATCCCGGATTTCGTCGGGTCAATAGTTAAGTAAATAAGGGATACGCTTATTTAATGATCGATCTCCATACACATTATTAACTTTTGGTACCACATATTTACCAGACGACATCGTTCGGGTGTTGTATTTGTTGCATACTGTTATCAATTAATTCTATCCATCGGGGAAGACCCACTCGGGAAGCACATTCCACATTTCGCCGATAAGCATGATAAAAGTGGACCTACAGCGTTTCTTTCGGGATTACGTGTTACATAAAAGCTTTGACTTCACATCTCAAAAAACACGGATATACCAAGAATATATACCGTCATGATAACACCTCAATACTGATTTCATAGCACAAAAATACTTGCGTACCAAGAAAAATGATCAAATATGCACCCTCAGCTACCCCATCTATTTCCCACCTATCAAGTAACATCACTACACATCCAATACAAAATACTCGTATTCTCTCCATTGCTGCTTTCATTAGATATACTTGAAGAGCTTAGCTTAGTGACTCGTCAATGGATACTGCATGAAGCGATACATCCGTGACTGTGACATGTATTTTTGAAGAAGTGACGTGACACGATGTTATCGATAATATGCGCTTTCAACCATAAGTGTGGGGTGAAATTTTCCGATGAAAGGCGTCAAAGATAATGTACCTATTGTGGAAAACAATATTGTTGATGCGTGTTTATAGTGTCTGGACGTCATGAAAAGGATTGTTTCATAGCAGCCCTGATTGGCTTGCTTTGAGATCGCCACCCTTTTGACTGGAAGATAAGCCCTGTTTCAAATATTCCCAAAATAATAACAAATATAATGTTTCTTTCAAAAATCTTGATACTTTTAGAAACATTCTTTGGTGGGTAAGTATGTACAAATGTCGAGAAATTGGCTATTGTGCTAGGGGTTGTTGGGTCGATCCCCATACGGAACAAATATTTAAATGATCTACAGATAGCACTATCAGTACGACTTATTCACCATCTCGACCATGAGAATCTAGGTGTTGTGTACGAAAGTATTTATTTATAAACGCACGCACTATACTGAAGAAAACAAAGGTTAAGTAGATGTAAGAAACTAAATTTTCACTTTTAATTAAAAGAAATTAGAACACACCATCACGCCTGTATTCTCCGAAGGGTTAGACAGAGGTGTGTACGTACACCCACAGGTCACCGGTAACTTTAGGTCCCATGTAAGAGCGGGCCTGCCTATAATATTGCCATTAATCGGGCGCAAATCTAGACTTTGAGCTGCTACTGAGAAATTCGTAGAAAAACCCCTTTGCTCGACCTGGGAATCCAACACAGGACTTATAGCGTAGCAATCGCGCTTTGAACCACTAGTGACTAGGCTGATGAGGCAGAAAAAAATAAAAGAAATTAGAATTAAGTAATAAGTATAAAGATACTCGTAGATATATATTTTTACCGTCATTTTAAAACTGTTAAAATCATTCTTATAATTTCGCAAAAATCGCTCCAAATTCAAGATACCAAAATAAAACGCGGAGAGAGCAAATAAATGTCCGAAAATGTTCAAGAAATACGCGCATTACAGTATCACACAGCTTCCCCAGCTAGAGTCTGCTTAAAACTTGGAAGCGTTAGGGCGCGCCTACATTGAAACAGTAAGCAGAATAGTAAGGCCGGTCGGCTACTGAAATAAACATGGCTTTTTCTACTATAGCCGTGGTATGAGGACGGTAAAAAAATACGCAGTCAGCAGGTTCATATGGAGCCAAAGCTTAAATCAACGCTCTTAGAGGCTTTTTAATGAGTCCTCTTTTCAATATATTTTTTTACTCTTTATACAAAACATTAACCTCTGACATTTCGGAGTCATGTATTATTCACGCGCTTAAGTGGTGAAAGAAAACATTGTAAGGAATCCTGCATGTCTGAGAGATTTTCTCGACGGCGCTGTGTGAAGTCTGCTAACCAACACTAGGCCAACATGGTGGACTATAGCCTAATCCATTGCACCCTGTGAGGAGACCCATACCCAGAAGTAGGAAAGTAAAAAAGTGGATTATATCAAGACTTTATTCCAAATGACAACAGAGTTATTTTAATTTTTAATCAAGAAATATCTAATCTGACTTCTACAATACAGTATTTATAAGGTAATGCATACTAAATTATAAATGCGTAAATCACTCTGTCTGTCTGTTTTTGACGCCTCAACCTCCAGAGGTTGATGCGTAAAAAACAGACAGACAGAATTTTAGAAAATTCATCAAAATAGATCCAGATCTATTTAGATGAATTTTAGTATAAAGATAGATTAAATCTTATTAAAGAAGGACATAAGCAACTTCTTGACTCAAAAAGTCCTTTGAGATGCAAGAGAAACTACAGACAACACTATGTGGATAAACCAGACAGGTTCTCATATTTTCAGGACGCTGAATTTCCATAACGATTGGTCAAAGGTATTCGAATGACAGTTTAACGTGCTACGGGTTTACCCAACGCATAGTAAAACTAAGTTTAAGTTTTTTTTTATGTGATATGCGAGCAAACGAGCTGACGGATCATCTGATGGTAAGCGATAACCGCCGCCCATGGACACCCGCAACACCAGAGGAGTCACAAGTGCGTTGCTCGCCTTTTGAAAGGGTTTCGGCCTCCGATAACCTCATTCACTCGGCGAAACACAACGCAACGTTGTTTCACGCTGGTTTTCTGTGAGGCCGTGGACTCCGGTCGAGCCGGCCCATCCATGCCGAAGCATGTCTCTCCCACGTCAAATTGCACATTTGCTAGTTAAATTTATTTTCCATGTAAACGTGCCCTTATTATAGGAGTCAGTGAGCATCGTTTGGACCAAACCCTTTTACGTCACACGTTTAGCTGCGTTTTAAGCCCACTGTGTATTTGCGAGACACTGAGGCGTTGCTACGCATTACGGAAAACGAAAATAAAATACGGGTCGAGTTTATCTGGCTTAAATAAGTTGTAAATGCTTGAAGCTTAAACGATGGCACATTTAACTAAAATTAAATTAAAGAATTCAAGAAATGTATTTAAGATTTATTTTCTAGGGACTTGTGGCTAAGAAGATTTAGAAGGATCTGGCTTAAGGCTAGACAGATCAAAGGATCTGCAAAGTCAAGCTGTGCTTGCCGCGGCCAATCTATGGATGGATGACCGTCGTTTATTCTTAAGATCTTGATATGACATAGAAATTGAGTTGCGAGGGTCTGATGGCAGTCGCTATGCATTCGAACGTTCGAATAAACAAATGAATCGAGACAAAATATATGGAAATGATTTGTCGAAAGTTTCAAATTTCTAAAATTCAAAATTCCTTGCTTCGAATCAGATTGCACTTTATCTACAAGTCTCGTAATTACCAATCTGCAGTCTACCAGTCTAGACAAGTGAGGAGACTGGTTCCTATGATACAGTCTATACTAGTTTAGGAGCCAAGTGATTATATGTATTGTACAAAAATTATGTCAATAAATGCTTTTTATTTTTATTTATGTATTAGTCTTTATTTTTAGGGGCTGGGTGGGGCTCGTGGCTAAGTAATAACCTAAGCTAAGCTGATCAACCGATCTGCAATATTAAGCTGCGCTCACCGCGGTCAGTGTATGGATGGGTGACCATTCTTAACACATTGAAGCCCCTCCGTGCCTCCGACAGGACGTAAAGTCTTCGGTCCCGATTGTCATACGAACATCTTTGACAATTGTTAGTGGTAGTCAGATGCCCAGAAAAGCCTGACAATCAGTCTATCCTTCGAATACGGTATTTCCCAGAAATTGGGTTACGGAGGTATGACGGCAGTCGCTCCGTGTTACTGATATTCAGTCGCTGGTAGCTGGGCCGGTAGCCGGTAGTGAAATTTGTGAGCAAATGGGCCTGATTTGCTCACAAATTTCACTAGCTACCTTCAAATCAGTACACATTAATGTAAGCACATTATTGCTTAGCCGTAGGATATATAACAATGTTTACAACAATTTAGAAGCGGCGGTAGCCTAATGGCTAGGGCGTCGGACTTGCGATCATGTGGTTGCCGGTTCGAACCCCACCCATTGCACTATCGACGTGAACCCACTCGTAACACAAGCAATCTAGCTTAGCACGAGGGGTTAACAAGAATACTAGTAATGTGCGACCCACATTGCTAGTAAGCTTTTCTAAAAAAAGAAAAAAAAATGTATGGTACTAACCCAGAGGAAACCTACTGGTTTCCTCTGGGTTAGTACCATACATTCATGCAGAATTCTACCACCTCAAAATAAACCGTCACGAGGCTATACCAACAGGGCCCTTCCATTACCAAAACTAATGGACGTTGGTGTACTGTGTGATATGAAAAACAACAGTACATACACTCCTTATTTACGGCGTAAAAAGATGCTATCATTCTTCTAAAATATGCTCGCAACGTAACGAAATAGGTGCGGCTCTGAATTGTCAGGCAGGAATTAAGAGTTTGTTTATCTTGTGGTGTGGAGTGCATAGTGTGTATACTGCATTAGATATAAGTACCTTGAGATATAGCTATATGTTTATTGATCATGCACATTGACTACCGAACCTCACAATCTACCTATTATATATGTATCTATACTAATATATAAAGCTGAAGAGTTTCTTTGTTTGTTTGTTTGAACGCGCTAAACTCAGGAACTATTGGACAGATTTGAAAAATTATTTCAGTGTTAGATAGCCTATTTATTGAGGAAGGCTATCGGCTATATATCATCACGCTATGCGGACGAAGTCGCGGGCAGAAGATAGTACTAATAAATAATGCTGAAGATTTTGTTTGTTTGCTTGCTTGAACGCGCTAATCTCAGGAACTACTGGACCGATTTGAAAAATTATTTCAGTGTTAGATAGCACATTTATTGAGGAAGGCTATAGGCTATATATCATCACGCTACGCGGAAGAATTCGCGGGCAGAAGCTAGTATACCTATAAAACAATTACTAACTAGCATTACGCATAGATTTAAATTTAGACTAATTATTCGATGGAAAAACTTTGTAAAGTAATGTTATAACATTACTTTACAAAGTTTTTTTTATATTGCTAAGTGATATTCTAGGATTTTTCTGTCGATACATGTACTTACTATATGTAACTAAAGGTCACTTGCACCAACTTCATAATTGTATTTAAGTTGTATTTAAACACGATTTTTCATAGAAATGTTGTGTTTAAATACAATTTAAACACATTTAAGAGGTTGGTGCAAGTGGCGCTAAGTGGGTCTGTGTTGGCCACTATCTGTTTATTTTGAGTTTCAATGAAATATTCCAAGGAAATTAGTATTTACTTATTTGTGCTTTACAGGAGAGAGGTTCAAAAACCTTCAAACCTCTCTTGTATAGTTGACAAAGTGGTACTTTAGTATTTTTACTTTTCCACTATCGAAATATTCTTTGAATAGACACTAACGATAAAAGATAAAACTATGATATTATATTGTTCGCAGGTCCGTAGCGAAAACAAAAGATCCAACCAAACAGCATCGATTTCCGAAACTGTTTTGCACATAACATTTATTTTATTATTCTTTTAAAGTTGGTTTTACTTTTTGATAATTTATTCTTTGTAATATCGACAATAATGTAGAATATGCAAGATTATTGAAGATAACTAAAGCGGCGGTAGCCTAATGGCTAGGGCGTCAGACTTGCGATCATGTGGTTGTCGGTTCGAACCCCACCCATTGCACTACCGACGTGAACCCACTCGTAACACAAGCATTTAGCTTAGCACGAGGGGTTAACAAGAATACTAGTAATGTGTGACCCACATTGCTAGTAACCTTTTTTTCAAAATAAAAAAAATAGTAGGTAGGTAGGTACTGTAGAGACTACTCCAAGAAGGAGATAATATTAAGGGTTGACTGGCAGGTAACAGACTAAAGAACAAACATTCAAATATGTGAAGTAAAATGTGTAGCAAATGAAGAAAAAAGATTGTCGATCCTTTCTTGATTTTCTTCTAATACAGTCTTATCAATATTAATCGAGCATTTTTTCATTAAAATAAAGCCCCCATCTTATCTTATCTTGTGTGGGGCCGAGGCAGCAAGGCCTCAGAGCACTTCGACCCAATGGGATCTTTTGTGCTTCCCCTAGATACCTAAGCCCCCATAATTCCAAAGTCCTTCAGTACCGAGCTTATAAGACAATTAAATACAGTTAAACAGTTCCACTTTAGTATTTATTACGCGGCGAAGCCCTAATTCATACAGATCAAGTCTGTCAAGACTCGCAGACTAGACAGTTCTACATGTCGTACCAAATTCAAAATAATTGTTTATTCTTATCTATTTCCAACCAGTCAACCCATGATACTCGTATTATCGCCTTCTTGGAGCGATCTCTACAGTACTTAGCAGCAATTAAGTAAATGTCCACTATTTTAATATAAATAACAATTGCCATATAACGAAGGGTCGTGCGGGCCACCTAACTCATATATAATCAAGATTTATCACATTAAAACATGGCGAGGTATTGTTAACCCAGAATGAACGTACGTTCTGTGGTTTTGGTGACCCCAGCAGATGTTTCAACTTTGGGGTAAACTTGTCGCTTGCCAAATTGCTTATTTTAGTGTTGGATATTTAACTAGGGTGAATTTTAGGTGACTGCCTCATTAGCCAAGTGGTCCTGAGCGCGACTGCTACGCTAGAGGTCCTGGGTTCGATTCCCAGGTCGAGCAAAGTGGTATTGGGTTTTTTCTATGAAATTCCCAGTAGCAGCTCGGAGTTAGGAATTTGTGCCCGGTCAAGGGCAAGGCTCGCCCCCTATTACATGGGACTTAAACATACCGGCGAACTGTGGGTATACATAAGTACGCCTCTGCCTAACCCTTCGGGGAATACAGGCGTGATGGTTTGTTATGTTATATATTGTTCTGAACTAATAATATTGAATTACTAATATTAGCTAAAAAAATAACAATGTTATTGTTAGAACATCAAAAATTATTATTTTTATGACCTTTTTGTACCTAAGTATAATATTATAGTGTCACATAATATTTTGGAGTGTGGAAATCCTCATTCGATCGTCTACCCCCTGAGGTAGTGGCAAGGTATGCCGGACTCTTGCCGACTAAATACCTCACATTCCACCCCTGGTCCCCGGAGATTAGCAAACAGCTGTTCCAGGCGGTTTCGACCCCGAAAAACGTTTCTGCTATCCTCCCATAGGTCGTAGCGTGATGCTATATTCTACAACTTTCCTCTTTAAATTTAATATCCAGCATAAATATATTTTTTCAATTCTAACCAATAGTTCCTGAGATTAGAGCGTTTACCCAAACAAACAAACTCTTAAGCATTATAAGAACGGAATTCCTTGACCTAAAACCATTTACCTACATTTCTTTGTCTAAAACCCTTTTCAAGTGTTACCTATAGGTTTGCCTATCTCCGAGATGCTGAGCTAAGATCTCTTACAAAAACATATTAAACCTTTGGCCTCTCAACCATTTTTTAAGACAAAAACAAAGGAAACCTGAAAGCGCCTACAACGATTTCTATCCGTGTTAGATTTATGGCAAATTACTCGCAACTTTCCTTCAGGCGCTGGTGTATTCCGAGGAAGGGAGGTTTTTTCTGTAGATACCTACTTCAATCTGTGGACCGCCATGGCTTATGTTTCTGGTGTGGTTAATGATATCAGAATCAATTATTAATTATTATTATTATGTAACTACATAATTATTTACAACTAGCTTCGTCCGCGTAGCGTGATGATATATAGCCTATAGCCTTCCTCAATAAATGGGCTATCTAACATTGAAAGAATTTTCCAGTAGTTCCTAAGATTAGCGCGTTCAAGCAAACAAACAAACTCTTCAGCTTTATATATTAGTATAGATTTACAGATTCACGAGTGAATAGGTTCCTTCTAGGCAAGCTCATGATCTCAGTTGTTAAGTCTCGTAAGCCCAGTAGGTATTTCTTTTTTAACGTTGCCCTACACTAGTATTTCCTCCTGTATTGTTGGTGCTTATACAAACACAAATTCTGATATACGCTCAGACCCGGAAAACTATCTGTAGATTATACAAATATTTGCTCCATGTGGGGATCGAACCCGCCACGTGGAGCAGAAGCCGATCGCTCAATCACTACACCAAACGTGTCGTCGGGATTCGTCTTCATTGGCTACTTTACCTACCTATCACACCGTTCCAGTAAATGTGTGAATTTGGAAATTTCTTTATGAAATTAATCTGCGTTAATATGAGATTTTGATACCTACATAGAAATAGGCAGCCTATATGTCTTTAATAATAGAAAAAAATATTTGTTGGCGCAATATTAATGCAAGTAAATGCCAAGAAAGTCTCATAAATTATATTGAAAATAATACCGACTCAACACCATAAAAATATCCAGTGTAGGATAGAATTATAGAGAACGCCAGTCAAAATGATAACAATAAAAAAAGCTTTACGAGATCCTTTTGAAGAATTCCCTTAAATTTAGCCAATAAAACCTAGGGTGTAGATATTACATAAATCATCGTCCTTCGCGGCAATAAATGAAAAAAGTGGAATCGGCGTGTTTGTTTTAGGTACTTTAAAATGTAAGCTGCAAGCGGATTAGCTTGTCTCAGTACTAGGTATATTAGCCTAGTGTCTCTTAAAGGCTGCTAGGCTAGAGAGGTTTTATTTCCAGGTCGAACAATTTCTTATCTGAGGTCTTATCTTATAAGGTTTATTGGCGACGCGTAGTACATTTATATTATTTTTTCTCAAAAGAGGTTGTGTTGTTTTTCGTTAATAAATATCGTATTAGTGAGTTCCTAACCAACAAAGAGTAGAGGCTACTGTTGACGGGGAGGCTAGCACTGCAGCCACACTGACAATGACCTGTGAGACAGATTATTCTAGAAGCTGGCGCGCAAGATGTTAATGCTTGCGTCAGAACGTTCTAGAATCTAAAAAAAAGGCAACTGCTTGGAGAATATTTTTCAGTTGTTCAGTGCTTTACAGTCACAGCGAACGTTTGGTTACGGTTTGCGTTTCCTCGCTGTTGTGCTCTGGCACAAACAGGTTAATTTACGAAATTTTCATTAGCAGTTCGGAGTTTGAATTTATGCTCGGTCAATGGCTTGCCCCCTATAATATTGTACCTACACAATATTCGAACTGTGGGTATATAGGTACCTGTGTTCCTCGAAGGGATAGCAAAGGTGTACATGTACAGTCGCCGTCAGATATATTGTAGCAGACAAGGTGACCAAAAACTTCTGAACAATTTAAAATGTCAATAAGTTCCATACACTACAAGTTACCATTAATATCTGAACATTCATTACTTCATTAATATCTGAGCAAATGCTTGCCAATAATTTCTATACATATAACTAACCAAAAATATCTGAACACTTATAACGTCAAGTGTCAGATACATTTGACGTTATAAGTGTTAAATGTATAGAAATTATTGACAAGCATTTGCTCAGATATTAATGAAGTAATGAATGTTCAGATATTTATGGTAACTTGTAGTGTATGGAACTTATTGACATTTTAAATGGTTCAGAAGTTTTTGGTCACCTTGTCTGCTATAATATATCTGACGGCGACTGTACAAATATTATCACGCACCTCTGACTGAATTAATTTTTATCAGGTATTCTTTCAGGAAACACAGGCACTGGTGGGATGTTATTATAAAAGCATTGGAAGAGGAAGGATTTTACTGAAGCTATATTTCATAAGTTCCTAACTTACGCCCCACCAAACAGAAACGAGGTCAATAGGCTATGGCAGGGCTATGGGATAGGTAATTTGACATAAATCCATGGAGAGCTATAGACACACCCTCCTCCTTCAAATGTGTTGCCACTACTGACAAGTATTACTTCACAAAATTTATCGCCTATTCGGGCAACTAAATATTTGTGAAGTCGATTTAAGCGCTTGTTGACTTCACCTAAGTTTGTGGACATTAATTTACTCTCGCTGTCTCCTTTTAACTCACTAGATGTGAAGAAGACAGATGATGAGACGATAAATGCCATACCATATAAATGATTCAATTTTTTTCTTTGTTTTGTTTTGTCTGTTTGTTGTTTAATAGTATGTCATGATAAGTAGGTTCTATTGAAATGTTAATTAGCCAGATTTAAAATCTCTTTTAATCTGGTTTTAAAACTATAAAAACTTGTGATGCTGAGTTACAAAATTTACATTTGTTTTGAACAAATCTTCATGGAATACACAATATTTGCTTTGGGTGGAATTCGAACCCACGACACGCGGCACAACAGTAGTGGCGAGGTGTTATTCAGCCACTATCCGAATTAACGGGACGTTCAGTCCGAGAAAATTGAGACTAAAATATGCACATCACACGTTCATATACCCCTAACCTTATTCCAGTACTAGCTTTTACCCGCGGTTTCGCTCACATAAAGCTATATGAGGAGTAAAAATTGAAAAACCAAAATTGATTATCTCTTGTTTGTATGAGTCTATATACCTACATCAGAGAGGTCAAGCTGTATCTCAGGTTCCGTTTAATTATTTGAGATAAGAGTTGGAGCACATACTTTCTAACAGCGATAACAAAATTAAAATCTATTCAGTAGTTTTGGCGCCAACCCGTAACAAACGGACAAAAAGACAAGAACGGACTTGTTAATTTTTTTTATATCTTCAATGCACAGCCACAGCTTTTTTACAATTTTATAATAGTAGACATAAAACTACATAAAATCGACGAACAACATCAGGTGCTAAGCGACAGTAACCTGCGGTCCCCCAGCTAAAAGTTCACGGGCTAAAGTTATGCAAAATATGACCCATCCACAGAAATTAACTAGCAAAGTTCCAGCTTAGTAGATAATGTTTTATTGCAACGGTTTCAATATGGAGTGCAGTTTGATATTATGCATGCTCCACTCGTGTGAGGTGTTAAAACTTTGGTAACTACAGGGAAATGAAAACGTTTATTGTGTGTTTTTGGAATTCGGTATATTTATGGATAATTATTTCTGAAGGGTACCGACTTAAAATATAATTCCGCTGAAGCATTGAGATATTAATACTTTAATGTTGTATGTTACTCATCGTATTTGCCAATCAACATCTATTGGGAAAAAATAATTTGTAATTAAATCAGAAAATTGAATTACTTAATTGCGATACACATTGAGATTATGTTGGAATAGTTTTTTGTTATAAAAGCATGGGTACTCAGTATTTTGTTAAGCTAAATCCTTATTACGAGTGAGTTCACGTCGGTAGTAGAATGGATGGGTTTCGAACCACATTATTTGATTGTTTGATGTTGGTATCTACACGAAAATGAATAATGTTAAAGGTTCAGAACAATTTGATCTGCAGGCCTTGCAAATATTTACTGTTCGAGAATCAAACCCATCACCGCATCACAAAAGCTAATCCCTCATCCACTGCAACAGCAGCGGCGAAACTCTGACACATTCAATACAAGGGGTGTAAAAAATGCCTGAGAACACATTTGTATAATTGCATTTCAAAAATAAAAAAATGAAGGGGTCAAAACTCATACATCAGTAATGTATTGCTTACATAAATGACATTGGTGTGATATTCGGCGCTAAAACATTCTTTCAAAAGCAATGCGCGTGTCAAAATCTTGCATGCATATCACCGTTTTCAAACTACTCATGTCGCCTTGATACGTCCTATGTGCGTGTCCTGTTTAACATCGTCGCATAAAACAATTTGTCGTAAATAGTTACACGCTTTTCATGTATTGTAAAAGTCACTTACATTGTAGGTAAGTATTTCACACGTGCCACACAATAATATTCTAAACACTTCATCAATTAAGTATTAAGCGCGTATCTACAATAGTGCGGAAAGAGATTTGTTGTCTTCAAATAACGAAAGGTTTCGAGTAGTATTTCTTTGTTAAAAACTTATGGTATTCAAAACAAGTTCACTGCTTACTAATTGGGGCAGTTAAATATTTAAAGCTAATCGCTCAAACACCACTAACTAAAGTATTAGTAATGGTGTAACAACAATATTTCTCATATAACTGAAGGTGTCAGCCCTCGAGCAGGTGCCTGCGGTTTGAGGTAAGCCCGACGCGAGATTTCCAAAACTTATTGTTTTAAATATACCACTATGTCCAACCTTACAATCTTCAGAATAAAGACTATATTCGCCAGTTTAAAGTGCAAAACAACTTTGTGAAATTCAAATTGAAATTCTGCGATTTCCACGTTCGTTATTGTCGTGTGCATAAAGTTGGGAATCGTATAGGAAGCGAGATAAGTGGTTTGTGAAATTATGACTATTACAACTTTTGTCTGTCGACTTCGGACAGGCGTAACGATTTTGTATAAGCAAGGAGATTTAATATAAAACGTCTTATACAGCTTTCAATGTGGATTTTTTCTACTTATGTTGGTATTGAGACTAAAGGAAACTAGATTTCAACACGGAATAATAACGTATTCAAGATGTTATTGGGGTTGCTACACTTTTGTAGCACGTCGGATATGGTTATAGATGCATTTGCCTCCCTAACCCATAAAAAAATTAAAAGATACACAAAATATCAATCAGCCTATAAGTTCATGACCGTTTATATACCTGATAAATTACGCCACAGTTTCTAAGTTTAAAACATGAATAACAGTAACAAGACGTGACTTTTTTAAATTGTCTACGGTTCGTAAACTTTATCTGTAAAATTTTATGGCTAAGTTTCCAACACGTTATGTATTTCTAGTTCACATGATAACCGTGACACGCTTTCAAATTTCCCATTGCGTTACATTTTAAAGAAGAAAGACGTATTAGTTGAATTGAAGGCCATTCTAGTGATTCTATGGGAGTTTTAATTGTTTCTTGCAAATGGTTATAAACTATCACGCACATGAAAAATAAGATGATTGCTTTCGGAAACCTTGAATTTTATGGCATTGATTGCCAATTAATTTAGCGAATGTTCATAAAACTCGTACATTTAGAACAAAACATAGGTATAGTATTCTAACTAGGTACATACTTAATATAAAAAAATAGTACAGCTACTACTGTAATGCCCAAGAGTATAGCGAGAGATACCGCCTGACATGCTGTGTTCAGTAGTAGGGAGGGTTATCGGCATGAAACCCTTGACCCAGCTGCCTATCATAAGCCTCTCATATGTAAATGTTAATAAATATAATGCTTTTAGGCGATTGACTGAATTATTATTAAATATGATATTATGCTGATAGAAGTAAATTCAAATTCAAATCTTTATTGCTTTCATATGTATATAGGATGTTACAATAGTTATGTATCAATATGAAACCCTGTAAGGGCGCTGCAAATTTAAAATTCTATTCTTAAATAATAATACAAGATTGTTTTATTTATAATTACAAGATTTTCTCTCTCCAGATTATTATATAATTATTTTTTACTTAAAATTATTTTGTAAGTATTTATTATATTAGTCAAAGTGTAATGTCAGTATGTCGTGCTGGTATTAGTAATTGGTTGTATGTACTTTGTCTTGTCACTTAAAAACTGTTGTAGGCTGTAGTAGCATTTTTGCTTAAGATATTTATTTAATTTTATTCTAAATATATTGTAATTTAATATGTATTTTATTTCCTTAGGTATTTTATTAAATATTTTTATCGACATTGCATACGATCCAGAGTGAAATATTGTTAAATTTGAGGTAGGGAGTCATAGGTAATTTTGGTGTCTTAGATTTCGGGATTGTGAGTAGGCTTGCATCAAGTAGATTTGTTAAGTTAAATATAATAAAATAATCAAATAAGAAGCCCTAAACCTCAAGAACTCGTTGAAACTTAAGTAGAAATAGAAAGCAGAAATTTACTCTCTCAATAGCCGTAGCAAGTAACTATCGACGACATGGAGGCAAATCGGAATGGAAGTACCATCATGCGATACTCGATACAAATTAGCAATTTATCAAACCAACACGTAATTAAATATCTAACATGCCAATAAAATTGATTACCGGCAATCCTAGAAAAAAAATGCAAATGCGTTACAATTATGAGCAATCAGCAAGACAGACAATTTTAAAATCGCAAATGATATAATTATCCGCACATAATTGTCGATTCTTCATTCCATGATAATACTCAATTATATGCTTCTCCATATTTTCTATGTGTGTGGTATTTAAGTAAGTTTTTAACGTGGGAGAATCATGCACGAAAGGGCCGGCTCGACCGGAGTGATACCACGGCCTCACAGAAAACTGGCGTGAAACAACACTTACGTTGTGTTTCGCCGAGTGATACCGGAGGCCTAAACCCTTTTAAAAGGCCGGCAACGCTCTTGTGACTTCTCTGGTGTTGCGGATGTCCATGAGCGGCATTTTTAAACTCTTTCATTAAATTGTTCTAATTATTTCCCGCTTGCTATACCCCTTAACTTATTATTATTATAGTAGTATTAAGTAGTTTCATTTCAATGTCTAATAAGTATTCGAGTAAGTGTCAGAAATCAGTATCTACTACGGTGTTCGGCATTAATTGGGTATTCATCAATTAAGAGGTAGGTACCTCATTAGCCTAGTCGTCCTGAGCGCGACTGCTACGCCAGAGGTCCTGGGTTCGATTCCCAGGTCAAGCAAAGTGTTATTGAGTTTTTCTATGACATTTTCAGTAGCAGCTCAGAGTTTGGAATTTGTGCACGGTTAATGGTAATAGGCCCCTATTAGATGGGATCTCAACATACTATACCTCTACATACCTCTGCCTAACCCAAGGAATACATGTTATTCAATTAAAATGTCAATCAATTAATTTTTTTATCAATAATTGCAATTGAATTATTTTTAATTGCAATGTAACTAATTGTTAATTACAATTAAATTAATGCTGATAATTTAATTTAAATTAATCTTTTAATCAATTGATTGAATCTTTAATTGTTAAATGCCTAATACATATCACACACATATCTATTGTCTAGTAAATAAAACACCCAAAATAACTTATAATATTAATATTCACATGTAGGTACACACACAAACTTAATCCCGTAGTATAATTTCTCCGAAATTCCCACTATCTGCTCCTACAGACCCGTCTATCATTCCTAGTACCATTAGAAGATAAGAATGAAACAATTTTGCGCAGCTTATTCGCACAAACCGGGGTTAAAATCCTTCGGTCGAACAATTATGCGAAATTAGACAGAATTAATTCTAGCGTATCGCACGTGTGTATTTTACGTGGCCTTATTTGCATTTGAAGTGTTAATCCCGACGCGTGATAGCAAACACTGGCGGCCGTGATTAAGTGGGTCCCATTTATTACAAACGTGTATGAAAATATGGTTGTTTTTCTTTGTTGTCTTTTTATTTCATAATTTCTGTGACTTTCGAATGAAAAACTAAAAACCTCTACTATTATAAAATCGTGAAAAACTTGTGTCTGTGTATTGAAGATATTTAATAAAACAAGCAAACCAAAAAACATGATTTTTAAAATTATTGTCGCAAAAACTACTGAATAGATTTTAATTTTGTTATCACTGCTAGAAAGTATATGCTCTATTCTATTATCTATTAAGTCTATGCTCTATTTTATCCACATAGATCCCTAAACAACAGGGCTGTCTCATTCAGAATGCCAACGGACATTGTAAAAAATAAACCAAGAGTATTTCAGCTGCAGTGTGAATGTGTCTGGGGAAATATATTTGTAAGAATTAAACGCTGGTAACATCCCTTGTAATGGACTGTGCAGATTTGAATAGGAATTCAGACCGCAACAGTGGTTCTAGTTTAAATAATGTACCTTTGTCTTGCGTGTAGGTACTAGCTTTAACTCGTGGCACCATCTATGTAAAGGATTAAGTTTGTAATAATGTCTGCATTTTTTTTAAAATAAGTATCATGATATTCATGATACTGCCTCGTTATTCTAGTAACTGTCTCGTTACTCGTATTCTAATGGTCCCAAGTGCGACTGCTACGCTAGAGGTCCTGGGTTCGATTCCCAGGTCGAGCAAAGTGTTATTGGGTTTTTCTATGAAATTCTCAGCAGCAGCTCGGAATTGGGAATTTGTGCCCGGTTAATTGCAATAGGCTCACTCCAAATTACATGGGACCTAAACATACTGTGGGTATACCTTAGTACACCTCTGCCTAACCTTTCGGGGAATACAGGCGTGATGGTATGTTATGTAATGATAGGTACTTTTTTTTTCAAAAGTATCGCAATATGTACAATATGTACATATTTGCTCTGTAATACTATTTGTTAGTATAATAGTAAACATCTCCAATTAAACGATATCTGTCATCGGTGGTGTGGGGTGCTCATCAATTCATGTCTTTGTCTCTATACAAAATAAATTGATGGACATTTTCAGTTGGAGAGGTTTTTTCAGAAAATGATTTTTATGTCACATTATTCTCACAAAAGCTGAATAGATAGATTTAGGTTTCTTAATTCATTTACACATATTATGTTGAGTGTGTAAGCAACATAGGTTTTGAAATATTACCTAAATCAATCCTATTTTTATCACCATAATGTCACAACACACATTATGATAGATAGATACCTACTATCACTATCATCATCACTACAGTCAAAAAGTCCACAACGCAATGAGGATTTATTTATTCAGCCTAATCTCAGAAACCGCTGTACGGAGTTTCATATAGTTTTCACCGATAGAAAGAGAGATTATCCAAAAAGGCTATGCACTATAATACATTACTCTAATGTGAATAACTGCTCTACTCGTAGAACGTTCATAGCAAGAATTGGGTATGCTAGCCATGTAAGGACGCATCACTAACAGTAACAAACATGGTCACCTTAGTCGAAAGCGGCATTTTCATAATTGTCATCAAACTACATATGAATGTAGCCATTCGAAGCCAGGACGGGTCACTCATAAAGAAATAGAAAGTTTTTGTCCATAAAAAGAACCATAGAGTCATTAAACAAGGGGTAACCAATAGCATATTATACGCTAGTAAGTATTAACTTTAAGCATCTATTATAATCAATGAGTGTCGGTTTCACTGAGAATAATTTAAAAAAAAGCTTCGACACACCACTGGCATAAAATAACTGTTACTGTACAGTACTGGAACGTACAGACATCATACCGTAATAAGGATCGTCACAGGGTCGGATTGGGGGGCTATTCTTCACTGCCAGGCACAGGCATCTCGTAAGAAGCGAGAAAATATGTAACGTGCTCGGTGCTAAGACCTCTTGAGTTCTGACTGGCTAGCGACTACCCTACCTACCTACGTCGGTGTCTGTCGATTCTCCATCGGTTGCTGCGGCTCTGGCAGTTTGCAGTCCGTAGGGGCTCTTGTGGGTCGTCAGCGCATCAGCGACTCCTCTGATGTTGCATTTGTCTATGAGTGATGATGATTACACAACCATGTGGCTCGGCAGCTAGTTTGGCAAAGTTAATCAATCAAAAAGGGCCTCCAGCCGCTATTGAGGACAAAATGGACGGAAAATATTTTTTAAACAAATTAAATATATAGTCCACTTTTTTCTTATACCATGCACACATTGTCGAAAAAAAATTTTCAAACGAAAACGGCAGTTGGCCTCCACACACTCACAGTCCGCCCCTGGATCGTCATGTCGAATCACATACAAATATCTGTTACTGGTAGTCGAAGTGATAAATGGCGAAGCGATATTTTTGTTTTTTGGTTTTTAATTAAAAAAACATTAGTAGGGGTCATTATAGTCAGTTCAGTGAATTCAGTGATTAAATAGATTTTTCTTTGGTGGAAGCGCTATCACGAATTTTTGTAGATTAAAATAATGAGCGATCGGCTCTGTGCCAAGGGTTGTGGGTTCGATCTCCGTACGGAACCCATACTTGTATGACCTACAGGGTTATCTTGTTCCGGGTCTGGGCGTTTGTGTATGTGAGAACATATGTCAGTAAAAGCACCTACAATACAAGAGAAATTCCAAAGAAAAAAAGTTCCATTTAATTTCTATTTTATTTTATAAACACATCAAATGATAATTACAACACATTATCTCTTGTGTCGTACCTACGCATGGCTTCGGATGTAGCTATAATATTTCCAGTATAACTTGACCTCTCATTGTACAAAAACCCGGTCAATGCAAGGACAATTTATACTGGAAATGTGTACCATGGTGTTTGATCGTATTTGTGTTAATTCCTACAAATCCAGCATTCAGAACTGAAACAACTACTATAGACCACACAAATATTTGTCTGGTGGTGGAATTGAAACTACAAGCGAATTATTCAGACAACTTGCTCATGGTACCGTCTTAATTAGGCAGTACCTAACATACCTACATTGTCTATATGGCTTTGCTCAGGTATTGAAGCAGCATCGCTAATCCATACTTAAAGTAACTCTGTCAGTCTCTCTGTTTGTTTATTACGTTCTCACGCCGAAACCGCTGAATCATTTTTGATGAATTTTGATATTGATAGAGATGTATTGGAACTTGGAGAAATCTCCTTTGAGATGAACTTCAAACTAATAACATAATTATTATATATACGTCCCCTATTAAAAATATGTCTAAAAATTCCAAGATTTGAAATACTCCAATTTTTTGTCTTTTTATGCAATGATTATGTAATTTTTAAGTTAAATTAGTGTACGAGATGGGAGCAAAGTTACATTTAGTTAGTATATAGGTAAGTATCATCTAATATTCAATTCATCCACTCCCTGCAAAAACTTTTAATCTAAATATTATTCCACAAAATTTACGAGCGAGTCACTTAAAATCTAAATTAAAAATCTGAATTCTAATTAACTTAATGAGCTATTGCGTTTATTTATTACTGCCACAGCTGTAGGTATATCTTACATTAACCTAAAAATAATATAATAAGCAAGTAAAAAATTATGAAGTCTAAGATGTATAATAATTTTGTCAAGGTCTATTCAAAATCATTTATTCAAGACTAGCTTCTGCTCGCGACTTAATTTACGTGGACTTCAGATAAAAAGATAGCCTATGTGTACCGTACTATAATCTATCTTTGTGCCAAATATTATCCAGATCCGTTCAGCCGTTCAGGCGTGAAAGAGCATACATCCTCACAAACTTTAACGTTTATAATATAAGTATGATTAAACTCATAAAAATGATATAATAAGTATGCTAAGTAAAAAATAAGGACTTTCCAGAAGGAATGTCCAAAATTTGTCAGTCAAAACATTTATTCAAGATAATAATACAACTTAGTACTTTGAATTTTTTTACATTATAGACAGCCCCTAAAACATCTGCCCTTCAGTAAAATCTGATAGGGTCTTGGTTAGCCAAGCCTTAGTGAGTGTAGTCATTTTTTAGTTTATAACTGCCTCATTAACTTGTTCCTGAGTGCGACTGCTACGCTAGAGGTCTTGGGTTCGATCCGAGCAGTATTATTGGGTTTTTCTATGAAATTCCCAATATCAGCTTGGAATTTGGAATTTGTGCCAATAAAATGGCAATAGGCTCGCCCTCTACGCCCCCTGTACGCATCTGCCTAACCATTCGAGGAATACTAGCGTGATGGTGCGTTATGTTATGTAACTAGCCGCGCTTGCTATTACTAGATCAATGCGTCAGGTAATATCTTCACATCCTTTATTGAAGTTTTACATGTAGGTATATCGTATATAAAAAAATATGTGGGAGAGTCTGCAACACAAACAAATTAAAGATGGTTGAAGCTTCTTTTATATAACTCTGAAACTCGATTCTTTTAACAGAATTGGTAACTAAAAGTAATCAAAACGAAGAAACGACACGTCGATAAAGTAACGCTGTGATTCCATTAGAAACATAAAGGTCTGAATGCACTAAAGTGATATCATCATGATTAATCAAATCGTTTATTTCAACAAAAAGAGAAATTGTGTCTTGACTTTGTAAAAGTTTGTAGTTCTACATAGTCATGGGTTGTTTGTGATATTTAGATTTTTAGCGGTCAGCCAATTACACTAGGTAAGTCTAATTTGTTAATTGTTGTTAATTATTTGACTATCAAAACTAGTAAAAAGTTTTTTTTTTTTTAATTTGCCCCACACTTGGATTTTCTCCTGTATCGTGGGTGCGTTTTACAAACACAAATTCTCACATACACAAACACCCAGACCCGGAACAACTACCTGTAGTTCATACAAATATTTGCTCCGTGTGGGGATCGAACCCACAACACGTGTCGCAGAAGCCAATTGCTCAGCCGCTACGCTAAACGTGTCGTCATTTCCAAAAAGCGATAGGTTGCCAAACGCTATCTTACGTTAATATTCTTGCTTCTTTCTCTTATTTTTCTTCCTTGAGATTATTAAACAATAAATTATATAAACACTGGTATTCAAATACCGAATATCACCATAATAATGAGTTCTTTTTCGATCCGGAACCGAGACAATTATAGAGTGAAATTGCTGTACCATACTTTAAATTACATTTTTATAGAATCAATCCCGATGTATATACACACGATTACCTAATATCGATTGAACAACATCAATTAATGCCGATTAATGATCGATTATAAACATTGATTCATTTCACAACCGCGATCGACGTCGATCATGCACCGATGCCACGTCGATCGTATGAGTGTGATAACGCCTTTAAACTCAGTTCGACTAATCGAACCAAACTTTAGTTTGCTAAAAACAATCAGAGTAGGGAATAGGGGAGCGGGACTGTGTGCTACTTGGAAAACTTCAACCGTAAATTGCGAGGTTTAATAAAAAAACCTGTATTTTTCGATTAGTTTTGCCATCTAGCGGTGTGAACGGAAAACAAAAAGTGATTATTTTTTATTCCTTTAGTAATACAGAGATAAAGAAACCAATATAAAGGTTAAGGGAAGTGTGGCAACTTTTTTGTTTTTAAATAATGTATGTAGGTAATATCTTAGGGGAATATTGTGTTACTAGCTTCCGCCCGCGACTTCGTCCGCGTGGAATAGTTAGTCTTAGCGTGATGATATGTAGCCTATAGTTTTCCTCAATAAATGGGCTATCTAACACTTAAAGAATTATTCAAATCGGACCTAGTTCCTGAGATTAGCGCGTTCAATCAAACAAACAAACCCTACTTTTTACGAATGTTATTTCGTTATTATTGATATTATGTTATTATTCTATTTTAACTGAATCGGTTTGGTAAAACAGAGAAAACACTAGGAAGCGGTGAAGGGCGGGCAATTTGTCTGTCTTTATTGTAAAAATGACGTTCAAAAAGTACTACCTAGTAGTCTATATTGAATAAATGATTTTGACTTTGACTTTTAAATTTGTGCACGCTCTCAGCAGTTTCGAAAATAAAATAATAGTATTTCTTTTTATTCTGTTTATCACAATGAGATTCTATGATGAATTGCCATTCTTTATTAACTGTCACAGTAGGTAATTCATACGAAGAATATACACTTAATATTACAGTAGGTACCTATGTATAAAATGTAACAGATAGACAGAATTTCTTACCCTTTTACTTATTTAAGTCGTAAATAATATCTGTGCGGCAAAGAGAGAAAATACTAAGGGTTGGAATACAAAACTGCGAATCGGCGCGGTGCAATTCTTAAGTCTTTATCGAATCGCATTTGCATCGCAGTTTTTCAGTCACTGCAACAGTTTGGGTAACTATTACTTATTTATTCATTTAGGATCTCCAACGAAAGATATACTTACACACAAAGACAAAGATTATTAAAACAAATAGGTATCTTAGAAGTGTACTCCTTCACTTACAGGAGATCACAGCTTTCACAACTGAATTAAGTAACAGTTTCAATAATAATCATAAAACAGTAGATACAATTACTTATTAGCAAGTCATTAAAGAATCTTCGACTATCATCAACAGTATTAAACATATTTTAATCTAAGAATTATAACATAACATACCATCACGCCTGTATTCCCCGAAGGTTATGCAGAGGAGTAATACACACACAGTTTGTTGGTATCTTTAGGTCACATGTAATAGGGGGCAAGCTAAAGACTAGGGCGTTGGACTTGCGAATGTGGTTGCCGGTTCGTAACCCACCCATTGCACTACCGACGGGCGACGTGAACCCACTCGTAACACAAGCATTAAACTTATCATGAGGGGTTAACAAGAATACTAGTAGTATGCGACTCACATTGCTAGTAAGCTTTAAAAAAACCCAGGAGTAAATCCCAAACTCAGAGCTGCTGCTGAGAATTTTATCGCAAAACTCAATAACACTTTTGCTCGACCCGGGAATCGAAACCAGAAATTATATCGTAACGTCACGCTTGGGACCACTACACTAATGAGACAGTTAGCCATCTAAGAAATATGGGTCTTAAGATATCCGCACTGCTATCTATATATATAAAAATCAATTGCTGTTCGTTAGTCTCGTTAAAACTCAGGAACGGCTGGGCCGATTTAGCTGATTTTGGTTTTGAAATGTTTGTGGTAGTCCAGGGAAGGTTTAAAAGGTTAGTAAATAAGAAAAAAATGTTTTTCTGATGCGGTACGTAGTTCGCCGGGTCAGCAAGTTATTCATAAAAAGAATATAGAAGAAAACACAAAAAAACTAAATTCTTGTGATGCTTCGTGCAAGCTACGTCTAACTCACATCGCAGTAATTGTGTCTCGACCCTAAGGGCGAAAACAAACGAGTGCATTTCTAACCACAACTGAACGCATCGTAGGGCAGTGAGAGTGCTCATTCATGCGTTACATCGAGCGACACGTACGGTTGCATTGCGTTGCGCACCGCGCCCGCCGTGCCACAGACTCTTGCGTTATTATATCACAATGTGTTTTTACCCTAAGATAAGCAGTAGATAGTGACGTGCACAGCGATTTCTGTAGATATACACTTTTTTTTAATTGATTGCGATCATAGTCCGTTTATGGTGATCGCCTGCCGTCTGAACGAATCGATTAGTATTTTGATCCTACCGTTCGCATGCAGGCTCTTCTGGCAGGCATTTTTAGTTGAGCTGAGCCACCTATCTATAAGGTTAATCTGCGCTTGCTGCAGTCAGTAGATGGATGGCTGACCATTCTTTACAAATCGAGAGATCCTTCCGGGCCTTGGAGAGCACGTATAGCCGATTGATGAACACCTCTGGCAATTGTCGTTGGCACCTACAGCAACCTGTCTATCCTTCCTCCTCTCTACCTGAACCTCCACCCACCTCTACGGTTTTTTTTAGTTTTGACTTGGCGTTTGACTCTGTATTTGTCTCTCTGATGGAAAAGTCAAATAAAACCACATTATAATCTTGCTTACAATGTTTCAAAAAGTAAGTACTGTACATATAATATGATGAAATGATATGATATTTACTTCTGTAAGTAGATAGAAGAGACACTTTTATGAGTCAATGGTTTCGTTCTTTTATAGCTAGATGGCTTCGACATTTCCTAACTGACGACCTCTGCGAAGAAACACCGAAAACAACTCAGAGAATCATGGTCTTTTTTAAAGTTCAGACATAGATTAATAAGGTTTTGATGTGAGTGGGACAATACAGGGCTATGTCTGAAATGGAATAAATGCAGTGTCATAACATAACATAACATACCATCACGCCTGTATTCCCCGAAGGGTTAGGCAGAGGCGTACTAATGTACACCCACAGTTCGCCGGTATGTTTAGGTCCCATGTAATAGGGGGCGAGCCTATTGCCATTAACCGGGCACGAATTCCTAACTCTGAGCTGCTACTGGGAATTTCATAGAAAAACCCAATAACTGCTTTGCTCGACCTGGGAATCGAACCCAGGACCTCTAGCGTAGCAGTCGCGGTCCGGACCACTTGGCTATTGAGGCAGTAAATGCAGTGTCTTTTGAGGAAAATACCATAGTAGTCTTGAGTACCTACTATACTTCACGTTATTCATATTTTCACGACACAAACAACAATATACTTATATATACACACACTACACCCTATGATACAATATTTCTTAGCTAACATTAACACACAATGTATTAAATCCACAACGAATTTTTGCGCGAATTTTGCGGGAAAACCCCTGGGTTTGTGTTTTAATTTTGTACTTTTTTGCCGGGGCTGCACCGGGCGTTGGTTAGCCACGATAAAAAAAAAGTTTGTATGTAACACATGCTTCTGTGAAGTACAATTTATGCCGCGAAACTATGGACCTTATCTTTTTTACTAAACTTTTAGATATTTTAATTCAGCAAAATGCTGGTAAGTACACAAAAATAATGTTTTTTTTTAGGTTCAAATTATGTTGTAGGTATACCATATATAATTATCATAGGTAACTCAAATTATTTCTGCATCAAACTGTAATATGTATGAAAATAATACTATAAACCGAGTCATTGAGGTATTAAAAAACACAGTGTAACTATTTGGATGATATCTGAAATCTGTATTTTTTTAAAAACATGCCTGCGGCTTTGAGACGTAATCCCAATGGCTTGTAAAAAATACAATTTCATGCTAGTATTTAAAATTACCAGACCGACTTTATCGGGCAAAGGGAATTAACTCCATTCTGCCAGTTCAAAAAAGAAATCCTTTTTTGTTTTATTCTTTCAGTACGGTTGCCAGTGGGCAGTGAAATTTTAATTAGGAAAGTTATTTTGCTTATTCTCCTTTTTTCTCAGACCTTCGCTCCCGTTTTCCTTGTTTACATTTGGCACCTAAGTAAGGCTGCTTTAAAGTCCAATTTTGATCGCAGAAAACTATTTCGTACCACTATAAAATTTTATCTGTTGTATTTTTAAAGGCAAACGTCAGTACGGCACGCTTTATTTCGCGATGTCAATGCTTTGAAGTTTCTAAAAAAGTTCTAAAGGGTTTTTTTGGGTATTTGGTGAACTTGAATGAATGGCTAGCTAAACAAAGATGTGCGACTTTTTGTGAGAAACATAATTACGCATTTCATAAATTTTCTAAGCGGAAAAATATGGAATTTCGTAGTTTCTACTTTGAACCCTGTAAGAAAGGCAAATTATAATGTGATAATACATGGAAATAACAAAGTCCTAACGACATTAATTATATCCTAAAGTTAAGAATTCAGCTGTTTAAAACTACAATTATGATAAAAAAAATTGAATCTATACCACTGCCGTTAATCAATAAGACAAAAAAATAATCTGAAATTACTTTACCTAATTTTAAGAGTGATGAGAAGACTGATTTCTTAAATATTGTTTGTATGTTCAACTGTTCACCCTCCTGTTTTGTGGATATTCTTATGATAAACGCAGGCACATACTGCTGAACGATAACTACTTTTCAAAATTCAACATACATACAGACATATTTTCACGCCTGTCTCCCATTGGGGTAGGCAGAGACTATAGATTTCCACTTGCTACGATCCTGGCACACTACTTTCGCTTCATCTACGTTCATTAACCTCCTCATGCATGATCGTCGGTTTAGGGTGCTCTTAACCTGACCTTTTTTAAGAACGGCCGCAACTTGGTTGTGGTACGTTCGTCGAGGTCGGCCCCTTCCAACTCTTCCATCCGTACTCATCATGTATACTCGTTTCGTCAATCTCCGTTCATCCATCCTCTCTACATGCGCAAACCACCTTAACATACCTTTCGAACCTTAAAAAATACTGAAAAATAAGTAGGTTAGGTATTTATAGTTCTCCAAGTAACTAAATTATGGCCCTATAACGTTTATATAAGCAATAATACAAAAGTAAGGCAATGCAGGGCATGTTACTTTCCTAGGGCTTCTAAGTGCATGCAACTGATGAGATTCCCTTATAATTGCATTATATTGCAGCTATTCTACGTCATTGATGCAAGCCCTAGAAGTATTTCTAGTTGAGTTAGTTTTAACTAGCTTACCACTACCGACTTTGTTTGTGTTCATCTGGATTCTGACTGAAATCTAGGGCTATGAATGTCGCAGAAGCAAAAGAGGCATGCAATAATCGTAGCAAGTGGCAGTCTATAGTTTCTGCCTAATTGTGGGAGAAGGGCGTGAGTGTATGTATGTAGGGTATCTAGGGCTACCTTGACTCCGCATCATCATCGTTGACCCATCATATATTGTATCACTTTGGGGCATGGGTCTCCTCCCAGAATGCGAGAGATTAGATTACTCCCTGAAAATCAGCGCCGTGGCTCTGCCTCGTGCATGAGACACTGCATTATGCTGAGCGATGGCCGTTTTTGCCATAGACCTAGGTATTTCTTATTCATTTTGTTGTCATCCTCATTTTTTTTCGTGCGTCATGTTGAAGCAAATAGAAGTATTTTCTTTCTTTCTTCTATTAGACTATAAACCACCACGTTGGCCTAAAGCGGGTAGACAGACTTCATAAGGTGGCAAATAAATCTCTCAGACATGCAGGTTTCCTCACGATGTTTTCCAACTATTATTTCGTGGGAAATATAGCTGGTTTCAACTTGATTTTATTGACGTTTCGCCTTAAATACCATCACGCCTGTATTCCCCGAAGAGTTAAGCAGAGGCGTACTAATGTACACCCACAGTTAGCCGGTATGTTTAGGTCCCATGTAATAGGGGGCGAGCCTATTACAATTAACCGGGCACAAATTCCTAACTCCGAGCTGCTACGGGGAATTTCATAGAAAAACCCAATAACACTTTGCTCGACCTGAGAATCGAACCCATGACCTCTAGCGTAGCAGTCGCGCTCAGGACCACTTGGTTAATGAAGCAGTCTTCTTAAATCTCATCGCTAATTAGCCATAGTGAAACATAGAGAGTTCCTATCAGATTTCATCTGATTAACATCATAACACTTTTCCCTTGCTGACACACATACCTACTAGCTAGTTTACTTAGTCTCGGAGTTTATCGCGAGTTCATTAATACAACGGCCATGTTTGTCTGTTCTTAAGTCAACAAGCTTACTTAAACAGAAATAACTTGACTTGCACTGGTAGAAAGTATACGTACGTATTTTTAAGTTTAAGCTAAGATCTTGGAATGCAGTAAAAAGCTTCAAAGAGTTTATATTATTTATAACAATATAACGTCTGGACTAATTCTTATGGTCTTTGATTTGTTGACTTTGTCTCCACGACGAATACTTAGCAGAATAACTACTATTAAATCATTGAATGGATTTTTTTCTACGCTAGATAATATATAGGTATGGCTATAATAATTAGAATATATTACATAGAATTCCAGTACCGAGTTAGATATAAGTATAAAAACGAAAATAAAAAAAATGGATTTTAAATTCGACATTTAAACATGACTGATGAACTTTATTGTATAATCTTTATGTAACATCATTAAAATTATTGAATATCACCATCTGCATAGCTTTCTTTGAAACATGCATGGACACATACAGGAGAAAATGAGAAAGCATGTCAGAGTTACAAATGAAATCTTGAAGTTACGAAAGCCAAATCATTGTAATCCAATGATTTGACAAGACACATACAAGTTTTTATGTATCTAAGTATTCAACCATAGGCATGACGATCGAAAAATATTCGTTTGTGTAACCATGCTCTACAGCGTAACAGCTCTGAGTTTGGATTTGTGACTAGTTGATGGCACTAGACTCGCCCCCTATTAATTAGGAAATTAACGTACCGGAGAACTGTGGGTACCTATACATAAGCACAACTCTGCCTAACCCTTCGGGGAACACAGGCGTGACGATATAATCTTGATAAGAAGGTACCTAACTTAAAAAATATAGTATAAGTATCCTCTATAACTCACCATCAAGGAGCGCAAACGTAGCTACAGAAGCGCATTTTGACATTCTTTGGCCATGTGTCGCGAAGAGATGAGGGATCCATCGAGCGACTGGTTTTGCAGAGCAGGGTTGACGGTACAGTCGTCCTTCGCCCATTGTACTTGGCTCTCGGGAGGGTCCAACATTGGACGTCCGCATTGGGATCGCGGAGCATGCGAGAGTGATTCCCGTGATCTCTCCACTATGCAGAAGGTGGTAGTGGTGGTGGTTTTAGTCAGTATGCTGGCCACCTGGCCGGAGAGCGCGACATAACCGTCCTGCATCCCTAAAACAGGGCGGCATGCTTAAAGCGCATTTCCCCATCCGAGAAAAAAAAGAAAGTTGTGGTTGACGGTACAAGAACTCGCGGTTGGTCACCAATGCGATGGACTGATCAAATTAAGAACGCAGTGGGTGGCCCCATAAGTGAGTGTACCAGTATGACGGCCAACAGAGCGAGTTGGCGGGACATCCTGAGGCGAATAACATCTGCCCCCAACTGACCCATCAACTACATGACGGCCACGACCTCTCTATAAAGAGCAAATCGGCTGAGAAGATGTCAAGCATTATATCACATACAACTCGAGCGGAACAGCAAAATTAATTACTATGTAACATCGATTGCTCTCGTTCTATCGATTCATATCGATTTTATCTCGATAGTGAATCTCATTTAACATAAATCATTGCGTGTCGAAACTAGTTGCATATTATAGTACATATTAAGTACAGAAGTATTAGTTTATTAACTTGAGTGCACGTTTAGTTAGCGGTTAAGGTCGTCGGTTTAATTTCCATCTGAGTCAAATATTTGAGTGTCCCAGTGAGAGTGTTCTTTATGTCCGTAAATTGTATTCTGGGTTCCTGTTCCTGAGGTCCTGGGTTCGATTCCCAGGTCGAGCAAAGTGTTATTGGGTTTTTCTATGAAATTCCCAGTAGCAGCTCGGAGTTAGGAATTTGTGCCCGGTTAATGGCAAAAGGCTCGCCCCCTATTACATGGGACCTAAACATACCGGCGAACTGTGGGTGTACATTAGTACGCCTCTGCCTAACCCTTCGGGGAATACAGGCGTGATGGTATGTTATGTTATGTTAAGACTGGTTAAAACGTATAATAATATGTATATAGGTCAAAATGTAAGTGCTGGAACTCTGTTACTGAATTTGCATCGATTGGTATGACGCATTGCCAAATATTTTGCCACTAAGCAATAGTACCTGGTGAAATTACTGGGCAAATAAGACTCACCTACTAAAGTCTGTGAAACTAAAGAACAAAACTAAAGTGAATCTTTTCTTTGAAGTATTTACTTTTTTCTTTAAAAAACATTTCCCGCACTAGTTTTTTCTCCTGTATCGTCAGTGCTTTTACAAACACAAATTCTTGCATACACAAACGCCCAGACCCGCCACAACTGTTTATAAGTCACATTATAATTATTTGTTCCGTGTGGGGACCCACATCACGTCACGGCGTGAAGAGAAGAAGAAAGAAAGAAGAAGCCGATCGCTCAGCTGCTACGCCAAACTTCTCGTCTTTAGTTCTTAGTAAACCTTTTGCTTATGTTTACTTTGTGACAGTTGTTCCGTTACGAGCGATTAGTTACAATTATCGAGTATAATTGCAACCCGGCGGGAAAAGTTGAGAATAAAACAATGCATTTTTTTATTATTCTGAGAATGATACTACCGTTTAACTGTTTCTACTTATAACATATCATCACGATCATATTCCCCGAAAAGTTAGGTCGAGGTGTACTAATGTACACCAACATAATTTCAGATCCCATGTAATAGGGAGCTATTGTTATTGGCCAGGCATAAATCCAAACATTGAGCTGCTCTGAGCCTGTATCATGACGTGTTATTGCCATCATTTTCCGATTGAAAGAGAGGGATGCCACTCTACAGATAAAATAGCGCTATCTCATTCTCACAACCTAAAAATAATGGCGATAACACATCGTAATACAGCCTCTGAGCTGCGATCGCATATCACATGTAATTTTACACGCTATGAATTACAACAATTATTTAAGCAGTCTTTATAACTGTCCAATTAATGTTTATTGCAATTAAAATTTAACTAAGTATTTCTAAAATGCCTTTTTAAATAAATGAGCATAAATCTAAAGGACAGTGTCCGCAACGAAAAGAATTTTGTAAAATCTTGAAGAATTGCGAATTCTTTGCTAAGCTTTGCAATGGTAATGGACCGGGTCGAATTACGGGACCACGGAAACCAAAAACCGACTATCACTCTTACGAAAATGTAGATAGTTTAAGCCTCTGTGAAGTGATGACTTGCAGAGGTCAGCTGGCAAGGATTGCATGAGAAGAGACAAAATCGGTCTACGTGGCTCTCCCTAAAAGCCTCCTCGTCAAATTGCCGCTGTTTCGGGCTATTCTCTGATCGGCAGATCGCATCAGATTAGTCAAGACCCTTCCGATGACTGTTACGTCTGCAGAGGATGAAAGGTAGTCATCTTTCTCTCATTCTTCAATTTTTCTCGTTACGGCGTACTTCGAGCCCATTACTTGTTCTCAATAGAAGACGAATAGCATGGGCTTTATAGTCCATACTTTTTGTCTCCCAAGTTAACGAAAATAGGTTGGATCACATCTGAAAGCAAAATTTAACAACGACTGAAATGAGATTCACCAGATTCTGGAACGTTCTATCTTTTAGTTACTAACCAAAATCATACAAATTCACAAATTACGTTTTGACAACAACCTCGTTCATTCCACTACATAAACTGTGTGAAATCGCAGATATTTATAAAAAAAAACATTTATTATAGACATATTTCTTAATATAATTACATACCTACATAAATTAACTCGTGTACGTATATAAATTACATTTTTATTATAAAAAAAATTGAAAGCGCTTTTTTAATTCGCGGCAAAAATAACGTTCATATTATCAGAATTTCTTTTTTATTAAAACGAGTTCCGATATCGAATGTTACTGTACTGAGGTTTAATAATGAGGTCTTATCACCTAAATTATTGATACGAAGGACGGTAAATAACATGGTGTTATTATGACTAGCTTTTGCACGCAACTTCGTTTACGTGAAATTCACAATTGGGTATGGCCTGGATAAAAAGTAGCCTGTGTGTTATTGCAGACTATAATCTATCTCCTTACCAAATTTATCCAGATCCGTTCAGCATTTCTAGCGTGAAGGAGTAACAAACATCCATATATCGCCACAAACTTTCACATTTATAATATCACTATCTATATAGATTCTGAATTGAGTCCGACCCAGATAAAAAAAATTAAGCCCATCTTTTATTCCCGTTTAAGTGCATAACAATTAAATAGAAGCTCACCTCAAATTATATTATACTAACTTTTGCTCTTGGCTTCGCTCACATGAAGCTATATTGGGATTAGAAATGGATCCCAAAAATGGTTTAATCAGAAACCAGCAGTGATGATCTCTCCCTTGTATGGGTGTCTATACATCAGAGATGTCAAGCTGTATCTAAGGATCCGTTCAATTTATTAAGACAACAAGTCCACCAGTTTTTAAGTTGGAGCATATACTTTCTAACAGTGATAACAAAATTAAAATCTATTCTGTAGGTTTTGCGCCAACCCGTAAGAACGGATAAAAGAGGCATTGCAGCACATGCTGGGAGCACAAGAAATTATCCTAACCCAATTATCACAAAAACACCATTTAATCAATGAATTATCACCAACTCATTTTAAAGTCTCATCGCAGACTGTTAAATTAATTGAATTTCAGAATGAGAGAAGTTAAGCTATTAGTCCAACACGATACTCTAGTACGAGTTATAAAAACAAAGGCAATAGAGGCGTGATAGAATGTTATGTAATAA
Source organism: Acronicta leporina (assembly GCA_947256265.1). NCBI lineage: Eukaryota > Metazoa > Arthropoda > Insecta > Lepidoptera > Noctuidae > Acronicta > Acronicta leporina. The sequence continues at coordinate 3,804,594 of OX366523.1, forward strand.
ATATTACTTGAAACAAAACTTCATGGTAATAAAAACGCTCTTAGCTCATTCCGGTGAAAAAAAAACATACATAGCGCGAAATGTGCTTTCAAGCGAGGTAAACTAACACAGACCCAACGTTAAAACAATTAACGCTAACCGACATAGTTCTATTAACACTATGGAAGCGATAATAAGTATATAAAAGTACCCTGAAGTGGCATTTTAAGAAGTTAGGTACATACAATTATCTCTATAATACAGCCTCAATACTTATTATAGTAGGTACCTACTTCTTAATAAATGCTTCTGTTTTGTACTTACGTAACATACAAATAACGTAAACAAGTTGAGGTTTAAGCAAAGAAATTTTTAAGAAGATTAAAATATTTTTGTTCTAAAAGTTGTGGACTAAGAGCCACAACAGTCATAGGTCAAGATGTAAGTTTAACTAATCAATAATTGGAAGAGCCTCTTGGAACATCTATTGCTAGAGGAGGCTATGTCAAACTCGTATCGGCTAAATTCGTACCTTGGGTACCGTAACCGACCAATCACTAATCTCATTCGCCACGACCTCAACAAAAATGTTGAGGTCGTGGCAAATGAGCGGCTCTGATTACCACAGTACTTAATATCTCTATGGTAAACATTGACAAAAATGGGAGCAAACGGTAACTATAACATTTACGTTAAACGTTAATTATGCAAGAGTGTGTTACGGAACAAAACAATAGAAATGTGGGAGACGGTTACGCAAAAATTCGGAAGGCACAAACTTCAACGGTAGTGTGAAACGTTTGCTTTCATTAGAGATCACGTTTTGTTTGGTTGTTTACAAGCGCTTAAAACACTCATTCCGTAAAATCGACTGGTACTTGGTGAATACTTGCACTTTCGAATCGAAGCGAATGACTAGGTAAGTCTATGAACTTTCTCTCTATCTTAGACATCTTGCCAATCGGTCTATAGATCCATTCCACTAGAGATTCTTCTGATTTTTTTCTTCCATTTTTAATTTCATTTAGACTGACGTCACGGCGATTGTAATGCTTCGATGCCGCCAGTCATTTGCGTTCTAACATGAGACCAACACGGCCGCATTCGCCGTTCACCGTTAAACCATAACCGCTAAGTACGCGTTTTCGTTACGCGAAATACTCTATGGGATTTATGCAAATGGTGTAACGTTAACGCGGACGTTTGGAGTTTTGTTATCGTTTCGGTACTGTTGATAAGGCATTTGTTTTAACGTTTTTCTGTTGTGATTGATGGCGGATTGTGAGGAATTTGTGGCGTTTGCAGAAAATGGAGTGTCATTAGCGTAAGAGGTAAGTTAAGACGCTTTTTGTTTCTTATAAATGATTGTTTTTGTTTTGTTAGAAAAAGATCATTGTGAAGATGAGAATCGTTTGGGTGTTGTTGGAGTTCCAGACACTTATACTGCTTTTAAGTGCGAGTTATGTATTTTCTTTGTAAACTTTTCTTCGCATCTTGAATTACAATTGCAGTTAGTTATCAACTAACTTGTACTATAAACCAAACCTGTGAAACTATTGAACAATGTGCTGAACAGTTTTAGAATTTATTTCAAAAGATTTTCAAAATTATTTACGTTGACTGTCTTTGCTTTATTTATGTCCATTATAGCTACGGTGTTAAACAAAAAGCGCCCTTATTTTCACGACTATTAATTTCAAAGTGCAGTAAATATCTTAACTCGAATAAAGATTTCTGAAACTCGATTTCATACAAATTACGTCACATGCTTCCAAATTAGTGAGCATCGCTTTAAAATGGAGATTTTATAATACGAATCTTAATTTCAACTACAAAATCAAAATATTATCATTTAAGCAATCTTCTCTAACTTAATTTTATACGTCTACAATAATTGCATTGCAGTGGCCAAGACAAAGGTCTCGGGTCCGAATTCAAGGCACGCACCTCTGACTTTTCGAACTTATGTGTATTGATAATTATCACGCGCTCAAACGGAGAAGGATAACATCATGAGAAAACCTGCACACCTGAGAGATTTTCTGGACGGCATGTGAAGTTTGTAAAATATTTTTTTTGAAGTTTCATACAAATATTTGCACCGTGTGGGGATCGAACCAACAACCATTTCGCAGAAGCCGATCGCTCAGCTGCTACGCCAAACGGTGGAATCTCTTACTATTATAAAATTTTAAGAAAGCTGTGTCTGTACATTGAAGATATAAAAAAAAAACAAGTGGGTTAGTATATATAAACATCTCCGAAACCAATAATGTGATTTTTAAAATTCTTGTCTGTTTGTTACGGGTTGGTCGCATTTTTGTTTTTGTTATCACTGTTAGAAAGTATATGCTCCAACTTAAAAACTGGTGGACTTCCTATCTCATTTAATTGAACAGATCCTGAGGTACAGCTTGACCTCTATGTACCCATACAGAGAAGAGATAATCACTGTTGGTTAAGATTAAATTATTTTGGGATCCATTTCTTTCATCCATATATAGCCTCACGTGAGCGAAGCCGAAGAATCTTGTCCCCTAAAATTGCTTTAAAAAATATCTATTTGGTCTGTTAAACAGGTGACTATCTATCCTTTGACCGAGGAATCCTCACATTCCTTATCAGCATGCATTTAAGGAATTTAACCGACATCATTATCATGCCAGAGAATGTATAAGGTATTTTAGGGGGAAGTGTATTAAAGAGATCTTTGATGAAGGTTGAGCGCTCACTAAAATTTATCATTTACATCCATCACGCCTGTATTCCCTGAAAAGTTAGGCAGAGATGGTACCTAATATACCTACACCTATAGTTCGCCGGTATGTTTAAGTCCCATGTGAGAAGGCACAAGGCCATTGCCATTCATATAAAAACCCAGAATACATTTTGCTCCATCTGCGAATTGAACCCGGGCCTTCTAGCGCAGTCGCACATAGGCCACTAGACTTATGAGTTACTCCTATGACAATTGACAACTGAAGAAGATTTTGGCAAAACCAAAGAACGAGGCGTATCCATTTTATTACTTTTGTTGAGCATATACTTATGTGCCATTTTTTTTAAAAGCAGTGGACCTCTTTGACTATATAGATAGGTATAGTCAAAGGTGGACCTGCCTATACGAGCAATGATAATATGCATAACTAGAACCTACAAGGCGATCTTTCCTCATCCAGTCACTGCCAGCTGCCTTCCGCAAGTCGACACTCCAATCGTACCCTATCCTTCATTTGCCTTTAAGTGTGACATTTAAGTTAATTGTGGAGCAATTACTGTTGGATGCCACTAATGTCATTCTTCACGCTTGGTGTGTCGCTGTAAACATATAAATTCAGTCGGATTCGTCGATCACTTTGTTTTAAATGCAGAACGTGCGTAAATCGTGGATCAATTTTTTTTTATTTACATTACACTGTGATATCGCCACGGCACGCGGCTCGTTGACTGGCTCATTAGTCTAGTGGCCACGATTGCTACGCTAGAGGTCTTGACTCCGATTCCCAGGTCGAGCAAAATTTTATTGGGATTTTCTACCTAAACATACCGGCGAACTGTGGGTGTACTAAAGTACGCCTCTGCCTAACCCTTCAGGGAATACAGGCCTGATGGTATGTTATGTTCTATAAAATTTTCAGTAGCAGCTCGGAATTCGTATTTATTTGACTCGAAACTCGCCCCCTATTACATTCGAAATCATACCGGCGATCTGTGGTGTACATTCTTACACATCTGCCTAATCTTACGGGGAATACAGGCGTGATGGTATGTTGTGTACATTGATATCACCACGGTTTTATAGTAAGCTATATTTTTTATAGTAATCAAGTCAAAGTTATCAAAGAAAATATACCTAAAACTGTCGTAGTAAGAAGCGTATGATCCGTCAACCTGCACATAATAATAATATATCTACCTACTCGTGCGACGATAAAGACGACAAGGTCTTAACACTTCCCGAATCTTTTCATACACGTCTCTTTCAACCTTTTCATACATTTACAAGCCGCCATATTTGTTATAACCATTGAGATAATAATGTACTAGAGCCGACCCGCGAAGCGATACTTATGTTGCTTTATGACTGATTTTTATGCTAATTGAGTTCAAAGTTTTCATCTTTTAATTTAAAAAACCTAACACAATCAAATTTTGCAGAATTGTTTTTACAGCATATTTGAAATATTCTATCATCTTTTTTTGTTGTATAAATTACTTTCTTTGAAATAAAAAGCTAAAATTATACCGTTTGCAATTTGGCAAAGCATTTATTGTTATGTAGCTGCCATGATAATGTAAATTATTAAAAATAAATATACCTACATCTGGTTAAGTTGCTAAACGACTGTAAAATCAAAAGGCGTAACTTTGCATTAATGCTTTAGTACGCTATTGCATAATATCTCAATGTAACACGTTACAAATGAGATGATTGCTATCACAATAGATATCATGGCAGGTATGGTCACGATCTATGAAGTAACCATTTTTTGCGTATATTGGACTATTTGTAGTAACAGGTAGATGTCAATGAACTCACAATGTCATTGCTAAATACGTATGGAATAAATACTAATCCTTGATAATTTTTGTTGCTATTTTTAAACGAAGTAATGAATTTTGTTCATCAGATATTTTAATTAACTTTCTGTACTAACATCTGAGAGAAATAATAGAAAATGAATTGCTTTTGGGATATATAACTCGTAAGAAATATAGCTGATGCAGTCTCCTATTTTTATTAAAATGTATGGAGGTATTACGACAAAATTTATTAAATTTACCGATGTAAATTTGAACAACTCTTACGACTGCGCCTCTCGGCGCCCGATGCGTCTACTGCGTATCTGAAGAGAGGTGGAAAATTCTTTCGCCTTTCATGCGGTCCTCTTTGCCAGGCAAAACACCCTGATTAAAATATATTTTTTCACCAATTCTTAACTGATTCATTACAAAAGGATTGCAACGATCTTGTAAATTTTGAGTCGAACTCGGTGGTTGAGTTCATCTCAAAGTCAAAATCAAAAAGCTTTATTTAAATTAGACCACTAAAAGGTACTTTTGAAAAGTCAAAACTAGTTGCAAATTTCAATTTATTTCAATTTATTCAATGATTCAATAATTTAGTACATAGAAGTTCCAAAAGATAATCCTTACAAAACGGATTAAATAATACTTATCCTAAGATATAACAAAGGCAAATACAATTTTTCATTTGTCAGCTTGAATAAAATACATAACAGCCTACCTGAACTAGGTTAAACCTGTGTTTCAGGCTACCGCTTTACGTGTTTATTTTTATTTTATTTATTTTTCAAATTTGAATAAACATAATTAAATTAATAGAAAATACAAAGGATAATAGAACTAAAGTATCTATACAATAAACAAGTAATTTTAACTTATTTTATAATTTCTAACAACTTCTCTGTGTCTGCGTAATTGAGATTCTCTAAATATTCCGAAACTATAATACTGCATTTTTTATAACTTACACTGTGTATGTTTAGTATCTTATTAAGTTTATTATATATAAATGGTCCTAAGAATATGTAGAATCTTAACAGATTCTACATATTCTTAGGACCATTTATATATAATAAACTTAAGTTAGAAAATGCATGGTTAAATTTAGTTTTAGTACAGACCAAATCTTTCCTTCTCTTGTCTAAGGGTACGGGGTTAAATGGGAGTTCCGTGTGCTGTTTTAGTAAGATGTGCTGAATGAATAATTGACGAACCGTTAATTCTTTACATGCCGTATAAAGCTGATGCGTAGGAAATAAACATGGGCGGAAGGTGACTACCTTTAGAATAGCTCTTTGGGCACGTTCCAGGGGAAGTAAAATTGTTTTCCCAGCACCACCTCAGGCAGTTATGCAATAGGTAAGTATCGGTTGACACAGCGCTAGATACACTTGTTTGATTAATTTATAGTCAGCAAAATTATGTAGACTTTTAAAAATAAATATTAATTTACGTACTCTAGTGCATAACAAATCAATATGATTACGGAAGTTTAAGATCGAGTCCAGTGTGATACTTAAATATTTTATGCTATCGGTTTTAATTAAAGTGGGACAAGTACATGCAGTGTAATAATTTTTACAGGTATGCGCGTTAATGTTTTGGTTAGTAATTGATATATTAGTGTTCCTCATAGTGAATAAAATATATTTTGTTTTGTCTGCATTTGGTGTTAGGTGTGACTGCCTCATTAGCCAAGTGGTCCTGAGCGCGACTGCTATGCTAGGGGTCTTGGGTTCGATTCCCAGGTCGAGCAAAGTGTTATTGGGTTTTTCTATGAAATTCCCAGTAGCAGCTCGGAGTTAGGAATTTGTGCCCGGTTAATGGCAATAGGCTCGCCCCCTATTACATGGGACCTAAACATACCGGCGAACTGTGGGTGTACATAAGTACGCCTCTGCCTAACTCTTCGGGGAATACAGGCGTGATGGTATGTTATGTAATGTTGGTGTTAGGAGATTTTTTTGAAGTCAGTCACACACTGTATTAAAGCCACTTTGAGCGAATTTATAGACCTCGCTACGTGAATTAGCAGAAAATAACAACGCTGTGTCATCCGCATATGACAATAAAACACCATTTTGAAGTTTTAAGTTGCATAGGTCATTAATATAAATTAGGAATAGGGTGGGGCTCAAAATACTGCCTTGTGGAATGCCATAGCAGGTATTAATTTCAGTGTCGCCACTTGTATATTGACCAATTTTCACATATTGTTGGCGGTCGCTAAGATAGTCAGAAAGGAGTTTAAGTTGGGTTCCCCTTATCCCAATTTTTTCAAGCTTGTCCAGTAAATTGGGGCGGGAAATAGTTTCGAACGCCTTGGCAAGGTCTAAAAATATCCCGATAGAGTGCATACCACTATCTAGATTACTAGTTATATAGTCTGTTAATTGATGTACTGCTTGACTTATGGAGAAGAGCCGGCAAGAACTGCATAGATAGGTACTTCATTCATAGAACTCATGATTCCCAATATTGACCTTAACAACTATTATTTAAGATTCTTTATTCATTCTATAAAAAAAATATGTATGTATGTATGTAAAAAAAGGATTGCTACAACAAGTAAAAGCTGACCAGTAGTCTCGGTTAGTACCATCGTACGTATTACCAAATATTCTGCCGATAAGTTTTAATTTGCTACGATTATTGTGTTCTGGTTTGAAGGATAATGTAGCCAGTGAAATTATTGAACAAATGAGATCTAACAACTGACGGCATCATAGGTTACAGATGCCTACAATCAGGCGAACCGTATGCTTGTTTTGCAAACACTTCATCTGACCACTGCACTTTGAATTCAATGTCTAACTGTATAAAACACAATTTGTCAAGGTTAAATTTTATTTAGAAACGCTGTTGTGTCACTGAACTGTCTATTCTATAAGAAATGTCGCAGACTATGACCTATTGCGAATTTAAGAAAAAAAAAAAAATTGTAATAACAACACTTTTTGTGGCAACGGTATGCAATGGTTAAAGCATTCTTTGAAGTCCATTGATATATAATTATTACTATTTGCAATGTTTTGTGAATAAAAAGAGCATTGGATGTTAATCAACTTTTTTAAGAATTTTGTGATAACAAGGTTTATGTCACCTTTTGTGTGGTGTGGGGCAAAATCTATTATAAACTTTTTGTAATTGTATGTAGAGTACGTAATGAGTTTGTTCACAACTATTGCACCTATCCATCACACCATGCACCTAGACTTATTTTGCACAATCCTCACCACAAATTTCTTATTTCGACCTAATTCATACATATTTTCACGCCTGTCTCCCATTGGGGTAGGCAGAGACTATAGATTTCCACTTGCTACGATCCTGGAACACTACTTTCGCTTCATCTAGATACGTTCATTAACCTCCTCATGCATGATCGTCGCTTTAGGGTGCTCTTAACCTGACCTTTTTGACCCAATTCATTGATGTCTATTTTTTAAAACGTACTGCGCATGTCATATTTACGGCATTTTCTGATGCTCAGACTTTCTCTAATAATAAGTAGGTATTTTGTCGAATTGTACTTTTTTGCAGTGACAGCCTATTTGATATGATCATGATACTGCCAATTCAGAGGTTTTGAACCCTATGCCCTTTGAGTTCGAACCCTATGCACGCACCCCTTAATTTTCAAAATCATGTTGTGCATATTACATAATAGTTTATTATCGGTATATGAAGCCTGTCAACAACACGTATTACGCCAGTTTGGTGGGCTATGGTCTAGATCCTCTCCCATTTTGGCAGGATCCCTGGGCCCAAGATCCCTGTGCGTCAGTGTCCCAGTGGGACAGTAAAATGATCATCATCATCATCATCATATCAGCCTATTGCCGTCCACTGCTGAACGTAGGCCTCCCCCAAAGAGCGCCAACCATCCCGGTCTTGGGCAGCTCGCATCCATCCGCTGCCAGCCACCTTCTTTAAATCAGTAAAATGATGCACTATTGTAAATATGGCTTGTTGGTCTGTTTACTCTTAAACACTTTATTTGCTTGAAAAAAGAAACCTTTTACAAAGTCTTTGTAACCATATTATGTACCTACCTAGATGTTATATCAATTTCCTGACATTATTGAATTTACTTGCAATTATCTTCATTGAATCGATTGCTAATCGCATTGCTAATAATTTGCAATAAATTTAAAATCATAAAGAAATATTTTATCTTATTTTGCAATAAAATTATCTTATGAAGTAGATCGTTAAGTAACTGTTGCAGGTTAATGATTAATACAATAGTTACATAACATAACATCACGCCTTTATTCCCCGAAGGGTTACGCAGAGGCGTGCTAATGTACACCCACAGTTCGCCGGTATGTTTAGGTCCCATGTAATAGGGGGCGAGCCTATTGCCATTAACCGGGCAAAAATTCCTAACTCTGGCTGCTACTGGGAATTTCATAGAAAACCCCAATAACACTTTGCTCGACCTGGGAATCGAACTCAGGACCTCTAGCGTAGCAGTCACGCTCAGGACCACTAATAATAATACAATAGTTATTTTAGGTAATATTACGTACAAATGTACAAAAAATTTATCATTATAATTTTCTGAGCGGTTTTATCTGGGCATACGTGGGACTGTATGTTTAGGTCGCATGCACCAAATAGTGGCCCAGTGGGCGGACATATTGACTAAATTTACTCAACTTAGAAATCAAACACAGGACCTAGTACGTACAATACAGAACGTAGTAATCGCGCTTACGGCCACAAGACTGTTGACAGCATTTTTTTTTAAGTATTGGTGCACATTATTTATTTTCTGTATCGTAAATATGTGTAAAAACACAAATTCTCACAACGTTACCTGTAGGCAATTCAAATATGCATTTGAGTTGATCTATGCGGTTATTGAACACACAACCACTAATATAGAAGCCGATCGCTGATTCGCTGTAGGTAAGGTACTCGTACCTACCACCCGGGCCGAGAAAATTACCAATGTCCCATGCATGTGCCACAAGGGTGCGAGTCCACCCCTGCCGAACCCTGCGAGGAATACAAGCGTGATAATATGTGTTGTAATTGACACGAGTTACGTATGAATTACCGTTTTAAACTGTTATCAACATTTCCCACAGCAAGCAGTAAGAGTTAATCATCACTACTTATTATAAAACAAAGTCGTTTCCCGCTGTCTGTCCCTATGTATGCTTAGATCTTTTAAACTACGCAACGGATTTTGATTTTTAATAGATAGAGTGATTTATGAGGAAGGTTATAGAGTGATATATAGAGTGATTTAAGCTATTTAACATCACGCTATGATTCTTAGGACCGGGGCAGCGCGGGTGAAACCGCGGGCGCGTCGCTAGTGTTTTATAATATTCTAATCTCTATGCAACTTGAACTATACATGGAAATGATTTTACTTTCCAACTGCACTTGTAGTAGCTAGGATAAATTTTATTGTAATTAATTTACCATCACGCCTGTATTCCCCACAGGGTTAGGCAGTGGTCTACTTGAGATTTAAAGGACCCTTAAATGAGGCAAGCCTATTTATTGCCTAGTAGGGGGGCCCAGTTCCAAACACCGAGATGATACAGAACAAAAAAGAGAAAAGCTCAATAACATAGCGAATCAAACCCAGGATCTTAAGGCTTAAGGAATCAGTATTAACAATTGATCAATTAAATAATTTTTTTAATAATATTATATTTTTTTTAATATTTTAACAATTAACCTCACATCAATTTACAGCTAGGTGCTTAACATACTTTGTAGTGTCGAGTTAAGGTTATTTACCGATAACATGATCGTTACCGTTACGTTAAGGCAAGTGCGCCGGCGCAGCGTTCTGCACACTGTGTCACGGATAAAACAATATTTTTGTAGTTTCGTAGTAACATACCATCACGCCTGTATTCCCCGAAGGCTTAGGCAGAGGTGTACTCAGGTACACCCACAGTTCGCCGGTATGTTTGTGTCCCATGTAATAGGAGGCGAGCCTATTGCCTTTAACCGGGTACAAATTCCAAACTTAGAATTTATAGAGAACCCAATAACACTGCTCGACCTGGGAATCGAACCCAGGACCTCTAGCGTAGCAGTCGCACTTGGGACCACTAGACTAACGAGGCAGTTTCGTAGTATTTTTCTACTAAATGGAGAATAGCTGTCCCAGGCATGTTTATATTGCAAAAATATATAAAATACTAGCTTTGCCCGCGGTTTCGCTCACATGAATCTATATTAGAGAAAAAATAGAAAAACCTACATTGATGATCTCTTCTTTGTATGGGTCTGTGTACATCAGGGAGGTCAAGCTGTATCTCAGGACCTGTTCAATTAATTGAGATAAGAAGTTCACCAGTTTTTAAGTTGGAGCATATACTTTCTAACCGCGATAACAAAATTAAAATCTTTTCAGTAGTTTTTGCGCCAACCCGTAACAAACAGACAAGAATTTAAAAAATCTCATTTTTGTGAAAATTCAATATCCTTCAAAATAAGTACATATTATTATTATTACGCTTGTTAGCTTCTGCTAGCACCTGAAAAAAGATATTATAAATATATAATAATATATAGGTACTTACACATAGCACTTTGAAACTTGCGCTACTACAATCAGAAAACTTGGCGATTGACCAATTTTCGACTTTACTTTCAACGACAATAAGACTGAAATTGTATACAGCATAAATATCTCAGATTGTGTCTACGTAATAATATCGTGAAAAACTCCATAATGTTTGTAAAATGTATGACTATTAAGATGAGAATAATATTTGGTAATGATAGGCTGTTTAGAAAAAAAAACACAACTGTTTTTGCTTAGTTTTGCTAAACAAGAGACGTTAGATGTTAATATACAAAAGCATCCATTGTTACTGTAAGTATACATATTACATTATAATATACTTTGATGTGCACAAACAAAACACGGTTGTAACATAATAGTTTCGAAACTTTAAATATATAACTATAAAAAAGTACTGTTAGCAACAAAAGTTGCTGAACGAACAAATCCTAATAATGAAAATACTTCTTCGGGAGGGTAAAGATGTTTTAAAGATGTTATCAACTCTATGAATAGATCCCACGACACATGGAATCCTAGTGCGGAGTCTAGGGCTGTAGATTACTTACTTCATTATATTTTTTGAAATATAAAAGCCATTTTTATCTTTAATCGTGTTCAGCTTTTGACGATGACTGTACATATAAGGCCGTGCTCACTTTGCATGCGTTTTCATACGAAATTTGGTTGGGCGAACACGTACGAAAACGCACGAACGATCCCGATCCTAAAACCTTCGGGAATAAGGGCGTGATGGGATGGAGGGGAGAAAAAAATCTTTGTGCAACCTATTTTCTTAATATTTTATAGGCTTGCGTTTGAACACTATGGACCTATATGGACTCCAAAAGTCTGGCTACTGTTAGGTTGACACCCTAATGAAATGAATGCTATAATAATAATACGCGGTTAGAAACAAAGCTTTCTATTTCTTATGAGTTTGTATGGTTAAGTTAGGTTAGGTAAGTAAGTTTATATTTGACTAAGGCCTCATAATTGTGAACAATGCCGTGTCAGCTAATCTCGGCATTAAATTATAGGTCATTATTGAACTAACCATTATTTTAAAACAGCTAATATAAATTTTCCTGTTTTGATAAAAATGTAGCCCACTGAAAATACCGAATCGATTAATGGCACCGATTTCTCCATACAATTGACATCGGAATCGGAACTAATTTTACGTAAAGATAAAATACAGTTTGATCGAATGACATGCAAATATCATTCGATTTGAAAAATATTAGCAAAATGTTTGGTATCTATGGAAACAGATCCTACTTATATTATAAATGCGAAACTTTGTGAGGATGGATGGATGGATGGATGTTTGTTACTCTTTCACGCCAGAACGGCTGAACGGATCTGGATAAAATTTGGCACAGAGATAGATTATAGTTTGGAATAACACATGGGCTACTTTTTATCTGAAGTCCACGCAGACGAAGTCGCGGGCAGAAGCTCTAGTTCTCGAGTGGAGACCGCGACTAGGCAAACTTAGTGTAGGGCGCCCGCTGGCCAGGTGGAGTGACGACTTGCGGAAGGCAGCTGGCAGTGACTGGATGAGTTTCGTATATATTATATTAGATATACTAGTTACACTTCAATCTTAAATCCATTAAGCCATTTACGCTGCACAGCGTGACAAAGAAATATAGCCTATCCTCTTAGCACAGTCGGGTAAAACTTAGAATCGATAAACGGAAATCGCGAATTCTTTTTTTATTTACCATACTCTCGATTTTACCGATTGCATAACACTGAACAGTATTACACAAATTATATAGTCGATTTTCAATTCTTACCCGTAGACGTACGACTACACTTCGCCCAGTCACGATTACGTCCTCAATAAATTCAGTCTAGATTTTTTACATAAAATAAAATAAAATTTCACACAATGCAACACCAATTTTGTGGATTTCACAATTTATAAATCAGTTTCTACGTTCAATGAATAATGACAGTTGTCAGATTGAATTGAATGAAAGAAGGTACAATTATTATCTAGATTGATGAAATCTTTGTGTTATCTCATTTTCCACTTTGTTACGTGTTAAGTCTGCGAAATGCAATTGAATAATCTGAGGGTAGTGTTCTTGTTTTTTGTCTTATTTGGGTCAGTAGAGCTTTGTGATATCGATCTAAACCAGTACTACCCAATGTGGTCTATATCGACCCCCAAGGGTCGATGAAGACCTTCAAAGGGGTCTATGTCAGCGGGAAAAAAAATTGGGTCCATGAAATTTAAATGGGTAATATGGGTAGGTATGGTATAACAAATTTGCATTGGTCGAAAAGTGATCGATTTATAAAAGTATGTTAGTCAAAGTTTTATCAAAGTTGAAATTCACTTTGAAATTAACTGCCTCGTTAGGCTAGTGATCCCGACTGTTACGTTAGAGGTCCTGGTTTCCATTCCCAGGTCGATCAATGTGTCATTGGATTTTTCTATGAAATACTCGGTAGTAACTCAGAATTTTAGATTCGTGCCCGGTTGATGGCAATAGGCTCGCCCCATATACCGGTGAACTGTGGGTGGTTTTGAAATATTTATTATTTCTCATTATAATAATCAAATGCGTGATTTCAATCAGGTCATTACTACGGGTCCTTTTGCACATCATACACATTTAATCTCGTTTCTACAATTGTTCTAATGATAAAAATCCGTACTAAAATTATAAATTACTATCTTCCGCCCGCGACTTCGTCCGCGTGGAATAGTTACTTAGTCTTAGCATGATGATATAATTATAGCCTATAGCCTTGCTCAATAAATGGGTTATCTAACACTGAAGAATTTTTCAAATCGGACCAGTAGTTCCTGAGATTAACGTGTTCAAGCAAACAAACAAACTCTTCAGCTTTATACATATATTAGTATAGACAGAGATAATAGAATACGTATAAGTAGATATAGATAAGCCGGACGTGTCAACCTTATTTCACATGCAAGTGAAACCTGGGCAAGAACTTGTAGTTCATAAATTACAGGTACAAGTAACACCGCCTGGCAAACATATTTTTTGGAACCTTTTACAAACCTACTCTACCGTGGGAGTCATGCTTCGGCACGAATGGGCCGACTTGACCAAAGTGATACCACGACCTCACAGAAAACCGGCGTGAAACAACGCTTACGTTGTGTTTCATTGAGTGAGTGAGGATACCGGAGGGCCAAACCCTTTTAAAAGGCGGGCAACGCACTTGCGACTCCTCTAGTGTAACGGTTGTCCATGGGCAATAACCGCTTACCATCAGGTGATCCGTCTGCTCGTTCGCCCCGCCCCCTGTGCCATAAAAAACATAATTCTCACATACACAAACGCCCAGACCCGGAACAACTACCTGGTCATACAATTATTTGTTCCATGCGGTTAAAGAACCCACAACCCGTAATACAGAAGACAATCTCTCACCCGGTCCGCTGTGCCAAAAGTGATTAATTTTAAACGTTTCTAACTTTTACCCGTCATAAGATTATTGGAAGTGGTATTGTTTTTAGGTTTCTGGCTCACTAGACCGTTCAAGACAATGGTATACATATTGCTTGATTCTATTGTTTTATTTCAATTATATTGTGAGACATGAAAAGAAATGCAAATGATGATTCTGACGCTTAAACCTTACAATGACAAAACAATTGAATTGTCTTTGTCAATAATTTTAATCTTAAATCTAGAGGCATTCATTTAATAAGCTGGTAACAAAACACTCTCGTTTGCCGAGCGCAAGTGCAGTGTTTAAATAATATTGCAATTGTTGTAATAATCTAATTAAACGTCTTCTCTCCTTACCCGACTTTCGTTTTCTACAAATCTTATAACGACTTAACTCTTTAACTTTTAATTAGTATTTATGTAGATTATTTTGTAAGATGGACCGACGATTTAAAGAAGGTGGCTGGCAGCGGATGGATGCGAGCTGCCCAAGACCGGGACGGTTGGCGCTCTTTGGGGGAGGCCTACGTTCAGCAGTGGACGGCAATAGGCTGATATGATGATGATGATGATTACAGAAAATGATTTCACATAATTTCGGGACATTATCAAACATGTATCATCGAATAGTAACAATATTTAACCGTTATGCATTAGTCTTCATATATTATTTACTATCGTTCTCAAATGTTTGAGAGACATACCTACTGATTTTTCTATAGTTTATTTAGGTCAGTATCTCACTAGACCGTTCAAAAGCTACAATAGTATTATATAGCCTGTCATTACGTCGCTTAGTTCAATTATGTTCTGAGACATGAAATAAAATATAAATGATGATCCTTCTATTGAAACCTTACAAAATAAAAACAATTCAGCGACGGTATTAATATAATTATATAACCTAAAATTATAAAAAGACTGACACTTCATTGTCTCTACAATTTTAGTGGCCCAGTCTGTAAAAGGCAAGTCATCTACTACCTTAAATATAGGTAAGTAAGGTCTTATTTTTATTACTTACTGCTGTCCGCAGTCTGTCACTCGCATTTCAAAGGACTTTTTGAGACAAAGATAGCCTATGTCCTCATTTACGGCCTAATATATCTCTGTCCCAAAATTCATCAAAATCGGCGTTTAACGGTTTAGACGTGAAAATCAATCAGATAAAAGATACATTCATGTTTATAGCTTCAGCCCGCGGAATCGCTAACTTGAAGCTCAAAATCCAACAGTGATGATCTCTTCTTTGTATGGGTCTCTATACATTAGAGAGGTCAAGCTGTATCTCAGGTTCCGTTTAATTATTTGAGATAAGAAGTACCTATACCAGTTTTTAAGATGGAGCACATACTTTCTAACAGTGATAACAAAATTTAAATCTATTTACTAAACCCGTACAAACAGACAAACAGACAAAAAGTTTAAAAATCACATTTTTGGGTTCGGGGACGTTTATATACCCTAACCCACTTGTTTGTTTTTAAATATCTTCAATGTACAGACACAGCTTTTTTACAATTTTATAATAGTAGAGATTATTAACTTATTAAGTTCTATATATCACCTAACACTTACTTTACAAATCAACTATGTATAAATCATTTTAATTTGCGTTTACTGACATCTATATTGTAACGTTCCTTGATATTGAAAGTCATTTTTGAAAGCCCACCCCTAGTGGGCTAGCGTGGTGGACTATAAGCCTAACTCGTCTCACCCTGAGAGGAAACCCGTACCCAGTAGTGGGACGATATATGGGTGATGATTTCTGGAAGTCATTTTTATTTTCTTTTGCACTATCTCTGGAAAAAACATGTAGATTAGCATAGTTAAGAAAAAAACGTACACCATACATTGATCATGCAATTTTACCTACTAAATAGTATGGGAACCAACAAACCACTAGGCGCTCATCCTTTGTCGAAACCACTGTAAAGCTCTACCACATTCCACACGATTTTACATTATACCTTACTCCCTTTGTGTCAAAGCTGATAAAAATTATCAACAACACGTGGTGTTGGAGACTAAGGCGCTGCGCAAACATGGACACTTCATTATTTCAAGTCTCATTTTTGGTACAGTCATTGTTAAAGTCAAGAAATTAATCTAAAACATTCGAAATTAGAAAAATGTAAATATACATCACGCTCGTATTCCTCGGAGGGAGTACTAGTACACTTATGAGTACGTGTTTGCCTACATTAGTACAACCCGGATTTGTCCTAGTTTATTGGTTTTCAAAAAGTGTCCACGTTTTGTATCCAGAGAATCTCAATTAATTAGTTATAGTAGATAAACAACAAGCAAAAAAAAAACTTTTTAAACTTTGTATGTGTAAATAATGTTTGGGGTGTCCGGGAAAAAAACAAAAAATAAACACCTAAGTGTCCGGGGTTTTATAAGTTTTTATCCGGCGACGGCAATTTATGTGATGGCAGCCCTATTCTAGGTATAAGTGCTCTCCCAAACGGGGACACATTTTACTACCTACTCAACCCATAAAGCATTATCGCGTTTTTTTAATTGCCGATTCGTGTGCGTACTGCAATTTTATGCAGTGAAAGCAACTAAAAGCCTTAGTGGAAGTATCTATGCACGAAATAGTAAGGTTAAAATTCATCAAAATATTTTTTATAATTAACAGTTCTTGGCCTGAGAATCATACCCATGACCTCACTTTAAGCGGCAGATACTGCGACCACAGAGAAATAAAATAAACCATTAAATTCAATTGAATTCGTTTTTTTATTGTGACGTGAAGTAACATAGGTACCGAATCAAAAAACCTCCTTTTTAATGCGTTAATTTTTTTTAAATATTTTTATTACAAAGCCACGTCACATTCTAATGAATCTGTGTTAATCTTACAATAAATATTATCTGTGTAAGTCGCGGCCATATTGCACCGGCTTGCAAATCCTAACGGTATTCTAGAGTGAGTGACCTCTTAATGTCTAAAGCAAATCTTTATTGAGCGTCGTAGGTACTTGAATATTAATTTATTTTAACGCTCTAATTGGTTTTTTAATCAGATTACGTATTTATTAGTGTGATGTAGGATTGAATATTGATTTAATTACCTACTTGCTTTGAGATGAAGCGAACCATTGCGGTATATCTGCACGCGTAAGATTTTTTTTCTTTAATTTCTTTCTAAGAGGATTCTTGCAAAGTATACTCTGGAAAGTTAAGTCTTTTAAAAAAATCGTTTTTAGAATTCTTAGGAGATTCTGGACAATCTTCAAATGTGAATCATATTGAGTCAATTCATGGTAAGCGCCATATGAATTAAACCATAAAATAACGTACCATCATGACTGTTTCCGAAGGATTAGAAAGAAAGAAAGAATTAGAATAAAAATAATAAATAAAGAATTAAGCAAGATGTATTAATGCACCTACAGATCGCCGCTATGTATAGGTCCCATGTTATGGCACAAGCCTATTGCCGGAACCGTACACAAATCTAAACCTGCTGCTACTGACTATGTCATAGAAAATTTCAAAAACATTTTGCTCGACTTTGGATCAAACCCAGGACAGGAGTGTTGAAGGCGCGCTTACGACCACGGCAGCAAATGTCTGGAATAAATTCACATTTACAACTCAAGGCATATCTTGTATACGTTACCTGAATTTAATAATGTATGTATGATAACACTAATAAATAATGACAGAGTATCTTTGCAGAATTTAGTACAAAAAGCTGCATTTCAAATTGAAATTGATTACTTCAATGGTAATGTAGTGGCATGCGTGAGGTATAACAATGAATAATTCAATTAACTTATTAGTTATTACCATTGGAAATTAATCCCACACATTAAACACCGATCTGTTTTACTGTGACAGATTGGACCAAATATGCAGAGCATTTACAAACAGCAGTAATATTGTAGATACATTTTTAGAACATTCGAGAATACGTGATTATAATGTTTTTAAAGAGCAATCTCATGCTGTCGATTTCAAAATTTAGACATAACGTAACATACCATCACGCCTGTATTCCCCGAAGGGTTAGGCAGAGGTGTATTAAGGTACACCCAGAGTTCACTGGTATGTTTAGGTCCCATAATAGGGGGCGAGCCTAATACCATCAAAATTTAGAATGCCCAACAATTTACTAGAATTCTTTGTAGCAGCTTGGGGTTTGAATTTGTATCCAGTAACTGATAATAGGCTTGCTTCTTATTACATGGGACCTAAACATATCGACAAAATGTCAGCCATAGCCCTTCGGAGAATACAGGCGTGATGGCATGTTATGTTAAAATTTGAAAAACCATTCCCTACGTCTCCTATTCTAAAGATCATCATAGACTCTTTCAAAAATTCGTCATATATAAAAACCACTCGTCATTTGTTTTAACTAACCTAAATAATAATTCCCAAAGTGATGCATTGTTGAGATATTTACAGAAACTGACTCTGTCGACGATTTCATGGGTACAAAAAATATATTATTTGTCAATAAGGAAAATCTATTCAAATATTATTTATTTAGATACGGCCATCATACATTAAAACCTTAATCCATTGAAGCTGTGTCACTACAATCATTCTCGTACGGAAAATATTAAA
This sequence comes from Acronicta leporina, assembly GCA_947256265.1. Lineage (NCBI taxonomy): Eukaryota > Metazoa > Arthropoda > Insecta > Lepidoptera > Noctuidae > Acronicta > Acronicta leporina. The sequence continues at coordinate 3,823,677 of OX366523.1, forward strand.
TTTTACTTTCTAATGATATCTATATTCAAAGATTTTATTTAGGTAGATACCTCATTTTATTCGCTCTAATTCGCTTCCCAATCGAAACTATTTGATGAATCGAATGAAAATCAATCCGAATTCAAATTTAGAACGTAGATTAAAAATATAAGCTAGAGGTCGACTAACGCTGATGCATAATATCGATAATGCAAACTCAAGTCAATTGCATATTCTGAAAATGAGTCACGGCTTTTAAATAGAAAATTATTAGTGACTATCGTTTCGCATATTTATTAGATCGTTTATTTTGTCGGCGGGACTCTATCATTCCGATAGCTGTTAATTAAAAAAGCAATTGGTTTTGTAACGCGTCTATTGATTATTCCTAGTATTTACCTATCTTCTATTTTTATGGTTTAAGTGACTTATTCTAATAAAACAAATGTTTACATTCTGTAGTAAATTTAATTAAATTTAAGCGTACTTCGACGGCCGCTTGACTGGTCGAGATCAGTTGAAATAATAAAATAAATGAATGGGATATGAGACTTAAAGGTCCGGTGGAGCTTGTAATCCAAACAATATTTATCAAATTTTGTTATTATTTGGATTAAGATACTGTTAATATAGGTTCCTACTGTACCATTTCATCTACTACTACGTCACAGGAAATAAACAACCGGAAAATCGTTCGAAACTTGGTAAAGTTATTAAGAATTGCTTTCGGTTACATTTATTGCCTTTGAAGTATTTTGGATGAAATGGTTCAGCACGGAAATAATAACACACTTTGTATAAATTGAGTATAAATTGTATTAAATTAGTACTTATTGGAAATTTGGTCCACCGCTTCGATCTTAACAACTGAAGTCTCAAATGAGAACACGCTAGTCATACTTACCACTTATGGTGCTGGCGACTACAGCTGCGGTTGCCTCTTACCACCAGGCGGTACGTATGCTAGTTATTGCTCTGTTTACAATTAAAAACTGGCAAAAATTACTATGACAAAAAATGTAATAATAGTCAAATGAAATTACCCCTTGAGTTCGAATCTTAATGGAGTCAACTTTTATCCTTAATTAAATTTTAATACAGATACATTTTAGTAATTTGTCATACAGTTCATAGTAGACGCAATAGAAAAAGAACATGACAATTATTTATCATTGGTAAACATCTTTGAATTGATAAAAATCAGACATGGAACTTATTTTACTTTAAAAAAGTATCGATAACTTTTTGCCGAAACGTCACCACCTCTATTTTGAATCGATTGGCTTTGGCAGGTGGACGATTGATTCTCAACATTTTTCTTTTATTTCCGAAGCATTAAGGAAGCACCAAAGGAAATATCTATTTTGTGCTCTTTACGTAAGACTATGATTGATCGGCGCAAGCATTTCGTTACAAATCTTACATTATTGTGAGCAACACGATTAGCCTTATGGTTACATTAGCAATGTTACATGGACAATAAATACCTAATGATGTCAATTCGACACGATCTAATGTATATTGTAAAAGTTATTTACTATTACTTCGAGTAGGTATTATGATGTTATGAAATTCTCAAGAATCTATCTAAAAATAAATCGGCCAACTATGGATTTTCATCAACTCACCATTGTCTAATAGGGATGGCATGGTGATATGTGATGTATGCACTTGTACTATGATCAATTTTTCTATGCATAAATACTTTTTTTATTGGAATGTGATGAATATGGATAGACGCCAGATATACAAGGAGTATCGCATTATCATCTTGAAATTTCATTTGTTAAGATTCACTGGTTATCTACTACTCAAGTTCACTGGGTCAAAATCTATAATAGGCTATCGTGTGTCTCTTAAATTCCTTTGGGATACTAGTAAAACCACAGACAACAGCTAGCAGCGAACTGAAATAAAAGTGAATAATGTAACATATGCTCATCAATCGACCATTCTTCACACATCGAAATCTCACGAGAAGTTGACAAATCGAACCCGGTAACATCTATTGTATAACAGTCTATAATCTAAACAATAGCATAATGACCTACATTTAATTTTACCAATATTATTTCAAAACTAGCTGTAAACCGCGACTTCGCCCGCGTGGTATTTAAAATAAAATTAGCCTAAGTTACTCCTTGTTACATCAGCTATCTGTCAGTGAAAGTCCCGTCAAAAATGGGCCCAGCCATTTCAGAGATTAGCCGGAACAAACAGACAGACAGACAAAAATTGAAAAAAAATGATTTGGTATATAACATAACATAACATACCATCACGCCTGTATTCCCCGAAGGATTAGGCAGAGGCGTACTAATGTACACACACAGTTCGCCGGTATGTTTAGGTCCCATGTAATAGGGGGCGAGCCTATTGCCATTAACCGGGCACAAGTTCCTAACTCCGAGCTGCTACTGGGAATTTCATAGAAAAACCCAATAACACTTTGCTCGACCTGGGAATCGAACCCAGGACCTCTAGCGTAGCAGTCGCGGTCCGGACCACTTGGCTATTGAGGCAGAGGTATATGTACCGTGTATATATCCAAATGCACTTAGTAAAAAGCGGTTATTTTAATATTACAAACAGACACTTCAATTTTATTTATTTGTATAGGTATAGACAATGTATACAGACATTGTCTATACCTATATCGTCCCCTGGTCTACTAATAACACTATACTTCGATTGAAATGACGTTTTACGTCACTTACGTAATCCCGGAACATTGTCCCATGTTGGCCGGCCAATGTATACAAACGTTATACAATCGCAAACAAACTTCTGCATCGATGTTACCTCGAGTGTTTTCCTCGAGTCAAGAGACGATTAGCGAGCAATACCGTTGTAATACCCGCATCATAATGTCTAAAAGCAATATCAACGCTATTTTTAAGGCTAAAGAGTTTAATATAGATTGATAAAAATAAATAGCAGAACAAAAAAGCATTGTGGACCGGTCAGATTAATTTCTAGATTAAAAGATAAAGAAGACAAATCGTTTGAAAATAATTGTTGAATTAGAAATGACGTATTGATGGAGTTCTATTATTCTAATTTTAAAAGATTTTAAAAATACTATTCTACTTTGGTCCATTGAAGGTCTTAACCGAAAAGGTTATAACGAAATGAATGAATGAATCAATATGTGAATACATTAACAATTAACAAAAAAAATGAAGGATGTGTATCGAAGGTTCGAGTTCTGATCTTGCCCATGAAAGCAATTTTTTTTGGTACCTACTTGCGCAAAGCAATAGCAAAAAAAATATTCCTAGAGCAGGACCATAGCCTAAAATACATCGATGCTTTACATTGAGTCCCTCTACTTCAAGTCTTAAAGATTTATTTTGTAAAGATCGTAAACATCGATTTTGGTAAGTTTACTATTTAAAAAATCACTCAATTATATTTAAAATCATATTTAATTAGCATAACTTTTTAAAAATTTCATAATTAAAACCACTTAACTTAAGTATTTTTTTTAATTCTGTGACGCATGGAAATATCGAAGACTCACTATCGTACGAGACGTTTAGGTTATTAACTTTACGTCTTAACAGACATTGTATTTATTATTGTGTAGGTACGTATTGCCGTTAAGTTGAGAAAGCCGTTAGTTCGCGCACATAATCTGCGATTACTTGTGTAATGTGTTGGATGCTAGTTAATACAGCGAGCTAAAGTAAAAACGGCAGAACACCATATCTAGTAATCATGTAAATACACCAGTCATGTTACAAGTTTAATGAGAGAAACTCTTTTACGCTAAGCTAAGAGCTCACGTTGCGATTTTAAGCCGAATCGACAAAGGTGCGGTTATTCTTTATTCATAGCAGATATGTAATGCAACCTTGTTGTATTAGAAAAAAAGTTACACTCTTTATAAAAATAATCACTCAATTAATGTTTATACCTATAATTATTAAATGTCCTATTAATCTAAAGTCACTTTATTATCCACACTGATTCGTGTAAAATTTAATTAAAACGGTTATAGGACCTATAAATACAATTATTATCGTTTAGGATATAAGCATTCACAAACACAATACTTACGATCCTTTAAATATATATAGCGTGTTACAATAAACAACTTAAATACCATTATGTAAACAAAACATAGCAAAAAACAAACAACAACAATTGTGAACAATATCAAAGTTTTTATCAAACAAGTTTGACAGCGCACGCGATGTTTTGAAACCGAAAGTAAAATGCTAATGCATTATATACCTTATTAACTTGTAAATAAGACCACACGCTTCCAAGAACATGATATAATATGAAGTAATTGCACAGAGAACGGATTAATTGGTAATTGCTAATCCATGATTGGATCTGATGCTTAATCTTGTTTTAATTATGTCGTAATTGTCTGTGGATTCTGTTTTCACTGTTTCTTATGCTTTCCTGGAAACTTGTTTATGATTGCAATGAGATAATGGACATAACAATTATGAGACATGTACTTTGTACTGAGAGATCAGCTCTTACATAATTCGTCTTTGATTTTTATGGGAATAGAAACTTCAGTTTGCTTGAACTGTAAGCTGGGAGTGGTCGTATTATTTGCATTTATTTACTTAATCAGTAAATAGCATTCTCCAACCCTAAGGGCAATGTTTAGCTATAAATGAAAATGTTTTTATTTGAAAACGTCACCAAATTAAGCCTACTTAGTGATATCAAGGGAACTGCCCACTTCTTCTTAGAATGTTTCAGGAGTGGAGCTAATATTTTAATATTTTCTGGAATCAAATCATAAAACCCATAGCTTGTCTTTACCAATTTTCTGATATGAATCATACTATGATTCATTAAAAGCGGCCTTTTAAGTACCTACCCCGGATCATCATGCAAGATCTCAGATTCAACTAACTGATAGAAGAAAATCATTGGAAAAAAACTTCACAATTTGAGATCTGTGATTCTGAGAGAGCTAATTATATTCTTTTAAATACCATCTCGCATGTGTTCCCTGAAGTGATAATAATTGTCACTTCAGGGAATACATGCGAGGTGGTATTACCGCTCTGAAACTCTGTCCAAAAGTACACAGTTTTACGACCATAATAACAGACGTGATTTTTATGACCTATTTTTAGATAAGCAATAATCGCACGTAGGTATTTTTTACCGTTACAAAGTATTAGGTACTAATACTCGTGTAGAAACGTACACAATGAAGCAACAACACTTTTATGTCTGCTCTAAATATTATGTGGGCTATACCATTGCACTTAAACCTGCCTGAATGTTTAGGGTTGACACTCATCTTGTGAAGAAGTTTCTCACCAGTCTAATAGTTACAAAAGCGTATGCAAAGTTCTTTCTAGTTTTAGTAACTATATTGGATTTATATTAGGAAATTTTGAACGACCTACGAGTACGTAGGTCGTTAAAAATGCAAATGTAAGTCTAGGATTTATGCTCATTTATTAGCTTGCCAAATAATATTGTACATTAGTGTTTAAGTGTACATTAAGTACATACATACATATATCAATAATATACATTGGAATAACTCTACCGATCCCTTTAGGGAATACAGGCAATTGCAATCTTAGTCCCTTTATAGTAACATTATTCACAAGCTTTTATCCGTGGTTTCGAAAAATAACTTGCGAAAAAACTTGTTGTAAAATAGCTTGCGATATATATATAATATTATCGCAAGCTATTTTATTATTATTTATGCATGATTCTTCCTGTTTGTCATATAACTCCTCCCTAACAGCTGGACCAATTTGGATAAAAGTTTTTTTAAAGCACCTTTTTATAAATATCTCATCATCACAGATATTTTAGGATTTTTTTATTAGTTACACCATGCAATATATACGTGACAATCCTCTTTGGATGACATACAACCCTATCCAGCCGAGTAGTGGTAAATTACTCGTACGCCTAAACACGTTTTACTCGCTTACAAACTGTTATGGACATCCAATGTTTAAACCCTCACGTATTTAGGTTATGAACGTGATGTGGCGGCCATGGTAAAGAGCACAGTTTCGTGTTTTTTTGAAATCGCGAAATGAAGTGATCTATGTTGTAAAAAGCCAGTCTTTTTATTATTATTATTATTATTATTTATTAACAGGCAGACAGTTGAGACAACTGATAGTAGCCTGTATCCGACTATTCATGGCCAAGTAAGTAAGTTATTGGAGCTGAGATATTTGTCCAGTCTATTTTAAAATTGGTTGACATTTTGAGCTGCAATTACGTCCTTTGGCAGTTTGTTCCACGCTTTAACTATGCGGTTGCTTATGAAGTGTTTGTGCGGGTTGTTATTTGACAGTCTGCTGCATAGCTTAAGGTGATGGCCTCTGTGGTGGACGTTTTCGTTACGTGTGAACAGTTAGTCAAAGGTTGGTCTTGATGGGAAAGTTCATGTAAATAATAGAAACTAATGCAAACGAGCAGACGGATCGCCTGTAAGCGATTACCGCCACCCATGGACACCCGCAACACCAGAGGAGTCGCAAGTGCGTAGCCCGCGTTTTAAAAGGGTTTGGGCTTCCGGTATCCTCTTTCACTCGGCGAAACAACGTAAGCGTTGTTTTACGCTGCTTTTCTGTGAGGCCATAGTATCACTCCGGTCGAGCCGGCCCATGGCCATGGCCTGGAGCATAGCTCTCCCACGGTTTGCCCGCATCTGCGATTGCAAGGTCAGCAATTTTCACTTTTACTAGTAATTGAAAAAACAACACATTTCTACTATGTAAAAAAATCAAAGCAATTTTTTTGTTTTCGTGACGTAGAATTAGTAGCAAAAATATATAAGTACTTAAACATCAGAAATTGTTAATTGTTTTCATCGTCATTTTAATTTTGTTAGTCATTTTATAATTACAATGATTTTACGCCAATTACAGTAATTTAGGTAAATAGATATATATAAAAAAAAACAATTATCAAGTAGAGATGCACTTTTTAAAACGTTATTCATGTATAATTTTCCAACAAATAAACAAGTATTTAATATTTCAACAATGGCACTTCAGAAGTCTTCAGCCAAAGAGTATAATATTATAGTTGTACTCTGCAGCTATCCTCATATTTCAGTTGCAACCCAATCCGTTCAGGCGTTTTTTTATGGCATAGAGGGGCAAACGAGCAGACGGATCGCCTGATGGTAAGCGATTACTGCCGCCCATGGACACCCGCAACACCAGAGGAGTCTCAAGTTTCCGGTCTTTTAAAAGGGTTTTGGCTTCACTCACACGGCGAACACACAACGTAAGTGTTGTTTCGCGCCGGGTTTCTGCCGAAGCACAGGCTTCTTCCACAGTTTTTGCGTGATTGAGTGACAAACATCCAAACATTAACCGGAAATCAAAAAATCCAAACTAGGTACAGCTTGCTATTGCGTTCTTATATAATAATTTTCTTTCTTTTGATTTTCTTCATTTTCGTACTTGAAAATAAATAATTATGAATTAAATTATGAATTTGCTCGACTCGGGAATCAAACCCAAAAGCCTCTCAACAGCCGCGCTTGCGTAATATTATCTATATTTAGGCATCTTAAATTGATTCAGTGTGCCTCCATGCACCAGAGCGTATCTACATTAACGATAATCGATTACGTTAATTAGGTTCAGTTAATTGACTCTCAGTATAATAGGTACTTCTATTACCAATATGCATACATACTTATGTCTGGTCATGGAGGGGCTCGTGGCTAAGTAATAACTGAGCTGATCTGCACGGTTAAGCTACGCTCGCCGCGGACAGTATGTGATACCCCTCCGTGCCTCGGCGAGCCCGTAAAGCCGTCCGTCCCGGTTGTCATACGATCATCTATGACAATTGTTAGTGGTAGTCAGAAGCCCAAAAAAGCCTGACAACCAGTCTATCCTCCGAATATCGGTATTGCCCAGAAATTGGGTCGCTTCGTGTAAAATACTGATGTTCAGCCGCATCTGGGTAGTCTGGAAGCCGACCCCAAAGTAGTTGGGAAACCAACATATTTGGGAAAAGGCATGGAAGAAAAAGAAGAAGACTTATGGCTGGTTATCATCATCATCATCAGCCTATATTCCTCTACAGCTGGACGTAGGCCTCTCTACGCCACACAGCCCGATCTTCGGATTTCCTCATCCAATCACTTCCAGCTGCCTTCCGTAAGACGTCGCTCCACCTGGCCGGCGAGCGCCCTACACTTCGTTTGCCTAGTCGCGGTCTCCATGGCGGGTTTCTCCGCACAATTCAGTCAGTAGATTTGCTTACTAAAGATAGAATTTTGACATAAGGTATGGACCTTATGTCAAAATTTATTGACATATTATTGACATTACTTATAAGGACAATAAGTAATATCAATAGTAGTGATGACCATTGGACTGCCAAGTTCAAGGCCTCTGACTTTTCAAAGTTATGTGCGTATTAATTACGCCCTTACACGGTGAAGGAAAACATCGTGAGGAAACCTGCACGTCTGAGAGATTTTCTCGACAGCGTGTAAAGTCTGCCCACCTGAATTAGGCTAGTGTAGTGGACTACAGCCTAATCCTTCTCATGGTGAGAGGAGACCCGTGCACAGCAGTAGGACATAATTATTATAGGCATATAACATAATCAAATGCCATGTTATGCATAAAAGTAATGTCAAAATCCTATCTCTAGTAAGCATTATGTATCGACGGGTTTGTTATAGTGAACCGGCCGTTAGACAATCGCTTTGTAATACTCTACGCAACAATTCCATGGGAATTTCCCAAAATCTTTTCATGTCGTATTTATAGCAAAATGTACATAAAGCTATAGAAAAGACCTACGAGGGAGTGATAAGGAATGAATTGGTCAGTTCTGTCCATGAATGAGGTGGATAGCGATTTGATTCGGACACTGAAATCTGTCTATGAGGATTCCAGTGCATGTGTCAGGATAAACGGGTGCTTCATTGAATGGTTTAGCATCGATATAGATACAATATTGTACCTAATAACAGAAATTCAATACTCATCATGGCCTCCCTAGATCTTAAGCAAGGAGTTCGTTATACCTAGGTACTAGAATTATTTTAAAAAGGTTTATTAACTAAAAACAAGTGATAGTTGTTAAAACAAAATGTTTCTTGCTATTGTATTTAGTACCTCAATATTTGCCTCACGCTCGGCTACCGTACAATTGAGAATCATCTCAAGTTGTGTAAACTATACAATTGCTTGTTTAAATATTGTACGTTACGTGATAAATATTTCACTAGCATAGGTTTCTTCTCAGAATGGAAGAAGTCAACGTTTTATGTAATCATATTATCAACATTTACAAGAGACAAAAATGCTTGTTTGATCAAGTGGTTGCAAGCCGGCTGCATAGCGTGAGACCCCAATTTCGATTCCCAAGTTGAGCAGTCTTATTTGATTAATGTCCTAATGAAATAAAAGTAGCTCGGAATATTCTGGGCCCAGTTTACAGCAGTAGTGTCGCTATATCTATAACATAGGACTTCAAAAAACATCACTAAAATTCACTTCATCCATGTTTCTTATGTTTACCCCTTCGGCTACAGGCGTGATGATATTATAAACATTTTAAAAGGTCAAACAGTAGATCAGTAGGGTTACATCATAAAAAATTCATTCAAAGAAAAGTTTCAATATATAACAAGCTTAGACATGCCTATTTCGTGGGAATCACGGAATATAGAGTTGAGAAGGGAAAATTTAAAGTGCACGCTGTCGGGATTATAGGTATTATTCTACAAAAACTTGTGTTTCTTCGAAGTTTAATGTGTTATTATGGTGTACCTATAGTTAAATTAATCATTATGTGTTCATGAACGTGTGAAGTGTAGGCAAATGGTATAAAATTTTAAATCTAGACTATTAAATTTGTGTTCTCTCCTAAACTCCATTGAAATCAAAGTAAAGTTAACACCATTTTACAGGCGCGTCTACAATAGCAGGTCATAGTATAACGGTATAACCAAAATAATACGGAATGTCATGTTTAACAAAAACAGAGTGCAATTATTATGCCCTCACGTGTACCTACCTCATATAATACTCGTACACTACAGGCCATTGTAAAGGCACAGTCCGCGGTGAATACGATGCATCCAGTGCTCCTGACACATCAATTATCTGCGTACATTTCGGTTTGTTCTCTTTGTATTTCTACATTTAAATAACCGTAATGCTTTTGTAATTTTCACTGCATGAAATGAAGATGATTTTCTGCGAATATATTGTCGTGGTGACTTCGATTCTGAGTTGTACACAGTGATAACATTAACGTAGCATCACGCTTGTATTCCCTGAAAGGTTAGACAGAGGCATAACGATGGTTCAGTTTGCGCACTTAATCGATAAAAAAATGTTTGATCTCAGGCCGGATTCGAACTTGCATCCCTCCAGTGAAGTACACATATTTCATTTCATTAGCTACTAGCTGACCCGGCGAACTTCGTACCGCCTAACAGTCGATTCTGAAACTAACGTCACTCAATTGTTTTGCCTTCCCGGAACCCCTCCACTAACACTTAAACTTTAAGGTATGGTTCAAATTGACTTTTAAGTATTATTACGAATCTTTTGTATTGTTGGGAACATAGAAAAGTGATGTTTTTAGACATTTTCAGGCATTTTTTTAAATGTTTTCTCTCCGTAAGAACCATCCTCGTACTTCAAGAAAAATTAAAAAAAAGAATTAGCGAAATCGGTTCAGCTGCTCTCGAGATTTGCGCTTAGCAACACATTTGGCGATTAATTGTTATATTATAGAATACACTATCCTAAAATCATCTTCAGGGTTCTATATTATGAATCTCCTTGCTAAATTTTATCGAGATATGTTCAGCGACTTCAACGTGAAATGATAAGTAAGAGACAAAGTTACTTTCGCATTTTATAATAGTTTAGTATGGACAAGAGAAAACATTAGTATGTTCTGTAAATTCTGTATCTGTATACACATTGTTTAATTTGAGTAAAAAATTATGTCGATTTAATTGAATTAATTCATAACAAAGAGTTTATTAATATTTTATAATTATTTTAAAAAGTGAAATCTCTAATGTTATAAAATTGTAAAAAAGCTATGTTTGTTACAGGTTGGGCAAAAACCACTGAAAAGATTTTAATTTTGTTATCACTATTAGAAAGTAGGTATATGTTCCAACTTAAAAACTGGTGAACTTCTTATCTCAATTAATTAATCGGATCCTGAGATACATCTTGACCTCTCTGATGTATAGAATACAAAGAAGAGTTCATCACTGCTGGTTTTTACTAAATTATTTTTGGAAACTATTTCTAATCCTACTTTAGCTTTAGGTGAGCGAAGCCGCGGACAAAAGCTAGTGATAATAATTTTGAAATACCAAGAAATTTTAAGAAACTGCGATGTTTAGTTCACTTCTATCACTTTTTTTTTCTATTCAAGCAATCAGCGGGTACTTTTCTACAAAATATCGTCGCGTTGCAGTCATGCAAATCTTTATCTCTTTATGCTGGAGAAAGTGGAACAGGTTGTTTTCAAAAATCAATGAAAACGAAGTTGATTCGCCTCATTCATTTCTTTTATTCGATAGCCTTTAAAATCATTATACCGATTCTTTGGTACATACGTTTCACGCCTGTCTCCCATAGGTAGGCTGAGACTATAGATACTGGACAATACTTTTGCTTTCATAACATACCATCACGCCTGTATTCCCAGAAGGGTTAGGCAGAGGTGTACTAAGGTACACCCACAGTTCGCCGGTATGTTTAGGTCCCATGATTACATGGGACCTAAACATACCGGCGAACTGTGGCAATAATGTGTGTGGCAATAATGGCAATAGGCTCGCCCCCTATTAAGGGGGCGAGCCTATTGCCATTAACCGGGCATAAATTCCAAACTCCGAGCTGCTACTGAGTATTTCATAGAAAAACCCAATAACACTTTGCTCGACCTGGGAATCGAACCCAAGACCTCTAGCGTAGCGGTCGCACTTGAAACCACTAGCCTAACGAGGCACTTTTGCTTCATCCACTTTCATTAACCTCCTCATGCATAGTCGTGAGGTTAGAGTGCTCTTAACCTGATTTTTTTAGAGAACGGTCTGCTCCTTCCAACTTCTGCATCCGTACTCGCCACGTTAACTCCTTTTATCAATCTCTGTTCACCCATCCTCTCTATCAAACCTTAGTTCTTTGGTGGTAGACACTTACTAGCTACGATATGATGTATCAGCTGATAAGAAATTTTTTCGATGGCATAGAGGAGCAACGAGCAGACGCATGATCTGATGGTAAGCGATAACCGCCGCACATAGACACCTGCAACACCAGAGGAGTCACAAGTGCGTTGCCCGCCTTTTAAGGGGGTTTGGGCCTCCGGTAACCTCACACACTCGACGAAACACAACGCAAGCGTTGTTTCACGCCGGTTTTCTGTGAAGCCGTGGTATCACTCCGGTCGAGCCGGCCCATTCGTGCCGAAGAATTATGGTCGAGCGACACAATGACTGATGCATGCGTGCCGTCAGTTGGGACTGATCTACTCAAAGCCACTATGGCTCTTTCTTCAAAAGACCTTCTTGAGACTTTACTCTGCATTGTAACATTCACATATTGCTACTACTATATCACGAATTTTAAAGAGACCATGATTATCTGGAATATATTGAAGAATCATCGAAATTACGGTGATTCTTCATCATCATGTTATTTATCATTGATGAAAAATATTGTTTATTGGATACTGTAGGTACACACCAAAATATTCATTCGGAGAACCTCCTCCTTTTTAGGAGTCGGTTAAAAAAAACACTGGAAGATTATGTTGTGAAATTGGTAATTAACTATGACTGTATCTACATTTACGAGAAAATCAATAAACCGTATGGCTAACCGATTATATCCGTTAACCGGTCAATAACCTCAACGGCTTTTACTAATTAAACTCATTACTGCAATTAATACTTTGTTGCTTTTAAAATCTAAGCTGTATTAATCTGACTGACAATATGACTGAATTGAACAACATTGTAATATCTTCATAATTTTATATTTTACATTGTAATTAAACAAAATTTCAAATTTCTACGAAATCTTCACGATCTTTATTCTAGAGCTAAATTTCATGAATAATGTCGCTGAAAAAAACACTACTTTCTCTGATTTTTGTTCAGATTCAGTCGTATTTACTGTCCAGTTGGAAATCTATATATATTTTGAGACTAAAGCAAGCGCAACTATTCAGCATGTGATCCTTGATTCTATTCCCTGATCAAACATATACATGACATATTGTCAGAGCTTATACACTGGGACTCTGTGGATCAGGCACACCAAAAGATCGCTGGATAACCTGCGCATAATAACGTCTTCAGGATGATATTGGGGCTGCCTCACTACTGTAGTGTGTCAGGATTGTTCGCACTTTCAAACAGTCATGCGCAAAAAAACGGTATCCCTACTCCTCAGGACGCGTGGTAACCGCAATGAAACCCTGAAGACAGTAGCAAATAGGCACTCATCCCCTGGATGGAGATCTTTAGTTAAGAGGATGATTTCTTTTAATTTTAATTTTTCATGCTATGGAAGGTGTAAAGGTTAAGTATCTGAAATAAAGATTTATTTATAAACAACGTGTCAGATCTATAATATCACTCTGTATTAAAAATATGGGTGTACCTCTTATTTTGTCTTTCAGATGTACCCCGAAAGGTGTTACTTTAAAACAGACTAGAATTTAGAGTTCCAGCAATGCAAGACCACATCCACTTCCGTTTTAGTTTTTGCGTTATACGCATAGAAACTTACAAACAGACAGACTATTTTTTAAATATTTCTTTTGGCGTCTAATGCTCTTATTAATTCCCACCTTCTTATGTTCTATGACATTCAGTTGTTACAGTTTTCTCAAACCTTTTGTAATTGTTGTAATACAGTTTTAAATGCACTTTAACTGCCTCATTAGCCACGTGGTCCTGAGCGAGACTGCTACGCTAGAGGTCCTGGGTTCGATTCCCAGGTCGAGCAAATTGTTATTGAGTTTTCCTATGAAATTCCCAGTAGCAGCTCGGAGTTAGGAATTGGTGCCGGGTTAATGGCAATAGGCTCGCTCCCTATTACATGGGACCTAAACACAGTGGGTGAACTGTGGGTGTATATTAGTAGGTACGCTTATTGCCTAACCCTTCGGGGAATATAGGCGTTATGCTATGTTTAAATGTACAACTTGTTAGGGGGGCTCTGCAAATGTCGTACCAAAATAAATAGTAATTCAAATTGAATTTAATCAAATTTGGAATATTATTTGGATTCGGATACCATTAATCTACGTTCCTATCCTACCATTTTGTGCAAAATATTTCACTGTAAGTGAATCTAATTTTTGATAACTTATCGAAGTTTTGACCGGTTTCCAGTCGTTTATTTCCAGAGAAGTAGTAGTAGACGAAATGGTAGAGTAGGAGCCTAGATTAACGGTATCCGAATCCGAATAATAACACAATTTGATTAAATTGGTTTGATATTATATACTTGATCATACCAAGTATACCTAACGTATAATAAGTGACAAGTATAACGACACTTTTTTTATTTAAGCTTTAATATAACATGAAGTAAGTATATAAAATAAACAAGGCATGATTAAATTCAACTTACCGTGGTGAACACAGGCGTAATGGTACGACTATATTATGTTGTATGAAATCAGTCAAGATTAAGCTCATGTTGAAACTAGCCCCATTTATCACTCACAAGGGGCATATACTGCCTAGCTAATTCGTGTGACGTAAGTAAATTTAGGCTGAATTGGATTGTTTAGTCATATAACAGACTAGGGTAAACTTGCGTTCACTTGCCCATGAGTTGGCGGCATAGAGAAATACAACTGTAAAAATTACATGCAATTTCATTTTCGCATGATGCGCGTACATTTATTTGTAGAGGTAATTGTTTTGACCCACCTCTGAGCAGAGCCCCATGTCCAACAATGAGGTATATTTTTTAAACGTTGCGCCGTACTAGGATTTTGTCTTGTATCATGTGTGCGTTTACAAACACAAATTCTCAGACCTGGAACAACTACCCGTAGGTCATACGAATATGCGTTGAAGTCGATCGCTCAGCCGCCAAGGGATGATGAATTCTTTGGTTTCTATTGCTCTTATAAAGATTCCTTATATTTTTTCTTAAATATCTCCTATGTACAGCAATAGGCCAGTCTGTTACAATTTTATTTTACATTATTACTATCATGGTGATAGGTACTTGATATTACTTAAAAGTTTAAACTTAGTTTACCCAATTAATCCTAGTTACCGGCTCCCAGTCAATTAAAATTTCAATTAATTATTTTTAACAAATTTTAATCAATTGATTAATTTATTGAAATATTAATTGTTTAATGCCCAACACAGCCTGCTAACCAGTCCAACCTGATGCGGCTGATTACCAGTAAGTATTTTACACAAAACAACTATACACCATCATTTTTCCGCAACCCAAATCCACACCCACTGAACTCATAAACAATTAAGTATGACACAGAATAAGATGCCTGAAGAATAAAGTTATCTTATATTTGATACGATGTTGTTGTATTTTATCTCATAAACACAAAGAATAAAACATTAAACAGATGGTCATTTCTTTTTAATTCTCAATCGAGGTATAGGTAAACCTTTTAGGTAATAAATCTTAAAAATTTAACAAAACAAAAAAGTTGCTAACTTAGGTAGTTACAATAAAAAAAGAAATATCATAAACAAAAAAGTTTACCGTAGAATTATTTGAAAAAACAACATACCTACAACCATTTTTTGTTTTTATTGGAATGTTAATTCTCCCAAACGGTTACTCACCTACTGTGATGTAAAAAAATTAAAACGGTAGTAGGTACCTATAGTTGTGGACAAAATTTAAATTTCATTGATTCGAATACACGTAACTTCCGCATTACTTACACGATCATTAATTCTATCGAATTAAGTAATCTAACGGTCAAGAAGCGTGTCGTGTCTAGCACGGTGATTGATCTGTGTCTCATTACTATCACTAAGGCTGTAAGCGGACTTGCGACTATTTGTCGCAAGTTTTGCAACGAATATAATATTATAATGTGTTTCGAGTTTTTTACTTTCATTATAAGGCATAATATTATGTTGTAATCTATACCTACTAATATATAAAGCTGAAGAAATTGTTTGCTTGAACGCGCTAATCTCAGGAACTACTGGTCCGATTTGAAAAATTCTTTCAGTGTTAGATAGCCCATATATTGAGGAAGGCTATAGGCTATATATCATCAGGCTACGCGGACGAAGTCGCGGGCAGAAGCTAGTCACTAATATTTTAAATACTAAAGTAGCTCTTGTCTGTTTTTTTATTAACTTTTCACTGCTCGGTTTAGGTATGAAACGTTAAGACTAGACAGATTTCTAGAACCAGAATCTCGAGAGATTTCGATAAAATTTGGCAAGGGTATATAGCAGATTAAAAGGATTAAGGCTAAAGGGATAAAGGTTTATGTGGGACGTAAATAAAACCACGGACAACAGTTGGTATAGTATATTAGGTAATGAATAAAGACAGAATAGGGTCTAAAAGTTATGTTAAGGATAGCCAATTGAAGCAAAATAAATATTTAGCTAGCCT
The DNA here is from genome assembly GCA_947256265.1 of Acronicta leporina. Classification (NCBI taxonomy): domain Eukaryota; kingdom Metazoa; phylum Arthropoda; class Insecta; order Lepidoptera; family Noctuidae; genus Acronicta; species Acronicta leporina. The sequence continues at coordinate 3,840,272 of OX366523.1, forward strand.
AAATTGAGTTATATCTAGGTTTCAGGAAGTTAAGTAAAAATATAGGTTTAAATAACATAACGTAACATACCATCACGCCTGTATCCCCCAAGGGTTAGGCAGAGGCGTACTATTGTACACCCATAGTTCGCCGGTATGTTTAGTTTAGGTCCCATGTTATAGGGGGCGAGCCTATTGCCATTAACCGGGCACGCCCGCCCCATACCGCCCCGTATTACCTCAAACCTAAACATACCGGCGAACTGTGGGTGTACATTAGTACGCCTCTGCCTAACCAATCGGGGAATACAGGCGTGATCGTATGTTTATGTATGTTATTATAAGGATTAAGATTTGAGTAACACCAATGGTTATTTTCATCTCAGACAAAGATTTCTTACGTTCAATCCTACATTTATTTTGTAATTATTACTTAATATGTAATCTGTTGCTTTAATGTTCTTATTCAGCTTCGTAATTAGTAAAATCTAAAACTACTGAAATAAATGATGTTAATTTCTTCCGCGTGTCATTAATTTTTAATCTCTCAGGTTTTACATTCCACATTAGCCTTTTTTAAAACGATTTTCTAGATTGTAATTAGGTGCAACTCACTAAAATTATTGTGCCTACGCAACAGGTGTGTTAAAGGAAAATAAACCTTTGTATGCCTATCGTAGCATGGTATCTCCCAAACATATTAACCGCTTTCAATTCTTTCTGATCTTTTTGTGAAACATTTGGTAAACATGTCGAAATAGAACAATATTTCTCACAATTTGTTCAGCGAAGGAACATCAGCTAATTATGTTAATTAATTATTAACACAGCTGATGATATTGTTTTTTATTTAACCTATGTGATCCTACGCCTAGAACAAAAGTCTCTCCCGTTCCACTAATCTCTGTCAAGGCCAGTCTGTCTGGAAACTATCCAAATAGCCTCTCCAGGGTTTTCTGGATCTTCCTCGACGACGCTTGACGACGGTCGTTTTCAGGCAACCATTGGGTTACTATGGTATATCCCATGCGGCACACATATTCATGCTATTATGTTTTAAAAACCCATTGTATTGTCCTACAGCTAGGACTAAATTCTTTTATCTGAGACGAGAGGGCAATACGATGTATATACTAAGATAGCGATGTTGACTATAGTCCACCACGCGAGCCTAGTGTGTTTACCATTTGAATTTACATATAAATAGGTATGTACGTGTTATAAGGTTACTGAAACTAAACCTCTGAGACTGAATAGAATTTTATCATAATAATTAACCGAAAACTAATGAGATTAAGGAAATAATTATAGCAGAGACGATGCATTATTCATTAGTTTTATCTAGCCAATGATATTCCAAATCGCTTGAAGATATGTTGAGTTTAGCTGTTCTGCTGTTAATTTGCTCTGAACCTGAATATATAATAATCATTCTGATTTTGAGTGGTATGTAACCTACCTCGAGTTTTATGTGGCCTACTTAAATGTTCCACTGATCTGGTATCGTCGTGCTATGGTTTTTCGAGCTATCCAGATTATGTTCGAGTTACACAATGACTGATGCGTATGTGCCGTCAAATGCAACTGGTCTACTCAAAGCTATGGCTCTTTTCAAAAGGCCGTTTCAGATATTGCCTTGCATTGTAATGCACATAATAGCAACTACAATGTCTGGACTTTATTTAGAGACCGTGATAACTGAGTTTGTTTTGGTTTTTCTCAGAGGCTGTCAGGAGATGCCAGAGCCATTTAGTTAAAAAATTAATTCATTTACTTGTGTCTTTAAAAGTATTATTTCCCTAAAAGGGTTAGGCAGAGATCTAGGTACTATTGTACACCCATAATAGTTCCCCGGTATATTTAGGTCCCATGTATGGGACGCCTATTGCCACCACAGATAATAGAATACTAGTAATTGCCACTAACGGAGCACAACTCCTAATTCCGAGCTGCTATTGACAATTTAATAAAAAGACAAGAATTTCTCTCCATATGGAAGTCGAACCTGGGACCTAAGTTGAGGGGTGAAGCGGTCGTAATGAGGCATATCAATTGCATTATCTTTTCAATGAATTGTCGCTTAGTCTGCGCCCAGCCTACTGATAAAAACAATTGATAGCGATTATTTTAGAATACCTCGCTCAGTGTTCCGACTACGTGCGTGCAAAGGTGTTGAGTGCAATATAGTTTAAGAAAAATTAATCTTATGACATTTTTCCCATGTGTGTTGGTTCTTGGTCGGACTGTATATTTGAATAAATTATGAATTTATTCACTAATTCAGTGAAAGTATTTGCATAAACGTGTTAATTTAGTGTTACATAAAGAGAGCGTAAATTGTGTTGTTTTTAAATTATTTGCGTATCAGTGCATAATTATGTAAATCGCATATATTTTTGTACGAAATAGCTCGCGACACAACAGAATGCTTGAATGGCAATTATGGTAAAGAATGCGAAAACGGATTTTGGAAAATCATTATTGAGTTTTTTTTTGTGTCGGTATTGCCTACATTTTTTTTGTTTACTAGCGAACTGCACTTTGCACGGGTGCAATGTAATACTGACATGTATATATTAGCTTTTGTATTATTAGTAACAACCTAATTAGCCTAACGGTTGCCGGAAAAGTAAAAAATCACCAAAATAGGTTCTTTAATCAAAACGGTTCCAAAAAATTGGCTTCCAAAGAGCCGGTAAGAAACTCCATAGAAGTTCTTTTTAAAAATATAATTACAATATTATTATTATGACTCCGATCTTAATGTTAACTGGTTCTCTCTCTGTTCAAAACCGTTTTTCTATAAAATTCTCTATGAAATTAGACATTTTATGAGTTTAGGATTTGGGCCCTATTTGATTTGTCCTGACTGTTTTATTGGAACTAAAAACATACCAGCAAACTGTGGGTGTATTTAGACACATATTTGCATCACCCTGCACTATTCTGAATACCTAGGGTACCGACCTATGGGTTGTTGAGTGCGACGGAAAGAATCTCTCTTTTAATCACTAACGACCGGCCCCAAAAACAAAACTAGGAACTACTAAAGATAGAATTTTGACATAAGGTCCATACAAATAATGTCAGAGTCGTATCTCTAGTAAGCAAATCTATCGCCGGATTGTTATTGGGAACCGGCAGTTGATCGACACCCTGTAAGTAAGATTCCTCTCAATCTTTCATCATCAAAACGTTTGCTTTGCTCAACTTGATTTTAGAGATATCAAGTCCATTTAAAATAGTCATGCGCTTATTAACAATCGCTCATCTAACTCCCTCGTTCATGATACAGTGAATATCAGATGTTACGCCAACTGACTGCCGCAATTGAAACTACTTACGCATTATCTTAATGGAAAAAGTTGTTCGTCTTTTCTAAAACATACTCTCACAGACATCGTGGTCCGATGTTCAGTCAGGTCGAGAGATCAGGGCGGGCAAAAATACTATCTACAGTCTACATTACAAAACATTAGGTACCGTCTACATTATCTTTTTTTAATAGATCGAAAGATGTTGAGCTAAGCTACAATACAATATTAAATTTACAACTGTGTCTCTGGCCCAAGAGTATAGTTTATTTGTGTATTAAAGTAGTTATATAAGTATTTAGAATATCTCTAGTCCATGACCGAACACACTGTATATAGGTAAACTGGTAGACACGACGGTAATATTGGCGTAGTAGCTAAGCGATCGGCTTCTACGCTACGTATTGGGGGTTCGATACCCTCACGGTAGCTACAAATATTTGTATGACCTACAGTTGTTCTGGGTCTTGGTGTTTGTGTGTGATAATTTGTGTTTGTAAACGCATCCACGATACAGGAGAAAATCCTAGTGTGGGGCAACGTTTAAAATAAAAATACTTACCTATATTTTCTAATCACTAATGAATTTATCAGTATCGCCATTGAAATTGCATTGATTAAAATTATTTCAAGGTTGTTCATAATTACAATAATATTATAAAATTGATACGCTGCTTTCGATTGCACTATATTTTATTTAAATTAATAGGGTAATATGCAAGTACTTTTTAAGTGTCCCTTGGAGCTTGAATCGCCCTCGAAAACGTAATACCTACCCAAATAAATCGTAATCCAAGTAACATTTTATCAAATTCCGTTATTATTCGGATTGAGATACCGTTAGTCTAGGTTCCTACCGTACCATTGAAAATACACTACTACTGAAAATACTGGAAATAAACAACCGGAAAATCGTTCCAAACTTTGAAAAGTTACCAAGAATTGCATTCTCTTACATTAATTTCCAGTGAAGTATTTTGGATGAAATGCTTTAACAGAAACCTAGATTAACGGTATCGGAATCCGAACAATAACACACTTTGAATAAATTGTGTTTGAATTACGATTTATTTTGGTATTACGTTTGTATTAGAAATTTGGTCCGCCCGACTCTGAATGGCGTATCTTAAATTCTATCGTTTTGTCTCTTTCATTCAACTGTTATTTAGTTAGAATGAAATGAGACACAATCATAATAATTATAATGTGCCTACTAGCGATCCGCCCACGGTTTCACCAAATTGCCCCGTTCCATAGAGTCGGAGCGTGATATTAAATAGCTTCAAACCTTCCTCACCTTTTTTAAGTTTTTTGCGAACAGACAGATTTTCTTTTATAATATTCATGTATGGATTCTTGCATAGAATAGTGAAACGGGCTATGCCCTCAATGTAACCCGAGTTTATTCCGTTTTCTCAAGGCCATCAGATTTTCCCCTTCACTTCCGTAAATATTTCTATGGACATTTCCGACTTTTCCGATGAATTTTCATACAAACCTTGTCCTGACAATTACGAAAACAACAAAAAAACAGCACATCTGTGGAGCCGTTCTCAAATAATGCTTTTACATAATATAATACATGCGGCAATTGACTTCATTTATATAGATATGTAGGATTGATTTCCTGATTAGTCAGGAAACGAGAGATCGTGTCGTAATTACTTTTTATAAATATAGATTTATGAAAATACCTGAAAACATACTTACCTCCTTTTTAATGTAGGCAGCGTTTCGTAAATCATTTTTAAAATATGAAGTACCTACCAATTAAGTATATTTTTTAACGCTTATAAATTATAATAGTTATTTAGATATTACTATTAGTAGTTTTGACGTTCATTTATAATTTTATATTTTTCTCAAAAATATGATACAAATCATAATTATGTTATAACTAGCTGTTGCCCGCGGCTTCGGATTAGAAATGGATTCCTAACATCATTTAATTCAAACCAACAGTGACGATCTCTTCTTTGTATCGGCCTCTATAATCAGAGAGGTCAAGCCGTATCTTAGGATTCGTTTAATTAATTGAGATAAGTTCACCAGTTTTTAAGTTGGAGCATATACTTTCTAACAGTGATAATAAAATTAAAATTTATTTAGTAGTTAATGCTCCAACCCGGCAAACAGACAAACAGACAAGAATTTCAAAAATTACATTCGGAGACGTTTATATACCCTAAAACCCACTTGTTTTTTTTTTATCTTCAATGTACAGACACAGCTTTATTACAATTTTATAATAGGAGAGATTAGTTTTAGGTACCTTATTGTATTCTGTTTCACTAACTATTCTTATACCTATGTGATTGTCATGTGAGATTCAATATCTATAGAGAAAAGCATGTGATTTCCAATATTACATAAAACAATCATTCATATTTCGACACTATCTTAAAATATTATCTTTTTTGAATCAACAGTCCTCAGAATAAAACACCATCCATAGCCTTTTGCTCTATTGATTTAAAGTTCAAAATCGCACCTATGGTATTTATCTTATGTATGTGCGGCCTTCATGTTGATAGTACAAGGTACCGTTTGATGCTGGAATATTTTGTCATTCTCCGAAATAATCTACTAAATGCTTATTATAAGAATTGAAAAAAAAAAACTACTTTTTCTGACATAAACTCAAACTATTTATTTGCATACCAAGGTTATTATGGTTCTTAAATATAACATTTACAGCTTAGCACCTTTTTCAGATGTTGCAAATTTCGAGGGCTCTAATTCTTATCATAAACTGACGTACCTAGCTAAAAAATAGTCTCTGATACGGAGTTGAAGACCAAAAAGGTTAAAAAGTGTACATAATTGCTTGGTTTACGCATTGTGCAGGTTTTTTTTAATTTTTCTAATATAATAAGCTGCGACCGCTGCCTGGAAGAGCCACTAGTGCGTTTTGCTCATCTGCTCAGTAATTTCTCGACTGTACGATGTGCAAGCCTATGCAATCTTTCATGTCCGCTGATGCTATTGAGAAATTGGGTCTAAGTCAGAAAATACCAATTCAAAACACACCGTTGTAATTAATATAATTTGCCGTTAGCTGTCGAAACAATAGATATATAGATAACAATAAAATATTGCGTTACATCCACGATGTTTCTCAGTGTTCTATTACGAATATAATACACTGTGAAGTAGATTTTTGGATCAAGGGCACTATCATTTTGAATATTGTTTTGATGTTACTTACTGTAAATGTGGGATGTGGGCCAGAGAAGATTATGATGTTGATATTTATACTCAAACTCAAAATTTTTTTTCATTACAAAGAGACTATATAATACAGGTACTTTTGAAATGTCAAAAAACATAGGTTCCAAGTAGGTCTTACACAAGAAACTCCATAGATAGTACTTTTTTAAATAAGTCATTGATGTTTAGTGTTTTTATTCTATTCACAAATTTAGGGCCACTTGCACCAACTTCATAAATATGTTTAAATTGTATTTAAACACGATTTTTCATAGAAATTTTGTATTTAAATACAATTTAAACATATTTAAAAAGTTGGTGCAAGTGGGCCTTATTCTTTATTCAATCAATGTAAGTATTGTGGAGTTTGATTTGTTTGATAAGAATAAATTACCTTCTAAAAAGATAACATAACTGCATCCGAATTTAGTTCAGAAAACTATACCTCCCATGATCATCAACATGATAATGATCATACTGCAATCATGAATTTTTTTTTTTTTTAAAAGCTTACTAGCAATTTGGGTCACAAATTACTAGTATTCTTGTTAACCCCTCGTGCTAAGCTAAATGCTTGTGTTACGAGTGGGTTCACGTCGGTAGTGCAATGGGTGGGGTTCGAACCGGCAACCACATGATCGCAAGTCCGACGCCCTAGCCATTAGGCTACCGCCGCTAATTGTCAGCTATGAGTTTCCCCACGACCGCAAAAAAAGTAAAATGCTATAATCACCACACTTGGCAGACGGATTAGCGTTGATGATAAAACGTGAAGTGTGTCATGATAACATATAAGTAACTAGGTTCTGTTTATACTCGTAAAAACCTAATACCAAAATATTATTTAAATATCTCTCACAATGAAAGTTAAATATCCATGTTTTGAATAGATAAGTAATACATTCAACAAAGGTTTGTTAAAGTAATTACCTACTTTATTAATTATCGCGTGAATCTACGATTTCTACGTTTGAATTCCTGGAACTCAAATTTCAGGTTGAGAAATTCTCAGTAGATACTGTGGGAACTGTTTTTTTATGGTACTTATAATAAACGGGGCAAACGAGCGGGCGGAACACCTGATGGTAAGCGATTACCGCCGCCCATAGACACCAGCAGCACCGGAGGAGTCGCAAGTGGGTTTCCCGCCTTTTAAAAGGATTTGGGCCTCTGGTATCCTCCTCACTCACTCGGCGAAACACAACGTAAGTGTTGTATCACGCCGGTTTTCTGGCTGTGGTATCACTCCGGTCGAACCGGCCCATTCGTGCCGAAACATGGCGCTACCACGATAATCTTGAGTTGGTGAAATATGTCCTTAATAGAATAATTATTAATCATCCAAAATAAGTACAATCATACAAGAGTAAACACACTGTTAATGAAAACTTATCTTATCTTATCTGACAAGTACCGAACTAGGTTTGCCGGTGATACTAAACACTCTCTACTTTATCATACAACATCTACTTAGCTACATTTTACACAACGTGCAACGCAAAAGGAACCTTATTAGAATAGTCAGTTACACTCTTTTCGTGTAAAGTTTCATTATTTAATGTAAACAAAGAAACGCATGAATGATGTACCTACGTCTAAGTGGCTTAAAATTAAGGGACTATTTCGAATGGCTTCAGTGATCACCTCAGAACCTTTGACTCTCTTTATTCAGTCGCAGGCAGCCACAAGTCGCCCGTTTAGATAACCGGGGCGGACATTACGTTTGCCTACACGCCATCTTTACTCAATCTTACCGTGCTTCGACACGAATGGGCCGGCTCGACCGGCCTTACAAGAAACCAGCTCGACAACGCTCACGTTGTGTTTCGCCGAGTGAGTGAGGATACCGGAGGCCCAAACCCTTTTAAAAGGCGGGCACCGCACTTGCGACATCTCTGGTGTTGCGGGTGACCATGGGCATCGCTTACCATTAGGCGATCCGTCTGCTCGTTTGCCCCCCTATGCCATAAAAAGCTTTCTGAATGATTTGAGAGATTTGGCCGACCTATTCGACCTCAGCTTGTTTTAATCCTTCAAATTATGTCAGTATCGTTAGTTCTCAGGGGGACCATTCCTTGTCAGACTCACAGACTGACATTACCTAACAGAGACAAAATGTATTAGTATAGTATAGATATATTAGTTCTTGAACTAATATATCTACCTAATACATTTTGTCTGCACCTTTAGAGTAGCGTCTTGACGCTACTTTAAAGGTGCAGCAATATTATTGGGTTTTTATGAAAATCTCAAAAGGTCGGAGTTTGGAATTTGTGCCCGGTTAGTCCCACATTAAGTGGTACCTAAATATACCGGCGTTGTACATACACCTACGCCTCTGCCTAGCCCTTCGGGGAACAGGCGTGACGGTATCTATTTAAATATCTTAGATTTAGAAATGTTATGGAGTTTTGCACAGGATGTCCTTATCGTGAGCGCTAAGACAGGATTATGTAAAATTTCTACGAGTTTGGAACCGATATAATCGCGTTTATACCGATTTCCCATTAAAATTATAAGTTCTACAGATTATCCTTTGCTATCAACTGTATTAAATGCGTATAACATCGAATAGGTATAGGTACTTGTGCAATGTTTATTTACTGATTAAAATATAAATACACTATTATCGCTGAGACACTTCATTTATAAGCATTTTATCTTTAGACCAGGTATACCGCGGTGTTGCTTATAAATTATGTAGGTAAAAAAAAAACAGATACCTAATAATTAATCTTGAAATGCGATAAGTTAAATGCTTGCAGCCACAGTACAATAGGAATGGCGAGATCAAGCAGTAGGCAGAATGGTGGTGTGACTCTCCCAACACACACACACACACACACAGATAACACTTGCGCACACACAACTGATGTAGTAAAGAAACGACAATATATAATAGATACCATGGGGGTCTACTGTTTTATTGTTTAATTTAGTTTACAACAACCATTCTGACACAGTTAAAATAGTAGACTTGACCCCAGGTTGTATGGAGGAACTAGTGATCCTCCTGGCTAGCTCACACACTGACATGGCATATAAAAAGGTCACGATCGTTTCAGCTCTTTACCCACTGTACTCTATATCTTCTCTACTATTACATACATACCATCACGCCTATATTCCCCGAAGGGTTAGGCAGAGGCGTACTAATGTACACCCACAGTTCGCCGGTATGTTTAGGTCCCATGTAATAGGGGGCGAGCCTATTGCCATTAACCGGGCACAACTTCCAAACTCCGAGCTGCTACTGGGAATTTCATAGAAAAACCCAATAACACTTTGCTCGACCTGGGAATCGAACCCAGGACCTCTAGCGTAGCAGTCGCGCTCAGGACCACTTGGCTAATGAGGCAGTTTTACTACTATTATAAAATTGTAAAAAAAAACTGCATCTGTACATTGAAGATATTAAAAAAAACAAGTGGGTTAGGGTATATAAACGTCTTCTTCTTCCTGCCCATGTCCCAATCTATTTGGGGTCGGCGCAGCATGTACTTTTCTTCCATTCATCCCTGTCAGCCGTCATCTCACCATTCACTCCCTTTCCCATCATATCGGCCTTAACACAATCCATCCATCTTTTCTTTGGTCTCCCTCTACCTCACTGTCCCTGCACATTCATATTCATCACTCTTTTAGTCACATGCGTTTCAGGGTATATAAACGTCTACGAACCCAAAAATGTTTTGTCTGTTTGTATCCTTGTCTGTTTGTTACAGGTTGGCGCAAAAACTACTGAATAGATTTTTTATAATTATATAGATTTTGTTATCACTGTTAGAAAGTAAATATATGCTCCAACTTAAAAACTTCTTATCTCAATTAATTGAACTGATCTTGAGGGATACAGCTTGACCTCTCTGATGTATACAGAGCTATACAAAGAAATCATCAATGGTGGTTTTTAAATTTTTACTCGTGAGCGAAGACGCGGTCAAAGTTAGTTACATATAAGATACTTGATTTGCATGCTCCTTCTTAGATCCTATTTGCCGAATCTTAAATTATTTTTTCATCGGGTAAAACGAGGGTCAAACCTATTCAGTCAACAATAATTACAAGACACACGGAGCACACATTTGTATGATCTACAGCTACAGGTAGTTATTCCGGATTTGGGAGTTGTGTTGTGTATGTAAGAATATGTGTTTGTAAACCCACCCAACATACAGTACAAAACCCTAGTGTAATCCAACATTTCTTTTTTAAAAATAATAGAAAAAGACATATTAAAAAAAAGATCCTTTAAATGCACCAACGCTCTTTCTTATATCAGTATAGATGACACAATACCAAACATACATATCATAGCTGAGATAAGATTAGATGATATTTGCCGAGATGGTCGGGAAAAAACGGATAGTTGATACTAATGACCAACATGCGTTGGTCAGTATTCCGTGATATAGTGAGTGATAAAATGGAAATAGTGATAAAAAAGATTATTAGTAAGTAGACAAAACTAGAATAATATAAAATAGATAATTAATTAATAAGAAATTGGACAATATGACACGGACTTAACCTACCAGTATCCCGCGCGCAACATTTCCTGTATAAATTTTCGACTTTTTGGCTTTTGCGATCCTCATAACAATTACGAACATCCAATCAGCAAAAAAAAACATTCAAATCAGTCGAGTCATTCTCAAGTGATGATTTGTTCATACATGTGGAAGATTATTCTTATAAAACACTAGCTGAACTACATATTTTTATCAAAAACTTTCGCGGTGTTGAGCACAACAACTTACAAGTTTCAACGCAGTCAGATGAATGGTACAAGAACGCATACAGGACAAACAAACATCAATTTTGACTTAAATACATATAGATAAATAGTTATAAATGAATGTAATGTAAATCGTAGATAATATTAATAATGAAATTATCAAGGCGCGTGTTATTTATGATTGAATCATCTACATATTTCGGAAATGACGCAATTAACACTATAGTATGTATCTAATGCTTGATAAATTTGATATGATGAAGACAGATAATGTTATGTGGGGTGTGTTTTGTTTGTATTTTGTCATAATGTTGTTATTTTAATTTAATGAATACGTCAGAATATATATACCGTTGGGTCAACAACACCATCATGAAGATAGAGGAAGGTAGAGGTGTATTATGGTATACCCACAGTTGACTGGTATGTTTAGGGTCCCTCGTACCTAATAGGGGGTGAGCTTAATTCTGATCTCCGAACTGCTACTGAGAATTATATAGAAAAACCCAATAACAGAGAATCGAACCCTCTACTCCTGCCTCTTATTACTCTAGTCACTAGACTAATGAGGCTTTAATATAGATAATTTATTCCGCTTCTGTCTAGTGATGTACTGTAAGTACCTAAATATTTTTTGTTTTTAAGTGTTATAGTGTTTCACGGTGTTAGCATGGCACCGTGGCGTTGCACACATCTTATTTTAGTTTTTATGAAATATTATCATTAGAATATAACTACGCTCGATGCATGACTTTAAACTGATTTCCTGTCTTCTACATTTGTGTTGAATTATCAGCCAAATATAAAATGAATACTGGTTAACTTATGCAACTTAGACTGAAATAACCAACCCATAACATTCGACCAAAAACCAACACACAAACTTTTTTAAAGAAAGTCCTTTTTAAGACAAAAATATTTCCAACTCATTTCATATTGAGATATATCTATCTCATAACCAAGGGTTAGGTAGGGTAATAAGAAAAGTCTAAAATATATTTTTAATAGCATTATTATGGAACAAATATAATGGAGAATACGAATTAAAAAAAATGTCCGACAGCATCGAAGAATTAGTGAAACGGTACGAAGAAAATGTTTATAAGGAGGAGCACCCGCGAAGCATTGGTGGGTATTGTTCTATAGCAACTATACAGAGCACTTTGAAATATTAGAATAACATTTCGGTACTAGAGGGAGAGGATGACATTGCAAATTTATAAACTTTGACTATAAAAAAGTTTATTGTTACATTTAACCAATTAGGTACTGAATTGAAGTCAGTCGAAATGATTTATGTTGTGCAAATAAATTCAACTCTTACTACTTGGTCACGAATTCATAACACATATTTTTAGAGAAATTCGAATAGAATTTTAGTATGTAATTTAATCAAGAGAAAACTAAAAGATCAAGTCGTATCAAATGAATTAAGGGGTCGTCGTGTGCAGAGAATAGAGAGCAATGGCGCAGTCTGTTGCACGACTGAGGCTAGTACGCAACAATGATTAATACCTCAATGCAGCATTAATTCAAGTAACATTTTCAAAATTTTTAGCTATTCTTTCTTATCGGAAACATGTTAATTTTTATGCTTCGTTTATACAAACTATTTATAAGGTATCGAGTTTTAAATGATAAATGTTCTGTAAATAGATTTTTTAAATGCTCTTTACTCTTGTTCAATATTTTTCATTTTATTAACTTGAAGGCCCCGGCGATTCGTAACTGACGATCTCAGAGAAGATGCACCGAAACAAACTCAGATAATCAGGATCTCTTTTAAAGTCCTAGACATCATATTTAGATATTACTTTTTATGTGAGCGTCAATATGTATGGTAATGTCTGGAAAAGCCATCATAATGGTGGATATCAAAACCGAGCTTCTATACACTTAAGTACCTACCTACCTATATTGTAATGAAATTCTCCAAGATTCACAAACATTTTCTTTAGCTAATAGGTTTTCCATTCATTTTAAATAAACAAGCAGCACACAAAAGTCAAAGAAACAGTGAGTGAAATAAATAATGCGCATTTAATTTATTGTTCCTGAAAAGTTTACATAAGTATATATTGAAATTCTAGTTTATTTATCCAGTGTAAAGTTATTATACTTACACTTTTTATAGGTACCTACCTATTAAAAGTGCAATACAACAAGTTCTATACTTAATTGACATTATTACTTAAAAAATCAATCAAAATCTTAGCCATTTTATTTGTCAAACAAGAAGGTCACAGATTTGAATTATTTTTATATCTTGAGACTAGGTAGTAATAATATTTTCATATTTGCAGTTCGTAAATGCTATACTTACTCACTTTTTATGCTATAGAGAACAAAATATTAATAATAGTTCATAATTTTAACATTATACGTACCCCATAGGTACTACATTTGAAAATCAAAATGGAACCATTTTAAATCCTTTATACAAGCCCAGGTCTCATTGAATGTAAGAAACATCAATGGTCATTGCATGGTTTCAATGGTTTATTTAAAGCTAGACTCAAAAGATTTACAGTCCCTAAATACCCAAATGTGAATTCTAGGATTCGTGATTTTCACCTTGCATGATTTACACATGGCCAGTATTTTCAGACATAAATGGTCCACAAATTATAAATATTTTAAGATTCCAATAACACAATTGATGTATTATATTATTATTAGAAATCACATTTGAATTTCGGTTACTGACTTATTTTTGAGCCTACGAAGAGAAAAGTTGCTGAAACCTTGTCTACACTATGCTTGCTACTTGTTCTTTAGATATTAATTAGCCATTCTTTATAAATTTGTTTGCATTAAATCCCACCTTACACAGCTAGTTATATGAGGTCGGAAATAGAAATGCATTTAGTTACTAAGTGGTCCTCCTGATATGGGACCACGGTTCATCATCTTAAGGTTGTAAACGATCTTCATTTTGAAATAGCCATCGTACTGGATATATTTTTAAAACAGTGTCCTGTGAACTGGTTTTGATCTCCGGGTATTATTTCTTGGGAACACTGAAACGTTACCCCTTCCCCCCATTTCTTTATACAGCACCGAGAGAATGTAGTCATAAACGAAGACTAACTTGCAAAAGACATTCTTGCATACTGCACATTTACTTAGCATGTGGTCAGGTCTTTTGTGTTGTTTATTTTCCCAAAAATATGCGTATTTTGAGCGTATTTTATTGTATCTGTCAGATTTGGAATGACGTTAATATTTTTTAATATTTTATATGTAACGGCATTGGCTTTCTCTATGATCCATATGCAAAGAGTTCTATAGGTCTCTTAATTGAATGAATAAAATTTTGTAATGTAAAATGACATCTTAACTTTGTGTTTTCTTAAACTATCCCCCATTAGAGGGTAGTTTATTATTATTCTTTTGCATTTTATTGGGATGGGGGGCATTCAAGTAGATGGTTCACCTGGTGGCAAGCGATTACCGTCGCTCATGGACAATTGGACATCCCCAACACCAGAAGAGTCGTGCATTGACGGCATTTTAAAAGAGTTTGGGCCTCCGGTTACCTACCCCACTCAGCGAAAAACAACGTAAGCGTTGTTTCACGTCGATTTTGTGTGAGGCTGTGGTATCATTCCGGTCGAGCCAGCCCATTCACGCTGAAGCATGGCTCTCCCATGTCAAGAACTTTTGATTTATAACTCTTCATAGGTCGAATAATGGCATTGGGTTCTGCGAACACTGGACCGTCCGCTAATGAATTGAATTATTTGCTTAACAATTTTTTTTTCATTACTTTCCAGGGTTGTTCACGATCCCCGAGTATCCAGAACTGGAGTCGAATCGAGGTATGTGGTCTACGGCCCTGGACGCTATACTGACGACGCTGCGGTACCTAGCACCGGCAACTCTGCTGACACTCTTCTGGGGGCAGCAGAGCTTCTTGTTCAAGATATTAAAGTATATCGACTCAGCTTTTAGAGCTAGTGAGTTTTTTTTATTTATACTTCCAGTTAATTTTTATTTATTTATTGTATTATTTATTGTACACCAAATTAAACATAGGACAGGACTGCAATTTCTTCCAGGCAACCTTAGGATGGACATATTTGGACTGAACTAACAAGTGGGGTTGACTACGGTGTACATACCTATATATACACAAATACATAAGCATAATCTATACATAGGAATATATAAAGCTGAAGAGTTTGTTTGTTTGTTTGAACGCGCTAATCTTAGGAACTACTGGTCCGATTTGAAAAAAAATTTCAGTGTTAGATAGCCCATTTATTGAGGAAGGCTATAGGCTATATATCATCACGCTAAGACTAAGAAACTATTCCACGCGGACGAAGTCGCGGGCGGAAGCTAGTATATAATAAACAGCAATTATAAATTACTAGCTTTTCCGCCCGCAACTTCGTCCGCGTGGAATAGTTATCTCACGTTCATTCAAATTCCGGGTTTCTCTCATTTTCCTGCACATAACGCCTGTTATGGCCTAAAACATTTTATAATTACAGCATCTAATTGCTGACCAGTACGCTACCAAAAAACAAACAATGTTTACTTTACTGCTTTAGTCTTGAATATATTGTATCGGATTTATCTCTTTATCACTGCATTGTTGTATTATTCCGATTCGGAAAAAAATACGCGGGAACAGTTCCCAGAATTCTTGAATACAATATACAAAAACTAAAATTTAGCTAAATAAGTACTTATTTACCAAGTATTTATTGTTCAAAATGTTGAACGAACTTTGTTTTGACCCAGAAACAATTTGAAAGCGAAATTTAGGATGAGAATACAAAGGTTGAGACTGATTAGTCTCTAAAAATCTGTAAAAAATGGCTGTGTGGGTGGGTGGTTAGTGAGTTAAAATTACCCTATAAAAGTATCTAAATATGGAATAGTTTTGTGATATCTACCTTTAACTGATGTGTTACGAAGTTTTGCATTCTGTTTGCGTTACGTATTAGCAATATGTTGCCATAAAAAAATAATAGCAGGCTAATGTTGCTAATCAGCGAGTTATCCTACTCAACATTATTTTGTTTACCATGAACCATTCTCGGTCGTCTGTTTTCGGCTATATCTTCTATAATATTAAAATTAATCGCCAAATGTGTTGCTAAGCGCAAATCTCGAGAGCAGCTGAACCTATTTCGCTAATTATTTTTTTATAATATTCCTTGAAGTACGACGATGGTTCTTACGGAGAAAAAAAAAAATGCCTGAATAAGTCTAAAAACAACACTTTTATATATTCCCATTCAAAAGATTCGTAATAAATACTTAAAAGTCAATTTGAACTTTAATGGTATGACCATAAAGTTTAAGTGTTAGTGGAGGGGTTTTTTTAAGCATAACGAAAGTTCATAAGGAGAGGAAAAATGTAAAAATTGCGAGGAAAGTCAAACATTTGACGTCAAAAAAACAAAACAGTCGCTGCGCTTTAGGATATGGTTAGGACTACGATCACTCTGAAATCAGTTTTATTTTATTATTTTTTTGTTTGACTGCACATGGCCCATAACTTTTGGCAGAAGTGAAGTCTATCGGAGCAGCTAGTTTTAAATAATATTATTGTAAATTGAATCTTGTATTCCTTTGCCTTTGATGTGAAAGTAAAACAGAAAAACTTATAGCGTAGTATAATTTTCAAAAATGTACTAAATACCAAAATAAAACACTTACCTGCTCCACAGTTCCGTTTATCTTATTCTACAAGATCTTTATAGAGCGGCCAGCTCTCTCCTTCATTCATCATTTTCAGTGTACACACAGCTTTATGCGCACTTTTACCAACAAATTCACATGCACGACCGTTAACCTTTGCCTCGATCATTATCTCGTGTGCATAAAATTGTTTATAACTCAGTTTCACTTACTTCGCGACGAGTTTCCGAATAATCTCTACGTACGGTCGAATAAATAAAAACGCTTCGGTGTGCGTCCGGTTTAAAAAAAAAAAGAATACCATTGCAGCTCAAGTGTCCTACTACATTTAGTCGACATTTATTTTTTCTCCGAGTGTACACTAACATTATTTTTGATGAATGGCGCGAGTGATTGTTTCAATAATTCATTGGGTATGTTTTTAAAATATAGATATTTGAATAGTTTATAGAATCTCTTGATTGTACCGTTTAAAAAAAATGTCAATCGCAAATTAAATAGCAACTTAGGCAGAACTAATTATGAAGTGCGATCTAAAATGAAAAAATAAGAAATACCTACTACAACCTAATGTCATCCCGTGTAGGTAATATGCTTTTTTGTCAATATAATATTTACAAACTACCCACTTTTAATCTCCTTATAGTATTTATTATCAGTAACTGCCTCATTAGCCAAGTGGTCCTGAGCGCGACTGCTACGCTAGAGGTCCTGGGTTCGATTCCCAGGTCGAGCAAAGTGTTATTGGGTTTTTCTATGAAAATCCCAGCTAAGGAGTTTGGAATTTGTGCCCGGTTAATGGCAATAGGCTCGCCCCCTATTACATGGGACCTAAACATACCGGCGAACTGTGGGTGTACCTTATTACACCTCTGCCTAACCCTTCGGGGAATACAGGCGTGATGGTATGTTATGTTCACTACTTGCAAATATTGTAGGGCCAACAGGGCCAGTGCAGTGTTGGACTGAAACAATAACTACAATCCACCCCTGTTAAACTTATAACCAACTGATAGAACAAATATTTTCACAGTAGTATTTTCGAGCGAAGAACAGAAGCAAGCGGTTCTACAATGGCTGACAGAAGCAGGTCCCGTGAGAGTGGAGCACCTAGACACGGTGTGGCGGCACGGCTGGGTGTTATGCGGTGTCCTAGACGCCGCGCTGCCCGGCGCGTGCGCAGGCCACCCGCCCACAAGACTCTCGCTGAAGCACGCACAGGCAATCGCTGACCATTATCTTGGTGTTGAACCTGTAAGTACTATCTTTTTGTATTTTTTTTTGCATTTTTCAAGCTAAGATTATAAAGTTATTTAGTAAAAGGAAAAACTCGACTCGCAGGCAGGATTCGAACCTGCGTCTTCTGGTTAGGTACACCAGACGCTATGACCTCTAAGCCACCGCGAGTCCTACCTGCCAGGCCATGTTACTGACGTCACCTTTAAGATGTAAGTTCAGAATGTGAAGGCAAATTTCGACATGGCGGGTAGGACTCGCGATGGCTTAGAGGTTATAGCGTCTGGTGTACCTAACTAGAAAACGCAGGTTCGAATCCTGTAAGTACTGGTCGGACTCTAAAATTGGTAAACTTTTGCTCCATGAGACACTTGTTTCTAATCCAGCGTTGAATCTGTGCATATAGCCTAAACTTCTATCTCTCTGAATTTAAGTCGAATTTCGGTACTTTAAACCGCTGCCGCTTCTGGATGATACCTTGATACTCTACTTAATGCACAGAGTACACAACATAAACATTTCCAATAAGCAATCATTATTTGTAAAAAATGCGGCAATAGTAATAACACCGACAGTGTTCAAGATTTTATTGGTATGTGAACTCAAAAATCGTAACTTATCTTAATTTCTCTCTAAATAATCTTATTTTTATTTTTCCAGGTCTTCTCCCGCCAGGAGCTGGAGTCGAACGATTCATTAAGTAGACATCAAGAATGGAAACTCGCCACATACCTAGATCGAATCCGACAAGCACTTTCTAAATTAACGCCACCCGTTTCAAAACCTGTCTCTCAACGAACTTCACCAGAAACCACACAATTTACTCTGGATTATGTAGCAAAAGGCTCTGGACTGTCCGCAGCTCAACTCAACAATAAGGCATACTTCAAGATATATCCAACTGCGCAGCAAGCTTTAGACCCTGGAGAAATAAATATTCTAATAAGAGGACCTCGAGACACGTATGGAATGGCAGTATTACCACCGATACTGGGCAGAGCTCAGAAGATACGACAAAAACTGCTAGGCTTGCAATCAAAGCAAAATTTCACTGAAAATGTTCTACCAACAACACAAGGAGCTACATACTTAAGAAGTTATGGCAAGAACAATATGAACAAAACTTACTATATACCTAAAACACAATATGATATTGAGATAGAAGTTGAATGCCAAACAGACCATGCAAAAATAGGTTATGTAGTCAACATTGATGGTAAATACACAGTTTCTATAACGAGCAGAGGTCAAAGCATAGTTGGTGCACCATTTACAGTAACAGCCTCCAACAACATACTAAGTGTCTTAGAAAAAGACAATTTCTGTTTAGAAAATGGTGAAGAAATAGATATAGTTGACGTGAGAACTGACAGAAAAGTTGTGCTGCGAATAGTAGATTTTGTTACAGAGAAAATGTTATTGAAAGAAAACGGAACATTAGAAAAGATAAGTGACGATGAAGCAAAGCTATTAATGACAACAGAAACCGAAAATGAGATTCAGAATTTTGACAGCGAGACATATTCTGATGTGGAAAGTTGTGAAGAGCAAACAATGGTGAAATATAATAGATTTAATGAGGCTGCGTTAAAAGTCTTAATAATGCATCGCGTTTGTAAAGTATTCAATGGGCTCTTAGCTGAAAAACGATTAAATTTTGAAAAAGATTGTTACATTCAACCGAGAGGTCAACAAGACATTCCCGATATTGTTAATTCCACGTTTACTGAAGCAAATGTTAACCCGTACATTATTACATCAGAACTGCGAGAAAAATTCATTGTTCCCGAAAATATTTCAGTGTCACTGAGGGCGGTAAAATCTACGAATTATTTTAGTGATGAACTAAATAACCCTACAAACGAAATTAGAAATGTTGCGATAAATATGCCTATGAACTTTTCTAGATTGGATAGTCCCGATAGCTTGGACGGATATACAGCATCACATGAAGAACAAGACGATACCATTTCAGTAGACAGCATAACAACATCAAGTACAAACAATCCTTTCATAAATGAAATGTTTGAAGAGATTTATGTTGCATCAAAGAATTTAGGACCATTCATTGCTTCAGAATATGAAACAAATAACTCGCAAAATGAGGAAACAAGAGACAGTTCAATAACGATAGTAATTGACCCAAATGTAACTCCCTCGCCAATACGCAATAACCCATTTATTCATGCAGACGATATAGGTTTTGTAAAACCAATACCTGTTGAGTTTGAAAGACCAAAGACACCGGTTTATAAAATAATTGCGGGTGAGAAAGTCAACCGTGATGAGTCTGTATATATAGATGCAAAGTCTGAACTGATACATGAAGATACACTGGGCAATGAATTTATTAATCCTTTCTTCATGCATCACCATCAATCAAGTAATTTTGAGTCACCACCTATGACGGATTTTATCATTGGAGCACCTGTTTCTTTACCTCCCATAATTAGAGCTCGTTCACCTGAGCCCGTGTTGACAGAAGACATACAATCAACTAAGAAAAAAACCGTCAAAGAACACGACGAAAGCGGTGACAATATCTCGGAGTCAATGTTTTCGACCCATTTGCACCAACACTTAAGCATGTCCAGAAGTGGCAAAACTGACAATATGTCTTCTGCATCGTCTACATTTCATAGTCTTGAGTCTTATTTAACAGATAATTCTAGAGCTTCATCGGTTAGCGATAATCAGTTTGAACATTATCATATTGATTCACACAGAAATATTACACCAAAGAAAGATATATGGGATTCTGCGTATGTAAGTATTGATGATAATAACAGTTCCCCAGATAACAATAATAACGAAAGTACAATACAGTGTGACACATTTAATAAACAGAAGCGTTCTCTTGGTGACGATAATTTCGGATTAAAACAAGAAGAATTATCAAATATGGGTCCTGCTGAAAGAGAAATATGGCAAACATGCAATGATTTAAAAACCGATGGGGCTCAACATCAGGAACTTGTGAAGCCTTCCAAGTGGGAAATCAAGCGACCAATGTTTACACCAATCATTGAAGAAAGCGATCGAAGTATAACTTCAGGCACAAAAAATTTTTCGAGAACAGAAATACATACGAAACATAGAGACACTGACACGGTCACAGTGGCATTTGCTGAACTAAACGACATATATCAAGAATACTTTCCTAATTCCGAAACAAGTTCTCAAAGCTTTCCAGATGAAGAGACTGCATCGAACCAACTTCACAGCATGGAATTAGAATATGTTACACAAACGAAAGACAGTAGTGTCAATTCTGCGTCTGGAAGATCAGATGTGAAAAGACACGAAGAAGAATTAGAAGGAACGATTTCTGAGGTTCAGGCAAATGTCACTGAATCTGTTTCAGCAAGTCAGACCCTTCGCGTTGAAAAGGACCTGTCCTATATGGACAACAAAGAAAACACAGATGAAACACAATTCGGCAAAAACCACAGTAATATAGTACTTGAAAAAAAGAAATATTGGGATGACAAAATTCGACAAATAGAAGCGAAATCAGCAGAAACTTTAATACTTCTAAAGAAAAGGCGAATTGCGCCAAAACAATTAAAACACGATTCTCTAAGCAAGCGAAAGGGCAAACAAATGATCAAGAATTTCCTAAATGCCGGAGATTACTCTCAAGTAAAAAGTATATACCAGAATGATGACAAAGAGTCGGAAACTAAAATAATGGAACCTCCAAAAAAACAAATTTCCTCGGAAGAAGTGAAATCAGATGAAAAACTTGTCGAAAGATGGAAGAAATATTGGGATGATAAATTAGAAACCGACCTGGTTGAAGCTGAAGCTATTATCCAAAGAATGAAACCTCCTATATGTAAAACGGCCACACCAGTCCCGCCTGCTAATTCTAAAGCTGACAACCAGGTTGAAATTAGAGTAGAAACTCACGTCGGTAAAGACGCGCCTACATATAACACCTCACACATACCACCAATTAAACATGAATTACCAGAAGAAGTTTTCAAAGCATTTGAAACTAGTCCTAAAAGATTTTTCGGGACTTCAAGGCAACAGATATTAAATAAAATTGACACATTCATAAGAAAACCTACTGACGATATTCCAACAGCAGATGTTACTGGTATGTGTCATGAAGGCGGTCTAGTATCTAGTCGTATATCAATGTTCCATAATTTGTCTAACACGGAGGAGATATCATTAGCCAGAAGAAAGAGCCAGTCTTTACATAACGTGAGTCGAAGATGGGAAAGTGATAAAAGCGAAGCATCCCCGGTAAAACTAAAACATATTCACATTGACGTTCCAAAAGGCACGAAAGATAAAATTATTGAAGCCACTAATATAAATAATAATGAATCAGTTAATTTGAAAAATAAACGAGCGAGAATGGTTTCTGACACATACAATAAGACCTTGGATGAAAGAATCAATGTAAATCTGTTAAAAGAACAACTTAATTCCTCTACATCACTTGAGCACTTAAGAAAGGCAACAAAAGTCAATGATATAAGACTTAGTGAAAACAAAGGGGAGATTCTTAGAAAGAAGTCATTCAGTAAATCAGAGATGGATATTTTCAATAAACTCCCAAACGAGACAACCGACGACTGTTTAGATAAGTACAGATCATGTGACGAATTGCCTAAGATTAATGTGAAGAGCTTTATATCGCTATACGAAAGCGTTTCAAAGACTGCTGTTGAGTCAAAACCAGTTAAACGGATGTACAGAACAATTTCCGGAGATTCACAGAAACTTTCACAATCCAACAGTATAATTTCAGGTACGTACGCTGAAAACTGTAATTGTTATTGTGCAGAAACCGGAAGTACAAATAATAATAAAATAACTTTGTTTTCAGATGCTGTGCGCATACGTGGCACCGATCAACGGAGTGCATCAAAATGTGAATCAAAAACTACTACCCCTGGAGTTACTCCTACAAATCTGTGGACGAGCAAGGATTCAGAAACAGTTAGTAATCTTAGTTTAGACACCAAAACATCGGGCTCTTTTGAAATTATAACGAATGACAAAAAACGAACTACGTATTTAAGCCTTTCTGATATTGAACTAGAGATTATAGAATGCAAAACAGAAAACTCTAGTGAGTCGTCTCCAGACAGGGAACTAGAACCAGCCCACTTACAGTATAAAAATAGATTCAAATCGGCAAAAGAATTCTTCCAATCTTTAGAAGAGTTAAGAGAAGTAAAAAAGCCACGAAAACTGAATGAATGTGAACTACTTCTGCGGAAGCAATCAACAGAATCTCTTGAAAATGAACGGCCACAGAAAAGGGTTAAAAAAAACATCAAGTCTCATTCAATGCCATCATCAGAAATATCGAAAATATGGAATCAGCTTCAAGCAAGTCATGAAAGTAGTTCTAACACGAAGCTAGTGAAAATATCAGAGAAGTTCAACGTGGATGACTTGTTCACTGATGTGACTGAAGGGAAATTGAGTCGACAAGGCAGTTTGAGAGGCATACCACATAAGAAAGCAGTGCTAGAAGCGTTTAGATCAATGGAAAATGTATCAGACACTGCGATAACCTCGTGCGAAATTGACGAGGCACAGTTGACCGACTTTGCTAAAGAGCACACAGTTAAGGATGCGCAGACTTATCTAAGTGAATATCCGTATTTGCCAAAAACTGACCCGTCGAAGTATCATTCACGGCTGGATGTGAAAGCATCTGGTCTGATCTCCTTGAAAGAGCTGAAGGAAAAGAAACCACGAAGAAACAGTGTGCCTGATTTAAGATTAAATCCTAATTTTACAGTAGACCTTTAGATTATCAAAATTAAGTCACTTCTCTACAACGAAATTTTTAGTTTGGAAATTCGGTCTCAATTTTTTTGCCAAATTGCTCCGTAGTTCGAAGAACCGTAAATTTAAATAATTTATTATAATAATGACAGTATTTGCTAGTACCTAAAATTTAGTTAATACTCAGTTTTACGTAAGAATTACCTATTTTATGTCATTAATTGTATACTTATCAAGAATAGGCTACATTGTGTTCTTTGAGAATTTATATATTTCGTTTTTATGTAAAAATGTCTTACAATTCGTTAAAGAAAATTGTTTCATTCTAAACAAAATCTAAATGACAATTTACTCTAATATTTCCTGTCGTCGTTCGTTTTGCAAACTTTACCTTGCTATTGTATTATGCTAGTATTGTACAATTTTGTACAGTTATTGAATCTAATTATTAGGTGTAAGTATTACTGTAACTACCTACCTATTTATTCTACAATAAATAAAATTACAATTTATTTTTGGCTACTTATTTTTAACTTTATGTCCGTTTTAAATGAAAATTGTAAGGTCGTCCAAGCATAGTATATCTTCTAATTACTTACATACCCGAAGGATTAGCAGAGGTGTACCTACTAATGTAGACACAAATTTAAGACTGCTCGTTTTATTTAAAAAAAAATCACAAGCTCTATTTACAATTTATTGAAATAGCAAACTATTATATTCATCTTAAAACTAAAATATTCTTGTAAGGACAATAAATTCTATTATTCTCCTTCACTGTGTAGTACTTAAATATTTTTGGGTCTTTAACACTCACTATTTATTTTTAAATCAAATACTGACATGAACATGACTAAAAAAACTAATTTCTTTCCGGTAAGATAAAACATTTACAGCATTTTTAGAAAACTTAACTTAGGTACCTACTTAAAATTATTATTATTATTATTCATTTCACCCGTTTTGCAAAAGTTCCAAGCTATCCTAGTCTTAAGCTATCAGCATCATAAACTAATAATGTAATTTAAGTCGAACTGTATTGAACTTTACTGCCACATACAAATAGGGATCATTTTTCTGAAGTCCTATATCTTAGATAGTCATTTCACAGGTGTAATGAACTTTACTGCGATTGAAATTAGGTATCATTTTCGTTGGTCATCTCATAGTTCACTTTATATGTATTTGAACGTAAGTGGAGGCATGGTCAGCTCGTCTCCACTGCAGCCAGGCGGCTGTCTGTGGGTCGTTCCTATCGCCTCTAGCCTCTAACTGCTGGTAATAAGCTTCGCGAATAATCCGGAATGCATCCACGCTCCTATACGGCAGCTTTGTTATCGGGTCTATGTAGCGGGCTGGCCTCCTGTAAACAAAGTTTTGAAGGTATTATTTTGTTTAAAAACGAGGGCCTTTGTGATACCGGATTATTCTGATACTTGTTATTGTGGAAAAATGTATTTCGATATACCACAAAAAATTAATATCACGTATCAAAACAAAACACATTACATGGAAGGTTTATAAGAGGTTTTATGAATAAGACAATTAACTATTTATATAAATTTTGTCTGTGTTCCGGCTAATCTCCGAAACGGCTGTACCGATTTTGATGGGACATTCACTGGCAGATAGCTGATATTGTAAGGAGTAATTTAGGTAAGCTTTATAGTAGGTAAATAGTTTTACGACACGAGAAAATCGTGGGTAACAGTAGAAATGAAATACATACTTAGTAACAGCACACAGCATCTGTCTTCGTTTCCTCGGCTGGGACTTCGGGAAGCACGCCTTGAAAGCTTTGTTCTTCAAGTCATTCTCAAAGGAGAGCAGTGTACGCTCATAATATGTAATGTTATCTTTTTTCTTTGTTGGTTTCTCGTCTTTACTGAAACAGAACAATGCTAGATATTGAAACTTCTTGCATTATATTTTTTTTTTATACAAATAAAGCAAAACAATATTGTAATTAATGGGGTTCATTTTGGGATCGAGCAGTGTTCATGTGTTTTTTCTGTGTAAGTCTCAGTAGCACCTCGAAGTTTGGATTTGTGAACTATTAATGGTAATAGGCTCGCCCCTTATTACATAGAACCTAAATATACCAGCCCGGCTCTACATGTACATTAGTACACCTTCGTCTAACCCTTCGGGGAATACAGACGTGACGGTAGGTACAGTCCATTTTTTTTGACTTGTCTTTTTGGTAAACAAACCCTGCCCGATGCGAAAATCACAAGTTTTTCTTTAATCACGCACTTGATGTAGGAAACGATTTTATTAACACTTACATTAAACACATACACTCAAAATTACACCAAAAACTGCTTCGAAATCACTATAAAATCCTATTATTTTTAATGAAAACGACATTTTATGTAATTTCATTTTCACAGATTAAAATAATCATGACAATTTGACATTTCAAAACTCTAGATTGTATACCAATTTTAAGGATGTGACAAAATAATAAATGATTTTGATTTTTGTGAATTAACAACTGAACTGTAATTTCAAGTTCAAATGAAATGGCAGCCAGTAAAAATGTTATTGTATTACGCCTTCCGCCTTAGCATTGCGAATTAAATAACATAGAATTAATACAAGCACAATTAAAAGGCCATGTTCGCAAAAATAATAAATCTTTTAAAATGGCTCACGTCAAGGAATTGATTAAAGAAGGCTTAACAAAAATAGGTACGGTGTCATGGACCAATTGCATAAATTGCAATCAAGGAAGAGGATAAAATGTTGCAGCTCGATGACATAATAGATACTGCATCAGATGCACCGACCTAGGGCTTCATAATACATGTGTCAGAATCTGATGACTCTTCAGAGCCATCAGATTTTAGAGGAATACGAGTAATAAATTAATATTTGGCAGTTTGTCGTTTTATTTATTCATATATACATTCACTTCATATTTAAAATTAAAAGATCAATTCAGTACCTACTCGTCAAGGTGAAAATCATTCAGTCTTTGCTAAGAGTATTTAGTTCATTTATTCATTCATGATTTCCCAACACTATCTAACCACTATCAATTGTGCCTGGTTCCTGGTCCCTAGGACGGCGGCATATTTGTTTACTAAAAAAGACAAGTTAACTGGGATAGACTGTATGTTATATTTTTTAAGGGGTAAATGATTACCGCCGCCCATGGCCACCTGCAACTCCTCAGGAGTTAGAAGTGCCCCGGATATTCTCATTCACTCGGACAAACACAACGTAAGCGTTGTTTCACGCCGGTTTTCTTTTAAGCTGTGGTATCAATCCGGCCGAGTCAGCCCATTCGTGCAGAAACATAGCTCTCCCACGGTAAATCCACGGTTTATGTTCAATTAAAAAATAAATCACTCACGTCACAACATTCTCAATATTGACTTCCTCGTCTGGACCGATGAAATCGACATTCATCTTAGTTTCAGTCTCCATTTTCTCAACAGGCTGCTCAGGAGTTTCAGTCTTCAATTCAGTCATTTCAACGTCCACTGGTGTGAGTAAACCTGAATAATATTACAATGCTTTCAAATCAATGCTATCTTATAAATTTCGAATGAAAATGAGTAAAACTGGAAAGAGAAATTACTTGAAAAATTAAACTTTATCTCAATAGGAATAAAATTTCAGAATGACAAATTGCCATTTACTGTTTACATTTACATTTAATTTAATTTTGAAATATTCCCTGTGCCGTTGAGATATAATTAAATTTTCTTTTTGGCTCAGATAATTTTAAACAGTGCCTCATTAGTCTAGTGGTCCCAAGTACGACTGCTACACTAGAGGTCCTGGGTTTGATTCCCAGGTCGACAAAAGTGTTATTGGGTTTTTCTATGAAATTCTCAGTAGCAGTTCGGTGTTTGGAAATTGTGTCCGGTTAATGGCAATAGGCTCGCCCCCTATTACATGGGACCTTAACATACCGGCGAACTGTGGGTGTACCTTTGTACACCTCTGCCTAACCCTTCGGGGAATACAGGCGTGATGGTATGTTGTGTGTTATTTAAACAGTTTGTATAGTAAGACATCATAATCAACCCATATACTATCCCACTGCTGGGAGTGTGTCTCCTATCAGAGTGAGAGTGTTCGCTTCATGAGCGTTCAATGTCTTATATTACGCTTCTTTAGCTACAGTTAAGGTTAAATTTATTAAGATAGAAGCCCTGTTTGTGCTGACCTTCTTCACTTTTGATAATATCACTCAAGTTGAGATCTCCTAGGGGTGTCAGACTGGCCTTCTCATCTACGGGTGAAACTTCTTCAATCATTGGAACAGCAAATGAGTGATATCTGAAAATGCATTATTATAGTATAAAAACCTATTTGTACAGACTTTGAAAAGATCTAATCCATAGTAATATTATAAATGCGAAAGTTACTCTTCTAATTGTTACCATTGCTTGCCGAAACCGCTGAACCAATATTGATGAATTTTCGTAGAGATAGGTAGGCCCTTGAAGGACATACCTAGCTTACTTTTTATCTCAAATAGTTCTGCCTCATTAGCCTAGTGTTCCTGAGCACGACTGTTACGCTTGAGGTCCTGGGTTCGATTCCCAGGTCGAGCAAAGTGTTATTGGGTTTTTCTATGAAATTCCCAGTAACAGCTCGGAGTTTGGAATTTGTGCCCGGTGAATGGCAATAGGCTCGCCCGCTATTACATGGGACCTTAACATACCGGCGAACTGTGGGTGTACATTAGTACACCTCTGCCTATCCCTTCGGGGAAAACAGGCGTGATGGTATAGTATGGTAGTTCTATAGGATACAAATTAAACAGTAGGCAACAGCTAGTGATGCTAGATTGGTCCATATTGAAATGCTCACCTTATAACAGGTCCCGTGATGGTTCTTTTTGTGGGTCTTATAGTTTTTCTCTCCAATTCAATTTGCTCATATCTCTCTGAAAATTACAATTATTTTCATCAACATCGCTACTGATTTTCATAGGTATTCTTATAACTACCAGGAATAACCTGAATTGCCCACAAGAATGTTATACCAAAAGCAAGCAAAAGAGGCATGCAAGAATCGTAGCAAGTGGCAGTCTATAGTTTCTGCCTACCCCTGTGGGAGAAGGGCGTGAGTGTATGTATGTATGTATGTTATACCAAAATAAATCGTAATCCAAATATTTTATCAAATTGTGTAATTATTCGGATTGAGATACCGCCATTATAGGTTCCTACTATACCATTCTGTCTACTACTACTACTTCACTGGAAATAAACAACCGCAAAATCGTTCCAAACTTGGCAAAATTATCAACGTTTGATTTCGGTTACATTTATTTTAAGTATTTTGTACGTAATGGTAGAGCAGGAATCTATATTAATGGTATCGGAATCCGAATAATAATACACTATAATTAACTTGTGTTTGAATCACGATTTATTTTGGTATTATATTTTTATTGGAAATTCGGTTCCCCGTACTCTTAACATGGGACTCCGAGGGATGGAGCAGTATCAATGGACTAATGGTCTTATATATTTTTGTCTTATAATTTACTGGCTTCTGCCCGCGACTTCGTCCGCGTAGCGTGGCGATATATAGCCTATGGCCTTCCTCAATAAATGGGCTATCTAACACTGAAATAATTTTTCAAATCGGACCAGTAGTTCCTGAGATTACCGCGTTCAAGCAAACAAACAAACTCTTCAGCTTTATATATTAGTAAGTAAAGATATAGATTTCGATTTTTTTTTAATTTCAAGGGGAAATTGGCTCTCACGCACAACAAATCAAGTTGCTTTATGACAAACTAACACAAACAAACATACCTAAGCTCTTAAGGTTCTCCTTTTCAGTGATCAGTGCTTCTTCCAGCAATTCTTCCTGTGTTGGCATCTTATCTTCAACTTTTTTTGGCTTCTTCTTTTTGAGTGCAGATCTAATTTTAATTCTTTGTAATGTTTCTGCTGATTTTACTGCTGTACTCTGCCTGATGGATTTGCGTTCTGAAATAGTATTTTTAATGGGATAAAGGGCAAACTAGCAGACGGATGGCCGGATGGTAAGCGACTACGGCCGCCCAAGGACACCAGCAACACCAGATGAGTCCCAAGTGCGTTACCAGCCTTTTTAAAGGGTTTGAGTCTCTAGTATCCTCAACCACTCGGCGAAACACAACGTAGGCATTTACGTAAGTTGTTTCACGCCGGTTTTCGGTGAAGCTGTCGGTAGAGCTGGCCCATTCGTGCCGACGCATGGCTCTCCCACATTAAGAATAATGATTTATTAAGTTTTATACTAAATATGAACCCTCTAGATTAACATTTGAAAATAAAAATGATGGGGAACTAATTCTACTAGAGATTTTGGTAATTAGTTGTCAATTTAAAGCAATTAATAACATGGGGTAAAAAACTCACCAATAGATGAGTCTAGATGAGTTATTTGTTCCTTCTTTTCTTGCTCTGTCTTCTCTTGTTTAGGTTTTGGTTCCTTTGGTTTTCTCTCATTAACTTTTTTTACTTTATCACCCAAAGATGGACCGGGTGCAGCACCTCCTGCTTTTTTCTTTCTGTTGGGGTCCTTCAATGGGACAAATTATATTTTATTTCTAATGTTCTTCTTAGTTATACACTCCTGGCGGAGTAGTAGTGGTTATGCTAGCTTTCTAGGGTAGATATTTAAATGGGACCATTGTATTCCACATAAGTGCCTAAGTAGATACTTTGTTTTATATACTTTGATGACATTTATATTTTTGAACAGTTATTAGATTTTTTTAATTTGTGAAGTAATTACCTTATAGACTTTAGTACCAGCTTTCCTTGTCTGTTTTTCGTCAGTCTCCTGATCTGATTTTGGTTCATCATTCTCATCAATACTAAAATCTGAGTCAACTTCATCCTCTATTTCCTTCTCTTGTCTATAAACAAAAAAGAAACAGTAAATAAATAACATAAACACATTACTTCATTTTTTAATTCCCCAATTCGCCATTCTCAAAAAAGGTCAGGTTAAAACCAACCTAACCTGATGATCATGCGGAGGTTAATGAATGAAGATGAAGCGATTTTGCTTTGATGGTGTGCGTTTTTACCGCATAGTTTATTTATTATCTAGAAATGACATCGGGTCAAATAACGTGAATCTTCTTTAATATAGGCGACCTCAGTCAATCTTGGACATCCTTCAACATCCTCGCAATATTGTACCAGTGAAGTTTGTAATTTATTTTAAAAGAGTATCCATGGAGTTTCTTGCCGGATTCTTCTCCATAGGATCTACCTTTTGGAACCGTGCAACTAGAATCATAACATATCAAAAACACTTGTAAAAGCTTATTTGAAATAAAAACATTTGAACTTTGAACTTATAGTCTCTGCCTACCCCAATGGGAGAAAGGCTTGAAAATATGTATGTATGTATTTTTTTTACGAGCAGACGGATCGCCTGATGGTAAGCGATCACCGCCGCCCATGGACACCTGCAACACCAGAGAAGTCACAAGTGCGCTGCCGGCCTTTTAAAAGGGAGTACG
The DNA here is from genome assembly GCA_947256265.1 of Acronicta leporina. Classification (NCBI taxonomy): domain Eukaryota; kingdom Metazoa; phylum Arthropoda; class Insecta; order Lepidoptera; family Noctuidae; genus Acronicta; species Acronicta leporina. Next base: position 3,871,665 of record OX366523.1, read on the forward strand.
CTCTTTTCTTAAAGGTTTGAAGGTCGTATTGGTCCGGAAATACTGCAGGCGACAGTTCATTCCACAGTTTTGTTGTGCGAGGCAGAAAGTTTCTAGAGAAATGCACAGTTGTGGACTGCCAGCCATCAAGATGATGGGGATGGAACTGTTGTCGCGTAGAATGATGGCGAAAAGAGGCTGCAGGGATCAATCCAAACAATTCCTCGGAGCACTCCCCATAGTATAGGCGGTAGAGGATGCAAAGCGAGGCCACATCTCTACGCAGCGCCAAGGGGTCAAGCCGGTTTGAAATAACTTGGCAGTTGACGATTCGAATCGCTCTTCGTTGGATGCGGTCCAGAGGGAGTAGTAGCAGAGGTGTAGTACTAATGTACACCCACAGTTTGCCAGTATGTGTACCATTAACAAGGGACAAATCCAACCTGCAAGTTGCTACTGGGAATTTTATGTAAAAACCAAAACAATATACTCAATCTGGATATCAAACCCAATCAATCTCTAGCATAGCAATCACACTTAGGGCCACTAAACTAATTTGTATATAGTTTTCAGAATTGATAAATCTAAATATATAAAATCTATTAGTAAACTGACTAAAATTAATTTCACATAAATACACTAGTATCATTACTACACCAGATAATAGGACATAAGTGGGATTGGGTGGAACATCTGGATAGATATTTTTATGGTATCATACAGAGAAGAGTGAGTGTAGTACCAGGCAGGAGTGTGGGCTGTCAGGCAACAAGATTGGTCAATAACATCAAGAAATTTGTGCATCAAATATGTATGATGAGACCTGTGTAATTACAGGTGTGGACAAAACAGCATAAGTAAAGGGATGCCAATATTCAATAGTCGGTAATTTCGTGCTATAGGTGATGAAGCTGATATTACAGAAGCTAGATATCGATCGATAACCTTTACAGGTCAGTAGTAATTGTATAGGGAGAATATTGTTTGACTACCTCTCCGACTATTGGTCTTGCAAAAGTAAATAAAGAATTTACAATAACTAGGTACACTATGCTTGTATAAATAGTATTATCATGGCAATTTCACCAGAATTTGGATTGGAATAGTAAAAAACTGCTGACTATAAAGCATTGATGTTTTGTAGCGACTGTTATCGTTCTATGCGGCAAACACGGGTATTTTGTCTCGATAACGGTGTATTGCAATAAATGCTCATGCCTTGCGAATGTTTACATGCTAAAAGTCTTTACGTACAAATAATCATTATCTTCCTCAGTTTCGTGGAAACCACCGTAAGTTGTTGTATAAAATTCATCCTCTTCCTCTTCGTCTAGCACCTTTGCTAGGAGATTTCCCGCATTTGAACGACGTTCTCTTTTATCCATTATTGTCACTTAGCAGTAAACTGTCTTTTATGTAGTAAATTTAATATAAAATTTAATAGCTTCAAATCAACTCCTCGACCTCAAGCCAAATTTTACACTAAAAAATAAATAAATGGCTAATGTCAAGAGTCAGATGTCAGTTGTCACTGTCAGTATTGTAGTTTTTTTTGTTATTTTACGACCTGGTAACAGCTGGTAACATAGACTTTTAGGCCAAGTCTTTTTTGTAACCAGTAAAATGGTGGAAACTTTATTATAGCTTTCTAAGAGAACACAAATAGTCACGATTTTAAATATTATGCCATTTGCCTACACTTGCACACGTTCACGAACACTGGTTAGTAATCCACCATAATTACACATTGAACTGCTCATTAGCCTAGTGGTCCAGAGCGCGATAGCTAATCTAGAGGTCTGGGGTTCGGCTCTCAGGTCGAGCAGTGTTATTCTGTGGGTGTAACTTAAGACGCCTCTGCTTAACCCTTTACTATATAGTCAAAGGCCCTCCTATATTCCCCTTCGGGGAATATAGGCGTGTTAGTATGTTTATGTTATGTTATACTTCGGAGAAGCTCAAGTTTTTGGAAAATAATAATGTAAAACCGACAACGTGCACTTTACACTTTCCCGCCTACTCTCTGTATGCAGTATGCAATGCACTCGGACTTGCTTCTGACTGATCTTTATATTTCTACTAGCTTCTGCCCGCGGCTTCGCCCCTGTGGAATTCGGTCTGTCACCACGTCCCACAGGAACGGGATAAAAAGTATCCTATGTCCGTCTCCTGGTTCTAAGCTACCTCTCCGCCAATTTTCATCCAAATCAGTTCAGGTGTTCTCAAGTTATAAATAGTTTAACTATGTAACACGACTTTCTTTTAAATATATAGATTAGACTAGAGCGCAAGCAAATCTTATTCTTTCTGCCATGGACTACAACATAAAGGTATTGAAAAGAATAGGCCAAATATAATTATTACTTAATATTCAATTTGAACCTTACATATTTTTTTTTTATATAGGTACATATCATCCTTACAACCTTAATATCCTAGAGCTCTAGTCCTTACTAGAGCTCCTCTGCCTGGTCCTTCGGGGAATACAGGCGTGACGGATGTAGAAAATTCCAGTAGGTAGGTACTTATTCATCCAGGTATTTATAACTAGCTTTTGCCCGCGGCTTCGCTCACGTGAGCTATATTATGATTAGAAATGGATCCTAAAAATATTTTCATCAAAAACCAACAGCCGTGATCTCTTCTATGTAGGTATGGGTCTGTATACGTCATAGAGGTCAAGCTGTAAGTTCAGGATCCGTTTAATTAATTGAGCTAAAAAGTTCACCAGTAATCAAGTGGGAGCATAATATGATTTCTATTTTTTAATGGAAGGAATATTTAAAACTTGTGTTGGAATTATGACTTATTTTGGCACCTATTATGATTCTAGGGGCAATTCAATCCTTTGAGTGTGGCCATAAACAATAAATAAATGAAACAAGTAGTTATTTTGTGCCGTTTATTCAATTTTTAACAGTTATTATAATAAGATTTTACGTCAGTCATCTTTATTTGATTCAGATAAAAACCACATTTCTTCAGTTTTTCTAGTATTTTGATTTCGTACCAGTACATCAAATTCATTACCTGTCGTTTATGGATATGACTGAGTCAAGTCAATTTGAGACGTTCAACCAAACATTTTATCTAGTACAAATCGACTTAAATCAGACATTACAATTTAAGAATTAATTAGTAGGTAGATATTACATTTAACTATAGTTTAAGTTTCGTTCATTTCATGTGATTTTACATTTAAACTTGGAATACACTTAATTATAACTACCATTCTCGGATACTATTCATATTGTTGTGATATAAATTACATGAGTTTGAACATAAAACCACAGGAAAAATAACCCTTTGGATACCAAGTGCTATAACTGAAATAAGTACACAAAAAGATGACTTATTCAACGAAATAACACAACCTAAACTAAAAATCACATGATTAAAATTAATATAACATTTTAGTATAATAATAAAGTTAGATAAATAACATGAACAAAGAATTGGAATGTTTAAGTGTGTCGTTTTTTTGTGATGCTTATAACGTTAAATTTGCTCTCAGATAAATATCATATTTTTGATGTTTAATTACAAATAGCATAATTATACTAACCCTCTTGCTTGTAAATATTGTATAAGATGATACTTATAGCAGTTACATATCTCCTCTGTCTTGCTTCATTTAAATTTAAATGATATCCGAACGAAAGAAACGAGCCATTATGTGCTAACAGATTATACAATATTTATTAAAAAGGAGGTTGGTGTATAATCTAGAACACTTATCCAATCGAGAGCAGCACTAGCCACGAATATAAAAGAAAGTAAAATAAATTCGCTTTTAATAAATCGTAAAGCGTTTTTCAAACATCAAAACATTATATCATAGAAAATCAACAATATATTTTTGAAACAATAACTTTGTTATAACAAATTAGACAGTGTAAACAGTGTACAGTGAGATGTTACTTTTTTAAAAGTGTTGCTATATGCACTTTTATGTGTTCTGCTTCCAGCAATAATTAATTTTATACTGTCCTAATTATTATTATTATATAATTCTAAACTTCATCTTTCTCATAGTTATTACACATTTCTTTGCAAGAAAATAGTGTAATTTGAAATCTAAGCTTAACGTTTTGAAATAAGCCTATTACAATAAAATATTTAAAAAGAAACACTTCTTATATTTAATAAATATGACTTTAGCTAACAAATCTCTATATCTCGCACGCAATATTTATAAATATTAATTATTTATTTTCTGTACTGTATAAATTAAGTTGAAAATTTAAAAGGTCGCATAAAGATTCAATAAAATTTCAAAATATTAATAGCAACGTAATTTGATCTTCCAATTTATTTTCAATAAATAATCGTAATATTTCAACTAGCAACATTGAACATTTATAACAAAACATAGATAATAGTGCTACCCGCACGCCATCACTCTCGACATCATTGTTACAATAAATATCTATAATTAAATTCAATATTGTATGATTAATTTAACTACATTCATTATCTATTGATATCTTACGTTAGATGAAAAAGTAGCAACACAAGTGTAAAATAATTAGCTGAACACAAGTTTTAATAAAATTAGTAACAAATATTAGTTTATAAAACCAAACACGTGACTTTATTTACCTACCTTATAAATTAATTTTTGCTATAAGAAGTTGCAAACATAAGATACAAAATAACAAATCTAATTTATGGAATTTCAAGTATAAAATGTCTGAATTTTAATTCACATTAATTCGACATCATGTACCTATGTTTTGTGTAAATACTAACAGATAAACATCGCGAGCATTCCGTGACTGAAAATGTTGACAACTATGTAAAAATTAAGTTTTCATTACGTTTTCCCATTTTTTTAATAACAACTCATTTTATGTCACTTTTTTATAGCTACGCACATTTTTATTAAGTGATGAATTTTTCACACTGAGCATTAAAATTTATTGAGCAATCATGCGCATTACATTTGTATTATATACTTGTAATTCCATAATTGAATATAAAATATAAGATGAAACATTCGAAATTAATAATAATAATCAACCCTTACAACAAACCCTACTTAGTCTATATTTAAAAAGTAAAAATAGTGAAATAGTGAGAGTTATATAGTAAAATTCTACTACGCATTCATTATATTTATATACAGGAATGTATTAGTGCAGGCGAAAAATTAAAACAAAGTATTTTGACATGGCGAACTCTTCATCGATGCTAGTCGCTTTTGAACGACATTAATTTTATTATCAATTTACCTCTGACGAGTTTTCTATTAAATTCGCAACTATTTCACCACTTGCAAAGTTATTTTTTATAACGAGATTTTCCATACATTCGCCACTGTCAATATCAAGATTAGAGAAAAATACTGGTTATAAGCTTAATGACAAGTATTCATAGATGGCGCCACGGATGACTTGAGCAAACAGTTCCACAAAACAGCCCCTTGATGTGCGATCGTTATAACGTTCCCACATCTGAGCCCTGAGGGCAATTATATAGAACTGAATGTAAAAAAAATACTAAATTTTGTAAAAAAAAATCATAATTGTAAAAAATAAATATAATTTATAAACAAATTTATATAAATAACATTCATAACTAAACGGATATCTATAACTCTTAAATCATCATACCTTTCACACAACAGTATTCCATGGCACCATTTAAAATAAAATAAACTTACAATTAGGTACAATAAAATTGCAAAGAATGCTTACAATAAAAGCAATAAGTACAGATACAAACGTGTTTTTAAGTATACTTAAACAATATTAATTGAAAAAAAAAATGACTATTAATGATTCTTGCAACCCTGTGAATTCTAATCCTGTGATATAGTCAATAGACCGGTTTCCAACTAACGAATATAGGGACACTGTAAGATAGTTCCCACCTCTAAATATGAAAAACGACTCTTAAAAAATCTAGAAACTCTGCAAAGCAGCAGAAATAATTCGAGCAACCATAATGGTAACCCATTTTTTTTAAATAGCAACGAGATATTATACAATATACAAGGTCTATTTTGTTTGTACTTATTATGGCAATAGTATTTAAGAAATTGCACTTTTTTCACTAATTTAGAAGGAAGCGACGCTTGCAACTGGAACTAAAGTTTATGATGATTTTGTCTTTTAGACGGTTTAAAAAACTATCACTCAGTGTAAATTCATAGTCATTAGTTGGAAAACGACAAGATTTTACAATAGTTTACTAAATGTAGAATAGATCTTAAATTTAAATGACGAAGTAAACATTTTGAGCTACGTCTTCTAAGGAATTAGTTTTTTTGTTAATATTATTATAAATTATGTACTAGTGTATATTTATTTATGTACATTGATCCAAAAATCGTGTAGTGTCGTGTGCAGGTGTAGTAATTTTTCTTCTCGAAAATGTTGGTTGTCGTACATTTGGCACATATTGTGAAAATTGAGCTAAGATGCACCAAATTAACAATGCAAGCCCTATTTTAAACATTGTGTTACTCGTAATAGAGTCGTGTTAATAATATCTAGAGTACAATTTTATTGTTTATCACAATTATTGAAATTAATACTTGTTTAAATAATAATTATTGAGGTCTTTTAATAAAATTTTAGATATTATCTTATGTAAATCATTAAATAAATAACAAGCTCAGAGTAAACGACTCTTTTGTGACGTATCCTTAAAATTTACTTTGTAAGTCGTAAATTAATGACCTAAATCACTCTTGCGGCATTTTTTAAATTATACACAATTAAATTGTATGATTTTGTAATTGCTAAAAGCTTTAATACCTACTCATTAATTTCATATTTTCAAGTTTAACAATCGTATTGACATTGCCATCCTATTATATCAGTTTTCAGTATGTATGGCAATCTAATGAAATGAAATTGTATTCTTTTAAGAGTGATTTCGATCGATTGAGCCTTAATCTGTTCTCACAGGATAATACAATTAAGTTGTTTAAATTCTTCATTAATTATTAAGTTGCTCTAATTAAAATAGGATAGCAAAGTATTCATAACAGTGTCATATGTCAGTGTGAAATTAAGTTACTTATATAATTTTATTTCTCATAGTAATTAAATAAATTGTGTTAATATAAGACATCATCGTGTTGTGTTACTGTGTGATGTTTAGGTGTCAATTAAGTAAACTTTGGTCTTTGGTTTTATTTAATAGTTCATTCATAAGACAAAGGATAATGGACTTTATGTTGCTGTGCCTATGAGATGAATTTAATTTAGGTAACAAAACTTTTTAAGATAAATGATAAACTCATTTTAGAGAACCGCATTTTCCAATATTTATCATTAAGTACATAGCAATAGGATCTATTTATCCAAGTGGAGATCCGTGCTCAAAAGTGGGAGAGAGTATTGTATTGAATTATTATTAATTATTAAATATATCGTTACACACAAACGATGTGTAAAACATCATTGATATTAAGGTGTAATAGAAAAGAGTCCCAAGTCTGACAATTTATTGTATCTAAATCGTATTTCAATGACGTCAGAATTGTTGATTGTTAAACAATAAGCTTAATAAGCCTGTATTGGTTTTTGACGTAAGCCCTGTTTTAGTAAACTCCACAGAGTCACCATAGAAACTATTTTTGAATCTGTGCATGTTGACAGCATAGTCGTTCAATGACAATATGCCGATGACCCTATGATTACAGATGATATCGAGCCCATAGGCCTGAAGAGAGACTTCGCGTCCCTGTGTGTGTTCTACCGCCTGTATAATGGACTGTGTTCTGGGGAATTGTTTAATATGGTGCCCACGGCCACATTTTTTCATCGCACCTCTCGCCATCGGCAGAGAATTCATCATCACATCTTAGAAACACTATCATCTCGTACTGTATGGTTCCAGAGGAATTTCATACCACGTAAAATCAGGCTGTGGAATGATCTACCTGCCACGGTTCTCCCAAAAGACTACATGGTCACATGGGGTTCTTCAAAAAGGGGTGAAAAGGTTTTTACAAGGTCAACAATATGAGCGACATCTCTGGTGTTGCAGACGTCCATAGCCAACGGTAACTGCTTACCATCAGGTTGTTTGTCACCTCAGTTGTATAAAATAATCGGCCAAGTGCGCGTCGGACTCGCGCACGAAGGGTTCCGTACCATAAATCGCGTTTGTTGTATGGGAGCCCCCCTTAAATATTTATTTTATTTTATTTTTAGTATTTGTTGTTATAGCGGCAACAGAAATACATAATTTCAACTTTCTACAAAAATTTCAACTGTCTAGCTATCGCGGTTCTTGACATACAGCCCGGTAACAGACTGACAGACAGAGAAGTCTTAGTAATAGGGTCCCGTATTTACCCTTTTACGGAACCCTAAAAAATATTGACTATAAATGACAAGGACTGTCAGATTTGGTAGACAAAATGAAACATTCCGAAGTCATTGATTAACGAATTTGACTCAATAAATAGACTTGAGGTTTAAGTACACCTACCATTCACTCGTAGAAGCCCTCAGGAAGCCCAATAATCAGCCCATAATAGAAACATATCAACAGAAATATCAGTCTGAAATTCAACAAAAGTCCATTATTCCTTAATTCGTCTTAAGTGAAGTCGTCGTCAGATTGTCAGTATACCCATGAGACTGGGACCCACTGCGCCGTGGAACGGAGGCGGACTAGAACCGACTCTAGTTGAGTGAGGGTATCGTCTATGTCGTTGTTGACGATCGTCATGTCGAAGTAGTGCCCATAGGTGCGGCGGAGCTGCTCTGATTCACGGACTAACACTTCTATGGAGCCGTCGTACTGAAAAAAAAAAACGATTAAAAAATAATGGAACCAGAATGAAATGGATTTAGTGGTCTTTAGCGCGACTGCTGCGCTTGAATTCTCGGGTTCAATCCCCAGGTCGAGCATAGTATTCTCAGACGGTTGGATTTTAGGTTAACAGAAATGCCCCCCACCGGGAGGAGTTCGGTATCGGGTTCAATACCGGCAAACTGTGGGTATAACTACCTAGAGTATTATAAAAACACGATACTTGAATTTATTAACGCAGATTTCCGATAGTAGTACATCACTATTTAAGAATTGCAAAAAAACTGTGGTACATCACTATTTAATTGCCTCAATAGCCAAGTGGTCCTGACCGCGACTGCTACGCTAGAGGTCCTGGGTTCGATTCCCAGGTCGAGCAAAGTGTTATTTCTATGAAATTCCCAGTAGCAGCTCGGAGTTAGGAATTTGTGCCCGGTTAATGGCAATAGGCTCGCCCCCTATTACATGGGACCTAAACATACCGGCGAACTGTGGGTGTACATTAGTACGCCTCTGCCTAACCCTTCGGGGAATACAGGCGTGATGGTATGTTATGTTACATCACTATTTAAGAATTGCAAAAAAACTGGCAACCCACGTAATGTCAGTTTTGTTTCAGAGATATAAAACAAACTTTAGACATGACCTTCAGTAATGAAGAGAGTGACTAAGACGAAGAACTGTATCCCTCAATACTCACGTCGGCAACATTGTTGAGTGGAGGCGCGGCTATGAACACGACGTAGGGCGCAAACTCCGCAGTACGTAGTATCTTCAGAGCTTGAGGTTCCACGTCCAGTATGGCGATGCGACGTTCAGAATGTATGCGACGAATCGTCTCCAACTTGGTGCCGTACATCGCATCTTCGTGAGTACCTGGAATAAAAAAAAAGAGTAAAACATCACGACTGTATTCTCCGAGCGTTACGGCAGGGTTTTACATAAGTATAGTGCTCAATTAATGGCAATAGGCTCGCCCCCTATTACATAGGATCTAAACATACTGGCTAACTATGGTCACCTAATGGCTAGGGCTTCGGACTTGCTATCATGGGGTGGCCGGTTTCAAACCCATCCATTGTCCTTACGACGTGAACCTACTCGTAACACAAGTATTTAAGCTAAATACTTGTGTTACGAGTAGGTTCACGTCGGTTAAGAATAATACTAGTAATGTGCGACCCATATTAACCCTAAGCTGAACTTTTTTTTAAAGAAAATCTATAAAAATACAGTTTTATTTCAATATTCAATGCATTTATGAAAATAACTGGCTGGCAACACAGTCTTTCACTTTCACGATGACAACACGATGATAAAAACACCAGTCTTACCATATTCCAAATATTCGTTAGCAGCTATATCAGCCATCATTTCTTCGTGGGTAACAAAGTAATAGTGCCTGCCGTTTTCTTCATCAGCTCTCGGTGGTCTTGTGGTATCTGAAATAATCAATACCTACCGTAGATTCATAAAATACTGGGCATAATATGGTACAAACAAGCATACGGGAGGGAGTGAGATGGTAAGCAGTTCAGCCAGCAACATCAGTAGTATCATTAAACATACCATCACGCCTCTATTCCCCGAAGGGTAAGGCAGAGGCGTACTAATGTACACCCACATACACATGAAAAGTTGTATGGATGTACGCTTATGACATACAGTCCTGTACGCTGGCCAAGTGCGCGGTGGCAGGAATCTCGTCAGGAAAATCGCAATGTTCCCCACAATCATTTCCTTCACCATTTATGTACGTGATAATTAACTAACTAATAATGTCAGAGGATGACCTTGGATTCTAACTTCTGACTAACTGAGACCCTTAAATTGGCAGTCGAATGGTTATATTATATCACAACTAAGCGGCGGTAGCCTAATGGCTAGGGCGCCGGACTTGCAATCATGTGGTTGCCGGTTCGAAACCCACCCATTGCACTACCGACGTAAACCCACTCACACTAACACAAGCATTTATGCTTAGCACGAGGGGTCAACAAGAATACTAGTAATGTGCGATCCATATTGCTAGTAAGCTTTTTTTTTTTAAAAAAAACTGTTTATTATTATTACAATGTAAAGTGAACTCACGTGGTATCGGATAGGCGTATTGGTCAGGATGACGCGAGATCAGCGTGTTTTTGATGTGACGACGACCGACACCGTGAGCTCCCAGCAGTACGATGGTTTTTCTTTGGAACGCTGTTAATAATATATAATAAATTATTAGATCGTGGAACCGACTGCCTAATGCCACTTGCATAACTTTTAACAAAAAGTAACACCGCCTTCAAAAACAAAAAAAAAAACTATTACTCGCCACCTTCTTCCGAAACTGTTTCGCATATTGTTTTGTGTTTGAAGGCGGTTTTGTTTTGTTGAAAGTTATTTATTTCAATATTTTAAGTGTCGAGTAGAATATGACGTACCTCGACGACATTGTGATTTATTCGGTCAGTTGTTACTGTAATTAATTTATTGTGATTATATCTTCATCAAATTTAAATGGAACCACATCTGGAGTACGTATACTCTTTCACAAAAAAAAAGATTTTTCCAAATCGGTTTAAAATGGCCGAGTAATCGCGTAACAAACATACTTACAACAAAATGCAGACTCAGAATTGAGAACCTCCTCCTTTTTGAAGTCGGTTGAAAAGAAACTCGACTTTCAGAAAATGTATACATAGTACATACTCGTACTAGTTGTTATAAGGAATTCAAGAAATTTATTTAGATTATGAGACTTACATGGTAACTTCACGACTTCTTCGTAAGTAACGACATCTAGTTGGTCAAACACAGCGTTGTGTTTCGCTAAATACTTGTCCTTCGACTGCTTTTTCTTGCGTCCAAATATGGAACAGTTCACTGAAACAAAATTAAAAGTAAAAAACATTTCAGTAAGTGAAGCGCGACCTTTTATAAAGGTGCTGCAACAAAAAAGTGTAGGCTATTTATGTCCGTTATTTTTATGTTATAAGTAGTGTTTAAACATGCTTTCTTATCGTTTTTAATTTGGTGCTTTTTACCTATAAGTATTTAGAAAGCATCATAAACCAATTTTATAATACATGCATAATTTAACAACTGACCAACAGCATTTTTGTGATTTTCCTCTAAAAGCATTATTATCGATTAAAAATATTTAAAAGCAAATCTCTCAATAAAAAAAAAACACGTATTATAGGATTATCATACAGTTTTTTATATTGGATATTAATAATTGAATTGCATGATTTCCTATGATTTATCAGATTTTGTTCTGGTTTTATAAAGTTTCAATTTGAAACAATATATTTCTAAAGTTTCAGAGTTAATTCGAAAAATATTTAATTTTATGGGTATTCATCATAGAACTTCTAGGTAAACAAGGTATGTTCAGAAAGTATAAGAAAGGTACAAATAATTAAAAACAATGCTAATCAAACTGCTAATACATCAAAATCTCAAATGAAAGCTTATTTAGAATGAGAAATGAAACCAGTTTTGGGAATTACATCAATGTCATTACTTTATTTCAAGGTTTATACTTCTATGGTAGTAGAATCCCACAGGAGAATAAATCTACCGATTATCTAACGGTTATGTTAAGACATAACCCTTAGAAAATCGATAGATTTATTTAAGGGTCGATTTTTAAAATAAATCCTTTTATTGAAGGAATTAATTTTACGATCTGCGTCCTCTGGTAAAATATATCTCTCAAAAATCGACGCTGAGAAACATAGTGCAAGAGCGCTTGAACTCATGAACAGCATAAAAAAATGCAAAGGTATTGCCATATGACATTGGCTTATCTAAAAACTAGTTCCATTTCTAAGCAAAACGTCAAAACACAAACTAAACGTAAGTAATACCTGTGTTCTCACAACCGTCGGTATGGGACACGCACCCCTCGGCTCCTAGCCGCACAACATTACAACACGGTTCATGCAAACGGAATGGATGGTAATAACAGGTCTACACGAAACGGGTTACACGCAGTGGGACAATGTTATGTCAAATGTTGGGAAAATCATCAAGGACAATTTGAAGGCAAGGAAATGATTTCTGAAGTCCTAAGGCTGTTGATAGTGTTTTGATCTTACCGTGATTGTCAGTCGTCAATTAAAGAGCAACTTTTAAGAGCGCATTTGAAATAAACTAATGACTATACTATTGAAAAAATATATTAAAAAAAAAGGTTAAGTATCAAAGTTATCTTAAACTTTGAGCCGTTTTTTTTTAAATTTGTCGGTCGAGATTCTTTGTCCCTTTTCCGCAAAACGAATGTTAATATAGAATTTGTATGGTGCACGCACGGTTTGAGTTCACAACGTGCTATAGTGCGCTTTCTGTCTCGCATACAATTCAAAATCCTTAGTTTTGAACATGTTTTATTTTTGTGGTTCAGCTCTATTAATGCTGTAGATAGATTTGATTTGTAGACTAATAGGTCAAGGCTTATCTATAATGGAGTTCAAAACTTAGATACAGTCTATGGAGTTGGTCATAAATTTAGCCGTAACTGTTAATTACTACGTCGCAACTGTCTGTGTCGGATGTCTCTTATTTGAGAAACTTAATTGTTCTAGAAGTCTTGGGGCCATTTGATATTATCTACTAAACTATTCCCGATAGTTTCAAGACGATAATGAACAGCAAAGTTTTAAATATGGTAGGTACGTGAATGATTCAGTTAAGGACGAAAGTGGAAGTTGAAAATTATTACCAATAGAACCTTTGACAGAACATTTCCCAATAATGACAATAAATATAAAATATATCAAGGTTACACAAACTCCCTTATTCAATATTTAAATAGATATCGATTATTGTGAATAGATAAATCTACTAAGAAATTCCGTAGCTACGAGAAATTGGAGCGAGCTTGTCATCTGATATGGGTTGTACATATTTGGGGATTCAAATAATTCTGTCTCTACGTCATCGGGTATTACAGCCCGTATTGTACCATGCAGAATTGGTATAGGTACTTTCCATAGCACAATTATAAGGGAGATGGGAGCTTGTATCACTCGTAAAATAAATACAATAAAGCTATTTTACATACCGACTGCTTCGTCCAATGATGAAATTGAAAGCATAACACGAAATTAATGTAAGTTAGGTAGATAATGATGACAATATAAAGCTACATATAATATTAGATAAATGTATGATTGAATTACTGTGTCTTTACGACACCAAAGAGAAGGATACAGATGTAAGTTTAACGGTTACTGAAGGTATTTTTAACATAATGTATCGGCCAATTCGGTTAATTACAGAAATCGTTTCAATATAATTTTGAGTTTTGTAGCAGTAACCATTTTAAACCAAGATTGTAATTGAGGACCATATAGACATGACAAACATTGAGATGCGACACAATATTCAATGCATCTAAAACACAATATAGCAACAAATGACTTAAAGGTGCTCCCTCATCAGGCGAATTCTCCCGGTGAGGGAGCACCTTAATATGAAATTTTTCTTTTGCTTTTAGACTTTAATTAATTAACCAATACACAAAGTTGCTTTAACTAAATACGGCTCAAATAATATCAATTTTTATGAACCATAAAGGATTCGCTGGTCATGACCATTCAAATAAAATCACGAGAGCAAAACAAGATACTTCTAACATTTAAAGCGCCTATAATTTTTCAGAGACACCTTCGGCGACAAAGATCATACTAATTAGTATCTGTATTACCTTGATCGGTGGTAGATCTTTCTGCAGCAGCGCAAGCCGCTCTCCACTCCTGGAGTTCAGGACTTGGTATAAGACCAGCAGAACCTCCGGACGCGTCTTTGCGTGCTTGCCACCAATGAGAATCGTCTTTGCTGATGATCTGAAAATTCAATGCGAGTTTATTTAGACGGAAATTATTTCTTACAATATCCACAAACAACTCTTAAAAACACAGTTGATAGATATTATTTTATGAAATAAACAATGAAAGTTTTAATAATGATCTTGTAATATACCTGAAGTATATCGCCCGTGGTGAAAGCGATACCAGCTTGAGCACAAGGTATCAATTCATCTTCTAATGGATCATAATCAAATTGCGCTCTCACAAAAATCTGGAACAGAAAATTTGCAAAATTATAAACTTCTCTGCTCACAAAGAAATGATCGATGAAGTTTTTTATAAATGGCTCTCCAATAATAAGTATGCAAAGATGGGTGGTAATAATAATGTTATATTCGATGAGTTTAACAAATATGAATTCAAAATGCTGGCTGTGAATGGTAGTTATAGTAAATGTATGATTTCTGATTCAGTAGCAGTTAAAATAACATTCAAAATAAAGGGCAAAATAATTGAACACGAAACATATGATGATAATATGATGAATAATGCTATAAAAAGAGATGAGAATGGAGCGATGATAAAACAACAACAAGCGCACAGAAACGGCGGAGATCGCGGGGACGCGCAGCCATGCCCAGGTGACAATACAATAACATAACACAACATAAAACAAACAACATAAACATATCACAAAGTAGCAACTGGTCTGGTCTCGCTACTTACTAGCACGGGCGAAGGCTTTATCCGGAAAAGCTAGTTAGAACAAAAATACAAAAATTTAATTTCTTCTATTATATACCAATTGTTAAATGCTTCGACACAAGCATTGTCTGTCTGAAGAATTTGTGTGCGCTTGTCGATTTTTGCTATGTCTTTTAGTGTAAAAACAAGCGTTAGAATCACACTACTATCTATAGTGTTAATTGCAAAAACAACATTTATTGTTATCAAATGTTTAATTTAAACTAGTATTATTACAAACTGGGCTACATCTACTGTTCAAAACCACACTGACAAGAACGTGGGATATCGTCAAATCCTTATGAGAAATATATATGACATATTTAGATGTTACCTCGCAGGGCGGCGGTGCAGAGCGGTAGGAGGGCACAATCTTAAATGTCACCGATCCACGAGCTTCTCGCTGTAAATATTATTCGTAATAATAATTCGTAAAAATTATTCGTAATATATTGACAATAAAACACACATTGTTTATTTTGACGACAAAAATTGCTACAAAGTTTCATCGATCCATTGGCTTTTCTATTGGCGATTATTCGACATAGTTATTCTCTTAAATAAGTTTTAAACATGGTGAACCGCCAAGATTGACGATTGTACATTGTACAGACAGTTATTCTAAGATACAAAATGTACCATAAAAAGATTACATTGGATTTGGAAGTCGATATGATTGCTACACATCGCAATCATGTTGGTAAAACGATTTGTACGGTTTATATTGACTTGTAAAAGTGTCTTTAAAAAATCTATTTACAGAAACAATATAATAATATTTGAACTAAAAAAAAATCGTCGTCTCCATTATTTCTTATACATGCAGTAGAGACAACAAAATAAATCTAGTTCCATCCCCAAATCGGAGCACTATCATCGTAGATATTTTCAAAACACGTACCAGCATTCTCTGAAGCTGAGCAACCGACTGATTTGCGACCGGCGTGCCGTTGATCTCTTTGATCTCGTCGCCGACGTGCAGAGTCGCCTGTCTGTGTATCATCCCCCCGTGCATTATGCGGGCTACGATGCATCGTCCGTCGTCTGCTAATTTCAGTGTAATGCCCTGTAAGCATAGTTTTAAGTTGATAAATGCTGTGCTGTTATGGGGCTTGGTAAAGTATAAAATAATTCAATTTTGCAGGTACTGATAACATTATATAATTTACGGTCGGTATGAGTGTTTGGGTATACAACTATTTGCATTATACATTTTTAAATTACTAAACAATTCTATATAACTGAAATCATGCTACATATATTTGACTTCGCATATAGCACATCATTCATCAATTTTCTCACCCTTTTAAGGTAAGTACAACGATTTAAAAAGCGGCACAAACCGGTACAAACGAACTGAATTAATTATCTGCCCGTCATTTACATTTATTGGGGCATTTTCAGTAGGTAGTCTGCCATTCTGTACACAATAAATTATATTTCATTTCAATGTTATTTAAGTGTAAATATGTATAAGGAATTTATTGAATACCAATTTAGCCCACTACTACCCCACTGATCAGCACTAATCTGTCGCGTGGGAAGGTGGCAGGGTATGTCAGAGTCGTACCAAATTAAAATAGCGATTCCCATGCTTTGTAGCTGGCTATGGGATTCATGACATGAGCCGTTTTTTATATATCTTTATTAAAAGAAAACAATGTTCATTTTTCCACAGCTTATAGATCGTGCTTTAGTCTTTATCCGCAGATAAACAAAAAACTAATTTCCTTACCATTGGTTCGTCGGTATTCTTTTGGAACTGCACGAGGCGCACCCTGGTCACGTTCTCGAACTCAGGTTCGGTATCTTCCTCATCCTCGGCGGGCGGCGCAGTGGTGCGGCCGTTGACTGGCGGCGGAGATGCCCGCAAAGACTCCTCGCCGTACACCTCGCGAGCGACGACATCGTGCGCCTGGAGTAAGGCCTGTAAAGGATATTATGGAGTTAGGAAAATATGAAATAATTAGAAGTACAGACATTTCACCAATTCTCTTGAAAGATGTAGGTAGTAACTTAATGTTATTCATTTATATCCTTCTATATAAGTTTACTATTATTACACCTCTAATAAAACTCATACTTGTTATTGGAGGGTAGTTATATTTTCTTCTTCATCTTAAAAGTTATCTACAAATTGGTAAACACGTCCACATTTAATGCTGGTTTCGAGTAAATAGGCCAAGAGCTGTCTCTTCTGAACCGACATGATAGAATTTTATTCGTTCAATGTGTGTCCGAATGATACTGTGCTAACATTGCAATAATAATTGATCGATTACGATAAATAAACTGTTTATCTATACTAATATATAAAGCTGAAGAGTTTTTTGTTTGTTTGTTTGCTTGAACGCGCTAATCTCAGGAACTTCAGGAAAAAAAGATTTCAGTGTTATATAGCCCATTTATTGAGGAAGGCTATAGGCTATATATCATCACGCTACACGGACGAAGTCGCGGGCAGAAGCTAGTATATTATGTTCTATTATGTTATAGTTGATGTTAATTATTAATTAGCTAAACTAATATATAAAGACGAAGAGTTTGTTTGTTTGCTTGAACGCGCTAATCTCATGAACTACTGGTCTGATTTGAAAAATTCTTTCAGTGTTAGATAGCCCATTTATTGAGGAAGGCTATGGACTATATATTATACCGCTACGCGGACGAGGTCGCGGGCAGAAGCTAGTTATAAATATTTTCACAGTTTTCACGATTCTCTACCCAAATTTAGATTCTATATTGCAAATTTTCTGGCAGCTTATTATAATGTTAGTGTATACCTAATTATGTTGTATGGCAATCTGTGGAAACTGTATAAATTGTATTTGGATATTGTTGTATTGTATCTGTTTGTTTCCCAAGCAAAGTAAAAAAAAACATAATTTTTTGCTAAACTGTAAACATTTCAAACGTCATTTATCAAATAAAAGGAGACCTTACCGCTATGACGGGTTTTTCTTTGAGTTACAATTTCAAGTGTCAATTCTTGTCTTTCAAATGATGTTTCCCTATTTTTATCTTAGTGTATAACGACCAAACCCAGGGCCTACACATTTTGAATCAACTTTACGTAAAAACAACTTAAATGAATATAACATTCAATATCTTTGGACATTACTAAGCTAATTCAGATATATGATTCAAGTTCGACTGTTAGCCGTTTAATTTTTAGATTTTAATCAATAGCTCGATAATACAGTAAATTTAAAATATTTTTCGCTTTCGCACACCAATTTACTGCAAGCCTCTTTTATTTTCCGTCCGATTGCTTTTGGCATACGCGCGGGCACGGCTACTGGAATATCCCCAGTAACTGATGCCGATATTGCGCCAGTCCAGTAATCCAACGGATGTACCGGTGACCGAAACAAATTTGCCTCAGATTTTCAATCAGGGACGGCGAAAAGCGGGATCAGTCTCAATCTGTATTAATTGCTAAAATATCCATACATTTTCGAAAAAGCAAACGCATGCCAACGAAATTTAAAACGTAATACAAAAGGTTTATAAATTATATTATTTTCTATAATTTCGAAAAAAAATATTGTATTATATATAGTTTTTTTTTTAATTGAAAAAACACCTCAATTATTAAAACATTCATGGAAAAATAATGATTTATTTATTCAACATGAACTTCATTTCATGGAAGGAAATCAAATTACCTACGTTAATACAATATTACTCACGTATTAGTCTTGAACCAGGCACTGCACTTGTCTGGTATACTTCACATGATTCAACTTCAAAGGTAATCAGTAATATCAGAACCAATTTCAGTTCAGTCAAACAATTATCCTTTGAATTTCAAGCTAGCTGCGTATCTTACCTTTGACTGCAGAAGCTATTAGGTAATCGCAGATATATTATTATATCTACTTGCTATTTACAGGCTTTTACTAATGTAATATTATAACTATTCAATAGCACCTACAACTATAAAATATACATGCCTCCATCTACGTATAATGGATACTTTGGTAATAAGATCCAATCTCCATTAAAAGTATCAAAATAGTCAGCGCCATCGCTTTTTTGGTCGACCACGATGCCGCCTATCAGTGTCTGTCAGGGTTGCGCTTAGTAGTAATTTTGACCCACTAATAGTTCAACTTTATTTAAGTTTAGCATCCATTTAGGTATTTGGCAATTTGGGTTTAAATGAATAGGAATGAAGCCATCTATCTAGTGCACTGTTCAGTAACGGTGAACATACATGTTCAATACAACTTGATTCTGATTCTTTTTTGAGAAGCCAGGTAAGAGTTTTTACTCAAGATATTGAGAAGCTACCTAAAAAACTTGCCATGTTGATTTGAAAACAATTTGAACTCTCAAATGTGTGTAAAACAAAACTTAAATTATAAATTCAACTGTAAAATAATCAAGCGAAGTCCATTTATTCCCTGCTACACTAATTCCTATCACAAAAACAGCAGTACCCATTCGTATGGTAATGTAGAAACTGTGCAGTGCCACTATTGTTGTAAGCGAGCTGTTCCGTGAATTCTGTTTATTTGGATAAAACATAATCCTGAGCTTCGTGCTAATGTGCTGCAAATCTGCCTAAGCGACGCGATATGTGAATAACTGTAATGTATTCGCTTAATTTTGAGATTTAGGAGCTTTCGGTAAAAGCATTGAATACGTGCGATGTAAGATGATAAGAAAACTTACATGCACATGAATATTTTAATATAAACTGATAAATAGGGTTTTCAATGGATTACAAAGCACTTATGATAAATAGTAAGATGAAAACACAATGATTAAAATAAATGAAGAAGAGCTTTGGTACCTATCATTGACAGAAACTATTTAAAAATGTAGACTTAGAATTTTTTTGGAGAGGTAGAAGCAAAATAAAATAGATTAGTAATAAAAGTATTCTATCATAAAGGTAAGGAAGCCTTTGATTTAATAATAATGCAGAGAGGACTATAATAATGCGATTAATTCGAACAATACTTGGTAATATCGAAGGTCTAAACGAAGTTGTATCAGTCTCAGTTTGCTGTGACAACAAAGGTATTGTTGATGAAATTATATCGGGCTTTAATCGCATTAATGTACCTATTTCTATAGGTCCTGCAACAGAATCGGTGAATGGCAGTGTAATAGTAATGTCAAACATATTATTGAAAAGGTAATAGGTATGAGATTCCATAACCAGGCACAGGCGAATTGTGGGATAACCATCATCTGTGATCTGTGTAACCTTGCGGGGAATTTTATCACTAAACAAGTAATTTCTGACAGAAGGTAAAGAATGGTAGCTTTCTACACAAAGACAAGATCGACAAGCAAGTTCCATCAGACAAAGTTACTCTCGTTGTTTGTTCAATGCTAAACATTATAGCTTAAATACTAGTCTACGTGGTTGAATTTGCGAATCGAAAATGTAGAGCATGTTCGCACGTGGAGACATAGAAAATGGTTCTGGTAGCTAACATAATTAATCTAAATCCCAATCTGCTGCGGATTTGAGCTCAAGTATTCTCAATTTACCGTCAACTACGCCAAATAGAGGTTTGATTGTTTCCTGTTTCGTCAACGTGAACATGAAGAGAATATAATTTTAAGGCCCACTTGCCCAACACACACAGCCCAACTGCGACCGAATGTATACTATTCCTATTTTGCGATGCTATGACCCAATATTTTTATTCGAAACTTGAGATTAATGTCATGCTTCACTGAACCCAGCCTAAGCCAATATCGGCTTGCCAACACAAATGACGATATGATAGCCACTTAAAATGTACTTCTCCGTGGGTGGGAAAAAAGGAACGAACAATTTTTACACACATGGTGATATTTTACGATATAATTTGCACGGAGAATAGGATATCAGATTAGGTACTATTATTTGCAAAACATCAAACTGTAGTATAAGTTAATCGTTATCGTGATAAACACATTTTTCTAAAAATATTTGTATCAAACTTGGTACGACAATACATTTCCACAAGAAGCAAAAAGCACGATGTTCGAGTTTGCTTTGAATTTAAAATAGTCCCAATGAATGTTTCCTGTTCACCAATATTGCTAGATTGCTACCAGTATTCGGGACAATTGATCGACAATCGAACTTTAATTCAATCAATTCCTGGAGCTCTGGTTCGCGTTTGACAGAGCTCAACGTGTATGTTAATTTCGGAACGACAACCACATATCTCTGGTTATGCAGACGTTTGCAGTATCCATGTGTCAACCTAGTTGTATTAGCTCGGAACATTGCAACGTTATACATTATATTGTTATCCACCACTTCTGTGACGAAGTCAAATAAGTGGTATTTGGAACTATAATCAGCTTTTAGGCTATAATAAGCATGATCATTTATTAAATTAGTAAGATATTTGAAGAAGTTTGACACAAATTGAATAGCTGAGGTACTTAGATGTGAAATGTCGTCACGTGTATAATGTAGCCATTTACTCACTTGTTTAAGTAAAAAAATATTAATAATGTAAATAGCTTTTACTGCGCTGCAACTTTAAGATTTCTTTTTAACTTAATCTCGAATGATTTCATTCCTAAGAGCTATGCAATACGAGAACTTGGCTGAGAAAAAAATCGAGGGGTAGCGGCTTGACGTCGCAGTCGCAGATAAAATGTTGATGTTGGAATGAAATTCGTATTACGATAAAATCCATTAAAAGCAGTTTCATTTCAAATATTCTAGTGGTTGAAGTTTAATAGCTAATACTCATACGTAAGATTTATGAAAGAAAAGTTAAGAAAAATAATTTAACGACGGTAAACACGATATAGCGGACAACACGATAATCCCAAATAGGGCCGAAGGACAAACAGATATTTTTTAAAGAGAAACAGTTTTGAATGAATACTTTTTAACGTGGAAAGTTACGTAGGAATATCATACACGTATTTAACGTTAAATATGAGGATCCAATATGGAACCTGTTTATGCAGTCGACCGAATGACACGGAACCATCTGATAAATTTTCAGTCATTCAGGCTACAGATGCGAAAATTAGTTTTCTTTCTGCGCAATAAATATTTACGCTTTAATACCTAATTTATAGACGCTTACGTATAGTTAATAGCAAACATGGCATTATGTGATCTAGTTCAAATAGATTTATCTCAAATAAGATTTCACAAGCGTTTATGAAACGTTATGATCCTCATGGCACGGTTGCACGGATCCATGTTCAAAGAAGACGAATCCGGCATTATGCTCCATGGACACTCTTTTAAAATAAATCATGTGCAGTAAGATTTTACAATTTATAGGTACCTAGTTGACATGATAATCGTAGCTTGGTCCCAATTTTTCCGTATATATTCGATACAAGTCACGGAACGGACTCAATGTGCTAAGAATCGTAACCGATCCATCGACTCACAGGTACAAGAGCTTTGCTTTGCGGATTCGGTGTGAATAACATAGTTATAAGATACCTACATACTTACTTACCTGTACGAGAAGGTACTACATTACCATTCCTTCTCCAAATCTTCATTCAATTCATGGATTATTTGTAATTTTATAAATGACTGTCATTCTATTTCATTAACCTTAATAGCATTGAATTGGAAAGAATCGATACAAATTGCCGAGTACAGATTTTTGAATTTTGGGAACAAAACAAAATATAACGAAAGAAAATATGTTCTCTGCTTAAACTCGAACTGATCAAATGTCAGAAAACCCGATTTTATAAATCGTGTGCTTTAACTCAAAGGAAGTACTCTTAAAACAAAGGCAGCAAAAATGTTACAGAAAGTAGAGAAAATAATGATCTAAGAAAGATTCAGGATATAGCAACGGATATTGAATTTCTTTTAAACAATGATCAAGGAGCAAAGAAATTCTATTTTGAGATCCACGCCCTTTAGAGACGGTGCTACGAGTATATTAATGGGAAAAGAAAGGTGAATCGTACTAAAAATAAATATGTCATAGGGCGTCGGACTTGCGATCATGTGATTGCCGGTTCGAACCCCACCCATTGCACTACCGACGTGAACCCACTCGTAACACAAGCAATCTAGCTTAGCACGAGGGGTTAACAAGAATACTAGTAATGTGCGACCCGCATTACTAGTAAGCTTTAAAAAAAAAAATGTCTTAAAGTCGTCAAGAAAATATACTAACAATAGTTTTTAAAGTAGTAGAGATAAATCTCTACTACGGTATTTAAGAAAAACTTAGTTGCATTATTTGGATCATATAAAAGAACCTCCACAAGTGATGATATTCAGGGTCTTAATTTGTAGTTATCCGAGTCACATTAAAAAAAAGTGTATAGCGTGTATAGTATGTTATAGCGATAAAAATATTACCTAGATACTTCGCTTACACTTCGCAACATTCACGAGTGTTTACCTACTAAAACTCCAGGTCAGGTTTATCCAGGTCGGACCCAATTCTGAAGTCCACGCAGCCAAAGTTGCAGGCAGAAGCTAGTAAAAATATTATTTACAAAAAAGTTTCGCGCTCAGTATCACCGTCATATACACCGTTTAAAATACGTGTAAAAACACGCATATAAATGTACAGCTTTTATACATATAATATGCCAGTCAGCCATACTATGGCCTTACTGATTGGTAAATCATTTACTATAGCATCAACTATTGTCTATTTGGCTACACGACATGATAGAAGGAGCTTTGTTGAAACAGAAGGACCTCTTTAAAAGCGGTTATTATTTACGATAATTTACCATAAAATATCAAGTAGCTTCAAATACCAGGCCATTAGTCGATGACAAATTGCTCTTATGACATATCCAATCCCTAGCTGACAAACTGTAACTCCCGTGTTTCGAACGAAGGATTACAGAATAAATACATATTATCTCAAGCTTATCCCTTTACCTGTCACCATACGAACGACAGCGTGGACATTCTCCACTAAAACATTAGCGATAAATAACTTAGAAACGGCAAACCCAGCGTTTTCAGGGTATCTTATCCTCTTGTGGATACGCATTTATTGTTTTATGTCCTCACATAGATTGAAGGTCGGTTTCCTTTTCGAAATCAATTGGGAAAGGCAGTTAATTCCGAAATTGCTAGTGAGAGAATTTCTGTGGGGAGTTTTGATAAAAGATCGATCGATCGATGTTAATAATGATTTATCAATAATATTACATACAGGGTTGCTTTTTGTACCAGTCGTGTTCATCAGAAAAAATATTTCTTTAATGGCTTCTACTACGTAACATGAACGAAGTAATAATACTACTATTATCTCTGCTTTATTTATTTATGCTATAAGGAACCTAAGAACAATTTGTATTCTTGAATAATGTAATACGTGCCTATATTACTCTAACCTGAAGGTTATTGTACACCTCAATGGGGGATCGCGCAAAAACATGGGCCTTCGGCATTCAAGGGATAGCTATTAATTATTAGATTGCTATCTATCTACAAGACGTATAGTTCAATTTATTTAGGTAAGCAGATAAATAAATTGGATCAGATAACATGAGGAAACTTTCAGACTGTGTATACAATATAGCAGATGAAATACTAGTGAATACAATCACAGAGATTTAAGTTGTAAAATTAATAATGTAACAAATGATAAAGTTTTGACACATAAAACAATAAATAAAGTCAGCGCTGTGTAACGTTAAACAATAAATCCTTTTGATATTACAGTTGAGTCGGGCCCGATGCAGTCAGTCGGTATGACAGTCGGCGACAACGTAATACTTCGCCAGCGCTGCAGCGGTATAAAGCAAACTGCTAACAAGTCAGACTGATGTTAATAAACTTCCGCAAAGACCAGGATCAAAAAAGCAATGTAAATGTTTGGACGTGTTGGATGAAAAATTGCTTCGTGTGGTTACTGAAGCATTTTTTGGCACACGTGCATTTAATTTATAGCTGTATTACCAGAAATATGAAAAATAAAGCGCATAGCATGCATCATTTTGTCGTTTATCTGAAACTTATCACATACCTACTACAAAAAGTTTTTGGCAAAATTATATTTTTCAAAATATCTAGAAACGAGCGGGTAATAACGTGTGCAGTGTAAAAATTAAATATAGCAATGTGAAAACGATTACGACAATGATAAAATATTGTAAATACGTTTGTATAAGGCTGGTCACAACAATTTGGAACGATGTACTGCAATACATTTCTATTTCAAGTAAGATTGGTGTTTATCACGCGAGAATAATAAATGAAGTTGTTTTGAACATTGGAATAAAAACAACGGGATAAAGGGAATATCTATAAACATCGCTAAGCCAGGTTCATATGCTATGAAAACAATGTGTCCATAAATTTACGTTAGACAGCTTAGTTGGTCAATTCTGCCGATGTATCGGGTAAAACCGTGGAAATTTACGGTAATGATGTAACAAAAGCAATTTTGTGTCGTCAGCCTATTCTACATATATTGCCAAACTAGACCACAGGGAATTGAAATAACTAAGTTAACTGTTTGGGTAAATTACTAAAGTTGATCAGAATAACTTGCGAACCGGAATAAAATCCATAAAAGCTGTTTAATTTGACGGCTATTGAGCCGTCGCGGCAGATAGGCCAAATAAAGCGACTGAATGGTGGCTCAGTAATAGAGAGTCAGCAGTGAGATTGGTCGATGACATTATTCAAGTCAGCGGTCGTACTTGGATGAGAGTAGCAAAAGACCATGGTAGATAGCACAAATTGAGGGAAGCCTACACTCAGCAGTGGGTAAAGGCAGGCTTTGGATTATGATGATGACTTAGTGGATAGTGAAGACGAAATTTTTTTTTGTATGTGAATGCACTCACGATACTGGTGAAACTTCCAGAGAGGAGCCACGTTCCCTTATTTAAAAAAAACAATGTATATTTTATCTTTTTGTATTTTTTTAGCATTTTCCATGCTACTTGCGGGTAGGATTCGAACCTGCGTCTTCTGGATAGGTACACCAGACGCTATGAACTCTATGCCACCGAGAGTCGTTCTTTCACTCCTGCCCGCAATTCGATTTTTTCTTTCACTTAAATAACTAACTGTATATTTTACTTCTTTTTATAAAACAAAAAGCCTAAGGAAATTCATCACACGATACAGAAATCGTTTAAATAGGTTTTCGCTCCATTTATTCATACCGAAAGGTGCATAATAAACAACAGATGTCACAAAATTTGGCAATAAAAAAATATTTTGTCGTAATATATCAATGCAAAGTACCATTTAGTTAGCAACACGAACAGTAGGACACTAAATTTCGCTGTACAAAGACTTGATTTCGTTTTTATATCTTACTGCCACGCATTCGTTCTTGCTACGGAAAAGTATTGTTAAAATTATTCAAAGAGTTTTACAACTCTATTTCTTAGAGTTTGGTATATATATTACATCAAATCTATCTGCTAAATAAGCTGTAATACTTCCTAATTTTAGTAATAACTCCTAAATCATAGCAAGTGGAAATCTATAGTCTCTACCTACCCTAATGGCGACAGGCAGGCGTGAAAATATGTATGTTTGTAACTCCTAAATTTTTCGTACTAGTAGCAAGAAGAAGCTGTACATCATTCTTTTCCTTCCTTTCTCTTACCTTAAATTGATCATTGACATAGAATTAAACGCCAAAATAATGGAAACGATTTGGGAGCTCATCGTCTTTATATAACGGATAAATCACCTCAATGATGAGGATCTAAAAAATGACCTTTCGTCTCAACAGGGTGATATAATTTGTTAGAATTTTATGAGAATTATGATAGAAAAGCTTTATTACGTCATAATAGGAAAAAAAACTGCTTATTATATCGGTGATATAATAAGCAGTTTTTTCCCTGTATTCATTCATTCAGTTTTTTACTGTATTCATTAAATACAGACTTTAATTTAGTCAGTTGAAAAAAAAAACAAGATATTCAGAGGATTTTACACGGATTTTAGGCCTTTAGAGGATTGTAGACGGAGCCACACAACCAATTGACAAGATTTATTAATGTGTTTGCGAGAAGCGACAAAGGCCGTATGATACTCTCACGTTGTTTGATACAACAAAACATAAATAACAGACAAAAAATTGTTTCTGAGAGTTGAATATAGAGCACGCAAATGTACTAGAACCTTTTGAAATCCACAAAAAGGTTTGGAACCAATAAAAAGAGTTTTCTCAAACCTAGATAGGAAGCATTTGCTATGGTGCACGGAAATTCGTATTTCTATTCGACAAAAGTTGTAGCAGTATGGCTAAAAACTGAAGCCTGTATGGTAATCCGTTTGCGCAAGCGGTTGAAAACCCGTCACTTTATTTTAGAACTAGTTACAAATGGACAGCATAAAAGCTATGGTCGACTAATAATATGATGATCGAAATATATAAATACTTGAAAATGCTTGCCCCAAATATGTACAACTATTAGGGGCTAGTTGATATAAAAGCGGTATTCTAATAAATTCAGGACAAAAGAAGCTCCCCCAAGACGAGGTAAATCCTCGCAATTTTAATTTCAATTACGTATCTAGTGTAGATTTAGGTAGACTAAGTACACTAGATGAGGACGACGTTTTTCTTTTAGAATAGGGGTGTGGTCTTGGCATGGGATTTAGATTTGCAAATTAAATATGCTCAATATTTTGTGTTACTACGATAAGATACTTGTACCTATACCATACAAATAATCACAACATACATTGAGATCCAGAATTTAATCAAACATGAATTCAAATGACCTGAAGCTTGACCGCATAAAATGTATAAATTGCCCACTTGATTACTCGAAACACTAAACCTTAGGGAAAGTAAAGGATAAATAGGAAAATATGCTAACGAGAGTCCTCCTAAACTCTTCCAAGGGACATATTTGGACAAAAGCTCCACGAAACGAGGGTAAGTTGAATTTATTCGGGCGATCGCAACAACAGTTAAGTGGGATAAGCGTAACCGTCTAATGTTTTCACTGGAACAACTTTGGGAGCCAATCCAGAAAGGCTTACAGGGTATAAGGATTACAATTCCTTTAGATTCGTGTCTTGGTAACACGTTTTGAACTTAAAATACATTTTGATTTCTACTAATTTTATTCTACTACTACTATAATTCTACCTATGTCTTTTATACGAAGCTCAATTATTGATTAGCCCTACTTTTGGAAATTGATAATGAGATGCGAAGTATACCTAGAATATTAATTCGTAGTCAATCGATACAACAGACTTTCATCTCAATTTTTTGAGAAAAATAAATTACTGTACATTTTTTTTTAATAAGTTTTTTTTTTCACTCAAGGATTTGTACAGTTCTAGTAAAAACTGTAACATAAAAGATTGTTAGAAGTAGTACAAATTTGTTGTTAAACCCTGATTTCCAAACTAGGCAGACCTGTATGTTGGAAGTCAGTGTTCGACTGTATTATTTAGTTTAAATAAGGGAACAACCTTTTTTAAATAGGTTTTTCTTTTTCATAATTGCTGTAAATAATAGATTTAATTGTTAAGATTTCATTGTGTTAAAATCATCCTGGAAAAGAAATGCAGTTTAATAATAATACGTAATACGGTACGGTAATACGATTGGATTTCACATTCCTTTGTTAGACATAAACAAACGGATAGTTAAATTAGGTCAATCTAACAAAAACTCAACGAAGTTTATAAACTCGTTAACAGTTACTTTTGAAGGTAAATAAATATAATCTTTAGTGCCATCTAAATGTAGATGATTGATGGTTAAAAGTTAGAACGTATCTTAGTTTTCAGCCAAATTTCACATACCTAAATAAAATCGAATATGATCATTATGAGTATGACTTCAAGATACATGTTTGTGTTTTCTTTTTATAATATAGACAGAAAATATGAGTGCATAGTGAAAAGAAGATTTCAATTCCTGTCAGTGTACATTCTAAGGCGTTGTCATATGATACGTTATCCCTCCACTCAGCCCTCATATTTTACATGCACTTTCTTCTTTGTTTTATTTTTATAAAAGTTCCTATTTTGACATTGTCTCCTAACATGACTAGAGTTCTAAATTCCTTTGTCCATATACTTATGAACACGCTTTTAATACCTGTGTCACGTAATGGCTTTACTCTGTTCACATTTTCTTCATTGTTTATTTCTACTGCTTCATACCTTGACGCTATCTCACTAATTTGTGTAATAACCATTGTCACGGTGTGGTGATTAAATGAGCGAAATAATTTTATACCTAGTGCCGTTGTAATAATAGAGCATTTATAAAATTACTTGCGTATTATGACTAGTTGTTGGTTATTTAGAGATTAAGAAATTCTAACTTTTGGTACGTGAGTATCTTATGAAATGTAATAAAACCGAAATATAGGGAGATTTTCATAAGAGATTGTCATACGTTATTGGCCTTCGCTTACAATGAAAGTCTAATGAGATAAGGCAAACACATTAGAGAAAACTCTTTTTGAGGAAGACAAAATGTAGGCTACGATTGCATAAATTACATATATAGGTGAAGTAGGAGAACTGAAATAGAGGATAATGGATTCTGAGATACGATGGCGATGGTATAAACATGTTTATGTGTGACCGTTTTACATTGGCGTTGATAGGTTAAGTAAGATTTAGGTTTATATAAAAATGTACCCTCCTCTTATAACCTGATGAATATGAATATGCAAATCGATTATGTGTACATAATATCTGAGACTGCTCTGCTCTGACTCAGGCTTTAATATGCATGCTCATGTGATGTTTAAATTGAACACATAAAGCTTAACGAGGCCATGCGATTAGATGAGCCAAGACATAGCGGTAAAAGTTACACTTCCTTCGCAGGTTTCTCAGAGCAGACTCGGACAATGCCAACAATGGTAGGTGCTTTTCCTCAACAAACGGCTAAGCGTAAATATTCCACGTGTATTTTGCATGTCAAGATGCTAGGAGAAATTTCTTTCCACCTGAGCCAATGACTTACTCACAAAACCGGTCAAGTTATAGTCGAAATTTTCACAAAGGATTTTGACGAGAGTAAAAAACAGGAAAGCTTAGCTTAGCTACCTGGGATGGGAAGTTCTTCCATAATGACGTCATAAATATTGAGGCCGCTAGTTTCATCGTTTAGTTTACTAAGCAAACTGTGTTACTATGAAGCTGAATGAAACAACCAATTTTATTATTTTGTTTGTCACACTGGGAAATCAAAATAAAAACAAAAGTTTTGGCGTGTTTATGTATGCTAATAAAAATATATAAGATGTCGATCGCAGGCGCAATTCGCGAGTAAATAAATTATGAAGGGTTCACGGTAAAAGTTTCGGTATGAGTAAGATCAAAACTGAGAATATAACTCATGCAAATTCAGAAGTTTATATAAACGAAGCCGTCAGAACTTTTGAGATAGTTTCATTAGTTTCTAGACACTCGATTTCTTTCGTTGGTGAATTTTACTAGTAAAGTGTTTGGCGTCTATGAAAAGAATTTAGTTTTCCATTATAGTAAAACAGAAAAGTAATACGGATTAAATGTAAGCAATAAAATATTTTTAATGTGTAAACTAGAGCAACAGCAGTTTAAAGAATTACTTATGTTCAATGATTTTAACTATATAATGTCATTGCTTATGCTTTTTTAGATTACTAGCGACCGTTTCGCCGTTTGCATATTTTTTTTTGCTACTTTACAGGTGCTTTAAAAAAACATTTGTCATACAAACCTTTTCGAAACGGATAAATAAACAATCGAATCTGTCAAGTCAAATATGTTTATATTTACATAGATGTTTTGTAAATATGCTAGCATTCCTAAAGATTGGGGTGCTTCACTGCTCAGTACTGTAATATAGAATTTTACAATGCACTGTCGTATATTAAGAACTACCTTCTGAGAAACAGTGCAGACAATGAAACTTTAGAACGACTACATGGAAGGAACCGCGTCTAAGTCTACACAAAGAGTTAGTGTCACATTATTTTCATGTTCACGAGGAAAAGTGTTTCAAGTACCTTAAAAATCTATCTATCTACGAGTACGTACTAAAGTAGATATAATTCTGAATATAGTCTTCTAACAACCCTATACACGAATAACACAAAAAAATTACGCTCATTCATCATACTTGAGAAAACAAGGTCCGAACAAACAAAAGGTACAAAGGAAACAAGGTCTTAAAACAAGGGTAGTAAAATACCCGCATTGGTTAAGTAAATAACCTAAGTGCCTTAAGTAACCAAACCATGTTTTCATGTAAACATTCTAACTTGTATAGTATCACATTCAACCTTCCTCCGGGTAAGAAAAGGTTTTATACAGAGAATATCGGCACAATTCTCATTTCGCTGTATCAACTCGACTATAAAACATTAACAAATTAGAGACATTTGTCCAATTATAGAGCATTAGTAATTGTGGAGTAAAAAAAAATAAAACTCGGGAAACATGAATTACAAGAACGTAATTATTTTATTATGTAGTTTTCAATGTTATAAATTGCCAGATCATTGGAACCGTCTATAGCTACACAGATATAGATTCATTTGTTTTTCCACTTCCCTTGGCTCTGCAAAGGTTTCAGCACAATGGAAACACTTCTACGCTTAGTGCGCGCGACAAAGAAATAGTGTTGGCAGACGCAAATACGTATAAACACGGGAATTATTTCCTTAAGAAAAGTATGGTGAGAGCTTAAATGACTGACTAATACACGTATTAATATTCTTGTTTAACGTGCATAAAACAAAACTTCATTGCAATTAGGTATATTTCAATTTAGGGCCACTTGCACCAACTTCATAATTGTATTTAAACACGATTTTTCAGAGAAATTTTGTGTTTAAATACAACTTAAACACATTTAAGAAGTTGGTGCAAGTGGCGCTTAGTATAATATAAATCAAATTGTGCTATTCTCCTTGTAGGATAAAAATAAATATTTAATCGAGCGCCAGACGTTATGATAAAATTGATTGGCATTTGGAGAACCCGTTTATAGACCATTAATATTAAATGTATTGTAAGAGTGAAATAGTAAGACACAGTTGAAAACTCATAACGTAATGAAATTTTGCTACGTGACCTTAATAAATAGCTAGTTGGTATAACATGTAGCAGTTATAATCATAACTGCTATTCCTACGCTATTCTATGAGCAGACCTTATTATCCCAGTATGTCGCGCATAGATCGCGACACTTGGCCGCACTATTTCGAAGCTTAAGACTAGTGTCGTTTGTCCGTGGCCCGTATATGGGGCACTTAAAATGTGAAACCGTTGAAGAACAGAACAGAGTGTATGGACAAACATTGTGCTAAGTAAAATTCGTATAGTTATTTGAACAAACTGGTTGGATTCAACCGGAGTAAATTAAAAAAAAATCAAATTAAATCTACAACGAAATTATAACAGATTTGAACAGATATTACGTGAGCTTTGTTGTTTGACCATATGTTGCCTCAAATACCGATAAAAAGCATAAAAACAACATTAGCGGTAGCTAATGATACAAGCGCTACGTTGGAAGAAAAGTAAACATGACTCAAATTCCAAACTCAATAATAAACAACTATATCTATAAGACTAGATTAGTACCATTGGAACCTTGTTTACTTTAAGGTTTATTTACCAAAGAACAGGAGTATCGCATAACAGTTTAATGGGAGTAACAAACGCTAAGTTTGTATATATACGTTGATAATATTTGTTCTGCCAGGTGCCAGTGAAAATTAGACCAGACTAAACAATTGCCATACTTAAAACTTTGCTTTCATATAGGCAAAGAGAAATCATTTCACTAGATAAGCAAGGCTATTCAACAGGAATCAAGTCTAACTCATGGAAACAACAGAAATATGAAGAGAATTAATTATCCAAGTGTTAAACTGAAACAGTGGTTTTGATGTCACAAGCCATTCCATTGTCATTAATCTTCTGAAATTGCCCACCCCGGTGGCTGTCTGAGAGAACTATGGGGCAAATTGCTTTTTGAGTTGCATTGACGCAATCTGTTTGTCGGCTAAACTATTAATTTGTAACATAAAATTAAAGACAATATAATAAGTTGCCTCTTAACTTAATACTTAAATTGCAATGATTATGGGAATCATAGGGGTTTAGTCATACGCAAGGATAAAAAACAATTATGATGAAGTTGATAAAGAATAGGGAAGAAATTCGATTAACTGTCCGAATTTCTTCAATTTACTTTATCAATTCAGAAGATGCCTTGGATAACATTGATGTAAATGATTATTTAAAAAAAACTAAATGAATTAATCATATACTAAGAAATTATCAACTCAGTAACTATGTGGAAGATAAATGTATTGGCAAGGAATGCCATTCACAGGCCCGATATGGGCATAAATACGCGGAAGTTACAAGTGAACCGGGGCGTTTTGTTTGGATTCTAGCCAATTCCGTATACGAAATCACAAAACCTGTCTATACTAAACTATATCACTCTGAATTTCAATTTGATTTTTCTTGTAAGATAGCAGTATCTCTATCATGAGTTGGAAAATATTTCGGGAGATAGGATTTGAATTCTTATCAATATCTACAGAGATATTGATACTGCTATCTTACAAAAAAATCAAATTGAAATTCAGCAGAAGATCTAAGCTATACACTATGATTATAAAAAAGTAATGCAAACAGTAATATGAAATGCAATTTCGTTTAAAACGCAACTTTCTATAATTTGTAACAAAGTAGAGAAAAATAGGCAATTTTCAATGTAGAAGACAATTCAATTTCAATAGGTTCAGGGATTGCAGATATTAAAATGTTCACTATGTTCAAAACGAGAAAAAATTACAAAAGTAAATATTGAGTACGTAAGTGAAAATTAGTTGATTTCGTTATAACACAAAAAACACAAGAGGTTGTAATGAGGCTTGGAATTATTGACTAGTTAAAGGAACGACCATTAATTATAAACAAGATTACGTATTACATTAAGCACCTGATAATGATACAATCCATAAGCTAGCAAATAGTTCTGTGGAGCACAAAAAATCCACAACATTTCTTAGGAATGGCGCAAAAAGTCCAAGTTTATAGCATCAAATAAAGCATGGCTTTAAGGGCTGCCAAAAACGTTGCCTCTTGAGGTTAAGGCTGATAAAAGTTGCATTACTAAGCCTGGTACGCCATTTCAGGTGGCGGTAGCGTCGTTTGCGGAGGCCGCCGTATGTAAATTTTATTAGTTACTACGTGGCTTAGGAACAGAGCTAGACACTTTGGGTAAATCAAACACAATAGTCTTTGGATACCTAGCGAATTAGTCTAAACTATCAAGGAAATCAGCAAGAAAATTCGGTATTCTATCAAGAAAATTCTATCAATGTATCGATACAATAGTTATCAACACAGCTTAATCAATCAATTGTATTCAAATTTGTAATTTCAACGCCAAATAAAACAGATTTTCTGTTGTGAAAAGACAAACATTTGAAGTAAATATTTATGTTTGAACCTGAATAATGTGATTCCCAATCATTTTAATGCAGCTACTGTAATGCGAAATATATATGTAGAAAACCCGTTGAAATAGCTACTTTTAATTTGATTAGTGGTAGTTAATATGCTTAATTGCTGCGCTGGCTTACTTTTGTCTCTTTGGAGACTGCTTTTAAATTCACGATTTCGATTTTGATCTTTAAAGTTGACCATTTAGAAAACAAACGATGGGAATAATTCTTATCATATAAGTGAATAAAGATAAGATCGTATAAAATAATGATAAAGATGTATGGAAGGAAATTACTATAAGCAGTGCACTGAGCCCAAGGTTGGAAAAGTAAGAGGATGATGATGATAAGTAAGCAGTAAGTATAACATCATCTTCATCTTTGACTTTGAGTTATATTTTTGACGACCTCTGTGGTTTAGTGGTTCGAGTACTGGACTGCTGACCAAAAGGTCGTGGGTTCGATTCCCACAGGACACAAAAATTTATGTGATGAATATAAGTGTTTGTGTTCGTCTGGGTGTTTCTTATGTATGATAAGTATGTATTTACAAAAAAAAAGTATATAAGTATTATTATCCATTGTCTAGTACCCATAGTACAAGCTCTGCTTAGTTTGGAACTAGATGGTGCTGTGTAAAAATGTCCCAGAATATTTATTATTTCTTATTAATATTATTATACAATTTAAAAGCTTGAAAGCAATAGAAACACTATGTCTAAATCCCAAGTGGACTTGAGAAATGTAGCAAGCAGCAATTCTGAACAACCATAGATTTGATATACGACACATAAGCATGAAAGAAAGGATACTTATTTTTATATCTCAGTCGATCTGGCAATGAAAGGAGGACCTATATACAATTTGGAGGCTCTTTTGCTTCATTGCATGGTAAAAAAGTGTCGGCTACACGCCAGCGGGCTGTAACTGTTTGCGGGGGGTGTAATTGTGTTTTTAGAAATTTAAATTTCACGGTAAATATATTACAATGCTCTTTAATAGTATGATTAAAGAGCACTGTATTGTTTATTTGATTTCGGCGATATAAAAATTTAGTATTATTTGTATAATAATACCAAGAATTTTAGATATTATTATATACATCAAGAAAATGAACTAATGTATGTAGATACCAGAACCAGTGTATTCTTTGTAACATAAAAAATACTAATCCGGTTCAATTCCACAAATCAATTTACACGAAATCATGTTATCTTTATTTACTAGAACTCGAGAAAGGGCAATACACTCCCAGAATACATTTGCTAATGAAACTGCGCCCACCGGTGCTAATATTTCGCAGATTTTGTTACAGGCGGCTCGCATTCAATTCACACAATATTCCTCCAAAGTATATTTCGAGTGCACTCAGCCGCCGAAACGTTTTAATTCGCAGTACTGTTATTCGGGATATGAAATGCGCGAATTGTGTATACTTGATCGAGGTTTTGGTACATTACTTCTCTTATTATTTTAGTTATTTTGTGTTGGCACACTGTTCAACTAAATGTGAAGGTAGCGCTGTTTGTAAATCACATTTTTACTGTGAAACATTTGATGAATTTTGGTTTAGGTATAGGTAGGATTTTGGAGAAGGACATAGGGTATAAATGGGAATAAATGTGTATATTATGGTAAATAGTTAACAGGAAACGTCGAAGTTTTGGCAAACATACTTATATTACTATATTACTTATATATTTGCGTCCTACGTAGGTAGGACGCAAATAACTTTTCATTTTCCATCAAGCAGACGTCAGATGAAGTAAATAAAATGAGCGAAAAAATTTGTACCTAAATAACAATACACGTACTTGGTAATTCTGAAGATGATACCTATGAAAAGACAGCTTGAAAATTGCTTAAAGCCACCTAATACTCTAGTACCAAATCTGCTAGCTGGAAAATCTAAAATCCATTCGCAGAAGTATAAAAATCTATAGTCACAATACTTATATAATAAAATATTTACACGTCGAAGTAACTTACTCGTAGTTGCTCATAATGCACTATATATACTCAACTAATTAGTTTAGAAGTAACACAGCCGGCAGCTCTTCGGTGTGTGAGTAAGTCATTTAATGACTGTTTACTACGCGAGTTTGTAACTTCTTAGTTGCTACGTTCCTACTAAGTTTTGGAAACGACAAAACACAGGAACGTGCGCGCACTAATGAAGGGTTTTTGACAAATTGTGTTTGACGCTCGGCTCGTGCATCGTATGGTCACAGTTCTAACCTAACCAATTAAAATTACTTTCATTCCGACTTTTTACGTATATTCATTAAAAGAAAGATAAAACATTATTGGGTGATTACAAACGTAAAATGTAGGTGACTTAGGGCCACTTGCACCAACTTTTTAAATATTTTTAAATTGAATTTAAACACCTTTTTTCATAGAAATTTCGTATTTAAATACAATTTAAACACATTTAAGAAGTTGGTGCAAGTGGGCCTTAGAGTGAGACTTAATAAATAAGAAGTAAAAATAATTGTTGTTCTTTACTTGACGCTTTCTTTGAAATATTTGTTAGCGTTGTATAAATAGGCGTATTATTATTAGAATCTTTCTTATTTTTCCGTTCCACACATATGTATAAAATCAGAGGTTGGATTCTGTGGTTAAAATAAAGATTGATTTTAACCACGGAATCCAACCTCTGAAGCCTAGACTTATAATTCCTCTTTAAGTTTTCACTGTATCAATTATTGTAGATAATGTAAATTGCGTGAGTAAATAAAAATTAATAATAGAAGAAGTAAATGCTTGGCATTGTCAGTTTTGGGGACTGATTTTCTGACTGAGAAGAATAGATTTTGTACACGTTTTTTTCTCAATGTAGAACTCGAAAATTCATAAAAATTTGAGGTTGGATATAAGTAGGTACTCAGAGTAGTGTAGGTATAGAAAATACCATCACGCAAAGTTGAATGTCAGTCATGTTGGTAAATGTTTAATACTTGTTGTTTTGGCATTCTTTTAGCCTTTTTATTTTTATGACCGACTGCGTTGGTATGCCTCCTTTTTGTAAGAAACCTTCGCGGGCGGCTGATTTGTGGTATACGTGACAACACAACTCGCCAGTTTCATCGTAATTGTATGAATGAATCGCTTTGCGGACGAAACATATATACCTACCTACATTGTTATATAAAAATGTAACCCTTTTATTATGAAATAATAATAAATGATGTTGATTTTCGATTTTTGAAAGCCCAATGCTACAATACCAAGACCGGTACGTTTATTTTTTAAACTAATTTTATCTAATAAATGTCTCAGGTCTACGTAGGCGTTTTTAATTTTTCCGCAACAATTTGACGCTCAAATAGTCGGGTTAGTGGAGTACGAAATTAAACTTAAGTGAGTGGGAAGCCAATAATGATCAATTGGGTTGGCCGGGTGTGCCCAGAGGCTCTATAAAACTGAAAATAGAACTACCAAAAAGAAGCGATGGTGACAAGGGTAACAATTGAAGTTATTTCAGTTGAGTGCAAGTCTTTCTTTCGTTTACTTACATGAACATAACATAATATACCACCAAGCTTGTGTTCCCAGAAGAGTTAAATAGAGGTGTACTAATGGTGTACATCAGTTCGCCGGTGTTTACGTGGTCTCGCGTAATTAGGGCCTTATCTAGGGGTTCTAAGTACGACTGATACGGTATAGTTCCCAGGTCAAGCAAATTGTTATTGGGTATTGCTTGACATTTTCGGTAATAGTTTGGATTTCTGCCCGGTTAATCATGCCAGCGAACAGTGGTTGCAGATTAATACACCTGTGCCTAACCCTGAGGGGAATACAAGTGTGTTGGTATGTTATGCAAGAAAATTTTACTTACAGGCTATTTTAGGGCGTATGCTTACCTAAGTCATTTTTTTTTTCCACGAAAAAAATAATTGTATCTGTTTATGGTCGCAGTTCCTTGTCAGTGTTTTGAATTCAACTCACAAGAACTCGCACTTGACTGATAGATTCGCATTAGCCATGCAAGTCTGTTCAACTTTGTGGTTGTAACAGCTTTTGATATAACATTAACATAAAATACATGCCATCATGCCTGTATTCCCAGAACGGTTAGGCAGAGGCATACTAATGTTACACCCAGAGTTCGCCGGTATATTTAGGGCCCCTAAATGTAATAGGAATCCAACCCTTAGCGTTGCAATCACTAGGCTTAGGAGACGGTTGATTTTTAACAAATAATGATTCAGCTATTACTTACCTATAATAAAAGAATATGAGCCTCTTATTTTTACAAGCTTTTATCGAACTTACTTTGTTTTTTTTATTACAAGTATGTTAGGCTCTTATTAAGCTCTCTCAAAATGAACTCCAAGAAAAAGTACTTAAGTTGTCAATGTCTTCTTTGAAAGTAAATGCAAAACCTCTTAAAATATGAAAGGGAATAAAAAAACAACGTCGAGGAGTCTGTTCGGCACATTTAAATTCTGATTATTTGCGCGAGTGTGGTATTGTTACAAATTATATAGGCTTATAATCAGTAACAAATTGGGGCGTGCAAGATGGCAAAAAAAAGTAGGTACTTAATTAAGTTGACTCTGCAGAAATTAAGTTACTATGCGTACGAAAAATTAGGTTGGCAACATTTATTTGATTTAGTAAAAGGAATTTAATTTATGTTGTTGCCTGTGCGGCATTGTTTTCTCTTTTTAATTTAAATTTGGAGAGCAAAAGATATTTTGCTTACTTTGCACTGTGCCAGTCTATGTATTTTGTTTTAATATGTACTTCAAGAGCTTTGTGCTATACTTTTCTCGTCAAAGGCAGGCGAAACTCTGATTAGTTACGCTTGAGCAAGTATCCTTTTGTTGAAATCCAATCACGTTTAATCCTGCTCAGTGATAGATGTTTTGGGAACGAGCTTTTGAAGGTAACATAGATATTTGATAGGTATCACTAAGTAATCACCTGTAAATTATACGCAAAACAATATAGGACAAGTTCATTTTTTACTTATTGGCATCTCTAGTTTTTCCACCGGAGTAATTAATATATTAAGCCTACGTTGTTACTTATCTGGATAAATTTTACGAAAAATATATTGTAGGAATATCAACAATTTCTACAGAATCTGCATCTTAGGTCTGCAAATTTAGTAATGTATCTGCAACTAGCGGACCCCTTATACGTTGTCTCGACCTACAAATAAAAAAAGTCAAAGTAACCATTTGCAGTGGGTCTTATTGTGAATCAAAACCATTCAGGGACCAGATCAAACACACACAAGAAACCGGTCCAGCCGTTTAGGAGGATTTCAGTAACGTACACGCGAAGGTACAGGAGAATTATCATTTAGGCCCACTTGCACCAACTTCTGAAATATGTTTAAATTGTATTTAAACTGAACTTTTCATAGTAAATTTGTGTTTGAAAATAATTTAAACATATTCAAGAAGTTGGTGCAAGTGGCCCTTAAATTTGACAGGCTTAATAAGCGCTTACTTTGTATATAAATGATGTACTGCAAAAATTACCGCAGGACAAAAACCTCAAATGACAGATAAAACGCTCCCAACGCAAAGGCGTCTGCACTTTTTATAGTAATAAGCTCTTTGACGCGATTCTATTCACTGGCGAGTGGCGACCGTTTTCAAAGGAAGCTCTAGTCAAATAGTGAGGGAAAAATGGTTTCGGTTAAGTACAAAGTTTTTATCTATAGTCGGTGATTGCTTTAGATAAGGGGATTAATTATTGTGAGTTCTACTTTTAAAAGAATACTGTTACGCCGAGAAGCTATTAGAATAACGTAGATGGGTCACGGAGATCCTAGATAAGTCGTAGAAGCATATAGAATATTCGAAAGAAAGTACTCGAACGCGTCACTCACTTAATAACAATAGTTCAAGGCCGGGTTCCAGGTCAATACCCGTAAACAATAGACGAGCGATTGTTCGATTCTAGAATCCTCGTAGCTCATATAAATATGGGACGTGAGGGTCGGCTAGGCAGTTTAGCTTTGGACAAGGTGAAGTGAACAACAGTGAGGACAAGTGATTACCAGTGTGACATTACAGTGCGACAAGTGATAGTGTAGTGACTTTATCTGTGATTTCTGTTGTGTTTGTCAAGTTTATTAAAGTGTTTGTTGTTTCGGTAAAATTAGCGTTAATTAATTCATCCCGAACTCCAGCTCGTAACAATACAGATGAGTCTTTAATACACAAAATTTAAGTATCTAGCTAGGTATTTCATGTTATGTGTAGGTATATCTCAGTTTTAGCAAAGCTTTTCTGTAATTGAAACCAGTTTTGAAAAATCAATGTTTACGAAACATGATGTAAAGTCGTCAATCAAACATATTATTGAAAATACATAGTTCAGAAATATTTTTTTCTTTTCAATCAGTTGGGTTGAAAATATTCACAGCTAACCGAGTCAACTTAAATAAAAAAATACTAAAATAATATAACCAAAATATTAAAGGATCGGCATTAGATTTCTGTTACAATTGTATACCTTGTGTTTAAAAATTATGATGGTATAATAAATGATCAAACGAACTTACCTGTTGTGAAGTTCGATCATTATTATATGAAGTGCCCTGCTCGAAGATATATATTTAAACAAGCAGCTCTCATCATTCACTGGCAACTCTGCGCAATTTTAGAAGTAGCATCCCGATCCTAAAATTTGCTTATTAATCTGTGCTCGGTGAACGCTTTCATTATTTTTAGAGTCGCGAATTATCTCAAATTTTACCCGGGGTGGGATGGGTAGGGACCATATATCTTCGAGCAGGGCACTTCATATAATAATGATCGAACTTCACAACAGGTAAGTTCGTTTGATCATTTATTATATTGCGTGCCCTGCTCTCGATATATATTTAAACAAGCAGATGTTTAGAGTATTGGTAAATTTGAGATAAGCCGAAAGCATAGCATGTATTCCTGTAAAATAAATCTGTTATAATCACATTGCATTATTTTAAAACATATCAGTCTCTTGACTTTCTGTTAAGGACCAATTAGCTAACACAAAGCCGACCAGCTACAATTGCTGTGACCCTCCAGAGGGTCAGGGTTCATCAATCATTTTATTAAATATGTAAGAAACTGATTCCCTTAGATAGTATTTACGGTAGGTACCTGGAACTTGAAAATAAATGTTAATGATCATTCTTAATTGTTGGAGAATAATGAATTTCGTAGTAGGACTACATATGGCATGAATCAGCAAGATCAGTGCCTGATATTAAGTACTAAGTAATAATTCTGGATTAAGCACAGGATAAACAATAACAAAATGTTATTAAAATATCAGAATTAATATCATATCAAATCAATATAAATCTGCTGAATCGTGAATCGGTCAGTTTCAATCATAACTATTTATAACTAATTAGTTATAAATATTCGTAAGTTAAAAGGCCGACCAGCAGTCTGTGTGATTACAGCTTATGAAATTTCTTTTGTCATAGTCCTGAATGTAAAGACATGGCGCCTACCAGGTTCCAGTATGGCTCTGGTATCTATAATACTGACTCGAATAAACTTTGAAGAATACTTTATTTGACGATGTAAAACATAGTTATAGTAAGGTAGATAGGTACTTTTAAAAGAATTACATTAAAATTTCAGAGCTGTACTCTACACTACTTTCTAATCACACAATTTTCCCTTCACTGGGCGAATGGGCCATTCATCACATCTAAATTATAGATAAGTGGTAATGATTATATCAGCACACCCTTCATTCCATATCTGTTGTGCTTAATGCAGGGAACTTCATTCCATATCTGAACAACCCCTTGCCACAAAAACACTATTTCTTAAATAATCATTTAAAAATGTAATTTACAGTAAAATATGAATATAGAACTTTGTTTGGCACAGTCCAACATATATATATTGATATTTACCAATATTAGTTTGGACTTATACTAGAGACTCCCTTACGAACATTCCCCCCCAATTTTAGAGCAAGGATGAAACTGACTTATGACGGACAGTCTATAGGCAGCCGCAAATCCAATGATTTTTTCATAAAGTACCTACTTAATATCTGGTATGGATAGAGGAGATCTCCCTGAGAATGGGTTCGCCATATACTATAGGTGCTTATCTATGTTAATATTATAAAGAGGAAAGATTTGTATGTACATATGTTTGTAACGAATTGGCTCAAAAAATACTGGGCCTATTCCAAAATTTCTTTCACGGTTTGAATATTACATTATTCTAGATTAACATAGGCTAGTGAATACTTTGAAAAATTTTGGATTTCTGGCAATGACAATTGTTGGTGGATGAGGTTTCTGTAGGAAGACTGTAACCTTTATTTTTGGTGAGATTATCAGTTTGTTCTAAATCTTCTAATCAAAAGGTGTTTGGAAGGACACCATAACAAAACAAAGAAAAGATAATATATCCAAGTCCAAGTGAAAGTTTCAATATTCATTGGCTTTAAATGTTTCCAGAAGACTAAGGCAATGCATTTATTTATTATGAGTCTAGCCCAGCTTTATCCTAGTAGAGGCACCTAATATTGTAGTTCTAAACAATGTAGGTATGTACCTATTTGTATCTAAATTCTCCTTATAAATGTGAACTTTGATAAGTACAAACTGTTCAAAGACTCAATATTTTTATCAGTCATTTTCTGAATAAATGTAATTATCACTACTATATAAACATTGGTGTAAGGTGTAACAAGCAACAACCAGAATCTTTTCCAGGTCAAATACCATATTTCTGGGTTCATTATGTAGTTCTCTTGTTTAAAAATAAAAGTACTAAATAAACTTTATTTTTAATGATGTCCTGTGACCAAAATGTGCTAGCATTTGTTAACCCTTTGCACTACTGCCATATGAATGTGGCCAAGGCAATTTAAATGAACATAGAAATGTCTATGTATAATAAATGAAATGTTTATTAGAAAATTTACTAGGGTATATGACACATGACACCTATGTCTTGTTATACTATAGGATGATTTATGATGTTGCTTAACATGCACAAAAAAAAATAAAAAACTATATAAATATCTTATATATTATCATGTAGGTATTGTTACTACCTACACCTCTTATCTTTTCTAAAATCAATGGTATGCACATAAGGGAATTTATGCACTATACAAATATTACAACCTAACCTGGATTGGTTAAATGATTTTCGGTTGCTTGTCCACATTTTTTGCAAAATCCATGGGCTTCAAAGTCTAGGTCAAAATTGATTTATTTCAATTAGACCAATATAATAGTTGAAAGGTTGAACTACTTGTCAAACTGGATGCTTGTTGACACAAACAGCACTGGATTAGGTGATATAGACTTTACCAAGTAAATGCTATGTCATAATACATAAGTTATGCAATACTTCTATTTTACATGATAGGTACTCCTATAATAAACAGGAATTTTATTACAACATTTTAGTTTATCTTATCTTGTGTATAATGTACCTATTCACTGTGGCCCAGAATTTGGTGCTGGGCAAGCTGCAATAAATATTGCTAAATATTATTATAATGACATATTTCTGGTAGATATCATACAGGAGCTAAGAAATTATCAAGACAATGATAACTGGAATTTTTAACTGATAAATTCTAAGCATTTCTAGAGCTAAAGTTTCTATAATCCTATCATCTCATCTCAATGTATATAATATAAGGAATACTTTATATTAATAAC
Source organism: Acronicta leporina (assembly GCA_947256265.1). Lineage (NCBI taxonomy): Eukaryota > Metazoa > Arthropoda > Insecta > Lepidoptera > Noctuidae > Acronicta > Acronicta leporina. The sequence goes on from OX366523.1 coordinate 3,916,035, forward strand.
CAGATTCTATACATATTAATGTATTGATTGTCTTGTAATGTCCCCATCTTGTAAAATTATTACGCATCTGAGCAACCCAATGTAGGAATTACTTTATTATAACAATATAGGCAATACTATATTCTGAATAAACATTTACTAATAAATGTTTTTCTTTTTGGTATGTAATGTCATTTCCAAATGGAAATAAAGCTCTATTTGACAGCATTCTTCTGAGATGTTATTTTTCTGATATTAAAGTTTGTTGTATCATAATGGGAAATGAAAACTAAAGTTGGCCAAAGTAGATAGCTCATCTGATTTTCCTGAAGACAGTAATGGCACCAAGGTCTTATGAGACTTGATTACAAAGGTAATTGAGTATCCTTTAACATGGTTAAGTAATACACTTAACATTGCATGCTATCCTGCAGTGAGGTAAAAAATGTGTTAGCCTTCCGGCATGACTTACCACTATGGCTAAGTTGGCCATTTCTTGCACACAATGTTGGTCTTGTGCACAATGCTGGTGTTCCAGCCTGTATTGAAGATTCATGTCCTTCAATAGTAATGGGTAGTTGTGGGTTTCACTTACAATTGGTTGTAAGCTTATTGAAGAACTGGTCGCTTTTAATGGCAGGTTTTCAAAACATCTTGTCACACAGGCATTCTATAGATGCTTACAGTGGTCTTTTACTATTTCACAACATATAAAAACTAATTATCACACATAGGGAGAACTAGAATTCTCCTTATTTTTGTTAGGGCAAAATGTCAGTCAGGATCCATCACAAAATTCACAAAGTATATCTTTTATGTACCCTTAGTGAGATGAATTTACATTGTTATTGTTATACTGCATATGTATTTATTCAACTCAATATCCTTGTCTATACTGACAATATTGTTGCTTAACAAAACAGAAACCTGTGGATATTGTCTAACCGGGATCTGTTCCACAAGATTCTGTGGTGTCTTTACATCATTGGGCATTGGGGCCCTCAAGGGTGGCCTTGCCCTATTTATAGGTGAAAATTGAAACAAACCAAGATGTAGGTTTATCTGGCATGAGATTGTGTCTCCTAGAGCATAAAACTCCAGTGAGTTTTGTGTTTTCTAGAACCATATGTACCTACTCGTTTTAATTATTATATGCACTCCTTCGAATTGTGATCAGCACAAGACTTACATGTTATTGTAATCTGCAGTAAGTAGGTATAGGTAGTTACCTATTATTTAAATCAACATACCCATGAAAAAACATTGTAGGCACTTACATGTGATTGATAAAACTGCTTATTGGAGCCTCACGGGCTCCACATAAGAGTAAGAGATCTCGTGTGTACATCTCGTGTACGCCCCGAGTCCAATGAGCACGTCAGTGTATCACGTACACCACCCGCGTCAACCGGTACCTACGAAGGTTATGGAAACTCTTGCGGCTTTAAACTGCTACGAGAGCCAGTAGCCATACCGGTGTAATCACTTTTATTTCATGAAGAATAATTATTATCTCCGTTCCAACGACGCTAGGTACTCCGTTTTATGACGACACTTTATTCGGCTTATAATTTTAAGACGACATTTCATTTATCGTCTAACTTTTGTAAAACTTCTTTATGTTGCCGTTTAGGCATAGATTTGGTTGAAATTATATTAAAATACACTTTAATTAACATAAACACAGAGAAACGCAGAATCAGTTGCCGCGCAAACGAAAAGAATGAAAGCGTTCACCGAGCACAGATTAATAAGCAAATTTTAGGATCGGGATGCTACTTCTAAAATTGCGCAGAGTTGCCAGTGAATGATGAGAGCTGCTTGTTTAAATATATATCGAGAGCAGGGCACGCAATATAATGGCAATTATGCACATGTTTGGTGCATAACACATGAAAATGAGAATATTATTATGTTGAGTAATTTTCATATATAAGTACTGTAGAATTTGTTAACGTACTTTTGTTTTAGCTACCATCTTGTAATTATTTCTCTATTTAAATGAAGCGATGTCTACAGCTAATGTCTGCTAACAGATGTAGTATTTTATATAGTAATCTGTGGAAAATGTTGTGGGTAGTATATTTTCTAAGTTTAGGTATAAAAACTGTATGTTTATTTTTTAATATGCTATTGTTTGTTTTCCCAAATTTAATAAAATAAAATAAAATAAAAACTTTTAAACTAAATAAAGAATAATTGATTTTAACAATAAAACTCTATGCGGAGCTAATGAAAACGAATAAAAACGTATTTTGTTCTAATATAAGACCCTCGAGTTTTCTCAAGTTATCGCGTCTGGGTAAGCATGGTAGGTATGCCCGGTCAGGTTTTTTTATTGATTTAGTCGGCAAGCAAACCGACGAACCTCCTGATGGTAAGTAGAATAGAGTAGAGAGCCTATGGGCTGCAGACGTCATGGGCCTCATCCGCTGTAACCGAACCGCTGTAACTGACTCTACTGTAACTGACGCGCAAATACGAAACACACACTAGGCTGCTTTAGGACAGACTCCGTTGTAAGGTCGCCAGCCAGTCAAACTACAAGGTTCAAACCAACGATATTCTCGCCTCTTACGAGAAGTCTATCTGAATGGCAGTGTATTGTATTTAAAGGGAAGTGATAACTATAACAGGTGCAATGATAGCGTGCAGATAAAAGCTGTCAGCAACTGGATGAGGAAAGCCGAAGATCGGGCTCTGTAGCCTAGTCCATCAGTGGAATTCGGATTCTGTACCCCAATTAGTAACGATCACGATTAAACTATTGCTCTATTAGGAGATAGCTCTATAGTCTACGAACAACAAAGTTCTTGATATGCTGCTTAATAAACAACTAGCAAAAGTTTTACTGAAACAATATCATAAATACATCGTTGTCCGAAATTCCGAATCATCGCCAAAGAAACTCTGAATTATGTGCATCTTAAATAATGTCTTGTTCTATTTCATGAATTCTCCTAGTCAACTTCAACCAAACCCTTACAAAAGCCCAATTTATCACCGGAACATGTCAAAAAATACTATCAATACCTTAAACCGCTTTTGAGTCTTTTCTATTAAATCTTAAACCAACAAACCCAGTACAGATTTATAGCGGCAACAACTTCATGAAAACAATATAACATTGTGGTTGGGAGCGTTTATAAACTTTGTGGTGCAGACACGGTAATGGATAACATTTGAGAATGATTTAGTGGCTGCAGTGAGAACGGCGACGGGGAAAGTCTTCGTGAAAACACGAAGAGAGGCGGCCACTGTCATCGTTGTGAAGAATGGCGTGGTATAGTGCTTGTAATTAATTATTGTCTTATACTTCTTTGTGACTACTAATGGGAACATCCTGTGCTGCTTCTTCAGTGTTGTAAGAAGGGTCGGTATTAGAGGAATTACCAACACTGCAAGATTAACAGGCTAAAATTGGAATTAATTGGATTGAAAATACATCACTTAGTGGTAAAGAAACAAATATAGGTATCAATAATTTTAGTGTATATGTGTGTATCCTGTCCGTCTGTTTGTTACGTTTTCATGCCTAAAACACTGACCTAATTTTGTTGAATATTGGTAGAGAAATAGATTGGACCTTGGAGAAGGACATTTATCACATTTTGTCCTAATTAGTTCTTTGACATGCTAGTAATACTGTGAGAAAAAATACTCGTAGATCATTTAAATTACAATATATTTCATTCCATGTTTCTACATATATTATCTGGGTTTTCAAATTTGAATCAATGTAGTTAAACTCGAATCATAGATAAATATTATGTACAGCGGTAGAAGCGGAGTTCATTACGTATATTGTGGCAATTTCGTTGTAATTAATATCAAACCACGCCTGCGGTAGGAGTTATAGTTTCAAAACGTAACCAAATATCTATGGAAATTAATTGGCTCGAAATTAATTATTGTGGCATTTCTTCTTAGTCTTTCAATAAAGTGTTTGTTGTTATAACTTATGACGGTTTATTAAATAATTCATTTTGAGCCTTTTACAGGATCCAAGATCGACGACAACGCCATAAAAATCAGGAAGTTGCAAATTCATTAAGTTCAATAAATTATAGTTTAATGTCTCTGAATATTAAGTAGGATTAAAAATCCGGTGATGAAACCAAATGTTGTTATTCTGGGGTAATTCCGATGATTTAAATCAGAAACCAAACAATAGGCCTGTAACTACACCATGATAAGACAAATATCTATGTCACATTTGATAAACTGTCCAAGTTTTCATAACGAGTTTCATTCGTGTGTGGACTGCGAAATAGTGCGAACCGCTCAATGGACCACGAAAATCTTTACCCAAGAAAAGCTTTGATATATTGGAAGATTTTGGTCCTCCACGGTATGGGGTCGAATTTATTCTGTCCCCAAAGCTTTCGCGGCTTATTTATAACCGGTATCACATTACATTGATGGATGAGTGCTTTTAATGGATAGCGTGGTGTACCCACTAAAGAGCGGTGATTTACAAGCAAATAAACGGACGATGTTGGTGTCGTGTTATTTTTTTAATGATAGATGACCGCTGGTGATGGCTTCGTAAAAGCAAACATGTTGTACATTTATGTTGTACTAACAATATTTATTATCATGACGTGACCTTTCATCAGACAATGTTATTTTATTGGAGAAATATAATTTTAAAGTTACTATAATGCGAACAAACCGTATGTAAGAGAATTAGTATATCCAATAAAATCGTATAATTATACATAAATATAGAAAGTTACTGACCATAGCTAAAACAATTAAAAACAAATGAAGTGTTGGACGTCCGACGACAACATGGGATAATGATGTCGTAGTGTACGGGTCCAAACTGGACGAGATAAGCACAGGATCGAGGTGTGTGAAAGATTTGAGATAGATATATACCCAGCAGCCTCATTAACTGCCTCATTAGCCAAGTGGTCCTGAGCGCGACTGCTACGCTAGAGGTCCTGGGTTCGATTCCCAGGTCGAGCAAAGTGTTATTGGGTTTTTCTATGAAATTCCCAGTAGCAGCTCGGAGTTAGGAATTTGTGCCCGGTTAATGGCAATAGGCTCGCCCCCTATTACATGGGACCTAAACATACCGGCGAACTGTGGGTGTACATTAGTACGCCTCTGCCTAACCCTTCGGGGAATACAGGCGTAATGGTATGTTATATACCCAGCAGTGGAATCCATTGAGTTATCGATGATGATAATAATGATGATGAAAGCGTTAAAACTGTTTGATTTGCTGTAACGAAGGCAATTACTAGTTTACTCGGCACCAGATGTTTTATTTTCAGTATTTTTTAACACAGCGGTCGCACACAACATCAAAATTTCATTGTGTTGGATGAATGGGGACGCATAACAAATAAACAGAATATTGTTTTTTATCCTCCGACACAAAAAGATAAAGATTTCAGTTTATATAAAGATTTTAAGTGTGCCTGTCTGTGGCATCGTAGCTCCCAAACGAAAGCACCGACTTTGATTCAGTTTTTTCTTTGAAAGATGACACACACAAGACAAGGTGAAAGGTGTTTTTTTTGCTTAATCGAGTATTTTACTTATAGTTTGGCCAGCCGTTTAAAGAACATATATGACGATCGGATAGTGCAATTATTGGTCTAAGCGATAAAAAATTTGTTACTTCAATGATATTGAAAGAACATTGTACCCATGACATTGCGGGGTTTTTTAAAACTAATGTTATAATATGTTACATTCGAATCGAATTCCTAAATAGTAAGGTGAAATAAAATCTTTTCAGAATCCGTTGCTGCTAGAAAATGTAGTAACGGTTGAAAATCATATTATTGTACAAGTACATATCCGATAGGTACTCGAGCGATATAATATAGTTTGTGAAGTTCGCTCCGACACAGTTCAATGCTGTTGTTACGTCGACGAATCTATTATGCAACGAGCTTTATACGAATGCAGTAACAGCTTTAGGCTTATATTTCATATTTTTTGAGATTTTGAGAATTTAAACTGTATCACCATATCCTTACAAATTACAGAACATGCATCTTTTTTTATCATTTTCCATGCTAAGATTATAAAGTTATTTTAGTGAAGGAAAAATTCGACTTGCGGGCAGGATTCAAACCTGCGTCTTCTGGTTAGATACAACAGACGCAACTAAGCAACCGCGAGACCTGCCAGCAAGTCGAATTTTTATCAAAATAACTTTACACAACATGTATTCGTAAAACGCAATAAGTAAATGTGTACTCAATCGTGGTGAATGTGTTTATAAACGCCCTAATGGGATGCCTATGCACGAAGAGGAACAACTCCCTGGGCAATCCAGGAGCATTTACGGCTTTATAAAAAAAACAAGCGACCCACCTGCGGTTTCATCCACGCTGCCCCGTTTATATGAGTCATAGGGTTATGTTAAATAGCTTAAAATATATCTCTTGAATCACTCTATCTATTAAAAAAACCGCATCAACATCCGTTGCGTAGTTATAAAGATCTAAGCATACATAGGAACAGAAGGAAGCGACTTTGTTTTATACTATGTAGTGCTATCATAAAAGTGTTTTAAAATAAAATGCGCATATTTTCTAAAAATACTTTAGCAAGCATTTCAACTCCCAACTAGGGACCTTATTCATTGTTAGACTAACTTAGTGGATAAAGAGTTTACCTATACTAAAATAAGAGCGAAATTGTGTATAGTTTAAACATACATTATGTCTATTTTTAATCTGACATTTAGTTGAAAAAGGGTTCTTGTCAGGGGTGTCCTTTATAAACTCGTTAAATAACAAAAAACGAGGGATGTTTCTCTTCACTCAGCTTTTACAACTGGGTTAGTAGATTCTTCCCTAATGTTATTATAACGCTTTTTCTCCCCTTCACGATTACAGTCCTTTTGTTTTAACGTATTTTGGAGGTTATTTTGAAAGCGTTTTATGAGATTTTATTATATTATTTTGTTTTGAAAGCATAAATTGCATTTTGTCTTGCTCAAAAGCTGTGAAGACGATTAAAATAGAATAAAAATCTGGACATTCTTATTGTAATTATTAATCAAGCTAGATCGCATTTGTTATAATGTGATCAGTAGTTTTTGAGCTACGATCTAACATTAATATATACACACACATATACAACCTTAGTTTTAGTATATTCGAAACTAGAGACACTTGTCTAGTAATTTTATGTAGATTATGTACAATCTAAAAATGTACAAAATTTCAGAACTCTATCACGAAAAATCACAAAGTTATAAGCTTGCTTTGTTACCTGGTTGTCTGTACAAAAACATGCTCACCATGGCTTTCTTACTCCGCCCCGCTGTGCGCCCGCGCCTAGTGCCGCTATGAACTGCCGTGACGTCTGTTGTGCGCGTATAATAGTGGAAAGATACTTAGTGCCCCTCGGAGTCCCACTTGTAACTTTTTAAATATTTTTGGGATAAAATATAACATGGTGTAAACATCCCGAACAAACCGTATTCAGGTTACACATAATTATACTAAAAATAATGTTGTATAGACTGCTAAATTCCTTTCCCGTAGTCGGTCTCTAGTGGTTTCTAGAATCGAAATAATCACAAGTCTGTCGTAAATGAACCTGATTAGCCATCTGCTTACGTGGCAAACAATAAGGGGGAGCCGTATTCCACCCCTTTTATGACCGATGCGAGCTGTTTATATGTTACAAACAAATATTAAGTCAATTTATATACCTCGTAACAAGGTCATGTCGTATTGTACTCAACATGAGAACGCTCTTTACTTAATGAAATAATTCGTTTAACTGAATATTTTCTGCTCTATTGTCTGTGTGAGTTTTGTAATTATAATTTGATTTTTTGGGTATGTTTTGTTAATTTTGCGATGTTAATTGGAGTTATTTTTTTGTGTAATCGGCACGACGGGTGGGTCTGTTAATTCTATTGTGTTTTTTTAAATACACGTTCCATAATTCAGTACATATTTCAACCCAACTTTAATTAATATAAGACAGCAGCTATCGCACGCTTATACAGACGGTGCAAAAGTCTCAGAGTAATACTTGTCATAATTCAATGGCAAAAGTAGATATACTTGCTATTTAACTGTGCCTCTAGTCAAAAGGGGTATAAGTCCGATTTGGAGGAAATCGGACTTACACCCCTTTTCACTTGGACCTATTAGGGCGCCCACAGATGTTCCCCGTATAGGCCAAAACGCGCGGCGGCCGCTTCAATCTTTAGCGTCGTCAGTAGGTGCTTTAATATAACGTAAGGTGTAATAAACAAATGCATTTCCTGATTCGTATATCGGGACCGGCCTTATATCAAGTCAATAAAATAGAAACCCATTAAATTCCGCAACAAATTCTGCAGCGATATATCGTTGCAACCGTTAAAGGAGGTCCATTGAAATGAATCCGACTCTACAAACAAACACACCATATTTACAGCACATCGTTAAAAGTTACCGCGCCCCGTCCTCGCCACTTTAGCACGTCCAACTATAACTTCAGTTTCGAATTTTAACGCGTATTATCCTCACACATCGTGTATGCTAACAGAGGAGAATAGCAAGATTCATACATACATACATTACATACTGTAACGCTTGTTTTCCTGAAGTGGAAGAAAAGAAGAGTGAAAGAAATCGTGCTATGAAGCACGATTTCTTTACGGTGCGGAGTCCGGGTCGGTGCCGGTGAAGCTTGTTCACGAGGCGCGGTTTGTACCCGCAGCCTCTGTGTTCATCATAGTTTGTTGACTGTCATAGTGATCGATACAATACTGACAACCTTGCCTATACCGGTCTCCGTATGTAGTATGGTAGGCCTAGTGTGTGTAAAAGAGGCCTAAGAATGAAGATGTACTTAACTATACAAATCAAGAACACAATTACATTTTTTGCAATTGAATGCGAACGGTCAAGATAGCAAACCTGTATAGGAAGATGATTTCACGCGGGAGAGCCATGCTTCGTCACGAATGGGCCGGCTCGACCGGAGTGATACCAAAGCCTCACAGAAAACCGGCGTGAAACAACGCTGCGTTGTGTTTCGCCGAGTGAGTGAGGATACCGGAGGCCAAAACCCTTTTAAAAGGCGGGCAATGCACTTGTGACTCCTCTGGTGTTGCCGGTGTCCATGGGCGGCGGTTATCGCTTACCATCGGGTGATCCATCTGCTCGTTTGCTCCCCTATCCCATACAAAATAGAAGTTGCCGTATGTAAAGAAAGTGTACACAAAGGTCGTCGTACGAGCAGATTTTCATTATCTTTCTTTGATTTTTTCTAAAGCCTCACTATATATTCACTAACATTCTCCACTTTTAGAAACTCCTTTTAAAATGTCTCAGTTCCGGTGAAGAAAAAAGTTAGCACCAACCATTTTTAACTTTTTACCGGAACTTTCTACAAAAGAGTTTTCATTTAATATTTTAATAGTGAAAGAGTGGTAGGAATTAACTGAAGCCTTTCTTCTTAATTGTGTAACGAGTTCTATTTTTCATCTTTAAAGAATTTACTGTCATTTTTAAAATGTTAAATTATCTAGCAAAGGAATTAAGGGAATTTATCTCTACAGAAGGCAATGACCTGTGGTCATTTTGCATAAGAAAAATATTATGGTGTGCTTTGAGAACCGATGGTAAGAGTAACTGCAATATATAATCTGTAACAGAATAAGCGCAAGACTTGAAAGTAGTTAGAAGAAAGGAAGTAAACTGCCTCAATAGCCAAGTGGTCCTGACCGCGACTGCTACGCTAGAGGTCCTGGGTTCGATTCCCAGGTCGAGCAAAGTGTTATTGGGTTTTTCTATGAAATTCCCAGTAGCAGCTCGGAGTTAGGTATTTGTGCCCGGTTAATGGCAATAGGCTCGCCCCCTTTACATGGGACCTAAACATACCGGCGAACTGTGGGTTACATTAGTACGCCTCTGCCTAACCCTTCGGGGAATACAGGCGTGATGGTATGTTATGTTTTGAAAGTAGTTTGTTCAGATCGTCTAATGAATCCCTTACAGTAAGTAGCCCAAGCATAAACAACTTGCGAAAACGTATTCGTGTCGAAATCCATGATAATTTGTATGACAAGGAGGTTAATGAACGAAGATGAAGCAAAAGTGGTGTGCCAGGATTGTAGCAAGTGGAAATCTATAGTCTCTGCCTAACCCCCAATGGGAGATAGACGTGAAAATATATAGGTATGTATGAGATACGATACGGATTCGATAGTTCATTGTGCTTAGGCTACAGTGGATTTTAATATGATTGTGTTACCTGTACCAATTTGAAATTGAAGTTTGCTATTTTAAGCGAAACAGAAATCGGTGTAGCGCTTAAAATATTATTTGCTGGAACAAATGATTGATTGTTTCAGCAATAAAGGTAGGGGAAGGTTTTCTATACCCTTTTTCCAGTCATTTAACTTTTTCCGCTATAGTTGCTGTGTAGAGTTTTATAAAGTTTTGTAAAGAACTAATAGTGTAATAAAGAAACTCCCTGTTCGTATTAGTTCGTACTGTAAAATATGAACTTCGTAGTATCGAACAAATAAGTAATAATAAGTTTTAAACAGTGGCCGCTGTTTCTTTTGCTAACGTTTTAATTTTTATTGGGATTTTTCAACTAGGTATGTACTGTATGTGTTTAAAAATATGATTTTTTTTTCACCTTCTAATAAGTGCAGTTCGTACACTTCTAATAACCATTCGCGGGATACAGATGTGGGGTATGTTATGTTCATATGGTAATTTACGTCTAATTATTTGTATAATGTGAAAGCTAATATGAATCTAAATAAACAAAATAATTATACTGACAAATGTATGTTGTTATTGGCCAACAATATTATCTTATTATATACATTATCGTTATACTATATCCAAACTTACACAATCGTTACCAACTTAACCTACTTTCCCGAAGAATTAGTGATATATTAGTGGTATCAAAGTATGTTGTCCATTTGCCGGAGGGCGACAGTTCTATGTGATTGTAAGTGGACAGTTCTATGTGGTTTCATTTAAGGAGTCTACCCACTACACCGTACCAAGACTGTACTACTGTTATAAAATTGTAAAAAAGCTATGTCTGTAGATAGACAATATATATAAAAAAAAATGGGTAGGGTATATAAACGTCTCCGAATCCAAAAATGTGGTATTTAAATTTCTTGTCTGTTTGTTACGGGTTGGAGCAAATACTACTGAATTGATTTTAATTTTGTTATCACTGTTAGAAAGTACATATAGGTACTTTCTCTCCTCCAACTTAAAAACTAGTGACCTTCTTATCTCAAATAATTAAACGGATTCGGACATACAGCTTCAACCTCTCCGATGTATACAGACCCGTACAAAAAAGAGATAATCACTGTTGGTATTTGTTATTCATTTTTAATACTCATATATAGCTTCGCGTGAGCAAAGCCGCAGGCTTTATATAATTGAGAAGTATTAGACTGTCCACTAGACTGTTCCGTCACCGACCAACACCGTCGCGTGCCGTGTTCGGAGCGTATCGGCGCCAGCAAAATATTCTCGCCGAAAATTGTTGACGCTCCGTGTATGTTTAAGTCTCATACTTCTCAATACAAACAATATTTTTTGAACGGGAACCATACGTACAAAAACACATCAAAAAAGGTTTGCGATCACATTGAAAAAAAAAAACGAAATCTTTGTTGTTACGGTAGATTATATTTAATTATGATTTCTTCTTCTTTAGTAGTTTTATTTTTTAATTACAAACAGGGTATTTCTATTTAAAAAAAAGAGACCATGATTCTCTGAGTTTGTTTCGGTGTTTCTTCTCAGAGGTCGTCAGTTAGGAAATGCCGAAGCCATCTAGCTATAAAAAAAAAACCATTGACTTGTAAAAGTGTCTCTAATGATCTACTTACAGAAATAAATATCATTTCATTTCATTTCATTCATTTCATTTCATCAAAGAAAACACACAACAAATATTTTTTCTTGATAAAGTTAAATTTAAAAAAATATATTAAGCTTTTATATTTATTTAGTGATTATTTAGTGATCGCAAACATTTTTTGATGTGCGTATATGACATACGGATGATTCGCGAATGCTACGGTCACCAACACACAAACACTGTTGCACGGATATGATACACTGTTGATATGTTCTAGTGATGCGTTCATAATATCATGGTTATAGTATGAGACGGTGTAATGGACAGACTCCTTAAGAGATGTTGGCACGATCCGAAGCCATAAACCGTGACGACAGATAGTATCAAGATTGCAGTAATACAGTCTTTTACTAATGGGTTAGAATGAGATTTATATTTACTTTTAATTTCCTTCGGTACGTATAAAGAAGGAAGAAAATTTATGGACATAAACGGAAAACATAAAATACATGTTGTATTACATAAAAAAAACACACATAAAAACTCCTTCAATTGTGATCTGATTTCTGGTTTTGTAAAAAATATATTTATACTGATTGTTATATAATAGACTGACATGCAGTCAATTATTCAGGCAAATAAAACGTCACATGAAGAAGAATGCAAGAATCGTATGTGAAGGTCTGTAGTCTCTTCCTACCCCTGTGGGAAAAAGGCGTGAATGTATTTAAATGCAACAATAAAAAATATTCAAAATATTGTGTATTTTCATAATACCTTAATAATTTATTTTCTCTGATAAGGCTCAGGCTACCAAAGAGTAATTTACTACACTGGAAAAACTTAATTAAAAGTAACATTTAAGGTTTTCCCGACGAAAATTTATGGTGTATTAAAGTATCAAGACGTTGAAGTTCGTGGAAGCTCGGTTTGTGTAAAATGCGACTAGCTTTTCGGAATTCAAATACATCAAGATCTGACTTACAAAAGGGCAAGTTTAGTAAACAATAAAGCAGTATCATACCATAACACTTAAAATAATGCTGGTATTTGGCTGTTTTCGAGGAAATTCATTGGGTTCCACTTCTCTGGAAGCATTTGATGAGTGCCGCTAAGATTAAATGGGGAATTCAGAGATGTTGTGGCGTAGAAAATGTACGTTATAAATCTTTCCAGACGAATTTATAAACAAAAATGTTAGGCGTTGAATGCTGAGCCAAAGTTGGAACGAATAAACTATATAATAGTATAGATCGCAGTATGTGTTAAATGAATTGGAATAAGTATTTATTCAATAACCAACTCCACGAATTGCTCCGACTACGACGTAGCATCGTAGCTACGTCGAAGTCGGAGCAATTGCGTAGCATTTAGATCATGCTACGCACGTGCTACGTTGCTACGTGGATAATGTGATTAAAAACACAACGAAATTAACACTAGCTTATATTTTATCCACTGTAGGTATAATTATGTCTCTTATAATTACTTCTTCCAGTTTTATACTTACACTAGCTTCTGCCTGCGGCTTCGCTCACTTGAAACTCAAAAACCAACAGTGATGATCTCGTGTTTGTATGGATCTCTATACATTAGAGAGGTCAAGCTGTATCTCAGGTTGCGTTTAATTATTTGAGATAAGAAGTATACCAGTTTTTAAGTTTAAGTTGGAGCACATACTTTCTAACAGTGATACCAAAATTAAAATCTATTCAGTAGTTTTTGCGCCAACCCGTAACAAAGAGACAAGAATTTTAAAAATAACATTTTTGGGTTTGGGGGCGTTTATATACCCTAACCCACTTGCTTTTTTTTAATATCTTCAATGTACAGATACAACTTTTTTACAATTTTATAATAGTAGAAAAGAGATATCCTTGTTCATCCTAGTTTTTTTATACCTTATATAGGTCCAATATAAAAGGGCTTATTACAATTATAACGCAGACAAAGTAATGAACTTAATACAAATAAAGATACTCAAGGTTAACACATGTGTAATCAATGAGTTAAGTTTCGGTTTAATTTCTCATAAATTCAGTAATGATAGCTGAAGTATTTAGATCTAAAGTTCTGCTTACAAAAATGAAGAAACACAAGAAGAAGTAAACAGAAAAGCATTTCATAATCATTTCAATAAATCCAAAGTATGCAGACGCAAACACATTTAAAGGTCACTTCACGTAAAACAATAAACTCTAATAGAAGCTTCAAGCCTACAAACATCCAAAACTCTTAAGCTTTTAATCAATGGGATTAAGCCTTAGCAAACTTGGTGGAATGCGAATCGCTTCGGATTGGTATAGCCATTTGTCAGTAGAGGCGAAAGCAAAATCCAGAGCCAGTATTTACAGACCACTCGATCGTTACCTAGTGAGTGTTCGGCTTCCGAAATAGCGACAACAATAAATCTAAAACCAGGGCCGGATCTGTATTGTAAATTAATTCGCAAGCACTGACTTCTGCGCTTTAACAGTATTACATGATTTATGTAACTTAGGAAGTTAATAGCGTAGAATTAGTGTTTAAAATCAAAATGCAAGGAAAGCACCAATGTTATTTCGTGTTGGCGCTAATTTCAAGTTACTTAAGCGGACTCTAGTAGGATTTTCGCTGCTCATTTAAAGTTGGGAGTATGAAAGTTTACGCCGTTAACTGTATTTTATTATAAAGTACAGGTGTAGTTAGCTGACAGAAATTGAGAACATAAATATTTTCCGAGTTATGAAATTTCGGCAACTGTAATTTTATTTATACTATAGGGGGCAAACGAGCAGACGGATCCCCTGATGGTAAGCGAATACCGCCGCCAATGGAAGCCCGCAACACCAGAGGCATTGCAAGTGCGTTCCCGGCCTTTTAAAAGGCCTCCAGATTTTGGGCCTCCCGTATCGTCACTCACTCGACGAAACACAACGTAAGCGTTGTTTCACGCCGGTTTTATGTGAAGCCGTGGTATCACTCCGGTCGAGCCGGCTCATTCGTGCCGAAACATGGCTCTGTAACTGTTAATCTTATTTCCCAGTCTAATTAAACTTTGAAAATCAAATTAATTCATTTTGTTGTACAAACGAACTCAATTCTTATCATCGGACAATACTCAATCGTAGACGATCTACTTTTTTCTTTTTAATTATGCTAATTTATTCTTTGAAGATTAATAAAGTTCTGTCATAAAAATCGTCATCGTGATTTTTTCACAAACCTAAATCAATCAATTGAACTGTAAGTAATACAATATTCCAGTGCGCTTGTTCCATTAGACAAGATATTCGACGAAATGGTTTTTACAAATATATTATTTTTCTTTTATTGATTTCTTACATAATTATGTATTCTATGCTATTAACTGCCTCGTTAGCTTAGTGGTCCTGAGCGCAACTACTACGTTAAAGGTATGGGTTCGATTTATAGGTCGAGCAGTGTTATTGTGGTTTTTTGATGAAATTCCCAGTAGTAATCCGGAGTTTGGGATTTGTGGACGGTGGCTTGAAATGGCAATTGTTTCTTTCATTTCAGTATCCATTCTTTAACTAGGCTCGCTCTCTATTACATGGGACATAAACGTTCCGGCGAACTGTGGGTGTACATTAGTTTTTAGTTAGTCACATTAGTACACGTTTGCCTAACCCCGTAGGAGAATACAAGCATCATGGTATATGACGGTACGTATGCTACCTATTTAGAGGTATATATAGACGAGAGATACGCTCTTAATACAAGGAGTGAGCTAAAAATCCTGAGCATCCTCAAGAACATCGTCAAGAGATCGTCAACATAAATAATGTTGAAATATGACATGTTTTGTAAGGACAGGATATCATGCGCTATCTATACTAGCTCACAAGAAGTAATAAAACGTTACCGTAAGATTTACGGACGATCTTGTCACAATATATTTCTATAGTTTTTTTATATGGCAACCCATCTTGATACACTATTTTTGTATAAGATGTCGAAATAATACTAACTTTTTTACGAATTAATTAGCTAAGGAATCGATGATCTCAAATATAATGTTCGATTTAATTATAATATTCAATCCATTTGGATTCAAATAAAATAAAAGTATATAAGATGAAGTAATTATTAATTAATTTATTTATTTATTTAAAATTTACAGTTATTATTTTAATAGCCAGAGCCATTTAACCCGCACAACTGTACTATTGTTTATATTGTCGAAAAATAATAATATAAAACCTTGTGGTTTGTTTGAAAATCATAAAACTGTACGTAATTTGATTGTAGATTGTAGTAGTAGTAGTAGTTTTGACTTTTCAATAGTATCTGTTTTAGTAGTCTAATTGAAATAAAGCATTTTGGCTTTACTTTGAAAACATTTTCACTTTGATTAAGAACTTCATACTTATCTTATCTTACATATTCTTACATATAATAAGAATGGAAGTGAGCCGTGTCTGTACATTGCTTATATTTACAAAAAACTAATTTGGGGGACGCAGAATCAGTAACACAATCCATTTCTATTATTTTTGGAACTTTTGTCTGTCTGTTTGTCTGTCGGTTTGTCTGTCGGTTTGTCTGTATGTTTGACCGCGCATCAAATGAAAACTACCGAAGAGATTTGGAGGAAGTGGACAGGAATTCATAGCCTGTTTCTTGGATTAACATTTAGGCTATATTTCATTAAAATCGGTTCACTCTATCAAAAGTTATTAACATTTTAACGATTGAAAACGTAGAATTTGAACAATAACCATTGAAGCTAATTTCCTTTTTAAGTATTTCCGTATTAGACTAGCACGGGTCAAACATTATAACAGAATCAAGAAATAAAATTAAAAAAATACACTCACAGGTACTAACTAAGATAAAACAAGAAAATAAAACAAAGAAATCAGAAACCATTATTTTGAACGGGAATTGATTATTAGTACAGTTATTCTAACTCTACTTAAATAAGGCATCACGGGACATACGTAGGACTTATCCAGCGAGCATCAACCGGTGTAAAAACTAAATATTTGTGTAGGGTAAAGTATGACAATTTATTCTCTAGAAGACTAACACGACATCGTAATTACCTCAATGAAATTTGATTCCATAACAGGTGTCATTTTGAGTTGACAATTTTGACAATTATTCTTTTCTTCTTTATAGCATCCAGCTTTAAAGTAACTGATTTTATAATGTGAAACCTCCATAGTGTAGATTCTAAAGAGTTTCCATCTATCTATGTATGTTTCCATCTATGTATAATAAATAAAAAAATGGGTCATTTAATAATAATTGCAACGAGCGTTAATCTTTACTGATGCCGAAACAGTTATTTGAGATTTTTATCTATGTAGGTATGTCTGTTTATATTTTCGAACATTAAAAAAAAATTAAGTAATGTAAATTAAGTTAATGGCGCTAAGTGTATTGAAAATATGGAAAACCAGAATCCTTTTTTCTATGTGATTTTTCGAGGTAGTTAGTTGAAACTTGGAGAGGACAACGTCTCTCAGGTCAGCTAGTTTTTTATAAAAAAGACCACGATCGCGCGACTATGGACCCAATGTACAGAACAATACTTGCTCTAATCACAGCAAATAAAAAAAAATCAATTCTAGATCAAATTTGGAGTGGCCGATCATCAATCCCAGTTACTATACATAATCTCAATATACTTCTGAACTTATGCTTATTCAAGCTATAATATGTTAATGTTTTAGAATAATGCAGCAATATGAGAATGGATTGGTGGTTTAAATCATCATTCTATCCCAGAAATTGACTTTCGCAATGAATTAGTGGTTACCATAAATCGAATTTTGCTACTAATCGACGCTACCCAGGAACTGACATCGTCATAATAGCGGTCTATAAATTGGTATCTATGAAGTGCGAACTGTCTGTTTGAGTCTGCATTCCTTTTGTCACGGTAAAACGTTATTACATATTGAGATCCTCAGTCATACATTTTATCACAAATTGTACGCTGAAATCCTGGCTTAACAGAAAAAAGTAGATTTATGAATGACCGCGAAAAATTAATAATTATGAAACTGTCCTAGTTATTGAAAAATAATATATTGAGGATTGTTACCACACGTATGTCGGTAAAACAAAATAATCTGTACTTTTTTTGTGGGATAGGGGGGCAAACGAGCATGCGGAACAACCGCAACACTAGAGGAGTCACAAGTCTGTTGCCCGCCTTATAAAAGGGGTTTGGACAACGTAAGTGTTCTTTCGCGCCGGTTATCTCTGAGGGCGCAGTATCACTCCGGTCAAATCAGCCCATTCGTGCCGAAGCATGGCTCTCCCACGATGAAAAACTGTATGTACTGTTAGATCAAACCGTAAATGAGGTTAATAAAAGGCTGTAAAACATATTACTTGATTCTTACCTAAGTATGTGTTAATAGTTGTAGTCATTTTTGTTAAGCGGGCGAAACGACCTCCTTATATAGCTAATATTTGCGATGGGATAAACCGCTAAACTAATTTTGATGAGCTTTAAACATAAATAGGACCTTAGAGAACCTCATAAACTAGGTACCTTTTATCTCATGTAGAGATGTGAGTGAAAGTAACGGCTAGTTGAACTTAAAAAAATCCATGCACAACCTATTTATTCCTACTGTTTTATCTAATGAAACACCTCGCAATTACATCTCAAAATGCATTTTCGTACTAATCAAATCGTATTTGGCGTAGTAATTACTGCATTTTCAGCATTATCCAAATCAGTTTAACTGGGTTTGAATACTGTATTAAACTATTTTAAATATTACCAAATGACACACGCCATTTTTTGTTCTTGAAGGTTTTGGTAATAAAGTAGGAATATAGAGCACACTGCATACGGGAACATGCTAATTTGGCATCAGTCAGTGACCGTTCTTTGGCAGCGCATACGTTGGCAATATCTCCTATCTGAAATTTCCAAGACTTCTAACCATCGCTTTTCAATAATACGGTAGGTACAACAAACCTAAACGATATCGACACTAAACTGCCTACTAATTTCTTCGTCTTAATGCGGCCCTGTGTTATTCATTGAAGTAATCCGAGAAATGTCTCAGGCACGTTTCGAGTGTAAACAAAAACAGTAGGTACTGTCAGAGTCATAACGATGACAAGGTTTTAACTAATTAGTTAAAATCAAATATACATTTAATACCAGTGTACAGTTAAGGCAGTATTAATATTGAATTATTTATCCATTAATGTATTGATCCTAATTAAATAAGAAAATTTGAGTTTTTTGAGGGAAGTAATGTTTTTTTTTTGACAAGCAAACAAGTAAAATAAAGTACAATTCTGGCTATTAATATAAAAATTACAATCGTACAATTGCTACATTTATGCAGAACTAATTATTTATTTACAAAAAACCTTTCAAATTTTACTGTGTAGATATGTTAACTTTAAAATTTCAGCGACGTTGACTGTACACTGTCTGAGCTTATAAACACAAGGATTACATACCTAACCACATTAGGTAAGGATTATGGAGACATTATACATAGTAAGTGAAGATGGGAGAAGCAGCGAAGTGGCATTAAACTACGAACAAACAACAAGATTAGAAGCTAAATGCCATTGAGAACATCTCGGAGGCATGCAGGTTTGCGCATGATGTTTTCCTTAACCGTTTTCAGCGAGTGATAAGATTAATTATTATGATATTCATGATTACGAAAAGTCAGACAAGTATACAGTATATTTATATAAATAAAAATCAACTGCCGCATGTATAAAAGATTTACTATAAACTGGTAACATTACGGAAATACCAAACTATTTGAGAATATTATTTCAATACGTCATAGTTTATTACTATATATATAAGGTCGAACTATTGTTATATCTCTTTTAAATATGTATATATATATATATATATATTTACTTTGCTCACAAGTGAACTGTAATGTTCTTGAGGAAATAAAGTTCTAGCCTAAACGAAGGGCGGGCGTTTTGGGGGCTGTCTTTAATGTAAAAATGACGTTCAAAAAGTACTACCTAGTCAAAGTCAAAATCATTTATTCGGTATAGACTACCTATACCGAATAAATGATTTTGACTTTGACTTTGAACGTACTGTTGTCAATTGTACGTGTTGCCCCGTCGTACCCGGAGCGCTATGGAGGCGCACACGCAAGCCGGCTGGCAGCGGGACTGCGTGCGCTGGACGTTCCGCCTCAGCATATTCATGGACATGTTGAGAGGATGAGACGATTAACGAAAGGATAGGATTAGGAATTTATAAGCCGAATGTGAGCGGCAGCGTCGGAAGAGGTAGTCCTATAAGGGACATACGCCGATTTTATTGGCGAGGTCCTTCAAAAAAGTCAGGTGCGTAGTACTCGCAACCGGCGCGTATGTATGAAGATGTATGAATGTGGGAGAAGCAAAAGAAATATGCAAGAATCGTAGCAAGTGGCGGTCTATAGTTTCTGTCTACCCCTGGGAGAAAGGCGTGATTTTATGTATGTATGTATGTATGTATGTATAAAAGATCATCCCTTGCAATCAGCGCAATAGTTTTTGCTGTAATTCGCTGCATAAACTTAAGGCTTCCAAGAAATAAAAATTCATACCATCATAACATACCATCACGCCTGTATTCCCCGAAGGGTTAGGCAGAGGCGTACTAATGTACACCCACAGTTCGCCGGTATGTTTAGGTCCCATGTAATAGGGGGCGAGCCTATTGCCATTAACCGGGCACAAATTCCTAACTCCGAGCTGCTACTGGGAATTTCATAGAAAAACCCAATAACACTGCTCGACCTGGGAATCGAACCCAGGACCTCTAGCGTAGCAGTCGCGCTCAGGACCACTTGGCTAATGAGGCAGTAAATAAAATAAAAATTCGTTGACGCTTTATAAATATTGAAACATACTTGAAACGTCCTCATCCCAACTGTTCATCTGAACAAAGAAACTTCGGTCAAATTTTACAACTCCCGCCATAGTTACCTCGACGAGTTAAAATATTAAACAAGTTTCGCACGTCAACTATTTGGACGGGCTCGGAATTGTGCGACCTGATTTTACTAGAAAATCAACAAAGCTCCCATACATGACAAACCAATTTTAACGATAAATGAATACGAAGAAGGTAAAATCATAAAAAAACATATCATCAACTCTGCATTCCGCGCAGAGATGTCACCCACACATGTTTTATATGAGGGTGTAAACGAGCAGAAGGGGAAAGGGAGTACGCTTTTCTTGAAGGTTTGAACGTCGTATTGGTCCGGAAATACTACAGAAAGTTAATGTACACCCACAGTTCATCCACATGTATTAGAGGCGTGCCTTTGTCATGTACCGGACACAAATCCACAAACTTTATAGAAAATCTCAAAAACACTGCACGACCTGAGGAGTGAACCCAAGATCTCCAGCGTAGCAGTCGCGCTTACGATCACTGATATCCGAGATAAATCACAATAACCAAAACAATAATAATATGTGCTCGATAAAAATTCTAAGCCAGCATTGAGGGGAATAATGAGAAGACAAACTCACTTCATCATAGATCACATCGTCATAGTCACTTTCCCGAGATCTTTCCTTATACAGAGGGAATTTTGGCCCACAGGTTGGGTACCCAAGTTCAAAGGCTTTTGTAATAATGATCAATAACCACGAGAATGCTTTACACAGGCTCTTTTTAGTAGAAAGAACATTCCATAGTCACATAACCTCGTGATTCAAAGATACTATAAAGTTGTCTGTTACATTACATGACTGTGTTAAATACCTATATAAATATTAGACCTGCATCTCGGTTTTACAAGGGTTGATGTCGTTTCACCGAACTACGCAGGAATTTTCCTGAATCCATCCTTGTGAGATGCCTATGTAGGTATATTATATAAATCTTATATGGAACCTACTTACATTTCATGTTTCCAGGTAAAGTATAACGCTTCTGATAATTCATGATAAGTGAGTGGTATTTCACTTTATATACATATCTATATAGATAGAAAAGCATGTACCATATACGCAAGTATGTTTAATAAACCTTAGTGATATTAAATAGCTATCAAATTGGAGGTATTTTTCGGCTCAGCGCGCGCATGCCTACATTTAATTATTTATACATTTTTTATCCTGGGAAGATCCTCATAAATAGTATACGTCTCCCAGAAGGAAAAGCGAGAGCAATGTTGGATTGCTACCGACTAAAAACCCACAATCCTCCGTCAAAGTACATGGTGAAGGACCTTTTTACTTGACTAGACTTAGTACTCTCAACGTCCCCATACGGGTTATTTTGCAATCACATTGCAATCGTTCTGCGATTGACGAGGCGAGAGATGCATGAATAGCACCATACCATTCTCACGACCGTATCGTACGGCTTGTGTAGCGCAAGCACGAACACTTTCGAAAACGTATTCGTATCGAAATCGAGAATAATTTGTATGAGAACGAGGTTAATGAACGTAGATGAAGCGAAAGTGCCTACCCGCCTACCCAGCCTACCCCAATGGGAGACAGATGTGAAAATATGTATGTATGTATGAGATTTGTACCAGAAAAAACTCATTCGTTTACGATACGAATTCGATAGTTCTTCTATCGAATTTGCTTAGGCTACTGAGCTTCAATCTTTGGCACGTCACAACAGATAGCACCCGAAGAACATTAAGTTACTATAGCATGTCTTAACTACGACGCGAAAAGATATCAGCAATAAAGAATTTAATAAAACTGGAAGTCATACTTATCGAGGTATAATCTAGTTTTCAATTAACGTTGTCGACTAAGCTCCGCTTATAATATTTTATCATTTTAATAAGTTCCTAGGTTACTCTAAAGAGCTAAAGCTAATAAAATACGACCAAGAAATAATAGTAGCGAGATGAAAGACATAAAAAATGGTCTTATATCTTAAGATTGATGACTGGGATAAATTAATATTGGATAACTAAATTAATTATCCGTAGTAGCTAAAGACGGGCTTTCAAGAGATTTTGTATTACAATGGTTTTAGCGATCCAGATATAGCTCGAACCTTAAGCGGTGCCAACTTCGGGACGCGAAGCCACTTACATCAGTGTCCGTCTTAGTGGAGACAAGAGAAAAGTATGGTAGAATTACCTTTATTTAAAGCGTGCAAGAAAGTGAAAATATAACACACATATCGTTACGCCTGTTATCCCCCGAAGGGTTAGGCAGAAGTGTACTGTAAAGGTTGTCTGGAAAAAATCGTAGATTGCAATAAGGCTGCCTATTGCATACCTGAAATTAAAAAGGTATTTATATTGAAAATATAAATGCAAAATAAAGGCTCCAGTAAATTATAGTTTTACATAAAATTTCCTTAAAGATCGCATAGGTATGACCATCAGTCCATGAATCCATTCTAAATCTTTCAAAACTTTCCTATTGGATCAAAGATCCTATTATAGAAGTTCTATTAACTCATTACGAAAGGATCGAGATTTCAACAGATATCGGTGAGATCTGTCAGTTCTTCTATAGCGACTAGCGACCTTTAGAGAGGTTATCACGAATACTCGATAGGGTTGATCGAAATCGATTTTTTATATGGCTTTTAGTTAATACCGATTTGTGTACGGAGATCAATACTCGGGACCGTATTCCCCGTATATTATTCCCGTAGGTATAATGTCACAATTATATAAAAATACTAGCTTTTGCCCGCGGCTTAGCTCACATGAAGTTATATTAGGATTAAAAATGGATGCCAAAAATAATTTAATCGTAAACCTACAGTCATGATCCCTTAATTGTATGGGTCTGTATACATCAGAGAGGTCGAGCTGTATCTCAGGATAGGTACGTTTAATTAATTGAGATTTTTAAGTTGGAGTTTCTAACAGTTATAACAAAATTAAAATCTTTTCAGTAGTTTTACGCCAACCCGTAACAAACAGACAAGAATTGTAAAAATCACATTTTTGGGTTCGGAGACGTTTATATACCCTAACCCACTTGTTTTTTTTAAATATCTTAAATGTACAGACGCAGCTTTTTTCAATTTAATTATAATAGAGAAAAAATATCTTACTTATCATTGTACTTACATTTATGTAGAGAGTATCGTTATCGGCAAGATTTTGTGGAGTATCCGGAGTAGTTAAGTATCCTAGCATTACATAAAAGGTAATTTCAAGGTAAAGCGGCTACTTACATAATAACTAGAGTGAACAAACTTAATTTAAAGTGATTTATTACGCAATATAATATGTCTTAAGCTGAATTACGAGTAGCCAGGAAGTTTTAATTTATTTTCCGAAGATGAGATATTTAAGTGGTTAGATTTGTCATGGAAAAATATTGGATTCATTCGTTTAAATCGGAACCAATGCCAGATTCAAAATAAAGTATGTGATCATTTTCTAAGGAATGAATCCATATTTTTCTACATTGATATTATACATTTACAAGATTTTGCCCGCGGCTTCGTTCACATGAAGCTTCTTTAATTCTAGGATTAAAAATTGATTCCTAAAATTATTTAGGATCAGGATCCGTTCAATTAATAGAGATAAAAAGTTCACCAGTTCAACAGTGGTAACAAAATTAAAGCCATTCATTAGTTTTTGCGCCAACAAACAGAAAAACAGACAAGAATTCTAAAAAATATTTTTTGATCGGAGACGTTAAACTGCCTCATTAGCCAAGTAGTCCTGAGCGCGACTGCTACGCTAGAGGTCCTGGGTTCGATTCCCAGGTCGAGCAAAGTGTTATTGGGTTTTTCTATGAAATTCCCAGTCGCAGCTCGGAGTTAGGAATTTGTGCCCGGTTAGTGGCAATGGGCTCGCCCCCTATTACATGGGACCTAAACATACCGGCGAACTGTGGGTGTACATTGGTACGCCTCTGCCTGACCCTTCGGGGAATGCAGGCGTGATAGTATGTATGATCGGAGACGTTTTTATACTCTTAACCTCCTATACCTTAACCCTTAACCTTTTATACTATTTACTCTTAACCTCTTGTTTTTCTTAAAAAGATATCTTCAATGTATTGGTTGTTTTTTTACACGGACACAGCTTTTTTACGAATTTAGAATAATAAAGATAATGAACATTAAAAAAAAATACATCGTTTGACCTAAACCTCCTTGGTTTGAGTGTTAGCTACAAGGCCTGTTTGTATTGGTAGATACATTTAAATAATAAACTAAATAAATGTAAAAAATGCTGTATTATTAATATTATACTGGTTACAAAAGGGTACCTAGTAAAGTTGCTAAGGGACGCGAGGCGAACTAGTCGAATTGATGATTTGAACAACTACAGCCATTACCATAAAGCGTGCTGACACATAAAAATTAAACTATAACATTGTAAGTGTTTGCTGGTACACTCGGAAAATACTAATAAGTGTAAGTTTTCTTTTTATACAAATCCAATTTGCAACTTCTAATTCAACAAGCACCATCAGCAAGAAATTAATCCGTTCCTGACTTACCGGTTATCCAATTACATTTCCAATTTAAAAAAAAATACTTACGTTGACAAATAACACTCGCGAGTGTTCTACAGTTTATATATTTTAGCTGCAGTATATGTATATTATTGTACTAGCCTCTGCTCGCGGCTTCGCTCACTTGAAGCTCTAAAAACCAACAGTGATGATTCTTTGTATGGGTCTCTATACATTAGAGAGGTCAAGCTGTATCTCAGGTTCCGTTTAATTATTTGAGATAAGAAGTATACCAGTTTTTAATTTGGAGCACATACTTTCTAACAGTGATAACAAAATTAAAATCTATTCAGTAGTTTTTGCGCCAACCCGTAACAAACAGACAAGCATTTTAAAAATCACATTTTAGGGTTCGGAGACGTTTATATACCCTAACCCACTTGTTTTTTCAATGTACAGACACAGCTATTTTACAATTTTATAATACTAGAGAAGAGATAAGAGATATGAACCAAAAGAAAAACAGATGACGCTATTAAATTAAACCGTTTAAATAATACGAAGAGATAAAGACACTGGTCATAAAATAATACTGCCATAAGAAACATCTTTGGCAATGTATGTGTAAAAGTTGATAAAACTGCTCCATTAAATGACAGATGTCCACCCATTGTACTTTATCTACTGTCATAAAACTCCTTGAGACCACTTTTATGACTTGCTAGGAACGATCTATATTTTTTATTTTTTTATTTTAGCCCCTTCATAAACGTTGTGTAAAAAAAATACAAATATTCGAAATACACTTACATAACAAAGCATTTCGAAATCATTTATTTCATTCCGTCAGAATCCATAATTTATTTTCACTTTAGTTAAGTCCAATATTTTTTACAGTCATTCAAAAAATATAACCAGCACATTTATAGACATCATAATATACCATATATGTATATGTTAATATAGAAACGTTTTCAATTTATTTGGAGCGTAAAATATCGTAACTATTTATACTTAGTGTGTAAAAACATTTACGATTATTTTTGCGGTCAAGTTCAAACGATCGTCGGGAGACATTCGCGCAGCGCGCGACGCGGCCTCGCGGCTCGACTCCAAACACCGACTGAACGTAGATTGCAGATGTAGCATCAACATCCTTCCCACGGGACTACCGCTGCCCTATATTAGAAGCTAGTAAAGACTTTTTTAACACACTTTTATTTTTACAGCACAGCTTAAAAAGTTGCCAGCAGATTTTTTTGTGCAGAATCTTTGCGCGATGAGTGTGTACAAAGTTTTGTTATAAAAAGGGGTGGGAAAGTGTTATAAAAGTTTTTTATGTGACATTTTTGTTGATGGCAGTATTTTTTTTATAAGATATAATTTAAGTCGCAAAGTTTCTCGTAATTTAGGTCGTTGGTACTGCAAAAGCGAAAATCGTTTTCGTTTTACTTGTTCTCATCTAGAATGTTGGTTGCTGCGTCATAATGTAAATATTTTTTAGTAGATCATATAGAAACGATGCAAGGAAATGAGGATACATACACACGCACAATGCAGTGACAAATGGTTTCGCTTCTATCAGATCACAAATCAAACACACATCTTCAGGAATCGACTATTGAGAGCGCTAATTGAGCATGAATTTCGTCACATCTACATTTACCTATGTTGTTTATAGAAACTTCACTGCAGTACCGATGGTAGTAAGCTTCAATTAAGCAACAATGTAAAATAAACCTTACTGATTCTATTCCTATATTCGAACTTTTATATCCTGCCTTACAGTTTTCGGCCATGGGGACTATTTCCGTCGTGGTGCATAGACTTCGATTTCGATCTTGTACCCGAATTTGACTTATACTATTTATACGTATATGCTTCTTTGGCAGTAAAGGTGTGAGCACAGTGGGGGCCTATTAAGATGTTGTTGTGGTATTTGTATTGAGTATTGGGGGGTGGTTTATTTTTAAATGTGCCTCGTTTATAATAAAGGTCTCTTCTTTAATTCTCAAATGCGTAGACCACATTTTTTATCGACTTTAAGTTACATGGGGATAGTATGTAATTTAATGATAATTTCTTTTAATAATCGGAATATTCAACCAGCGATGACGGAGCCTGACGTAGACTGTAAAGATGGTAGCCTCATGTGGCACAGGCTATTACCGTCGTGGCTGCCGAAGACTGACGTTGCATGCCACAGCTGTGCCCTACAGATTTCGTCTAACTAGATTATCGAAATGCAAGAAGCATACAATATCGACTGAATGAATATTCCGAAATACTCCTCACTAACTACCGTATTAGTGTAGTGGTTGCATGCATGCCTGAGTGTGACGACCCGGTTCCGATTCCCAGGTCGAGTAATGTTATCGGGTTTTCAATGAAATCCTCAGTAATAGTTCGGTATGTGGATTAGTCTGATTAATGACAATGGGACTAGGTCTCTTCCGACCTAATACAACTAGAACTAAGAAAGACAAAGAGTACTTGGCTTGATGCTACGAACAAAACGCTTCAAAAGTACAGACTGCATCTTTGATGTTAGTGCCTCGGATAAATAGGGATGCACTACCACAGAAACCGTTAGAAGCTCCCATTATAACCAGCCGCTATTCACAATTTAGTCACCCATCGTGACATTGTGACTTCCAATTACTTTTTTGACGGGACGTGATTCGAAAATAGAACACTAACGTATATTAGATTTTAGTTTTAACTTGTTTCTATTGTGACAGATAATGCCGCACGACACGAATGCGAAAGAGATTACACATTACAATGGTTGTTTTATTATAGAATACAACGTATTGTTGAAGCAATATGTTTTCACAGCAGGCTTTGATATATTTTCCTTTATAAGATAAGAGCTTGTTCAAGGTCTCGAGTAAAGAAAATCTTTTGAACAAAAGATAAATATATAGACTGCATCGTCAGTCTTCAAAGGTTGACCTGATTTTTCTTTAATTAAAGGTACTCGTATTTTTTTTATGTTACCAGTTGCTGGACAGGCAAGAAATAGAATAAAATATAAGTAAGCATATTAAATATCAGGATGAACGGAATTCATAATTATCTAAAGTATTAAAGAAGTTAGGTATAACTTTATTACAAGGACATAAAAACCATGTTAGAATGACAGCTGCGGTATTGAGTTCATTTGAAGGCTCCTTGTACCATTGAGATATTAAATACATACTATAAAAACGTTATAAAAAATTGTCGAATTATGTTTGTTCAAAATTAACTTCAACCGCTATAACTACTGGACCATAACACGTTGGCTCACCTCTACTTGATCCCCATATAACTCATTGAAGGTTTTATTTCGTAAATTAATTAATGTATCCAAGCTACTGTTATCGGTTATTGTAAACAGCCCCAATATATTGCGCGAGTAAGCTTACATTTTTGCCGTTGAAATTTTTAATGATAAAAACATACAATGTTTACGATCCGATATTTAACGTGATACAATAATACACACACCTTTTTTTTCAAAGTAGGTAGAGGTACTATATATTTTGAAAAACGAAGTTGAATACTTTAATTAAATATTTTAATTTATCTGTTATCGGTAATCTATAAATTATAAGCTAAAATTTATAAATTACCGATATTAAATTAATTAAAATATTTATTATATATAATGGAACTCCTTTATCTATTTAGCACTAACAAACAAAATTAGCAACCGTAAGTCTTGTAAAAGGATGTATAAAAATGTTAATGAGTTAACTACATACAAGTTTTCTAAAGTATTAAAACTGAGACGAAATTACCACGAAAAGACGATCATCACGGCGAGGGTTATAACTACGCGTAAAAACATCCGTATTAGGTATGTTTTTGAATTTAACTAAACTCGGGGCCTACTAAACAATTTGTTTTTCATTATTGCTTAACCCTTCTTTTGTAGAGGAAAAGTGATAATAATAAAGCTACAAACTTCGTAACAGGAATTTCCGTTTAAAAGTTGCAATATTGCAGTACCAGTGGTCTATATTTTTTTAGTATGAGCGAGAAGATGATAATATTATGACGTCATTGAAGATGTTTTTTTTATGAGATAGGGGTAAACGAGCAAACGGATTCCCTGATGGTTCGCGGATGGAAGCGATCACAGCACACCAGAGGAGTCACAAGTGCGTGCCATAAAAAAGGTACTTTTTATCTTGAAGATCCCTTGGAAGACAGAAATATATATAAAAAAATACAGCACAAACTCAAATGAGTCAAAATGAGTAAAAGTAAAGTTGCCATGGTAACCGTTATTATTGTCTGACGAATGACATGACACAGCCAAGCGCAGCCTTGTATAAATTCTACAATCTATAAATATATAATTCGTCTGTACGTGTGTTTGTCACTTAATTCCACCAAAACGGCGGAACTGATTTGGATGAAATTTTGTGTGTATATTTGAGTGGGTTTACCGCCACCTACCGGGCCTCATTCAGGGATGAGGCCCGGTAGGTGGCGGTACAGGCGGGTTCTAGAATTTTATTCTTATCTATTTTTTTCGAGGGCAGGTCTACTTTTGCTAGTAGATTCAGAAACAACGGTGTCTGTTAAATAAGGCAAGTAATTTATCAATGTATTGTCTACCAAATCTAACTTACTTTTTGTACCCAGTTACACCTTCGTAAGCGTAAATGCGACGTTACCCACAATCCTCGCTATCAAATATGATCGAACAATTTGTAAAGGCTGTATATATATAAGAAGACTTCAAGTATTTTCCTCTGTTCGTATAGATAGTCCATCAATCATGGTCAGTAGGTACTTCATAGAATTTGAAAAAAGAACTGGATATCAGCGTGTCAATGACTGATCGTGAAAAGAAAACCTAACAGATAAATCTTATGACATGACTAACAGAGTTAAGGATTAACAAAAAACTGGTGAAAACAGGTTTAACGAAAAAAGGTGCAATAACAAGGTTAACGTCTAACAATAAAAAAAAATTAAAGTTCCCAAAGTCAACATTTTTATAATAGTGACCATCATATACACACCTAACATCACACCTTTATATCCCAAAGGATTAGGCAGAAGTGTAATGCACGCTGCACACCCACTTCGATGATATATTTAGGTCCCCAGGTCGAGCCAATTGCCAATAACCGGACAGAAATTCAAACATCGAGCTGATACTGAGAATTGTGAGAGGGATCATCATGTTTTCCACATAGTGATATTGTATAATCCATGAAAGCTGTAGTATCAATGGAAGCAGTGTATATTGGTAACGGTACAAGGTTTTGCCAAATAGGTTTAAAGGTAATGTCTGTGCAGTGCCAGGTAGAAAGCCCATTGCGAATAAACAATGCAATAGCCCATATCTCAAGCTTAAGTCTACACGACTCTGGTGGAAGTACTGAATATATCGCATCAAAACGTATCACAGGTTAAATATATAAGGAAACTAGCTTCCGCCCGCGACTTCGTCCGCGTGGAAAAGTTACTTAGTCTAAGCGTGATGATATATAGCCTATAGCCTTCCTCAATAAATGGGCTATCTAACACTGAAATAATTTTTCAAATCGGACCAGTAGTTCCTGAGATTGGCGCGTTCAAACAAATAAACTCTTCAGCTTTATATAATTAGTACTAGCTTCTGCCCGCGGCTTCGCCCCCGTGGAATTCGGTCTGTCATCACATCCCACGGGAACGGGATAAAAAGTCCTATGTTCGTCTCCTGGTTCTAAGCTACCTCTCCACCAATTTTCAGCCAAATCGGTTCAGCCGTTCTTGATTTATAAATGAAGTAACTAACACGACTTTCTTTTATATATATAGATATAGATAGTAGGTAAATAACAATAAGTTTAGGAGTATAATTATATAGGAAACTATAACACTAAATTAAACCGTCAAAGATGAACTTGCGAATATTAAATTAAATGTCAAATAGGTAGTACAAGATTAAGTAAGTAATGAAAATAATCAATGTATGCATAGAAAATTTACATTTTGGTCATATAGTTTGTGCCTATGTAATTAGAAAAATAAAATAATTGAAAGCATTGACAATAATAATTGGGGTTTTATGATACGTATTAAAACAAGTAATAACAGATTTGGGAAAAGTTTCAACAATGCTCACGGGTTTTGCAGTAAAATGATGCAGTTAAAACACGAAAATTGCTCCAATAAAATCTCTATACGACTTCAGTAGTAGATAACAAAATTACTTTGGTGGAGTGTAGTGTGAACTTAGACTCAACTTGGAGAAAACTTACAAAACTTAATACGGTCTAAGTTCAAGAGTACCTAACTGAAGACACGAGATATTTATATCATAACGATAACCTGAGAGAGATATGCTGGATTCTGGAAGCTGGTATGACATTTATCAAAAGAATGAAAATCTGTATTTAAGCAAAGGCATATAATAAAAACTTTACAGAAAAATATGTGTAACTTTTAATAAAGTAAGACGTGTAGGTACGTTGTTTTGATATTTAACGATTCTGATCATCGGTATCCGAGAAAATTCAAATATTTGTCAAGAAATAAGTTCTGTTAACGAAGAACATTAGAAATTCAATTAATTTCCGTTACTTGCGTTCCGTTAATAATTTTTTTTTTTGTTTTTATTGTACTTGGGTTACAGGGTAATTAATATTAATACCTAAAGCAACAAGAAATATAATTTGTTCTTCAAACATTTTGCTTCATGATGACACGGCTTATAGCCCTACAAGTTGCTAAGCTTTAGCTAGTAAAGTAAAACATAAAACTACATATATAAAAACCTAATTATTCCTCTATACAGACAATGCACATTTTTCTTTGCATCGAAAAAAATAGGACGCGTTTAATCTTCGCAGTCTGCCAATGTCAAACAAGCACAACGCGAAGGAACCTGCAATTGGTTCAACGGGAATTCTTTTCTTAGAAACATTCCTTGCATCTGTTAGGAGAATATACTGCTGTCGTGCATTTGCTACAAGAAACCGGGAGTCACTGTTTATTTATGTCTTCGTTGAGTTAACCTTTTTCTTAGGGAAAATTGGCTTAACGTGTTTCTGCTTTTTATTGGAAATTCTATTTTGCGGATATCTATTGAAGAAATATCTTAAGTGATTATTTAAACTGGATCCAGCTGGATCCACCCAGGATCCAGCATGTTACACGTTATTAAAGAGAGTCATTATAGCAGCGGACTGCAATTGGCTACTTATCAGTTTTTGTGTCACACAAAGATTTAAATTCGAACTTCCGTATAAAATTGCTCAATCACAACGATGCCATTATAACATCTATATAATTATGTCCAAATAATTTCATGTTCATGCTCTAAACTTAATAACAAGTTATGTCGTAACGTTAATCGTAATCTTCTGAAGTCACTGCTACGTTCTTTCGCTTGGCAAAGTGTAAGGGAAATAATATGGAGGAATATGTCAGGACCCAGCATGTTTCCCTGCGGCACGCCTTAATTAACTAAAGGCGGTAAGTTAATGGAAGACTTCCTTAAGTTAAAAACTTATTAAGGTCATGAATATAATTTTAGTATAATTAAGAAGTATACGAGACCTTTTCATTTGTCACTGGTAAACTTTACCAGTTAAGAAGGTTAAGTCATGAAAGTATGTAATAAAAACGAAAGAACACACATTTTTCTTCTTTAGGTTGTACAATTTCATTAAATTCTGATTTAAAGAGGTAAGATTAACTGAAGAAAACTAAATAAAAGGACGATATTCATATTATATGACACAGAATCAGCAGATAAGTACTTGAGTTTGAACTCTTTGAATCAGTATTCAAATATATAGTGCTTAGCTACATTTATTTTTCCCGCAACACAGGACCACCTACAACAGAAATGTCAGGAACTCTTAACGAGAGACAAAACAATATTGCATTCCAACTGTAGCCGTAGCCCACAAAGCAATATCATTTGTCATACGATGCACGGTTGCCACACTTGCTCATAGTATATTGGTGTAATCGCGAACTAGGCGAGGAGTACTCGAATAGTTGCAGATACAACCTGAATACAAAGCAGACACTGATTCTTTGCGACTCATAAATTGCACCTTTTCCTTTTTTAATAATAGGCTACCGAAGTAGGTATATTCTAAAAATCCCCTGGCCATGATTAATTAAGTGACCGTAATAACTCATTGTGTTCAGTCAGAAAACTAATAAGACTTAAAGGAACGTTTCAAAAAGTTTTTACCATCAGACAATAGACAGAAAACAATGGACCTCAAGAATTTCGACGTAATATTCGGAAACTTGAATGCTTATAATTTTACAACCATTTTAAAGTTGTAGAAGTTAATTGTTATAGTAACTGTAACTTAGACAATACTACAGGACTTAACAGCTCTGTGTGAGTACTAGAGCCAAAGTTCGGTAGTTAATAATTTCAAGGAAACTTGTAAATTAAATAAAACATGTACGATACAAAACTTATTGTCACGCAACATGAGTTGGATTGGTACGTGCCTTAAATATTGTATAGAATACATAGTGGCTTATACATCTGCATGTAACAGCCGTGCCTTCATGACCTTTAGAAAGATACATAAATCACAATTGTCATGAACAGATGCTTCAAACAAACAACACAGAAAAACTGTGACAAGAGGCGGCTCAATTAATTTAAGAGCAACAATTACAAAATTTCGCTAGGGTCCTTGTGTAAAATCAACATTTTCTGAATAAATCAAACGTTGCTTTTGGGACATTGTTCAGAGTATGTACCTACTCATTATTCTCAACTGATGTTATTGTGGAGTGTCCTTTTTATAAATTTTGATGTAAACAATGTAACAGAATTCTAAACATAATCAAAGACAGTTTAGTTTCAGTTGAGATTTCTTACTAACTTATCAATGAGAGCTAATATGATTCACTCGGACCTACTCCAGAAAGCTGCTGAAGTACTACTCCCAAGTAAGATTGAAGTGGTTTATTTAGTAATTTCATAAAGTTTGATTAGATTTTATATTCTTGTATTTTCGTAAAGACAGCCTTTGCAAAACATTACTTTTTATGGAAATGAGCTGGGTTTATTTTGAATATTCCATGTCTAATTTAATAAATCACAGCCTCCAAGTATTATTTATTACATTATCAATTCATTTTCACAAGTCTGGATTTGGTTTTTGAACTACCATTGTTCAAGAACAAAGTCTATTTACAAATCAGTTATAAACGGTTGACCTTATTAAAATCTGTCTAACTAATTAAGAAAGTTCATCTCCTGACACAGACTTCTCGAGACATCGAGAATATTCAAGAGCGTTAGGACGAGAAATCGATATCGATTCTGTATGTAGTGAAGTGATCGTGGGTGTAGGAAACGTGCTTAAGAACCCGTTACAGACAATGTTGAAACGAGTAGAGTCTCTTTTAAAAACTCAAGATTCATAGATGAAGGGTGTGATGACGGTCTGAAGACTATACCTATGGCAATTTTTAAACGCAAAGCCATTTTAAAACCACTTAATATATACAGTGACAGTAGTCTAAAGGCATTCGGTGATAATTTAGCGAGAATTCCGCATCCAACGATAAACTAAAGAATTTCTAGTACTTTAGTCCTGACAAATTCCGCTGCGTAACTCTAGTGTGTTGACTATTTCCTTATTTTTCTTAATCTGATATGTTTCATATAAAATAAAGAATTTAAGTAGATGATATCATTTAAAACAATAATCTCAGACTCATAAGCAGCTTAAGCTTAAGAAAATAAATTCGAAGGAAGCCAATTGGAGACTTTCTCATTTTGAGGTTTCTCTACTTATGACCCTTAGTGACAAAACAGTATTCATGTAGGTAAACATCGTTTTTAATTATTTCAGCTTTAATTCTATACTTGAAAATCATATAATTTCATCTTTAAGATCCTTCGCGATCAAAATATTTTTTGTACATGAGGATGTTTCAGATTTGTTCTCACATTTACTGTCAAAATTACTGTCCTTGACAATATGTCTACAAGCAACCGTATTTTCGTGACATCACATTGAAAAGATCTTTAAACATGTTATTTTCGGAATATGTTCCAATAAACGTTGACATAAAACAAGAATACACGCGTAAATCTCACATGATGAAGTATTTTTTCGGCATAACAAAGATATAAATTTGCCATAAATTCGTATCTTATTACCGAGAGTGTCTCGACGAACTCTTTACATTTGATAAAACTTTGCTACTTGCGCAAGCAGCGAGCTAGGTACCTTTCATTGGCCTCTCATCATAATATGTAGAAAATACGGCACTTTAATGTTTTCTGTTACCTTCGGGGAAACGTCTACAGGATAATGTGTTCAAGTAACTTAGACTGCTTAAGGAGTCGAAATGTTCCAAAATGTGAGCTTTGTTTAGTAAGTTGTAAACATAATTTTCAATTTATTGAATCCAATAAGACTGCTTCAAGTACTGGGTACTGCGAACCCGCAGTAATATGTTATTATGATGATCGCGAACGTGTAACCATAAAATATTCTCATAAATGTTTTATGATGATATGACGTATTAATAGGGACTACGAGTATAAGAGCTCTGTCGCAAACTACGCCAAAATGGAGAAAATAATGGATAAATAAGTTTCCCTAAAGTTATTTATGACTGGAATCATAGCGGTTGTGGTACTGTGATTCCCTGTGAATAGATTTTTGGTCTATAAGAACCTAAATAATGATCGACCTAAATCCATACATTATGGATTTAGGTCGATCATTATTTAGGTCAAATTATTTTTCTTATTTCTATTTATCAAATTTAAGAAGGGTTAGTTTCTAAACTTAGATAAAAATTGCAATCAGATTTACAAGTGGAATATGCCTCCTTTTTTTAAAATTCTTTACATATTTATTAAGTATCTTCGACTACGGTATTATGAATTTGACAAAACAAAGCTATATTATGTCATCAGTTAGTTCATCACATTTTCTTTCTTTTTACGCTAACACTACTCAATCTTGATATTCGCCAATATTCTCAACATTGACAAGAAATAAAGGCAAGAGCAGAAATAGAGCTATAAAACAAGGTAAGGCCGACGTATCGGATATCGACGTGGAAATGCGTTGTCATTTGCAAACGGCAGGTCAGCGGTTTTGTTTGTTACACAGAGGAATATTTACCTAGTGTTGGTTTTGCGTCGAGGTTCAGTTCGTAAGTTAATTTCATTGGGTTATCAACATTCTATGTTTCTTATATACCTACATCTTAAGCCCACCTTTGATTGAAGAGGGTTGATTTTGAAAAAATATGATTTTAATTGAAACAACTGTACATTCAAATGTTCGACTAAAAAAGAAGAAATATCTGTAGAAACCTCGACACTTGTTTCAATTCTAATCTCGAATGATTCTCATTTTAATGCATTGACCAGATAAATGCTGCAGATAAATATAATAAGTTTTTAACAATGATACTGCAAAGTAATAGAAAGTAAACCTCTTAAGAAAGTAGACACTGGCAAGTTTTTTAAAATAGCTATCACCCAACTCCTTGCAAGTATTCATACGCCATCTATAAGCTGTTACGAATAACAAGCGTTCATCCTCCCCACAGACAGGGTTCGAGGTTTTAAACTACCCTGAGGCAAGTGTTTGAAATTTACGATAGATGTCGCTGCTTAGCACTTGTACAGTTTGCGAGTAATTTCGCTAGGTGGCGCTGTTAAGGGTTAAACAACTGTTACCAAAAAAATAGAGATGGCATTGCACAACAATGAGATTTTAAGACAGATGGCATGGCTTAACGTGGCCCCTATTAAAGGAGACTGGTCTAGAGTCTAGACACAGAGCCATAGGGGGAGAATTGCGAGACCTTGTGAGGGCCTTATGCACCAGTGGGTTGCCTTAAGACACCAAATTCATAACGTAATCATAAACGTGATTATATTTATAATAATAAATATTTAGTAACAAATTTTAATAACCCACCGTTTATTTCTTTACTTGCGAGTTCAAGATACTCAAAATTAGTGTCGTTATTATTATTTTACCTGAAACAAAAGCAAAACACGATTTAGTTAAACACTATTAATTTAGTTAATACAACTAAGAGCGCAAATGCGCGTTTTGGATTAAGATGGTATGTCGAAAGCGCCAAAAGTACCCCTGCTTCTCACTATCCTTCAGTAAAACTCTTTTATTACTAGTGAAAACGCAAATGATGGCAGTAAAATATAAAGTGGAACATATAAGATTTATATGGAGGTATATATATATCAAAGTGGAGCCCCAACTGCCACGTCCTCGTGTCAACAAATTTACATAATTTTATAAGGCAATTTTCCCCCTTATTTTTCAATTTAACATTTTCTGCCACAGAACGGCGAAAATGGGGTTATCTCTTGAATTTTTACATTAGAAAAAAAGGCTACATACAAAGAGATGTAGAAATACGCGGCAAACGAAAGTACGTTGCGTTAGTAATTTTATTGAGTTACAGCTCGTCCCAATGATAAATCAGTCAGTATCATTTGCTTACTAGAGATAGGATGCTGACATAATTTCAGAATCCTATGTTCCTATTTCTATTTAGCAAATGTATCGATGGATTTGTAATTGGGGCCGGCCGGTAGGTACTTAAAAATGGTAAATGTAGGTTTTATATTGAAATCTAGAATGGTTAGTTTAGGGATGCTTTTATCTTCAGTTTTCGGGTTGAGATATAAAAACGATCGACATACGTATGAAACACAGCAACGAACCTTGTTATTTCCATTGTCATTTATTATGAGATCGACATTATTGAAGTTGATATTCGAGATTAAGAAAGCGATCACCATTTTATTAAGCAATCCACTTTGATACGATTTTCAATATCATTCAATTATAAAAAGTATTACATTTTAGGATTTCAGACAGAAAAGGTTTCCTTATAATAGAACTCTTGTGATGAGACATCGGCGAATCTCAAGAAAATGGAAATCTAATACTTTATACAGAACTTTATGAGCAAGAATCTAACACACTCATGATCGGTTTTAATATTTAACTAGCTTTTACCCGTGGCCTCGCTCAAGTGAAGCTATATTAGGATTAGAAATGGATCTCAAAAAATATTTAATGAAAAACAAACATTTATGATCGCTTCTATGTATGGTTCTGTAGGTATACACCAGAGAGG
Source organism: Acronicta leporina (assembly GCA_947256265.1). Taxonomy (NCBI): domain Eukaryota; kingdom Metazoa; phylum Arthropoda; class Insecta; order Lepidoptera; family Noctuidae; genus Acronicta; species Acronicta leporina. The sequence continues at coordinate 3,954,336 of OX366523.1, forward strand.
TTAAGCTATAGCGCATGATCTGTTTAATTAATTAAGATAAGAAGTTTTTAAGTTGGAGCACTGAGTTACTTTCTAACAGTGATAACAAAATGATCCATGCATTAGTTTTTGCCCCAACCCGTAAAAAACAGTCAAGAATTTTAACAATTGGGTTCGGATACGTTATATACGTACCCTAAACCCACTTTTTTAATGTCTTCAATGTCCAGACACAGCTATTTTACGTTTTATAATAGTGGAGATATTTCTATTAAATGACAAATTTCATCCAAAATATAATAAATTAACGTTTCTTGCATCTATAATTTACGAGCACTATTGTCAGACTCATTTCCTTTGCTTTCCGATTCACGATGATGCGTAGACGCCACAGCCCTCCTGCTACTCATTACAGCACAACGGAATTTTCTCGAAGATTTTAACGGAAATAAATCTCCCTTATAATGCGTCCTTTTCTTTGAAACATTTCGCTGTATCATTAAAGTGGAAATACGGCGATAGGTGGAAGCTTAACAATGCAATGGAATTCCCTAATGAATTCTTTTGTGGAAGGGTTGTTCCGTAATATTTAGTTTTTTCAAATTTACCAAGAAAAAATAAATCATTAATTTCTCTTCAATTTATCAATGTTATTTTTATATCTTCCGGTCACGCTATACACAATGTTAAACTTAAAACATAATCGATAGAAAATATAGTTGTAATTGTTGTAGTGAAAATGTAGGTAGATATTCCGTAAAAGAGTTAATTATGGTGAAAGAGGTCATTGAAATGTGTTGTATTTTTCGAGCTCATTGCTTTGGCCAAGATTTCGATACATCCAACATAAAGTTAACATAAATAGAGATTTATTTAATGGTGCGTAACATAACTTATGGTGCTAGTTCATTTAAATGGCTCAGAGTTATATAGGCATCGAGCAACGTAATATGGGCCATGGGCTGAATAAATATGTAAACGCAAGATGAAGAAATATACACCGCTATGTTTTAGAATGTGCGTGGACGATATCGAATGGTTGATTCGAGAGTCAGTTCAAAGGTCTGAAAAGCTGTTCTAAGATTATATATAAGTAATAATACTTATGTAAACATTATCGATATCGGGAGCTGAATGCGCTTGCATCAATAAATTCTAAAATACGGCAACAACTTCAAAATATTCATCTTTTTTTTTTAACTTGTGCTCAAGACAACCCACAAATATATTAAAATATATTATTTATTTCTAAGAAATAGGAAGTAAAAATAATAAAACGAACTATAAACTAATAACAAAGTTCATAAGGCAAAAAAAAAACAAAGTCCGGAAGAGCCCCGGGCCACAAGAACAAAAGATTTTCCGTTTTGTCTGTTATCTGTATTGTACAGTCCTCTTTGCCATGTAGATAAGTATTTCAAGTCCCAAAAATGGACTTCATAAGGACTAGATTTATATTTATCGACATTAAATATCATAATCGTAAACGTCCCTGTTAACCCGCGACCCGTTGGGCGGACCCGGCGGGCCGCACATGAATTGTATACTATCATTTTCTAAGTAGTAACCAACCCTTTTGAGACCGACTCGTACCCAAGACTATTATAGTTTATTTTCGAGTAATTTCTGACTACTCTAAAAGTATTGGAGACGAAAAATGCGTTTGCTAGTGACGTATAATTTATACTGCTATAATTTAAATACAAAGAGATAACATTTAATTTTTCATCAAATAAACTGCATTTTTATCACAGTATTAGAAAAAAATGCCTTTAAATACAAAATGGAAAGAGGAAAGTGACTAGACGGCAGATCAGCCAATCAATCCTGTAAAGATATTGCCACGATCACATAAATGACCTGTATGTAGTCGGCCTTGATGTAGTCAGTGCAAATTAGCACATGAGGGAAGAGATTTATAAAGTGGATATTGAGTGGGGACGATAAGAGTATATACATATATTTTAAAAATGCTACTTCTAAGGCCAATTGCGTGATTAAATCCAAAGACCAAGAGCCAAATTAGCTAATAGCGCCTGAATCAGATAACTGTTGCTTCGTATCTCTGATATTAATTAATACATTCTGGTGCAACAAAAGCCGCACAGCCCCGCTTTCGGTTTTCAGAGAAAGGTTTGGTCAACTAGATCGACGTTATTGATTGCAAGCCGAAGTAACTCCAATAAATTCTAACACGGCTTTAATTGATGTTATTTAGGTTGGATATTGGGGCATATTGATTGTATTTGGGTGGTAATGGGCGGTATTGTTTTAAACGGCTTTTGGAACGGTTCCGTGCTCATGAATGGGCGAAAAATATTGTTTTGGGTGCGAATTATATTGGGGACTCGGGGTAATGTTAATTGAATAGCGGGTAGGGGTTTTAAGGTGTTTATAGATGACAGGCTAGAATCCTATCAACAATAATGCTTTGTTATTGAGTAACTTAAATGTTTATGACTCGAATTTCACTGTACTTATACCGTACCGCAGCTTAGTAACTTATTCTTCCACATAGTCAATCCATTATAATGTCACACTGATGGGCATGAATCTCTTAGAATGCGATTTGAACTCGATGCTTTTGACTTTGCAGTCAAATTGTCATATCGCTGTCATATGGCATATCATTGCTTTTTTGCAGAAGCTTAAGAATTCATATTATATACTTTATTCTTTGTAAGTTCTCTTTCAAGGACGAATAATTTTTTTTGTCTTTTTTTTAATTCTGATCCATCTCAATAGAACCAATTATCATAAAATAATCGAAACCCCATAAAATACGAACGCAAAAAGTTTTTCCTCCATTCCTCAATCAATTTGGGATCCATAGGGTAAATTGACTGCGTGTTTGTTCGGAATGTATTATTCGATGGGAGTGTTGCCACACCCCCTCATTCTCTGCTTTATTACTTAACGTACTTATATCTATCGATTACGGAAACCCCACAGGCCCCCCCAAGGCACAGACGATTGGACGATCAAATAACTTTGTAGAATTAGGGAAAATTCCTATAGTGTTGGTAAAATACTTTTGTTTTTCTTTACTCATAATAATGTAGAAAGAGATTTATTATTTATCAAGGTAATGAGAGGCATCCGTTTTTTTAGTAATATCTACTTACTGCTATTGCGTAGGTATCCTTTGAAACGTTATATTTGTTTGTGTTACACTTATTACATATTACAAAAATAGTTTCGATGTATAATATTTTATTATGATATTTGCGACTACTACGGTATTAATATATATACCGTATAATAGTTACTGATACGGTCGGTGCATCACCTCGTTGATTTAGAGTTCAACGCTAAACAGTATAGGCCTCCATTTAGTTGTTCCATTCGCTTCTGTACCAGTCTCATCCATGTTTACCCTGCAATGGTAACAACGTTGACCGCCAGTGTCGTTACAGAATGATCGAAATTCAATTTTTTGTTTATTGTTCACAAGCTAATACACGGACATGATTAACAACACACACGGGTTCCCGAGCACACACTAAAACACAATGGATTAAACTAGACAATAATAAAACAGACCTCACATCTAAATTGTTAATCACACTTTTATTACTATCACTGTCGAGGTCTGATCATAGCGTCGTATCTATGTTCTGGGTAATGTTTAGTGCAGATTGCCTCTCATACAAGGAGTACAATGCAGCCTTCATCATTTGTTCCTCTGTGCGGGATGCCACAACAAATACAAGCTGAAAACACACCGCCCACAATGGCTGTCTGTAATACGTGAAGTGCACGCTTTTGTATCAGCGCTGTAACGTTATTGGAAACTGATTTTCGAATTTATATCAAAATCGGAATATATATCTAAAATGTCAAACTGTCGTGTATAAAGATCGTTTTGTAAATGTATACAAAATCCTATTCAAAATGGACACTCGTTGCTTTGTTAAAGTTTATTTAGTTTTGTCTCTTTAAATTCAGTGAATATGGAAAGCTATTATTTCAAATAGTATGGACTTGAAAACTGGCATGTAGATAACGTAGTATCTAAGCTAATAAAAATACGAATGCAACGTAATTAGCTACAATTCATTTTCCCGATTGCTTATTGGATTACGTGTACCGATCAAAGATATATTAGTTGAAAACTTTGTATGAAATTCAAAGAAAAAAGAAAAAGATTTGTGTCCCTTAACTAAACCCGAGAAAGGCAATTACCACCTTATTTTAAAGAGAAGAAAAGAAAAAAGATAAATGACTATTTTATCGCAAGGAGTCATTTCTTATCCAGCTTGGAAAAATAAGGCGGGTCCGTGGACATTCTATGCAAAACAAAGGGCACTTTAGACACGATGATGAATGGAAAAATTTCACTTTTGTAATGGATCAGTATTACCAGTTGGCTTTTAGAATTTATGTGTATCGAAATAATTTGTAAGTTAAACATTTTGGTGCGTGGTTGATCCGTTTTTGGAGAGGTTTTCCGGTGGTATCTGCTGGTAGCAGATGCCATTTATCACATCAGCCCTCTCAACTGAGACAGCTGTCACAAAACTCAGAATTATATTTTTGTTAATGTATTTAGACTTTATCAATATTGATATAAAAAATTACGGTGTGCGTGTGTTAATATGCATAATAATGTGCATCTTCTCCTCAACTGATTGACCGATTTTGATGGATTTTTTGCACTCATGGTACACCCGATAGGTGGCTCTGTTGTCGACATCCTTTAAGATGCGAGTGAAATGGGGGGAAAAGATTAGTTCACTTTATAAAGTAATATGGATATACTTACTAATCCACGTATAATTTAAGTGAATTCAAAGCTTCAACGTATAACCAAGTGAACTAGCGCCCACTTTCTTTGTCCGTGTTCCTTTCAAGAGCAAGTAACAACATTCATAAATATTCACGACTTATCCCAGATTACCGAGAAGTTCTAACGTTCATCCTTGGAAGGGTAAAACGACCCTGTACCACAAGGACTTTCGTAAGGGTACTCTGTGACTAGAGCAAAAGTCATTTCAAATAATATAACGATTAACGGTTTTAACCTAGTACTTAGCGGTTTGTGTTGGGTAGTTGCAAGGTCGAGTTCTATCTGTGATCGAATTTTGACGATGATAAATCTTAAATTACCAAAGAAAAACGTTAATTACAAAGAATAATGTTGATTAACTATTTCAACGAAATGAACATTTACAATTACAACAACAACACAATTTACATCTAGTAAAGCCCACTGTTCCAGTTGCGTTAACCGTTTGTTCTGACTGTTGCAGATTGGCTCAGGATTCCCAATGACTAACTTGTGGCCGAGGGATGGAAAGAGGACGTCCAGCAGCGAGATGAGTTGACGTCCTTATTCCAGTCAGAGGGTGCATATGGATGGGAGTGGTACAGGACCGTGGCAGATGGAGCAAACAGAGGGAAGCCCAGCAGTGGGTGAAGTCAGGCTGTGGATAATGAGGATGATGTTGAGGGATCCGTATAAGGTAATGCTCCGATTGAAAAATGTACCGATATGCGTAATCGTAAATATTGAAAAAAATTAACGAATCAGAAATGATGACTTGAAAAGCTTCACTATTTTCAAATTGAACATTGAGCAGATTTAAAAACTGAAAGTATATAAGATTAAATAATACGACTGCAGTATTTTTGAATAAATTAATGGCTTGTTTTATTAATGTTTTCCAAGTTCACTTTGTCAAAGTTGAAACATAAATTATTCCAATGCAAGCGCCAACATTATTTTCTTCCAAAAATAACTATCCCCAATATCCATAAATCAAATTTAACCACCATTCACCAGAGATCCGAATCTAAATTGGATCAGAACTTACAGGTGGGGATTGACATTTTAGTACGCGGTTATTTCCTGAAGGTAAGTAAAAATGTAAATGTTGACTAGGGTAAAGCGTAGCAAAATCACTGTCGAATTGCACCATCGAGTCTTATAGTATCGGAATAGCCTCTCGATCACGTACTCGCAATTTCTAGCCGTCGACGAGCTGTTGAGACTTGCTCGATTCGCCCGTTGATCTTGGATTCAATCAAGAGAACACGTTCTCGTCTCACATGTTACAAACGAGACCTTAGTTCAACCTTATAGCATCCTCAAACTTTTATAATCGCAGTAAAATTACGAATATAAGGAGGATATGAATTCAAGTTTTACCTGTTCTATTATTTCGGCGGCATGTATTTTATGGTCTCATAAAATTAAGCAAGGGGTCGATTACACCCAAATTCTATGAATTACTTATTAATTTATACTTTGAAGCATGCTAATATTTGGAAGTCAGTACAGAAACACAGTATCAGATAAAAAATAATTGTGTATATCGAAATAAAATAATATTGCATACTCATATTGTATAAAATAAACGAATATTGTATACTTAAATCCTAAACATAATAATACCTTGCGATAAACCAACACAAACTTATTTAGGAGCAATGCCTTATTATACTTGAAGCAGTTAAACAACATGGATTTGTTAATATTGACGGAACTTGACCGTTGGAGACATAAAGATTTAGTTATATAGATTCACGTTCCACTTTAGTGTGGGTAAGTAATCCACTGTGCAGAGTCCAGTGACAAACTGCCCATAAATGGCGCAAAAGGAGCGGTAAAATAAGAGGGGTTACTGTTGACACAAACAAAGAAACTGGCAATCCGCAAACTGCTTCTGCCGAGGCTGGCTGTAATGGATGGGCTAAGTGGCGAAGTTTCGGATTTTCTGAAACTATGCTAATTCGGTTGATTTTAAACCTAATTGCTTGCATAATAGACGTGGTCGTGATAATGAATAGTTTCTACCTAGAATATACTATTTTCGTTACAGGTTTACTACGTGTTTTATGGTACACAACGTGATGCTCAGCTTTATACATTTTAATTTTACTGAAAAGCTTAACCGAATTTAACGCCTCATCTGACCCTGAGACTGAATATTTCAAGATCTTAGTTGGGCCAGTGCCAGTATAGGTATTGGGATGGAAAATAAGAATTTTAGGAGCACGGTTGGTGCTAGAAAATCTACATAAACTTAATTTTTAATGTGGCCTCGAAACTCCAGACTTTTTTTATTTTAAATAACCCTTAAGCAGTTTTTCGTACAAAATGAGTTTAAGCAATTTTATTAAGCTGTTTTTGTATGACATGTTGTTACGAATTTGTAAGGTATAAGTGTTACTCACCATCAATACTAAAGGTAATATTACTCTACTAACTTAAGCATGAAAAAGACGACATAGTTCCATTCTAATATGAAAGTTTAGTAAATCTGGTGGAAGAATATAATCAATGCCGGAAGTCAAAAAACAATTTATCGCTATACCCGAAAACGCAAAAGTAACTAACGCTCCTGGCTTGGCACCTGAACTTGATCTCAATTTGGTGCCCCACAGATGGGGTGAGTTAGCGGAAAATTATGTTGGCAATAAAGGTAATAAGAAAGGTATTTATGGCTTTTATTTTGTTCAGAACAGTGACGAAAATACAATAGCTTCGGAACACTTGAGTACACGTGGTGTGTTGTCCAGTGCTATTTATTATCAGGTTGCGGGAGACCAATATTTGGCACCCACGCCAGAAAACTCAATGTATCGAATTTAATCTACCAAGGTCGTACATGAATTCTGGGGAAGAACCAGGAAAATATGAGGACACCCGATATGTGTGTATTGATTTTTATGTTACACGTGTTGGGGATTAAATGTATTACGGAATTCTTAATACCATTGCTTGAACTTGGCTTGAGACGCTGCCGCGTGTCTAGATATCATTAATAAGGTGATGAAGAAGTTACAATTAGACAAAAAATGTTTGAGCTACAACTATTTACAATACACAATAACTTTAAAACAATCAATACTCGAAGTAATACAATAAAAACATAGCAGGCCAATAGGTTTTTAAGTCGGCAATAAATGAAGCCATGTTATTATAACTTCTCTTTTACCATACAATAATCGCGTAATTTTGCTGTCAGGCACCTTTTTATTCAAAACAAAAAGCATTGTGCGTTTTTGCCCACATTTTCGTGAAAGAAAATGAAGCAGTACTCTCATTAAAATAAGTACATTTTACTACAACCAGACTTGCAAAAACGCTTACATTTAGGCAATGCCGAAATGCGGACTAAACTGTATTAAATGCCAAGTGAATCAATTTGTAATTTCAACGAAACATACTTAACTTTTTACCGAGCTACCAAAATAGCTCCGTGACACTCTAGATACTAATAACATCAAAATGTTATTCCATTCCATTGCCTACGAATTGTAGGATTACGGCACTGTCGTCTCCAGTTCATTAGTCGTATAGGTTTTTAGAGTGGATTCAGCAGTAGACACGGTAAGTAAGATAACGGTAACATTATCTCCAATAGTTTCAAGACCTATTAAAGGAATACATTTTAGATAACCGGAGGGTTACTGCCAGTGGATACCTTTATCCTGCTCTTCAAATACACTTAAGCGCTCTTAGTTCTAAGGGTCACTAAATACAAAAGGTCAAGGAATTCCATTATAATCATAAAACAATCGCGCAATTGACTCCATATGTATTCTTTTAATGTTGCCTGTACCTTGGAATTAGCAAAAAAATAGTTGATATTGATAGTGATATAGAAAATAATCAACTAATGCGAAATAAGTTTGACCTAAAACTTAAACAGAAGCCAGATTCGGTTGATGATGCGGCACGTAAACAATGATTTTACATTCATGATTTTGTTCAGTAAAAAAATAAGCACCAGAGATTTTTTAAAGATTCATCAAATAGGTACTCGTAACTATAAAAAAATCTTCAGTAATTTCTAATAAGTTTCTAAGCACAAGTAAAATAATCCCTACAGCTGTTAATATTGTAGGTGATGACTATTTGTAGCTAGTCCAGTCACTATATCTTACAAGGCAATATTAATTTATCGGCATTGTAAATAAATATACTATCTATACCTACAGTAAAAGTTTTTGTTACCAAGTTTCGGAGTGAGATTTTTAAGTTCAATTGTAACTTAGTTGTTTGTTCCGATTGCGGTACATGATTGTCTATGTTAGAGATGGAATACGGAATCGGAAAGATTTATATTATTTTTATCAAAATGTAAACCGATATTACCGTATCTATGTTTTTCCTCTAGTAAACATTGATAGAATTGAAGTTGATCACTGTATTGTCTGATAGGTGGGACAGCCCCATGCTGGCTCACTGGATACGGCTGCACGTGTAGTTGTACCTTTCTTAACAGTAATTTACTAACAGTAGGTTAAGTTTGTTACTAACAACATATGGATCTTGTACGTGTATTTGATCTGAAATAAACTATATATTATTATATTATTATTTTCATTTATTATTTTAACTTACATATTAGATACATTTTTAAATATTTTTATAAAAAATTGAAAAACATTTAAAAATATAAAAAATAATAGCCCACCGGTATCGGGAGCAGGGTCCAAGCTACCGGTGGTCAGGGCCCCAGAGAGAGGAACCTCCTAACAATGCGGGCCGTGTCCAGAAGCACTGCCTTCTGCATCAAGCTCTTGATCCAGCCATCCAATGAGAGCCTCCTTAGGTGTTGGTCGAGGCTCTTGGCTATTAAGCCATTGGCTGACACAACGATTGGAACAATGATCGCTGAATCCACCTCCCATATTATTATTATTATTAAGAAATTAAAGTAAAACTCGTTTGTCACAATGATAGTAGGTAAGCTAATACTGTGTTTAATTCAGTTTATACACGTCACTGGCTATGTTTACTGGTACTTTTAGTATAAGTAACAACAAATGAAATGTCTTTAAAAGTAGATGCTTTTAAAGACATTTCATTCAGCTAAGGTTGTGAAATAAAAGATCGGTGAGTCACTAAGTTTTCTTAATATGATTATTCCCTAGTTTAATATGGATAAATAATTAAGACTTCTTTATAAGGAAAGCTCTTTCGATGTATTTACAAGCTTGAAGCTTAGTTGCTGGAAATAAATAAATTGATCACTTTAAATTTACAACACGCCGAATCAACTTGAAATATTAACAGTAACTTTGGTTGAATTATGCTGCTTAACAACCGTGTATGATATATTAGTCGCCGTGTAACGAGACCCAAGGGGAACGGCGGCAGGAGCCATGCAGGAGCGTGTACCGGCGAAAGGTACACCTGCGAAATAGATCTATGTTGAGCATATAAGTTTAATTAATAAACTTATGTTAGCATATATATGTGTATAAACATGGCTTTTATCAAAATCTATCCAGATGTACAGTTGATAGAGAACGCAAAATTATTTCCTTCACTTATAGCTTTTAGTATAAAATTTCCCAGAAAAATAATGCCAATGTACCTAGATAACGTATTTATTGAAAGCTATACACGGTTATTGTGGAGGAAAAATATTTTAAAAGATGGATTTTCAAGTAACACAGCAGGAAGACTGGTTTGTACCTTTAACTGTCCATAAGTCGCTCAGAATAATGGCTCCCCACAGAGAAATTGAATGCGTTTGTTGAAATCTGCCTCGTTTTTTCCAGCAAATGAATTTAAACTTGATTATTATTCAGAGTTCCGTTCTTTGTCAAAGTAAATTGGCGAATGTTCCACTAGGTAGAAAACACTTGCAATTAACCTCCTAGATACGAGCTACTAGCACTACTTTATTTTACATACACGTAGAATCTTGGTCTCGAAAGGTCTAAAAAGATTTGCTATTCCATTGTTTTAAAAACGTTTTTTGAAAGTTTTCTTTATTTTTCCGTAGCCCGTCAGTAAAAAAAGCAGTTTCAATCTATATAAACTCTGAGATTTAGTGTTCTCAATCGCCAACTTTCCTCAACTAAGGCGGTAGTACATTTTACAGCTTTGGTTTTACAAAAACGAATGTTTTTTAAAACCCGACCCGAACTTTTAGAGTATCGCGTCGTTTTTTTTATTCTTAATACAATCCATTTGTCGTGTTTAGTGGAAGTTCTGGAGAAAAGGCCCTAATAAAACTCTAAAATTGACTGATTAATAGACATGGCATAGTTTCCATTAGTATGAAACTTTGCAAAACTGTTCACAACCTGTGTGTATAGAAAACGAAAGAAGATGTGGAAGTAATTTTAATACTAAACGACGCAATTTCAACCTAGAATCGTTCCAAAGAAGATTCAAAACAAACTATAGATTATCAAAAGATAGGTGTTGCCTGTTACCTATATTATGAAGCCTGTTTCCATAAAGAGCTTCCATTCCCCGCCTGCTTAGATCTATCACATCTAGATATTCTATCTTCCTAAACGCCTCATTTGTTTGGCGAAGAGAGGGCTTTCGGCAACATCAGAATATGACGTGTCTAATAGCGTTATGTTGGAGATTTATTACTTGGAACATTGCATTACTGAGGAGTGAATGAAGCTTAAGATGAAATGATCTTGAGAAAGTGTTTTATTTGGATAGGTATAAACAGATATTGAATAGGTAATTGCGTAAATTATTGGTACCTCTTGAAGAAGCACATAACTTGACTACTATTAGTGATCATTAACGTCCTATGGACAGATGTTTAATGATTAATGAAGTTTTATTGTATAAAAATATAGCTTCTGCCCGCGGCTTCGCCCCCGTGGACTTCGGTCGGTCATCACATCCCTCGGGAATGGGATAAAAAGTATCTTATGTCCGTTTCCTGGTTCTAAACTACCTCTCCACCAATTTTCAGCCAAATCGGTTCAGCCGTTCTTAAGTTATAAATATAGTGTAACTAACACGACTTTCTTTTATATATGTACTAGCTTCTGCCCGCGGCTTCGCCCCCGTGGAATAAAAAGTATCGGGAACGGGATAAAAAGTATCCTATGTCCGTCTCCTGGTTCTAAGCTACCTCTCCACCAATTTTCAGCCAGATCGGTTCAGCCGTTCTTGAGTTATAAATGAAGTAACTAACACGACTTTCTTTTATATATATAGATATAGAATATTATAATAAAATTGTGTAATAAAGTAATTAATCAGTTATCTACACTTACTAATATACTAAAACTGAAGTTATATTTTGTTTGAATGCGCTAAGCGCAAATCCCTACATGTATCAGTCGGATTTGAAATATTGTTTTGCATTTGGGTGCCCAATTCTTGAGGAATTCTAGGAATGTTAGGAGCCGAGCAAGCGCGTGTTTGTATAATTCAAAACCTACATTAATATAATTTCAAATATTGTGACTTATAAACTCAGAGATAAAGAGTTGCGAGATAGGGTTAAGTTCATTTAATGTAACACTATCTTCAAAGCCTGTCATAAATCCGAAACGGGTCCACAAATTTTATATTTAGCTTAAAAATTAAATTACAGGCCGAATAGCCCTGAAAAACTGAATTAGTTTGTGTCGTCAGCCTCAGTATGCTTAAAAAGCCGAAAATAAATAGATCTGTTTACAAGTTTTCTTTAGAAAATTAGGGCTCGGAAAAATCGCCGGAGAGATTTCGGTCTTAAGATCCTTGGGAATTTTAATTATGAAGTTTAGTTAAGTTTTAATAATTTTGCAGAAAATTTGTCTAAGGAAAACATTAATTAGGTCATGTACACAAAGGACGCTGTAACTCAGTTAGTTGGTTGAAAAAGTTAAGAGACAACAGTAAAAACAAACTTTACCGTGACGTATCTTTGGATAAAAAATTTACAAAGGAAGTAAGTATGTAATAAACTCTATAGGAATAAGATGTGGATGATATAATTTATGAACGTGGACGAGTCCAGAGTATGCAAGAAAAGTAACAAGTGGCCTCCTAGTATAGTTTCTGTTAGTATAGTTATAGTTTCTGCCTGTCTCTGTGACAGAGACAGGCAGAAACTATAACTATACCTACTAAACTATACAGGTACGTATATTATATTTCTGTTTTCGCGAGGGTCCTAATTGTCTGAATCCAAACTGGTGAGCTGCTACGCCCTTAGCCGATGGGCATGCGCAAAAGGTATTTAGCATCCTAAAAGTATATAAAAGTATATTTCTCAGCTATGCACCTGCTAGAGATAAGACCTGATAACCTAAACGCAATCCTATATATTCGTTGGTAAAGAAAAAATACATTTATACTAGGTATATCAATATTTTTCTTTGTATCAAATTCCGCAACACCACTCTCAGAGATTTATAGTGTATCTGTGACGTCGTGTAACCGGAAAACATGGTGGTTGGGCCGGAACTACCTGGCACAGATTTGGGTGTCAAACAGAAATGTAAAATGTAGGCAGTTTATACACCGGGTCTCACGTGTTCTTTGAATAAATGTACACTTTATCAGGAGGAACAGGGAAGAAGCATTCTGGAATGAAAACAAACACGTTGGTAATAAAATTTACCTGGCGTGTAATTTTGTGGAAATGCCCATAGTTATGCTATATCCTAAATGCGACTGGTTTTATTTACTATCTTTTAATACTCGGTTATGTTCTGACAACCTGTACAGTGTACATACTAATTTATTATGGTAAGAGGACGACAAGGATACGGATTGCCTGCTGGCGAGCCACCGGCGGTATACTGGCGCCATGTCATCTTTTGACCTCTGTTGTTGCAGTCATTTCATTGACTACATTACCCTTCAAAGTGGAACCAATAATGTAAGCACATTATTGCCCAGCGGCAGAGTATTTGACTATACGGTGGTATCTTACTCCGGAAAAGCTCAGCAGAAGACTCTCCTCCCCAACTTAAAAGATAGTAGAATTTCCTGTGCTCATAATATATTACACACAACTTTTACCAAAAATATTAATAGGTAACTCAAACTCATAAAAGATCTTATGGAGATGAGCCGGCAAAGAACTCTAACAGTCGGTTAGGAACTGATTAGGAGCGTGTAGTGCGGAGCATCTATCATTGCGATAGACATTCAATTAGACACCTTTGTTTATCTCCCCCGGAAACGTCGATAACGATCTAATTGGCACGAAGGAGTGCTGACTGGTGTTGTGGTCACTGTAAGTGTTAGGTTAGTGAATATTTGTTTTGAGGGAATGGGTAGGACATAATTACAGGTACGCTAATGTCTGTCTGTTCGAAAATTGTGAGTATATGCGAAAAAGTATCCCGTACCCGATAACGTAACCGATATTGTAAATAAATTGGCCGGGGAAAATTGCATAGTTTAAGATGCCTATACCCACTCATATATTGGCGGCTGAGGACGATGATGAGAAAGTAGTATCTAAGATATCAAAAACTTCGTTTTTTGTACGAGCAGGTACGCTAATACGCCATTTTAACACGCGAGTTGACCTCACTAGCAGTAAAAGCGAAATAGCAACGTATTGAACATGCTATTTCGACCTGACGGTTGAATCGGTTTTTGACACCCCTGTTTACAGAACACGCCGCTGACAGAAGCGGTGCAAAATACACATTACAGTGTCCACATCAAACTAGCTAAGCTGACCTACATACAGACAATGACAGGAGAAATTGAATGGGACGCTCTTAAATTATTGTCCGTGCGTACGAGGGACTCCTTTGACAAGCAGCACAATACGTGAATGACGTCAGTTATCAGGAGGAAAGAGTATTTCAATAGACGCAATGATTTACGTGCAACGAATACCGTGTTGCTATATAATAAATTCATTAAAAAACCGCGACCCTCCAGAGGGTCGTAAGATTTATTTTCTATCGTGCTTAATTTTTTTTTATAGGATAGGAGGGCAGACGGATCACCTGATGGTAAGCGACTACCGACACCCATGGACACCCGCAACACCAGAGGAGTCACAAGTGCGTTGCCCGCCTTTTAAAAGGATTTTGGTCTCCGGTATCCTATCCACACAACGTAGGCGTTCCCGCTGGTTTTCTGTGAGGCCATCAATTTGTGCCGAAGCATTGCTCTCCCATGGTAAAAAAATATTCTTTGACTGGTTAATATAATTGATCTCTTATCTTTTCAATCCTTTGATCCATTAATGAAGCAGTATTATCACACTACAATTTTTCATATGACATTAACAGTAGCTTTTCACCTCTACGGTTTTGTATTCTAATTTAATTATGTACATTCTAACAATGTTCCGAACATATCAATAGGAAAAAAATTGTTACATAAATAATATTTCAAGTTTCAAAAGGTTAGGCTATTTTTGAAATAACTGCTAAAAGTATGAAAGGGGACAAGATAAAATGTTCACGGTACAATGGGAATTAGGACGGGCCCGGGAAACCGTTTGCCTAGGTGAATTTGTAAATCGGGAGGTCGAATAGATCCCTTTCAATGTAATAAAATACTCGTAATATGACATATAAAATCGTTACCAACCTTGTCAAAAACCTTTTCAAGTAGAATAGGATCAATTTGGGGCCCTTTAAGGATATTATTTTTCTTAAGAATCATGTTCAATAGATGACGAAATGATTATGTTCTATTTGTGGGCAATAAATTAATAATCCCGACTTATATTTTATAGAAAAATGTTACATCACCTATTTTACGGTACAGAAAACCTCATGGATCGTCTGGGGAGGCATCAGGGTTATCGGTACTCCTATCAACTAAAAACCGTAGTTAAGGCAAGTCTTTCTCTTGGCCTAAAGAAACGCCAATGGGATTCGTGACATTCACCACGACCGTGACAGATGTTACACCACCATATTTTATGGCGGGTGCGTATTAAACAAAAATGTCAATACCGTAGGTCATACAATTTAATATTTGTACAAGGAGATCACTAAACCCCTATGACTACCTTCCCTCATTTTCCTTACTATACTATGTTAGTTTCGGCTTCCAGTCAAACCAGATGCGGCTGAATATCAGAATTTTACACGAAGCGACTGCCATCCGTAACCCAATTTCTGGGCAATACCGATATTCGGAGGATAGACTGGTTGTCAGGCTTTTTTTAGGCTTCTGACTACCACAACAATTGTCAAAGATGTTCGTATGAGAACCGGAACCGACGACGGCTTTATGAGGCACGGAGGGTCTCGATGTGTTAAGAACAGTCACCCATCCACACACTGACCGCGGCAAGCGCAGCTTAACCTTGCAGATGAGTTAATCAGCTTAGTTATTACATAGCCACAAGTCTATAGCTACTAAGTTGCATACTGACATTTAATTTATATTATGGCTAAAAAAATGAGCGGTTAGTATTTTTAAATCTTCATCAAAATTCCTTGTGGTGTTGTAGACTCGTACAAAAAAAAGAGATGATCAGTCGTTATTAAAACTGGATATAATATATTATTCTCAAGTATTTTAAGCCTATACACACATACTTAGCACACACCATATTCAATACCAATTGATACGTAACATATTATGACGCGTTGAAATTCGGCATAAGTGTCGTTTCGTCTTATCTAAGTGCCATTTATGCAGCGGTCGACGTGTTTATGGCCCATTGGCATGCGATATATCGTGAGGCAAAAATATTTTCAAGATTATTTTCAATTGAACCGATATATTGACATGTTCAATTTCAGTACATTTTGTGAGCGTTTGATGAACGTTCATTTGGTTAAGAAAACTCTATTGATAGAGTTGTGGCAATGCATTGAATCGACGACTAAAAATACTAATATTAAAACATTTTCTAGGATTGAATTTAATTATTATTAACTGCCTCATTAGCCAAGTGGTCCTGAGCGAGACTGCTACGCTAGAGGTCCTGGGTTCGATTCCCAGGTCGAGCAAAGTGTTATTGGGTTTTTCTAAGAAATTCCCAGTAGCAGCTCGCAGTTAGGAATTTGTGCCCGGTTAATGGCAATAAGCTCGCCCCCTATTACATGGGATCTAAACATACCGGCGAACTGTGGGTGTACATTAGTACGCCTCTGCCCAACCTTTCGGGAAATAAGTATGTTATGTTATGAATTTAATAATTGCGTGGTTTAATTTTATAGGTGGAAAACGACTCGATTTAATGTTTATTCAGAAGACAAATTTCAATCGGTGACATTTTTCACAAAGTTACGCCATTTATAAAAAGTCATTATTTTTTTAGGGCAGGACAACGTGGGCCAGCTAGTTTTGAATAAATCGAACAACAGGCATAAGCCCTATTGTAGGTAACACAAACTATTTCAAACTGCCGCCAATGAAAAATATATATCTACTTAAGTTTAAAACATCTTAATACCGCCCCCTCCCTGTTTCGAAGAATGATCGATACTCGGTATAGAACTGTTATCGAGTATTGAAACGATTTTGTTGAGAAAATATGGACTATCATTTCAAGATAAATGTGTTCAGAAACAAGTTCCTGGTAGTTACTGTGAGTAATGTACGATACAATATGGTTAGGTTAGTATATATGTGACTAGCTGTGCTTCGAGGTGCTCGTATTGATCTCGTTGTTACAAATCTCGTGGGAATATCCCAATATCCTTTCCTAAGTTATAGGGAACCTATCTGCAAGATTTCAAGTTACTGGTTACCTAAAAAAAACATTGCAAGTTCAAAGAAACATGGAGGCTCATAGTAGTTCATTATAAGTAATATTTTAGAGTGGTGCTGAGTTTGATCCCGAAGTGTTATGAGGTTTTTCTATGAAAATCTCAGTAGTAGCTCGGAGTTTGGGATTTGTGCCTATTTAATGGCAATAGGGGGCAACCACTATTACATGGGACCTAAAAATAGATTAGAACGCCTCTGCTCAACCCTTCGGGGAATACAGGCGTGATGGTTTATATAGTATAGATTGAGTGATGTAGCTATAACAGCAAGGAGTATCTGACATCAGTGTAGGTGATGTCCGGCGAAAATTAACATATTCATAAGCAATTTCAGATATGCATGACCAGTCTAAGCAAGCTGTAATCAAGCAGCTATGTGTATCAGTAGCGATACTGCTAGTTTTAGGTTCAAATTTAATAGGTAAAGCTGTTCTATTCTTGGATTCTGACATTTCAAAAGGCAAGGTGAATGTCACGTGCATTCTTTTTCTGTTTTTCTCTTATAAGCTTTGAATAGTTGTCCTTCGCTTTTTAAGAAAATGTACAAATAAGAATTAATTCAAGTTTCTTTTGATTACCTGAAATTGTTTTTAAATTAAATCTTGAAATCAGTATTGTTTCCAGCGTAATTGTATTAATTTTAGCGTTGCCGTGGCGCTGTCGCTATCTGATTGAATTAACTGTTAAATACTTATTTATAAGCATAAAGTTTTGTTATGGCATAGGGAGGTAAACGAGCAGACGGATCGCTAGATAGTAAGCGATTACCGCAGCCCATGGACACGTATGGGGTGCTTATATACATAAGTTAAAGCATTCATTGGAGGATGAAATAAATTTCATCGTTGATGTTTTTATGTGATACCAGAGGGCGTTAGGATTGAGATTAATTATTTATTGATCGACCTTAACAATGGCCTGTAAATAACAGGTCAAAGGTCAAGTTGTTATTTTTAGAACTTATTCTCATAAAAAAGTATCTGTTTACTTGGGGTATGTTAAGTATACAGATTGTAGAATAATCTTGCACATTACATACCCTTAAGTCGCCTGCAGATGAATACTAATCCACAGTTTCAATATGTTTTAGACAAGCTATTAATAGTGTTATTCCAATTTTAGTGAAGGAAAAAATCGAATTGCGGGCAGGATTAGAACCTGCATCTTCTGGTTAGATACACCAGACGCTAAGACCTCTAATGTTACTTAAACTAGAGGGTTATGTAAAATACAATTTAACTTGTATATACAAAAATAATAATTACACCATGAGCTTACAAAATTATTGGTTTGAGAAGAATTTGTAAATACACAAGAAAATTACTTTAATCATACATGAGAATAAGCAGCAGTTCAATTGTCTGTCAATAAATATAAAGAAGGTAAAGGTTTTGCTAAAGAATCGGTGGGAGAGAAAAGATTAATGGTAATAAAACCACAGAATACTCCTTTCCACTGTCGATATATAGAATGAACGAAGAAAATGGATTTTCGGATAGGGCCCATGCGATCATCCATACATAATAAATGGAGGCTTGAAAAAATATAAATACATGAAGGTAGGTTTTGAAATAAATTTGACTCATAAACAATAGAGCCATTATTTGAAGACATTTTTTGTAAATACTTTAAACCCAAATAACGTTGAAGATTATCGAGTTGCAGAAATATGGAAGAAAAAGAGACTGATAGACTTCACACAAAACATTTCAAGGAAAGCAGTCTAATCTAAGCAACAAATTATTTAAGCTCAAGCATCAATTTCGATTGTTGCAAAAATTGTAAACTCTTTTGGACAAAGAGTGTGAGAGAGGAGAGAGAGAGAGAGAGAAACAGAGCTACTTCCGTTATTTCATCGAAACTTTAAATACACGAACGTCTGTTGTACTGAGACCGCACCATTAATACCTTTTCATAAAGTTTTTGACGAAGCTGTATAAACGAAGCTTGCGAGCTAAATGTCTGCGAAGTTTCGACGTTCGCCCAAATAGGAAGTCATTGTGTAAGTCGAAATTAACATCGAAGCAGTAGGAAGAAGGAAGAATAATGTTTTATTTCACGCTCGATATTAAAGATAAGTTTTTATGAATTTCTCAGTATTCGGCCACCAACTGTTCCAGTGGGTGGCCGATTTATGAAGGTTCAAACTTCAGGCGACACCGCCTGACTTAATCGAATTCTGTCGGGGCTTTCGTCCGGCTAATCAAATCTCCCAGCTCGCGACGAACTTTAGACACGTTGGAAGTGTTACGCGTCACTTCGAGTTAATAACTAGTATGAACATGATCGAGTATCCAGGAAATATATAATCTAAAGGGATATTGAAATTCACGTAAAATAATTCATTAGCTTCAACTTTAAATCTACCCAACAGAAACAAGGTGTGTCGCCAACAAATAAATAGCATAAACCGGAACAGCGTAAACAAAACGTAAATGAATACGAAACTAAACGTGAACAGAAGCATGACATGCAAACCCCGTGGCGCGTGTACTCTCGGTGGAAAAAATTTGTTCCCCTCTCGTCCCTAATTTTAACTAATTTCAGGTCGAGCAAAGTGTTATTGGGTTTTTCTAAGAAATTCCCAGTAGCAGCTCGCAGTTAGGAATTTGTGCCCGGTTAATGGCAATAAGCTCGCCCCCTATTACATGGGATCTAAACATACCGGCGAACTGTGGGTGTACATTAGTACGCCTCTGCCCAACCTTTCGGGAAATAAGTATGTTATGTTATGAATTTAATAATTGCGTGGTTTAATTTTATAGGTGGAAAACGACTCGATTTAATGTTTATTCAGAAGACAAATTTCAATCGGTGACATTTTTCACAAAGTTACGCCATTTATAAAAAGTCATTATTTTTTTAGGGCAGGACAACGTGTGCTGGGCCAGCTAGTTTTGAATAAATCGAACAACAGGCATAAGCCCTATTGTAGGTAACACAAACTATTTCAAACTGCCGCCAATGAAAAATATATATCTACTTAAGTTTAAAACATCTTAATACCGCCCCCTCCCTGTTTCGAAGAATGATCGATACTCGGTATAGAACTGTTATCGAGTATTGAAACGATTTTGTTGAGAAAATATGGACTATCATTTCAAGATAAATGTGTTCAGAAACAAGTTCCTGGTAGTTACTGTGAGTAATGTACGATACAATATGGTTAGGTTAGTATATATGTGACTAGCTGTGCTTCGAGGTGCTCGTATTGATCTCGTTGTTACAAATCTCGTGGGAATATCCCAATATCCTTTCCTAAGTTATAGGGAACCTATCTGCAAGATTTCAAGTTACTGGTTACCTAAAAAAAACATTGCAAGTTCAAAGAAACATGGAGGCTCATAGTAGTTCATTATAAGTAATATTTTAGAGTGGTGCTGAGTTTGATCCCGAAGTGTTATGAGGTTTTTCTATGAAAATCTCAGTAGTAGCTCGGAGTTTGGGATTTGTGCCTATTTAATGGCAATAGGGGGCAACCACTATTACATGGGACCTAAAAATAGATTAGAACGCCTCTGCTCAACCCTTCGGGGAATACAGGCGTGATGGTTTATATAGTATAGATTGAGTGATGTAGCTATAACAGCAAGGAGTATCTGACATCAGTGTAGGTGATGTCCGGCGAAAATTAACATATTCATAAGCAATTTCAGATATGCATGACCAGTCTAAGCAAGCTGTAATCAAGCAGCTATGTGTATCAGTAGCGATACTGCTAGTTTTAGGTTCAAATTTAATAGGTAAAGCTGTTCTATTCTTGGATTCTGACATTTCAAAAGGCAAGGTGAATGTCACGTGCATTCTTTTTCTGTTTTTCTCTTATAAGCTTTGAATAGTTGTCCTTCGCTTTTTAAGAAAATGTACAAATAAGAATTAATTCAAGTTTCTTTTGATTACCTGAAATTGTTTTTAAATTAAATCTTGAAATCAGTATTGTTTCCAGCGTAATTGTATTAATTTTAGCGTTGCCGTGGCGCTGTCGCTATCTGATTGAATTAACTGTTAAATACTTATTTATAAGCATAAAGTTTTGTTATGGCATAGGGAGGTAAACGAGCAGACGGATCGCTAGATAGTAAGCGATTACCGCAGCCCATGGACACGTATGGGGTGCTTATATACATAAGTTAAAGCATTCATTGGAGGATGAAATACATTTCATCGTTGATGTTTTTATGTGATACCAGAGGGCGTTAGGATTGAGATTAATTATTTATTGATCGACCTTAACAATGGCCTGTAAATAACAGGTCAAAGGTCAAGTTGTTATTTTTAGAACTTATTCTCATAAAAAAGTATCTGTTTACTTGGGGTATGTTAAGTATACAGATTGTAGAATAATCTTGCACATTACATACCCTTAAGTCGCCTGCAGATGAATACTAATCCACAGTTTCAATATGTTTTAGACAAGCTATTAATAGTGTTATTCCAATTTTAGTGAAGGAAAAAATCGAATTGCGGGCAGGATTAGAACCTGCATCTTCTGGTTAGATACACCAGACGCTAAGACCTCTAATGTTACTTAAACTAGAGGGTTATGTAAAATACAATTTAACTTGTATATACAAAAATAATAATTACACCATGAGCTTACAAAATTATTGGTTTGAGAAGAATTTGTAAATACACAAGAAAATTACTTTAATCATACATGAGAATAAGCAGCAGTTCAATTGTCTGTCAATAAATATAAAGAAGGTAAAGGTTTTGCTAAAGAATCGGTGGGAGAGAAAAGATTAATGGTAATAAAACCACAGAATACTCCTTTCCACTGTCGATATATAGAATGAACGAAGAAAATGGATTTTCGGATAGGGCCCATGCGATCATCCATACATAATAAATGGAGGCTTGAAAAAATATAAATACATGAAGGTAGGTTTTGAAATAAATTTGACTCATAAACAATAGAGCCATTATTTGAAGACATTTTTTGTAAATACTTTAAACCCAAATAACGTTGAAGATTATCGAGTTGCAGAAATATGGAAGAAAAAGAGACTGATAGACTTCACACAAAACATTTCAAGGAAAGCAGTCTAATCTAAGCAACAAATTATTTAAGCTCAAGCATCAATTTCGATTGTTGCAAAAATTGTAAACTCTTTTGGACAAAGAGTGTGAGAGAGGAGAGAGAGAGAGAGAGAAACAGAGCTACTTCCGTTATTTCATCGAAACTTTAAATACACGAACGTCTGTTGTACTGAGACCGCACCATTAATACCTTTTCATAAAGTTTTTGACGAAGCTGTATAAACGAAGCTTGCGAGCTAAATGTCTGCGAAGTTTCGACGTTCGCCCAAATAGGAAGTCATTGTGTAAGTCGAAATTAACATCGAAGCAGTAGGAAGAAGGAAGAATAATGTTTTATTTCACGCTCGATATTAAAGATAAGTTTTTATGAATTTCTCAGTATTCGGCCACCAACTGTTCCAGTGGGTGGCCGATTTATGAAGGTTCAAACTTCAGGCGACACCGCCTGACTTAATCGAATTCTGTCGGGGCTTTCGTCCGGCTAATCAAATCTCCCAGCTCGCGACGAACTTTAGACACGTTGGAAGTGTTACGCGTCACTTCGAGTTAATAACTAGTATGAACATGATCGAGTATCCAGGAAATATATAATCTAAAGGGATATTGAAATTCACGTAAAATAATTCATTAGCTTTATATTTAAATGTACCCAACAGAAACAAGGTGTGTCGCCAACAAAAAAATAGCATAAACCGGAACAGCGTAAACAAAACGTAAATGAATACGAAACTAAACGTGAACAGAAGCATCACATGCAAACCCCGTGGCGCGTGTACTCTCGGTGGAAAAAATTTGTTCCCCTCTCGTCCCTAATTTTAACTAATTTCAGCTGCAACCGCCTGCCGTGTCCGCGCCAAGCGGGTGAACTGTCCAAGTAATTACTTCCCGGGTAATCCCGCAGAGCTTGTAATCCTGTGTAATATTATGTAGACGGGTATAACGCTGTTCTAAGATGGTAATGAGTATTGTGAAGCGAAATTTTCTTTACAGCCAGCAAGGTTTAATAGTGTTTATGATTGTATATTCTTGGTAGTGCTTGGAGCTTTGGAAGACTGCAATATAGGATTATTTTAATAAGGAATTTCAATCTAAATTTTTGAAGATATTTTGAACCTGTATTCCCCGAAGGGGCACAGGACCAGGCGCTCAGAAACACTAGGATAATGAGGCAGTTTTTAAAGACTTATTTTATAGTTTATAGGTTATTTAACATCACGCTAGCCTAACATACAGGTGAAACAGCGGACAGCTAGTGTCGAAATCACTAAAGGTACTATCAGGACAAACTATCACATTTAAACACGAAAAACAACCACTTGTCTAGTAAAAATTAGTTTTGCCTGCAACCGCGAATTGGACCAATCGCGAATAAGGCGAATTGGACCAATTTCGAATTGGAAAAATTTCAGCTGAAGGGATTTAACGTGGTCAAAGTAAAAGATTAACGGCGTTTTAATATCCATACTCATGCTTCCTCATTTAGTTTTTAATTTAAGATCTTTATATCTGGGCTTGCGGAGTTATTAACTTTCATAAAAATCTTTTAAAAAGAAATGATAAGACCAAAGTCGTAAATAACTTAGTTTTCTTGGAAATTATAAGAAAATGTTGAGGCAAAAAGTGGAATCAAAATGGTAAAAATACATTATCTCATATCATACAATTCCTTTACTTTGAACCTAAACTTTTTGTATAATAATTTCACACACAAGTATTCGATGGTCAATACAACGTCAATGTCAACAATGTTAACAAACCAAGGAAGGGACCTTCCTTGGTTCATAAGCATGGAAAAATTGTTCATAACATGAAGGCCTAAAGTCATTTTGACAACAATTTACTTTGGATGTTTGCCGTACTTCCAGGGTACTCTGACATTCCGCTTCAATATCACATTTGTTTCAAACTTTTACATAAGACAACGTGTTACATAACAAATTCGACCCGCGAGATTAATCGTGTTATAACCGGTAAATTACACGGTACATAGGTACAGTTTAGAAATTAGAAAATTTGCATAACATGACCTAACATTAGGCCTGTGTTCACGATGATTTAAGTAGAGGTGTAGTAAATGTACGCCTACAATGCGCTATTAACATTCACATGCTCCATGTAAAACATGGCGAGCCTATTGTCATAAACAAAAAATCTAAACACTGAGCTCCTACTGAGAATTTCATTGAAATACCCAATAACACTACTAGACCTTTGAAACAAGGCCAGAATCTCAAGAACAGTTTGATCGGTCAGATAACTAAGATTGTGATAACTAAAATAAGTTACGAAGAAGTCTAGAAAGACAGAGATACAATTTTTACTAAATTTAGACAGAGATAATAGTTATCTGAAGCAGTAATGCAAAAGAATCATTGATAAAATCCGAAAGAATATTTATTTAGCCATAAAATATTGCAACAAATCGTTGGAAAGAGAAAAGTATCAACTATTCAAATTGAGAAAATCCTCGGACAAAACGAGAAGCACACACCGGTAAAGCAAAACGGTTAATATTGAAAGCGCTTTATCGCTTTCGCCACTGTTTTCTTTTCCACAAATTTGAAAGCTTACCGCAGTAAAACTACAATTTGTACTTAAAACGAAAATAATTAAATTCATTGGATATACGCATTCATTTTGTAAAGAGGCGACATGCGTGTTTTCTGTTGCAATACCTTTGCAACTGGATGGAGTCACGCGTTATTTAAAATTCATTAATACTGTCATTCCTGTGAAACAAATAATAAAATTGTGAGCCGAATTTATTGTTCGAATATTAAATATTGTGCTCTTGGTTGTGCTCTTCACTATTGATCCGAAATACATGTGTATTTTATAACAATCGGGGAGCGTAGTAATACTTTTCTTTTTTGTCGTTTACTTTGTTCAACAATATTTCATTTTACATTCTCCTATTTTATTTTTCGTATTTAGAATCAATAATTAAATGTAAAGTACTTTAATATCACTAATGAATTTAAACCCGTTAATTCAAGGTTAAGATTCAAGGATAACTCTATTGAGGGAAAGTACAAAAGACCAAACTTATTTATATAGTTCCATGATAGTAGCACTGAATAATAATTCTATGGACATAACCGAATTAGATTTATAGACCAAGCGATATATACTCTAAGTTATACACTCAAGTCAGGATAATGAACTGAGTTTCTGAAGGAGCAATCGATTGGCGATACACAATAACGAAACACATAAATCACCACTAATACCTTTTCTTGTAAGTCCAAAACAAATGAACGGTTATAATTCATTCAGGAACATAAGCTTGGAATTTCTTACGTGCGTTTTCTATTAAATTTACCGCCATATTAATAGGTATGCATGGTGTAGACTGGCTGCAGTCATGTCATCCATGTTTTGTGACTTTCTTGTTTGTGTCACATAAATTAATATACTTAGATTACAGCTTATTTTCTTCCATCCCAAGATTTAGAATTTTCCTGTCTTAAAACCCTTATCTGAAGCCATTCCGAATTTAGGCATCTTACTAAATCTACTTACAAACTTGATGCTGGCATGTATTAAGATGTTTCTCTCAATTACCTGTAACAAAGAACAACACAACAAATTAATAACATAACATACCATCACGCCTGTATTCCCCGAAGGGTTAGGCAGAGGCGCACTAATGTACACCCACAGTTCGCCGGTATGTTTAGGTCCCATGTAATAGGGGGCGAGCCTATTGCCATTAACCGGGCACAAATTCCTAACTCCGAGCTGCTACTGGGAATTTCATAGAAAAACCCAATAACACTCTGCTCGTCCTGGGAATCGAACCCAGGACCTCTAGCGTAGCAGTCGCGCTTAGGACCACTTGGCTAATGAGGCAGAACAAATTAATAAAAATATTAATTAAGACCAAGTGACGGTAAAGGAAATCGATAAATAACTCCCAAGTCGTTTAATGTCGGTAATATATCGGTGGCTAGGTTTACGAGCGCTTTAACAAAAATAATTAACTATAGCAAATAGTAGAGGAAAGTGTTGAAGATGAGTAAGATTAACGCAAAACAATCAATTAAAACGTACAGTTTCAGTGTGTTAAACATGTACATTCGTTTTGTTTTATTTAGAGAACTGAAGGAGCTATCTGAGTATGTACAGCCGACAAAAGAGAGGTTTACAACAACATTTCGATATTATTAGCGGCCTGCGTATCAAACCCGATTAGTACTATTAAAATTGATGACGTACCTATTATGCAAAAGTCAAAAGGGACATCTAGCCCTTAAGGTTACATAGCATATGAGCCTGGCCCGTATTAGTTGAATAAATGTACACTTACAATTCGCCGGGATGTTTAGCTTCCATGTGATATAAGACGAGCTTATTGCCGTTAACCGGGCACAAATCCAATCTCCGAGTTGCTACTAAGAAAAATTTCACACAGATAGAGTATCTAAAACAATCTCTCTCTCTCGGTCTCGATCCCGGCTGGTCTCATAAATTACGATCGTAAGATTATGGCGATTCCAAAGTCAATTTTTTATGAGCCGGTAACCCTCCAATACAAGGTAATCGCATATCCCGGTCCCGCAATGCGTTAAAAAAGGTAAAAGCATTTATTGTATTCACTTGGGTAGATTTTTTCAGGATTTTCCGATGTTCTTTTGGTTTTCGGCAAAGCCCATAAAACATTTATAGCGGAGCAAAGACAATGCTCCCAATTGTGCAAGTACCTACTGGATGGATTTAATTCTAATCTACCGCACCTGATCTTAATCTGCTAAAACGATTTTATTAAGTCTGTTTAATTTCACGTTACCGTACCTCAGTAAGTAATTGAAGCAATAAATAACGACCCCAACGAAAAGTTTTTAAGTCTCACTTCAAAACTTCATGTTTTAGTCACTCCCTTTTGAAGATTTTTGTCTAAAGAATACGATTCTTATTTGAGTGAGTGCCTTTGAATAATTTATTTTATCATTTTATAAATAATGTATTCACTTAAGGGGTGAATAAACAAAAAAGGTAACTCTTTTTATATGTAATGAAACAAATTCATTTCTCTATTTTTAGGGAGGACCGAACCATCCCAAATATGTCATTTCCAATACCGCAAAAATCTTGTATATCAAGATGTCCCATGTCATCAACATGTCGGCCGATTATCTACTAGTACCTAGGTAAATGAAGGGTTGAATATTTATGATTATTCAATTTCCGTGCATGTCCTGCCCAGTAGCTTGTATCCCATATCAACAACTGTCAAAAGTTACCCACTGCCGGATACGGGACGTTTCTATTTTTATGAAAACCTTTATTCGCGTCATGGGCGTTTATTTTATAGATGTATAGTCTAAAAAAGATGAATTGCCTTATTCATAAAAATTAACGTCTTATAAACTTGTTATAGCTATAATATGTTTTGTCTTATTTTCCCTGACACAGAATATCACATGTCAAAACAAGACAAAACATTTATAAGAGATTTTATATTTTTAAACTAGCTTTTGCCCGCGGCTCCGCTCACATGAAGCTATAAATTAGGATTAAAAATGGATCCCAAAAATAATTTAATCAAAATCCAACAGTGATGATCTCTTCTTTGTATGGGTCTGTATATATCAGAGGGGTCAAGATGTATCTCAGGATCCGTTCAAATAATTGAGATAAGATGTTCACCAGTTTTTTTAAGTTGGAGTTTTACTTTCCTACAATGATATCAAAATTAAAATCTATTCAGTACTTTTTACGCCAACCTATAACAATCAGACAAAACGGACAAGAATTTACAAATCACATTTTTAGGTCCATAATTATGTCTATATACCCTAACTCACTTCCTTTTTTTTATATCTTCAATGTACAGACACAGTTTTTTTACGATTTTATAATAGTAGAGAAGAATAAAGATGGAATTTATAGGTAAGGGATCTCAAACGAAACCCTCTTAAGAGTAAATTTCTTCCTAATTTAACACTTGGCACAATACAAGTACTTGATTGCTAATTTAGTTCTTTTGTAACATCGAAGTCCTCGACCATAATATACTTAGGTACTATAATACCAACACATTTGTATCTCCGAGGGGTAGAAGTATACCTACTGGAAAAGACCCAACGTATGTATATAATTTTAAGTCTTTGCTATCGGGGGCGAGCCTATTGCCATTAACCGGGTACAGCATCAATTATTAAAAAAAACAATAACAGTTCTAAGGCAGGACCTCACGTTCGAAAACAAAGTTTACTATCACTAAAC
This sequence comes from Acronicta leporina, assembly GCA_947256265.1. Taxonomy (NCBI): domain Eukaryota; kingdom Metazoa; phylum Arthropoda; class Insecta; order Lepidoptera; family Noctuidae; genus Acronicta; species Acronicta leporina. Next base: position 3,982,998 of record OX366523.1, read on the forward strand.
CAATGAGGGACTTGAAAGACGTTTAAAAACAAAACCTATTTCAACTTGAAATAAAAAGATTCTCATTTAGATATAAAAGATACTTAATAAAACGATGTAGATGAACAAGTCTAATAAATCAAAAAGTTTTTTAGTTACTTGAATGCGGTTAACAAGCTTGAATACTTAAATAATACCAATCTGTCATAACTTAGCCCTGTGCTCAGGTTTATACAAGAATATCTGAGATTTGTAGTCACAAGTGATCGTATGTTCTGGGTTCGATTCACAAGTAGAGTAGTGTTGACTTTATCTATTAACAAATTCAAGGGACTTGGATTCGTACCTTGTTCACGGTAATATATAAAGCTGAAGAGTTTGTTTGTTTGTTTGCTTGAACGCGCTAATCTCAGGAACTACTGGTCCGATTTGAAAAATTATTTCAGTATTAGATAGTCCATTTATTGAGGAAGGCTATAGGCTATATATCATCATGCTACGCGGACGAAGTGGCGGGCAGAAGCTAGTAGGTAGATATATCAGAAAAACGCGTCTGCATAGCCCTGCGCGTAATAAAGGCGTAATGGTATTTTATTTTTTGTTATAGACTAAATATTCTCAACGGTATGAAAATTTTCTATATCTTCTGAGAGATATACTTGAAAATAATCGTATTAAAACGTTATGGTAGGGCATGAGGTGTTAGCACCATTATTTTTAGGTTATGAGAAAGGGATGACTTTATGTAATGCGTAGAGCGGTATCTCTTTCTCTTACACACACACACGCACAAAACGCAATAACACATTATGGTACGGCCTGTGTTTTCATATAACATTCGAAGCTCGCATAAACTTGACATTTCCGTCGAGTGTTCGTGTTGTGTCGCTCGCAGTTCAATGCATCGCTACACACGGCTTTTTGTATTCGTACCGTGAAATTAAAATAAATCAATGCATTTGTTATTCTAGTCTCAACATCCAAGTCGCTAAAGTTAGAAATCAAATAGCTACACATATTTACTTTGACGTTTCTTATTTCTCCAAACAAAGTTCTCACCACATGGTTTCAATGAACCATGAATCTTCTAGTTTTCCATTGTCTACGTCATCATCATCATATCAGCCAAAAGAGGTCCTCTGCTGAACAAATGACTCAGCCATAGCATTCTACAAGGTCCGGTTATATTCCGGCGGTCCATCCCGTTAGCGGCCATCCTATGCTGTTTTCTAGTGCGTGGTTCTCCTCCACCTTAAAACTTTTTTGCCTAATCAGTTAAACATACCTATCAGTTCTCGAAGCTTTTTCCTAAATGAATACAAATGTTTTTTGAAGGTTGTTTATACAAGATTTCGAGATCATCTATTTCGTTATTAGGAAAGATAATACCAATTATCAATTTAATCAACCCATTTATTGTCCCACTCTGGTCTTCTTTCAGAATTAGCTTATCACCAATTAAAGAATAAGAACAATACCGAGAATTGTGTGTTACACTACGCAGTTGGCCTGAGAGATTATAGTTCCAATTCGGTTTTGATAAACAATTTACGAGGTTCTTCTAATTTCCCCTTAAAATACTTGTCCAATTACAGCGACCGCATGACATCGAAAGCAATAAAGAGCATCAAAAACTGAGCTTTCAACGAACTGTTTGGTCTCGTCGCAAAATTTATTTGCGTTGCCACGTAAATCCAGCTAAATATTTGTGGATGCTTCGTGACCATTGATTTGTTGGGAGAAATGCCTTCATTTATTTTCATTACACCCAAAACTAAAACGGGGTAGAGGCCAATTTGTAAACTATTTTCTAATTACAAACAGCACTTTGAAAGGACGATTTATTTATAAATTGCACCGAACCATTCGGATCCTGCTAATAATGTAAATTGAAAACATTTGTCTCTTTCCGAAAATTATGCGATAAAGCAAAAGTTTCGAAGTATTTATTTAAGTGATTATTTTTCTATACCAACTATACCCTTTAGATCATAATAAATGTGTTGAAAAAACACAATGATTTTTATTCGCTTTGTAAACAAGCAGGACCAAATACAAAGCTTCCTTTCAGTTGTTTCAACCATCGCAACACTTGCTTTTCACGCTTGACTAAGTATATCACAAAGGCTGACACCCTCAGATTTGTACAAAAGTAAAACATAAACACAAAAAGAAATATTTTATAGTCAGAGCAGCTCTGAGACGGCGGTGTGACACTGCAAATGAAAGAAGTCTTCACATTTCTATTTGTCGCACGAAATCCTTCCAGGAACTTAGGAGCCGTCGTAAATATAAATATGTCAAGATATTTCGTATACGTATCAAGGAAGCGAGTAATCGAATCGACATCGACTTCCAACGGTGAGCTTTGGCGTACCTTGGAAACGTAAACAGAATACAAAATAGATATTAGAAAATCGGAAGCAGAAAGTTATTTTATAAACTTTTACTAGTTTGAAACTGAATACATTGAAGCCACTGAAACCAGCGCAGTTTACTCTATGTTACATAGAAATGATAATATAATGAGAGGTCCAGCTCAATGGTACAATTTTGTGCAAACAATAACGAATTGTACAAAGTGGCTTCTGTTAATGAAATATGAATTTCAAGTTATTGTAAATTTCTATCAAATATAAATGAAATGAGAGAAATTAAATTATAATCGAAAGGTCAAAGCTGAAATAGAGTTAGTTGCGGGAATAACATCAAATGAGGTTTTAAATAATGTTGGGTTTGGCTAGAGTTTACAAGAACTGTTAATAAAATAGCAGTCGCGGTTAGGATCACTACACTAGTAAAGCAGTTATTTAAATTGTGATATAAAATAAAAAATGTATGAAAGCATTATAAGCATAATTGTAAAAATCCAGCTTTCATAATGTAACATAAAATGAAGATGATGAAGATTCTACATTTGAAACTACGCTACCACAAGTTTTACTAAGCAAGAATGATGTGGATTCAACTCTGTCGTTGTGAGGCATAAAGATGAAATATTACATACCTTGTCTGAAAGATGGTAAGTATTTTGGGTTTTCTGAAAATTTGCAACATTTGTATGATAAATAGCCCTGAACTGGGTAGCTAAGACGAATTTCTATTTAGATAACATTACGAAGTTTAGTATGTATGTATCCAAAGAGAGACTTTTTGTTTGCAGAAAATTGTACATCTTAAGTGAATTTTCGACCCAGACTAATATAAGGAAAGCACTTTTACATTTGTTTTGTCTAAAATTTAAGTTTCTAATTTTCAATTCGTTGTATATCAGGCTAAACTCTACTTACTAAACCCTAGGAGTACCCTATGACACTTGGTAAAACCGTAATGTGTTTCTAGTGTGTTTCTGTTCCTAGTATGGTTTCTGTTTATAAAATGTTGTATACTTACATCAAACATTGAAGCTTGCGTTGTAAGGGGAATAAAATTACATTTTAATTTAATGTAGTTCTAGAAAGTTTAAAATCATTGTTCTTCATCATCATCTTTTTGAAATGATATGCAATTGTAACTTAAACAGATATTGAAACAAACCATGTCAAACCATTATTTTTCAGTTCTAGAATACCTCTAAGCAAATTTAACTACCTAAGTTATTCAGTTAAAACACAAAACACTGATAAATTAAAAAAATAGTATTCAACAGATTTTCGAATCAATGGATCATTGCTATCGGATTCCCAATTTTTGTGGGAAGTATGCAGTATATTGAAAAAAGACGCTAAATCTGAAAGCCGCATTGCACCCAAAACTATCGACGTTACAGCTTCGCGCCAAAATGTGAAACGGTGCGTGTTTAACTTGGCCTATAGCAGACGCAGGCATTTGAAATACGTCAAAAAAGAGTGACGTAGTTTCACGATTATCGAGGCAACCTGTACATAATCTTCTTCTTCCGAGCCTTTTCCCAACTACATTGGGTTCGGCTTTCAGTCTACCCAGATGCGGCTGAATATCAGTATTTTTGGGCTGCTGACTACCGATAATAATTGTCAAAGCTGTTCGTATGACAACCGGGACCGACGCCTTTACGTGCTCTTTGAGGCGGAGAGGTCTCGTTGTGTTAAGAATGGTCACCTTATCACACACTGTCCACGGCGAGCGCAGCTTAACCTTGCAGATCAATTGATCAGCTTAGTTATTACTTAGCCACGAGCCCCACATAATATAATTTTATATTTCAGTGTACTTGTGTATTACTATCTATTATGACATGTTGTAGATATATATAGGGTTTGACAAGGTTGATGGGACTTCCAATGTACCAATATAGATTCGAAAGAATAAAACGTCAACACTTATTATAGGTAAAACCAGAAAAAAAATGTTTCAGCAGCCCTGACACTGTTTTTAAAACAATTTGATTGGTTCCTGAAACTCGGGATCACAAAATGGAATTGATCCTGATGGAGAGGTATAATTCAAAACCTTTAAGCATGTTATTTATGAGAGTTATTCAAGAGGAAGGTTTGATTAACATTACGCATACGTGCGTCTTGTTAAAACATGCACCAGTTACGAGCTCTACCCACCTGCCCCTTTTGAGGGCACCAACAAGATTGGCGTACTGAATTATGTCCTTCTAAGGCCTCTCGTCTCGACTCTATGCCAGTACACAAATAAGATCTATGCGGCGAATATAAGGGCTAACGCGCACTTGTGATTTTTAGTCTACCGATAATTTAGTCGCTGTAGTAGTCGTGTATAATTTCATGTTGAATTCTAATCGTCAAATGCGCGCAATGCCATATAACTCCATAGTGAATCCCAGAAAGATCAAACTATCGCCCGACTAAAAATCACAAGTGCACGAGCGCTCTAAGTGGATATTGAGTGCGATCTATGCGCTGAATATCCGCTCTTCCGATCTTTCGTTAGTCGTCTGTCGTTCATTTTTTCAACATAACCAAACTATATCAGCATACTATATTCTTTTAAAATCGTATCCTGGAATATTATGCTCAAAATTAAAATTATAATTTTACTTTTGCTAATTCTGTCTTTTTTTTTCATTTCTTTTGCGTAGGTTCACAACACAATGTAAACGAAATGAAAAATTAGAAAGAAAATAGCAGTATTTTTAGTGTACCTACACAATTCAGTCCAATGAACACAGTATAACTTAAATTAAAACAAGATAAAAGATCTAATTACAGCGTTGTGTTAGCACAGTAGGTATTATTAATGAAACTTAATTATAAGTAGGTTTTAACCAACAAATTTGTTTGAGCAAAATAATGAGCGTTCAATACGTTAGCATTAATTAAAGTGTGAAGCGGTCTTGAAAATAAGACAAATGAGTTTAACACGAGACAGTTTCTTATTTAGCGTAGAGCTATCGTGAGATATCAGTCATTGTCAGTTTTAACACTCAAGGCGGAAACCTAATAAGGCTGGTTTATATACATGCAATCGAAAACGGTATAACAGTAATCATCATTTTGAAAATAAATACGTTTGTGGAAATAATTACGTTGAAAGCCTATTGGAGTGCGCACCTGCGACCTTTATTGGTTCGCTGCCCTACGTTGATATATACCAATACCTCGAATTTGGTCCGACGAAGTGCATTATTATTCACAGTTAATTAAACTTATACCTTTTTTCATTTCATTAAAAGTAAAGCTATTTGGTGTAAAATTAGAGGAATTGTTGTATAACGAACTTTCAGAAAACAAAAGATAGAATATAAATGTAAGGTAATTCTTTGAATGAGAAAAAAATACATTATATCACCACAATCACACTTTGCTTTCAATGATATAATATTTCAAAATGTATGATCTGAAGCAAAAATATTCTAAAAATAAAAAGAAATGCCTGTTACTGAAGTTTGTAACGACCGAAGAATCCTTTATTTTCACAGAAACCACTTGGCTAAGCCGTCGACGTTTCAGCACTTGATACTATGTAGCAGACGCAATATATTCCTGACAAGTTAGTTTTTGCAGTTTAATTTCCTAGGGAACGGGAGACTGGGCCAAAACTGACGGAATGGCACTGAGCCAAGCTGCCTAACAAAATTGGGAGCCTAGAGGAATTTCATTATTGAAAGTATTTCATTCAGGGAGGTGTATGATTTGCCAAGCCGTAAAATCTGCTGACGGCGTCAAAGTGATCAATAGCTTTAATATTTGACGTTATAAAGCATGCAGCAAGCTGGCGCATAACGAGACATGCATGCATGTCATGGAATGCAGTGAATGTTTTAATAGCTCATAATATTTATAGAGGATTCATAGTTACGTCTTGAAGTCACAGATGTACAAAATTAATCTTTATTCTTTAACAACAGGAGATGTAACTGATAACTTTAGATGGTATCTTAAATTGAGTGCAACGGTTCCTCAAAATGATTTTTTAATATGTCCCAATTGCGTTATACTTATTATGAAGGTTTATGATATATCGCTGTGAGCAGTTTCATATATCATAAACCTTTTGTTGTCATGTCAAGTCCAAAGTCTAGTATAATTTATTGCCCAGCCAAGTTGCTGCTAAAACTTCATGATAATATAGCCAAATATAAAAAAACCTTAACCAATTTAAAGAAAGCACTGTCGAAATTAAGTTAAGCATAATGTGCGATAGAAAACCAACAAAGGAGCAAGAGATTTAACTCAATAAGCGAGGCGTGGCAAGCCCAAGTTTGTTCAAATTTCATAGTATTGGAAAACGACAGTTTGCCTTAGAAATGTGGTTGATTTGTTATCATTACATTTCTCTACAGACAATAAATGATAAGCTTAAACGGTCAAGTGAGAGGGATGCTCTGGATTTTGATCTAAATCTTTTTAGTACTTACAAAGGCAATCCATATTGTGATGTAAGACTAGACTAGTTGAAAATTTATTTGCTGCGTGCTCCGTTTTTCGCACAATAATTCTCAAGCGATAAATTGAAAAGAAAAATAAAACTTTATCGCAAAGAGGAAACGTAAGGCAAGCGAAGAATTTAATATTCGCTCTGATGGGCTCCTGATGGGGTAAGCCATTCGCTTCAGTGATTTTTCGATTTCTACTTCTTTATGCTACTCCGTGGAAAGGAAGATGTGATATGTTTATTATTTGAATTTTATTAATCTGACTAGTATCGATTTTACAGTTGTCGAGCTTTCCAAAATAAAGCAAAATCTACTTCATAATTACCGGAGCAAGTTCCAGGCGAATGCATAAGTTTACCTCTTTTTTGCTACAATTCCTTTGGATTTGCAAACTGTAATCAGCATGTGTTATGACGGAGAGGCGGTAATTATGTTAATAAGCTTCCCTTTTATTTTGTTGTCGCGAGATGAGATTTTATAAGAGCAGAGTTTTTTTAAATTATTAACACAATAATGTTACCATTCTTGCCATTTTTGTATCACAAAGCTTGAACAAAAGCTTGTTTATAAATATATTTTTTTTGACTATTCAGTTTTTGTGAATAAATAAACCTTTATCATTATTAAAAAAGTAAAACAGACACAATTTTTGTTTGCGAATGTGATCATCAAAAGTTGCAGAGATGAGAAAATATTTGAATTACTTATAGTTGTTATAGTTTTTCGTTCAGAATCAGATTACATAGTGCAAGTCTATATTCGATTTTACGATTTTAATGGGTCCTGGAACTGAATTATGGAGTCTATGAAGAGGATTGGTATTAGATATGTACTAAGTGATGTATTTCTTTAAAGACGAAACCCTTTCTTCATCCTTAAGCAGCAATCCAGAGACGATGGTGCAATCTGCCAAGATTTTTATTTATAAACAAAGTAAAAACCAAAATTTCTTACACAGCTGAACTAAGAATCTCTGAATCACCACTATCACCTCTATTTTAAAATAGTCTTTACGCCATATACCGTACGGTTCAAAATAGTATTCCCATAAGAAAATAGAGTGTCGAGTGGCTCAGACATATTTCGGGTACAACCACTGCCGGTGAAAAATGGGATGGTTTATGAATTATTCAAGTAGTACTTCCGGCATCTAAGGTCTCCCGGAAGTGTAGATATATATTCCTTGTCGAAACCTAATGTTTGAATGAAGGAACAGCGTGTTCCATCGTTTTTAAATCAACCAGGAGTTTAACGCAGATAATAGGTACGAGTAATAAGTATCTTTGGGAATATTTTCGAGATTTTATTGTTGCTGCCTCAGCCGCAAGTATATAGCAAAATAATTCTATACCTTCCCTAATATATCAGATCTTAGCTCCTAAGTTTCATTAGGAGAAAATCAAATAGAATAGAAAATTTCAATAATGCATGTATAATAAAATTCATGTCGATTAAAATTTAAACTAATATTTCTATAATTATGTAGCGTTTCTGGCGGTTTTCATAGATTTAGAAATGTTTAAAAAAATATAATGAGTAGGTATAAAATTTCACAGATTTGCAAATATATAGAGATTTAAATATAATAAAAAAATCCGTTTAAATATTTGTTTACGCATTATAAAAAAGGCGAAGGCGTGTAACTCAGCTCCCCTGTAGGTATTTTGTCACCAGGACAAACATGTTTGCTTATTTCTATTGGACCGTTAATTAAACGTAATCCTAAACAAACACTAGTAAATATTTAAAATTAGTCGAGAAAAGTAATTTATTTCTAGTACATATATATTTGCCTCAATAGCCAAGTGGTCCTGACCGTGACTGCTACGCTAGAGGTCCTGGGTTCGATTCCCAGGTCGATTGGTGTTATTGGATTTTTCTATGAAATTCCCAGTAGCAGCTCGGATTTGTGCCCGGTTAATGGCAATAGGCTCGCCCCCATTTACATGGGTCCTAAACACACCGGCGAACTGTGGGTGTACATTAGTACGCCTCTGCCTAACCCTTCGGGGAATACAGGCGTGATGGTATGTCACATATATATTTTGTATATGCTTCTTTTATAAGAATAAGGTGTGAATGTATTAAGATAATTGCATTTTTTCTGTTTTGTGGCCACTACTGCAGTGCGGAATTTTTCCAAAGCATTCTGCGAAGTGTTAAAATTATCATTGTTGCACTGTGACTTAATAGCAAATTCATCCAAGGAGTCGCGATATATTGAATAGGCACCAAAAAATTTTACGCTTGGGTGATTTCTTTTATGAGTTATCAGGTAAATCAATCACGTGTGATCAGGAAATGCCAAACGGCATATTTGAAACTAATAGTTACTAATAAATAAAGGGGGCTCGTCGCTTAGAAATAACAAAGCTGATCAACCGATTTGCATGATAAAGCTGCTCTCGCCGCGTTTAGTGTATGGATGGGTGACCATTCTTAACACGTTGAGACAGAGAGCACGTAAAGCCGTCGGTCCCGGTTGACATACGAACACCTTTGACAATTATTAGTTGTAGTCAGAAGTCCAAAAAAAGCTTGATAACAAGTCTATCCTTTGAATATTGTATTGCGCAGAAATTGGGTTACGGAGGTCTGATGGCAGTAGCTTCGTGTAAAATGCTGATATTCAGCCGCATCTGGTTAGACTGGAAGCCGACCCCAACATAGTTGGGAAAAAGGCACTTTTTTTAGGTTATTTATTAGTAACTCATCCTCCGAGAGTTACTAATAAATAACCTAAAGAAATTGTTCCTACAAAGCATATAAAGCCAAGCCTGTAAGATTTTCTCGCAATTAGGGAACGTAAGATAAAATCGTGGCACACAAGCTGGTAATCCATGTGGGCCCACCAAGCCGCGACGTAAATAGCAAACCATTAACATTCTTGGTGCAGGCGGAGCAAGGCTAATCCACACAATTGTTCCTTAAAAGCCCAACCGACGGAGTCAATTGTTCGCGGTAGGCTCGACATTCGACTGTGAAGTAATTTATCGATGTGACATGTTGCTGCGTTTGAGTTGAGAAACTAGACCAAAAATAAATATAGCTGGAATATTTATGGGCTTTAGCAATGGAGTTGAATTGAACTGAGAGGAAGTGATAAAACTTAATCAGAGATCAAGATGAATTTACTTGGGATAAAAAAATAACAATTCATCAATTATGAAAAAAAATAAGTCCTTAATTCTCAAGATAATCATAAGTTTGTCCGTCCCTCCCTACATTTTTTTTATTCTACGCTTTTTAAGGTACTATTACGCTTAGCGTATGCTATTTGAAAAATTCTTTCAGTTTTAGATAGCCTATTTATTGAGGAAGGCTATAGGCTATATATCATCACGATACGCGGACGAAGTCGCGGGCAGAAGCTAGTAATTCATAAGTTTGTCCCTGTATTTCAGAAGTTCGTTTTTTTTTCGGTATTATTACCTGCAATTAATAGCAAGTCAAGCAAATAAAAATTAAAGGAAAATGATTAAAAACAAATAGACCAGAAAACAATGACCATACATGTATTATTAAAATAAAAGATTTACTACAAAGAAAGATTTACGAAGAGACTAAATGTATAAAGAATGTACTGTGTAATTCAATAGATACGAGTGCCGTTTCATTGTAAAATACACGTCACTTTGTTTTTCACTCTTACATTTGGATTGCACCGACAGAGAAAACCAATCACAGTGAATGTTCAGGATTTATTTTGAACTTTTACTGTGTTGTGTGGAAAATTAATTTGTTTAAAAATAATAAACACGTTTTGCTTCAACAAAATTTGCTCAAATTCGTATCTTTGATAAGGGTGCTTCTGAATTATGAGGGTAAAAGGTAACATTTACACAATAGAAATGAAAATCAATATCAATAGATATTGGTTTAAATGAAAATCAATATCAATAGATATTGGTTTTCATGACTGTGAAATCATGTTCAATAGAACATGATTTGTAATAAATACGTGAACCCAATATAATTTTTGACAATATTAAAATGGTTTATAAACCGGTTTATGGAACACACAAGGAAGTTTCTTTTAATGTGGCTACCCTTAATATGGTATGCGTGTAACGAGGAAGGAAATGAAGATTTACCTGGCGTCGTTAATATAACCGTCTATAAATAGACCTTTGATACCTTTCGATGGTATTCGTTTAATAAGGAAGGCGGAAAATTTAATTTCCAACGTCGAAAACCGAGATAATAGAATCAGAATTGAGAATGATAAAAAGACAAAATTTAAAGCTTCTTGCAGATATGTAAAAAAAAATCTACATAATAGTACTAGCTTGTCCTTTGTTGAAGGTAAGATATGACGGTGAAGAGTCGCCGGGTGAATTTAATTAATGAAAGCACCTAGTGGAAAAAGGTCACTAGTAGTTTTTGTTGTGAAAATATTAGCAAAGTTTTGTAAATGAGGAAGATAAAAAAGGAATTATTTAACTTATCTTAGTACCGTGGAATAAATTAAGTTTGTTACACAACCATTATCTACGGCGACTTAGAATAGAAACATTCAAGTACCACTTGAAAAGGTATCGTAAAATATCATTTTAAAACTAAAAGTGCAGTATTTCAAAAAGCTATTTTTCAAGCGGTACACCAACTAGCAGTTCCTAAGTCAATTTCAAAAGCGAAGTGAATAAAAATAGTCCCAGTGCCGATAGAAAAATGCACCAAGTTTTCTTATCGATTAGTCTGTCACATGGGCAAGTTGGAAAGTCCGCGACGTCGGCCCGTCGTCGAACTATATTCCGAATTCATCACTCAACTCGATTTAAATGCAAAACAAGCGCGAATGGACCGTGTTAACTTTGGCAGAATCAATTTTTGCTTGTTAGCTTTAAAGTTACTCAATTTAGAAACTGGGTTTTATGGAAAAGGAAGCTAATGTAAATATTAATAAAAGATATTTTTATTAGGAACATGATACCTAAAGGTTTTATTATAAAAGAGACCCAAAGAGCAATAAGAGGTAGGTTAGTCAGGTTCTAAAATATTACAGTAATAATGAAAGCTGAAACAACCCTTGGCAAATGCGTCGCTGGTTTTAAAGAAAATCTTTTATGTAATAAACGTGTCGGCCAAGATCCTACGTTCGAGAATTTTAACACAAAGTTAGAATTTGTTGACGAAACGCGGAGAAAAATTGTGAATGCGATTCAAATGCAGACGAATATTGGCGAATGGATGACACTTGAGATGAATTGATAAATGGAGAATTTGCATACCGTTTGAATTTCGCTCGACTCGTAGTTGAATTCCAGGCAAAGTAGACGAATGTCTGTAACTAAATCTTGGAACACACAGCCAGGATGCCATATGAGAAAATTAAATTAGTTTTAGAAGAATATCTGAGATCATTAAGAAAATGTAGTAGATTATGTGCTGCCATATTTGAATAAAGAATACAAGTTTGGTAGGTAGCATACCAAAATTTAATATTAATGCTGATGATTAAAATTCCATCAAGATTTACAATCTAAAGACAATAAATAACTTACGCAATATCGAAAATTTTATGGCGTTATTATTCAAAATCTTATAATAACATCTAAGAAACACCCTAAACTTAATGTAGGCAAATTTCAAGAGCAAATGAAGTTGTAGGTACTGTAGAATTCTAACCAGAGCTCATCTCCATATGATGGCGATAGCAATATAAATTGTTGTTTCAACTTAGAAAATAACGTTACCTGAGCTAACAAACAATTTCCTTTCAAATGTGGAGCGATGATGACACGCGTAACTATTCACGACCCAATTTCCGTCCAATTAGTAAGCCAAAACAAACGTACACCCAAGATAAACTATCGTAGTAACAGAAGCGCGAAAACGACAAGCAATTTACAATATAGATGCAAAACAAAGGAATAATTAAAGTAGATTGAGCCTTTACTACAATAAAGGCTCAATCTACTAACTAACATACATGTTAGTAGAGATATTTGTAGTTATTTCTTTCTATGTTGGAACTCTGTACTCAGCATGTGTTCGCGCCTCTGATATTAAAAGTCAACGAGAACAAGATGCCAACAGTTCTGCAAACTGTAAACGGAAATAATTTATTGCATTTTCAACACTGACACACACTGTGCAGTGACCGGGAGGACTTTTAGCTTACAGGGCTGTGATACGGATTTTTCAATTAATATTATTTTCATGCCATACGGGTCCTCTTTCCAGGTATGTCCAGCAGGATATCTTATTTGTTTCTACACTGTCAGCCTAACTTGTAATTAGGGTTTACTTCACAAATATAATTCAATAATATTAAAGTTATAAAATTCAACGGCATGATTCAATATTTCGTGGTCTGCTTTGGCTTGCGAAACGGTAACTTTAAGTCAGTGTATAAAGTTTGACACTATGAGTAATTGCTGGACACGAGTTGCCTCAGAATATTACCTAGCGGAGAGAAAGATGTCTCTAGAACACTAGAACTACTTTCGTTCCCTTGTGACGTATAAGAAATGCAATTTGAGGAGGTAGTGAAGGTCTCTGCCGCATATGTCTTACGGAGGTTTGGATGTTTTATCAAACGATTTAGGAAAAATGCTTAAGTGTTTGACCAACTTGAATAATATTTTATAAATTTGCGTTTGGAAGAACCTATGAAATGTAGTATCACCGATAAGATAAATCCACTCTTTTTTTATATTGTAACTAGCCAACCCGTTCCTTAACACGTTAAAATACGTATTGAAGCACACATACGAACGAAATATATTATGCAGAACCTTTCATCGCAGGGTCGTCCTCTATTTGTATTTGAACGAACAATTCACGCGCGTTCCTTCCCGACCTAATGTGACATCATTCGTGTAGCACACTCATTCGTAATCACCATATGTGCCGACCCTTGCGGTCTCATCCGGGATGCGAGCTTCGCGCCAAGCGCCTTTGTAATTTTGATTCTCGGGCCTCTCTAATTATAGGCGCACGTTTACTACAATTGTCTGGCTATGACTAAACTTTATCTCTGGAGCCCCAGAATAAACTTATGCTAAACAGTATTAAAATTTAGTTTTAATGCCATTGCGTTGTTGCGATTACTTTGAGTGTTGTGTAAATGTTATGATAATGGAGGTCGTTCTTGAGTTAGCCGACTTAACGTCTTTAGGATATAGTATGAACACTTTCATTTATCTAAAACAGTAGCCTTGAAATATTACCTATAAGTACGCAATTTTTTTTAAAAAAATTAGCATGCTGTCGCACTAGGCAAGATAAGTAATTTTAAGCAAAAGCGAATTCAACATTTTATAGAACGGTGGTCCACGTAGTCGACACCAACGAAATTCATATAAGTACCTCAAAAAGATATTAAAGAAAAGGTAAAAATTGTTCACAATCACCGTCAATGAAAACATCTCACAATATACAAAAGAAAATCCTTTCGGCCGAATTGTAAACATATTTTAAAGGGATAACACCCTACTACTTTAAAACATATTTTTTCTTTTATACATATACAAAATACCCATGACCAACTTTACAAATAGTATTTTATTTTAGTACACAAACAAACGTGTGTTGCATTTGAATACGAGCATTGATAGTAACTCTGAAATTATTATTGATGGGATGGCAGTTGCGATGTGCAACTACAGATATCGATGGTATATTGATTACTAACTTAGCGCATTTACAAAGATTGAATTTAAATCTAAATAGTATTAAAGAAATATGTAGATTTATATGTAATCGGGACCTGTACAAATCTAGGATGAGCTGCTACTGATAAATTTATAAAAAAAAACAATAACTATAACTTTACCCGACCTGGGTAACTAACAGGAGCAGCGTTTGAGACCGTTGGGGCAGCTTTTATACTACTTCTGTAAGTTATGGTAATCCTGTAAGGCGAACATACGTGCAACGAAATAATTTTGTCGTCATTTATCTTGTACTAAAAGTAGAGCTAAGGTAACGGCGACAACATTTTGAAAAAAAAATCAAATTTCGAATGAGCATTATCTTAGCCACTGGAAAGCGCAGTGTGAGACGACCTCCAACGAGATGGACAGATGATCTGCATATACCGGTCCTTGTGGAAGTCTTTGTGGAAGGCCTTTGTTCAGCAGTGGACTTCTATTGGCTGTTATGATAATTATGATGATTTATTTTAGTGTGTTAGCAAAATCTTTCACAGGGCCAAAACAATGATATTTTTTTACCTCAATATTAAAATGTAATTAATCATTCCTTTGGATTTAATTTCATTACATTGTGTGGTTACGTATATGATGAGTAGCTGAACCCATTTATTCATAGGTACGTACAGTAAAAAAATATGAATCATGTGTTCTGGCTCTAAATACCCGATATTTTCTAACTGGGGTTAGGGAGTTTATTTGGTTCCATTCAATAATAACACGAGCAGTATTACTGGTTAAAGACTAGAGTTTTTTTAATATGTTTAAAAGGTTCACACAAAAGAAACTAAGTCGGATATTATGTGCGTTTTTTATTAAACTCGAGTCTGTGGTTTAATTAAAAGAGTTAGTGCCATTACTTACAGTCGATGAAGTTCAGTGCAGTCTTGGTTACAAAAAGAAAAACTTTTGTAATCTTCAGACTGCAATTTTTGCAAAACATTAACTTGAAAATTTGGCAAGCATCTTGCGAATAACCAGTGTAATTAAGGTTAATTAAAGTTAAATGAACTCCCCCGTCACTGTATTCTGAATGCATCACAAGGCAAAATAATTGGTAGGACCGTAAGAATAGCTCAAGTCTTTTGTGGAGTATAATTAGCCCCCAGCGCAGTAATTATACTCTCTTATGTACACGATACGTTAAGTTGACAACTTAATTCGTATGCCAACATCATTAGAACTCATTTAAACAATGCTAAACATCAACGTTGAATTTTACCAGAGTACTTCCAGAAACATATTTTGTGTTTTAGCGCTGATATTGTCATTGACACAATTAGTTTTTGTAACTTGCATTAAGCATACGTAATTATCTGTTAGTTGGAATTAAATACTTAGGGCCACTTGCACCAACTTCTTAAATATGTTTAAATTGTATTTAAACACAAATTTACTATGAAATATTGTGTTTAAATATTATTTAAATAGATTTAAGATTTTGGTGCAAGTGGCCCTTAATGATGAAGCGTAAACGTAACATATGTTTATTGAAACGAACAAAGATCCACTGTAAATCTGTTGTATTGAACGCAATAAACTTATTGAAAAGTTATGCGAAAGAGATCTTAAACTTACCTTGCCGACACAGTCACATCACTACGCATGAATAATACGCAACGACGGTCGCACATAATTCTTTATATGCGAATGTACGTCGCATGGAACGCGGTGCTCGACCCTCAACCTAACGTGGCGTTCACACCACTGTGGAGTGCTCAGTATTCTAATAGGTGCCTTACTTCACATCTGTAGTCTTTGTGAACGCATTGTATGTACCTTCTAGATACGTAACATATGTGTGTAGGATATTTTATAGTTGTATGTGATCCTATAAACGTGGGTGTGGATGAGTGATGTTAATGAACAAGCTAAGACGGAGTGATATAATTAAACATTACATAGTAAATTAATGATATTTGGCAGTTTCCTAAAATACCTTCCTTTACGAGATGCCTATACCTTATAGAGAACCTATTTGACAAATTTTAAGATTTTGGTTATTATAGTTTGAGATTTTGTAATTAATCTATAAGATTTATTTCACTTTTATATATATTTGATTCATAATATAATAATAGAGGCCGAACCCTTTTTCTAATAGCTGTTTTTTTAATGCCGGGATAAATAGGGGTAAACGGATGAGCAGTTCAAAAAGTGATACAAATTCTATTTTTAAAGTGACCACGAATGTTATATGATTGTATTTTAATTTTCATTTACGTTTTTAAAACATATACCTTGTCATCTTCTCACCAAAGATGTGACGACTATTTAATAAAACCCAGTTCAAATAACGAATGTTAAATAAGAGTTTAACAATATAAATAAGTAAATGTATAAAGTTTTAACTTGTACCTGTGTGCATTGAGTTTTAGAGAACATTTAATTAAAATCGGTTCACCGATTCCGAGATTAATGTTTAATAATTCAGTGATAATTAAGCCATGCTAATTATAGCTTTACCAATTGTCATGTGCACTGAAACAGCTTAGTGAATCTGTTAACTAGGATAATATACGATTAATGTTAAACACAAGTGAAAATATATTTCACTAGCTTCCGCCCGTGACTTCGTCCGCGTGGAATAGTTACTTAGTCTTAGCGCGATGATATAATTATAGACTAAAGCCTTCCTCAATAAATGGGCTATCTAAGACTGATAGAATTTTTCAAATCAGAACAGTAGTTCCTGAGATAAGCGCGTTCAAGCAAACAAACAAACAAACTCTTCAGCTTTATATATTAAGTATAGAGAGTATTATATATAGCTTAGTGATGTGACCATTGGACTGCCAAGTCAAAGGTCTCGAATTCAAATCTCTGACTTTTCGAAATTATGTGCTTATTACTTTAAGGAAGTAAACGGTGAAGGAAAACATCGTGAGGAGATTTTTTTGACGGCATGTGAGGTCTGCCAACCCGCTTTAGGCTAGCTTGGTGGACTATAGCCTAATCCCCCGCAATGTGAGAGGAGACCTGTGCCCAGCAGTGGGACATATAATGGGTTGATTATGTTAATAGCGTACTAATATTAATAAAAGCAAAATTGTTAATAAATTAGAAGGGCCTAAATCACTAATTGAATTAGTAAGTAGTCAATATGTTTTGTAGTGTAGTAGTAGTACCTGTTAGTAAGAGTGCATTTAAGTCACTTTTCCCATTTCATGAGAATTTCCTCAAATCCTTTTGATTTGAGGAAATGAACGTACCTATATTTTATCGTATTTGATTAGCATGATAGCATGATAGATAGAAAAAGGTGCCTAAAGGTTTACTATGGTTTTAGTCTATAGAATTTCAGGTATAAAGTAGTATTAAAAATCTTTATAATGTTTTCTTATTTTGGTATTTCTATGGTTATAATCTGCCTAACTGCCTTCCATTATTGTACACAACCTCTATCAAAAAGTAATAAAATAACTTATTTACTTTCTTACCTATGTAATCTAATAAGACAGATCTCTCAATCATATAAGATACCTACTCGAAGCAAAAATTCGAGACAATAGCAAATAATACAAGAAGAAAATAATATTACGTTACCTTGGTAATAAGTCGGGTAAAGCCCTTCGTGATACCTCACGAGGTTCACAATCAATATGTGTGTGCTATTTTAATGAAGCTATTGAGAATATTTAGTTGGGTATATTAAATACTAACTGAAAGATAGAGGGAGAGGAAGTATAGAGTACTTCTGATGTGCTTTGTAATACGTATTATGTCAGGATATATCTTTATCATAGTTTAATAATTTATTATTATTTCCTAAGAGCTATCAAATTTGACACACAGTTTGACTTAAAATATAGAATAAAAGAAATAAGCATTTGCGTTCCAATTGTTGATCACATTAAGAAAAAACTGATATATATTCTGCGAACCCGTCGAGCAATCAATTACAGGCATGACAGAAAATTAATTGTTATCGACCAGCTATCGGTTCATACCCAAGGTCTTAATATTGTTTTGCCATATATAATGCTCAAGTATATTATTTTGTATAGTGCAATAATTATCTTCTTTCAGAGATGTCCAGATAATAATGACTGATTAATGTTTCTACGAGATGAGATAACTAGTTGACAAGAGAAAACATAGAACAGTAATAACGATATTTTAGGTCTTACTTTGTTTTTAGTTGCAAGATACACAAATAAGTATAGGAAAGATATGCATGAAGGACGACAAAGCCAAAGAACTATGCCAGAATAAGAGCCGTTGGCCATTCAATTCAATTATTAACAGCCTGTCAATTATCTCGTTATCCTAATAAATAAACATTAACCGTGTTGCCAGTAAATCTAGTATAAAAATCACGGAAGAACACTCTTCGGGGTGGAATTCTTTGGATTTGGATGCGAGATTAAACGGCATTGATAAACCGTAGATGAAATTTTTAGTACTTCATACATTTAAGATTGGCAGGCCTATTCCATTAATGTTCTAAATTGTAAAATTTGACCAAACAGGATTCATAAAGATCACAAGTGGCTGTTTGTGTGACGTTGATTTTCTTGTCATAAAACACTTTTTTCTCACACGCTTTTATCTCATAGGGGCAGGCAAAATGTAACAGACAGAAAATAATTTGCAACGAAATTTAGATACTTCTTTACTCCATATTCATACATACCTACCTTTTAATTTTTATCGTGGGAGAGCCATACTTCGGCACGAATGGCTTGACCGAACTGATACCACAGCATCACAGAAGCCGGGGAGTGTTTGATGTTGACCGAGTTAGTGAGGATACCGGAGGCCCAAACCCTTTTTAAAAGGCGGGCACTGGAGACTCCCCTGGTGTTGCGGATTTTCATAGACAGTGGTAATCGCTTACCATCAGGTGATGCGCTCATTTGCCTCTCTATCCCATAATAACTACGTAAGAGGACGTTTAAATAGCTTAACATTAGAAATTGAGTTTCCGTATAAAATTTCAGGCACCAGTATGGGATAACATAAAATTAAGCCTGTTTATTCGAAGGATTAGGCTTAGTGTACAGTCACGAACGATAATATGTACACATTCAGTGAAATTCAAAAGCAATTTCCTCGTAGTGTCGATTCAAACGTCGACATATTATACAAATAATATATAAAATATTACGTGTTAAAAGATTCTGTCAGCACAACATGTCTTATTTTAAATCAATAGGTTCAGGGAAGACCGTTGTTGAATTACACTGAATGTGTGCGTATTGGTGCTCGTGAAGTGTACAAAAATAATAATAAGGAACGAAGTTACTTGAAAAATTTAGGACATTATAGATGTCACATTTGTTAAAAGAAGTAAGGCCGTGACTTACCCAGAATACCTTCTCCGCATATTTAATATGGGAGCAGGAAAACTCGTTAACTAGTACTCAAGGCTGGTGCGCCAATTTAACCTGGTGAATTCAAGATGTAATATAGACCCCGGTGTAATTTGAACCACTTTAAATTTTATTATGGTATGTCTGGCCTAATAGCGTAGCTTCTATGTAGTGATTAAGAAGATTGGAAGGTATTGTGTTCAGATTTCTGTGCTTCTAAATATTAAACACTAGCTTCTGCCCGCGACGTCGTCCGCGTAGCGTGATGATATATAGCCTATAGCCTTCCTCAATAAATGGGCTATCTAACACTGAAAGAATATTTCAAATCGGACCAGTAGTTCCTGAGATTAGCATGTTCAAGCAGATTAGCACGTTCAAGCAAACAAACAAACAAACTCTTCAGCTTTATATATTAGTATAGATTGGCTAGGGCTTATACAGGCTTTTGATATAGTTACCTGCACCGGTGGAAGGGGCGGAAAACGACGACTTTTCATACATGCCTAAATGTGTTTTCTTCTGTTTAATTTTGATAGGAAATTTAATACATTATTTTTTACGAGTAGAATCACAAGATGGTAGAATTTTCCCTCTAACGGGAGCAGGTAATTAAATCGGCATCCTGTATACTTACGTAATGAAGAAAGGTGATTCTTAGTTGAAAATCCTAGTGAAATGTTGGTATTATGATAACAATAAACATGCAAGTTACAGCGAATTGTCTTATCAACAGCGAATTACAATATGTGTATATTTACTTCTTGAGATGCGCGACATTTTTTCATTTTATCTACATATAAATTTACCTTGAAATTTGATTACTAATCTATTAGATTAGCATAACGTGATCCATCAATTCCTCACACAATAACGTCTCAAACGATATGTTGCCAGCGAACCATCAAGCCTAATAGTTTCCTAATAGTTTGTGGCCCAGTTGTGCTTATATTACCAAGCAAAGCGCTGCACCGGCAAGCTTACAACTCTCGTATTTTAGGTTATAGTCCTTTTTTCAATAACTAGCGACCCGCCCGCGGTTTCACCCGCGCTGCCCCGTCCCTAAGAGTCGTAGCGTGATGTTAAATAGCTTAAAACCTTCCTCTTGAATCAATCTATCTATTAAAAACAAACCGCATGTTATATGTTTATACTTTCTCTATATTCTCTCCCAGTCTGTCCTTCACCACTCCGCTTTGTCTTTGACATTAGTGTCGGAAACCTAACATCTAGCCACATCTTTCACCACTTTTTATGGGATAGGGGGGCAAACGAGCAGACGTATAACCTGATGGTAAGCGATAACCGCCGCCCATGGACACCTGCAACACCAGAGGACTCATAAGTGCGTGTCCTGCCTTTTAAAAGGGTTTGGGCCTCCTAACTCACTCACTCGGCGAAACACAACGCAAGCGTTGTTTCACGCCGGTTTTCGGTGAAGCCGTGGTTTCACTCCAGTCGAGCCGGCCCATTCGTGCCAAAACACGGCTCTCCCACGTGCCGTTTCGTAAAACTTAAGCACTTCTTGAATCCACCTCATTTTTTGGCGTCCCTCAGGATAACTTTCCAGATACAAATAGATGCAGTGTTAGGTTGCTCACGTAGTCCGGTGGTCTTCTCTTTATATGCCCGTATCGTTTTAGCCTACTCTCATGTAGCTCATCGGCGAAGTCACGTAAAATCAAGTCTCTCGACTTATTACTACTCGACTTTACAATTACATTTAAAGCTAAGTATTACAAGCCTACACTAATTTCTGCAGAAGCTCAAAAATATCACTACAATTTTTTATTCACTCTTCTCTCGGGCAATATTCGAGCAATTTATAGTTACTTATTCTTCTACCGTAATTGTTACGTGCTTTTAATATAGGCTTGATGTGTATACATAGCTCTGTTTGCTTACCCCGAAACGGGAGAGCGTGGGCGATATATTACAACGAGGCATCGTACGGAAAGCCTGTATTCCGGTGAACTTATTAAAATTTACAACGATATGCAAAAAATAAACTCCCTTAAATAAACACTTACGCATGGATCCCGATGAAATGTTAGCTCGCTTAAAACATTTTTTAATTATTGCTTTTAAATTAATTCGAAACTGATGACATACGAGTACATGAGAACGATAATGGCTGTCTGTCATACAGTAAAAAATTCATGCCAACATTTTTGTATAAGCTATGATATTTAATTTGCTTAACCCATACCAAAAACTCTGACATTTCAGAGATTTCGCAACGTTAAACAATCACATCTGCATAAGCCTCATAATAAAATTCAACTATCCCAAATGCAATGCTGGGTTTGGGTACAGTAGCACCGCTACGTTTGTCTAGATCATTCCAAACGTTAATAGGTCCAAATGAAATTTCCCAGTGGCTGGTTGAACGTTTTCGTTTAATAAGTATTGTAATTTCACTACCGTGTTTAACTATCATACTTAGTTAAAAGTTAGCTATTCCAATTTACTGGGAGTAAAATGTCCCAAACTACGTTTCAATGCTTTCAGCGTTCGATGGAGCGCGACTTGTATGTAACGAACCTAGGTAGTTGATGGAGGAAGCGAAAGGCTTGTTTTCTCTGAAATCGATTTACTTTATCAGTTAAGCGTATAGCATAGTCGTTTATTTATAAGCTAAAATGGTTGCTTGTGATAAATCATAACATAATACTTAAAAACTGCTAACGACCTCTTGGTTTCTGACACGTGATAAGACATGTCCCGTATAAAACATCTTCATACACAACATATAACCCCTAACCTTTTGTATCCCGGCTGGGACATTAGGTATATCGAATTAAAATATGAACAAGTATATAAAGCCATATATATCCTTGTTCATATTTTAATTCGACTCGCGGGCAGGACTCCTTGCATTGTACGACATAGTAACTAACCGTAAGGTAAGTCATGTCGGTTGAGAGGCAAAGTAACTTGCGTTTTAATAGATATTACTGACGTCACCTTTAAGACGTAAGTTCAGAATGTGAAGTCAAATTTCGACATAGTAGGTGGAGCTCGCGGGGGCTTAGTGGTCATAGCGTCTTGTGTATCTAACCAGGAGATGCAGGTTCGAATCCTACCTGCGAGTCGAATTCTTCCTTCACTAAAATAAAGCATTATCTCCCACATTTCCCACCAATACGAGTTAATATTGGCAAACGGTGACATACTAACCAACACATAAATTTTTAGCTACTCGCATGCTGAGAGCAAATACGACTCGGACGGGAAAACTTGCGGCGCATCACTAGAGCAAATATTTGCGCAGATATACCTACGTAATATTTGCGGTCGCCCGTGTTTAGAATGCAATATGCAAATTCATTCGTAACCTCAACTATTGTGTTGTTATCTGAGCTATGTGGATTAGAATCTGTTTGTCTGTATAGAGATAAAATACTAAGCATAAATATACAATGTGTTAAGAAAACCCTTTTCCCTATTACCCTACCTTATATTTTTGTTAAAAAAATCCATTGTAGAAAACAATCAGTATCACGAGGAACTTCACATTTTTTTATGGGCACAGTTACTTGGCGAAATGTAACGTAAGCGTTGTTTCACGCTGGTTTGTCATATGATATTAGGTTATTGACATTACTCGGGCACAAATTCAAACTCCGAGATAACATAACATACAATCACGCCTGTATTCCCCATGCTTGGCACGAATAGGCCGGCTCGACCGGAGTGATACCACGGCCTCACAGAAAACCGCCGTGAAACAACACTTACGTTGTTTTTCGCCGAGTGACTGAGGATACTGGAGGCCCAAACCTTTTTAGAAGGCGGGCAAGCGCACTTGCCACTCCTCTGGTGCGGGTGTCCATGGGCTGCGGTAATCACTTATCATCAGGTGATCCGTCTGCTCGTTTACCCCCCTATCCCATGAAAAATGGTTAGGCAGAGGTGTACTTATGTAGCAACAACAGTTTGTCGGTATGTTTGGGTCCTATGTAATAGGAGGCCCAATTGCCATTAACCGGCCTCAAATTCCCAACTCCGAGCTACTACTGTTTTTTTTATAAAAGAAAGAACCCGATAAAACCACTCAACTCAAGAATCAAACTCAGGAGGTAGTGGGACACTCGCTTAAATAAACTACAACGGTTAAAAGGAAATAAAGCGTAACAAGTCATTGGAACAACTTAATTGATTGGATTACATTCTCTTTTATCTCTGTTGCGGTTAATAGTTCAATTATGAGTCTGTAGTGGTATTTTGTCTTGAGGTTAGCGGTTTAATTGAGACATCCCAACCATTTCTATTAGTCTTTGAAATAACTTTAAAGGTCGTTTCTATTGTCTTTTGAAAGAGGTCAAACTGCTAAATTAGTCTAGTAGCCTTGCGCGAGTGCTACGCTAGAGGTCCTGGGTACGATTACTAGATAAAGCAAGATTATTGCTCGATGAAATTCTCAGTAGGTAACAGCTCGGATTTGGATTTGTGTTCGGTTAATGGTAATAGGCTCGCCGCCATTACATGACACCTACATACCGGGGACCTGTGGGCGTACATTAGTTATACTTCTGCCTAACCCGTCGGGGAATACAGGCGTAATAATAAATAAGGGGTCAATATGCACGTAACGTTTCGTAATGAAAACAACACACGAACATGGTGGCTTTTGGATAACTTGTTAGCAGTTACGCTTACAAACAAAATAACCACAAAATCTGTGGTATTCGCCGCCATTACTGCGCATGTATGTAACTGTCATTAGACGTATGGACTTGCTACGGCTCGTAGTCTATAGCAATGCTACGGAGCTACGACTCGTAGTCTATAACAATGCTACGCAGCTACGTGGCTACGCGGCTACGATGCTACGAAAAACAAGTGTGCTTCCTTTTTGGCTCGGCTTATTGTTCCACTCTACTGTTAATACACAGTGGATTTTAAGAACAGAGAAAAAATAACATTGTGTAAAAATTTACTACCGAGTAAGTAAATTTGAAAATATTTTTTGGATTTTGTTTCCAATTGTGATTTAATTCATAGATTTTTGATATATAGCCTTTGAATATTAATTTGTAATCGAAATAAAAACTGTTTTAATTTGCATTTTCATAGAAAATTTCTATTAAAAATAAAGCTATTACGGTCCGCTTGAACAACAATTTTCTTGTTGAATATTAGATGCAAGAGTTCCAATAAGTTTCTTTGCTGTCAATACCAGGTTTACGGTTCACGAGTAGCTCTGTTAACTGTTCATTTACTTCTATTTGCTTAGTCTTAAGTCTTAACGAGTTTTGCTTGGAGCCAAAGCAACCTTCTTAGAACGTCGTCTGATCCTAGGAGCAACAGAAACTTAACCTATGGGTTTTTTTATTATTTATAGAAAAACAAACTTGGATATTATAATTTGTTGAATATGGAATGGTATCGTACAGCGGGTTTTGAAAATACCATTAGTTATGGATAACTTTAAGATTGGATAGAAAATATTTGAAATTACCTTAATTGTGCTTGGTTCAAGCGCAGTTACGTTTGAATGTTTTCCTATCTTAGATTAAAAGCAATTCGAACCGATGTGTTACCTGAAACAATAAAAAGGAAAAATTTATATCGAATTATTGAGGAAACATAATAAATCAATACGCAACTCGATAGAAAACTCAGACATATCGAAATGAAAAATTCAATTACGAAATTCCGAACAATATTGAATTAATTTACGTATATTTTGTGTTTATTCGTCAATGCGGGCAATAAACCGATGAACGCGTGCGTACATCTTAAATCCCTTGCCAGTGATGGAACACAATAGATGAGAATCAAAGGATAATATGAAATAATCCGATTTCTATACCATTCTGACAGACGGATTAGGTCAATGGAAATATCGATGAGCCCTTTTTTGTAATAAAAACGTTGCCCCACACAAGGATTTTCTCATGTATCGTGTGTGCGTTTACAAACACTAAGTAATTCTCACACACATAAACGCCCAGACCCGGAATAACAATCTGTAAAGTCATACAAATAATTGCTCCGTGTAGAGACCGAACCCACAACCGGTGGCGCAGAAGCCGATCGCTCAGCCGCTATGCCCAACATGTAGTAAAGTTGCAGTTTATGTTCATAGCGGCAAAGATGTTTAGTAATTTATGTGATCATGTCTTGTTCGCTAATTGCTTGTAATCTTCGCTTGGCCCATCCGTAAAATTCAGCTTAAACTTGTAGATCGGTTAATTAGCGTACAACTTTTTTTCAAAAAATTAGTTATGCCAGCAAGGTAAAACTGGTGGCTGTACCACTATGTAGTACACTGTGTAGTCCTACCCATAATGACTACGATTTCAGCGCGTAATAATATGTGATGCTTATAATTTGTATGCAAATAGGTATCAGTTTTCCACAACTCGAAGCTGAGACTCAGGTATTATAATTATCATTTCGGGAATAAATACACATATAAAAATCAACTTTAATACAATAGAATACTGATAGTCTTCTGAAAAAACTACTTTCAGGTCTTACGCTAATTTTGTAAAAGGTTGCAGTCTATGTTATATGTATCTACGGGCCACCATTTTATATTAAGAGCAACAAATAATAAATCTAAAACAAAGATTGCTTTTCTTTGTGAAGTTGTAGAAAGTGAACTAAAGGAAATTATAATAACTTGATTTGTAGTCTAACTGGTACTTTATCATAATAAGAAACGTATCAACTGTATGAAGTTAAAAGTTGCTCGTTTATCATGGAGACCAGTTGTGTCCCCGCCTTGATCCCTAAATCCCAATTCTGAGGAAACTCGTACTAAATTCATTGTTTCGAGATACAGCTGTTTAGGCTGTGCGTTGGTTGATATGACAGATCCATCAAGCCAATCAGTAGAAACATCATCTCTAACCTTTTTGTTGAAACATGGTAAAGTTAAAAAAGTAGAAGCGTATGTTGCCAAAATCAACTAAACCATACAAGCTTGTTACAAGGACACACACATACTCTGAGAATCGTCTGTATGTGAGAGTCAAGCCAGAAATAAAATCACCAACTGGATTTAAGATGGACAAAATTCAAGTTGGTTATTTTCATCAAGCAAGACGCAAATCACGTTGTCAGCAGTACACAAAAAAAACACAATTATGTAGATACAAGCCAGTGTTAAAACTTATAAGGGTGATTTTGGACAATAATAACCATAAAAATAAACACGTTTAAAATATTATTCCAATCCAGTAGTCTAGTCGATATAATCTTCTAAATTACAATGAACACGAAAAATTTAATATATTGTAATGGAAGCACAAATTTGAACCACCCAATGTTGACCTATACGACATTGAGATAAGAATGTTATACATCATTACCTGTCCTCATACTATCAGATGATGAAATGATCTTGCTTATAAAGACTGAGCCAGATGGTAAAATATCACTCAATTCACCACAACCGACAAGTAAATTTCATAAACAGATATTAACATGAAAATACTTTACCAATCATCATCACCATAAAAATAAATATTGGGGCCGCGATTTACGACGTCGGTGCCACATAAAGTGCACTGAATGATGAGGCTAGACATAAGGCTACCATAAAAGTGGGTAATTTAATTTGATTGTTGACTACCAACTGGCAATCGGTCGCAGGAAATGGACGTCGACGTTCGAGCGACCAAAGGGTACAAAAGTTTAGAGGTGTTAATATGTACACGTAGTCACCGTTGATTTAACAGAGCTAGTAGTTAACTGGTGAGTAAGCTTATTGTTGTACCTACTAAACTGTTTATAGGTATTTCAGTGAAGGAAAAATTCGACTCGCAGCCAGGATTCGAACCTGCGTCTTCCTGAAATTCTAAATGATTTGTGTTAATAAATCTTTTACTTTTAACAAGTAAATGTGTATATATTTCTATTACTAGATTGCGCCGGAAATTCCTAGCTGAGTATCTGTGAGACGAATCGCCTAAATAAACTCCAAGAATCTCTCTTTTGAAGTCCGGACAATAGTAGTTTTTATCAGATATGTGAGTTTTAGAATGCAGGGTAATATAAAAAGAGGCTTTTTGAAGAAAGAGCATTACTGCTTTAATTACATAACATACCATCAGGCCTATATTCCCTGAAGGGTTAGGAAGAGGCGTGTTATTGGATACCCATAGTTCGCCGATATGTTTAGGTCTCATGTAACGAAATAGCACGATATCCTGATTACTTTTTAATGTTTTTTTCTTTTTAATAGAATACCGTGTTCTACATTGTCTAGAACAATAAATACAAAAACAATAAACACAAAAGGGTGGAATGTAGGACACCATCAATATTTACAGGAGCAAAATGTTTTACATTTTCATTTGCGAGAAAATAGTGTGAAAGCGTTCGTTATTTCCTCAGGGACACGCTGACGGATATTTAAATTAGTCAGCGAGAAGTTAGTGGGGTAGCATATATATTATACATTCCTTCATTTTGGGGTAAATATTTTCTTCTGCCACAAATACTAACCTCCATATTTCTTATGCGAACAATTGCTTTCGAGGAGAGGTGTAGGAGTTACATTCCTTCTTCGATGCTGAAAAGCAAATATTGCGTTCCGCCCTTGGAATCATTTACTGTCTAGTCTTTCGTAACTCCATCTGTTAGTTTTTCGCACGTAAACTACTGAATATATTTTGATAAGATTTGGCAAGGAGGTATGCTAATGAGGAAGATCGTAGGCTATCATTAGTCTTAAAAAGTCCGTGTGAACGTGTATAGTATAGTTTATATAGTATGAATATTGTTTCAATTAGCTCAAAGGATTGGCCAGCTGAAGTGGCAATGGGCCGGTCACATCTGTCGGACACCCGAGAAACGCTGGAGCAAACGAGTTCTCGAGTGAAGACCGCGACTAGGTAATCGTAGTGTAGTGTGCCAGCCAGGTGGAGTGACGACTTGCGGAAGGCAGCTGGCAGTGACTGCATCAGGAAAGCTGAAGATCGGGCTCTGTGGCGTTCGCTAGGAGAGGTCTACGTCCAGCAGTGGACAAATATTGGCTGATGATGATGATTGTTTCACGTATATAAAACAGTCGAGAACATTAAAACAGCAAATTTATTGTAGCTATCAACTCATACATAGAGCCTCAGAACTTGATTATGTAATCCCGCAGAGCATTCATTCGAAAATCTCATTAGTTCAAAACTAAAACAGCAACTCACAAGTGTTGCGGGAACACGCAATGTACCTATTGTCGGTGACGAAACCTAACATGAGTTTCAAATACGAGATTCATTTGGGATTGACGTTTTGAGAAAGTGTTTTGTCGTATAACTTTGATTATTTTATCTGGGGGCACGGCAGTGCACCCGCCAAGTCGAGCACAACAAGCCTAACCATCCTTTTCTCGAAGCAATTCAGGCCATTGTCGAGGCCCTATAACTTCGTTGTGGATAAAATATGTTTTGTCTTCTTTTCTCCGTCACAGAATATCACGTGTCAGAACAGGACGAATCATATTATAGATATAAAAAGTTTATAAGACGTTTTAATTTTTTTTAAATAAGGGGGTTAGTGTTTTATGCGAAAATATAATATCTACCTGCAGGTATCTCATATTATGATGCTTAGCTGGTCCATGGATATTAATATCCTTGACCTCACCTCAGAATAAGTAACGCAAGGTTGAAGGCTTTCGAAATGTTTCAATGAATTAGCATTGTGACTTTACTAGCGTTGCTGGACGAGCCATTATGTTTCAAATTATATTCATAAAAAGTTTACAACTCAAAGAATTTAATTAAAAAGTTCATTACAGAAGTGTTTTCATGTCTGGGTACCTAATTCAGTTATTAAAAAATTTGGTACCGTAAATATCACTTGCAATATTGAAATAGTTATAGACTGTAACAGGTAGGTATCAGATAAGTAAACATTATACTAAAAAAAAATTAAGAGTATTAATCGTAACTCTATGATATAAAATTATAATATAGAATACTATATCGCGGGATGTTGCTCTCTTATGATGAAAGTCCCTAATATCACTTCTACGATTAGAAGGTAGTCCATAATCATTCGAAGTTTTTTAAGGATCGGAATCCTTCTTCGCCTTAGATCTTTAATTTCATAAATTCAGAGTAGATAAGTAGAAAGAAGAGTTACCTAAACAGGAACATCAGAACAAGTAAAACAGGGATAAGTTAAGCATTGTGGGTGTAATGTGCGACACGTAAAGCGCCTCGCTGCATTTTAATAAGTTTATTTAAGTTAAATCCTGGCACTGGCACGAAACGACTTTTTGATATTATTTTTGTTGGAATACTTTTGTATAAAAACGAACCAAAATGTGAATTTAAGGTCGTTTCAGATAGATATTCAATATCTATTGCATTGTAAATTATAAAATCTGAATGCTTCGTCTAGAAAATCTCTCAGGTATACAAACCTGAGAGATTTTCTAGACGAAGTATGTCCACAATGATAGTCTAATGCGGGTATTAATTGGCACAACCTGGATTAGGTTAGCGTGGTGGACTATAGTCCAATCCCTCTCATTCTGAGAGAAGACGCGTGTCCAGCGTCCAGTGGGACAATATTATGTTAAATGTCATCTTCACGGTAATGTAGGAGAGATAAAGCACTGTGTATGTGCTTTTATTATTATTATCTTCAGAAATAAATAACTGATCATAGGCCTATCGACCACTTTTCTGTATGGATAATATTGATCGAACGAGTCCATGTGCAGATTTGTAAGCAAACATAAAGACTATACTAAACTATTGGACTAAAAGATCTTTGCTCAAAATAATGCAAATTTGAAGCGGCGGTAGCCTAATGGCTAGGGCGTCGGACTTGCGATCATGTGGTTGCCGGTTCGAACCCCACCCATTGCACTACCGACGTGAACCCACTCGTAACACAAGCATTTAGCTTAGCACGAGGGGTTAACAAGAATACTAGTAATGTGTGAACCACATTGCTAGTAAGCTTTTTAAAAAAAAAAAAAAAACGATCATAATGTAACTAAGATAAAGTATATTCTTAAATGTAGTCCTTGAATGTAAGTATTATACAAAGTGTCTTGGATAAATCTGTATTCGATGCAACAGCAACAGAAGATCGCTTTCTGATTCGATAAAGCATTCTAACATTTCGAATTTTCAAGGCAGTTCAAGGTTCTTCAATAGTTAGCGGTGTTAGATCGGATCACATGGGACAACTGATCTCTATAGAGACTAACAAAAGGCCACCTATTAATAAAAACATATTGGTTAGATCTCTGAAAGAAAATAAATTACGTTCGTTCTACGAGCTAATTACAATGCAATTGTGTAACACTAATTTTATTTCTAATGACCCCAACATAAATTTCAATAAGCTATTCAATATAATATGTAAATCATTTAATAAGTCATGCCCTCTTCGAAGAGTTACCCAGCGTAAAAAATTTAAATTTAATGAATGGGCCACAAACGGCATTAGGAAAAGTAGAGATGTTCTTTACAAACTGTACTATGAAAAATCATTAACCTCTGACAAAGGTTTTCATAATTATGTACGACAATATTCTAAGTGTTTTAAAAAAGTATGCATTCTAGCGAAATCGAAACTCATTAGCAGTCAAATTAACAAATCCGATAATAAAATTAAAACAGTGTGGAGGATAATAAATGCGGAAACTAATAAAAACCGAAAACAGGACACAGATCTGAGTTTAAAAGTAAACAATAAAATAATCTCAGACCACGCGGAAGTTGCAAAAGCTTTTGAAAAATACTTTACTAATGTCCCGATCGAGGTCACGAAATGTTTAGATTCGTCCCCTTTAGTAGCAGAATCTCTAGCAAAGAATTTTTTCAAAAGAGACATACCAAACTTTGAGTTTAGCCAAGTATCTCCGCCTATGGTTATAAAAGCGTTTAAAAGTTTAAATATTAAAAATACTGAAGATTTATGGGGCATATCTGTTAAAGCACTAAATTCAATAATTGACAATATCGCTCCAATCCTTACAAATATATTTAATCTTTGTATTAAGACAGGAACCTTTACAGACTTAATGAAACATAGTAAAGTTATTCCTATCTTCAAATCAGGCTGTAAAGCGAATCCCAGTAATTATAGGCCCATTTCTGTTCTCCCTGCCTTAAGTAAAATATTTGAAAAGCTTATGCTTAATCAAATGATAGCACACTTTCACAAAAACAAGATCTTACATGATCAGCAATTTGGCTTCACGAAAGGCAGGTCTACGTCTGATGCTGGTACAAAGCTAGTCTCTCACATTTTAGAGGCTTGGGAGGGTTCACAGGATGCTATAGGTATCTTCTGTGATCTTTCCAAAGCTTTCGATTGCGTTGATCACGATACGCTTATCCGTAAATTGAACTACTACGGTATAAGAGGGCTATCTTTGGAGCTTGTGTCTTCCTATCTTTCTAAGAGGCTGCAAAAAGTGGGCATAAATGGAGTCACATCTCCCGGGTCTGCAGTTAGAATTGGTGTTCCACAGGGTTCTATTTTAGGCCCTTTTCTTTTCTTAGCGTACATTAATGACCTTCCCTATATGATGTCTGAGATATCGAATATAGTATTATTTGCTGACGATACCTCACTTATATTTAAAATCGATCGAAATGATAGCAATCTCTATAATGTAAATGAGAGTCTAAAATCCTTATCCAAATGGTTTGCTGCTAATAACCTACTACTTAATGCTAGCAAAACTAAATGTCTTAAATTTTCGTTACCAAATGTACCACAAATTGAACCTAATCTAATTCTTGAAGGCAGCAAACTCGACCTAGTTAATGAAACTGTTTTCTTAGGTGTTACGGTTGATTGTAAGTTGCAGTGGGGTGCGCACATATCGGCCCTGTCTAGCAGGTTAAGTTCCGCTGCATACGCAGTGAGAAAAATTAGGCAGATCACTGATGTAGCTACAGCCAGACTCGTGTACTTTGCCTACTTTCACAGCATTATGTCGTACGGTATTCTGCTATGGGGATCAGCTGCAGACGTAGATTCCATATTTATCTTACAGAAAAGGGCCATCCGCGCAATCTACGATATGGGCCCTCGCGATTCCCTAAGAGAAGTGTTTAAGAACATCAATATACTTACGATGCCGTCACTCTACATCCTTGAAAACATAATGTATGTGCGCAAAAACCTGCAGAAGTTCAGTGTCAATAGTGACTTTCACAACCTTAATACTAGGAATAAACATAAAATAGTGATACCTAAATTTAGACTAACTAAAACAAATAAATCATTTCTAGGAAATTGTGTGCGTTTCTATAATAAACTCCCAAAATGTGTCACCGATCTCACTGGCAAGAAATTTAAAAGACACGTCAAATCTGTTCTTCTTAAGAAAGCCTATTACAAAACCAAGGACTATGTTAACGATAAGAATGTGTGGTTGTTAGATACGGATGCATTTGCGGCCTCCCTGGCAAAATGAAACTGTTGATTATTAGAGACTAATATAAGCTTATTAATTTTCATGTTGGTCAGTTAGTAGCTATAGTAGGAACCTTATAAGTAGATGGACATAGCTTTAACAGATTCCATATTATTTACATATCGAGATGTCTTCATATGGAAAGTATCGTTTACCACAACAGAAACTGTAAATGTGTGTACGTTGTGGCTTGTCTAAGTAGACACCTAGTTTTATTTGTCGCTTTGATGGTGTGCGTTACCACATAGTTTTTTATTTAGAAATGACATCGGATTCTCAAATAACGTGAATCTTCGATTAATATAGTCGACCTCGGTCAAACTTGGACATCCTTCAACGTCCTCACATCTTGTTATCGCAATATTGTACCAGTGAAGTTTGTAATTCATTTATTTTAAAAGAGTGTCCATGGAGTTTCTTGCCGGATTCTTCTCCATAGGATCGACCTTTTGGAACCGTGCAACTAGAATCACAACGTTTCATAAACGCTTGTAAAAGCTTATTTGAAATAAAAACATTTGAACTTTGAACTTTGAACTTTATTTTTATATTGGGAATTTAAAAGAAATAAAACATACACTTTTCACAAAGATAAAATAAGGATGCCGAAAAATAGTTACTTAAAAAGGAAACTGTTGAGTGCAGTAGAAAATCCGGCAGCATACTTCAACCCAGAGCCAACAATGAATACAAGTAAACGCTATGTAGAGGTTCGCAAGCGCATTATCGCTGTGTTGCAAGAGGAAATACACTAATCCCATAGGAGATCCGACTTGTTTGAGTAGGGTCCCCTATTATTGCATCTCGAGATCTCGCCTGCGTCTTACGAGTATTTCGGTATCCGTATATTTACTGCTAAGAGGCTCGTATGGACCTCGAAACCGTAACAACTCAGTCCTTTGTCAGAAAGCTCGATATCAACAGAATATAAATGACGGCACAGTTACAATTCGTATTACGGAAGTAAAATTGTTGATTTAACATGACGTAGATTTTGTTAAAACATCAACAAAATATTTACCCTCAGAAGATGAAAAGCATTTCACAATGAAGCAAACAATTAGGTATTGTTTATGTATTTTATTGAGGAAATAAAACCTTGATTTTCTTCAAACAGGTTTGACTCCGATAAGTTTATTTCTTTTATGTAGGTACTTCAAAGGGATTGATCTCTAACGATTTAAAGCGCTTGATATCCTTGAAAAGCATATAAGTTCTACAAGGGTACAACTCTGAGCGGATAAAACGATGTTCCTTTCTGAAGGTGAATTCATATACCTAGTATATAAAGTTGCCGCTTTTCATATTTTACGCTATTGGAAATTTTAATATCGACTGCAATTTGTTAACAAATATATTGAAAGTTGTGAAGTTAAAAGGCAAGGCAAGAATATTGAAATGCAATATCGAACGTGAACGTAAATGTTATTGGGATTTTCTATGAATTTTGATTTGTGGCTCACCCCAACTTTCTAGGACCTAAACCAGCTACGGCCGCACCGGTTCGTATCGTTTGTGTCGCTTTTGTTATAGTCCGACAAATATATCCAATAAAGAGCTTATTAAATGCCTATCGTAACTTTTTATATTTCTTTTAAGGAATTTTAGTCCACATTATTTTCCTGTTGGCCTTGCAAATAATTTTATCTTTTTTCTTTTCTCATTTTCCTAGTTAAAAAGCAATGACATAACACGGCATTCAATCTTTTTATAGACGAAAACTATTCAGGTCCCGTCCTCGTTTCTTCCCGCAAAACGTACAAAAAGGCGTCTATTGTCAAGTTTGAAGGTCGCCTTGACAGGTGTCACTGCTATCGGCCTTCGATCATTTTTTATTAACTTTTGGGATACTGACCAACAACAGGCTTTTCCACATCGATTATGTAATGATATATGACAATACGAGTATAGTATATAATACTTACTATGTGGTTCGATTTTTCTGTGACTTTTCAATCGTTGATCATATTGATACTGACTATTAGAAGTCTTCTACCAATGACATTATATAGCATATTATTGCCTTTTACCCAATTTCTAAGCAGTACTAATATCTACTATCGTAGGTATAATTTTCTTCCTCCATTTGCTGCAAGCTGCCTTCTTTTGCCTAGTTGTACGCGAACTTTTTTTTACAAATAGCAAAGGTTAGAAGGTAATGATAACCTACATTACACATATAACCCACAATTATCGTTAGTCTGTCGCGTGAGGTAATCCACATACGTGTTAGAGTAAGTGAAGATTAATCATAGGATGGGATGGATAGATTAGCCATGGAAGGAAGCACTTACATTCAAATTTTTGTTATCTAATTATGCCTTCATGAATGAAACGTGGTATAAAGGTACAAAGCGTAGTTACAAAGGTACGTGGGCTAAAAGAGAGCTTATTATGAGGATTTGTTTGAGAAGACTGTACGGCATTCAGTGTAGCTGATACGTATTCATGTGTTATGGAAAAATCTAATCATGAACGCATTTTTCAGGAATTAAACACATTATTAAAAGGAATTAAGTATCGATATTACCATATTACCTAAATATTTATTAAAGTTATTGTTCAGATCTTTCTAACAATGACATAAACTAACTTTATATCGCACAACATCTACCATTGAGGTATTAGTTGTCAGTCGTATTGCTTCATATATAAAAGAAAGTTGTGTTAGTTACTCCATTTATAACTCAAGAACGGCTGAACCGATTTGGCTGAAAATTGGTGGAGAGGTAGCTTAGAACCAGGAAACGGACATAGGATACTTTTTATCCCGTTCCCGATACTTTTTATTCCACGGGGGCGAAGCCGTGGGGAGAAGCTAGTATATATATAAAAGAAAGTCGTGTTAGTTACACCATTTATAACTCAACAACGGCAGAACCGATTTGGCTGAAAATTGGTGGAGAGGTAGCTTAGAAACAGGAGACGGACATAGGATTTGACGGGGGCGAAGCCGCGGGCAGAAGCTAGTAGGTAATATGAATCTGGTAAAGTCAATCATGTAAGAATAAGATGCAAACACGAAGCCATTTTTTTAATAGTTAGTTTTAAACCAGTGTATATGATTACAATATTCATATATATATATGATATATGATTGAATGGGAGGATTATTATTATAAGATTCCTAGCTTAAAACATGGTAGAAAGACAACACAGATAAGCTATTTTACAAAAAAAGGAATACATCGCAAAAAATAATACAAACTCAAAATCAGGTGAAAGTAACCAAGTAGAAATCCTCGTAAGCTCATATTCATTTCCATCTGCCTCAGTCAGCATAACCGACGCTAAAACCTACAATCTCGGTACACCAGCAAAAAGCGTAACATTTGGAAAAAGGCTTTACTTATTTGCATAGCCCGGGGGCTCTGTACCTTGATATAATTTGTCATGCACCTTGACCTACTTTCCCTCGGCCAACGTATAAAAAGCAAGGAATAATTCATTGGATCCCCTTCACCTGTTTGCGTTGAGATTTTAGAATTAGGCGAATTGAATTGAATGGTAGATTGGGTGTCGTGTAGTAATAAGCTCAGGAGGTGATAAGTCCGTTACGGGCGAATTGGCGAATAAAATCATCACTATCTCGTCAATATTACTCCAAAAGGATGGGCTTACGTAATCAACCAGCCCAAAGAACTAAATTAAGGGCAGAAATGATTACAGAATGAAATAGGGGCGCAGTATTGAGTTCTAACGTACATCAATAATCGATTTAGTGCGGCATCGATTAGAACCGTCTAGCTGCAGTGAATACATTTGTATTCGCTCAGCAATTGAAAGGCGAATTTGGAACTGGGATTCTGTTAGCAACACCGATACAAAATAACGCTTAGAATGTATAGACTTATCTAATCCACTATACATAATAAGATATTTTTGCCTAATAGACCAAATAACATTGAATTAAATTGAAGCGATAATAATTATTTAGTGCCACTTGCACCAATTTCTTAAATGTGTTTATATTGTATTTAAACACAAAATTTCTATAAAAATCGTGTTTAAATACAATTTAAATATAATTTTGAAGTTGGTGCAAGTGGCCCTTAGTAATGATAATATATGTGACGCGTAATTTTATTTAAATTTGTAACACACGGACGATACAAATTTTGTTTAAACCTAAGAATTTATATTCAGTGTAATTGTCAGCGTAGCTACAACACAAAACCAACGACTATTTAGGTATTCACGCAACACGAAAGCTGTTGTCACTTTATTCGCACCTTTGTTTTCTCTTTTAAAACAACCACATGGTTGTTTTAAAAGAGAAAACAATTTTGCATTTCTTTGAAATTGTTACTACAAAATCACTAGTGTCACAAGAACTTGGTCGGGTTCGAAAAAATGTGCAATTTGCGGTTTTTTTTAAATGTTGCTTATTTGCAAAATGTTGTACTTTTTACTTCTGAGTAAATACGGACTAAGTAAGCCTACATTACAGAAACGGAACGCTTGGCTTTTAATTTGTAAATCTTTTTAAATATTTCGATACAAATAGTCAAAAGTTTTCCAGTTTATTAAGTCTTCCGGTTGAGCAAAACGATGACTAATAGAATAATTTATGATTACTGGCGAAATGTATTCAATTTGTTTCGTTCGTCATTTACATGACAAACCCATTTACTAAAGCTGAATATTACATCTCCCTGACTAAACCAACAGGTTTCCATTTAAAACGTGTTGACTGTTCGATGCCCAAGTTATTTATCTTCATGGCTAGCGAGACTATGTTGGTGAAATTTTAAATACGACAAAAACATATGTAGCTTTCATAGAATAAGGTAACGACGACATGAGGCGAAGAAAAAGGAGATATTTTAGTAAACTCTGGGAAATTTGTATGACATTGCAGAAATGATGTAGATAATTATGTGTGGTGTTATAAGTTGAGGTATATAATAAATTTTTGTACGTATAGAAGGCCAGGTGGAGTGAGGATTTGCGTAAAGCACCTGGCAGTGACCTGATGAGGCAACCCGAAGATCGGGCTCTGTGGCCTTCACTAGGAGAGGCAATGCAGTGGACGAATATGGGCTGATCATGATGTTGATAGAAGATTTATTAGATAAATACGCGGGCGGTTTTTGTCTTCTCCGGTTTTGACACAAAGTAGCAATCATCTTTTTCTTTAGTCATGATTTGGGGTTGGCTTTTCTTTTCTGCCTTCTTCATCTACTTTCGTCTTGGGCGGTTGCGGCGTCTATTTCGCTCTCTTTCAAGACCTTTGGACTAATTTTAGCAGAGTGATGGCTGATCTATTCTACTGTGGCGCTTCTTCAATACCAATCTATAAATTACGATGGATTTTTATCATCTTCCTTAAGTCTTTTTATTTTGATTTAGATTTGACAGTTACTTCTTGTTTTCTTTCGTAAAAACTCAAAACTTTCAATGAAAACACATTGTCAACAACAAAAGCATACGGAAGTTTATACTAAATCAAAAGTTTCTAAATTCAAAACTTTATGCCAAAAACCTCATTCGAAGTTTATTCTTCACATCACAATACACCAAACGAAGACATCGGACAACTATGTAATAAAACTTTTCGAATCAGGTTAACTTGGCGCTAGTTCAGGGTAGATTACAATTTAAAGACCTGCCTTAGTAGTTACGAGCAGTAAGACCATGCACCATATGCAGAGCAAACTGCAGATTAAGTGATTTGGGATAAAGTATAGTTCACCGCAGTAATGAATAATTTGAATATAGGTAAATGTTCTGGAGTAAACTGTTAGAAATAAATTTGGGTGAGTATGTAATTCATTTAATTAGTAACGTGAAGCGACTTGGAAAGTTCTTTGTAAGTTGAGACAACAATTAATTAATGAGTCTTCGTTAAGAATGAGATCGTATCATGTACAGTAAGCAACAATAAGTACACTGAGTAAAATTTAACAAAAAAATCTCTGTAACTATACACTATATTACTCTATATTACTTATCTCTGTAACTATACATATGACAATCTTATGATTGTTCGACAATCGATAATAAAAGAAAATTGCTTTTATTATTGAGGCCATGTCTATATTTGCATCATTTTGGTGTTGGTATAAATGGTATATTTGCAAATTGCAACGACTGAAATTCCAAGAAGCTTTTCCTACAAACACAAATAAAAACATGAAGTAGAAACTGCAAATATTGACTGATGCTGTGGCAGCACTCAAAGATATCTCGACTATGTTACATCTGATATATAGCTCTTTAAATAGAAATGCTTTCAAGGATCCTTAACCCGATGTCTGCAATACATTACACGGCACTGCAGTTTAGTTATAAGGTTTTCTGAACCAGGAACTTGGAACATGTCCAAATCAGTGAAAACTTTACAAATGCTTAAATAAATTTGGCTACTTTAATTCTTTTGTCCTCTGCACACAATATATTAGTGTAAAAACTTCATTAGACTAACTTTATGACGGCTATGACACTAATTATGAGCTTCGTAATATCACGGGCAGGCAATTAATAAACTACTTGTTTTAAGGGCCTATAAAATTAGATTAACGAGGTGAAAAGCCTTTAAAGGATGTAATAATGTTGAAACGACTTTTTGTTTGAGCCAAAGTTTTGATGAAGAGGTCTTGGGGAAATTCTCTTGTGAGGTCACCCGCTTAAAAAGTAATATCTTTAAAAATATGTCCAACACCAACAATGGAACTTGATGACCATAAACATGAAAATACAAAGGCATGAGTGTTAGAGAAGTGAAGAGACGCGGGAACATTTTGGCACCCCCAAAGCGACGGTCATTAATCAACCCTCACTCAGTTATTACTCACTGGGGCATTCTTCAAATACTTCTCAGATTTATCGTCGGTTGGTGTATAAACTTCCTGTATTCAAATGTGAAAGATTCTACTTTAATATGACTATGTTTCTAAAGATTTTAAAATGTATCTCTTTTATTACTGTTTGTTTTGTTGTTTTAATGCTCTTAGCTGTTTATGTTATCATAAGATTTGTATTTCCTTTTACATATATCCTGAAAGGCTTAGCATTACGAATTCTGACCCAAACCTTGCTTGTATAGTCACTGTCTTCACAAATGAAAGTGAGTAAACTTTCACATCATTAGCAATAAACATGTTACGTTAACAATACGGCGAAATTATTAATTCTAAGGTATTGCTACGAGTTTGGCAAGGGTCTAAATGGACCTATGAATTCAGTATACAATGGTGTCATTTGGCGCAATGCTACTCAAGGTTACACAGTCTCCAATTAAGAGAAATAATTACCTAATAGCTTAGATTTGGCTACAAAGAAATCTGGAGGTAACCTTTGAACACATGCGCCAAATTCAATCATAATCATAAATGTATTATGCTTAATTATTGTCTACTTCATTTACATATTAAATTTTTACTTTTTTACCAATGTGTCAAGCTAAGAATTGCTTACGTAAAAGAGAAAAAAAAAAAACAGTTTGACCCGCTCTATCGAAAGAGGAAATGATCGATTTGCCGATAGGTACTTTTAACACACAAAGGTTCATGGTCATAATGTTCCGCCAAACTGACTAAATCCCATCAACTAGATTAATTACTTAGATACAAGTTCTAATCTGCAATAATTTACTAAACCATTAAGAACAGATAATATTGAAAGGTTAATGGATACATACAATAATACTAGTGTGGTATTACCAGAGCAAAGTACTCTCGGCAGATATATAGAAGCATCGAATCATGTAATACACTATTTCAATTTTGACACTACAGAATAATTCCGTAATCTATATAATTCATGAGATTAATTTAATAAAACATAGAACTTGGTTCCTCGTGTATAAGAAACGTAATTTATTACATCCAAAATCCATTTATTTCATACGAAAAGAAAAACCGCGACTGTCTAACCGCAATTGAGACTTCGAACAACTTCTAATGATGTATATCTTTGAGCAAGAATAATATGAAAGAAAATCAAATTATATTTTGCAATACTTCCATTTCCATAACCTTTTTAACTAAGCAACAGGGAGCAAACAAAAATAAAAAAGGTTAAATAAACAATTATGAAAGTCTCCGAAACAAAAGGAGTACTATTGTCTGGTATATTTCACTCAGAAATTCAAAGGATGTACAAAATGCACGTTCATCTGCCTACCTGTCCATTATTATTTGTTAAAATGACGTCTGAAACGTGCCATTTCACAGATTCCATAAGTTCTGAAGCCGGGGAGGCTTTGTTTGCCACTAGGTTTGTCTAATTAGCGTTATCAAGGCGAATCGTAGTCCCCCTTGTGCAGACGCGACCCGGGCCGACAAAATGATTCATTTAATTGCTATTAAGATGTCTTTGCGGCTAAGTTTTTAACGACACCATTGGTAGATATTTTGACAGTAATTTAGCTTTCTTATTCGATATTCTCATGAGAATTATAAAGAATAGAAGCAGGCCCTTCAAAAACACGGCTTGAGAAGAATACCTGTTAATTGAAAGTGATAAGTAGTTATACTCGTTTGAGACAGTTTCCTCGAGATTTTTTGTTAGTAATATCGTCGAGAGGATATATTCTTATTCTACTCACTTTTACTCCTAACTAAAATATTACGAAAAAAACCAGGCCATCTTTTTGTCTATTCTTCTGTTATTTCTTATTGATGTTACATGAATTCTAAAGCATGCTCTGATCGAGATTGCACTGCCTACAGATAGATGTTACTCAACATTGATTTTCGATCACCTGTATATACGGAAAGCAATCTACTGCTTCGTGATTGCAATCTTCGATGCAATCCTCGTCATGTGTACGTCTAAGATGTAGGTCGTTTATTATTTGTATTTCTACATACTTAGATGGGAACACACTAAGAGTATTTTTTATACATGCATCCTGTTACGATAAACGTTTGATGAAATGAGTGATACAAAAAAAAAGTGGACAGAAGATGGAATAAATTGATATAGGTGTCTCTTTCTTATATAGGTACCTACTTATTATAAGTTGAAATGAAACTACTTTTTACGGATTTTATCGCGGTATATTGATATTATTCTTTATTCTTATTATTCTTATCCTTTACAGCATCCATGGTCACGGGCATGCTGCCTGTGACCATGGATGCTGTAAAGGATCCGAAACGTCGGGAACTAAATAATATCAATATACCGCGATAAAATCCGTAAAAAGTAGTTTCATTTCAATGTCTAATATTCACGTAAGTGTCAGAAATCAGTTTATTATAAGTTTCTCGGGTGGTTTACGAAAATGGTATTAATTTTGATATCCAAGATGGAGGACATGATTTTTAAAATAAATTAACAATTTCGATTCTTTTTAATTAACAGTCAATTTTTTTGTTATAATTCATACGTGAGTTGCTTTGATTGACATTGATATTGATTCGGAGTTGAAAAATAAACCTCAAGAACTTCGCTCCTTATGGGAGATCCCCGACCGCACACGTTTGTTTGATACATACTTTGAATCCTTCAACATTACATTCCACATTCATGGCACATAGATACCTATTTGTTTAATTTACTAATAGCTATGAGTAGCTAAACTATATTTTTTTCTATTATCTTTACCAGCTATATTTTCTGCCATTGATAACAGGAATGCATTCGGTGCAGTAAAATACTTAGGGTCCCAAAGTATTTTGTAAGCGGGTCACTTGGTTCTTTGATAGAATTTAAAGTACAAAGTGCCTGCTTTCCGCTTAAATGTGTTTTGTTACGACAATGTTGCTTGCGACAGATTTAAAGTGCAGTGTTTGAAATTTTCAGGACAGTTTCACCTTATTTTGACGCGTGTTGTTTTGTTAAGATAAAGAAGAAAATGTTCTGAGCTATTGAATAACAAATATTTACCAAATATTTTTCTTTTCTTTTTTTCAAACCGTGTGAGAGCCATGCTTCGGCATGAATAGGTCGGAGTGATACCACTGCCTCACAGAAAATCGGCGTGAAACTTCACTTACGTTGTGCTGCGCCGAGTGAGTGATACCGGAGGCCCAAACCCTTTTAGAAGGCCGGCAACGCACTTGTGACACCTCTGGTGTAGCGCGTGTCCATGGGCGGCGGTAATCGCCGTCCGTTCGATTGCCCATTATCCCATAAAA
Organism: Acronicta leporina; assembly: GCA_947256265.1. Lineage (NCBI taxonomy): Eukaryota > Metazoa > Arthropoda > Insecta > Lepidoptera > Noctuidae > Acronicta > Acronicta leporina. The sequence goes on from OX366523.1 coordinate 4,026,272, forward strand.
AAACAACATTGTACGAATCAAGAATCACTCGGTAAATTAGAAAATTATTCCTTATTCCAAAGCATCATCTCTACTGAATTTTCTTACGTGTACGTTTTGGTTCTATTTAAATATATATTTTTTAAATTGAAATAGAAAAAAAAAATAGAAATAGTTCTATTTATTGTATGTTCTATTTATGTTAAAAGTAAGGAAGTCAGAAGTTTTGTTAAAAGACGGGGGCACGTAAATGCGTAAACGTACCTTAACGTATTGGTTCCCGTCCATATGGCGTCATTTTTATTAGTTTCCTTCGATTTTTGCCAGTGGGGCGTACGGTGCCTGTCATTTGGGATTCGGTGGACGTCGCAGTGCACACACTGTTATTATGGTATTTTATTTGATGCTGCAGCATTTTACGTCGATGTGTTTTGAAGTATTTTGGACATAAAATAAATAAACTCATTTCGGATTTTAAACTAAATATAAAATTTGCCATAAAGACTTTTCTTAATGTTTGTGTGTGCGGAAATTTGTCCTAAATGGCCTTACGAAATCAATGAAAATTTTGGAATAAAAACAATAATAATAAAAAAGAAATAGGTATAAGTACAGATAAAAGATCTCTTCGAAGCACAGGAACGCCTGACCGGGTATAGCTAGCATTTGATTTTATAACAATCTGTAAAATTATAAAGATAGGTGAAAACGAAATTCTACTTAATAGGGTACAAAAAAATACATACAAAAATGAATGTTGTTTTTGATTCAATGTGCAAAATACCTGGTCAAATTTTGTAGTGATATAATAAACTTTTAAGCGAATTATATGCCAGTGATTTGAATTCAGGACACAATAAACGGTAAAAACATAATAATTCTACCATGACGAACATGAATGCCCTCTTGGCAGGATTTTATAGGTAGGTACGTATTAATTTACAAACAATAAAACAACATTAAAAGATCGAATACACCCATGGTTACAAGTGAAGACTTTGATTTCAATACAAAATAATCAAAGAAAAATAATAAAAGCAAATGTGCAATGCGAACTCCTAAGACATTTGTTTGCGATGTTTTGCTTTACGAATAAAAAAAGCAATAATTCTACACGGCAAATATTGTTCATAAATTAATTAACTAAGAAAGAAAGTTAACTCCTCCTAAAGTTATATCCTTTCGTTATAATTCAGTTTCCAAGTTAAACGAGCAATGTCGTTTCTGGATGATGCTTTCGGCCATCAGTTTTCTCTTTCGTTTTATTTTGGATGATTTAAAGTAGTAAAATATGAGCAATTGGCCGGGATTAATGACGTTTCGCGTAGCGTAGCAGATGGACAGAAAAAGTATATTTTTTGCCAACACTGAGTTTCAAGTAACGATCTTCATTAATATTGCTGTGGTATTTTGGATAATGACTAACGCGCTTAAACAAACTTTGAGACTTAAAGATGTTTGCAACACATAAAAACCTGTATTTTCTATTTTCGAATACGAGGATCTAAATCAATAGTCGATTCGAAAGTTCTAGGTATTAGTTTTTCAGCCTTAATCATGATGACACATGAATTTTCAATCCTTTTATCATGTGTGATAGCTGGAAAGACGATAAGGTCTCTCAACCACTCGTCCTTCTATAAGGTAGGTAATGCAAATATACTGCTCACATCTGCGTTCTGCCATCTGACTGTAAGTTCAAGTTGGTTTGAATTTTGATTCTCGCTTACTGCGACATAAGATTTAAACATATTGTCTTAGGGAAATAAATAATTGCCTTGTGAAGTCCGCTCACTGACTTCACTAGCATCATCGGTTAGTGAGCTCAAATACAAACTTAGAAGCATCTTAACAATGCGTGCGGTGGTCCTACAATAACAGATCAGACCACCTGCAACCCTGAAGATATAAAAATAATAAGTGTATAGGGTTCCTTTTATTTATAAGTGAATGACGGTCACCCGTGCGCACTTTAGTGCTGGACAACCCTGCCGTTAAATTTTCCAATATAAATTCATCGTCGACAACATAAACCTGGATCATAAAACAGGTAGGTATAATTTCTACAGTTGGCAACTGTAGCCGTGCGGTTGTTACCTTGGAAACCGTTACCGTTTAGAGACCGGATTATTGTTAATAGTTGTCAGGTAGTACGAGTAAATTGTGCTGCAGAAATTGGATCGTTCGAAGTTTGAATCGGTACGGTTTGAACTCGAATTTGGATTTCACCGTGATGTGTCTACAAAATCCACACAATCCATCCATCCAAAGGGTTTGGTATTAGTACGGAGGTGGTAACTCTTGTTTTGATACATATTGCGTGATACATGTTATTAAAGGGAAGGCAAATTTTTTGTACCGAATAATGACGTTTTCATCGCAGTGGTAAATTACCACAATGTCGTTATGTGGGCACGTCATATATTTTCATTTCTGTCTGTGTTAGAGTTTCTACCCTAAACATGCCTGTTTTGTAACGATATTAAACATTGCATTCGTGATATCATAGAACAATCAACCACATAATATTTAAATATTCGTGAACCAACTTGCGCACCGGCTTATGCACTATTGTTCCCGGAGTATGAATTCAACCCCTTTGTGCAGGAGTTCTCCAAGGCAAAGGAAATAACGAAACGAACCGTTCATATTTGAAACAAGGGGCGACGTATAAAGGCTGCCGTAAATTAATGGAACCAGCATGTGCCTAGTAGACCTACAAAACTTTAGGTATAAAAACTTTGTTTTACTTGGTAGGAATTTGAATACATACTGTTCTGAAAATAAAGCTCAACATCTCAACGTATATCAGTTTTTACATACATATATACAGGTTAGCATTACGATTAGCCCGGTATGTCCCACTGGAATTATCAAAGGACCGATATGGTCCTGTGCTAATAAGATCCAAGCTGGATTAAAAGTATCAAGGCCGTCTCATCATCCCTCTTTTGGTTTACCACGGCCGTCGTAGTAAACCAAAAGTTTACGCTTATCGAACACAGGTACCATTCGAGTGTTCAAATTTATTAACGAGTTGATCCTTGTTTCGACCACCTCAATCTGTATTCAGGGTCACGACGCCTCGACAAATTTGGATCGAGGAACGATTATCATGCGAAAGACGTAAAAGACCACAAAAAATATTTCTTCTCAGAACAACCGAAAGATCATCGAGTGTTGCAGTGGTAAGCTACTTTTAAAACACAAGGTTAACAACTGTGTTAGTGTAAATTGTTTGTAACGGGCACTTTTAGTGTTTACACCACTGCATCCTTGAGAAGTACTTTATTTATATTACAGGAAGTGGACCTCTCCCTAGAGGTCATTCTACTCCGGAACTGCGGTAGTAAAATAAACACGTATTGTGGTAACTGGTTCGCATTACAAGCATATTAAAAAAAACTGTATTAAGTGAGTTTTATGAATCTTTGTTCAAAAGCAAAATATATGATATGATTTTTTTTTTATTAGAGACAAACAACAGTTAGTGCATGTTATGATGAAGCAGTATACTGTCGTTATGAGAATGAAATGAAAAAATAAATATACACAAAATATGTGTAATATAATTTTATCGTCTCCGCTGACGTTGAAACACAAAACACCAACCTCGGTTAGTGAGAGAAGAAAGAACTACTAGTCCGTAAGATTACTCCAATCTAAAGCACAATATCTTTAATGAAAAGCCCTGCAGCAGCTAAGTGCAAAACGAATTCAAAGCGATTGCAATCCCAGCTCACGATAATATAAACATTGCAAACGAGATACTAAGGACAATAAAATGCAGTGTTCTTACCAAGAGAACACTCTTAGTTGACTTGCCGCAACAGATTTATTTGGAGAAGGAATATCTGGTGGCGATCAATACAGCCCGCAACAAATTTCTCTTCGCTTTTCTTCGATGTTAATTGAATTTAGGTACGAACCTTAATTCACGCGACCAATTAGGATTATAATTACCACGCAACTCTGCTATTCATAAAAAAGTGTGGGTGTTTTTGTAATTACGTTAGACGTATATATGAGTTGTTTCTAAATATTGGCACACAAGGTTAGTATAGTAAATATGTGGTATGTTTTCGCCAAAAAAAAACAATAGTTTTGATATATTGAGGACAATTATTTTTGAGAACAAGGCGTTCATATTGTAATAATTATATTCTACGTTTCTTATCAGTGCTCTATTAGGTAATTGAAAACAATAAAGGATTTTTTAATGCGAAGAAATCCCGTATTACATTTAAAAAGTGCTTGGTCGTAGCCCTACACTTTTTATTTTCAAAGGGGTTAAAATGTTCGTACAATTAGGCGGCAAACAACGCTACGCTTGGATCCCCTTTTCGAGTGACAATCTGAATTGTCTCAAACAAATCTATATAATAGGTCTTTACCTATGAAATTGCCGTTCTGCAGTACTGGCCATTTCAAATCAAAATAATTTTTGTTTTGCTAAGAATTCTAATTTCAAATTAATTTTATTTTAAAAACATGGAATTATTTTTCCAAAAGTAGTCATTTGTTTATTGATTAATGTTACATTTTCATCGCATTTCAATCTTTTTCGTTATCATGGATACGTTAAAATTTCGAGTAATTATGGAATATGAGTACCGTCGTGGCAGCAACGCGGCACAAGCGGCACGCAACATCAACGAAGTTTACGGAGCTAACACTACAAACTATTGGTTTGCTCGCTTCCGTTCTGGGAATTTCGACCTGTAAAATGAACCTCGCGGTCGTCCGAAGACTTTGGTCGACAATGACGAATTAAAGGCGATTGTGGAAGCTGATGATACACAATCGACGGCTGAATTAGCAGCAGCTTTCGACGTTAGCGTCAAAACAATATTGGTCCATTTGCGTCAAATTGGCAAGGTAAAAAAGCTTGACAAATGGGTGCCCCACGCACTCAATGATCGCCAGCGCGAAGTACGCGTCGAAACGTGCCTTGCACTGCTCAACAGACACACAAATGAAGGAATTTTGAACCGCATTGTTACCTGCGATGAAAAATGGATTCTGTTTGATAACCGCAAGCGCTCAGCAAGTTGGTTGGATCCTGGTTCAGCACCTAAACAATGCCCTAAACGAAAAATTACCCCTAGAAAAGTAATGGTCACTGTTTGGTGGTCTAGCGCCGGTGTGATTCATCACAGCTTCTTACCAAACGGGGTGAGCATTACTGCAGATGTGTACTGTGAAGAACTGAACACAATGATGGAGAAGCTGGCACATCTCCAACCAGCATTGGTCAATCGCTCGCCCCCGCTGCTCCTGCACGATAACGCGCGACCTCATACTGCACAGCAGACGGTCTCCTAGTTGCAAGAACTGGGGTTGGAAGTTCTCCGTCATCCACCCTACTCACCAGACCTTGCGCCTACAGACTACTTCTTTTTCCAGAATTTGGATAACTTCTTGGCGGGAAATAAATTCAATACCCGAGAGGCAGAACAAAATGCCTTTGAAGAATTTGTTGCCTCCCGTCCAGCTGATTTCTTTAAGAAGGACATCAATAAACTGCCACTGCGTTGGCAAAGATGCATTGATTGCATGGGTGATTACTTCGATTAATACAAATACAAAATACATGAAAAAAAAACGTTTAAAATTTTTCATACAAAATGGCAATTTCATAGGTAAAGACCTAATATATAAAAGAAAGTCGTGTTAGTTACACTATTTATAACTTAAGAACGGATGAACCGATTTGGCTGAAAATTGGTGGAGAGGTAGCTTAGAACCAGGAGTTTTTATCCCGTTCCCGTGGGATCTGATGACAGACCGAATTCCACGGGGGCGAAGCCGCGGGCAGAAGCTAGTTATATTTAAAAAGAGCGACCGTCTAATTTGTTCCGGGTTAAAAACGGAAATAGGAGCAGAGCAAAATTTTGGCTTGTAAAATCTAGACGCTAAATTAACCTAAAATTTTGGTTAGTTCGGAGCGCAATATTACATGGGACCTAAATATAATAGCGGATAGTGGGTGTACATTAGTACGCCTCTGCTTAAGCCTTCGGGGAATAATGGTGTTATGGTATGTTTTATGGTTGATGGTCAACATAACCAGGTTTTATGTTATAACATTTGAATCAGACTAATATAATTTCGAAAATATGGGATGTTTCATTTTTTAAATCATCTTGTATCTTCTTAGAAATAAAGCGTCAAAGCTTCTCTAGCCTAAATTATATTTAATTTTGGTAGGTAATATTAAATGTAATCTGACGTTTACCGATGCAGACAAGTGGAACGTTACGATTCTAGGGCATTGAATCTGAATCATTAATTAAGCAAGGCACGTCTGCACAAGATTTCCTAATTAAACTTTGCACTAAAAAGCAATAATTAAGGTACCTGCGACGTATTAGCAACAAAATTTTAATTATTAATATGCGCCTAGCATTTCATAGATAAATTTCGAAATAAATTGGTCATTTTAACTCAGTCCGATTCCGATTTCCTAATTAGTGCACGTTGCACTGATTCAAATTAATTTGCATTTTCTAAATGAAAGAAAAAAACACGTCCAGCAACATTCAGATAATTTTTGTAACTGTAAAAAGGAATAAACTGAAGATAATTTATTATATGTGAAGAGAAAACGTTGTAATCCTTTTTATGGATATTACGCGCATGGAGGTGAGATTGTACATAGTTAAAGTTTATATGGAGGAAAAGTGCAGAATCCAAATATTTTGAACAATGATGCTTAAAAATACATAAAATTACCACCACCAATACCATGTGTTTGACACACTCGTTTAACAAACTGACACGCACCTTTTGTTTATGGTTAACGTATGAAGGTTGAGAGTATGGAGTATATTATATCTAGTAATGACAAATCTTCATAGCTACCAAAAGTTATTTTGAATTGAACAAATTGTATGATAACTGAACGAGGCGGTAACTTCAGTCTTATGCAAACTGGATCCTTAACAGGGACAATTTGTAGTCCCAGTTACGAGTAAGTTGAACACGGTTCCGGGTCATCAATTGGCCATTCAGTTCCTATACGAGACAGGGCTTAGCCGGAATTATTTACTAGTATCAGCTATACCTAGTATTTACAGATTTCATTTGTAGACAAATTGAAATTCATCTAAATGATTAAATTACGATGCGGTGAACTTAACTGAAAAATACATATTTTGCGTATAGTAGGTATATCTATGAGAATATGTTATTTATATCTTGTAAAATGTTACTATGAAAAAATCTACATACCGCAATCAATACCGCATCAATATAGGCGGTGACTATATTCCCCGAAGGGTTAGGTAGACGTATACTTTTGTGCAGTCTTTTTTCGATAGTATAATTAGGTTCTATATATGTAAAGAGGGCGAGCCTTTTGCTATTAGCAGGGCACAAATCCCAAACTCTGAGCTGCTACTGAGAATTTCAAAGAAAAACCCAGTAACACTAGTTGACGTGGGAATCGAAGCCAGAACCAATAGCGTAGCAGTAGAGCTCAAGACCACTACGCTAATGAGGCAGTAAAAAAATTTAATAGTAGATAGTGAATACCTATAATGTGTATTTGTCTTGTATTTACACGAAAAAGGGCGAGATAAAAGAGTAGACAAAATTTTCTCTTAACGCAATATCACTAAACGGCAGTGCCGTAGCTTTAAAAAGATTTTTAATCAGGAAAGAATCGTGTCAAAAGCATGTTTACTAAGATCGAATCAATACGTCTGGCATACCCTACTTAGCATAGTCATTCACTTTGAAATACAGTCACTGTGCACATAGGACCCGAAAAGTTTTCTACCTTATGTTAATTTGTTTTCGCTGTTGTAAGAACTTACTTGGAACGTTCTGGGAGCCTGATTAAGTGGGACAAGTTTTACAAAGCATTACCCAATCAATGCTCTGAATTTTACAAGTTTTTTTTTTACATTTGAGTTTGTTATTTAAGACTGTTGCTTGAGGGGAGCATGGGTAAGTACTACGCTGATCTGATCAACCGATCCGCAATGTATCAAAGCAGATGTACCTAGCGCGGTGAGTCCAATCATAACAGATTGAGACACCACGGTGTCTCGGAGGGCACGTAATGACGTCGGTCTCGGTTGTCATACTTTTGACAATCAGTAGTGGTAATCAGAAGCTGGCTCAAAAGCCTGACAACCAGTCTACCTATAGTATCTATATCGCTATTGCCCAGAAATTGGGTTGGGGAGTTTTGATGGCGATCACTTCTTATAAAATACTGATATTCGACTGCTTCACTGGAAGTCAAGGCCAGTATAGCTAGGAAAAAGGTAAAATAGCTAATTATATCCATGTATGTAGGTACATGGATATAATTAGCTATTTTACCTTAGCATAGAGAGATTTAGTAGAAGGTATTTAAGTGAAGGAAAAGTTCGATTGCGGGGATTCGAACCTGCGTCTTCAGGTTAGAAACACCAGACGCTATGTCCATTAACCATTAACACCCGCCAGGTCGAAATTTGCCTTCACAGTTTGAATTTACGTAGAAGTTAACAATTCCTTCTCATCAACTTTCAACCGTATAAAAATTCAACGAGTTACTTAACTTTACTTGGGAAGATAGAATTACCTACTAGGTATTTTTGGTCTTCCGAAAGTTGAAGATGAAAAGTTCTGCTGATACAACACCTACCGTAACATTTTAGATGTAGTAGTAACACATAAAGCACTAAATATTTCTAGTGCACCTGCCACGCTTGTTTCTGCATCACCCCAAGGTAGACTGGAAGAGAATGCCTTAGGCATTATGTCCAGCTGTACACTTTGTGCGAAGCATAAATAACTTTATTTATTTATTTATGCTTCGCACAAAGTATGATAGGCTTATATTGTGACCTCGTAAGTGTCATGTAAAGAACTTTCTTTACACGACACTTACGAGGTCACAATATAAGCCTATGCAATAATAGCGAAGTTCCTTTAAGTACGGAGAAGCGAGTAATGGTGAAGAAATCATGAATAAATAATGGGTTGTTTTACTGCTACTTACATATAAACAGACGTTTGGAGACATAAGGCATGCAAGATGTATGGGTACTTAAAATCTTATGTGTTACGGTGCTATAAATTAGAACGGACGAAGAATGCGGGAAAATGGATGTGAACAACGAAATATGTACATTGAGATGTAACCTATAACTTGACCAATAGATCTGTGTACTACGACATTGTTTAGCCAAAACATAGTTTTCAAAATTCATTTTGTCACACAAATCCTTACATGTGATAAAACAGTGTGTTCCCCTCACGTCTGTCTGTTTGAACGCGATAAACTCAAAAACTATCGAACAGATTACGGTTACCACCAATAGTTAGACGGGGTGATTGATGAGAACGATTTGTAGCTATATAATATCACGCTACGACTATTAGTTAGTTATATTTTTTAAATTCTTTTTTTAGTTATTCTGTATAGCTGCTATCCAGAATATAAAAACAAAGCAAAATATGTAGGTTTGCATGGCACGAAATCCATAGTTTAATATTGACACGTATCTATATTACTAATATATAAAGCTGAAGAGTTTGTTTGTTTGTTTACTTGAACGCGCTAATCTCAGGAACTACTGGTCCGATTTGAAAAATTATTTCAGTGTTAGATAGCCCATTTATTGAGGAAGGCTATAGGCCATATATCATCACGCTACGCGGACGAAGTCGCGGGCAGAAGCTAGTATGAAAATAAACATAATGTTTATGTACCTATACAAAGACTTTAAACATGTTTATTGTGTAATTTTTTCATTACACTTGTTCCCTAAAGCCTGTCCCTTCAAATAAAGGATAAAAACAAAGGTATTATTCATACTGTCGGTTTCCTAACAGGAAATTAAGCAACCAATACGCACATAAATAACAGCAAGTGAGACTTTACACGCGCCATTACCTGAAACAATAAAACATTATGTTACATTTTTGTTATACTAACACAAATGGTTCTGGGAAAATTATCTGTTACTATAAATTGTAGAAACAAAATACGATATTCCACAGGGAGCTAATATTTTAGCCAATTTCTAGTTTTCAGAAGGCTGGGAATTGTGTATACGAGACTGGGAATTGTGGATACAAAAAAAGTAACAGCAGCAACATTTTAGCTGCTTTTAGCCAATTTTACTTGATCGACAAGTAAAAATGGGTAAAACCAGCTAAAATTAAATAAAACACAATGAAATGAACACTGTTTTTTTATATAAAAGTCATAGTGAAATTTATCATATCTCAGTCAGCAGTTTCAGGGTTTTTCTTCAGATTTCCAAGATCTAGGGGTTCTTATCATTTCGTCGATGAATTGAACTCTAAGAACAATTACACCTTGAAAATTTACCAGCCCAAGCAACATTTAAGTTTATCACTTTTGATAATGCATTTTTTATACTTGCATAATATGCTATTCCGCCTATACTTCTTAAATTTTATAGGTATAATAAACTAGATGACGCGGCAAGCGTTCTGCTGGATAGGGACACCCTAACCTAGCGGTATAAAATATACGTTACGACCTCGATTACGATTAGGTACATACCTAACAGTTATACATAAAAATCGGTCAAGCCGTTTCGGAGGAGTGAGACTACATACACCGTGACACGAGATTTTTATAAATATATAAGAAAGATTATATGGAAACACATTGAAATAAGCATGTTACCCTATGTAAACATGACACATAGTTATTAAACTCACAATGAGATTGCATAAAATTTTGTTTGGATAGTTAAATTGAGTGCTCGTAATAATCGTTGCTACCAACAAGCTCATGTTTTAGCGTAATTTCCGTGTAGGTACAATATTAATAAATTTACCTACTACATTATGTTCATCAAATATGTGCGTAAGTAGGTAAGTACTAATGTAAATCTAGTATTATAAAATTGTAAAAAAGCTGCGTTTGTACATTAAGGAAATCTATTTTTTAAATTCTTGTCTGTTTGTTACGGGTTGGCGCAAAAACTAGATATTGAACAGATTTAAATTGTGTTATCACTGTTAGAAAGTATAAGTAAACTTATGCTCCAACTAAAAAACTGATGAACTTCTTATCTCAATTAATTGAACGGATCCTGAGAAACAGCTTGTCCTCTATGATGTATACAAAGAAGGGATCATCAATGTTGGTTTTTCCATTTTTACTCCTAATATGGCTACATGTAAGCGAAACCGCGGGCAAAAACTAGTCTTTTCTAAGATTGACTAAAAGTAATATTTTTTTTGGATAAACAGTGGCTCACACGGCGTTGTTATCATTAAACCAATTGCCTATGCGTATAAAAAAGAACTGCCTTATTAGTCTAGTTGTCCCAAGCCCGACTGCTACCCTAGAGGTCCTGATTTCGGTTGCCAGATCGGGTAGTTATTGGGTTTTTTCTATGAATTACTGAGTAGCAGCGCGGAGTTTTGATTTGTGCCCGGTTGCTAGCAATAGGAGCCTATTGCTATTAACAGGAACCCATATTACTTGGGAACTAAACATACCGGCAAGCTGTTGGTGTACATTAGTACACCTAAGTCGTGATGGTATATGTGTAACAAAAAGTTAAAGACAAGTAAACTCATCTAGATCCCAAATTATTATTTGATTCTGAACATATTAATTATATAAGAATATTCTTGACTTCATACATTTATTCAGTTCCCAATACAAAACAATAGTATCGTACCTACCGCTGAGGTATCTATCTAGTACTTTATATACTTATGAAACATCTACTCATAGCTGCTACAAAAGCTCTTATTGGCTGGAAAGCTTCTGTCTCATATATCAGACGTGTTCATCGAGTGTATTTTCGCGAATACAGACACTAAATGCCGAGTACAACAGAGTAATTTATTTCAGGGTTAGTGGTGTACCAAGTTCCTTGGAAGAAGATTACGGTAGAACACGACCAAACTAGTTGTTTTGTTGTCTAGAGTTGTTTTAATTCTTTATTCGTTTGTGATAAATGTGCGTAGTACCAAGAATAGTTATTATTATTAACTGTTGCATTATTGTTTATCATACAGATTTCGAAGAATATACTTCAGGGCAAAGGCTGCCTTAACACTCTTTCCACTTTCTGCAGCCATCTTTCGACAATTTAAATCCTTTGCAGCACCTATATTCTAAACTTCATAACTTAATATTTCGTAAGTATTCTTACTTTGTATCTTGTGCATACACTTATCTGCCCAAATAGCGAATATCAATTTCGACGAAACTACAAAAAGAACGCTAAAGAAAGTATTAAACTACTAAAGTAGAAAAAGTATATTTCTTCTGCATGATGCTATATTCTGCATGCTTTTTCATGCAGTAGAAATAGCCAACAAAATTAGTACTCCACAATATATTTAAATAATACTATCATAAAATAAAGTAGGACAGGTCCATGAAATTGGATATGACGATAGATGGCAAACATGGTCATAGCGCTGTCCCATATTTACAAAGTAGATCCACCTACATAAAACAACTACCTACACCATAACAGAACTTACGACTATTTTTACCAACCCAATATTGCTAACATGATAAGTATAAAACAACACCTGTATTAAAGAAAAATTAAAAGGTATGATGAGTGTTAAGTTATTATAGCGTAGTTATTACAACCAAAAAAAACTTGCTTCCTTTTTTCTCAATCTTTACATCTATAGGTACAAACAAATAAAATTGGAGTGTCTGTTTGTAATATTACAATAACCGTAACAAACAGACAAAAAGACAAGAACTTTAAAAATCTCATTTTTGGATTCGGAGACGTTGATATACCAACTTGTTTTTTTTAATATCTTCAATGTACAGACACAGACATGTTTTTAATAGTAGAGATAAGCTTTTACAAGCATTTATGAAATGGTATGATTCTAGTTGCAAGGTTCCAAAAGGTTGATCCTATGGTGAAGAATCCGGAAAGAAACTCCATGGACACTTTTAAAATAAATGATGTAAATGAATGTAGTGTAAACCCTAGATTGTTATAAGAACGCATTTTGAATGTAGGTACCAGTAGACAAAGAAAAAAAAATCTTCGTTCGTAATTACAGAACACAAGAATATTGTGATAATCATCAGGGTCATCTAACATCATCCACCCATACACTGTTCCACTGCTGGGTACGGGTCTCCTCTCAGTATCAGAGGGGTACGGCTATCGTTCACTACGCCTACTGCGGGTTGGCAAACTTCACTGGTCTACAATAGTACTATATATTATTAAAATACTCAATAGCAGGTGACCCTATGGTCAAGTATTTTTATCTATTCAGCATCTTTTATCTTCTTGTAGCACATCAGTCTTGAATTAATTGTATAATTATATAAGTATAAATTGTTTCTTTGTTCGAGTGAACTTGGTTGTTGTCTACAAAACAACAGTCAAATTCATAAGCCACAGAAGTGATTAAGAAGTCTGGAGATATACGGTAAAGATACCGTGGTTCTGACGTTTGTCTTTAGACAATAAAATCATTATGTAATCTCGTCTGAGCTCAAAGATTAATCGCAGTTTATCTCTAGACGGTGTATTTGTTCAATGAACTGTTCAAAGTTAATTTATTCGGATTTCTATTTTACGTAGGTATTTGATAGAAAGGTACCGTCACAGAGTATAGTCAAAACTACCGGAGCGTAAGAAATTTAAGCATAACTTTATACGAATTAACTTATACAGGATGGCGATTTAATCACCTGCATCCTTCTAGTAGGTGAATCAGACCACGAAATACTACTCATATCAATAAAAAAATTAATATATACATAAAATTAAGTTTTTCATCAAAATGTTTTTTTTTAAATTGTGTATGCAAAGAGTCAAAGACATAGCGCGGACGTTGAACTCTTGTAGGTATGTATCTATCTAGAGATAGCGAGTCAAGCAACTTTTTGATCGGGCCGTCCGCATTAGGTCAACGTACTGCAGGGTGCATATCGTTTTATGAAAATTTTGAATAATTATCAAGTCCTTTAACACGGGATTGCTAAAAGATACAAATTATAAATTATGTCAAATATGTTATATGTTATCAATACTACACCATGTTGTAACAGTGCAGGTGATTCAATCGCCACTCTGTATAGTTTCGTTGTGAACATTATTCGAAATAAAAAACATTCAACATTTCAAAAAGCTGCCACGTTAAATCCGATATGAAATATTCGTGTCTGACTGCACTCACTTCCGTGGACTGTTACCCTTTGCATCGAAAAAACCTCCGTGCACTGAATAAGTAAACCATTGCATTGTGGTGTCCGGTGCAACGTGGCCACACGTTAATGAGCACAGAATTGGGTCACAGAGTCACGACGGAGTCAGCGTCCTCTCGCGGATTCATTAAAGTACCAGCTAAATCGCTGCACCGTGCTTATATTTTAGGCGTGTAGGGATTATGGAAAGTTACACGTGATCAATTTGATGTGAGACTGTACGTTGCTGACATGTAGGAAAGTATTAAGATAGAAGCGTCGTTAGTTAAATTAGTTAGCGAGCGTTACTTGAAGATTAGATACACCTAAGTAGGTATTATGGGCTCTTAGTGTAGAATAACGTGACAGTACTGATACATTTGTGTCTGCTTACAGGCTACATTGATGATTAACTGTGCAAGAATTAAGAGCAGTAAAGACTAAATCGGCAATAAACTTCCTTGCAAGGCGTAGCACAATTAACGACGAAGTGGTAACTATAAAACACAACGTCACGTTATCCTAAGCTTTATTTCTTAATATAAAGTCGGATGATTTTGGCTTGCATCATTCCCGATCATACAGTGTATAACATACTAGTCGTTACAGTGAAACATGCCAAGATTTGTATAAAAGATTAGATGATTCTTGGCTCCGTGCTCTGCTTATTCGCAAGAATACTGCACACAAATATTTTGCTGAACTCAACCGGACCAACCACACGAGAAAAATAAAAGAAAATTACTTCCAAGATGTACATGGCACAATCTCTTTATCCAATCATTGAAATATCGAATTAAAAAGTCACACAGTGAGTTTTTTTTTGTTTCTTATAATAAAGCAAAATAAACATTTTAAAACAAAACAAAGCTTGACGAACTCAGACAAACGGTTCGGAGACAAATTCTCAAGAGACCGACATCAAAAGTAAGATTCCACAATAAATCTTCCACAAGTTACGTTGAGAAATTTATCTCAACAATAGACGGAATCCACCGTAGTATGCAGTAGATAAATTCGATTCCATTAGATTCCGATATTTGAACATCCTCTGCACTTCCGAAGTGTGATCAGGAAATTGTGAAGTGATAAATCTCTCAACTATAGAGACAAGAGTGTGACATTCTGGACTGAAGGTGTACTTAATGGTTATTTGGATAATTTCTGATTTTGATTTTTTTTTCTTGGAATGTAAATATAATTACGACGGTATGTGACTACGGCTCGACCTACCTGGATACGACTGTAACAATACGTATTGATTTGTATACCCTTCTTCTTTCGTAGTTGGGTAAAAAGGGATCTTAATGCAAATTGATCTTATACAACGTGTAACTGAACTAGCGCAAGACCTCTAACAAGTCATTTAGAATATCAAGGCATGATAATCACTAAGCCCTAAAGTCATTTTGAGACTTATAAGTATTTTTTTTTTCAAGGAATTACTTATACAAGCTTAAGACAAAACTGGTAACAACAAAACTGGTAAAGACATAACCATTAAGATATCGGCGCGCACAAAGTCAAAGTCAAAATCATTTATTCAATGCCTCAATAACTGCCTCATTAGCTAAGTGGTCCTGAGCGCGACTGCTACGCTAGAGGTCCTGGGTTCGATTCCCAGGTCGAGCAAAGTGTTATTGGGTTTTTCTAAGAAATTCCCAGTAGCAGCTCGGAGTTAGGAATTTGTGCCCGGTTAATGGCAATAGGCTCGCCCCCTATTACATGGGACCAAAACATACCGGCGAACTGTGGGTGTACATTAGTACGCCTCTGCCTAACCCTTCGGAGAATACGGACGTGATGGTATGACTACTAGGTAGTACTTTTTGAACGTCATTTTTACAATATAGACGCCCGCCCTTCACCGCTTCCTAGTGTCACACGCACATGCACACAATTTGTACAAATAGGTTTCAGGGTTTCATAACTCGAGCCACTGATGGATCAGGCGGCAGGGACAGTTTCAGATATAGTAAAATAATTATCTTTTCGGGAAAAATTAACACATATTAAAAACCACTGTAATTGATTCAGTAGTCGATTCTGAACAAACTACTTTCAGGTATTGCGCTTATTTGTTACAGGTTGTAGATCTTGCTGCCTACTGATATGATATTTATAAACGTCTAATTTGTCGAAAACTAATTTTTGATTAGTGACATTCAATATCAATCATTAAACAAATTTAAATAAGTACAAGATACAGGGTAACTCATAGCGAGAATCAACTGACGCAAAACATAGTAGACAGACAGGTCACAGTATTTAGTCACACACAGTATTTATTTCATGCCAATTAATGCAACACAGGTGGCGTGTAAACATTGCCGAAATTTATGATTTAGATATTTCAGGCGATTACATGTCGTAGCCGCGTTAATTTGGTAGGGAGGAATAAAATTAATCCTGTTGGAATGTAAGTACCAGTCTAAGGTAACACGGGCCAAAATATATTACATCCCATCTTTATATTATGGTACATACACTTACGTGTTTTTCCCATTCAGGTGGTAAGCAGATTAAAATTCTTTTAATTTATTAATTCTTAAGACTATAATAGAGTTAATATTTGAAGCAAAAGTTGCTTCGTACAGCAGTTTGAATGTGAGAAAATAAACATAAGATTATAAGCACTGCATACTTTTGACATCTGGCAGAAAACAATTAAAGTAAGCAAGTCATTATTGGGTAGACTGGTAGACTAGAAGTTAGGCAAGTACCCAACTTCCTACCATAGTCTGGTAAAATAGAGTAAAACAACCTAGAGTAAAACAGAGTAAATAGTAGACTGAAATAATTCTCCATTTGGACACCAAGCTAGTGAAATCTAAACTCACTACCAAAGTAATTTTATAGATATAACTTTAGGCATGCCTTTTATGACATTGTCCAAAGTTGAAAATCATCTTCGAAATAAATTCGACTTTTCCGTTGTCATTCTCAACAGCTGCCTCTGATTTGATTTATGTCAGTTAGTGTAAAATCTTGCCACAGCTGACTCCATGAGTGTCTATATGCAAATATAGCCTTATCGCTTGCGAACAGCGAAAGGGCAAATAATGTGTCCCATTACTTTTGACTATTCCGGCATCTACTTAACTCATAGACCACAGACCTCGACGTGGCAATGCGATTATTTTAGATAGTGAAAAAGGGATGGTGTTATTTAATATGTATAAAGCGATCCCTCTCTATCAATCGCAAAATAACATCGCAAAAACAAGTTACGGTGCGGCCTCTATTTAATGCTTCAATGCTATATCCAAGTGAACAAAATGGAAGGGAATTTGGATAGCTAAGTTGGGCTAGAAACTGGAGTTCTGCCGTTGGAGTGTGACAAGAGAGTAGGTACCAAGCTTCGTCTTGTAATTTAAAAACCAACGTCTCTCCAAACAGAAATATCGATACTTTACAAGACCACCTTTTCTTTTAACATTGAAAATCCAGTCGCGAAATTCGTTGAGAGCGCCTTTAAGATAATGTTGACGTGGTTGCATGTTCCACGTCCAACTCGTGGGCACGACGCGGAACTGAATCAAATTACTTTCATGTTGACGCTGCTCGCAACTTGCTTAGATTATGTTAAGACATTATTTACTTGGTACAGGCTAAATAATAGCATGCACGCGATATAGAATGAATTATTATGGAAGGATAATGTTAATGAGAAGAGAAACAAATACGGAATACAATTTATTACACTACATTTCGCAATAGAGCGCCGCGCACTGTCAAGAGAGCGAATCTGATTGCGTGAAGTGTAGTCTGTTTTCTTCGTTAATATTTTATCCAATAATATGCGGTACTACCTCATACGGTAACTGCCTCATTAGCTAAGTGGTCCTGAGCACGACTACTACGCTAGAGGTCCTGGGTTCGATTCCCAGGTCGAGCAAAGTGTTATTGGGTTTTTCTATGAAATTCCCAGTAGCAGCTCGGAGTTAGGAATTTGTGCCCGGTTAATGGCAATAGGCTCGCCCCCTATTACATGGGACCTAAACATACCGGCGAACTGTGGGTGTACATTAGTACGCCTCTGCCTAACCCTTCGGGGAAAACAGGCTTGATGGTATGTTATGTTATGTTAATATGCGGTACTTACACTATGTTTTTTGAGCTTAGAAACATAAAAAAAAAAAAAATAAATCTTTATTTCTCAAGAAAATATACATACGGAAAATACATAGGACACTAGCCTCCACACTAGGATTCCCTGTGTCGTGGAGGTTAGTCTCTTTCATCATAAGATATACAGATGAGTTAACATCAGCTTTAAATTATTGAGAAACAATAATAAAACTATAAGATGTGTGGCTTGTAATGTTCGTGAGTTTGAGTGTTTGCGTGTGTGTTTGGTTGGTGTGTTGTATTAGAGGGCTGTGTGTATATGAAGTATGACATGCATGTGTGTGTATGGGTTAGTAGAGAGATACTATATGTGTGGGAGTGCGAGGATGTGGGTAGAGGTGAGAACCAGTAGGAGGGGAGTGTGGAAAGAGTATGTTAGTGTGGATTTGGATGTGGTGGCAGACTCAAGTAATACTTAAGAAGCTTTCTGTACTTTCATAGTCCTTGCCAGTCAAGTATTTTATAATTTGTATCTTGCATTTGAATCTTGTCAGTGGCAGTAGATTAATTTCCCCATTCAGCTTACTATATATGAAAGGCCCCATGTATAGAAAGCATTTATTACCGAAATTCAGCCTGCAACGGGGTTTGCGCCATTTATTTGTGCGTCTTTGGGAGCACTGGGAGCCAATTATTTCATTTTGTGCATTTTTGTGGAACCTCAGTGCAGCAGCCATGATGTACAGCTGGCGCACCCGTAGGACACCTGTCTCTTGGTACAGTACGTCAGTCGAGTACCGAAAGGGTTTCTTATACGATACTTTTAGTATCGCTCGCTGTGCACGCTCTGCTTTTATTAAATGTGTTTTACTTGCCGAGCCCCATGACACTATGCAGTAGCCAATGACAGATTGGCACAACGTAAAGTATAACATCTTCAGCAGTTTGTCATCAGCGATCCGGCCCATCTTTTTGAAGATATGCAATAGCTTTCTCATCCTACCAGCAACATACTCAATCTGCTTTGACCAATTAAGATGTTTATCAATAAAAACGCCCAGGTACTTAATATTATCCACCAGTGCGAGACTGGGACATGTACAGGTGTTACCTGGGTCATTGTTGCATGAATGTAATTTGAGAGTAAGTTGACTTTGGCAAGATGTTCTTATATCAACGCTAAAGTTAAGGACCCTCGTTTTATCCACATTAAGAGTTAGAAGGTTGTGGTTAAGCCAACTGGATACCGAAAGAACACCACATTCTGCAGCCTTGTAGACGCCTGCCCAAGACTTCTCTGAGAAAATTATAGCAGTGTCATCGGCATAGGCGAAAATTCTAGCGCTGTCAAGATGTAACGAGCAGAGGCTGTTTATATATATAATGAAGAGGGTCGGGCCAAGTACACTGCCTTGGGGCACGCCATACTGCACGCTGGCGCAACCACTGTAGTTATCACCAATCCGCACTCTCTGAGTGCGATCATTCAGGTAAGATTTGAACCACTCAAGAGGGGTACCCCGGATACCAATGCATTCCATCTTTTTTAGGAGAATAGGCCTGGAAATGGTATCAAAGGCTTTCGATAGGTCAAGGAAGACTCCAGTACATTTTTTACCGCGATCAAGTTCAGTTACAACGTGATCAACTAAGTTGACGACTGCGTCCTCCGTTGACCTATTATTTCGAAAACCATATTGATTGTCGGATAGCAAGTCGTTTTTCTCGAGGAAGTTGAGAAGTCTGCTGTTCATAATTTTTTCTAAGATTTTTGATAAAGATGTGAGTAGAGATATGGGACGGTAGTTGCTTGGTGCTGTTTTATCACCTGATTTATAAATAGGACATACATTTGCAGTTTTCATCATTTTTGGGACTTTTCCTGTCGAGATGCTAAGGTTACAAAGGAAGGCAATTGGACCAGCAAGGGAATCTTTTGTCAGTTTCAGTACTTTGTTAGTAATGCCATCCTCCCCAGGAGCAGAGTTGTCTTTAAGATTTGTTATAATTTTGGTTACCTCTGCTTCATCGGTTGCAGTTGCAAAAAATGATTTACCAGAAGGATTAAGGTATTCCTGAGGGTTTACCATAGTAGTCAATTCAGTTTCAGTTTTATTAATACGTAATAGAGTTCTTTTAGCAAGTTGTTCACCAACATTTGTAAAATAATCATTAGAAACATCTTGCGTGAAGAGTAATTGTTGATCTTTGCTTTTTCTGGAAGGACGATAAATTGACCTATGCCATTGTTTTACTAGCATCTAAAAGGATCTTCACAAACTATGAGACTTTGCTACGGCATGTTTCCAGGAAGCTACATATACTTACTAGTCAGTAGCAGCTGGGAGTTTGGATTTCTGCCCGGTTAATGAAAAAAGGCTCGCCACCTATTACATAGGATCTAAACATACCGGCGGATTGTGGGTCGAAGTACATTAATGCTAATCTGCCCTTTAGAATATAGGTGTATTGGTGAGTTATGTTATCGTAGTCTATTCCCCTAATTCCAAATCAATTGCGGTGAGAACTTCTGTTAACTAATGACATTTAAAGCAATAAGAATTTTTACGCCAATAAAGCAAGATGCCATTAGAAATTCACACTTATGATTAGCTTATGATATGATGAAATGGATAAAATTGGAATATCCACTCCGAATAAATAATATAAGTAATATATGTAAGCTTAAGTATTCAAATTAAGTTTATATAGGTAAATAATAACGCAAAATATATTCACAACCTTAGCAACTTGCAGACTGATGGTAACAAGGATAATCTTGAGTGGAAAGTCCTTAAGGCGATAGAATCGGGAACGGCGTACGTTTCAGTTTATAAGTTAACTTAAACATGTAGTCAGCGTTTGGAATTCGATACTCTGTTCGTGTATTCTGTAGGATCTGTTCTTAGAATTTGCGTTTGATCAGTTCCACGAAAGTTACGTATGTATACACAAAAAAAATAAATGAATGTAAATGTAAACATAAAACAAATTTGCGATAAAGTTGCGTTTGAAATTATAGAAACATAAATTTAACATTTTTGGATAAATTTAGCTAGTCCTACTAATATTATACGGATCTGGATGAAATTTGGCACAGAGATAGATTATAGTCTTATCTGAAGTCCACGCAGACGAAGTCGCGGGCAGAAGCTAGTAGTGTAATAAGTACTCGTACAAATATCTGCCATCCCCTAATGGGAGCTGTCACCCATCAATCCAATAATATATCCACTTAAAATTATATGTAGGTAAGTATTTATTTTTTGTATTCCTATCTAGTATCTACGATTCCTGTGTTGTGTTTTCTAGTTATTAACTACAAGAAAAATACCACCACCTATTTTTTGTACATATTTTAATAAGGCGTCGATAAAACCCAACAGTAGTTGAACCAGAATATCATAAAGTATGCTTATATTGCATTACCATAAATATTTGGTCATAAAATATATTTTTTGAGAAGTTAATGCTTTTCGAATGACAATATAAAAAGCCATACCATAAAATCGTGTCATTAATTTTTACTGTCGTATATTTTATGGTGGTGAATTTTAAATGTTTCTATCATGTTAACAAACCGTGTTCACGGGTAATTTTTTTGCTGGACGCAATAGGTATAAAGCAAAATAATTCACATCAGGCATAAAGGTTTAAAATAATTACGTACACAATGAATAAATACATGAGGACTTTGAGTAATTAGCAAACACGATGAAAAACTTAATTGTTTTTTCACATTAGCAGGACTGTCTCTTCTTCTTTTCTGTTTCTTGTTAATTAGTAATAAAAAATCTATTTAAAAGAAATATGTTTTATAATATTTATGTTCTGAAATGAAATTACCTATTCATAATCTCTGAAAATGGTATAAGTACAGAAAATTACTTATTATTATGTATTTAAAAATATTACTTGTGTATGTACCCACCAAAATACAATTTATAATTAAGAATACTCTAGGGTCGGGCCCAGCACCTTTAACACAAGTTGTCTTGTCAACTTAGCAAAGGTGCTGGTGTCGACACATTATTGTATACCTTCAGAAATTGTATGTACTACCATGTTCCTCAAATGTAAAACTTGTATAATATGCAAATAAATTATTTATTTATTTATATGCTGTTTAAATTTATCCTAGTGAATAATCGAAGTGGGTTTTTATTGAAACAAGCTATATCCGTCTTTCTCTCACACAGGTTAAATGGCACGCTTGCCAAGAGGCAAATCTGTTCTCGTTGCCCCCGCAGCCTGAATAAAACATCCTCTCGCATTTCCGTCTGACGATATCGAAGAACCATACTAGTTGCATGTGGACGCAAGGCCCTTTGACAGGCACTTGGTAGCACATGTATGGTATATTTTTTAAATTAGAGGGGAATGGACCGTCTACGGGGCCTGAAAAGAAAATATTATCATTAGTCTAGTTGTCCTAGCACAACTGCTACGCTAGAGGTTCTATGTTCGATCCGAAGTCGAGCTGTGTTATTGGATTTTCTTTTTAATTCTCAGTAGCTTCTCGGAGTTTGTATTTGTGCCCGGTCAATGGAAAAAGGCTAGGCATAGGCTTTGGTCTCCATTTTGAGTTAGCACGAACGTAATAAATATTCACAATGATAATTCAGCCAAACGATACAAGTAAAAGCGTGAAGAAACCTGCATGCGTGAGAAATTTTCTCAATTGTGGCATGAGACGTGTGTTAAGTTGCTATGCCTGGTGAAATGAAACCCATACCTAGCAGCGAGGCTTATAAATCGATTATTGATGATAATTTCTTCTCATTGGTCATGAAATAAGACCCATATGTGATGAGTAGTACATTCATATGAAATGCAACAGCGGAAGTCTTGACTTATTTGCTTTCTTGGTCATTATTTGATATTGCCATACTGAAGAAGAGTTTCGTTCTTAAAACTATTATTTTTTTTTAGCAAAAATTACATCTCCATTAACTATACCTATATTCAGTAGCAGAGTATATCTTCAATTCTTCATAAAGATATAAAGACACATTCAAATTAACATGAACGTTAAAATTAAAATCTCACTCCTCTTACCTCTCACTCCTCACTCATATTTATCTCTATACTCCTATATTTCCATGAGTAAGTTTGAATTCTCATATTCCGTTGCGTATGCAAATTGCATACAAGACTATTGTAAAACAATTTTCCATGTAAAATGTGTTCCACTTTAGCATTCGTAGTCAGTGAAATATTATCATTTGATTATAATGACTTTTGTGTGTTAAAGCTTTTTCTTGTTGCCATTGCTTTGTTTCAGTTATTATGTTATATGCGAGGACACTGACGGAATCGTTGAGTGACTAGCCAAATATTAAGGTTTTAATCAAGCAATCAACAAATTCCCAAATAATTTTTACTAATGTTAAGTGTCTAATTAAGCAACTATAGAATGCACGAATGCATTAATTAAATTATGTTATTGAATTCTGGTGAACATTTTATTATAATCCTATTAAATATTGTAAACGTGAAAGTTAGTAAGGATATTTATGGTTATTTGTTACTCTTTCACGAAAAAACTACTATATGGGTTAAAATGAAACTTTACAATAGTATAGTTCATACATCAGAATAACACAAAGTATTATAAAGCAAACTACTTACGCCCATCTCTGACATAGTCATGTAAATAATTAGTCCCGAGACGTGGCGTTATTTGAACAACATTGATCGTCAATAAACAAAGTAATGTGTACAGCGTCCGCATTGTCTAAGCCAATTTCGTCTTGGGTAATCACGTGGTACAAACATGGCGGCTTGCAATCAAACGCCGACACAATTAGGGACGCCTCTCCTGAATTTCAATTTGTATTACGTTTGGAGATTTAAATGATGGAATACAACATATAAAATAACAAAACACTCGATTTTCTCGAACGACACGGCAAACTGTGAACCGCTGTACACTAAGTACGTCCATTCGTCACCAGTTTGTATGTCATTAAATTTATTTTCTTAACCAAAATATCAGTTTCAATTTGCTAACCAAAAAGTTTCATTACCTTTGGCTCACCATGAAAATCAAACTTAGACTTTGAAAGCCTAAGTTTCTCACTTTCAGTTTTTTCAGTCGCACTCGCAAACTACTAGACGAATGAAGCAGTTTTATTTTTTATCAGATGTGTCGATGAATGTACTTCACGCACAGGATTCGTAATGGTAGCTATGATGATACAAATTCTTTACTAAACACAACATTTTCCTCGTTTCAAGAGCGAATAGCACCCAGGGACTACTTACAACAAAACATTTTGTAGTAAAAAGCAAACGATGGCGCGATGTCTTTTATAGGGAATCTACATCAGCATAATCCCTTAATCAAGTTTTGTATCGTTTGACTATTCCCTTGCAGCACCTATTCTTGTCTTCTAAGAGTTTAACTTAACATAACATACCTCAACGCCTGTATTCCCCGAAGGGTTAGACAGGCGTAAAAATGTACACCCACAGTTCGCCAGTATATTTAGGTCGCTTGGGGGCGAGCCTATTGCCATTAACCGGGCAGAAACTCCAAACTCCGAACACCAAATCCTCCGAAATCCAATAACACTGCTCGACCTGGGAATCGAACCCAGGACCTCTAGCGTAGCAGTCGCGCTTAGGACCACTAGACTAAAGTTTATTACTTACATATTATAGTTATTATTTACATATTGGAGTTCGACAACCCTGCACGCAATGAGAAACAATCAAGCATTATATTGATGAAGCATTTTTATTACCACAATCTGTAAGAATTTTAGATAACGGAGATTATTTTTTATTACTAACCAAATCCGACCCGTACTGTAACGAACTCACTTATTCTTAGGTAACAATATAAATTTTAGTGAAAGTTAAATTACCTACATCTAATTTAATCTTTACAAATGTTTATTATAATTTAATTCCAATATACATAGGTAATAACAATAACTAGTATATTTAGGTTGTAAAAAAGGGGGATGCCGTTCTACAGGAGGATTAGCACCATCTCTCTTTCTCTCTCTTACAACGTAAAAACGCGTTTGGATTACGTTATCCTACAGGCTCAGATATTCTACTTAAATCAAAAACAATCTCATGCTTTCTTGCAAGGTTTAAAACCATATTTGTTAACGTTTCGTATGTAACAATATTCTTTACTAAGCTCTTCTTGATTTTGTTTTGTCAGAGTCGTTGTTTCTGTTGTTTAAAGAAAACAGTTGTTCATCTTCCCACGCTGAGTAAGGAATAAAGCTTTGGCTAGCACTCACTGTTTAAACTCTTGTCTCTTAATCGGGCTGAGTTTACACGAAATCGGATTTGTTTGTAAGTAGATCACGATCCAGTAAAGCACCCTATTATGAAACTAACTATATGTTTATTTAAAGTTCAATTTACTCAGGGTAGAAATTTAAAAAAAAAAATTTTCACTCATTGCCTTACTGCTCATTAGCCAAGTGGTCCTGTGCGCGACTGCTACGCTAGAGGTCCTGGGTTCGATTCCCAGGACGAGCCAAGTGTTATTGGGTTTTTCTATGAAATTCCCAGTAGAAGATCGGAGTTAGGAATTTGTGGCCGGTTAATAGCACGAGCCTATTGCCATCAACCCCCTATTGGACCTAAACATACCGGCGAACTGTGGGTGTTCATTAGTACGCCTCTGCCTAACCCTTCTGGGAATACAGGCGTAATGGTATGTTATGTTAATATAATTTCAGTAACAAACCAGCTTTGATTGGAATCAATGTGTTCATCAAACAGCAATTTCGAAGAAAATATAAATTTATACCAAAACTCATTCAGTTAACAAAGTTTCAGCGCAAATTCACAGAATATCTGATGATATGTCAAACATATTGAGTCCACTGATACCGTTGATTAAACAGAATTTAAACAGTTCTGTTTTAAATGAGCTCGGGCGAGTTACAGAAATATTATACATATATTTATGCTATATTTGGATATTTATATATATATATTTCTCAAGTGGAAGAGCCATGCTTCGGCAGGAATGGCCCGACTCGACCGGAGTGATACCAAGGCCTCACAGAAAACCGGCGTGAAACTACGCTTGCGTTGTGTTTCGCAGAGTGAATGAGATTACCGGAGGCCCAAACCCTTTTTAATGGCGGGCAACGCACTTGTGACTCCTCTGTTGTAGCGGGTGTCCATGGGCGGCGGTTATCGCTTACCATCAGGTGATTCGTTTGCATATTCCATAAAAAACAATTTAAACAACGGCCCTCTGCAAAATAACACAACGTAACATAGAAACAAACAACTTAATACTGCTTGATACCTATCATCGTAATGTTTTTAGATTGGAAGACACTACCAAAGATATAAATTCCGAGTGAGAGGGATTAGGCTATATGCTGCCCCGTTTGCCTAATGCGGGTTGGCAAACTTCACAGGCCGTCGAGAAAATCTCAGGCATGCAGGTTTTCTCATGACGTTTTCCTTCATCGTTTAAACGCGTGATAAAACACTATTAATACACACATGACTTCGAAAAGTGCGCTCCTTGGATTCTAACTCAAGACCTTTGACTTGGCAGTCCAATGGTCATATCACTAGTCTATCACTGCATTTTATATATCAATACAAAAATAAATAAGATTCCACAAAAACAAGCAACAAACACGACTCAAGAAATCCACCAAAGCCGTTTATCAAGGGTAACATGTTCAGCAATTAATCAATAAGACAATCCGGGTCCTTCGGTTACCATGACAACCGCCATCCCGTCTAAAAATAAAATGTACAAATTAAATTGTACGAATGATGATTGTGAGCGGAATGTAGTGATTAAAAGTTTCTTCACGAACGGCCCACGTTTTATTCGCCTACAGTCCGTTACCTGAAGTTGAAGGTAGAACATTTTAACAGTTTATGAATAAACGTAGTTATAACTTCTTGGTTCTCTTCCTACCTCTATGCCAGTGAGGAGCCCTTTTGCCATTAAAAGAACTTCCGCTATTAAACCTTTTTATGATTGATCTTATTATTTATACCATATTTATCTACTATTATAAAATTGTAAAAAAACTGTGTCTGTACATTGAAGATATTAAAAAAAAACAAGTGGGTTAGGGTATATTAACGTCTCCGAACCCAAAAATATGTTTTTTAGAATTCTTGTCTGTTTGTGACGGGTTGGCGCAAAAACTAATGAATAGATTTTAATTTTGTTATCACTGTTAGAAAGTATGTGCTCCAAATAAAAAACTGGTATACTTTTTATCTCAAATAATTAAACGGAACCTGAGATACAGATTGACGTCTCTAATGTATAGAGACCCATAAAAAGAAGAGATCATCACTGTTGGTTTTTGAGCTTCAAGTGAGCGAAGCCGCGGGCATAGGCTAGTATTGAATAAATTTGATAATATGTTGAACTGAAGCAAGATGTATATACTCGTTATTACGGTTGACTTTTGTATGAAGTTTATTAGCTACTTTTAATTAATTCTAGCCAAATCGTAGTGTGCACTAACGCTACATATTTTCTATTCTACCAGTTTTACAATACTTTTTAATTGGTTTTATTTAAGAAAAGAATAATACTTCGAACATAATTTGTAGTTTTGAGGGCTTGGCTAAGGCTCGCGTACGTTTCTAACGGGATCTATCGCTCTCACTCTAGCGCTGTTGAAACCGGCGTGAAGCTATGGAGTCGACATTTTCAATTATTTTAATAAGATAATAATTTATATCATGTTAATATACTAATTATAAATACGAAATAGGATGGAACGTGACTCTTTTAATTAATTTTGTTTAATATGTATATTATATACCTATATGCAGAAGTATGTATTTATGTAAATATAGTGAGTATATCTACTTTTACAATAGTAACCTACTTAACCACAATCCCCAGATAGCTAGGATACTTCAAAAACTAATAACTTCGTGTTCCAGTAATGTTGAACTGGTGTGGCCAGTAACTTCCAAGTTATTAGATAAACATATCTTTGCTATATGAAGTTTCTGTAATTTCACTCAAACTCAGGTTATTAGTGGGCCTATCTAAGTATATATTATACTATAATCCACAAGAGTATCATAATAAGAGCTGCCACATTACACCAGTGGTACTAAACGCAACTGCTACGCTAGAGGACCTAGTTTCGATTCCTAAGTCGAACAATGGGTAACTGGGTTTACCTATGAAATTAAGCTACACTACCTATTACATGCGTAACAACATAACCCTTCGGTGATACAGAAAGAAATACAAGTAATGTTATAATATTTATATAAGAAAACTTTTTATTTATTATTATTACAAAGTACACAAACTTAACCTAAACCGGACCTCATAAGACTAGTGACACAAGTTACTTATAACGTAATTAACAAAGATATTTTATACTAACATCAGCGAATTTCAGATAAGGCAGGTTATAAAGGCCAAACAATGTATATTTGTATAAACTAAATCAAACGGAAAACCGATAAGCAAACATTGTCCAAATTATAATGGACACACAAGCTGCCTGTAGATAACAAATCACGCGGTGGCTTAGTGGTCATAGCGTCTGGTGTATCAAACCAGAAGACGCAGGTTCGAATCCTGCCTGCGAGTCGAATTTTTCCTTCACTAAAATTACTATATAATCTTAGCATGAAAAATGCAAAAAAATCACAAAAAGATAGTTAGTAGGTATGGTAGCATCGTACGACAT
Source organism: Acronicta leporina (assembly GCA_947256265.1). Lineage (NCBI taxonomy): Eukaryota > Metazoa > Arthropoda > Insecta > Lepidoptera > Noctuidae > Acronicta > Acronicta leporina. The sequence continues at coordinate 4,055,177 of OX366523.1, forward strand.
AGAACTAACCGTAAGGTAAGTCGTGTCGGTTGAGAGGCAAAGTAACTTGCTTGTCAATAGATGTTACTGACGTCACCTTTAAGACGTAAGTTCAGAATGTGAAGGCAAATTTCGACATGGCAGGTAGGACTCGCGGTGGCTTAGTGGTCATAGCGTCTGGTGTATCAAACCAGAAGACGCAGGTTCGAATCCTGCCTGCGAGTCGAATTTTTCCTTCACTAAAATTACTATATAATCTTAGCATGAAAAATGCAAAAAAATCACAAAAAGATAACAAATCACAGTTCAGAAAATACAATAGATGCGAGCAATAACTAAGAAGACCAGACACTCCTTCCAAAGTATCGCAATGCTCCTTTGCAGAGAAATAGGTGACGTGATAAATTCTACAAACAGCCTGTGTAACGTTAGTTCATTGTATTCATAGCTAATTTAAATCGACTTTAACCTTCTGATACAATAAACCAGACCATGAAGATTATTGGCCATGATGACCAATGACGGGCAAAAGGTGTGAGGGGTCGATAAAATCAGAAAATTCATTCACAAGGGTAATTTGCATAGCACTAGAAAATGTAAAAGGAGGCACACTCGGTAGTCAGATTCAGAATTTGGATGGTGATTGAGATCTGTGTTTCAGAAAATTACTAGCAGGGTATTGTAAGCAAGAAAGGTTAAGACGGGTATGTTAAATTATATAAACAGCCAATCAGAATTGACTTTAACATTCTGTTAAACAGTGATTGATTCAACAATGATTTGCTAGATCCTTGAATTCATGAGAGTGTTAGCACATGTGAGATCAGACCACATTTTAGACATTAAAGATAGTGCTGTATGAATATAAATAAAATAAAATTTTATTGTACCAAAAATATTACATTTACAGTAACTTATAGAAATTGATGACAACATCACTATGTGAATATGCCTATTGAGAAAGGATAGAAGGACGAGAGACATTCAGAAAGAGCCCTATAGTAACAGATACTATGTTGAAACACTAAACAGTACCTACTAACAACTTCATACATAAGTAGTTATATCAATTCGCAGTGAAATTTTTGAGACCACAAAGCTTCTCTTAAATGTTACGACTATGTACATAAAGCTGGCAAGTTGTCAGATAATATAATAACAAGCGGCAGGTCAGCGGCAATGGTCGTAAAAGCAACAAGGTATGAAACTATTACTAACAGCCGAGCTGTGATATTACTTGCCACTATGTTTGGTGACATACATACATATGGATGATGAGAGAGGTCTGTGTGAAGGTTGAAAAGCAATTATTTTCGTGTTATTTATAACAACTTTTAGACTAACTAGTATGAGATTGTAAGCTGGAATATTTTTTTCGAAACCAGTTTAATTTTGTTTATAAATCATTCAAATCCAAATTAAAGTAAATGAAAATAATAACGATTTAATCCGTCGGAGTTTTATTTAGAAAGACTCCAAGACACGACAGTCTACACTAATTACTGGAATGAGAATCGCTCTATTTGTCTTAAGTCAGAGGACTATACAAATTACTCCAGACATACATCTTGAAGAGATCTCAGTGAATAAATTACGTGGTAGGATCAAAATCGTGACAAATTTTGGGATCAAACAAGAACCAAATTTAAAGAGTAAAGAATATGCATTCAAGTTCTATTGGACTTTCAAGCTACCGGCGTTTGTGATACAGATTTGAGATCTCAAGTTGACTGACTATAGAAATGGGATATGTCGGACTCGTACCGACTAACACTTTCCTTCCTTGGGATTCTAAACCTTCGAAACCAACGTGAAAGGCGTAGTCCAGCGTTCAAAATACCCCTTCGAGCGCGTGGCTGTGCCTTGCATCCCAGACAGCGAACTCCCCAAGTCAGCCACTTGCAGGTCACAAAGCCAAAGAGGTAATATAGAAAATACTATCAAATGAATTTGTATGAGTAAACATTGTAAATATTGTGAATACAAGTTTAAAATGTTATTTAAAACAATTTCTATGAATATTCGAGGCCTTGGATGCTATAACTAAATAAATATTTAATAGTCATTTGTACGCCTTAGTGCGTTTTATTACTAGGATCGCAGCTTAATGTAGCAAGAAATAACGAAGCTAATAAAACAAAACTTCGCCTTATTACTCCTACAGCGTATAAGATAAATCTTACCTATGTTTTTTAAAACTGTTATATTTATGATAAATTGGCTACAGCCTATAGTATAATATCTGTTAGGTACCATGGTGTCATGTGAATGATTTTTGGATATTGTTCCTATTTTTTTTTAAAGTGTAAATGGTAAACGTATTACGTAATATATCAATCACTCACTTTATCTACAGTTTTTAAATATTCGCAAAGGTTGAATGAATGAATTATAAATTTGATACATTCAAATGCATGAATTGTGCATGAAACGTATGTGAAAATATATTCAGTGAAAGCTGAAAAAGTTAATGAGACGAGAAAATGAGGGGGGTTTAAATAATGTAATTTAATAGTAATTTAAATATATGAAACCACTCTATAAACAAACGGTTAAATATCCTTTTTTGTAATCATAGTAATATTTTTTGCCGATTTGAATTCAAGAAGCAAGCTAATATTTTATATCTGTTGATTCAAATACAAACGACAGTGAGAGTTTACAAACGCCATACTGAATATTTACAAATACCTACCGCATCACAATCAATAGACTATGTATTTGTGTCCGTGACTTCAGACGTTAGGAATCTCACACAATAGGAATCGCAAGAGCAAGATGAACATCTGGAAATATACAAGCCATTCGAGTATATTTTTTAGCTTTATTTGAAGTACTGTTAGATATCGACCTTAAATATAGCGTCAATATGTAGATAAGCTTAATTTCGTACAAATTAAACCTTAATATTTAGACAACACGTGTTTTCATTGTCAGGAATAGGTGTCATAGGCAATGACATATTACCTATACATATTAATTTAATTGGTAAATAAAGTAAAAGCATTTGTTATAATTGCATGTTTTTTTTATGGGATAAGGGAGCAAACGACCAGACGGATCACCAGATGGGAAGCGATAACCGCCGCCAATGGACACCCGCAACACCAGAGAAGTCACAGGTTCGTTGCCCGCCTTATAAAAGGGTTTGGGCCTCTACTCCATCATACCTTGTCTTTCGGCGGAAAATCATTATAGATCTTCTGCCACCAGACTGAGAGGTAGAATATATTGAATTCGACCGATTAAAAACTGTGCTTGCCTTGCCCTGTAGTTGCCATGCCATGCCATGCCCATGGGATTCCCGAAATTCACCACAACAGTGGCAGGTCTACTCCATGTACCGACATCAAATGTTATCCAGCCGGTAAAATTAATTTCAATTATTTCACGGAAAATATGTATATACTTACTTACACACCACCCAGTGATTATTTAATAGGTATTAAATTATATGAATAAATGTACGTTTGAGTGACGACAGGTGCTGGATTTTTAATTTCCCGTGAGAACATAATTAAGTGGTTACATTAAATTTTCACCTAGGATAGAAACTCTTCATTTAGGTACCTATTCGCTACCCATACCTTGGGAACGATATTAACAAATATAATCTGTAGGCGTATCCACGTTAAGCAGCATTGATTTTTACATTTAGGTTTTGATTTTTACAGTAGGTAACTACAATAATTGGTCTTGTCGGTAACATTACAGAATATGAGACAGCAACTGAGGTCTCAAGATGACAACGCTAGATGCCACTGGTGTTACTATCGTCTATCAACTGCGGTTGCCGCATGCTGAATTGTTCTTCGAAAAAAAAATACAATGTCAACGTAATCAAATATTTTTCAAAGATCTCGTTAATTCAAGCTTTAAAAAGATTTCATAAAACATTAGTCTGACTGACATGACAGCAGCTTCGTCATCTAATTCGTTTCATCGAGATTAAAATATTGAAACGAATGAAATATAAAACTGGCCAAAATGAATTTCATAACGATATTGAATTAGCATAACTTATCTGGCTTGGCTGTCGAGATTGTTTTTTTTATTTTAGCTTGTATTTGTGTTCCAATAAGTAAATTCGATATCATTTAGCTTATCTCCTTATTAATATATTGCAGAACGAATTAATGAATAAGATATTCGATGAGGCTGCTATAATGAGCCAATCTATCAAAATATCACCCACCCTATAGCAGGAAAATAGGTTGCAGTTATACATATGTAATTTCATCCATCTGTATTCGAGGAAATTACTAATTAAATAATCCAGCAACCTTCTCCAGCACCAAAGAATTATTAATATTACCGAAAGGGAGAAGGATTAAGAAATCAAGTGACGAGATCTTATGAATGAAATATCCTCATCTATAAGCTGATTAACTTTCGTAATATTTTCCTCCGTGGTATTTATATTCAGCGTATCAGGGATTTTAGGATTAATAAGACGTTGCGGACACCATAGCCATGACTAGATGGGAAGGAAAAGTGTGGTCATTAGTCGGTACGAGTCAGACAATACCATAGCATCTCTTAAGGTGGCAGACTCCTCCACTCATCATTTCCAAAATTGGTGTTATTACGATAGGCTTCCCCTTAACGATGTTTACAAAGCATTGAGGTCATGTAATAAATTATTATAAAATTACGAATTAAATATATCATCGTCTTTATCGTGCCTACCTCATTCGTACGCCTCAAAAAGCAATTTAGGTGTCTCAGTTGCCCCTGTCACACGCCCTTCCGTACCTCCATGAAAACGTTAAAAAAGGATTATTTTAGCTCTACGCCCTTTTATTCGCGTTTGATTTCAATGAAAGCCTCCCTCAATTTTATATTAAGTTCACCGTTAAAGGAGGTTTTTACTTGACTTGCGGAGTTAAATTTGGAAACGTGTAATTAGGAAAATGAGTGACAAAAGGGTCTGACTAAAATTTAAATTTGATTCGAGTTTTAAATAAGAATTTATTTGGCGTTGATAAAATAACATACGCTATCTTTATCGAGATACTTAAATGTAAAACTATCGACTGTACTTTACAAGTCCATTATACCGTTATTCATCCTTATGCGGTCAGAATGGTTCCCTTAATACATCAATCTCCTCACATTACGCCATATTATATACTAAGTCCCCATCAATCAAGAGCAGCTGCTATACAATACTGGTATCATATAAGAATGATATCTATAATACAGTCAAATTTGCTAAGCGAATTTTGTCATCATGTAAGATTTTGGTAGGTATATAATTCTCTTCTTTCTTGGATATCTAAACCTAAATCGAAATTATATCAGCTTATCATATAACAAACGATATCAGTGTCAATTGTTGCTAATATTCGAAATTCTTACCAAAAAAATCAACATCACGGGCCCTTCGAAAAATAAACATATTACAGACATTATTAGGTGCCAATTTTTCGCGGATTTCAGCCTCGTTACTCGAGTGTCTTCCAAAATAAGTAGTATTACCCACTAATTTACTGGTTTGCTTGTGAGCTCAATTGTAATTAATAAATTAGTCGATGTAGACGCATGGTCGGTTTCCTTTTATTTTTCTTGCTCATTTTGGTAGTACTAACGTCTTATTCCCCTCACGTTTCCGTAGGATCGCCACTAATAAATACTATTTCAAAGCTGAACGTGGCAAATATTTATATTTATAAAATATATATTTGTCGCGAAGGTAATACCTATAGCCATTAACGGGAGTTTCATAAATCATTTGATTTGTGGTCTTAATGTCAGATACAGGGGGACATTTTTTCTGGGGCGTATATTAGGTTGGTTATAAGGGTTTTTTATTTTATCATCATCTTTCACGTCAAGCGAAGAGCAATCGCAAGATGCAAATCTGTGTCATTGAAAATGTGCTCCCCACCGTTAAAGGCACCCACTTGTAATAAATTAGGTGCAGTTGCCGCCAACTCGTGACTCAGTTTTACAAATCGTTTTCGCCTTCGACGTGATAGGATCGATTATCACGTTAACGCTTCTTCTTTTTGAAGATTCTTTAGTCATGGTTTTATGAAAATCTGTGTGAAATTCTGTCAATTTCTAAATCACTACGTAATGAAATGACTTGTATAAAGTACCTGGGAATGTGCCGCACAGTACTCCGGCGTAGGTTGTCTGAACGGACTGTGCACGGGGCAAGAGGTGGCATGTTGCGCGTGCTGCAGATGATGGGCGTGCGCGTGCTGGTGCGCGTGCGAGTGGTGCGCATGGGGGGGATGACGGTGCGCGAGCCGCGCCGGCTGCGGCGCATGTCTAGCGCACAGGTGCGTTGCGCTGCCATGATGCTCTGCGAGCGACAGCGTCGAGCAAGACGGCCGCCAGTAGCCACCCTCCTCCATGTCAGGCCCGGGGGGGCATCGCGCCGCGCCGCAGCACGCGCAGCGCCGTGTACACGTCAGCGCATGGCGGCGCGCCTCGTGCGGGCACCAGTCGTCGCGCTCGCGGCCCGACACCCTTTCCGATCGCCGTTACCTCTCCCGCTAGCGTATCCGCTGAGCGGAAAACCGCCAGCCGCGCATCCTCTCATTCGCACAAATAAGCCAGAACACTAGCAGCTTCTTCACTGGTATGCGTTAATAATAACCACAGTTTATATATCACTTCACTTAAAAATTTAATTGCAAGTAGTCCTTTCACCGGCTTTGCATTCTAATGCAGCACAATTCTCGCAATAAATTTCACAAGAATCCATCACTCAATAAAATTTCGGATCTCCTCGACCTTTTCAAAAACAACGGTTTATGAAAACTAAGCAAATTTCTTAAACGATGTAAACAAAGGCAAAGTTTCCAGGTAGTTGCAAATTGCATAGAGAACGTAATAACTGCATTCCAAGTAATGTTCACAATGGCTTAAGTTTGTCTTTCTACTGGAGGAAGTAACCGCGGAGACCTGTTCCACTTCGAGGGCAAACAATATTCACCACAGCGCTTCCTAAGTTTCTGTTCGTGAGAATGCACAACCGCATTCGGGTTTGATATCGAAATATCTACATTCGATTCAATAACTTATAAGCGGAGAAACTATACTATAAAAGACAAAGATCGAAGCTTCAGACTTTAGAAATATGCAGAAAATTACTTTAGAAACTATATTACATATCTAAAAAGAGAACGAGTCTGCAATAAAGAAAAAATAAATCCTAGACTGGCTACCAAACTATATAATAAAGAAGAAATAATTCCGAAACTACTAACCGTTGTGGCAATTCCCAATTATTTATGCGAAGCATACAGGTGTGCTAAATATAAAGCATTTATTTTGAAACTAGAGCCGTACAAATGGGAACTAGGGCTGCGATTTGGCTCAAGATTTTCAGTCTACGAGCTTTATAGTTGCAGATTTAAAGTTTCACTTTGCAACAACGCCTTCGTTAAAAGTATCATAAAACAGAACAGTCTTTATTTCACCAACAACGCAAAAGAATTTGAAGATAATACATTTTGACGACTTATAATAAAGTTGATGGATTTATTACCCTGGAAAAGATGTACCAGAGGGTATCAAATCACAAGACTGAATAAAGAAATATCAGTTTCAAGAGATCAGGGTTAACTTGAGTGGAAAATAAAACTGTGGATGAAAAAAATTCATTTGACAGTTTGTTGCGTTAATATAATAGGGGTTAAAGTATGAAATTGCCGTTTTATTGTAATAGGTACTTCGAATTGACATAATATGTAGAACCTTCAAGGTTTGAGATTTTTGAGTGAAAGTTTTTTCGACTTTCAGATGTTTTTTTTTATTCAGCTTAGACAAGAAAGATGGATATTTTGAAATTTCGAGTGATTTTTGAATAAGAGTTTCGACGCGGAACTAATGCGACAGAAGCTGCTCGCAATATCAATGTTGCATTTGGAGAGGGGACTGCTACTGAACGCATCAAGTGATTTTGGTCACGTATCGCTGTAGGTATTATTTATGCGACAATACCTACAGAGAAACCATAAATAAGATAACAGTAAATAAGAGAAACCATGGCGTTCGTTACAATCCAGCTGATGATATTATCCAGCACACTAAATATTAGTATATCATGCCTGTAACCCTGAGGCATTTGTTGCATACCGAATTTACACATTTGTAGTGACATTGTACTCCATAATAGTGGCTTTAATAAGCTTCTTAAAAATACTTTAATAGAGTTGAACAAACAATATCAAAAAGCATATTGTTTTAAGTTTAAATACGTATTTGAACAAATATTTTCTCATGCTTGGAACATATGAATTATAATAAATAATGGAATTAGGAAAATATACAAACCTACCTCATGATTTAAAACTGAAAATATTCTATTTAAGTGTAAAAGGAGCTAGCAATCTACAACTGATCGATAAGCTTCAGGGAAGATTCAGAAAATAAATAGGAGTTTCTAAAGGGGATCTAACATTACCTCGATGAATGTATTAGTTCTTAAATAATTTTAATCGTTAAATCGCATTTGGAATAACCATTACAGATCAATAAATTAATATAATATAACACAACGCAACTGTGAATATTGCAATAACACCGTGTCACCTTAAAACATTTATCGACGCAAAAGGAACGAGAACATTCAAAGCAAAGAGTAGATTACGCAGCACGTAGTTCACGCACAGAATCATTGTTACATCAGGTTCAGTCAATAAAGAAGGGTCTCACGTACGCTGAAAGTGAGATAGTGGAATAATAGGGTATGGAGTTGCGAGTCCCTCAGGCGCCTTGCGTGCGGTAAGCCCCAGTTTAGGTCTTAGCGGCATTGCGTACCTGACGAATCCAATTCTCTATTTGATATTACCCCCCAGGGCACGTACCCTTTACAAATAGATTGGAATCTTGTTGGTAGAATGAATTATTGAGTTCGTTTATTTCTTGTACACCTGTTGTTATTACGAAAAATATTATACATGTTGTAATTCATAAAGCCTGTACATATTATAAATGAAGAATCAGATTTTTTCAAACCGATCCAGAGGGACAACAACGAGTAAAAGTTGATCTGTGAAATGATATGATCACTTCTATCCATAATATCTAATACATTTAACAGCGATATGCAGAGTTACATACATAGAGAATTTAATAATAATAAAGCCTCATTTATTCCTTACTTTTACAATTTTGATTCGACAATAGACAATTAAACATTTAAATTGTTATATTTAATAAATAAGGACCCCTCTTTGGGTATAGGCCTCTTCCACGACTTGCCATTGCTTCCTGTTTTGTGCCGTTGTTATTCTGTTTTGATAACTTCATCTGCCCATAGCGAATTAAGGGGTACAAAATTCACAGGGAATAATAAAAATGTAGGTCAATAATTAATTAATCTAGCACGGACCACGAAATCGCGTCTTTCAAATTCTAACGAACCGCTAAGAAAAATCTTAAGCACAATGGTTAGTGCACCCAGCGTTAATTTCCCGGGAGACTGCAGGCATAAAATATTCAAGTCGTGCCCAGGCGAAAGAATTCGCTAGCGGTGCACGTTTTTAATTGGAAAAAGGAAAAAAATTAAAACACCTGCCTACGCAAGCATAGGCCTACTATATCGATAGAATCAGGGGTAAGATGAATTAGTCACGTTGTTTCAGGTACGTTTTTTTTTTAAAAAAAAGCTTACTAGCAATGTGGGTCACACGTGGGTTCACGTCGGTAGTGCAATGGGTGGGGTTCGAACCGGCAACCACATGATCGCAAGTCCGACGCCCTAGCCATTAGGCTACCGCCGCTTCAGCTTTAAGCATTAAATTATTTAGGTAACGATGTAATTTTGAACGAGAATTTTTAAATTCCAATATCATCGACTTCTTCGAAAAACTCGTGCATATTTAGATTTAACTATTATATACTGCGCCAAATAAAACTATTGTTCATGTATTCCAAAATACTTAATGCCAAATACCTGGTGAATTGTAGTCGGTGCTTCTATATCAGTCAGCCTTGACCCGAATGTGGTTCATTAAATTTCACTGCCAATTGCTAAATGACAATTGAAGAGAAGCTGGATAGTACTGGTAGAATAAAAGCAGTAATTATTTGTTATCCTCATATATTTTTTCGTTTTCTCATTGTGTAACATCAACTGCACCGGATTCTATTTTTATAGCACATACAAGATATACACGGTATAATCCTAATGAATTATCGCATTCGAGTTCCATTTCGGTCATCACATATATTTATATATAAATACGATTTACACAGTGATTGCTGTTTAATATTCATTGAACCTAATCAACTATACGATACAATATGACATAAAGCGTGTTAGCTATAAAGGCGGATATTCGGGAGAAATTCGTGAACATTGTTGGAGTGATAATGGCAAACGTGGATCTTGATACCGAATGGTGAATAATAAGATTAACACAAGTATTTAAACCATATACCTATAAACGTGATGAATATTCTACAAAGGAGATATAAGTAGAAGTCTACAAAGTGTAGATCTTAAATTTACTGAAGAACAAAGTACAGACGTTACATGTAAAACATTAGAAATTAATTTTGTTCTAAGCTCAATACAAATATTCACATGACAATAATAAATGTGGGATATTATTAAAATCTATGGACACAAACATGTTTACAAGACTTCTGCTAGTTATTGCAAATGGCACAGACTTAAGGTGAAATAAAATTCAGAAGACCTTCGTGTTATTATTGATATGCCTGAAGGTTCGCTTCATACGCTTCAAAAAAGCGACTTAATCCAAGACAGTCTAGAAAGCAGAGGAATACAATATAAGAAAACAAACGAAAATATTTTATTTATTCAATTAAAATTTACTTCCTACTAAAACACCGGAAAATTCCCTCAAGAATTGCACAACGGCATGAATATGTATAAGTTGGGTGGGAATCACTGCCAGAACTCGAAACAAATAGTAAGGTATACAGATCGCTGACTACTGCAGTCCAGAATTGGGTCAGTGGGTCATCAGTTCGCAGTTGCTGTCATACAATGAGATATCTCTGCAGAGCCGACCGGGTTTTGCATCAGCTGCCGGTTGCCGAATTCCCCTGACACCGAGGTTGGAGACAAAATAAAACTTTCGGCAGCTGGATTTGCTAACGATGATTATTAAATATTAATACCATCTTCCATCTCGCCCGTATTCCCCGAATGGTAAGGCAGTGGTGTATTAATCTTTAGGTCCCATGTAATAAGGGGCGAGCCTATTGCTATTGACTGCGCAGAAATCCAAACTCCAAAATGGTACTGAGAACTTGGGACGACTATACTAAAGATTGTGCTACATTTTAATAAAAATAATGGCCTGTGATTTCAGCCACGCCTCCCTTCACAATCTGGATCGGTGAAAAATATAGCCAGCGGCACAGCTGAACATGATAATGAAAATAAATCAGCGGAACACCGCGTGCCTTTGCATCGTAAAACTCCGATACGTGCCCAAGCCACTTCGGTGGGACGCGCAAAAACCACAGTCACTGTTCCTTTTTCGAGGGTTAAGTCAACAAGCTCTAATGGAAACACAATACAGCCATAAGTAGAAGATACATCTAATAGTGTGTCGCGAAATAAAGAAAAAAATATGCGAAGGGGCATTGTTTATTTTTTTGTTTAAAATGTCAGATCAGCATTTAATTGTAGAACTATGGACTACGTACATTTTAAAATGTTAGGTCTGATGCGTTGGTCCATTCATAAATGGGACATATGAGCTTTAAAACTTGAAACGTTTTACAAAAAATCTGAAAAGAAAACGCTATGGGCATTTTTGTCAACGGCCATGATGTCCCATAAAAGCAATAAAGGTATCATATCACAGTACGAATTAAAACGCCCATTCCCCATTTGTGACACATAACAATAATAAAGGCGGCTACAGGTACGCGGTTGCGGCGAAACTTTTATTTTTACAGCAATGCATAAAAGTCACTTTATTTCGGTCGCGTATTGAAACGGGGTGTCGCCCCAGGCTGTAAGGAAAATGGGTCATGGTCCCTTGTCCGGTTAGGTAAATGTACCATCAGTTGAAAAAATAAGACATACTGATGCCATAAGAGGATTTTCCACATGACGTTGGCTACTCTATCTAAAGCGTAGTACACACTTAGGAGTGTAGCATGTAATGTGTCTAATACTGTATCATGTGAGTAAGTTACGTACGTTGATGCAGACCTGTGATATAGCATAGATATTTTCAAATGTAGGTTGATACAGTATCAAATACATTACATGCTGCATTCTTACTTTTTAGGTGCTTAAGATCTGAATGATAAAAAAGGTTTCTTTCAAAAGTTTAATACATACAAATACAAAAGACATTTTACAGTATTTACTTTTCTTATCACACAGAAGCGATAAACAGAGATGACTTTGTTTTTATGAACTCTTTCTTCTCTTTTGTTGCCTAACAACACTTATGTTCATCCTATCGCGATACAAAGCGAAACGACTTTGCTGCTATAAGGTTGGTATCATGCAGAGTGCTGCTGATATCTGATCGCAATCCTCGAACCGTAGCAAGTTCAAACATAAATGGAAGCATTGGTGATAATATAAGAAATTAGGTAAATAGCTCAATAAGGAAAATTGATTTAAAGGATTGGAGTAAACATTATCTCTCTTAAAGAAGCATCAACTGTAGGTTATCTTTAAACAAGTGTTTAACTCTATTTCAACTACATCGTCGCTAATTGAGTGAGCGATTATCGAACACGAGCCAATTATGATAGCAATAAAATACGATACCACCAATATACAAAAAGAGACTGTCACCAGACTACACCCAAATCTATTAGGTACAGCAGAAACGCGAAGAGCGAAGTTGCATTATTATAGACAAAACTGTTTTTAAAAATCAAATATAACTCTCCACCTATTGAATCTAAAGTGGATCAATACTTTCAAAAGTAATAATCTCCCAATAACCAAGATTATAATTTAATTAGACTGACTTAGAGTTTTCCGAAGAATGGGAACTGAAAATGAATTATTGTCTTTGGTTATACCTATCGGGCAATCGTTGGTTCGCAAACTAAGCCAATTTAAGCCGACAAACGGGTTCACTCGCGCTAACTAAATCCTTTTCAATTTCTTGAATGCTTATCGCTTCCATGTAGTACCTACTTGGCTGTGCTGGCAAACAGAACGAATTCGTTGCTTTGCAATCTGTTTACAAAAACGATATTTCAGGTAGTTTTGTTGAGGTAATCTAAGACTGCTACGCTACAGGTTCAATTGCCAGTTCGAGCAGTATTCTTGGTTATATCCATAAAATTCTCAATATTGTATATATTTATAACAGTTGCACCATTGACGACTCCATTTATTTTGTTCTGTACCGTTATGTTCATCCTAAGGTTGCCTGGAAGAAATCGAAGCCTGCGATAAGGCCGCCCGTTGTATATTTGTAAAACTGTTTTGTCCTGTCTATTTGTGTTTTTATTGGTGTACAAAAAAGTATATATAAATAAATAAATATCGACTCGGAATTCGAATTTCTGCCCGGTTAGTAGTAAAAGGCACACCTTCTATTGCATGGAACCTAAATAATACCGGCGGACTGAGGATGTACATCAGTACACTTTTGCCTAACCCTTCGGGGAATACAAGCGTGATGGTGTGTATGTTATGTTAGTAGAAGTATTACAATAACAGCGCTCACCTAAAGTGAGCATTAATATTTATATTCCTGCGTGGTATCAACGCAAGAATATGAATTTCACTTCAGTACAATAAGAAAAGCTATAAGTACCTACTTAATTATTTTCTGAGTATATGTAAATGGAAACACTTAATTAATCATAATGCAGAGTTAAAGGGAGAATTAGATCCAAATGTGGAACCCATCAAAAGTTGGACATTTTCTTAATCGAGCAAAAAAAGGGGGATCTAAGTAAAGCTTTAACAGTAGCCACATACTCTTAGCACCGAATTTCAAAATATGAGAGGACTGAGACGGGTCAGCATTAGATTATACCTCGGAAACGTATCAGCAAAAGCTCCCATGAAGAGGGTAACGAAATGAGGTTATATATTTGCGAGCAGAATTAAGTTCGCTGAGGAATTTTAATTTGAAAATTTTAAGGGTTGGTATTACCGGTTTCGGTGATGGAGTGTAATGAAATTATACCGTACTAGCTTCTTCTCGGGACTTTATCTGCGTGGACTTCAGAATTTTGTCCAAACTGCATAAAAAGTAGCCTGTGTTATTTCAGCTATAATCTATCTCTGAGCCAAATTTCTTTCAGAACCGTTCAGCCGTTCCGGCATGAAAGAGTAACAAACATCCATACATCCTCCCAAACTTTCGCGTTTATAATATTAGTAGGAAGTAGGATTCATTTAAGACAGTGCAATTAACTAGAGAGTTAAGTATACATGCAGTGAACTTCATCTGCGTCATAGATTGCGTTATAAATAATTATCCACTGAAGGGTTTGTTGTGTAGGCAGGTACCTAAACTACGTTTTGACACAATATTGCGTGATAACACAATCATTGTCAAAGTACAGATATCGTTAGCTACGTTTATTCCTCTTTTATCGACTGTACAAGGCAGATCAATTATTACAAGAAGTAAGGCTTTGCAGATCAGTGAGGTGTCAATAATTATGAAACCCTTTAGATGACTAGAATGATATTTTATATATCTCAATACTAAGTTCTTACTATGTGATACTAAAAATTCTATAGGTACCTAAAACATTTATTTTGCGCCCTATAACATTTAAGAGCAAAATACACATTGTAAAAGGCGTGTCTGCGATATTTCAGTCCAATACTGTAAGTTAAAAATCAATAACTTTTACTTGAAAATAGAACCTTTCCCCAATTCCCAAAAGGCATCTAATATAAACTAGAAACGGGGTATACACTAAGGGATCTCCACTGTTAACGTGGACTTATAGACGATCTCATTGATATGTAGGTGATCTACAAAGAGAGTACCTACCAAATGTCAGTGCCTTACCAACTGCTTGATAATATCGTACATATTTACATAAATTTAGGTTGCCATGGCGAATTTTGAAGCGGCGGTAGCCTAACTACTAGACCTACAACTGGGACACGAAATGTACCTATACATACGATTATAAAAATGGCTATGAAATATGTTCTTTATAAATCCCTATAAGCATCTTCGGTTTATAAGCAACACCCTGCAACAGCTTGTAGCAATTGATAAAGCCACCCCTTTGTAAGATAAGCAAGAAAAGGTGCATATTTTGAATACCAATTTCACACTACATTTGTCACTGGATTCGCCTACGCATTTTAAGGTAGGCATGTAATTCCATAAAAAGTGTGTATAGCTGAAAGGTCGCAAAATGTTTCAAATTCGAATAAAATCAAGGCACTTCTGAACAATACACGTGATTGGCGCGCACACAAATGTAACTCACTGGCATCGTCTACGCGGCGACCTCTAGACATCTCAGGTGACTACGGACAAATAATACTTAGAAAATACATCACATATCGCCACTACAACAACTGTAATTGCCCTTTAACGAACAAAAAAAGCTAAAAGAAGCCATCACCGGCAGCATCAACGTTTAAATTGATGATGTTTTTGGAAAGGTCGATTAGATGATAAGCGCGGTTTAGATCCAATTTTTTGTAGTATCTTGGCGTGTAACATTACTTACTATATTGAAGTTTATCACTAATAAATCCCACTATTTGTATTTGGCTAGTTGTTGAGCGTATTGTAAGCGGATAGCACGTCGTGATTCCCGCTTGGCGCGACGTCGACTGGCGGCTGGCTGGGCGTTCGGAGGCTGCGCGGACCTGCCTCCCCCGCCTTCATTCACTCCACTGTTGAGGCCCAGCTCAAAACAGCCGGACTTTTAATGCGGCATGTGCTCTTTTCACACAAAACAGAGGTCTAACTCGTGTCAGCATTAGAGATTCAAGATCAGCTGAAAAAGGATTTATGATATCGCAAGGTCTAACAGCCATTGCGTACAAGCGAATTTGTAATTAGTAGAGGATTTTTTGGGGATTATCTATCTCCAGGCTAAATAAATAAAAAAATAACAATTAAATGTCAAGATTTTTGACGCGCACCGCACAGAATTACATACCGCAGATAGGTTTATATGTTTCAAGTTAATTAGGCGCCCTTAACCCAATTCCAAAAGATCATTACATGTTTGTGAAGCTACTAACTAATTTAATTGCAGAATCAAATGAAAATGAGCCCAGAAAACTTTCGTTTATATTTTATTAGAAACCATAAACTAAACCATTTCTTGTAGGAATTGTATACCTTATTCATTGAGTCACATATTATGAAAGTTCATAATTTTATTTAAAGTATTTTTTATAATCTGTTAATAAAAGCAGTATAATTCATTTGACACAAAAAAAAACATAATTTTTCATAGTGTGTAAGAATATTCACTATGTTGCAATCTACATTTTAAAATAATTACATCAGTATCTCATCGCAACATCTGCTGAAAATAGCCTCGCTTCGAAATATATTATGACCATTACGTTACCCTACCTACCTACCTAGCTGGACTATTCAACTGAAACATGACAATACTATATGCCACCATTTGGTTTAAATAAAGAAAAAAGCAACAGACCAGCACACTGAAAAACTGTAATGGCCAAACTTACAAAAAGTATGAAGAGAATTCCCCTCGCTTCCAAATAAATCAAATTTTAGTTGTTACACTGCAACAGGGCAACTATGCAAATTACGAATACTATGTTCGACGTTCAGGGATCCTGTACGAAGAGACGAGTTGGAAAAGATTCAATTTTAGGACCGATCTACGAGCGGGCATTCTCTAACCATCCTCAGATTCGTTCAAAATAAGAGAGAAAGGCGCACACGCTTTATATAAAAAATGGAAGTTTATGTGTGAATCTGACGATTAGGAATAAATTACATTCTAGCAGGAATATCCATAATCCATTATTCTTGCGCGTCTAACGTGTTTCCGTTCTTTTTACAGTGTCTGAATATTGCAAGCAATATATTTTTATTAATTATTCGAGCCTTTTCATCGTTTTTCCTACTTTATATTTTCCTTGACTTGAATGAGCGTGAGCATTGAGCATACTGGACTCTGCATGGTCGATGTCTTTTTTCCTAGATTGGTGATTGAGCAGTATATTGAAGAAACTAGTGTAACGTACTTAAAATACAATTAGCCTGTTTAGTGATAACCTTAAATTTACCCCCAAGAATATTCACCGAAGCTGTTTGAAAATTCGAGTTACATAAATCTCTCACAGAACACATTTACTTGCGCCTACACAATTAATTAGCGGAACGTTTAGATAACAAGTAAACACCGTTTACTTGGCACTCCTTCACCCAGCTGACATTATCATTTCTCTGTTGCCACGTTTCAGCGACTAGTATCGTATGTCTGTTAGCGGTTCAAGACGATGAAATTATGGTTCTGAACGCATGTTACTCTAGGAAATATTATTATGAACAGGTTTTTCGTCGGCACCTGTATCATCAACGATAAGCATTGACCTGATCACGTCTATCTGATTAATGCAAACGCGCTTTAGGTGCGTTAGCGACCTCCCTAAAGTAATAATTAAATAGTATTAATAATTGTTGAAGTTTCTGGATTTATTAATAGCAGTACCTAGTAGTATTTTTCTCTCTTACGAGTATGTATATTGGTTCTGATATTTTTTTAATGAAGTGCACAAAATTCGAAAACGCCTGATCCGAAAGAATTCAATACGATTTATAAATTATTCCTACGCTTAGGTATATGCCAATTTATAAGAAATTTCAGTAAAAGCTAGAAAATTCCTAGCATAGGAATAGAGAAGAAAATAATTCTTAATAATATATTCTCTCAGAAAATGTCTAGATAGGTAGGTACTTTATTTTGTTCGTGGAGACCCTTTGACTCCACAAACTAAGGTAAATTAGATATGCATCCGAATTACTAAGTCACAATTGCATTTGAAACGGTACCTTTTAGTTTGATTCGAGACCGGAGTACGAACGCTGAATAGGATTATCAGGGGTACAGTCACCTTGACCTATATAGCCAGGAGACTAGTGGTTGACCCGTGATTCGCTTGTTTCGATTAAAGGGAACGATTTCGTAGAAAAGCTACGAGTTTAGGAGGTACCTGTGGAGGCCGTGATTTAATAAGAAAGCATCAATGAAAGCTTTGCCTAAAATAAACCATCAATGCAGGTTTTTTATACTTACGTGAATATTAAAGATTAAAACTACCCATTACAGATATAATCGTGATACTTGATAATATAAAAACTAGTTTTATTTCGACAAACAATATTAAAATAGATTTTAATGTCAAGGTAAATTCGTATAAGAATATGCAACTCAATTTTGTCTTTGAAGATACCAGAGGATTAACCGCTGGCAAGGATAAATTCGCTAGGAAATTTTCAAGGAATTAGTAATTAAGTTCATTCCACATTAGGAACTTAAATGAGACGTTACGAGCTTACTGTGGTGCGACTATTTCAAGTCATGCTATGTACTAAACGCAAAAACTTTAATAATATCAACTCCCATTTGGACAAATGTGAAATGTACATGACTGTATGACGCCGTACGTAAAAGCCAAGGAAAAATAACAGAGAAACTGCACGGAAAATATATTTTAATGCCGAATATTCACCGGGGTGGAAACCCTCATATTAATATTCATGGTGACCTTGGTGCCCTCTTGTGAGGCGTGTTATAATCTTTATTCAAGTCACCCTAAAGTTAGTGTTTTAATACTCGCTGCTAAGCCGATTACTGTAGTTTAGCATAAACAATGAGTTAAAATTGCTATCTTGTTTAGACTGCGTGTTGATCTGAATAGGGTAGATAATTGATTATAAAATTAACAGTCATTTTGAAAAATGATATTGTAAATAATTGGTACACTTACTGAAAAAAAATCCTAATCGTATAACTATTTTAAATTACCACTAGTACTGGAATAATAACAGATTTATTTGCGTCTCTATTGATATTTAACAATGTAAAAAAGCTGAAATAACTACCGAAATAATTTTCTTTGCATTAATTAAACGGTAATTCCTCTTCTGCCGCTACCAAGACTCATTTGCAGACTTATGTATTCGGGCATACCATTGTTAGGAACCAGTGCTATCATTTATCATACAGTTCCACCAATTTCTTGCAAATATTATTTATAACCGTTAAGTATAAAGGTACTTAGAATTCAGTCCAGAATGCTTTATAATACGAACCGATATTGGTATAAATTAAGGCACGTATTGTAAAATAGCGGTTAAAGGACATGCGCTTCCAACTATGCTGAGGAAACCCACTACCCAACCCACCAACTATCAATGAATGGCATTAGTTTGAAAAAGAAGAATTTTCGTTATCCTACAATGCCCCAATTCTACTATGTATTTTATTGTGTGAACATCGTCAATCAATGGCTTCAGAATTGTTGATTTTGTCAGTTTTGTCTTCAAAATCTATCAGTTCTTATGTCATTTAGAACCACTGGACGACTATTGTAACACAACTTAAATAATAGACTTTGGCTCAGGCTAGCTGGCCAAGCAGTCACTTTTGGTGAAATGTAGTTTGAACAAGTAGGTACACCTAAAAGTTGGCAGAATGCATGCACCGTATTACAGAAAATGGCTGACTAAAATAGAAAACTGTAAGCATGACACGTGATATTTTGTGACAGGGAAAATAAGACAAAGCTTATTATAGCTATAAGACGTTTATAAACACTATAGATTTCTATGAATAAGGTAAGTGTTTTACAACATTTTAGAGAAAACATTTACAACAAAAAGGAAGTCTGTGTACACGAAACTGTAAGACCCACAAAATTACAAAATTCTTCAAGTTCTAACGGCGTAGGCCTATAAAACGTCACGTCACTGCGACAATGGTATCCTGAAACATACGTGTTGTTCAAAATACGCCGACATTAGCGAACTCTTTTAACATTACTGCAGGGCTGAATGCCGTAAGGCAACACGTCTATGTCAGCGATGAGCAAAATTTCGTCTTGTTATGTAATTCCCGCAAACCTGCACACATCTGTAAAGCATTGGACTAAAATGTATCTCTATCTTCGTCATATTACTGTCAATTATGTTAGATACTGCACTAGCCATCATTTACCAGCATAAAGGGAAGGTAAGTAAATAACATTGCCAATTCCTCATAGTGGACGACAAAATAGATGGAAATTGACAAAACTATGCCAAGTAGTTGCCAGCGTAAGATAATTTCATTAATTATTGTAGTATTACTACTATTTACTCATTCAGGATTCAGCGAATTCTTACCACTATTGAGTAGTTACCGATGTACTACCTACCTACTCAATATTCGTAAGAATTCGCCCTAAATTGATAGTCACAATAAAATGTCTGTTGAAAAATTATGTTAACCCAATTGTCCGCTCTCATACATACCGCAGCCTTTACCTAACGACAATGGCGGTCCGACAACCAAGTTGCCCCATAAAAATGGAATATCAAATGAAAATTTCTTTCCGCTCGCGCGGTTTACTGCGGTCAACCTCGGTGGTCGCTGCAAACTCAAGCATTTTTTGTTTTACTAACCCTAAGTATAGGTATCATAAGAAACCTCTATAGTTAAGTTCGTTACAATTTTTGTGGAACTTTTTCCTCCGACTTTTTAGCTCAAAAAGTTTTAGGTCGTAGGAGCAAGGTGATGAGAATGGAATTAATAACGAGGAAGAAGTAAAAACTACTAAGTAGCTAGATTAATAAATGTGTAGACCAGGTGTAGTATCCAAGAAACTGTCTAAGTTCCTGCTACTTTTATATGCCGAACATTATTTTAGCAAAAAGCTCGTAAATGTTTCTTATTCATAAAAACGTAACTTTTATAAACCCTTTTAGAAGAAATCAGTATTTTTTATTTTAAGTGTCAATAAAGAGAATAGACAGTGATCAATCCAACCCCCCTTGGGTTGGATTGATCACTGTCTATTCTCACTGTCTATACCTAGAACTTTAAACATTCGGATGGTATGATTACCTTAAAACTTCGAAGGTATCGTTTAAAATATTCTTGATCAAAAACCCAAAATTTTCTAGAGTATATTTTTATTCACAACCATATTTGACAAGCTTAATAAATTCCGCGTTGCTAACTAAACTCGAAGTCCGCATAGAACGAAGTTAGGTTACATTTGAATTTTCGCCGAGAGCGTATTGAAGCGGTCATTAATCAACATTCACAAAGCATTAAGCGCTATATGATGAATGAGGCTGATTACGACAATTAGATGCTCGATTTTAGAAAGTTCCGATGTGGGGGAGATAACTTTATCGTTGTTTGTTTAAGTTTGCAACGGTATTTACTTTGCACACTTTCTTGATAAAAGGCGACACGACATTAATGGTAAACGGTGACCTATATATTCAATAATATCATGTGTATAAATCCATTATAAATGAGTCCTTATCGAGTTGTATGATACAGAGTGCTGGGCCGTTAAGAAGATCGATGAAAGAAGACTGCATGCGGCGGTCTGACAAGACAAACAAGACTGCATGATGAAAATATTAAGGTGGATGTTTGGAGTGACTAGAATGGACAAAATAAGAAACGAATATGTCTCAACCTATACCTATCGCAACGTAGCAGACGCGCTTAGGGAATTAATATATTTAATAACTGATTCTTTAACAGTAAGTTGGATAGAAGATTACAGAAGACTCCAAAAGGATTCAGTAAACCGAGGTAACAAACTTACCTATTTCCCAAGAAAAACATAATTCAATAAGAGACATTTATCAAAAATAAAATCCCCATATGGGAAATTCATATTCACGATGTCTTTTCACGTGGAAACACTCGACAGCGGCGTGAACAGGTGAATTATCATATTTATTGTGGGTCGTAAATACATATAATATTTCTAGCGTTACTACGGGTCTCGTAGGTACTATCACGCCTGTATCCGGGTTAGGCAGAAATGTACCAATGTAAACCCAGTTCGTCAGCAGGTATTATTTAAGTTCCACTTGTCTGGTCGGGCGAAGGAATCATGCAAAATCTCATTGCTCATTGCTAAAGTAGTGCTACAAGTTTAGTATCATAATATAAAATACATGGATTACTAAAAGTACCTACTACAGTTTCCATCCCTAAACTTAGCCATTCGAGTATAAATTAGATTTAATTGAAACTGTAATGGCCTGTACTGGTGGGACCTTTAATTAAAACAATTCGAGTCTAAATATAGACGCAAATAACTTTTTGTTTTTGTAACTGAAGCTTGATAGAGATTTTTGAAGCAAAAACTCTTTTACCGATAATATTTTAGACATTCTGTTTTCCATAGAAAACTTATACAACAACACATTCAACAAATATGCATCAACAATATACGACCTCTGTGGTTTAGTGGTTTGAGTACCGGACTGCTGACCATGAGGTCGTGGGTTCGATTCCCACAGGACACAAATATTTATGTGATGAATATAAGTGTTTGTGTTCGTCTGGGTGTTTCTTATGTATTATAAGTAAGTATGTATTTACAAAAAAAAGTATTTAAGTATTATATCTATTGTCTAGTACCCATAGTACAAGCTGTGCTTAGTTTGGGACTAGATGGTGCTGTGTAAAATGTCGAAGAATATATAAAAAAAATTGATTACTTGAGCTAGGTTTATGACATACGATACATACGAGTAATGTCAAAAGTCTATCTCTAGTAAGCAAATCTTGACCGATCTGTTATTGGGACTGACCGAAAGATGTTAGGTTTGGTTTGACCAATTCGATCATGTTTTTTATTTCTATTGATTTATAGCAACGCAATTTTTTTAAATATATATTTTAAAACAATAGATGAATAAATTCTTCGTCTAAACCTTACTTCGTCTCGTCTGAGAAGTCACACGGCCCAATATTCTCGTAAACATTTCACACCACCGTGCTTTTGTGGGTTGGCGGCGTGTCATCAGTTTCAGCGGTGGATGTCAGGGCGCCTCAACGTATGTATGTTACATACAGTGAAGAAATTGTAACAGGTATACAAATTTATTTTTGATGACACGTTTGGCGTACCTAGCGGCTGAGCGATTGGCTTCTGCGCCACGTGTTGAGGGTTCGATCCCAACCCGAAGCTAATATTTGTATGACCTACAGGTAGTTGTTCCAGATCTGGGCGTTTCTGTATGTGAGAATTTGTGACTGTAAAAGCACCCACGATACAGGAGAAAATACTAGTGTGGGGCAGTTTATAAAAAAACACTAATTTGAGAAGAAAAAAGATTTTTCTCTAATAATAATCAAAGGTATCATCAGAATATACAATTATAAATTCAATATCCCACTCTCTGTCACTGGGATGTAATTGAATAAGATATTTTTGCAGTCTCAGCATGTATTCTTGGCAGAAGGCAATCGTCTTTGCGCTTTCTGAAAATCATTCTAAGAATATAAATCAGTACTCTCTGGATTCATAAATAAGCATTGAAATCGGAGAAGGAAGATTTCAAAATTAAGTCTATAGATAATTATAATCTGTTTAGTCTTGTAAATTGCCTTGTTCCTTCTTAATTATTCTCACCTAATTTGCAGAATTGTACCTAGAACAAAACGGAATTTGGTTTCTATGTAACTCTATCGACCTACGATGGACTATCGATAAAATAATCTTCTTGCTGTGCGTAAGTAGATTTTTCATGTCATCATCAAATTAGCGTTTTTAAACTATGTAAGAGTCAGTCACCAATAAAAAAAATTAATATCAGTATTGTACAAGCTATTGCCATCAAGGCGACAACTACATGCTGCAAATAAACTAGTTGTCAGGCTTTATAAGCTTCTGACTTCCACTAACGATGAAGTATTAGGTACCTATAGGAGTTCGTATAACAAACGGAAATGATGACTTAGGGTACTGTTCGAAGGGGAGTGACAGAGTGGTCTCTATGTTAAGAATAAGGTAAGGTATGTATGTAAATGTTTCTTCTCGTGGAACAATTTTTTTGTGGGATAGGCGGGTAAACTGCAGACGTATCGCCTGATGTTAAGCGATTACCGCCGCCCATGGACACCCGCAACACCAGAGGAGTCTCAGGTGCGTTGCCGGCCTTAAAAGGGTTTGGGCCTCCGATATCCCCACTCACTCGGGGAAACACAACGTAAGCGTTGTTTCACGCCGGTTTTCTGTGAGGCCATGGTATCACTCCGGCCGAGCCTGCCGTTATTTGCCAAAACATGGGTCTCCCACGATAATTGCTGAATGGCAGAGTGACATTTATATGCAAATAAATGTTGATACAACAGCAAAAGCTGCTGTCGTTGAGTCTATTCTGACTGCGAACAACAAACCGCTCACTAATTTATTCAAGCCTGAAACTTTGGCTCTAGATAATCTGACCCTAAACTAATAGGTGGTACCGGTGTTGCATATATAACGTCATTCATTAATCAATTATTCCTAGCGCTGCATAAACTTCGGAGAGCAAAATTGAATGTTCATGATTACTAAGTGCGCTGTTATGAGCTTTATCTGTATTCCATTTGACTTCACCAGAATATTCTGTTGTTAAGCGGATGTCTTTGTAAGGTGTATTAGGTAAAGGCCTAATACACCATACAGATATATGTTTGGTGTAGATTATCTGAAGTATTGACCTTTGGCGATCATAAAATTGGTTGGTAATATAGGATAAGTAACCTTTATTCATAGAAAATTAAAGGAAAATCTAAAACATCAGAACATTTCATAACAACTATAAACAAAACTCATTTTCGGATACTGCAGTATAACTTATTAATTAATGCAATAAAATTTAAAACATAACAAAAGGGCTCGCTTCTTTTGTAAAAATGGTACATAAAAAGGGTAAAATAATGATCATAAAACCCAAGGGGAAGCTTCACCTCCGTCAAAGCTATGTTTAACGGCCACTTCCAGTAATCGAGCACCATTTCAGATATTGGATCTGATTGCCAAACCCATCAGTCTTATTAGAAAATGCGAACTCATTGCATTGTTACCAAACTCCAAATTTTTACGTTACAAACTCCCTGTTACGTCTGGAGTTGAACCAGAAAATTCGTTCATTTTAAAATATTTAACAAATATGTGAGATGTTAATAGGTTTTTGATTAATTATGCAGTAGCTGCGGCACCGTGTCACAACAATGATGCATTAAAATGAGCTAAAGGGCCGTTAAAATTAGAGATGATCAGTGATATGAAAATCTGACAGCAAATTGATACAATCTCGACCTACTTGACACTTGTACTTGTACTTATACTACTACAAACCAAATAAAATGATTTTTAAATAATTTTACTTGTATTCTCTTTTCCATACAAACATATTATCACGTAGCATTTCATCTCTGCCAGGTGGTTTAAAATGAAATAGTGTATCCGCTTTCGCGATTGTATTCATCTAATCCTGGTCAGAGCTAGCGGTAGTAACTCAACAGAAATATCCGGGGATAACCTAGCCGGGCGGATACTTTGCTACACCTGAGTATAAATCTGTTCGGATAAATCATTAAGATACCGGAAAGCTAAATAAAATTCGATGTGTACAGTCATATATCAAAATATTGGAAAAAAATACGGGGTAAATACAGCCACCGTCGGTAAACAGATTCGGGAACCGAAAAGAGGGTCAAGCGCCAGATGGCTAATATAACCTACGTTCGATACTTTCGAACTACGAATACATATTTGTATCATAATTACTTAAAGTAATACACAAAGAACCTAGTAAGAAAATTCCTACTATCACATACCGTGGAAATAATTCATTTTATGTTGGCTAACACATTTCCTGAACATTGAAATGATTTTTAGACTACGTATCGTAGCAAAATCTATAAATATAATAAATAGGTATTCTCAATAATAAACAAATAAAAAGCCTCTGGTTTCCAGGTAAAGCTATTCAATCAACCTAAATTAAATTTACTGAAAATTTCGAGTCAGAAGAGCAAACACAAATAGCTACCTACCTAAGTTTCTAAAAAAGTAAACATCGCTTGCGACCCACATTTTACAGGCAAAGGACCACAAGCGTTCAAAAGGCGAATATTGCGCTGCAAGTGCTTCACTCATTACTCGAGAGTAAAAAGGACAGAGATACAGTGAATGCATTAGAAGCAGTAAGTTCTGCAAGTATTACAAGTATTTTTTCATTTAATGCAAGAGGGAAAAGTATGCATAAAAAGAAAAAGTACTGTGTAGAGGACGTTACAAAACTTAGCGTTTCTGTGTTCATTAGGTATTCGTCTAGGTGTGATATCTACTTTGGTAAACATTTAAATGTAAACCGAGTATTAAGGTTATCTAGCTAACATGCGTAAGAGACTAATATGTAAGGGCGACCAACAAATCGGTTCCATCAATCAGTTGATCGAATTACGATGTTAACGCCCCCTTTAATCACCACGTGAACCTTTGCCGATGGTGGTAATACCTCCAAATCCTTTAATCACTATAGGGTCATTTGAGACGCTGACTCCTAATTTCTCGTGTTAAGCTTTTGAACAAACCATTCCTCTCAAATTATTCGTATTTGCGCACTAATTAGAATGGTTGAGAAAACAATAAATATAAAAAAAAAAACATTTTAGAAATAACAACATACCATCACGCCTGTATTCCCCGAAGGGTTAGGCAGAGGCGTACTAATGTACACCCACAGTTCGCCGGTATGTTTAGGTCCCATGTAATAGGGGGCGAGCCTATTGCCATTAACCGGGCACAAATATAAACTCCGAGCTGCCCCTGGGAATTTCATAGAAAAACCCAATAACACTGCTCAACCTGGGAATCGAACCCAGGACCTCTAGCGTAGCAGTCGCGCTCAGGACCGCTTGGCTAATGAGGCAGTAGAAATAACAATAAAAATTAAAATTATTTTTGTACATTTAAAATATGAAAAACAAATTGCTTCAACACAGAACAAAAGTCGCAGCAATCCTGCAAGACGTTTTAAAGTGCAGCATGAAATATAGCTCAGGACTGGTCGTGCTTTTCAGGCAGTTGGACATTTTTGTGGACTTTTTCCAACATTTATGTTTTTTATTCACGTAGTAAGAGCAATTTAAACCAAATATTCAATGATTTCGACGAAGTTAGATATTTCGAACTTACCACATTTATATTGGTAGTCATTAAGTAAATATGCTCGAAATAACTTTGCTGTTTTATACCTACTCGGAAACGTAGATTACAACGCAAAAATTTCCAAGATGAAACCACGTATTAAATCTTTTGTTCTATACTGCGAGTCGTGAAATTTACACAGTTATATTTCAGCTAAGCGGGAAAATTGTGAAGTTACTGACACAGAACAATGATGTAAATGAGGCTAACCTACAGTAAATATAGAGAGAATAGCTAATGCTCTACCCTTTCAATGTTTATTAATATTTTTATCTCTAGTAGAGGGTGCTCATATATATTTGATTACTTTTTTAAACTATGATGTGAAGAGTTCAAAATGCGAAAACATTATTTAAACAAGCTTTTAAAAACAACAAAAATATTCAAAATTAAAGTTAAAATAGTCATTTCAAAGTTGATTTTCTTGTGTTATTTGATGATATGGGGCCTACTAATACATAATAGTGGTTAGCAGCTCCACAAATGCCATACTCTCGAAAATGAGAAGGATAGGCACATATACATTGTAACAATAACTAGACTGACAGATACGCAATCACGACGTTTCCAATGAGTGACTTACCTTTCCGCATACAATAGTAATGAGAGCAACGAAGGGTTAAAATCAATTTATTGTTGCATATTGGATTTTTTCTACGGATATTACCAGGTATCTATATTTCTTTTTAACTTGTCTTTTCTTAGGTGGAAATAGTTACGAATGTGTGAGTTTGGGTCTGTTTATTCGCACGATTGATTGCTATATACTTAAAGCATTAAAAATCTTGTTCATACAACAAAAACATTTCTATTAGGTATACATAGATGATTTTTTGGCCTAGTGTAACAAGGCCTTTTCACTTCAAATTAGTTTTCTAGATACTCACTTTTATGTCCTTCCTACACATCGATAAGGAAATTTTTACAGTGCGTGTAGCTATGTGCACTTTATCATAATAAATTTAAATAAACAAGAAAATGAGCGTCTTTGGGTACAATAAAGCATGCAGAGGACCACAGAAACAATAGATCATAAAACAAAAGGTTCATTTCGCGAGGACGCCCCAGTTCAAGCAATATCGATATATTTCTGTACCCGTTGAGTTCGGAGGCTTGAATAGAGGCTCGTATGTTTACCGAGACTGAATTGCAAGCGCCCCAGGCTCCAGGTCATCTATGTTAACCGCCGACGCGAACTCGTGTATGTAGACGATGATTTTCTTTGCGTACATATTTATCCATAACAAGAAGATAAAATATTATTGCAATAAACTAAATAAAATGTAAACAGTAAGTAATAGAAATTTGAAAATCCCATATACCGCATCAAGGGCATAATTTACAATCTCAACTAACAAGCAATTTGGATTACACAATTTGTGTCACGGGTACAAACCCCTGTCAGCATATCTATAGCTATGAGTACAGAATTGAATTTTCAAGCTATTTAGTCTAAACACGTTAACGAAGATATATGTATCTTAAACGGAAGAAATAATGTCACCGTACCTGAGACAGGGTAATCCTTTTAGTTATTAAGTCATAAATATTAAGTTTTAATTAAGACGGAGAAAGTGAGGCAATTTAAGATGGCTTTAGTTCACTGGTATCAAATAGCAAAAAGCATTTTTAATGACGAAAACAACTATGAAGTTTAAAGTACCTATAGCAAATCTCGAACTAGTAGGTACACGAACATTTGCTGGATTCAATTTCTGTTTTAGTATTTCATAATATTAAACTACCCGAAAATAAATGTCAATAATCGAGTCTGACTAGCGGTACGTTAACGATCAAGTCATTAAAATATAATAAAAGCGGTAGAATCGATTTTGATAACAGGAGTGATTTAAAGTAATAGACTCCTGTAATGTTCTGCTTTTAACGCCTCACTACGGATCGGCAGCTTTAATGAATATAAAATTGTCGTACTCACCCACCGGCAACTGATGGAAAACTTACCTGGAATAAATAAAAGAATCTTTATAAAAAGGAAAACAACAAAATATTCGCAGCAGTGAAACCATCTTCCTAAAAAATCAATGATGAACCGATTTATCCTTGATTATTAAAGACTTACGATTCAAATGGATCCTTAAAATTACAAAATAGTTTCCAAAAATGCAGCTTTACTTCCTCTAAGCATTGCGCTGTTATATTATGTCTATTTTACTTTGCGGCGCAATATTTTTTAGTCTGAACGGAATACATTCTACATACTTCATAGAGCTTTGGAAGCTGCTTTTCACGCGGCAAAGAAAGGCCCGCTGGGGCTACTGTTGTAATGAATATAGCACATACATTTCGATAAAGAGCGTGAGAACTAAAACGGAAGAGTTTATTAAGCTGAATAGAAAAAGATACGGTTAGAATAATCTAAACATTGCAAGGACGTTTAAATTTCGAATATTTGTTTACTAAATTGTAATAATAGCTTCTGTCATTGAAATAAAAATATGAAATGTATGAAAAAATCAGAAAAAGGCACAAGAAGAAACCAAAATTAATAGCCTAAAATAATTAAACACCACAATCTACTTAACGGACCTTTTCACGAGTATAATTATATTCAAATTATGGTAAACTTGAGGATAATTGAAGTAAGAGGGAAATAAGGGAACATTGTGCGCACAGTCCACCAAAATGTACAATTTAAAATATATAAGTATACTACTAAGTAACAAGTTTTACTTTACGTGAATGAAAAATATTTATTCGAAAATCAGGGACACGTTTCAGTGCATAAATTAGAAGAATTCAAAACTGGATATTTATTAGACGCAACGCCATAGATTCAAAACTATTCCTAGAATTAATAATACACAATTTACTTAACACAATTGTTGATGTAAATATGAGGTTGTATTACGGAATCAATAAGATCAAGTTGCCATAAAGAAAGCCTTATATTGCTCTTCACACGCCTATAATCCCATGTCAAAGGAAGAGTCGGGGATCCCTGATATAAAGCTAATAACGTTATATTGGCAACTCCGAGCCTGTTTTATGGTAATTCCTAATATTTTATAAGCAACCCGGGCGAGAAAGTCGTAGAAAACCGTATATTAATATTGCATCTGCTGATAGAATATGCGCCAAAACAATGTTGTAATAATGAAAAATAAGTATGGTAATTTCTATAAAATATTCCATACGAAGTACTGGTATAATATTAAAAATATTTAATATTATTGAATAGTCATGAAATTATTATGTTATTCTTCATCTCATTACTCTTGAAGCTTCTCTTTTCAGAAAGCAAACAGCTTTGACTGCCTCTTTAAAATCCATTGTTGTGCCCTATTATTCTAGCTAATGGGCTTCGTACACAGCATGTTCTGGTAATTGATCGTTATTATAATTAAGTGCAACACCACCTCATTGCGTCATCTCCAGCAATGATCTATAGAGACCATTGATTACAGGTTTTGTTCCCGCATTCACTTTAGTCAATAATTTAATAGTGGTAACTTGAACATAGGATTGCAATAAGATTTCACGACGTTCATTTAAAAATGATTACAGACTCAAAGATAAGTATCATCTATATTTGTTTTTGCCTCATTGGTCCCGTGGTTGCAAGCGCATCTAAGGTCCAGGCCCAGGTCCGTATGGGTTCGTATCCCTGTAATGGCAAATTACTCGCCCCCTATTACATAGTACCTAAAAACCTATGAACGAACTTGTTTGTTACATGATGTCCAAAGATGCTTTCTTATTCGTTTATCAAATTTTCTGTTTTAAAAGGTGAAGGCAAAATCTTTTTTTGCTCTGTTTGGACAAAAAATTGTGTGATTATAGAGAAGAGAATTTATTGCCTAAATAAAGTGCTAACTAGGTAGGGTTTACGGCGGTCTTAAAACAAAAACCGATACCGAGACAAAGTAACACTATTTTTCTTAGAGGTTTAAAACAGGAAAGTGGGCGAACCTTGTGAAAAGGGTAAGACTCGTAATGTTTTCCAATCGATTTGGTTCTCCGTGTGTTAATCTTCATACGTTGCAGACTTGCCCGTAACGTTGGAAAAATATATTATGTCTTGGATATTTAATAGTATAATTGAGGCAAAATTAAAGTGAGTTTACATTGCTTTTAGACTTTTCTTGAAAAGCACAGCAGTGAAATATATTCTAATTTAATACATGCCAATGTTGCAATAATGTTGTTGGACATCATCCTGGCTCCTCTAAAATAAACAATTTATATTATTCTTAATTTTTAAGCCTTACAAGTGTTTCTGTACTAATTACCTATTAGTACAGAAACACTATTGAAAATAGAACTCAAAATAAAAACGTTGAAGAAACCCACGAGGCCGACGAGTGTAATCGTTAAAGCAATTATGTTTATGTTTAAAGCAATTAATAAATAAATTTTCGAAACTCCCGACTAAGTGACTACACATATTCAATTACCAACAAGAAAAGCCGCTTAGCTGCCATTCCTATCATATCCTATTTCATCTTTGAATTTCAATTAAAATGTAAGAAATGCAGTTTGACTTGTAGAACTGAATGCAGCCCGCATCGGATTTTCACGTAGGTAAGTGAACACGTGTAGTCAAACAAACAAACAGCCTCTTACCCTAAACGCATATACCGTCTTCGGTCCATCCGTCGTGGGTAAAAACCAAAAATAAAAGGAGAAATCTGTTTCGTTATTGCAGGTCGACTCCACTCCACGTCAATAATTGAATATGAAACTCAAAGCGAATTAGCGAAAGTTAAAACCAACCCGTTGTGCATAATCAACAAAAATACAAACGTAACAAGTGAATCCGATTAACAAGCGGAACTTTTGCATCCAGGATTATACAAGCATTCCTATTTGTGACATGTGACTGTGTCGACAAAAGAACTTTTGAACTTTTATGAGTTTAGCAACATATTCGTTGGATATAAACATATTTTGTTTAGGAAGAATTTGAGAGATTGAAAATTTTAATGTACGTGAAATAAAATTGTACCATTTTCAATGCATTTATTTGGTTTATTGTAAGATTTGGCAAATCTTAAAAGGTATAATGAACACTACGTCCAACAGTGGACTGATATTCGCTGATGATGATGATGAAAACGTACAGATCGACCATTTAAAAAAAACTTTGCTAAAACTACAGAGATACGATGTATGAACTAGAATTTGAATTCTCACGTTTGACCAACGAAACATGTTCGAAAGTTGAAAAGTTAAGTAGAACAACCGCACTATCTAATTCAACCAACCCTCCATTAGCCGCCATACAGGTGGCAACTTCAAAAATTGAATTTGCCGCGACCCAGTTCATATTGTTCGGTTAATCAACGTTAATCTTGTTAGCAGTCGGCGCTATCTCGTGCGGTGCATTTATCATGGCGAATCTAGTTAGTGTCTCATTGGGGAACAATGCTTCCTTATATTAATACCATGCATGGCGGGTCCTAGCTGATTTTCTTGGCTGCACCTAGCATTGCTCGATAAGATTTTTATTCCTTAGTTTACCATGACATACTTCTGTAATGTTTGAATGTCATTGCTAAGGAGTCCTTATTTTTAGCTTGAATATGATGGTTCAACAGAAAATAATAGAGAACTGTCCAAAAGGATATAATTCGTTATAAGCAAGTAGGTACACTAGTTACGAAACTGACATTTAATATTGGAGACAAAACCCTATAACTAGAAGCAACAAAGTGAGCAAGGTCGTCGGGGCTCCGCGAGGAAGCATTGTATTATCAGTGAGGGGACCAGTGATGTTTAAGCATCACACTTATTGTCTCCTATACTGCCAGTTCGCCTATTATTCGTTATTCCTAGTAAAACTTTACCCCACCCTTTCAAAAAGGGTGTGAAAAGATTTTAACAGGATCGGCAACGCACGAGTTATACCCCTGGTGTGGCAAGCGTCCATAGGCTATGGTTACTGCTTACCATGAGCCGAGCCGTAAGCTAGTTTGCCACCTTAGTGGTATAAAAAAAACAAAAAAATGGAAGAGCCTTAAGGATTTGAAGTTAAACTTTCAAAGTAATATATTATTTGACCAACATTCAACGTTTATTCGGCTAGCAATCTGGGTGATGCTATCGTGTTATTATATATTAGCTTTGTTATAAAAGTTTGTTCATCATACTCTTCTATCTTTCTATCAGTCTTTGCGAAGGCCTATAATATGTCAGGCAAACTATTATCATCCTAAGTAATATTGTTCAACTATTTGGCTTACTCCATCTGCTCTGATTTAGTATTTATTATCTCTATGAACGCAAACCTGCTTTAGTCACTTCATTACTGCGAGTCTGTGTTTAACGAGGATCTCATGCAAATTGTTCTTTTCAGGACGAATTTCCTTTGCAATTAAAACCAAGTTCCTATTACCAGCAAAGGTGTGAAACGTGGTGTCGCTGTCGCAGAAACTCTTAAATTCTGATGTATGACCATTGAAATTGCCTTTGTATAGTCTCGTATTCAACATTTATCATGTCGAATCTAGCTTCCACCGCCGACATGTCCCACTTCTTATTTAACGACGCTTGTATTATTGAAGTCTGCTATAACCCCCGCTACTTTGTGATATTTTCCTTTTATTACACAAAAACCGGTCGACAAGTTATAGCTGCTAGAGGGAGTTATGACAACGTATTTAATGTTGCTACTTATTTTTTATAGTTTCAGATCATCATTATATCATACATGATGATATATAGAAAAGTAAGGCGTAAAATTGTTAGTGTAAAATTTGAGACTATTAACATACATCTTAGAGAATGTCACATCTAATGGCGTGATCTTTGTGCCCGTACACCTGCACGAGGGATGAGCTCTACGCGGTCACACCCAACGCCGCTGAGGTGGCCTCATATTACTCAAATATTGTTTGATCATTGACACGATAAGAAGAGGATACCCCACTTTTTAATGCCTGTCTTATCTTTAATAGAAGTATCTTCTAAAATATATAAAAAAAGTCGTGTTAGTTACTCCATTTATAACTAAAGAACGGCTGAACCGATTTGACTGAAAATTGGTGGAGAGGTAGCTTAGAACCAGGAGACGGACATAGGATACTTTTTATCCCGTTCCCGTGGGATGTGATGATAGACCGAATTCCACGGGGGCGAAGCCGCGGGCAGAAGCTAGTCTTTAATAGAAGTATCTTCTAAAAATAGCATTAACCGGAATATTTAATAGTCAATCACCCTATTATCACGCATCGACAAGAAAGCAGTTTTAATGCCTGTGATTGACAAATAACATTTATTTGTCAATCACAGTTTTAATTACTTAGTTTTTGTGCGGGTTTTTTATTGCTCTTCCGGGAGTTCGGAATCTCCTCGGCGGAGCAGGCACACAGTGCTTTGCGATCCGCCTCCTCCTGGGGCTGTGGGTCGCACACTCCCACTTGTGACGTGGCGTACTTTAGAGTCACGGCTCGGAATGAGTACGTCGAGGCGCGGCTCCCGCTGGTGACGCCCGTCCCGCGCACCCTGTAATGCGCTAAGATTCCCGGTCGAAGGGAAGGAGGGAACACCACTACTGTACCCAATGAAACACACTACTACTGGCACAACACTGTTCCTCGGGGTTCGGATCTCACTCGAGGTGTGTCCTCTTCGATGACTGGATAGCGACTGTGTCTGCCGAACATACGGCCATACCTTTTATACCATACAACCTTTTCGAGAATCGTCTAGCGTAGTACCGAACCCTTTGGAAGCCTTTTATTTACTTAATTCCTTATATAATGTACATGTTATATATACTTATCATTAGATGCGCCATAACTTACTCTATAATATAACATATACATAACAAATGTAGCACTAATAACAAAAGAGTTCCTAGAACATAAACTATTCATAATCATTAAACTGGAAATGTTCTATACACAAATTCTTACATATCTATTAGAGATAATGCTATATTCTGTTTGTTATCATCTATTAATTACTTTCTACACAAGATTCAACTAATTACACCAAATTATAATGCGAAACTTGTGAAATAGCATATCTCATTTCCAGAATCTTCTCGTAATAATATCGCGACATAGGAAAATTCTGGTAACATGATTCCGCTGTGCTACAATTGTTGTAACCTTATTAGATCCTTCTAAAAACACATATCCTAACATGCTTATATACCAATCTTACATAGACTTCTATATATTAACTTGTTATCACCTTATCATAAAATATCAAACCTTTTCAAATTACCATAACAAATAGCAAGGGGGTGATAAGTACGTGTTAGGAAAATATACTAGAATATTATAAACCTTTCAGATGCCTAATTATTACACCATAAAGCCTAAATTTAATTATATTATCACGAATATTCTAGATAAGGTACATCCTTTCGACAAAAGATGGCGTTAGCGTGCTTATGTAAGGTAAGTATATAATCGAGCCATCTATATCTATATAATCTGTATAACTATTCATTACTATCTGTAACTCTTCTATTGGACGATAGATGGCGCTCACGTACGTGCACGCTATTAAGGTAAATAGGAATATGTTACGCAACTATTATTTACCTATCTTATATTCTTCCATTCAATAATAAATGGCAACCATATGCTAGCTCAGGTAAAAATATATAAACTACATAAACCACGTACATAATTATTATCTACCTACGTATCATTTAATCCTTTCGACGATAGGTGGCGCTAGCAGCCTATGTAAAATAAACTAAGTATATAATCGAGCCATCTATATAATCTATATAACTAATCATTATTATCTTTAACTCTTCTATTTGACGATAGATGGCGCTCTCGTACGTATACGCTGTTTAGGTAAATAGGAATATATTACACAACTATGTTGTATTCTTCTGTTCAACAATAGATCGCTTTAGCACGCTATGTAAAAGTAATACATAATTGAGCCACCTATATAATTTATATAACTGCCATTACTTCTACCTCTCAACTCTTCTAATCCACAATAGATGGCGCTCACGTACTTACAAGTTAAGAGGTAAATAGGAATATACTACATAACTATTATTTACGTATCTTATATTCGCTTATATCTTATTTATCTAATATTCTTAGATGGCGCCCATATGTTAGCTACAGTAAATACATAAACTACGTACATCATTATTATTTACCTACGTATTGTTTATCCTTTCGACGATGCGTGGCGCTAGCGTGCTAGTGAGGCTTTCTACATAATCAATATTGCCCCCACGTATTCCTCTATTCGGTGGTAGGCGGCGCCACCAGTACTTTCGTTATCAAAAAACTACTAGGGTGAAATACCCAGTTGTAGACCTGCCTTAACGTAAAATATATCATTTTTTTTCTTACCATGCCGACGTCATGTGACTTAGACAGGATGGTCGCCAACAGTTTTAATCCCTCTTGACTTATAAAGCAGTGGACTGGAAGAGCTTCAGAAGTGAAACATTTACAGAGTGATACATACGCGGATACGAGCCATCGCCTAGGAAGTACCGCATTAACCCGTTTCCCGGAGAACAACGTAACGAAAGTAGAGCTATTGTCCATTTTGGACGTCAACTTAGCTTAGGTTTTGATTGAAAAGCCAACGTTATCAGAGTAAATGAGTATTTTGTAAAGATAGTATCGACCTCGGAATATAATTTAAAATTCGAGGGCGAATCGTCTTATGTTCCAATCAGGGAATCGAACGATACCCGGAAAAATCCAATAAGACTCCCCAATTCTTGAACCTTCAAATCAGTAATGGATACGTAACAAAGACAATGCTATACTGTAGGATCGAATATAAATTCCATCCCGTCTCAATTCATCTACTTTGGAACAATGACCGGGCTGTGATCCAATTAAAATTAGATTTTAGTTTGCCAGGAAACAATTAAATGAGAGATGGCAGTTTCCTATTGCTTCTGTTACATAAGTCAAATTAAAATCAATTTATAGAAAGGATCCAGGCAGTTTACGGTCTAAACTTCAGCGAAGGATTCCCTTTTTGAGATGTCAGTTTATGGTTATACTTTGATATTCGGTAAAGCTGGGCCAGCGGCCAGGCATATGACGGTAAAGTGATATTCGAGAATGTCTCTTCCGCAAAAATGAAAGGAAAATATGCTCAATTCTCAATTCAATTTGATATCTATACTAATATATAAAGCTGAAGAGTTTGTTTGTTTGTTTGATTACTTGAACGCGCTAATCTCAGGTCCGATTTGAAAAATTCTTTCAGTGTTAGATAGCCCATTTTTTGAGGAAAGCTATAGGCTATATATCATCACGCTACGCGGACGAAGTCGCGGGCAGAACCTAGTATTATATATATTCGCGTTTATCTTGCAGAAATACCTAGGTACATCTCAGAGGTCTCCATTATGATATTGATTGGTGCTCCACCATTGGTACGCAAGATAAAACAAAAGATGATCTAAATCGGCTTTATTTTTCTAAAAAGTTAATATTGGTTCGTACTTGAGTTAACTTCCTACAAAAAGAGCGTGACTTGTGTTTTATAACTTCACCGCCTTTGGGAAAACCCAGAGTTATGACAATTTCAACATCACAAAGAAACTCTTTCAATTCAGGTTCTGCGATTCCAACTGGCGAAGTAATCTCGAAGTGCATTTGAAGCAAAGGTAGACGCAGTATCTGAGCGTAGGTCAGCATTCAGCCCGTTTCGAGCTCACAATCGTAAAGTCGTTAGCGGTTGATTAATGAGCCGGCGAGAGTGGGGATTATGCGCTAATTCCGCAAAAAACCCTATCTGGAAT
Source organism: Acronicta leporina (assembly GCA_947256265.1). Lineage (NCBI taxonomy): Eukaryota > Metazoa > Arthropoda > Insecta > Lepidoptera > Noctuidae > Acronicta > Acronicta leporina. The sequence continues at coordinate 4,092,994 of OX366523.1, forward strand.
GAAAATAAGCGTCGTTGGTCTTGTTTTTTTTTTTCAAAGTTTGATATTGGAGGCCCCGGAGAAAGTTGGGATTTCTATGCTTAATTTAAGGGATGGTGAGTGTTGGTTGAATATTAATCAGTTGATAATAACTTCTGAGGATAAATTACGTTTGTTTTACACCGGTAATAAAAGTGGTAATAAAAGTTACGTGTTTGTACTTTTTAATCCTTTCTTTTAAACTGAAAATAATAAGCACAGCACTAGCTAAAACTCCATAGCAACATTAAATATAAATCTTCAATGCTATTAGAGTCAGTTTAGATATTCAATGGATACCTCAAAATAGAATAAACCTATTAACATTTCATCTAACATAGCCGAATCAGAATCTATTATTAACGAGTTAAATGAGTGGATACCTTGTCTGAAACTGAACTGGGTGACGTCAGTGGGAGAACTGAAATAGATTTTGTACCTGTCACTCAAGCAAACAATACAATGGATTATTATAATGTAGTTTCCATCAATGCTGTTACATGATATGTATGACGGAGGAATCGGGCTACAACAGTCTCGTAATCAGAAGTAATAGAAATTCATTACATTAGTGGGCGCCAGATCGGGTCATTTTTTTTTATGGGATAGAGGAGCAAACGTGCAGACGGATCACCTGATGGTAAGCGATAACCGCCGCCCATGGAGTCATCAAGAGTCACAAGTGCGTTGCCCGCCTTTTAAAATGGTTTGGGCCTTCGGTAACCTCATTCACTCGGCGAAACACAACGCAAGCGTTGTTTCACGCCGGTTTTCTGTGAGGCCGTGGTATCACGCCGGTCGAGCCGGCCCATTCGTGCCGAAGCATGGCTCTCCCACGTCAAAAACATTGAAACACGCGCATTAAGAAATCACTAAATCTCTCATTTAATCAAACTTTTTAGTAGTACTTTTTTACGTCAATATCACAACAAAGACAACCCCCAAAACGCTCGCCCTTCGTGACTTCACTAGTGCTATCATTGGGAGAAGAAGCCACAAGAAACTCCCAAACACATTAATATGTCACGATTATAAAAGTGACTTTCAAAATATAACATTAGGAGTAAGTATGTAAGTAGATTTATAAAGGAACTCATGAAAGTATCACGACGTGCGCACAAGTCGAACCCAGGATGTTAAGTGCCACACCGCCGCTCGGCCTCTCCGCTGCAGTGCACGTAGCACCACCAGGTGGCGCCGTCGCCTCGATTAATCAACAGACCATCCGTAATCATGTCTCGCTCCGACATGTAGGTAAAAACTTTTTTTAAGAATTTATATGCCTTTGTCTCGATAGTGTGTGAAGTCTACCAACCCGCACTAGGCCAACGTATTATAGGTAAGTACCTCTCGATGACTATAACCTCTTGTTTTGAGTGAGCCGTACCCAGTAAAAATTTAATTTTAAGTCAGTAAATTCTTTGTCGCTTTAAATTCACTCACGCTATAAATTACATGACACGTACTATACTCAACGTGTCACAATAAAACATTCTAAAACAAGCGGAAATATAACCTTAAAATTCTACTGCGAACGCCACGATACGTAACCGCAAAACTGAAATTTAAAACGATAAAAAAGTAGTTTTGTTCTGCTACGTTCGTAGTCTGCACATTTTTCAGCTCATTCCTTCAATGCGGCGGAGACATGAGAATCCAGTATATGACGTACTTCAAGACATATTTCTCTTGAAAGTGTTACAAACAGATGCTACTTGGAATTTTTAACAGTATCCCTCTTACTCTTTCGAGAACGCAAAATGACAAACTTTAACTTCGTGGCGATGCAAAGTAAGGATATCACTTTTGTTATCAAGTATACGAATTTGAGCAGAAAAGTTTTAGGATTTCTTCGAACATTTCTATGAATCATAATATTAACAACGGCCTCGTTTGTCTAGTACTCGTACGTATTACTGCTGAGCCAGGGGTCTTAGTTTGATTCCTAGGTGCTAAACATTTATTGAGTTTTTCAATAGAATTATCAGAAGCAGTTCGCAGTTTATATTAATAGCAGTACCTGCGCTACTGCATGAGAATGAAACCCATAAATACTGGCTAAATGTGGGTATAATGCGTTACACATCTGTCTAACTCTTTGAGCAATACCAGCGTTATGGTAAGTTAATATTGAATAGGGTATTTTACACCATGTAAAAAAAAATATGAAAATGCATTTTTATGATAGATTTTGAAAAAAGTAAACGAGAAACGTTAGTATTTATTAATAAAAATGTAATGTAAATTTTATAATTCAATTTCAAAAATCGTCTTTTTTAATCTGTTTTAAAACGCCATCCGCCATATTGGATATCGACGTGACGTCACTCCAGTCTCCAATAGAAAACAATCTAGACGTTTGTCGTCTCAGAGTAACAATTCAACAATAATTGTTTGTCGTGCTGTGTTAGTTTGATTAAAATCGCATCATGGAAGACGGTTTTGTGAAAGCAGAAAGTACAAATCTACCAATGATCAATACGTTAATGGTGGCAATTTTTTTTGCATCCAATCCCGATTTCTGTTCTGCCGAGTTGAGAAATATTAAAACAGTAATGTAAGTACCTACCTAACTATCGTATCAAGTTTTGTCTAACAATAAGACCCAGTTTCACCAATTTCTATATACCAAGGCATTATCTAATCAGCATTTAAAATTAACAAAGCTGTTAAGGCTTCGTCGTTCACCTGAGCCCGCCAAAAATTGCGAAAAACCAATTGAAATTTAATTGTTTTTTCGCAATTTGTAGGTCTATAACACATTCTAGATTCCTAGCTGTAGTAATTGCGGCATTAGCTATACAATATTCACAACTGAGCAATACAAACTTTGCTTAATAAACGTTAAAGAAGCTAAACTCACTACTTAATATAGGTACATAATATAACCTATAAATACATTAGGTACAAATTATGAAATTGTAATATTAACGAAGTTTTTTTGTTTATTAGTCAACATACTATTTATAACGCAGACTTACATCAAAGTGGTCTTCACAGAAATACAGTATAGTCTTTGTGGACAATAATTTTGGATCTCTTCTTGCCAGTTTCAACCAAGTGTTTCTCATTTTAATACCACTTGGCAATTGAATCCACAATTTTTGTGGCGTTTTTACACTTGTATTATTGCATTCAGGCACAAGACACCAATGATAAACATTATAACTCATTATTTTCACAAATCGTGTTACTTGGTCTTTGGCAGTTGTATTGGTTAATAATGAAGTGACGTCACGAGCCGAAGTAGCATGGCGGCTAGCGTTTTCGCTAGTAAATTCAAAATCATAAATTAAAAATCGTTTTTAAGGCATTTTTTGGTTGTATAAAATTGAAATAAAAATTCTACTGGTTCATTACGATCTAAGGATTAATTTAAAACAGTTTTCAAAAAAAGGTGTAATACCCTATTGCCGTTTGGCGGCTATAACAAAATTGTGGTATCATTTCTTTTTCACGGAACGAGTTTGAAAATTGGATGATTACCTTATTCAAAGGCAGCCTTCTGAAAACTTGTTGGCCGCCTTTCAATTCCCACAAAAACCTACAAACACGCCCCATTAATTTTCCGGAAAGAACTAGGTTAAGGAAAAACTGGAACTGTGCTATTCGCACGAGGGTACGCGACTGCACCATTTTTTGTTTTGCTCTAATCGATCGAATTTTCCTACCAATGTTTTTACTTTACGCAATTTACTAGGATCTGCTGCTTCTCTACTGATAAGATTTAGATTTTGCTTCCTTTTTGGAAAATTATTGTACATCAAAAACACGTCGTGGAAAATTTAAATTGATCTAATAATTATTCTTATATTCACAACGTTATGATTTGCCACTAAAATATTCATAAGTGTTAAGTTCAAATTATAAAAAGAAAACATTTGGACTTAATAGCAGTTGAGTAGTGTAGCGGATGAGCGATTGGCTTCTGCACCACGTGTTTTGAGTTCGAACCCCACACGGAGCAAATATATGTATAATCTACAGATAGTTGTTGCGGGTCTGGGCTTTTGTGTATGTGAGATTTTGTATTTGTAAAAAAAAACATAATACATACCATCACGCCTGTATTCCCCGAAGGGTTAGGCAGATGTGTACTAAGGTACACCCACAGTTCGCCGGTATGTTTAGGTCCCATGTAATAGGGGGCGAGCCTATTGCCTTTAACCGGGAACAAATTCCAAACTCCGAGCTGCTACTGAGGATTTCATAGAAAAACCCAATAACACTTTGCCCGACCTGGGAATCAAACTCAAGACCTCTAGCGTAGCGGTCGCACTTGAAACCACTAGACTAACGAGGCAGTTCTTATTTGTAAAAAGCACCCACGATATAGGAGAAAATCTAAGTGCGGGACAACGTTTTAAAAAAAAAGTTTAGATTTACCTAATATAATTATCTATAACGTCATTTTATATATTAAAATGTTAAAACCAATTTGTTAATATGATATAATGATGTGTTATTATGAAAACTACTATTGTAATAAACCAACAAATTTTAGCGCAAAATAAAATTGAATGTGGAGGATTTAACGCCTTAGCATTTAAAATGCCTGAAACTTTAGAACGCTTGTTTAAATTCAGTTGTAACATCATATATTAACTTAAAAAGAGAGGAGCACATCTAATTGTAGCCTGAATTAAATAAATAAATAATAACATTAAACTATAAGACCTCAAAACTTGATCCCATTAATTAAATGAAATAGGGTTGACACTTCTGAAAGTTTGTTGAGATAAATTATTATTTGCGGGCGACAAGTGCAGTATTCATTAATAATGTGTTAATTTTCATGTGTGGAGACAGGAAGGGTTATGTAGATAGTTTGTCCTTTCAATGTTTTGTTAGAAAGAACAAAAACATTATGCCGTATGTAACAGAAATCATTTTTGACCATTAATCAGGAGTTTGTATTTTTTTGTACCTTTACGAGTTTTATTCGCATTTTGTGTAGGAATTATGTAGAAGTCATCTTGCTGGTAGTAAATGACAAGTAATCTCATGCGAAATATCGCTAGTGCAGTTGTGATTATTTTAGCTAATATTTTAAGTATTATTCATGCACTGTTTTGTTTCTGCCGGTGATTAAACGATATTAATCCTACTAATATTATAATTGCGAAAGTTTGTGAGGATGGATGGATGGATGGATGTTTGTTACTCTTTCACGTCAGAACAGCTGAAAGGATCTGGATACATTTTGCCACAGAGATAAATTATAGTCTGGAATAACACTTGAGCTGCATTATATCTAGGTGGGACCTAATTCTGAAGTCCACGCAGATGCGGGCAATAGCTAGTGCTAATATAAAGGTCTAAACTACCTCATTAGACTAGTAGTCCTGACCGTAACTCTACGCTAAGCGTCCTGGGTTCGATTCCCAGGTCCAGCAAAGTGCTATTTGGTTATGCTATGAAATTCTGAGTGGCAGCACGGAGTTTTGGGATTTGTGCCCGATTAATGGCACTAGGCTCGCCCTATAACATGGGACCAGAACACATCTGCCTAGCCCTTCGGGGCATACAGGTGTGACGATTAGTATGTTATTATAAAGGTCAGATGCTCACTGCTCATAAAGATAGACATAGACTAAGTACTATAAAGAAAAGTAAAAAATAATCAAGACAAAATTCGATAAAACGAAAACTCCTTGGGTCACGTAAAAGCACCATTTTTCTAAAGGCTGTTGAATAACTTTTACACCCACAGGAGGTACGCATACATATTTCATAAAAGAATGAAGAATACCCATATAATATGATATACCCCAATATCATTTCGTACGCGTATTGTAATTCAATTCAATGAGCCATTACGTGCGAACATCTGCTTTACAACGCGATACAGATAATGTACTAACATTACGTTATATCACCGTAATATATTTGGTACTTTATCAAAGGAGGATTGAGGGAGCTTTACCTGCAGAGAATAGATTCCATGTACACCCATTGAATATATCCCTGTATTTTCTGTGTCCATACTACAAAGAGAGGAAGGACTACCGCGAACAAGACACCGCTTGGACATTTCAGTGTAAGTCAAGGAATACTTTTGTTTTTCCTGTTACCATGTTACACAATCATCTGACTTCTTATTAAAGAATATAACCAAAACCAATCCAAACGCGGTTTTTTATGGGATAGGGGCCAAATGAGCAGACGGATCTCCTGATGGTAAGCGATTACCGGCGCCTATGGATACCCGCAACACCAGAGGAGTGACAAGTGCGTTGCCCGCCTTTTAAAAGGGTTTGGGCCTCTGGTATCCTTACTCACTCGGCGAAGCGCAACGTAAGCGTTGTTCACGCCGGTTTTCTGTGAGGCCGTGGTATCACTCCGGTCGAGCCGAAGCATGGCTCTCCCACGTACAAAATGATGATTGATACCACCTCCTGTCCATGGACGAAAGTGATCGCTTACCATCAGGCGATCCGTCTGTACGTTTGCCACCGATCCCATAAAAAATAAATATGGGCAATATTACTGCAAAATCGAGAGCTGCTTTAAAACCATAAATCCAAATACCTGCTTTTTTCGTGGGACAGACAGGCCGCAGGGGAACATATTCTTTTACACAATAAAATCTGGCCTGATACAAATGTACTCAGCCGTAACAGGCACGCGCGCCATTTGCAAGAGAGACCGAATCAAAGAGACCGTAAGTGCATAGAGGTGTCAATAGACTGGATCCGCGCAAAAATAAAGAAAAAAATGCTACGGACGACGTCCGGATCATGCCCCAGTTACGTACAATCCCTTTATTAAACTACTCGGACTAGGAAATTGAGTATTAAGTTATACTTTTTTTTATGAGGCAATTTCCTGATAAGCCGATCCTGGAAGGGTAATAGTTTGGACTCCTATTATGGAACAAGTTCGGCGAGTGAAATTAGTTTAGTGGTCATATCTCCACGACTTTAGAATATCGTTTAAAACTAGCTGTGTCCCGCAGTGCTACCCCAATGGATCTTGTTTTTACCAATCAATTTTTTTTCTTAATAAAGTACCTACGTGGAAGCAAGACAATCGGATTATCAGCACATACTTAATGCAGTCAAGAAAATGTGTTGTTTCGTCTCCCTATACATATAAGTATTCATTCAAGATATTCACTAGATAGATTCTGTGTAAATTATACAATATATTTCAGGTAGGTAGGTACCAGGGAGGATGCCGCTAAGTTTATCATGTGCCTTTTATAACGCCAAAGAAAAATAAAGCAATATTTAGATTCATAGCCGCAAGCTAGACCTTATCTACATTTCAGCCTCAGTCAGTCGTGGCACCATAAATTTTGAAGGGACATTTGCACGAGTGAAGATTTCCGAATGCTGTATTACTTATTAATGGTACAAACCAAACTCGTACATAATATTTTCATAAGTACCTAGAGTTTGATTTTCATTCTGGAAACCAAACTGACACTGCAATAACGTTTAAAAAATAGATTCAAAAAGTTACGGGCCATAGTGGTCAAAAACGTAAATAAAAATTGTTATTAATTCAATATTTTAACAAAGATTTTAAATGTTACAAGTAGTTTTCTTTTTGTAGTTGTTACTGTCATGACGTAATTTTTCAGGTGACGTCATGTGACATATCATGACAGCATGATATAAAATCTACAAGGCTCATTTTAACATAAGATTTTCAATATGTACATGTATCGTAAGTTGACAATAGTAGATACAAATTTTATGCAGTACAACAAAAATTCGCGCGAGGCGTGAAACAAATCTCGACCGTCCTATAAACATTATTAAAAATACGGGAGGTGTGCTACCTACTAAAGGTAAAACTACAAATACTACCCAAAGATAAACGTAAAGTTACATCCCTCAATCTCGTACGTTGTATTCCCCATTCCTAGTCGTGAATAAAACAACACACCCATGAAACTTGTCCGTCATTGTGAGCTATCGTGGTGACCCCACTAAAACATGCAGATGAAGAAGTACGGGCGCATAATATAAAACTTTTACAAGGCCCCACCGACAAGTCAATATCGTACGTATACCATATGATTTGATACTTACCTACGTGAATTCGATACTCGTCGATACTTTGATATTTTTGTAAGGACCAACTTTTTTGTGTTTGTTTAGGCTTCCTTTTGGTCAGCTACTGCAAATATTTTTTTATCTTTTAAATATATGTAGGAATTTTCTTTATTACTTTATGTAAAATTGTTAACCATTTGGTTAAACGGTAGATACGAAAATTCTTTTATGTTATGAAATGTTTGGTTGTTATTGTTCAGTACTTTTACTCCTATATATGTAGTTGACCTTTTAAATTAGATAAGTTTTATCTTTATCGTGCTTACGATTTTTTTTTATTTAGAATAGTTTTCTTTCAAATTTAAAATCATTTTCAAAAGAGGTGCAGATGTTGCTGACTAGAATCAATCTCGAAAAAGTTTTTGACATCACACATAAGAAACATAAGAACACATAAGTATACAAGCCAACTTACTATAACATTTTCACTTTAAAAATCACAAAAGCAAATGAAACTTTCAAACGTGGCAGTTTTTAGACCCACTTTATAGAACCATGCAACTAGTTTTGACTTTTCAAAATTACCTATTTTAATGGTCTAATTGAAATAAAACACTTTGACTTTGACTGGAGTGTGTCTAAAATAAAGGCAGCTCCATAATATCGCCTCATCTGCAGATACTTACTTAGTTACCTCTGAGACCGCGTTGTTTATGCCCTCCAGTTATAAACAACCAAGGATATGGATATTGAATTTTGTTTGAATAGAACAAGCCTCATTCCGTATTCACGGCTCGTGTGGTCTAATAAAACTTTTGTGAGGGACTGAAATATATCTAAGACCTATAAAATTGGTTACCTCTGTACAACGATTTTGTATTGGACGTGATATGAACGCAAATTGGGATTCGTGTGAAGGTATTTATCGTTTATTTGAAGGTAGCTGTAGCATTGACTTCCCTTTGTAAAGTTATTGGAGTGAGGTACTGTTATTTTTGTGAAGAATATAGGTATCCTTTGGAGATTGAAATGAAACTACTTTTTACGGATTTTATCGCGGTATATTGATATTATTTAGTTCCCGACGTTTCGGATCCTTTACAGCATCCATGCTCACGGGCAGACTGTCCGTGACCATGGATGCTGTAAAGGATAAAAGGATGTATGGATAAGGATGATGTAAAGGATGTAAAAAGTAGTTTCATTTCAATGTCTAATATTCGCGTAAGTGTCAGAACTCCTTTGGAGACTTATTGGAAGTTACCTTTTTTTAAAATCTTGCCTCACATCAGTTATTGCGGATACTACCTACTTACTTCCATCCTCCGAGCCCTTCTTTGAGGTCGGCTTCCAGTCTAACCAGATGCAGCTGAATATCAGCATTTTACGCGAAGCGACTGCCATCAGACCTCCGCAACCCAATTTCTAGGCAATACCGATATTCAGAGGATAGAGGTTTGATAGATGATGATGAAGATAGGTTTTGTCAAGCTTTTTTGGGCTTCTATCACTAACAATTTTCAAAGATTTTCGTATGACAACCGGAATCGACGGCTTTACGTGCTTTCCGAGGCACGGAGGGGTCTCGATGTGTTAAGAATGGTCACAAGAACAAAAAAATACGGATTTTAAAGTGTTATATTGATATTCTTTAATTCTCCACGTTAAGGATCCATTATAGGCTATAGCATCTATGGTCGCGAGTAGATTCAGGTGTTGGATTACTACAGCTAGCTTACACTTTTGTTAAACGTTTGGGATCCGACTCACGCAGAATGAGCTCATCTTATCCTTTGGTCTTCGATTTAGATTTAATGGAATTTACAATGGGGTTCCATGGGGGGGCAGATGGTAAAACACAGCCATTTTCTGGACGGTGTTTGACATCGGCAATGTATTCTTTTTTATATGAGACTTGACAGGCGGTAAGAAATGACTGATCTTCTTTAGAGGCTTGAAGTAAACTTTGACTGATTGAAGCACGCTTAATATTATATCTCTCTATATCTGTCTTATATTCGCACAAATGTCAGAAACCAATATTAATCTTTTACAAGTAAGCATCTCTCATTTTTGGTACTAGAAAGCGTCGAAGTTTTCCAACTGACGACTACTAAGAAGCAAAACCGGAACATACTCAGTAATTCATAGTCTCAATCCAGACTCACACACATACTGGCTAAATGCAATCTCGAATCTAGATTAGCAACTAGAGATCTCGTGTGATAAGTCGTGAAATAATCTCGAAAATATCAAACTACATAAGTATAACCACTTAAGGTATTACAGACAAAATAACATTAATTGGAACTTGAACGAAAAAATAAACGAGAACATATCGCAGCAAATCAACACACGACAGATCTATTTTATTAGATTACTATAAAGATTTTATTCTGTAAAGTGACGTTGCGACGTAGTGTCTCCCGCTTAGTTTTCCCAAACTTATATTCATATAAGTGATGTTTTGTTACAGGTGGCATTGACACATGCTAAATAAAAAATTTAGTTGATTTTTTCTTCACTAAAATTGATATCTTCATATTTTTTGTAAGATATTTTGTGGTCTTCAGATTACTCGAATTCTCAATTTCTCGACCCATTTTTTCTCGTCTCGAGTAAGGCCAAATTTTCCGGGAATTCTCGATCAGAAACCCTAGTACAGACACAGCTTTATTACAATTTTATAATAGTAAAGATTGGTTTACCTTGATATGCGGCAGCGCGAGCAGCCTGCGCATGTCGTGTATGGCGGCGGCGGTGGCGGGCGCGGCGGCGGCGGGCGCGGGCGCGGCGGGGCGCAGGCGCGCGCCCGCCTCCAGCGCCAGGCGCGCGCGCGCGCGGCCCTCCGCCGCCGGCGCGCGCCCGCTCGACACCACCACCGTGCTGGCGATGCGGTCGTATATCTACGGGACAAGTTAATACTCAATTAGTATAGTACATTTTTATTAGCAAAACAATAATCTATTACAGATAGTTCAACTCAGTCGTCGTCCACTGCCGCGTCACTGACACACGAATGAAAGTTGTATATTTACAAGCCCACGCACACATAGGGCCGCGCGCACAACTGAGTTGAACTATCTGTACTTAATATATAAAGGTGAAGAGTTTGTTTGTTTGTTTGCTTGAACGCGCTAATCTCAGGAACTAATGGTCCGATTTGAAAAATTATTTCAGTGTAAGATAGCCCATTTATTGAGGAAGGAAGAATATATCATCACGCTACGCGGACGAAGTCGCGGGCAGAAGCTAGTTTTACATATTATGATGAAAGTTACAAACATTGTTTATCAGCACCAAAGTTAATTAGAATATTGAAGCAGTAAAACTACTAAATGAAACCCTGCCTCCCAAACTAGGAATGTCCTGTATCTAGGAGGCAGTGTCTTCGCATTAGACTTTATGTGAGCATAGTGTGTTTGCGTGTGTGTGTGTGTATGTGTGTAGATATATGTGTAGGTATGTGTATGTGTGGGCGTGTCTGAGTGTGTGCGAGCGTGCGCATGTGTGTCCATAGAGATTGGGGCCAGCTGTGGTCGGATTAATGTAGTAGACGTAATATTTTAGGGGAACTAGGTAAGTAAACTTTCTATAGCCTCATAGTCTTGATCTTTTATCCAATTTTCAGTCTTAGCTTTAACAAGTGCCACACTAAAGCCAAGACCGTGTAATGGTAACGCACCCACCCCCCTCCCCGACCCTTGCTCGAGCCGGGCCGCGCCGAGCCAGTAGCTTTAAATTAGTCCCTAAATAATTTAAACCAGACCCAGCCGTCCCAGCTGCCCCCAAGCTACGCCATAAGCCGAGGCCCGTGTCCCGTAGGGGACGCCCTTAGCTGCTGTTGCTTAGTTTTAAGTTGCTCCTGGCTAGAGGCATTCGGTGCCTCGCCTCCAACCTCGGTTACGCTGTTAAGATTCCCTGAATCAATAGCCTAAGTACATGTCAAAAAAAAAAACATTAAAGCCGTGCGTATCCACTTGAGGCAGCCTCGAGTCGAGCGGGCGGCTGCCTCGCTCCGAGACTGCGCAAGTGGAGCTCAGCCTCAGCTTGATCCACTACGTGTATAGTTTAAAGCTAAAACGCAATAGCACCAGACGCGCTTCGCGTAGCTGCTACTTTAATAGTTATTACCATAATTAAAAAAAAGAGGAAGTAACCAAAAGCATTAGATTATTAGAATTTAATTTTTGTTGTAATTTATTTTAATTAATGGATCCCAGAGAACACGGTGAAGCTCATATAATTTTATGAGTTTAATGCTAGTTTCGTTGTCCATTGCGATCCGAGGCGATACGCCCAAACCAAGAGGTTTTAGACAAAAGGTTTTAGGTAAAAAATTGATGCCCAATGGGGTATTTTATTTATTTGAATTGCGTGCTCTGCAACTAGAAATTTTATTTGAGTGAAGGAAAAATTCAACTGTGGAAAGGATTCGAAACTTCGCTACATCACACTATGACCACTAAGTTTCGAATACTTCGAATTCAATATAGTTAAAATAACTATAATCTGAGCATAGAAAGTGACAATAAGGTATGACTAGAAATGTTAGTAAAATCGAGATGAAAGAAAATTACCAAACCCAAAAATCAAACCAATTATCAACGTGCCTTACCTCCAACAATCCTCTGAGTTGCAAATCGTCCAGTACGCTGTGGAAAAGATCAGGATCCATGACTGTGGGCCCATCCTGGAGAACCGCTACATCGTCCAGCGACTCCACAACCAGGTTCACGGCTGTAACAAAATATTATCATGAGACAAAAAAGTTGAACCATAAACTTCTGTAGTCAGTAATGCCATCTAGTTTAAACTGTTAAAAAGTTTAGTTCCAAATAAATTTACTAGATGGCGCTTATTACAGATGAGCAAAAGTAGTAAATAGCACCATCTATAAGCAAGTTTAAGTAAATTAATTTTAGTAAATGTTTTTTGTTATATATTCCTAACAAAGAAGATGACTAAGTAATAATTGCTGATAAACCGATCTGCAAAATTCCTCCTTGCCTCGGAGAGTAGGTAAAGCAATGGGTTCCATTTGTTATACGGATTTCATAAAGTTCATAATAATCGTTAGCGGCATTGCCCCGAAATTGGGTTGAGGAGATCTGATGGCAGTCGTTTCGTTCAAAATACCGATATTCCCAGCCGCAACTAATTAATAAAAAAGCTTACAAAAGGCTAGCAGTATAATAATGCGGTCATAACTGCTTACATCAAAGCCTGAACTGATTATGTCTATAATAATAATCTTTTTGTATATCAAATAGGTCCTTGGTAACATTACCTGCAGCATTGGCCTCCTCCAACATGACGGCTCGTCGGGCCGGTTGCTCCTCGTCCTCCTCATCATCAGCGGCCGCAGCAGCCAAGGTAGCAGCACGAAGGCGACGCCGACTGTTGAACTTCTTCAGTTCTTCCACTGTGCCTGCTAGGTGGATGCGGTTCTGCTTTTCGCGATCCTAAATAAAACAATATTGGTATAATTGCAGTGACGTAGCGTGGGAGGCAGTGGTAAAGGGATCTATAACTCCAATAACTGTATAGTAATCTGTTCGAATTTGGGGGTCAGAAATACACGCTATGCCACTATGGTCGTGCAAGCTAGTTAGAAGACGACAGCCACGATAATTTAGGATTTTATTCACGTGATAGAAAAACATGTAAAAACAATGGATAGGTATGATAATTCTATATTCAAAAAAGAGTATTCAGTATTCATTCATTTATCAAATAAATATATTTTTTTGTATTTATTCTAGTCATATTTTACTTAGAATTATATTATAATATATTTATTTGTTTATTCTTTATTCTAATTATTTAAGTACTTACATATTTTAGAAGGTTAATTATTATTATAGTATTAAATATATGTATAATTTGGTAGTAATTGACTACCTGATTACGTTACTACCTGGTTATATGTACGTCATAAATATTGTCTTTAAGAAAATATCTGGTAATATGAAATACTGTGATACTTGTTATATAAAAGACTGAATGGCTTTGACTGATGATGTCGAAAATATGAAAAATATTCTGTTGAGAGTTTCCTATTTGAACGCACACGGTAGATTCGGAATGTACAAGTCAAAACTATTGCAAAAATTATGTTCCACTATTTGAGAGAGCGTAAAATTTTCGGAATCGTTTCAACTTTACCACTACAAAGATAGAGAAGAAATAGTAGAGACATACCCTTATCCAGCGATGATTGAGGACCTCTTGTATATTGATTCTTTGAGTATGGTCAACGGTGAGCATTCGCTGGACCAAATCTTTAGCAGCGTCACTGACATCATCCCAGAGAGGTGCATCGAACTGTCAAATAATGATCACATTAAATTAAGTATTGTCTCTCAATGACGGGAGCTGTGGTTATTGGTTATTGTAACCGTCGCACTAACAAACTTTTCCTTCGAAACTAATACGAAAAAAATTCGTGAAAAATTTAATCAGTTCTTATACAAATTTAGGCCACATTTAGGTTTGTATGAAAAGCCATTTTTCTTTCATGAAACACTTATGAGTTACATACTAAAAGTTGGTCAGTATTGCGGGTGTCCATGGGCGGCGGTGATCGATTACCATATTCCATAAGAAAAAGACACAAATGCCCAAAATGTCGTATAATCATCTTCTTTCAAGACTTACCCTCAATCGTCCACGGCAAATGGCCTCGAACAGCCGCTCCCTAGTCCCCGTGAAAGGAAGATAGCCGACGAGAAGTACATGCAACAATATACCAGCAGCCCATACATCCACTGGCTTCCCATACAACTGAGATGATACTACTTCAGGAGCCATGTAGTGGGGAGTTCCAATGCGACCTGGAAAGGTTGGGTTTTTAATACTATTTGTATAAGTTGAAGCATAGGGAGAAATCTGATGGTACCAATTATTAGCCATTCTATATTGCAGCCTACATGATGGACTTTATTTCATTGATATAAAGTTCAAATTGCAGTAATCCAAAGGCCTTCATATTCAATCTTTGATATTAAAGTATCGAATTTGGCAATGTAAAAATATGCTACTTTCAACAATCTGTCATTTGTATAGACATTCTTATTATCTTCCAAATTAAATATGTGTTTGTTAGAGCAGAAAAATCTCTAAAATCTCTTGCTACCAGTTTATATTTTCATAATCATAAGTTTGATACCATCAGATTTGTAAAGAATTTAGTTATTCCACAGTGCATTTAACATCTCAGTATAATTTAGTCAAATAAAATCTTACAGAAACATGTTTTCTTTTAAGACTAACTTGCAACTGCGATGACAGTAGGATGAATTAGGTAAGTGTATAGGTTTTCTTTTTCTGAATGTTCAATGATTCATTCGTTTAGATCTTTAAGAGAGCTTTTTGCTTTCAATATGATCTGTATGATGATGGTTCTTTTTGAATCGCGTCTTTTCTTTATCATTTGTAATATCAGGGTAGGTTGTGATCAGTCTGTGAATCTGTGATGACTGATGAGTAATAAAGTATCACAATGATAAAAGCATAAGATGATATTTATCGCAGTAGCAAGTTTTCAATCATTACAATTATTGTTTATGATATTAAGTCACACCGACACCTTAAAAAACACGTCAGTGCATATTAATTAATAAAATTTCAACATTTTGTGATAATCGACTCAGGGTAATGTGCAGAAAATAAATTGGCAATGTGTTTTATATATTTCTTATTTTATTACTTAATATATATTTGTTACAACTTTATTTAATGTATTGCTTTTAGTGTAATTTGCTAATGTAGAGCAGTAAAGCTTGTGTAAGCAAATAGGTCATAATGACGGATTTATGACGTCATCTGTCACGTTACACTACCACAAACTACGTGAAACAACTATCGCTTAAGCGACAGCTTGATTTTACGTCATATTTTTATCATTTTAAGGTTTTATTTTAAGTGGACAACACCAAGATTATAAAACGGGGAAATTCGGAACGATGATCAAAAATATGGTGTTAATATAAACAAAAAGTGCCATTATGTAAAATCGGTTAATAATGTGATTGGAAGCGACATGTCTGTCGTACAAGACATATGGTGATACCACAAAATGAGAAGGTGCAAGCTCACTAGTAACATTGAGCGATGAAGAACTCACACACAAATATTCATTAGAATCACTGAATTCATTTTAAATGACTTTAAGACTATTTTTGTAGGAGTCATCGGAAATTAAGTTCATATTTTTTTTGCGAATAACCTAAAACATTGACGTTTGATTTATTTTCGACTTTCAGGCTATTGACAATAAGGTTGAAAGTGGCCTAACGTCAAGGTTTTGAAGTATGCTTACCATGTTCGCGAATTTTATATTGGGAATTTTGCTACTGTTGTAGCCTAAGCATGAAGCACTATCGAATTCATATCGTAAACGTATCAAGTGTTTCTGCTACAAATCTCATACATAGACATATTTTCACGCCTCCCATTGGGGTAGGCAGAGATTAGATAGATTTACACTTGCTACGATCCTGACACACCACTTTCGCTTCATCTACGTTCATTAACCTCCTTCTCATACAAATTATTCTCGATTTGTACGATTCTAATACGTTTTCGAAAGTATTCGTGCTGGGCTACAGTTCTCGGTCTCTCGAGACGATAATAATATAAGAAGTGATATTACATTTAATTCAAACTGCCTCGTTAGTCTAGCTGTCCACAGTGCGACTGCTACGCCAGAGGTCCTGGTCAAAGTGTTAATGGGTTTTTCTATGAAATTCCCAGTAGCAGCTGAGTTAGGAATTTGTGCCTGGTTAATGGAAATAGGCTCGCCCCCTATTACATGGGACCTAAAAAAAATACCGGCGAACTGTGGGTGTACATAAGTACACCTCTGCCTAACCCTTCGGGGAATATAGGCGTGTTGGTATGAATGTATGTATGTATTCAGCTTCTATCTGTATGTGAATTAGTCATATTCACAATGTATGTTAGCTGCACCTATCTATTTTGTGGTGTTATGACGACATAGTGCGGATGGTTGTGCTCCATGCAGTTAGGGCACAGTCGAACTCCGTCTTACCGTACTCATCTGATTTGAGATACGCTTGGCCCATTGGGCCCATTAGCGGGCGAGTGTCCATCACCAGTTCTGTATAATACAACCTACTGTCATCAACTTGGCACACAGATAAAAATAATAAAAAAAAACAACCTTTAAAATATAAATACTACAATACAAACATGTGCATTATTTTATTTTAAGGCCGGATTGTTTTATTTTAAATATTAAAATTGACATATACTAGGGACTAATATAATATGCGCAATAAATTATTGGATACCGCGAAACTCAACCAAATATTAATTGTTACTAAACATATTTACTTACATTAAACGCAATACCGATCTTGTTACAACTAATATATAAAGCTGAAGAGTTTGTTTGTTTGTTTTCTTGAACGCGCTAATCTCAGGAACTACTACTGGTCCGATTAGAAAAAATCTTTCGGTGTTAGATAGTCCATTTATTAAGGAAGGCTAGCCTTCCTTAATATATTAATCCTTCTAATTCTTCTAAATCTTCTAATTCTAATTATCCTTCCTTAATTATAGTCTTAGCGGGATAATATATAGCCTATAGGCTATATATCATCCCGCTAAGACTAAGTAAATATTCCACACGGACGAAATCGCGGGCGGAAGCTAGTGCTATGATAAAATAGAAAACAACAAAAGTTTTTATCTGGAACCAAACTAGGAAGTACCTGTATTTCGGCTTACAACGCCAACCCCGTTGAGTTACATTAAATGCAGTTTCTTAAATGCTAGCATTTAAATAAGTATTGAGTATATATTATGCTGATTATTATATGACTAAATATACTGATTTCAGAGTCCATACCAGGCGGGGCGCGATGGGCAGTAGGCGTGGGCAACTGGGCGGCCACGCCGAACCCTCCCAGCTTGACTGGGGCGCAGTTGTCTCGACCGGCGAGCAGCACGCAGTGAGGTCTGACGTCACGGTGCACGATATCGTTCTCATGGCAATAGCGGAGAGCCTCGAGAATCTGACGCATGTAGTGGCTGGAAAAGATTTTTTTTTAATAATAAAAATATAAAAGAATGCAATCTTGTGAATCATATTATTTGGTTAGTTTTATTTGGTTTGTCTTTGTTATTTTTTATGTTAAGTATATTGATTTATGAAATTAATCACGTCATTGACGTCACCATAAGACGAAAATGTTGGTGAGAAATTCGATAATACAGGCAGTAGTCTTACTAACATAGTTGGTTAGATTTTCGGGTGTATTTAAAGCAAAGGACACGTGGGAGAGCCAAGCTTCGGCACGAATGGGCCGGCTTGACCGGAGTGATAGATACCACGGTCTCACAGAAAACCTAAACCTAAACCCTTTAAAGCCTAAACCCTTTTAAAAGGCGGGCAACGCACTTGTGACTCCTCTGGTGTTGCGGGTGTCCATGGGCGGCGGTTATCGCTTACCATCAGGTGATCCGTCTGCTCGTTTGCCCCCCTATCCCATAAAAAAAATAAAAGACGTTCTAACACTGTCTAAGATCAAATTTTCGTCTGCAAAGATTTATAACTTTGTTTGTCCTGATAAAATAGACAAAATTGGCAAAGAAGATCTTACTAATATTATAAACGCGAAAATTTGTTAGGATGTATGGAGATATACAACTATATAGTGCCTCCAGAATAACATAGGTTATATGTAATTCAAATATCTTTGTGGGCAAAAGCAAGTCATTCATAACTTTCAGATCAGCAACTAGACAAAACTTCACATATTACCATGAAAATACATAAGTGAGTGACCAGATTTTTTTTAATTTTTTTTTTTAAATATTCTAGGACATTTTTACATAGCACCATCTAGTCCCAAACTAAGCAGAGCTTGTACTATGGGTACTAGACAATGGATAATATAATACTTAGATACTTTTTTTTTTGTAAATACACACTTAAAATACATAAGAAACACCCAGACAAACACAAACACTTATATTCATAACATAAATTTTTGTGTCCTGTGGGAATCGAAACCACGACATGCAGTGCATACGACATACATGGTCAGCAGTCCGGTACTCGAACCACTAAACCACAGAGGTCGTCAAGATTGCCAACTCAGCGAAACCCAAAAAAATAGTTTATACATATCTCACCATGCAACTGCCTCGCTGTACACAAATCCGGCGGTGGCTCTACGGACCACTTCAAAGCAGAGATCCGAGCCGTCCATACTGAAAATAGAACACACTAAATTAGAACACATACATAATTGATTTAAAGTTTGATTTTGTTTGCGAGTTATTTAAAGTCTGCAATATTTAATGCTATTTTAAAAAAAATATCATGGACAGATATATGTTTCGACACTGATCGTGCTATAGGGCCATTGCTCGTGTTCGAATGCAGGGCATACACAGTGAAGGAAAACATCATGAGGAAACCTGCCTGAAAGGTTTTCTCGGCGGCATGCGAAGTCTGACAACCATTAAGCCAGTGTAGTAGACTGTTCCTCTGTTCATTCTCTTTGTTAATCCCTCTCATTCCGAAAGGAGACTCATGCCTAGTGGGACTATAGCTGATGATGATGGAGAGAGCCATTTATGTTTAAAAAGTTTTAGTATGCAACTTACTATTCAAAGACCATGTAGAGCATTCCTTCAGAGCTGTATGTCTCTAACAGCTCCACAATGTGAGGATGCTTCAGCATGTGGCATATTGTAGCTTCACGTTTCAAATCTGAAAGCATAGAGAAGTTAATATTTAATAACTAAAACCTTTTTGGTAATAGCCTACTGATATGACCATTAGACTGCAAAGTCAAAGGTTTGAATCCAAGGCACACACTCAAACTTTCTGAAATCATGTGCATATTAATGGGTTGATTAAATATGATTTTATACCTCTTTTGCCCAATCACATAGCCCAGCCAACATTTATGCAGCCTGGGTAAGCGGTATGAGTACAACCAATAAAATAATATACTGACAAATAAATTATTTCACTATCTCATCTCAAAGTAGTAAACGTAATAATATTGAAATCTTAGATATCAGCTACATTAGAAACAAAAAACATATAAATATATTGTAACTTAGTAATCTGACCTGCAGTGCTAAGCCCAGGGCTGGCTGTGAAGCGAGCCACATCAACAATCTTTACAGCAAACTGCTGGCCAGTCTGCCGGTGTACGCAGCGACGGACCAAGCTGAACGGTCCCCTTAAAACAATACATTACTGTGTGAGTTCTACACTGCTATATTGATAGATAATTTTTCACAGAAATAAACTATTCATGGTATAGGCATATTGTGCATTAGAAGTGAAGAGCATGTCACCAGAAAGGTTTTGCGCATGAATGTAGATGGATATAATGAAAGGGGGAAACCAAATAAATGATGTGTGAGAGATGATAGCTACGAATGAAGTGAAAAATGAGATGACATGATATAACAGAGGTCCCTTATTTTTCGATTTTGTTAAAAGATATACAGACTATGACATCTATGAAATGTGTGTCTGAAATCTATGAAATGTGTGTCGTGCTCGTTTTGTCATTAAAGTATAGACAATCATGTCCAAGCTAGACCAGCTCAAAAAATCGGGCCACCAACATGAAAGCAATTTCTGTTTTTCTTTTTACTTCATTATTTTCTATGGATTTGTTATCAATTACCTTCAAGAAAGATACTGAAAGTAGAGAGAGAAGTAGTAAGGTTCCATTCTATTGGATTTCCAAGAGATTTTCTTCAGAAAGTCCATCACTTAGATCAATTGAGTCATCACCAAAGGTGACAGGAACTGGGTCACTATCTATCATAAAGATACCTATAATATAATTTGATGGAACATTCAAATAAAATAACACACCTAATCGCTTTAATATATTGCTTACAACATAGTGTAACCACTAGTGTAACAGTGTATATTAAAAAATATTCCTACAGTGATATAGGTATTTCAATGTCTGTTAGCCTAGTCACCATGACCAATAAAGCATAATTATGTAAAATTCTTAAAGTTACATAATATTGTAGATTTATTATTAATACTGAAATATTTCTGTCTGGCAATCTCTGTAGTTTAGTGGTTCGAGTACCGGACTGCTGAACACAAGTTGTGGGTTTGATACAAATATTTATGTGATGAATATATGTGTTTGTGTTCATCTGGGTGTTTCTTATGTATTTTATGTAGGTATGTATGTAAAAAAAAGTATATTTAATAAGTATTATATCCATTGTCTAGTACCCATAGTACAAGCTCTGCTTAGTTTGGGACTAGATGGTGCTGTGTAAAATGTCCCAGAATATTTATTTATTATTAGAATAGAAAATTTGATAGATAGGGCAAAGAAATTAAATAATATGCTGCTCCTTGATTCAAAGTAACATTGAAGATAGCATAGGTTAACATAAAATATTTATTATTGGGTTACCACAGCATTAGTTTTTAAGTTATTCATTAAAGTTTGTCCTCCCAGATGGTGGATACAATTGTTTTTCTATGTCAGAATCTTATGGCAAATTAATTTTGGATTAAAATAATTTATTCAAATTTGATAGTGTCAGAATTATAATTTGTTTATAAGAACACATTTATAATACAGATTCACTCACTTTTTATGGCTGCATTATTTAGGGGGCATTTTCCTCACCAATTATTAAAGGTGTTTGACTGTTTGTGAATAATTTACCCAAACACTTTAACATGATTGAAATGTTTACAGATTATGTTTACTTATGTTTACACAAACAAATCAGATAGGAGATAAAGAGATTAAAGCAAGTTTTTTTTTTTGAAGAATTTCCAATAAGACCTATTATCACATATTCACATTGATCACTTTGCCCTTAATACTACAATGGAGCGGAATATGATTGCCTAGGGGTAACAAGACTGGCATGTTAATTAATCCACTAATATCACTAGTTATCATGTAAGTATTGTTTCCAAGTACTTAGACAATTTATAATATTGAGTTTAGAATATTGAGGAGCATACAAAATTTTCTATACTCAACATTCTCATGGATAGATTTTCTCCAACTATATTATAATTGATTAAGTATTTTGTAACAATTTTCATACTGCCTGTAAGACTGGCTTAACTGTTATAGGTTAGCTCTATCCATGTCAAGGAGGTTTAAATGCGAGCATGAACCTTACGGTATTTTTGTAATTCTGGTGGTGAGAAAATAATTATCGCTCACTTTATTGTCAAAGGAAACATTGTGAATAACCCTAAGGAGACTTCCAAGAAGTTCTTATATTTAGACTTCACATACATATTATGTATGTGAAGTCTACCAATCCCCACAAGGTCATGTGGTGGGGCTTCGATATCAATTATGATGAATTGATGACGGGAATATTTACCTACCTAAGCCTAAACAAAAACCAATAAGATTTTTGTGAGTGTTTAAATTAAACATTACAAATTCAAGGGGAAGTATCTTCAAACTCCTTAATGTGGCCGCAGAAAGCAGTTCAACCTGACAGGTCAAGTGCATTTAAGTGCGCAATAATAAAATTACGTGGTTACTTGAGCGCGAATTCTCATCACGCGACACTTTCGATGCACACAAAATTAATCGCAATATTTACTTACTTGCCAATAATCTCGCACAGCTCGTAGACATCGTCGAAAAGCACTTCGTCCTCAGCCATTTTTCACAATAGCACTGTTCGCTACGTTTCAGAAAATATTAATAAATATCATTTTAAACACAGCCTTCAACCCTCCCGGGCAGTGGTTACGCCCCGAGCGTATTCGCAAATTTTATGAAAACCCTAAATTTTAAATGAACACGAAATGATATTTCAGTTGGAAGTCTTGTACGTGAAACTGCTGAAAGATACTAAAATTTGTGCCCAGGCATGAAATGTTCATTTTACACAGTAAAATGATCTCATTTGCGAAATTTGCCAATAATACTTATAAACGACACTATTGAATATCACTACACTTTTGGAAGATAGTAAATAATAACACAATACGTGCAGGTCAGTAAATATTAGCAAAAAGTGTAATTATTGTAATAAATTAATTTATTTCACAAAATATTATTTTTATTTACTTTTGACAATAGATGGGTTGCAAATGTCCTGGACATTTGAATGAAGTTAGCTGCGAATCATACGACGATAAATAGTTGCCAAGATAAATAAATGAAATTATACTAAATTGTTCGAAATACAATGCAAATCTGGTATCTTCACAACATAAATTGATAATTATTCAAAATAAATAATTTGAAAGACTAGCAATATTAATACTAGCAATAAATGATAAATGAAAGACTAGCAATAATAATAGTACTTGTATTTTGGATATATGGAATTATGTTTCTTCTTGTTTTTTTTCTAATAGATAACATAAATACTATTCTAGGTATTTACTAATGATTTTAAGAGAGTTTGGAAAAAAAAAACTGGTAGGAATGCATAGCCATTTTACTATTGGTCCTTTGATTGGTCACTGCAAGACTTAAAAAATATTGGTTTAATATTTTCTGTCAATTTTCTTTATTTTTTTGCATTACCTTATTAAAAATCATAGGTGCAGTAGGTATTGTAAGGATTTAGGATAAGAACAAATGTTTGTTATTTTTAATTAAAGAGGAAATAATAAAGGGGTACGGGAAAATAAGTTACTGCTCTAATTATAATTTTATTTAAACACAAAAAATAAAGGGACTTTTTCGGAGGTATTCAATTTATTACTTATATTAGGTACAACTACCATTTTATTTATTAAAATATATATTATAGCAATAGTGCTAAAATATATATTTTAATAAATAAAATGGTAGTTTTGTCGTTTGCAGCTTACTATAAGTAATATTTAATATTACAAATTTTAATATAAACAGTTATTACTTATATTATGTAATCCAAACACAATACTGTACGCCTGTCACTACTCACATACTTTACGCTTAAATTTAAAAAAATATAATAAATTTATAATAAACATAAAGTAAAAATTTAACACATGTTTTAGCGCACATTCCGCTGGGTACGGGATTGATTACAATGATTATTATCTTCAATCCAGTAACTACGCAGGTAAATATTTCAAGCCAATTCAGTCAATACTAGTTTATATTAACAAACATTAAGATTCACAGTTTATCGTAGTGCTATTAACTTTTCGTTTGAAATATTCACAACTAGGAACATTCAAAGTTAGTTCAGAATCGGGGGATTTTACTCGTGGCAATGAGTTGACATTCACTTTGTAGCTGCATTGATAATCCAATTCATAAAGTTCAAAGGTAGTTTGCTGCAATCATAAAAAATAATATTTTTACAATTTATTTAAATAGTAGGTATAGTACACCTACCTAAATTAATGTAAGAAATAGGTAAGTACCTATTATCTCATCTATTATCTCATCTCTTAAAATACGAAAAGCGTATAAAACATAAAAAATATAGGTATCTTCTGGAAATGAACAGTTTGGTAAATTATTTAAACCGTGGTTACTGTTTAAATTAAAACCATTATAATATTGAGACCCTAAACATTTTACGACTTTCTTCCATGCTGTACAATATTTTTAGTTTGTGGCAACACAATATTTTGCCGCACTTTCTATTTTGAAGCTAACTTCAGTGCGTCTTTTTAAAATATTGCGAACAAATTCACGTCTTCCCAAAAAATATAAATTGTACAAATATCTGAACAAATGATTTCAAATACTATTATTTGTGTATTCATTTTATAAAAAAATACTATATTACCTCAGTAGTTGCTGATAGGCCCGCTTTATGTTGTTTTTTTGGGTTGTTGCATTTAACCGCTTTCCAATGCACGTAATACCTGCGACGTAACCAAAATTAACCGACTTACCTAAAAAACTATTCTAAATGCGATAAATATTTGTAACTAGCTTCCGCCCGCGACTTCGTCCGCGTAGCGTGATGATATAGGTAAGTACTTATAGCCTATTAAGGCTATAGCTTTCCTCAATAAATGGGACATCTAACACTGAAAGAATTTTTCATATCGGACCAGTAGTTCCGGAGATTAGCGCGTTCAAGCAAACAAACAAACAAACTCTTCAGCTTTATATATATTACTAGCTTCTGCCCGCGACTTCATCCACGTAGCGTGATGATATATAGCCTATAGCCTTCCTCAATAAATGGGCTATCTAACACTGAAAGAATTTTTCAAATCAGACCAGTAGTTCCTGAGATTAGCGCGTTCAAGCAAACAAACAAACAAACTCTTCAGCTTTATATATTAGTATAGATATAGATTAATTAATTAATTATTAAGAATAGATTAGTATAGATTTAGTTAGCAATCTAACTAAATATAATCTGTATCAAAATAATTATGTATAGGTAGGTACCTTCCAGGTTGTTGGTAAACGTTCGGTACAGGCTGCCATGTGATTCTTGCCTTTAGTTTATGGTTGTACCAGATGATTTTCTGAAGACTCAACCCCCTTATCTTTTTATTTTCCCGTTTTTGTAGCGGCTCTGGTGCTGGTTCTGTAAGCATACCTACAAGTAAAATCTTTTGGGCTCAAGAAGCGTTATATACGTATAGAGCAGATTTTAAATATCTACATGTCACACCATCAATACATATCTACATCTACATTTTCATTAATGCCTAGTGATATAACCGTGATATAACCGTTGGACTGCCAAGTCTAAGGTCTCGAAATCCAAGGCACGCACCTCTGACTTTTCGAAGTTATCACGCGCTTTAACAGTGAAGGAAAACATCGTAAGGAAACCTGCACGTCTGAGAGATTTCCTCGACGGCGCGGCGTGTGAAGTCTGCCAACCCGCATTAGACTAACGTGGTGGACTATAGCCTAATCCCATTATGAATGCCCAACATTTAAGATCCTTTCTCTTGCAACTTACCCCAGTAATAAGTAAGTAAATAGTAATTTAATTAGATTTTAATTCAAATCAGCTGTGTAGGTCCTTAGCTAAAAAACATTTACCTTCACTAGCCCTATATCCATGGACCTCGTAGAGTCACCGCCATCCTGACAGAAGACAGCTATCATAAGAGCCGTGTCTATCAGAAAACCTTATGCAGTTGAGAAGTGATCTGACAATTTTGACTGCATATATTCCGACGGAGAACTAAATCTGCCATAGCGCAACCGGGTT
The DNA here is from genome assembly GCA_947256265.1 of Acronicta leporina. NCBI lineage: Eukaryota > Metazoa > Arthropoda > Insecta > Lepidoptera > Noctuidae > Acronicta > Acronicta leporina. The sequence continues at coordinate 4,119,174 of OX366523.1, forward strand.
TATTAGATCTCTGTGCTCTAACCACTTCAATTTGTATACGGGCGGTGGAATGACTACCTAAATTATTTAGACGGCGCGCCGGTAAAGCGCTTCGTTACTACTCTATTGCTATATGGAACTAGGTCACACGAGTTGAATTCGTAACGATATTGACTGCAGTAATGTTTTACGATCGGCATCTAGAAACAAAAACTTCCTGACTTTTCCTTGCCTCTCCTGGATTGGTGTCCGAAAGAAATTACCCACCTACGGATCAATAAATGACTGCCAACAAACGACGTCAAGTATGATAAAGAATAATAAGGGCAAGTATGGATCTAATAAGTAAGAAGGTTTCTTAACATTTAATAGATAAACTACCTAATACTGCTTGAAAATTAATATTAATAGCATGTGCGCCAGCTGACAGTAGCAATGAATAAATTATTAATGATTTGAATTCTATGTTGTATAACGCCTTAGTAACTTAACAGACAGAAATGTGTTTGCTGGGGAGTTTGTTGCGCCGCTTCATCGTCCCAGCGAAAACACTAGGAAGCGGTGAAGGGCGGGCGTTTTGGGGGCTGTCTATTATGTAAAAATGACGTTCAAAAAGTACTACCTAGTAGTCTATATTGAATAAATGCTTTAGACTTTGACTTTGACTAAGTACCTACAAGAGCCAAAATCTACCGATTTAATCATAATTTTCTCTCTTCCGATTTTTGATCGATGGAAATAATGTTTCCAAGGTTAATTTGTGACCTTCGGCAGTGAGAGGTCTGCCCTCGTTCTCTCAAACAATTATTTCAGGATGTTGTACAAGGAAAGGATGACAGGTTTAGAAGGCCTGAAGAAATAAATAGAACTTCTCCAAACCGTATACATAAGACCAGAACTAGGTTTGACATAGTAATCAGATATTATAATTTTTCTATTACCAGGTTTTGCGATGCTGGTGGTGTTGTAGAAGATGGACGCCTTATCACTTCTCAGTTTACCCAGACCAAATTGACTGATGGTTTGCACTTGCAGAAAATACATCGAGTTTGGTTGAAGGTCCTTTATTTCGATGTGATTTTGATCCTATAACAGCAGACATAAATAACTTTTTACTGTTGGTAACTTGTTCATCTTCGTTTTCCCTGTACGCTGGGCTCCTATATACTAGTTTGTTATCTTATGGTAAGGATAATAAATTTTAATGAGAGGAAGATTTTCGATCAGGCAGGTTTCAAACTGCGTCCCCGGCGTCCCTCCGGTCTTAAGAAATGAAATGAAATGAAATGATGAAATGATATTTATTTCTGTAAGTAGATCATTAGAGACACTTTTACAAGTCAATGGTTTGTTTTTTTTTTATAGCTAGATGGCTTCGGCATTTCCTAACTGACGACCTCTGAGAAGAAACACCGAAACAAACTCAGAGAATCATGGTCTCTTTTAAAGTCCAGACATAAAATAATGCAAATAATGTGAGTGGGACAATGCAGAGCAATGTCTGAAATGGCCTTTTGAGGAAAGAACCATAGCAGCTTTGAGTAGACTAGTCCTAACTGACGGCAAGCATGCATCAGTCATCGTGTAGCTCAACCATAATTAAGGGAGCTTAACGACCCGTCACACGACAATACCAGATCAGTAGGACATTCGTGTAGGTCGTATAAAATTCCCAAAGCCGCCAGACTATAGAAACTGGTATAATAAAATTAAGCCTACATGGTACTCACATTTACAAAAGAAAAATGACTAGAATAGACTTAGATGTCAAAATAAATGTCAGTATAAATTGTAATGTCACAACAAAATATTAATAAAATTCATAAATATCAAAATTCAATTCACTAATAACAAGAGAATCTTTATAATCAAAACAATGTCAGTACAAAATAATGTCAATAATCAAAATAATGTCATTATATCACAGTGTCTGACTAGCATAGTAATAGCCCGGTTCATCAGAGCAGCTCAATCCCAAGCATTTTTATCATTCAAATAGTCTATCACTTTATAAAAACCTTTTTTGCATAGTCTATTTTTAATATGAGATTTAAATTTGTTGATGCTTAAATTTTGAATGTGGCTTGGGATTTTGTTGTAGAAACGAATACTTTGACACTTAAATGAATTACTGACTTTTTGGAGCCTAGGCTACCGAGATCACTGCCTGCGACGTCGAATTTATCTTCTATAGACTTGCTACGTCTTTACGGTGACGTTAACGCCATTTATCGACTAAATATATTACTATGATTTCCAAGTTCTAACATTTCTTTATGCTCCCACTAAAATTTATGCCTTTAATTTTTTTTAGCATGCGTTGTAATAAAATATAAATACTATTATGCTAAGTATTAAAAAATATAGGTACTTATGTTTTAAGTCAATTCTATTATCCAGTCTTACCTTCGGAACAGTTGCATGGTTGACGAGCACTGAATCTAGTTCTCCTCCTAGGCCTTTGACTCGTCTACTCCAAAATACTTTGTATCGCATTACTGGCAAATCCGAATGGGGCTCCTTCCACTCTAATCTTACTGTGACTGTGCCTTAAATAAAATTTAAAAATAAAACTAGAAATTCGCTTAAGTACCTACCTAGTGGTCGCAAGATCAACTGTTAAAAGTCGAGGCCTCATATAACAGAGGGCTAGCGTACCTACTACCATAACTCCAAACTCCGAGTTGGTATTAAGAATTTCCTAATGGAAAACCCAATAACACTGTTCATAGAACTCACACTGCTCCAGAAATCAAACCCAGGATGTCACGCTCCAATAGACCAACGAGGAAGTTTTTATACCACATAAGTATATCAAAGTTTCAATAAACATTAGATTAGGAGGAGGTATTTTCGGAGATTGGTTAGATGGTCTAAGTTAGACATAGAATGATAAAAAGTTTATTCGACTCGATTGTTGGTTACGGTCGAATCTTGGCTAGATTTAGGGTGTCAGTGTGTCATCGTGTGCAATGTTCCAGTCTACTAAACATCCGTTCTTGTGTAAGGATAAAGTACCTAATTTAAAATGCCAGCATATTCGGTACATGTACCTATATCTTAGGTATAGGATAGTAACTATTCATTTCCATTACCAGCTTACCTTACATTGTATCATAAAATAATTTAGTTTTAAACAAAGTTTATAACCTTTGTGCTCAGTAGCCTGAATCGTAGTATCGTAAACGTATTGAGATTTTTTCTGCTACAGATCTCATAGGTACATATTTTTACGCCTGTCTCCCAATAGGGGTAGGCAGACACCATAGATTTTCACTTGCTACGATCCTGGCACACCACTTTCGCTTCGTAGCCTAATTAATGGCTAGGGCGTTGGACTTGCGATCGTGTGGTTGCCGGTTCGATACCCACACATTCCACTACCAACGTGAACCCACTCGTAACACAAGCATTTAGCTTAGCACTAGGGGTCAAGAATACTAGTACCTAATGTGCGACCCACATTGCTAGTAAGCTTTTTTTTAAAAAAAAACTACGTTCATTAACCTCCTCCTCATACAAATTATTCTCGATTTCGATACGAATAAGTTTTCGTTGTTGGTGCTTGGGCTACAGAAAATTTCCACTTACCATTATTTTCACGTAAAGGACGAACTTTTAGTTTTTTCGGCGATGGTGGAGGACGTGGTCCTCGGCGAGGTGTGAAGGGAGGACTGGGGGCTGAAAACCCTCGAGTGCCGGAAGCACTGACGGCTGCTACTCTGAATCGATACCAGCGTCCGGGCTTCAAAGCATTTCGCAGCGATACCTTTGTTCTGTTAATAGTGCAAAATTTATTATTTGTATAGTTAATTCATTTTAATCTCTATCTCTACTATTATGAAATTGTAAAAAAGCTGTGTCTGTAAATTGAAGATATTTAAAAAAAACAAGTGGGTTAGAGTATAAGTAATCACATTTTTGGGTTCGGAGAAGTTTATAACTTCTCCGACCCCAAAAATGTGATTTAAAAAATTTGTATTTGTATGACTACAAATACAAGTGTTGACCAATTTTGATTGATTGATGATTGTGTAAACAAAGTAGGTGGGTAAACTATCTATTCTATATTTTACACTAACTCAATAACAATTTTAGTTCGTTTAAAACTAAAATATTTATTGGCCCAGTCAATCATTTCTGCTATTATAAATTTTAATTATAATTTGAAGCGGCGGTACCCTAATGGCTTGAAATCATGTGGTTGCCGGTTCGAAACCCACTCATTGCACTACCGACGTAAACCCACTCGTAACACGAGCATTTTAGCTTCTGACAAATAAATGTTTCTTTCTTTCTTTCTTTCTTAGCACGAGGGGTTAACAAGAATACTAGAAATGTGCGATCCACATTGATAGTAAGCTTTTTTTAATTAGAAATAAAAACCTAATATAACACTATACAGTATAAAATAAAGTCGCTTCCTGCTGTCTGTCTGTCTCTATGTACCTATGCTTAGATCTTTAAAATTACGCAACGGATTTCGATGCAGTTTTTTTAATAGATAGAGTGATTCAAGAGGAAGGTTAACATAATCCTATGAGTCTTAGGAACGAGGCAGCGTGGGTGAACCACGGGCGGGTCGCTAGTACTTTCTAAAGTGTGTTAAGAAAAACTATTTCCACTACTCTTACACCAAAAAATATAACAATTGTAAAACTTTCACGTTTACTTTCTTACTAGAAGACAGATACAAATGTTCCTTGTTTCTTTGCGACCTTTTTTTAGTTAGTGAGAAAATATTGCTAATTAGTTTAAAGATCGCAAACGCAAACACAAACAATACACAAAGAGAATAATACAACTGTTTTCCACGGTTTCCCTTTCAATACTCTAGAAGGTTTTCTTTTTTACATATAAAAATCCTACGTCAAAATTCATTTAGTCGGGATTTTTTAAATGTTATTTAATCGTTTTACTTTTAATAGTCATCGTGAATCTTTTTCAAAATGTTTAACTTTGACCCTTATGTGCACGGGCACACGACAAAAAAGTTATACAAAGGCGAACTTAATCTCATTCTCACTTTCTCTCCCAATCAGCCTTAGAGTGATGCAGAGACAATCTAATAAGTATATAAAAGAGAGAGGTACTTAGGTACTATAATAAAAAATACTATAAATATTGACAAATATGTAAATATAACTAACTTGGTACACATTGTGTACCTATTTATGTACGTTTAATGCAATGTCTATATAATCTCCCATTAATAAAAATAGGTAACCATGTTAGTAGAATGTCAAGTTACTACTTTGTCGAACAAATATCTAGCCAGTTATTGGCCCAGTTCAATTATTTGTGCGTGCAAAATTGTTATGATATATACAATATTGTACATTTATATAGTAAATTGTTACATGACTGTAAGTTTTGTAACTTATTATATAAAATAATGTAACTTTGTACAATAAACTAGATAAAATAGAGCGTAGAACATACGATTGCTTTCTGCATACCGTTATTCGCGTTTCGTGACATTAATAGATTTAAAACACTAGATAGGTTCGTTATTTACAATTACATCACTGAGTAAGTATTACGACTACCAATATTTCTATATTAAAATGGTCTCATAGATTAATATCAAAATGAAATTCCTTTGTATTCTCTAGAATAGTGAAAGTTGATTGACATAATTTTAAACGTAAAGCGAATTCTGACACTTTTAAGAATATTGACTAAATAGCTACCTAAATGTATTGATTATCTAATTAACTTATGGGAATCTTTCAATAATTATCTAACTCCACAACTCTGAAAACAAACAGAAAACAAAATCTATACCCTTTTGTTTTCTAAGATTAAACTCTGCAATAGGTACATACTTTTATATTTGAAATTATATTTCAAATAAGCACAACCTACTTTACACCATAGCTTTCCAAAATAAATTATTTATGTACTCACTTATTCGTCCTCAATAGCATATTCCATTCTCCCAATCTCATTTCTTCATACTTCGGACCTAGATGATGTTGCTCTTCTAACACGTAGAACACGGGTCCAGGTACAGCTCTAGCTGCATCTCCTACTCCATCGGACCATCGGATGACAACCGCTCTCTTCTTCTCTTTTGGTTCTTCGATCATTGGCATTGGCGGGAGACCTGTTAAATATAAGCACTTTTCAATATTTTCATCCTAATTTTTATTCTCTCTCAAATCCATAAAAGTAGATTTCTTTATAAAACATCTACCTATAATAATGTATATTATTATGCGTTGCTCAATGGGAGCCAATAACATTGTTTTATATCCGTAGGAAGCCTTTGATGATTTCTATTTTAATTATTATGATGAAAGAAGCCTTACCGCATTAAACTAAATTACTAATATTTTTTTTATTAAAAAATCATGTTGTTTTTTTTGTTAAAAACAAACATTAGGTACTTTGTTCTACTATCAGTTTTTTTTTCAACAATAGATGTTCTGTATGGAGTGATTAATCATTTCGGCCTACTGAATATCGCTTATAACCTACCCTAACAATCTCGCATTGAGACATCATTAGGTATATTATTTTACTTCAAAGTAATTCTTGACTAAAAACAACATTAGCACATGATAATTATTATACTAGGTAATAACTACGCTGATGGTTAACCGATCTGCAAGGTTAAGCTGATTTTATCGCGTTTAATCAGTGGATGGGTGACCATACTTAGCAGCTCGAGTCCACCTCCTACTTCGGAGAACAGGTAAATCTTTTAATCCCGATTCTTTACGAACTCAGTAGGAAACACAAACCTAAAAACGCCAATAAATCTGTGTATCTTTAGTAATCTATCGGTATTGCCTAGAAATTGGGTTGTTCATAATCGGGAAAAGTCTTGGAAGATGGATGATAATTACATAAATTTCGATAAGCCTATAATATCGCGATAAAGAACATTCATTGATCAAAATTAAATGGGTTAGTAGAATTACTACAATTCTCCATTTTGTTGAAGCATTATCTAAATCGTTGTAAATGGTGGTTATCTTGTTTAACACTATAATAGAGACCTTTATTAAGGACACATCTTAATTTCCCAATGTTTGCCAACAAATGCTCCTAATTACGGATAATTGTTCAAGCTCTGGACGCATGAAAGAGTTTTTGTTTGTAAACCACCCATGACAGGAGATAACATCAGTGTTTTTAAAACTATTTTGAATAAACTAGAAAATATTATTTAATCAGTACTCAAAGATAAATCATTATACTTCTTGCGCGCATGGTGGAATGTGAGATTGTCCCTACATATGTAGTTAAAGTTTATATCTATGGAGGAGAAGTGCAGAATGCTAATATAAAAATAACGATGACTGATTATTTGTAACGTTTTTAGAAATTTTTGTAGGTAAAATTAGGGATAGATTATTTTCATTGATTTGCAAACAAAAAGAAGAGCCACCTGATGGTAAGTAGTCATCGACGACCTTCTGCGACCACGGACATCTGCAACGACTGCAGCACCAGAGGAGTTACTGTTGCCGAGCCTTAAGAACCTCACCGACTACAGACTGCCAGAGCCGCAGCAACCAGACCATGATTGACTAATTGTTTCTTCTCAGAGATCATCAGTTAGGAAATATCATTGTCTAATATTGACTTATAAAAGTGTATTCAAACGACCTATTCATAGAAATTTATCAAAATGTCAACCTCATCTGCCTCATGTAACATAACTGATTGATGCAGCCCTGTAGCGAAGGGTCAGTCGCCCAATCCACGAAAGAAACTGAAAGTTTTTTTTTTTTATGGGATAGGGGGACAAACGAGCAAACGGATCACCTGATGGTAAGTGATAACCGCCGCCCATGGACACCCGCAACACCAGAGGAGTCGCAAGTGCGCTGCCCGCCTTTAAAAGGGTTTGGGCCTCCGGTAACCTCAACTCACTCGGCGAAACACAACGCAAGCGTTGTTTCACGCCGGTTTTCTGTGAGGCCGTGGTATCACTCCGGTCGAGCCGGCCCATTCGTGCCGAAGCATGGCTCTCCCACGTGAAAAGTTCTTCAAATATCCATCTATTACCTGATACAGTCAAAAGGTCGACGGGTTCGCTGCATGTAGAGCCGCAGGCGTGGTGACAGCAGAGTTGAGTGCCGTCACATTGCCAGTCGGAGTTACAGGCTTCCACACACGCAGCCTCCCACTTCGGGGTGTCCGATATTGGACAAGTCCCAGGCTTCTTCTCATTAGTGCGGCATTGTGATTTACACTGTAGAAATGTTTATATACACTCTTTTTTGTCATAAACAACATGGTGATTGGATGAATGGTTAAGGAACGCATGGAGGAGAAACATACAAGAAAACATTCTTTTTATTTTTAAAGATTATTGAACAGGTTAGGTTTTGGTATCGTAAATTACTTACATACCATCACACCGGTATTCCCCGAAGGGTTAGGCAGAGGCGTACTAATGTACACCCACAGTTCGCCGGTATGTTTAGGTCCCATGTAAAAGGGGGCGAGCCTATTGCCATTTACCGGGCACAAATTCCAAACTCCGAGCTGCTACTGGGAATTTCATAGAAAAACCCAATAACACTTTGCTCGACCTGGGAATCGAACCCAGGACCTCTAGCGTAGCAGTCGCTCTCAGGACCACTTGGCTAACGAGGCAGAAAATTACTTTATTAGTCTGTCTTCATGTAGCCTGAGGCTGCAGTTTCTCTGGTCTCTCTCTTTAGGAAAAATACTTTTGGTAAATACTTTCAAAAGTTGTAGAATAAAAATTGTTCATTATCATGGTAATACAGTCTTTATGATTGGCACCTACTTATACAATTTTTTACACAACTTTATTATATTTGGTCTTATTGCGAGTTGAAAGAATTCACGCATCTTCAATAACTTTGTGGAGTGTAAGAAAAGTGCAGGTTCCGTCAATATATTTTTCTTTAAGCGAATACCTAACGAATAATCATTTTTTTAAATTCGGATCACTGCAGTTAAATAGAAATAGTGGCTTCCCGATTCCGACAAAAAATTAATTGACATCAAAAGAATTTATCGAAGAACCAAGATGATAGGTATTAGGTTTTCGTACATTATATTATAACGCTCCTATTACTTGCTAAGTATTTATAGACCAGACTGCATTGTTTAACAAAAAAGGAGACATTTGTTCAGCTTTTTCTGCACCGTCTGGGAGTATTATATTTTGCTTGTAGTTCAAACCCAAGAGGTCACGTCGTATTGTGAATAGGGGCATTCATTTATTAATGTTCTGTTACTCCAGACTCGTTAGCAACTTCAGATAATTAGCGTCTGCATAATAGTTACAACAAAATAACATCCTTTGAAGACCAATGATTCATTACGCTCATGTTAATTTTTACAGCGTTTACGCAGAAGTTTCTGTTTCACCCTACTTATAGTGCACTAGAACTGAAAATCGATTGACCGATACAATGTGTAATGAAAACAAAGAAGTGCTTTCTAAAATAGAATGTTTTATTATCTAAGTTCATGAGCAGAAATAACCGAAGTGAAGTTTTGTAGCTTCAAATTTGCTTCAAAATTTATAGCTTCGGAAGTAGTTTTTAAAAGTATTTTATCACAATATTTTTTTCCTATGCTATCAACTACTACTATAATATATCCTCATTATGTGAGTAAAAATAAATTAAAATTTGTCTCAGGTTCTGCTCCTAACAGAAAAAATCTAGCCAAGGATTTAAAGCTCGTTAACTCTCGACATACGTCGCGATCAAAATGTGATTGTCTTTAGCCACTACATCTCGTCGCACATAATTTTTTGCCCCTGATACAAGCTTGTATCCTTCCTTTTTGCGGTTCTCAAATTAGCACAATGTGCCCTTTTCAAACCGGAGCCCGCTGTTCTCTGGTTATATAACGAACTCACGAGCCGCAGAATTATTTTGGCCAACTACGCTCGTTGCAATCTTGATTGTATTTCGTTTTACGTTTGTTTCCCATTTTTTTATTGTGTTATGCATGTCTCTTCTGAGAACTTGTTAAATCGTGATCACTGTGACAGCTATTTTGGTAAACATTTTTTATTAAGGATAGCGTAAAATATCCTGGGTTTTACAACACGTTGCGTACTTTTTGTGCATTTACGTAAGCATGCAATCGTGAGTGACAGGATCAGGACACGTATTTTTTCTTCAGCTTGGTACAATGAACTTGCTAGAAGCGTATGACATTTGGAGTGTTTATTTCTGCGTATTTCTAAAGCGGACTGGGTTTTCCCTTTAACATTTTATTGATTGTTTACTATCTGTTTCCTTCTCGCAGTGTTTATAAAACGGATTCAGGGAAATGCAGAGATGCATTCAAGAAGCGTGACAATCAAAATAAACTAGTATGTAAGAAACGTCCGCAAGGGCACTCTGAGCTACATCTCTTCCACCAAGCTACTAATCTGCTCACAGGGGATATTTTCCACAGGCTTACTTTTGTGTAGCTCATGTCAAGACGATAGGAGTGTAAGATAAGAGAGATAGTTACATTAAGTTAACTTTCAATCGCAAACCGAGCTTCATTTCATTATCTCAAAAGTTATACCTGTTTCAAGTTTTAAAAAATCCAGATGATGGCTTTCTAAGTCGGATAAGTAGTATTTTGCTTTTAAAATAAAGAGAAGCCTTTCAAAGATGACAGAATGCTCTGCTAGAATCAACGTGAGACCTAATTTGAGATTTAAATTAACTAGAACCGAATCATGTGGTTTAATTAAGGTATATCCTCATCAGATTAATTCAAAAGGACGTACAAAAATAGTCATCATTATCTTCTGTAACCAAGAAAATAATAGCCAGTGTGGCTTATAGTGTAAGTGATTAAACGATAGTGTTAATGAACATTACCTACTAATGTTATTTTCAATTCAGTCCTACTCACCAAAGGTTTAGCGTCCTTACTTCTGTCAATGCACATCAGATCACACCTTATCTTGTATAACGTGTTTGATTGCATCTTCGAGTACCTCCTCGTCCTTGACAGGGCCACGGGCATCAGAGACACTGCCATCAACACCACTAACACTTTTGTATACATTGTTAATGTTCTTTTCACTGTTGTTTACACTGTTGACATCTGGAAATTAAGTTTGTTTAGCTTATGGCTGATCCTTTACTACTTCCTTAAGTGTCGGTGTAATTTCGGTACTAGTACTGTGTTATTTGTAATTCAATTCTATGTCTTGTTTTTTATTAAATTAAATCTATTGATAATTCAATATCTTCAATTATACGACATTACTTGAATTTCACAAAAGACATTCATGTGTGTAATGTTATAAATTTACTGTTTTAAAGTGAGAAAAATAAAAAAAACTTATTCAGTGTAATAATTTATAATATTTATGGTATCAAAGGTGCTTGGATAGCTAAATTGTGTATTTCACATAGTTACAAAATAAGGATACATAATTTAGCTTGCAATATATTTTTAATATTTTGCTTGTCTTAATATCATATTTATTTAAATTGTCTGTATAATTACTGCTGCTACCTCTAAAAATACGGCAGTGGTTTACCGTTTTAAAGTTAGTTTTGAAATAATATTATATAAAAACGATCTGCTTGCAATGACATCTTTGAAACCAGCTTAGTTTTGTTACACCCCTATGCCCATTAATTAAACGAAAACAATCCACCAACTGTTTGTATCCCTCGTTAGTAAAAGTGTTAAAACAATTGAGCTGTTCCCATCCAATTAACTCCGCTCAAACAAAACAAAGCACTATAATATCGATATCCACCTTAACCAATCGATCATTAATACGAGAATCGATTAGAACCGTAACATTTCGAGTCCTTTTGAACTAGTGTCATCGACCTTAGTTTTTGGAAAATACATAAATTGCAGTTCGCGAGTGTATCGTTTGAAATGCGCGGCAACACTGCGGCGTGCGCGCATAGCTGGCCGATCCGTGCCTCGGCTTCATTAATACACATCGATGATGCTTTCCTGTCTGTACGCCGATGACGGAAGGCTGCTTTTACCGAGCCGGTTTCCTAATTAAAAAAATGTGCGGCGTCTTCCTGGACTACGCAGTTGCTATACAACCGTTGTCATTAAATCTACGTATGTTTCGTGAATTGTAAACAGTTTGCGCTTTAATTGCACGTGCATCTAATTGAATGTTAAGTTGCACAAAAAAGTTGCACGCTATATTCGCCTTTAAATGATGCTTAATAGCCCATGTATTGGAATAAATAGTAGCTATAAACTATATAAATTTTGTGATGTGATAATTCAGTGCAACAGATGGATTTTCATAAAAAGTAATTAGCCATCGCAAAAAACATTATTTTAACCTTAGTAACATATGATAATCACGCCTTACTCTTCACGAAATAGTTACAAGTATTCTGTGAAGGATTAGGCAGAGGGGTACTTATGTACACCCACAGTATGCAAGTATAGTTACCAGACACCGAAAATCGTGAATTTTCATCGAAACAGCCAAATAAATTCATTGACAATCTTGGCCGTTGACCATTTTCAACCATTAATAGATACTTAAATATCTTTAAATTCTCATAAACGTCTCCTAAGGCATCTCCTTACCTTTCTCAATGTATAATTTATCCCGTTTCTACGAAGACCATTCCCGCAACATCACCGAATCGAACCAAAACAATCGATTTAATTAGGCGTTCGTTTTTCAAAAGTTAATAAAACAAAATGGCGAAGATAAATCGTTCACAAAGAAGCTGAGGAATCAACGACCGGTTGATTGCTCCGTGCGTTTGCGCCGGATGCCCTTCAAGAGCTTAATTAGAGTTTCTCTTGCAGTCTGTCTATAAGTACTGTGTATGTACTGAGATTAAAAATGTTCAATAGATGGATGTACAGTAATTACATAGGATAACGAGAAACAGAAATAGTCCATAGCTCATAAATCAAGTGGAGATTTCTATTTCAGGATACAAAAACATCAGTTACTGTAATAAATGTTATTTTTGATGTTAAAAAATATCTGTAACAATAGAGAACGCGCGAGGAATATGAAAGAAAAAAAAGAGGAATATTTTATACTAGCTTCTGACCGCGACTTCGTCTGCGTCTGCGTGGACTTCAGAATTGGGTCACACACTTAACCTATGTCGATGATACTAATAATCGAAAAAAACAATCTATTCTATACTTACTAATATATAAAGCTGAAGAGTTTGTTTGTTTGTTTGCTTGAACGCGCTAATCTCAGGAACTACTGGTCCGATTTGAAAAATTCTGTATTAGATAGCCCATTTATTGAGGAAGGCTATATAATCATCACGCTAAGACTAGTTAACTATTCCACTCGGACGAAGTCGCGGGCGGAAGCTCTAAGTATAATTTGTGTTTTTATTTCTGTTCAAATTCGCTAATCCTTTTTCTGACAATGCTTGTTATTAGACATTGAAATAAAAATACTTTTTTATGGATTTTATCGCGCTGTATTGATATTATTTAATTCCCGACGTTTCGGATCCTTTGCAGATCCTACCCGTGACTATGCTGCAAACGTAATGGAGCCGAAACGTAAAAAGTACCTAGTTTTATAACAATATTTTTTTTATTCATTTAAAAAATCAAGTAAGTATAATTATAGATTAATTATACTTGATCAATCTGTAAAAGAAGCAGGTTTGTGTATCGCGGTACTAAGATAAAAAAAATACAGAGTACCTATCGTAATCATAATTAATTCTTACTTTATGATTATACTGAAAAGTTTCTTTGTAAAGTAAATGAACATTAATATTATTAAAAGTTCAAAACACAAAGTACATTGCACTTTTATTACCAATTATATAATCAGTGATTCAAGTTGAACGAGAAAAGGCAATAAATAAAATCTTGATTATTATTTTATTAAAACGGTGCTTCGCCATTTAGCTACGCAATAAAAATAATGTTATGGCGGCCATAAACTGACAGCAGATAATTTGAACGTCTTTTAAAAAAATGGTATTTTATTCCATTTTTTTAATGAAGCATTACTCAACAATTCCACCACACTTTTATCCACAAAGTTTTATGCAGAGAGGTACTTATAGTGGTGTACACAGTATATGGATAGGTAACATCAAATTCTTTGTTGTTTGGACTATACGACGTATATATGCATATACACCATAGAAATTCCGGTCCTATGCTTTTAATGACATTGAAATCGACAGGAAAAGACTAGGTACGGGATCCACGTTCAAAATTCACAGGCCGACGAAAGCTGGACTGCAGCCTATTATAGTCGTGGTAAATGTTGCGAACCCTATGGCCATAAGAAAGAAAGAAAACAGAAAGAAAGAAAGAAAAGAAAAGAAAAAAAGAAAAGAAAAGAAAGGAAAAGAAAAATTCGACAAAAAAAAAGGTTCAAACAGGTATTAAGCTATTTAACATAACCCTACAACTCTTAGGAACGGGGCAGCGTGGGTGAAACCGCGGATAGGTTGCTAGTAATAAAAAAAATAACATAGATACAGATAGAACAACAGGTAACATAACTAACTATTGTTTAAAGGAAGGCACGTACGGTTTTTAGTCGCTCCAAGTCCTACCCTGCCGCTTCCCCCGAGTGACAGACGATCCATAATATAAAAAAATGTGGGCCTGTTAGCATTTTTGAGATAGTAGTAAGTAGTAGGTAGTAGGTGTAACTACAAAGACAAAATTACTTCGTGGTGCATATGTTAGCCTAGTACTACTAGTATTCTAATATCTGTGCTAGAAGGAAGAAAACCTTTAGTTTTTTGCGCTAGTTACATCGCACAGTGTGCTAGTAGGTACATAAGATATAGTTCTTACCATAACGACTGTTATGCACGAAATACCGCTGCATTGCGCAAGCGCTTATAGCACAACGAAAATTGGTCAGGTGTATTAATTTGTATCACATATTATACATCCTTGTTGGTATGTTCAAATCGAACAGTCAATCCAATTTACACTGTTACATGATTCAGTCGTCAAAAATATTTGGATCATGCATGCGTGATAAACGACAACCGTTTTATATGTCACTAGCTTTTGTCCGCGGTTTCGCTCACATGAAGCTATACTAGGATTAAAAATGAATCCCAAAAATAATTTAATCCAACTAACAGTGATGATCTTTTTTTATATGGGTCTGTATACATCAGAGAGGTCAAGCTGTACATCAATATGTTCAATTAATTGAGATAAGAAGTTCACCAGTTTTTAAGTTGGAGCATATACTTTCTATCAGTGATAACAAAATTAAAACCTATTCAGTAGTTTTTGCGCCAACCCGTAATAAAAAAGACAAGAATTTTAAAAATAACATCATTGTTTTTTTTAATTACTTTAATGTAGAGACAGCTTTTTTAAGATTTTTTATTATAAAATAATAAAATCTTAAATTTGAAAAAATGTTAGTTACACCTACCTTTACAACTTAATACGTCAATAATTTAAAACAAAACAATTAAATAAAACACACTTACAGCACACAACACAAGTTACAATACCCCGACAAACAAAAGGTCAAGGAAATTGCAACGTATTTTGAACTCACGAACATTATGTAAGTTCATCATCTGATAAGCTTGGCGAGTTAAAAGCAACCAACAAATCACTGTCTAAGCCTGACGTTCCAGTTGTAGGCGTAGCGATACTATGCTGCATGGCTTCGCTAGCACACGTCTTTACATATTATCTGAACAGAACTTCTGACACATTGGGCATGTAGAGAGGATAGATGAGCACAGATTGACGAAACGAGTATAGGTACATGATGAGTACGGATGGAAGAGTTGGAAGGGGCCGACCTCGACGAACGTACCACAACTAAGTTGCACCCATTCTTAAAAAAGGTCAGGTTAAGAGCACCCTGAACCGACGATCATGCATGTGGAGGTTAATGAACGTAGATGAAGCAAAAGTAGTGTGCCAGGATCGTAGCAAGTGGAAATCCATAGTCTCTGCCTACCCCAATTCAGACAGGCGTGAAAATATGTATGTATGTATAACTTCTGACGCTAACGTGTGGCTTGTCTAAGTAGACACCTAGTTTTATTTGTCGCTTTGATGGTGTGCGTTTTTACCACATAGTTTTTTATTTAGAAATGACATCGGGTTCTCAAATAACGTGAATCTTCGTTTAATATAGTCGACCTCGGTCAAACTTGGACATCCTTCAACGTCCTCACATCTTGTTATCGCAATATTGTACCAGTGAAGTTTGTAATTTATTTATTTTAAAAGAGTGTCCATGGAGTTTCTTGCCGGATTCTTCTCCATAGGATCGACCTTTTGGAACCGTGCAACTAGAATCACAACGTTTCATAAACGCTTGTAAAAGCTTATTTGAAATAAAAACATTTGAACTTGAACTTGAACGTTAGATGTTCAGTTCAGACAACGAGGAAAATTATGAATATTTTATCACACAAAAATTACTTAATTTAATTGATATAATCCAAGATATTCTCAGTCATTGTTTAAAACTCATTTAAAACAAAATAAAATATTCACAAATGTATCGTACAATGAAATACTATTAGATAAAAAAACATCTAAGCAAAAAGTTCAATGTGCAATGACCTTATCAAGAGTAAGTAGTAAAACGCTAGCTAACAAAATATATATAGGTATGAAACTAGTTTTTTCCCACAACATCGTCCGTATACCCAGCGTAATTCCGATTTAATTCTGATCTTATTTTCACACCCTTTTAGAAGAACCCCATGCTTTAGTTCTTTTGGAAATCATCTATCACACAAACCATCCACTCCGATTTTAATTATAGATTGTTAGTTAGATTCATATATTTGTATAAGATATTGCAAATAGTGCATATTTTGATTTATCACTAGTCATCATTGTACTGATGATGATATATAAATATAAGCTGCCTCGTTAGCCAAGTGGTCCTAAGCGCGACTGCTACGCTAGAGGTCCTGGGTTCGATTCCCAGGTCGAGCAGTGTTATTGGGATTTTCTACGAAATTCCCAGTAGCAGCTCGGAGTTAGGAATTGGTGCCCCGTTAATGGCAATAGGCTCGCCTCCTATTACATGGGACCTAAAGATACCGGCGAACTGTGGGTGTACATTAGTACGCCTCTGCCTAACCCTTCGGGGCATTCAGGCGTGATGCCGTGCTGAATTTGTCTTAGAAGCTATTGTACAGATTTTCATACGGTTTTTACCAGTACAAAGCGAAATAATCCAAGAAGGTTATAGGCAATATAGAATTTCGGAAAATCCTTTCTTGTCGGATGCCTACGTCATACAAAGAACACACCTACAAGTTTCAGAACTCTACGATCAGCGGTTTAGTCTGTGCGTTGATCCGTCAATCAGTCATTCAGGACAAAGCATTTTATAATATATTTTTTTTTTATTAAAAAAAATATGTATAGATTAATTTTATAAAAGTAATACCTACTTAAACAAAATGACATTCAAATAAGATTCGCATTGAATATAATATGATTTATCTTTATTACTTACTTAGATAAAAATAAAGAGCTCTTTGACTCTATGTTATCTCTTAGCCTTGAATTAATAGTGCTGGGAAGAATACAGAAACCTTTTATGTTATGGTACAGGAGATTAATGTAATTAGGTATTTTTAATTCGGTTCAGAAAAAATATTCACATAGAGAAGGTTATTTCTCATAAACTAGGTACTCTGTATTAAATAAGTACGTTGACCCCGGTATCAGCTGATATCACAAAACAATTTGAATGGCAAATTCAACAATTCAAATATTCTCAGCTGATCTTGGGGTCAACGCTCTGCGTCCAAGCTGGCCGATGGAATCGTATTTTCTGATTATAAATTATCGATAATTATTGAGAAGGCAACATTGAGCAATTCCTCTGAAATTAATTCAGATTAGAATTTGCATATTATTTTGGATCTGGTAAGCGGCAACCGCACCTCAGCAACACCAAACGTTATAACTCGCCTGTAGTAATTTTGACATCTTCTCACCGAAACAATAAATACTTTTACCACTGTTGGCAACATTACATCGGCAGCGCCATCTGACGACGACGTCAAAGAAAAGTGGCACTATGGGCTCCTACTCACTACGGTTACTAAGTCTCCCGCCCCTAGAAGGCAAGAAACCCTTGGGGGTTTGCCTCATTCCTAAGAGTAGTAATTTCAAATACTTTCCTTCTTCAGTCAGGCTACTACTAGGAGCTTATGCGTTCGATAAACATTAGCGTCTAGCGACGAATTTAATAATACAAGAAGTTTCTCTCGCCATGGAGGTTTTCATACAAATATTTTCCGGGCTAAGCGACGCTAGCCTCGCTGTCGAATGTAAAAGGGATACAGGTACGGCTTAGAGAAAGTAATTAAACTTCTTTAATGCAAATTCCCGTGGTCGTTTGCGTGTTTAAAACCACAAACGCGTTGATCCCGGGAACTCTTAATTAGAAAGTAAAACAAGGAAATGGTGAATTATAGAACATCGCTGAAGAGTGTTGGTTATCATTCGTAACTTGTTTTGCAATTTAAGACTTGCATTTTTATAAAATCAGTGAGTTATATTTGATGTTCACTTCTTGATACTATTCTTGCAGTTTTTTTAACATAGAAAGAAACAAAAGAAAGAAAGAAAATGTAGGTACACCAACAGTTCGCCGGTATGAGCACAAATTTCAAATTTCGAACTACTAATGAGCATTTCTGAGCATTTCCGACCTGGGAAATGAACCTTTCGCGTAGCAGTCGCGCTTGAGGCCACTAATGAGGTAGATTTTTTTGTAGTAGGTATGATGAAAACAAGCATATCCGGACTTATGGTAAGCGCAGCCGCAGCCTAGAGTCCCCAACAACACCAGTGGTATCTCGCGCTTCAACAAGTTTATAATTATGGTCAACAATTGTATGGCTAAATTGTCCTTAAAACTGAAACTTTTTTTTATGGGATAGAGGGGCAAACGAACAGCCGAATTGCCTGATGGTAAGCGATTACCACTGCCCAAGGACACCCAGCAACACTAGAGGATTCACAAGTGCATTGCTGGCTTATTATAAGGGTTTGGGTCTCCAGTAGGTATGCTCACTCAATCAGGAAACTGTACTGGCCGTGGTATCCCTCCGGTCGTCTGGTACGGCCACCACAGACGAACTTCTACTAATGTCCTACCAGTTTTATAGTTAGGATCATGATTTAATGTAAAACAAGATAAAATTGTTTACAAGAGAGGAAAGATTTTATCGTTTCCTAATTTGTAAAATTGTTTATAATGGATAAACTCAAAAACTACTCAACCGATTTGAAAAATTCTTTCACCTACAAAAAGTTTGTTATTACATTGTAACATTGGT
Source organism: Acronicta leporina (assembly GCA_947256265.1). Taxonomy (NCBI): domain Eukaryota; kingdom Metazoa; phylum Arthropoda; class Insecta; order Lepidoptera; family Noctuidae; genus Acronicta; species Acronicta leporina. The sequence goes on from OX366523.1 coordinate 4,138,418, forward strand.
TATATTGTTAAACAAAACGTCACTTTAGGTCGTGAGTGTAACCGCGGGAAACAGCTAGTTTAAAAATAAATTAGTATTCCGTGAAGCAGTGGTAATAACATTTGCAAGTTAATAGGGAGGACAGAAAATAGACGTCCGCATAGAATATGGGTGTATCCTCCAAAAAGGACTCTTTCTTTTTATTTTTTCTCCTTCTCCGTTCTCTCTTCTCATTGCCCCTCATGAATTTCCATGATACAGATTACTAACATTCTCTAGTAGGAGTTAGGTACATACATACATATTTTCACACCTGTCTCCCATTGGGGCAGGCAGAGACTATAGATTTCCACTTGCTACGATCCTGGCACACTACTTTCGCTTCATCTACGTTCAATAAGTAAGGTGCTTACGTGAAAGCTTATTTAAAACTAAATACTTGAGACGTTTCGTCTCAAGTATTTAGTTTTAAGTAGGTATATGGCGATTTTAGTTTGCTATGGGAATTAATTATTCTCATTATCCTTCTGAAATCTGGAAGGAAGTATTGAAATGAAACGGTGTCACGGGCAGACTGACAGACAGACCATGGATGCTGTAAAGGATCCGAAACATCGGGAACTAAATAATATCAATATAAAATCCGTAAAAAGTAGTTTCATTTCAATGTCTAATATTCGCGTATCTAAGTGTCAAAAATCAGTAAGGAAGGAAGTAGACAACTTATACGGTATGACCACTATAAGTCTCTATACAAAAAAATATCAAAGTTACAACGTCATTATGTACGGATATAAAAATTACAGCAGTTTTGATGCATCAAGCTCGTAATTTTGCCCAAAGAAAAAAGGTTTTAGAAACATGCTAACCTTAAACTAAATATTGCAAACGCCTGCTAATAACTCTGACGTGCTCGCTAAAAAGGGCACCGTTACTCAATTAGGAAGCCTAGAAGTTAAATAGGTACTTTACACACACCACAACGTCTGTCTGCCAATCATAAACGTTTCATTACAACGATACACATTTTGGAACATGAACAGGTCGAAGCGAAACATATGTAAGTTTGGAAGTTGGTTCATATAATTATTACGAACCATAATACATACAATTTGATTAAATTAAATTCAATTCAATTTATTCAATGATACAACATTTAGTACATAAGAGTTCCAAAAGAAAATCCTTACAAATATTGTTTCGATTAGGTACGATTTATTTTGGTGTTATGTTTTACTATTTTTTTATGTTTTTTAGATATATGGCTAATTCTCTGCGAAATATCTAAGCCAGCGCGACCGATATAATCAGTAATTTTTTCAAAGTCTTGTATTCGGGTATATTTTTATCGATATTTAGTTATTTGTTGTAATTTCGAAAAGGGCAAGGTATGATAGTAATTGCATTAATACACCTATGTACTAGTTACATGCAAAATACAGTGTAACAAGGAAAACTGGTATTAAAACTTGTTTACCTTCCAAGAGACCATGACGAAAGTCTCGGCTTACAGTATAGTGCTCTGATTGTTTCGTGTCCAAGAAAAGCCAGGGAACAAGTAGGTAATAGTAGGTAGTAGTGGTAGATGTTACTGACGTCACGTTTAAGAAGCAAATTTAGAATATAAAGGCAAATTACGACCTGGCGGGCGGGATTCGCGGTTGTTTAGTGGTCTAGCGTCTGGTGTATTTAACCAGAAGACGCAAGTTCGAACCCCGCCCGCAGTCGAATTTTTCCTTCATTATAATAAGTTTATTACATTAGCATGAAAAATGCAAAACAAAATACAAAAAGAGAGGGTATTTATAAAGATAGGAACCTGAAAATTGGTATTGTCGCTACTCATCATAACTAAATAATGACGAATTTCAGGAGTTTTAGATTTTTGAACTTAAGTGGGTGGGGTGTGAAATTTGAATATAACTTTAGTTCGACGGGGAACAGCTATTTCATGAGTATGTCCTCCAAACTTCAAATCTTCTGGTTTGTAATTTTGTATTTCGATACGTGTGTAAAAATTTCATTCGCTTTATAATACATAGCTAGGATCAGTCTATCCTCCGAATATGGGTATTGTCCAGAAATTGGGTTACGTAGGTAGATCTGATGGCAGGCGCTTCGCGAAATGCTGATATTCAGCCGCATCTGGTTAGACTAAAATCCGAAAAAGGCTCGGAGGATGGTGATAGATAGCTAGGACATATTATTTTTTGCTAGGTAATTAGCCTGCTTACCAACACGCCCGTATTCCACGAAGGGTAAGAGATCGCCGGTATGTTTAGGATCTATATAAGTAATAGGGACAAACACACAAATGCAAACTCCGAGCTACTACAGAAAATTTAATAGAACAACCCAATACCCAACACTGCTCGATCTGAGAATCGAACTCAGGGCCTCTAGATCGCATTCGCGCTTAGGACTACAAGACTAACTAGGCTGTTGTCCTTATACATAGGTATTACAAAACAAAGTAGGTACCCACCGCGTCTATCTGTTCGCGATACTCGAAAAATACTGAATGGATTTTCATTTAGTTGCCACCAATAGATAGACAGATTCACGAGGAAGGTTTCAAGCTATTAAACATCACCTCGGGAGAAAAGACAGTACCTATTGAAATAAAACTACTTTGTACGGATTTTATCGCGATCTACTGATATTATTTAATTCCTGAGGCTGTGATATATATTATAATAACAAATTAAAATTCCAGGTGAACCTACTGATGCACCTACAACCTTGGACGGTAACCACCGTGAATTAAGTATTGTGTACTTATTCATTTCAAACACAGTCAATATAGCAATTCGCCATGCCATCTGGCAGAGGCATTGATATGGCGCTAATACGTGACCAGCGTTCTAGATCCAACCAGACATTTTTTTTCTGTACCGATGAGCCATGACATAGTTATTACACTTGTTATGGTGTATAAATAATTTAAGAATAAATTTATACTTTTTGCTAACGAAAAATTACCCAAATTCCAGCTGCTTCAGTATTCTAGCGGTGGTGGGTTAGATTCGCAGGTTGATCTAAATGTTACATGGGAACTAAATATACTAATAACTAAATGTACTAAGCTGCATAATCCTTCGGAGAATACAATCGTGAATTCAACACGAGGCAAGATTCGAACTTACGTCCTGTGGTATAGTCTTTTTTATAACACCTAACGCAAAAAGAGGGGTGTTACAAGTTTAACGTGTGTGTATCTGTGGAATTGTAGCTCCGAAAAGGATACTGAGACCTATTATTGAATTTGGATTCCACCCATCACTAAGAGACAATAAAAAATCTCTTGTACCCCTATTTTTCATAGAGTGATAATACTTATAATACCTACTCACTTAGATATGGATACCCCTTGAAAACGAAACATAGCAATGTTGCTTTAAATTGATAATGTTCGTCAGGCGCGATCCTATCTAGGCGTACGTTACAAATAGTCATGTAGATAGAGTGGCTATCGCATTTATAATTATTATTTTGATTGATAAGGGCTTTTTTAACTTTTAATTCAGTATAATTATTTTTATAAACTATTAAATCATCTGTTAATGCAGTGTTGGAATCACGACTGATGGCAACATGTTGGCCGGTATATCTATACATATCTACAGGTAAACACTTCACTTCGTGTTTGTGCGCCATTTAGTTTTTACCCACGACGGAACGGAAACGGTATATATGCCTTTAGATTGAGAGGTGGTTTGTTTGTTTGTTTTATGCCTCCGTGTCTAATATTATTTTAAAATTATTATTTATTCTAAATCTAACTGGCCAACAATGCAATGCCACCTCACTCCTCCATTCCATTGTAAGTTCCTAAAGGGATACTCATCATAAAACCGCCAGATGTATTATAGAGGTTCATATACATCAACGTGGGAATGCACTTCACTATCAATACAATCATGCTTCGTACGCTGCAGAATTAATTAGTCAGGGGACAGAGGAAACCGCTAATCTACTCGCGAATCTATTGTTTCATGCAGATGTCACGTATTGCATGCGTATGTGGCCTTACCCAACTCACAATAAAGATAACTGTACACTAGAGCATTCCTTCGAGCATAACCATGCAATGTAACGTCCTTACGAGTCGTACTACAATGCAAGCAAAAGGTGAAATTGCCATGTAATGCAACGTTCCTGCGAATGCCCGACGCTGTTTTCGAAGTAATGCTGAAGTTAGTTGCAAGTGTGGTTTTGCATTAACAATCAGGGTCATGAATGTTTGTGATCATTGTCTTTATTGATTTAGATATTTTTACACATCATAATTAGCTAAGTGATTTTATCATTCCATTCCAAATGGCCGAGTAACCATTCGGAATGGCCAACTTCAGAGTTCAGACGCGCACTACTATTTCGACCGTACCTACTGTACTGTAATGTACATTGTAACACATACTGTATACTATTTGAATTTAACGATTTTTCTATTTAAGGTTTCCTGAGAGACTTTGTTAACAAAGTCACTCGTTTATTTGCAAAAACCAAGTTGTAACATAGAGTCGTGCTCGTTGTTCATGGTATTCGAAAGGTTCGATGTTGTGTTACGAGTACCTAAACGCTCTAGTCTATACTCACCTTTAAACCTTAACAATGGACCTACCAACTAATTAAAGACGAAAAAAAAAACACAGCAGTAATGTTATCGACATTTCTGTCTGAATTACGTTGTGATATATTGTTTCCTTTGCCAATTTGCCAACATGTGTGTTGAATGCAGGTTTTAATGGCAGTTATTGGTGTATTTTAACACTGCTTCATTAGCCTAGTGGTCCTGAGCGCGACTGCTACGCTAGACGTCTTGGGTTCGATTACCAGGTCGAGCAAAGTGTTATTGGGTTTTTTCTATGAAATTCCCAGTAGCAGCTCGGAGTTTGGAAGTTGTGCCCGGTTAATGGCAATAGGCTCGCCCCCTATTACATGGAACCTAAACATACCGGCGAATTGAGGGTGTACATTAAGTACGCCTCTGCCAAACCCTTCGGGGAATACAGGCGTGATGGTATGTTATACATATTATTATGTTTATGTTTATTGGTGTTTTTGGGTTCTACAAAACTGCTTAGTAAGTTTGTCTGGTTGGGTACTACTGTAAAGCCAAGATATGTTATTTTTATGGGATAGGGGGGCAAACGAACAGACGGATCGCCTGATGGTAAGCACCAGAGAAGTCACAACTGCGTTGCCCGCCTTTTAAAAGGGTTTGGGCCACCGGTATCCTCACTCACTCCGCGATACACAACGCAAGCGATGTTTCACGCCGGTTTTCTGTGAGGCCGTGGTATCAGTTCGGTAGAGCCTGCCCATTCGTACCGAAGCATGGCTCTCCCACGGTAAAAGACATTGTTTGAATGAAATGAATGGTGACGTTCTTAGGTTACGTTTACTGTGTATAATCCACTGTTACCTTAGTGCTAGGTTTGTAACGCTATTTATATTCGAGGCATTTTTGACAAATTACTCGTGTATAATATAATAAATTAGACGCAAATTAACGTTTGTTTATAAATTAAATCTTATAATATGGTGTAAATATGCGATCAAGCAAAAGCCTGTTAGGAATAAAAAAAACAAATGCAAAGGTATCTATTATGCTGTTTACATTTTATTTGTTTAATTAAACACGGTTTCTTATAGAAAACTTTATTTCCTGCATCAATACTATTATGGTAACTTAGTTAATTTGTTTATAATTTTCGCTTAAACCCAAACTGTTTTTATCTTTGGTTCATCAGTAGTGTAATTCCAATCCCTGCCGGTAACTATTTAGTTATCTTATGAAATAAAGTAATGAAATAAGATAATAATTAAGTATAATTAATAATTGTTTCTTTCAAAATAAAGTTATTGCTATTTCACTAGAATTGTCGTACTCAAAACGTAAAACAAACATAAATTATTAATATGGTAACATCGCACCATTGGTAATTACAATCACTTTATCAATTTTGATATTTCCGGAAAGTGCTGAGAATATTTGACTTTATATTGATTTTTCCAGAATTATGGGTTGATCCCATTGTTAATAAGTTTTCCTGGGGAAATTCAGATTTGTACTGACAAAAACTGTAAGTACCGCGTTCTTATTGTTGGGGGAGCTATCGATGTTGGTGGTAAGCTGCTCTTATTGATGAGCACAATGGTCACTTAATTTTTTACGGTATAAAATATAATAAAATTATTTCCATACTAAGACTGGACTCACAAAAGACCTACGTTTAAGAAGGTTTGATATCTGCCCATGATATATATAAAAGTTCCTTTCTGTACCTTAGGACGAAACGCGCGCGCACTGATTATTGAAGCGTAAAGGGCCCCATATACGGTACGATTCGTCTATACGATCGATCTGATGAAAATCGTGACGATTGATCGCATCAAAAATGTCGCTAATCAGCATGCCTACATCGTAAGCCTAGTTTATAACGATCTTGACATACACCAACGATCCGTCGTTTCGATCAGTTTGACGCGACGGATCGTACAGATAAATCGTACCATATATGGGGCCCTTTAGAGAATTTGATGCTTTCTATGTAATAAGTCGCTTAAATAATAATAAAAAAATGTTTGTAGTGAAAAATTGTGTTTTTCACGGTCTTGGAAATGCAACGTCTATCTTTTGTCATTGGACTTGTCCTAATAATTTCTCAACACCATTTACACGGATAACTCAAAATGATTTTATGATTATGATTTCACAAACATCGAATTATCCTTTAATCATTTATCGTAATGACTAAAGTAAATCTTACGAGCTAAAAGGCACAGTCTCGAATATTCTAGGAAATTATTTGCCAGCGGGAGCAGCAGTTGTTGCTGCTGCGGCGGCTGGTGCAGCTGTGGTGGCGTCTGCGGCGGCAGGGGCAGCTGCTGGAGCAGCCGCAGGTGCCGCAGCAGGTGCCGCAGCAGGAGCCGCAGCAGGTGCCGCAGCAGGTGCAGCAGCAGGTGCGGCAGGCGTAGCGCCAGCAGGCGTGGCACCCGGAGGAGCTCCGGTGGGCATGACTGGCATAAGGTGGTATCCTCCGCCAATTAGATCCGGAACTAAATTAAGGATTGTTCCAGGGGCTGAAGTAGAGATCGTTATAAGTTAATGATTTTATGATTAGGTATAATGAACAAATGACAAACGTGACATGACCTTACAGATATAGGGTGATATTGAATACCATCACGCCTGTATTTCTCGAAGAGTTACGTTAGAGGTGTACTAATGTACACCCACAGTTCGCCGGTATGTTTAGGTCCCATGTAATACAGGGCGAGCCTATTGCCATTAACCGGGCACAAATTCAAGCCATTCATTCAAACTTCAAGCTGCTACTGGGAATTTCATAAAAAAGCCCAATAACACTTTGCTCGGCCTGGGAATCGAACCCAGGACCTCTAGCGTAGCAGTCGCGCTCAGGACCACTAATCATAAGTCATAATTAAAAGAAACAAGACTTAGATCACGCGATAGATGAATGTATTTAGACAAAGGCTATTCGAGACGAAGAAAATTTAAATGATAATAACACATTAGAATAAATTGCATTAAATAAGTTTATGCTTGTCAGTCTTCACAATCCTGACTTTGAATGAAGTGGAATGGATGACACTTGAAGGTCATAGTGAAAACTAATTCTGAATACAAACTACATTTAACCTAACTTTTCTGTTTTTTAGATATCCATGGCTGGATTAATAAATCCGCGAATTGATCCCGCTTCCCCTTAGACAAATATCTGCACTCGTCTGTGCCTACTTGCTCAAACTCTTGTAGCTAACTTCGCTCCAGACTTGATTGAATAAGCTCTAAACTACTGGACCGAATTGGAAAAAACGGGTAACGGGCGAAGCCGGGCCGGGCAGCTAGTATATTATATTTTACTTCATTAAAATCTTTAAATGTAACACTATTCTTATCTATAAAGTTCTTAATCACGAAAATTATATATTCAGACATTGTTGTAGTTAACGATTATAAATATTATTTTTTCATGTATAAAATTTAAAAATGTGCGTGAAATGGAATTGTGGAAAGGAAGTGCGTATGTGTTTCATATCAAATTCGCACGCACACACTGCCGTTAATTGCCGACAAGTATGTGTAACACGTCGAATAAGCAATACCTACACCAATCACTTAAGTTACTTGTATAAAATTTTCATCAAAGAATGGTTTCACATGGATTATCAGAAGATCTCGTCTGATATGAAGAACTGAATAGAGAAACTTCAAGAGTGTGTAACGTAAGTATCTATAAATTTTCGTTGAAAGCTCGTCGACCGGGTATTTTAAAAAATGAAACATTCCAATTGTTCAAAAAAAAGTTAGGATTTTAAGTAGGAATAGGTTGGTATTGTCGTTAATTAATATTTTTTTAAGTTATAAGCGTATGATCTTTTTATAATACTAACTGCTATAATATACAGTGCAGCTCTGCCTAACCCTTCAGGGAATACAGGTGTGATGGTATTTAATTTTTTTATAGAAGATGCAAAGGAAATTGTGAATATGGCCATGACCAAATGTATTGATCAATGTGTATTGTATGACACAATTCAAGATGAACTTACCTAGCATAACGTTGAAAGGCAATGCTCCTGCTCCTGCTGGTGCTGGAGGCATCATCGTGGTCGGAGGTCTGGGTCGCCTAGTAGGACAATCATCACACCACATATCCCAGTAGTCTTCTGAGCTTGCCGTTGTTGTGGAACCATCGTCGTCGTCACACAGTAATTCACACAAAAATCCGGTCCCGAAGAAGGGCTGAGAAAAATATTGCATGAAAATATTTTTTTATAGTAAAAATTTTTGGGATATTGAGTTATTAGTTTTATTAACTACACTACAATAAGCCGTGAATTGTAACTAAGAAAGAAGGAAAGATAAATCACTAGTCAAACCAACGCTTATGAACCAATTGATCGTTGGTTACACTAACGACTAGGTAAGTATAATATTATATTAGAGCGTATCTATGTAAGTAGATACTCAGGTACCTACTTATTTTTAGTAAAACAAAGGAAAATTATTGATTGCTAAAAATATGTCTTCGAAAATTAAGTTCCTTGAAGTATTATAAAATTTTTACAAGTACTTAATGAACTATTTATCACTGGACTTTTGTTTTAATTTTGCTAACAATATTTTATGTAACAAATACTTTAATTGTTTAAGCACAATTAAATAATATTTAATAAAATTTAAGATGATACAAACCTTTGCGATAGATATTTGGAAGCACAGGAAAATCACGGAAAAATAAACACACGCTCGCACCTCACCCATGTTTGCAATGTTATCATGAAAAAAACGTGTGTTCAGCTCTTTTCATACTTATAACGTCGAAGTCTTTGCGCAAGACGACTGAATTACTAATATATTGCCAAAGAATATGTGCATTATTTTCAGTGGATACGCGTAAAGGACGGCACGTGTTCAGGGCCGAGGGTGTGGGCTTGTGCTACTTACGTATTTATTATATATCTTCTCTACTATTATAAAATTGTAAAAATCTGTGTCTGTACATTGAAGATATTTTAAAAAAACCAAGTGGGATGGGGTAGGTATATAAATAATTCTCGTGTTTGTCTGTTTGTTACGGGTTGGCGCTCTACTAAAACTACTGAATAGAATTACATTTTGTTATCACTGATCAACCTTTTGGAACCGTGCAACTAGAAGCATAACGTTTCATATATCCTTGTAAAAGCTTATTTGAAATAAAAACATTTGAACTTGAACTATTAGAAAGTATGAGCTCCGCCAGCTTTAAAAACTGGTACTTATAGGTACTTCTTATTTCAAATAATTAAACGGAACCTGAGATACAGCTTGATCTCTCTGATAGAGAATCATCATCTCTGTTGGTTTTTGAGCTTCAAGTGAGCGAAGCCGCAGGCAAAAGCTAGTATATTATATATTTTACATCTGCTTATTGTGTAGGTTGAATAATATTAACCTTCTGTACCAACAAACATATTTTATTTTTCAATTTCTTATACAGAGTCTGCCTCAAACAGACTGCCTAATTACCTAGTCTAGTGATTGTAAACGCGACTATTATGCTAGATGTCTTGAGTTCAATTCTCAGGACGAGCAGTGTTATTGGGTTTAGCAGCTCTGAGTTTAGATTTGAGCCCGGTTAATGGCAACAGGTTCGCTCCCTATTACATGAGACCCCAACATGACTGGAGAACTGGGAGTGTAATTACTAGGTATACTTCTGCCTTACCCTATTTGGAAATGCTTGTAGATGTCAGGGGGTGGATCAATAGAATAGAAACTATAAATCACGGCGAAGGTGTTTAAATTTATTTGTCTCTGTCATACGAAAATAAAAAAAAGTTTTTATTCAAAATTAATACCACGTTTACTACCTTCGTTTGTGGAAATTCCTATTTGACGGCGATAAACAATGACGGTATACTTGGACGAATGTTTTAATTTTGTTCGGTTATTATCGGCTCTATTAGACACGGTCAAGTTTGAATGTCATAACATGTGTGTGCTGTTTATTGTCCTGAGTGTAGACGGAGTACTCCACAGCATACTAATCGGGCCTTGGAACAATGTGCATGCCCTATCAGTTCTTTGAAGACATTCTGAACATAGAACGCAAAATAATCATTGAACTGTGACGCCATAAAGTCTAATGATTTCTTGTTATTGGACCATTTTAAAATTATGGACATTGGCGTTGATGCTTTGTTTATGTTTGTACTAAATACGTCTTGAAGGTAATATAGTAAACATTTACGTAAGTAACTATGTAAATTAATAATCCTTGGGGAATGAGTTGCTGAGGTACGGGAAGTAGACTATATTTTTACGGAGAACTCTTTTTTTCGGGTGGGAAAATGCGACTTATGCATGTCGCCCTGCTCGGGGATGCGGGACGGTTATTTGAGGCCCCCCGGTGTCAGCGTACCGATTAAAACCACCACCTTGTGGTGGGATCACGGGAATCTCTCTCGCATTATCTACGATACGTACATACTTATCTTTTTCACGTGGGAGAGCCATGCTTGCGCACGAATGGGCCGACTCGACCGGAGTAATACCACGGCCTCACAGAAAACCGCCGTGAAACAACGCTTGCGTTGTGTTTCGCCGAGTGAGTGGAGTTACCGGAGGCCCAAACCCTTTTAAAAGGCGGGCAACGCACTTGCAACTCCTCTGGTGTTGCGGGTGTCCATGGGCGGCGGTTATCGCTTACCATCAGGTGTTCCGCTTACCATCCGTTTGCTCGTTTGCCCCTCTATCCCATAAAAAAAAACTTATACATAATATAAGCACTATATTATATTATTTTATTGTCATGCATCATCATATTATAATGGTTAATAGAGATACATAATTATAATTACCGAGTACTGGAAAATATTCTAAGAGAATAGAGGCACCAAATATTTAAGCAGGTGTTACTAAAAGAAAAACCCATGTTTGTGAAAATACTTTATTGTTTGCTTTATAATTCTGTACACCGTGTAATATATACAATTTCTTATGACATTGGTACTTAAAGAAGTTTCTATGGCACTATAGGTATTATAATTATTATTTATACAGGATGAAAAAAAAAGTTTATTAATTAGAATATGATGACAAATTAGGCTCTCTAGGTACTACATATCATGGTCTTGCAAGCAGCAAAACTAAAGGAACAATTATTGCTATTATTTTAATGTATTGTATTTCTTTATAACTTATAGCAAAGAGAAAAGAAATTGACACTTAATTTACCCTACATTAAAGGTACATTTTCCCCAAAGACAAAAGTAATTAGTTTAATGGCCAAAAGCCACTTTGTAGCTGACGCCTGGTCGTTTGGGCACCTTACTGCCGACTTCCACCAGAATTGGCGAGTAATCGAACCTGGGTGGTTTTGAAGAGCAGTTCTTATGAGGAATCGGGAACACGTAGTTTACGTCAACGTCGTATCTAAAAAAAGTATAAGTTATCTTTAGACATGTGCAAGATGCTTTGACACTGACATGTCTTTGACTGTGTAGACTTTCCATATATCAGAGGTCAGATTATACTGGAAATAGGCAGACGTGTAGCTGTCTAGCCAATCCAATAAAAAATAATGTCAATAATCAAAAAAAAATCTCATTCATATTTCTTCATATTTTTGCTACACACCTAAGATTTTTTATTTATGGTATAGGGGAGCAAACCAACAGACGGATCACCTGATGGTAAGCGATAACCGCCGCCCATGGACACCCGCAACACCAGAGGAGCCACGAGTGCGTTGCCCGCCTTTTAAAAGGGTTTGGGCCTCCGGTAACCTCATTCACTCGGCGAAACACAACGCAAGCGTTGTTTCACGCCGGTTTTCTGTGAGGCCGGTGTATCACTCCGGTCGAGTCGGCCCATTCGTGCCGAAGCATGGCTCTCCCACGTAAAAATGAATATGTATTTTTTATACTAAAGTGCTTAAATACAATTCTTGCTACAGAGTATACTAAATATCGAAACCCAAAAGTTACGTTTTTATAATTTTATTGAAGTCTCGAACAACCAGAGGCGCAGAATTACAATTTATATTCGCTTTCATCTGTAATTAGTTGCTTGACGCATTGATAATTAATGAACTAAGAGGATTCCTTCTTAGAATTCAGTGTAAGTACAAGCTCGTATTACGCGTGTTGTCCTTTATATACAAAAGACTATCATTAAAAGGGTTGCTTGTTCGTGGGAATAATTTTTGATGAAAGTAAGATCCTAAGTTTAGACTAAGTAAATTATCTTACTAAGTCCTTTTAGAGTATGGCGAGGCGGACCGAATTCCCGATAAAAACGTAATCCCAAAATAAATTTTAATTCAAACAGCCGACATGGCTGTTGCTTGGAGTCTACCCCAGTCAACGCCTTATTAGCCCAGAAATACGTCTAATTTTAGACCAATTCCTTTTGGCGCCGCCAGCTGGTTGAAAAATTGAGATAGAGAGAGTTGATGCATGCAGGATAGATACTGTGATGTAATGAGAATAAAAAGATACAGTTGTTGTGGAAGGACATGAGACGGACGCCCAAGATAAGGATGACATTCTAGCTGTTAGCCAGGCCAATCTGACGTGTGACCGGAGCTATAGATAGAAAAATATTTATGTACTTACATTACGATTGTAACTATTGAACTTCTCAAATGCCATAAGAAAATAAAATCGATAAAATAAACGGTTGCACCAAGACAAAATAACAGTAGAGTCTAACACCTCAAAACAGTTCGAGCAAATCACAAATCAGCGTTGTCATTCTTTTCTCTGGATTATTAGATACTAGCTTCCGCCCGCGACTTCGTCCGCGTGGAATAGTTACTATTAGCGTGATGATATATAGCCTATAGCCTTCCTCAATAAATGGGCTATCTAACACTGAAATATTTTTTCAAATCGAACCAGTAGTTAAATTAAATTAAGAGAACTCTTTGCCGACAAACTGCTATGTAGTTTGGCATATTATTTGTAAGATTATGCATGTAAAAAAATTGGTTATTAAATAAATAAAAAAAAAAAAAGTTCCTGAGATTAGCGCGTTCAAGCAAACAAACAAACAAACTCTTCAGCTTTATATATTAGTATAGATATAGATGTGCTTGAACTTAATAGAATGCCCGTCAAATGTTTCTTCCCATAAAGTATCGGTTTTTCATTACCACGGCTTCAAGTTTCGAAGCGCGACCCCGATAAAGTGTAAGTTAAGTTAAGTGTAAGTAAGTTTAGCCCTGTGTTTGAAGTCCAACCCTTATAAACTTTTTGGAAAGCCATTTTCGATAGATGGTAAGTTGTTGAGCTCCTGTGTTCTATGAAACCACTTTGGACGCTCACTGGCAGAGAGATCGGGATGCGAATTTGACTCCCACCACGAAACAATATTGGTATGGCCTACATATAGTGGTTTCGCGTCGCAGTGTTTGTGTAGGTGAGAATATAAATTTGTTAATGTACGATATTTGAGACATTAAATGAAAGATTTAAGAAAAACTCGTATTTAAAAAAAGTTGTGTCAAAAAATGTTAATCCGAAATTTAAATTTTTGTCGTCAACAACTTACTCGTAAGTACCCCTTAAAATCACGCTCCGGCCCCATAGGAGCCGAGTAATAATTTTTATCTAACTGCGCGATACAAAGAGGGTAATATGTTTATTATCGTCCTTTTTATCTCAGCTTGGAGTCCCTAGACTGGCTGGTAATATCACCTCAAGAGCTACGTTTTTATTATAACCATAGGTCAAGTTTACCTTGGAAGTTTATCACGTAAGTAAGCCATGACGTTCTTCGGAAGACTGGTCGTTCGGGAGAGGACGAACGCACTCAGGTACCTGGCTCCCTCCGTCTGCTCCGCGCAGTGGAGGAGAAGGGCCCAAGTCTTGTACTCAGTGTCCAATACGTACGTGTTGTATATACCATCGTCTGAAAAGAAAAATAATGGTTTGTTTGGAAGACAGCAATATTTTTATGGTTGAAATCTCTATTTTTCTTCTGGCTTTTATGCCGTTAATATTTGCAGGAAAGCCTGGAGGAAAATAGGATGATTTATCCTTATTAATTGTCACGTTTTGCCGACGAACAATAAATAAGTATCCGTGTCTTGTGAAGCAACGAATGGATTATCTAACAGAAGTGTTATAATAATTATTAACTTAGAAAGATATACTCCACTTTATTTTTCTTAACAGACACATTAGATACGTAAACAGTAAGTATCAGGTTTCCATTTTTCGTTTGGTTTGTTAATTAGATTTTTTGGTACCACCTTGGAGAGCAGTGATAGTCTAGTGGTATAATATACCATTGGGATACTATGTCAAAGTCCTCGAGTTCGAACTATTCTTATCAAAGCCCTCGAGTTCGAATCCAAGCCACGCACCTCTGACTTTTGAAAGAAATGTTCGTAATAACACGCGTTTAAACGGCGAAGGAAAACATCGCGAGGAAACCTGCATGCCTGAGAGAATTTCTCGACGGCGTGTGCGTGTGCAGTCTGCCAACCCGCACTAGGCCAGCGTGGTGGACTATAGCCTAATACTACTCATTCTGAGAGTGACATTAAAATGTATTAATGATGATATTTTGTTAGGAATATAATATACTATAGAATGAATAAATCTCACATGTTTTCTCAGCGTGCGTCCAGTGGGCCGGTTCGTTCAGGTCCACTCGCCAAGTAATATTGCCTAGTAGGTTCTCGCCGTCAGGATCATCGGCGAATCGGTACGTGAAGTTCATCGTCACTCCTGGAGTGAATTCTACGGAGCCATCTGAAGATAAAGATTTGAGGTCCATTATTGTTTTAAGATCAACCGCTTCATTAGACTAGTTTTCCTAAGCGCGACTGCTATGCTAGAGGTAATTAGGATATTAAAAACATCAAAGAAAATCTTGATGGCTTAGGTCTTATACACCACTAACAAAATAGAGGAAACTTAGGCATATTAACATACCATCATCACGCCTGTATTCCCCGAAGGGTTAGGCAGAGGCGTACTAATGTACACCCACAGTTCGCCGGTATGTTTAGGTCCCATGTAAAAGGGGGCGAGCCTATTGCCATTAACCGGGCACAAATTCCTAACTCCGAGCTGCTACTGGGAATTTCATAGAAAAACCCAATAACACTTTGCTCGACCTGGGAATCGAACCCAGGACCTCTAGCTTAGCAGTCGCGGTCAGGACCACTTGGCTATTGAGGCAGTTAGGCATATTAAAAAAATAAAAAACGGGGTATACAGACCTGCGGTCGGTACGTGGTCGTCTTCGGTAAGAACTGCTTTCATACAACTGTACGAAAGAGCCTCTTCAGCACTTGCATAATATTCCACGACGTACCAGTCGCCCAGAATCTGTAAACGAAATTGAGTCTTATTATCTTTTCTTTACGTGCGATTTTCTACTTTTCAGTAGCAGCGTAATTTTGCGCCTCATATTAACGTCCGTCTAAGTTGGAGTTACGTGATATTGCTCTTAGCTTAAAGTTAGGCGTTTGAATTCAAGAGGATCTGGAATTTTATTTAGAGTCCGGGGGGCTAAAATGTTGCATCATTCGAAATATACTTAGGAGCTTTTAAGGATTCTAAATTGGTGAGTAGATTTTAGACTACCGTAAAATGTTGTTTTAGTCCCCGTTGCTAGTTAATTGCAAATATGAATTGATGCGGGTATCGTAGCCTGTTGAGAAGGCGCACAAGCGTCAGCGCTATACCATAATTGTCCTTACATATTTTCTTATTTCAGTTGCCATCGCGCGGAACAAAGCACAGTTTAGGAATATTATTCTCGTATAAAAACAGAACACGTGATTATGGTGGGCAAATTACAAGCAGTTAGTCTGAGCATATTGTGACTGTGACATACTTGATTTCTAATACAAACGTAATAACAAAATAAATTGTAAATCCAAACACAATACGAGTACAATCAAAGTGTATGATTTAATTTTTGAAGTGAAAATTTATTTTGCGGCGCTGTGCACTTTTTTGTGATAGGGAAAAAATTGTTTTTTTTTTTTTATATGGGATAGGGGGGCAAACGAGCAAACGGATCACCTGATGGTAAGCGATAACCGCCGCCCATGGACACCCGCAACACCAGAGGTGTCGCAAGTGCGCTGCCCGCCTTTAAAAGGGTTTGGGCCTCCGGTAACCTCAACTCACTCGGCGAAACACAACGCAAGCGTTGTTTAACGCCGGTTTTCTGTGAGGTCGTGGTATCACTCCGGTCGAGCCAGCCCATTCGTGCCGAAGCATGGCTCTCCCACGTGAAAAATTTAAACGGTATGTGACTTTAAATATTATGTTTAAAATTTCATTTATTACAGCTGGTAAGTGAACTGTTATCATATAAATCATTATATTTTAATCTCTTTATCCGTTTAGAAAAAGTTACTATTGTTAGAAAGGATACCTAATTTGTTATTCGATACATTAGCATAACTTTTAACTCAAGTACAACAGACTAAAATTTGCAACCCATTTCAATTCAGACGAGAAAGCTGCATAGATTTCAACATAAATTCACAAAGTTCAAACATACCCATTATGTAAAATACGTTATGAATTCATTAGAAAACATTATCCTTTACAAATAGAAAGTGAGATTGTATACTAAGTAGCATCATTGAGTCATCCAAATATTACCTTTCATTGTATCATTGTATTGTGAGTGTATGCAAATGCTTCTATTGAGATGTCAGGTAGGAACCACTTGTATTCAATAATATTCAATCAGACAGATTTTGAGCGCAACAATCACTCTTGTTACTAGCTGATAGTGGTCATAATGATACAGCATACTAGTTGGGATTGTAACTTTGTCTGTAAATCTCTTAGCAATTTTTTTATTTTTATTTTAAGCTCGTAGAAACCGGCCCTGTCAATTTGGTTCCATTGAAAACCAGTAATTAATACCAGAATAATAGCACAAGATAGTCCTGAACTGTACACATGAGTGCACACAAACTGTGTGCACTTTACACGTGGAATTTTACACATGAGTGATTGAGACGGAATTTGGGAAATTCCCACGGGTTTTGACGAAATAAATTTTCCTGTAAAGTAAATTTTTATTTCGATAATAGCGTTAATATAATGCAAGATATAATACAAAATCATTACGTGTCATGATTAAATTGAATAGAGTTTGAGTGGCCATTGAGTAAATTACCGTAGTGTGCTTATCAGTGCGCGTCCGCCGCCTACACAGAAGCAGGCCGGGTAATATCACTTGATTGTACAGAAACAATTGAACGATATTGTTATGTATTGACAAATATTTTTTTAACGCGTCGTCGCCCATAGACTGCTGACTGACTGCAATACCAGAGGAGTTTCAGATGCGTTACCGATCTTTAAGAGCTGAAGTGCCCTTTATACTGCAGACTTTTAGAGCCGCAGCTGCCGAGGCGGAAATGGTCGAAACACACACCATGGTTACAACAGACTTCGAGGACTCCGAGTTAGACCCCAGAGGTGCATGAGTGGAAGTGAGGTATTTATTCAGGAGTATTCTAACTCGTCTGAACTAACACTCGTATAACGAGAAAGTATCAAAGCATCCCCTTCTCTACTAAAAATGTTAACTTATATCTCAGAACATTAGCTGATTTGATTTTTTTTTTTAAGAATAGGAAATAATTATAGGGGCGAACGAGCTGATGGATCACCTGATGGGAAGCGATTACCGCCGTCCATGGACACCCGCAACACCAGAGGAGTCGCAACTGCGTTGCCCGGCTTTTAAAAGGGTTTGGCCTCCGGTATCCTGACTCACTCGGCGATACACAACGTAAGTGTTGTTTCACTTCGGTTTTCTGTGAGGCCGTGGTATCGTGGTCTCCGATCGAGCCGGCCCATTCGTGCCGAAATACATATTATAATAATACGAATTTCCTGCTAATTCTGCTTGATTTGGGAACCGAGAACTACCCAGTAGCAGTAATTAAAAATGTATAGGTGCTAACTGAAAGGCTATTAATGACTTTTAGAAAACAAGTCACGTTCAAAATAGGTACGTTTGCCTTTCGTAATTAGTCCCTCATTAGCTATTTGTTCTACTAAGATAATTACAAGTACAAATTACGCAACTTGCCACAACTTTAAAAAAGTGCGAATAAATGTTAAGTCTACACTTCACAACAGCCTTGTGCTACGCTAGCGGCCCTGGATACGATTACCAAGTCGAGCAGTGTTATTGATTTTTGTTTATGATTTTTTCAGTAGCAGCTCGGAGTTTATTGTGTCCGGGTAAATAAAATAATGTTGTCTATGTACTTCACAACAGCCTGGTGCTACGCTAGCGGTCCTGGATACGATTACCAAGTCGAACAAAGTGTTATTGGTTTTTCTTTTATGATTTTTTCAGTAGCAGTTCGGAGTTAATTGTACCCGGGTAAACAGCAATTAGCTGACCACCTATTGGACCTTAACACATGGGACCTGAAGATGCCGATGGATTGTGAGTATACATTTTGCATATCTACCTAACCCTGCGCGGTAAAATATTTATGCTACATCTGAAAAAAAATGTTTTATTCTAAGTTAAGAAGTAGCACTAAATTTTCTCTTAGCTACTTTTGTTATGGAAGGAATGGACCAAAATATGATAATCTATTTTCAAACTTAAGCTAAGTAGGTACGTTACTGAATAAAAAAAGTCATACCTCTGAAAAGAAGAAGCTAGGTTTTTCTTAGAATTAGGTGTAAATTTTCTTAGAGCGTCTTTTGTTATGGATGGAATTGACCATGATATTCCATTTTCAACCCTGAACTACGTTACTGTAGATTATAGAAGACATCCAACAACATTTCTTCTCTCTATGCACACAGACGTTGACGACCTCTGTGGTTTAGTGGTTCAAGTACCGTACTGCTGACCATGAGGTCGTGGGTTCAATTACCACAGAACACAAAAATTTATGTGATGAATATAAGTGTTTGTGTTCGTCTGGGTGTTTCTTATGTATTATAAGTATGTATTTACAAAAAAAAAAGTATGTAAGTATTATATCCATTATCTAGTACCCATATTACAAGCCCTGCTTAGTTTGGGACTAGATGGTGCTGTGTAAAAATGTCCTAGAATATTTATTATAATTATTATTATTTATTACATCATAAAAACAAAATTTCTATCTGATCCAGTTTTCACTTACATTAAAGGAAATAAACACACACTGCGTAGATTTCTGAGCAGGACAATAAACTCGAAGACAACTTTCAGTTACTTTAAATTCATGTTTATGCAGTATTTTATTACAGCGCAAAGTACGTATATTTTGTAAAAGAAAACATGGAAATTTTAAATGGCAAAGAGAGATTGATGTTTATTATTTGTTTATCAGAATGTTTTGAGGAGACATGGAACTTCAGAGACTAATACAAAATAACCTTTTTACTGTAATACTTTGAAAACCACTGTTATAATCTAATTAAAATTGGTTTCTGACTTTAAGCACAATTCTTCATAGTATGCATTTATACACATTTAAGAAGTTGGTGCAAGTGGCCCTAAGAATGGGTCACAGTCCAAAACACATGGAGAAATTGTACGGTGGAAGGCAAAATAATATCTAAAATTATATTGATAATATCTTATCTTGTTTGGGGCCGAGCCAGCAAGGCCTCAGTGCACTTCGATCCAATGGGATCTTTTGTGCTTCCCCTAGATATCTAATCCTCATACTCTCCCAGTTCTTCAAACAGCTCTTTCATGAGCTTTATAATGAGGCCTTCAGACTCATACCCCCAGGGGTATGAGTCTGAAGTCCTCCTGGAGTCCTGATCTTGAATAACCTTGCCAAAAGAGGCAAATATTGATAATAACTTTTTGTACATTACTTTGCATTTTTGCATTATTTTGTACACTTTGTGTCAGCTTATAATGATAGCTGCCCTATAGATCGCTGGGTAACTTTATTGAGCATGCGCAATAAGTGTCCTAATTCGGTATGTAACGTATTAAATTAGGAGCGGCTTAATATCGAACTCCTAAATTAATAACATAATTATTACATTTGGTAAGACATTTTCAGTTAGTTATATTTATTGTTGGTTGTTTTTTTTACGTTGGTTGTGGCCTTGGAGCTTGGAGTAGTAGTTCTCGTGGTCCCTCTATGAAAGCGGTTGTAGGCACAAACGGAGTTTTTAGTGTGTGCGAGCCCCACATAGCTTCACCTTTCTGCAAAGGCCATATTGGCCGACCAGAAAAAGAGCAGTTAAGGTAAGTGCGGTTTTTAGTTTGTATGATACCGACATACCCCAGATGAAGTACGAGCCACGAGGATTTTTCGCACCCAGAATATTAGGTACATTAGTACAAAGTCAAAGTCAAAATCATTTATTCAATATAGACTACTATGTAGTACTTTTTGATCGTCATTTTTACAATATAGACAGCCCCCAAAACGCCCGCCCTTCACCGCTTCCTAGTGTTTTCGCTGGGAAGAAGAAACGGCGCAACAAACTCCCCAGCAAACACATTTCTGTCTGTTAAGTTATTAAAAGGCGTTATACAAAATAGAATTCACATCATTGTTACAGCTAGTCGTAGTAAAGATATTTATATTTCATACCGCTTAAACGTTATCTGAAAGGGGCATCATATGGGTATCCCAATAACATCACCAAATAAAATAATAAACATGAAATATTCATGAAAGTACACAATTAATGAATTTTCAGGGTCTAAGCGTCTGGTGTATCTAACCAGAAGACGCAGGTTCGAATCTTGCCTGCAGGTCGATTTTTTCTACATTTTTTTTTTTTTTATGTTTTCATCATGGACCTTATTATGTTTGGCACCCAAAAACTGTATCGCCACGCCGCCACCGTAAGTATTGCCATTTCAGCTTCCATGTTTTGTTTCTTGTCTTTCGGTTTTTTTTCTTGTAAATTGTTAATTATATAAATAGATCCGAATCTCAATACCTAACAATACCTTCAAGGGTTGGACTGGGATTCCTCAAATTTTATGCCTACGTATAAATTTCTTTATACAACCTATGTAGCGCAAGGTAGATAGCTGAGCTGAGAGGGGTGAGCTATTCTTAGCTGGGGACCACACACAGCTCATCTCAATTAAGCGTGTTTCACTGCTATTTACTATTATCTGACCTACTCTCCTCTATTATTATGGAAATAAGCTTCTCAAAGTATTCGCTTAAATACCAGTCAATGTTTTCATTAAGCTTTAATACCTATTCAAATTTCGATTATTTTTGCGATATTGATAGAGTTGGCTATATACTATTTCAATAAATATCGATTCTACATTATTATAACTATTATACTTGTAACATTATGAAAATTAGCCCATCTGTTTAGAAGCTCATAGAGACTAATATATCTAAATACGAATATTGTTAGAATTTCAACAATGTCACATACATTCGGGTCGAATACATAACCACTTTTTTAAGTCGGTTAATAAGTTAATAATGACTATGTTTGTCAGTCGTTTTTGTGATTGAATCATGATGTCATCTATGAATGTGACTAAGACCTAGACTTAGTCTAGGTCTAAAATTATAAAATGACCTAAGGAAAAAGAGGTGTGTATCATCATACTCATTATGCCAGAGCCTAGTTATGCCATGTTTAAAACGTAGTTATAATTATAAATATCATATCATATGTCTTAAAGAATCCAAATAAATATGTTGTTTGTGTCAAAGCCAAACTAGCTGCTTTTAAATAATATAGATTTTGCTGCGTTCGTATAAAAAATATTAATAGGACTGAGTGAGTCCCACAAAATGGCAGAAGGAGATGGCGGAATGAGCTTGCTTCTTCTAGAAGGATTGGTCTGAATGGTGATGAATGGAAAGAGAGTAGCTTTGACAGCTTTGCCATGTAATGCGACGACAACGGCTGAATAAAATAATAAAATAGTATTACAAACCCGTGGTAAATCAAAGTGCGGCACTGCTCTCACTTCCGGACATTTCCTTTTATCGATATACTTTGCCAATACCACGTGCACAAGTGCGAAGCACATCACTAAACATAACACTTTCGCCATAATTTAAAGAAATAGGAATTATTTTTTAGCTATTATTTATTTATCGAACTCCAATTATATATTCAAAATTCGAATCAAATACACGGAATTTCCGTTAAATGTATTAGTGTTGCGACCACGAGTGTTGGTATCGCACTAACAAAAGGGAATTGTTATCATTTTGTATGGGACACTGGTAAATGGGAATGCTGGCAGCATACCATTATCGCGATGACTCATTTACTGTTTTGTTATAAATATTTATTGGTTCTTGTTATTTTTAAGCTGTGTCCTTAATGGTGCGACAGGAATTTCGGTACTTTAGGAAATGGAATGTTCATTTGGAATATCAATGCGATATCGATACGGTTTACGAGTCGCCTTGTTTATTATTGGATAATTATATTAATCACTTTCCATGAATAGAATTTATACGATCAATAATAATAGGAATTTTAATCTGGAATCATTGGACGCTAGGCCAGCTGCTGAGCGAAAACATTGAAGGTTGGATTCTCGGGTAAAGCAAAGTTTTTGACTGGATTATTTATGAAATTCTCAGTACAAGCTCGGAGTCTTGCTCCCTTTTACATGGACCCCTAAACTTACCGTGATTATAGATCAGTAAAGCTTTGCCTAACCTATAAGGATACAGGCGTGATATTTAAGTTATGTATCGTCAAAGTTACATGTTATTTGCTCCACTCCTCCATTCAAAAGAAGTCTGGGGCCCGGACTAAGAGGCGTTTAAGATATATGCGAAATAAAGTCGGTATTCTGAAACCGTTTAATCTAAAAACTAGAAAGTCGCATGACTTGTAAAGCAGAAAAACAAAACTTATTGACATAAATGTATGTCGTTAAAATACAATTTATAGACGACTTCGATCCATCGACTTCCATATACCACGAACAATTGAGACAAAAATTGGTGTTAGTAAAAAAACTTAAAACTTGATATTCATTATCACCTGGATATTATTGATTCAGTCACAGTCAGACAGTCTAGTCTAAAAATTTACGATGTGCTCATTATGGGTCTGATCTGACTAATTTAGTGGAAGAATTACAAATGAGTGAAGAAATTGTGTTCCTAAGTACCTGAATTTATCACGTTTTTATTACAATACTAGCTGACCCGGCGAACTTCGTACCGCTTATCAGTCGCTTCTGAAACTAACGTCACTCAATTGTTTTGTCGTCCCGGAACCCCTCCACTGACACTTAAACTTTATGGTATGGTATTAAAGTTGAATTTCACTTTTAAGTATTATTACGAATCTTTTGTATGGGAATATAGAAAAGTGTTGTTTTTAGACCTTTACAGGCAATTGTTTTCATTTTTCTCTCCGTAAAAACCATCCTCGTACTTCAAGGAATATTATAAAAAAAGAATTTGCGAAATCAACACATTTGGCTATTCATTTTTATATTATAAGATAGACGAGCAAACTCTTTTTAATGTATCTAGAGAAGGAATGGACCCACTTGTCCATCTTTAACTCATTTGTGGTCCCACTACTAACGAAGGGAGGTACCCTTTATCTCAAATTATAAGAAGATACATAGTCTATTGCCCATCACGCTGGTTTAATGTGGATTCGCAGACATTATCTACACGCGGTCTTTTCAGTTACAAAAATGAGTCATTATCAGCCGAAACTTGGCCAGACGAGCTACCTAGGTAATGGTAAGTAGTCAGGGATAGTTGCCGAGCCTCAAAAGATCTCATGAGCTTTTGAAGACTGCAGTTTTCCGAGGCCGCAGCTATCGACGTCACACACAAAAGGTGCTTTACAAAATACTCCGACGTAAGGGTGGTTCCCAGCCCGTCAGACCCCAAGATCCTTTTTATAGTAGGTACGAAAAATCATAGATTGTCTGTCACTTGATGAGGTACCGACTAAATGCCGTACTTTCCTTGCTTTGCTTAGTATCATGTCCATGGGATTCATGATAGTCTTCACCACCATGAAGTCTTAAAACACCCATATTTTTCCGGGTTGGTTGCGCCATAAGCGTGCCACTCCGCTTCGGGGATGCGGGACGGTTATGTCTGCCTCTCCGGCTAGGTGGCCAGCATACCGACTAGAACTACTACCACATTCCGTATAATGCACCGTGGACGTCCAATGTTGGACGTTGTCGTTGTTGTGCAATGGGCGATGGACGCCTTAAAAGACCCTACGAGCTGCGTCTTGCCGAGGTCGCAGCAATCAAGGGGGAAACTGGCTTTCACGCGCAAACATCAAAATGAACATCGATGCTTTACAACAGTATCCGGACGTCAGGGTTGTCGCAGTCAGTCAAATTCCGAGAGATCTTACCACCGAGCAAATCAAATATTTTCTCGCCGCCTAAGAGATGCCTGACTGAGGCCGTATCATGAGGTGTTATTGTCATCATGTTCCGATTGAAAGAGAGGGATGCCGCTCTTCAGATTCAATAGCGCTATCCCATTCTCACAACCTAAAAATGATGGCGATAACATGTCGTAACACAGCTCCTGAATGACAGACAGCACTTCATTACAATCATCATACATAAGTTAATTTGTATTTATATACAGTGCTTGTTTTTTTATGATTTGATCCCAGTTTTGATAACCTAATCCTGATTTAGATAATACGAGTATTCTTAAACCAAACCTAATAAACTAATGATGATAGCACGTCGCGATCTTTGAACTCATTATCTTAACCATTAATTAATATGTAAACAAA
This sequence comes from Acronicta leporina, assembly GCA_947256265.1. Lineage (NCBI taxonomy): Eukaryota > Metazoa > Arthropoda > Insecta > Lepidoptera > Noctuidae > Acronicta > Acronicta leporina. The sequence continues at coordinate 4,163,636 of OX366523.1, forward strand.
CATACGAGTGTCATTCCGCTTGTATTTTCCAAAGTTAGCAGTTCGACGGTATATTTTTAGATACCATGCACAATGGGGGGCGCCCAAATCCAAACTTAAGGTGCTAAGTACTGTGGATTTTATAGAAAAACCCAATATTAACTCTACTCGACCTGGGAATGAATTTGAAACCGAATATGAAATATTCCGTGCAGCTCGAAGTTTCGATAGCTGCACAGTTTATGACAATAGGCTCGCCCCCTATTACTTGAGACTTGCATATATAGGCTAAGCTTGAGGCCTAAACTTACTGGCAAGCTGTAAATGTACATAAGTGCACCTCTGCCCAACTCTTTGAGGAATACAGGCGTAATGGTATATTATGTTTATGATTTTCAATAACGTCGTTATCTTTTTCATTTATTAACAAAGTATTTATATAATTATGACTGATGAACTAAACTAACAGTCAATAAGAAAAACGTTCTATTTGTAAAGTGTGCCATGCTCGATTGCTACTCGCCTTAATTGAAACAATTTGGATCGTGTTTAATACATCAATAATGATATATGGACCCCAAAAACATGTTTTATCATTGATATATAAGTACCATCGTACTAGAGAACCCACGTGAAACATAATTTGGGAGCTAGAAAGTACTCATGTTATCTGGTTATTGTATGTTGTTAGAAAACCTGGCCCTTGATTTTCTTATAATTATCATATTCAAGGACTACTTAACTTATTCGATATTCGAATTAGAGGTCCTGGGGTTTGATTACTAGGCTGAGCAAAGTGGTATTGGCTTTTTCTATAAATTTCACAATATCACCTCGGAGTTTGGATTTATGCCCGGAATGGTAAACCTCGCCTCCTATAACATGGGAAGGAACTAACCATACCGGTAAACACGAGTAGTATAGGTACACCTAGTATGAGTTTATGAACTTAGTAATCAATCAACAGTCTCGCACACATTGTAGGTTGTGGCGCTTACTCCGCAACTCATGAAGCAACAACTCGATTTGCCGTGTGTATAAATCGATAGTTTTAATTATTTATTTGAGCTACATAGTACAGGTGTGACTTAAGACTGGTTATTTATAGGTATTAGCAAAATTTGGCCCGTTATAACAACTTTAAACTCGTTTCTTGTTTCTATAACCGAGATGGTTGACGACTAAAACATATATATACCTATGTTTACTGTAAGGTATTATTTTAAATTTAAAGGGTAATTTCGATAATTTTCCAGCCTCTATAAGCTCTGTTTGTTATTAATAATAATTATTTGTAATGTATTCTGTGTCGTGCCCTAACAGGGTTTCATGTTGAATCCAATTATTTTTATAACACCAGTATGTAACACAATGGAAGCAATAAATACTTTGACTTTGACTCTGCTTATCCTTTTTGGGTGGCGTGGAGGCATTTGCTGTGGTGAATGTCTTGTACCATGGGGCAAAGGAACGCAAGTGCGGTTTTTAGTCGGTACAAAAAAATCTAACATATCCGCTCCCATACTACCTCTCTCGATGGCGGAAGAGCCATCAGGATTTCCGTACTAAGCAACTTACTTAAAAAAGATGATATTTCAAATAATTAAAAAACCTGTATTCCCTTACTGCCAAAGACTATCCTAGAATTCTAAACAATATCAAAATTTAAGCCTTATCTGCGTGGAAGTCCGTGGCTTGCAGGGCAATACTAAAGGTAGTATAGGTTGTCTTAGTATATCTTCATTGAAATAGTGGAAGGTGTTCTGTGGGAAGGAAGAACAGAAGTGTAATAGAATAGTTACTGATACTCCACGGCTCATTGAATTAAAATAATTGAAACTTGTCTTTTAAAAAGTTAACTTATATTTATGAGCAAAAGATGTCTGCCTTTCAACGTCCTAAATTTCAAATTTAGAATCCAGTGAGTCGAACTCAACTCGACTTGAACTAGACGACAAGCCCTGATAAACTAGATGCAATGGTTGTTTATTTTTATTAGCTAGATAAAAAAATAAATATTCATGAAAAAATGTTTGCATAAGGATGAGCTTCGACAAAACTTCAATAATAAACGATTTGAGTGGCATTAAAATTCATTGGTCGTGATTTGTGATATTGGGAAGTGAGTTATGTATAATTCTAATGTTAATGACCGACTAGAAGTAGGTTGTATGCAAATAAGTATGTCAGTGAGTTAATATTTTGAGTATACAATTAAGAATATTGACCTTCAAATAGATTGCTAGATAAAAATGATCTAAAAAATATATATCTTTGAAAGGTCCTGGGATTAAGGATAGAGATAGCTTTTTGGTTTTGAGAAATGAGAGGAATAGCACATAATACGCCTTGTTGTACCTGCCTCTATATAATTAATTATACTAGGTTCTGTCCGCCACTTCGTCTGTGTGGACTTCAGAATTGGATCCGACCTAGATAAAACGTAACCCATGTGTTATTCCAGACTATAATTTATCTCTGTGCCAAATTGTATCCAAATCCGTTAAGCTGTTCTGGCCTGAAAGAGTAACAAACATCCATCGATTCATCGTTACAAACTTTCGCATTTATAATACTAGCTTCTGCCCGCGACTTCGTCTGCGTGGACTTCAGATAAAAAGTAGCCCATGTGTTATTTCAGACTAACTATTCTCTGTGCCAAATTTTATCCAAATCCGTTCAGCCGTTCTGGCATGAAAGAGTAACAAACATCCATCCATCCATCCATCCTCACAAACTTTCGCATTTATAATATTAGTAGGAAGTAGGATTAGTCGGATATTTCTAGCTCGCGTTGTCCGCGGTTTTAATCGTATCCCAAAAGGTTTAACTTACAAGAAAACAACTGGGACAACTGAATCGAATTTGGTGTAGTAGTTTTTTTGTGATGCGCGTTTATATAAATACAGACGGGCGAAAATTCTAAAAAATGGTTGTTTTGGCTTCTATAATGTACAGACATCAGCCTGTTGACATTTTATTTTATGTATCTACATATAAATTACATTTATCTTATCTTTTATGTGATTTTCGGTAAGTATAATTATTTTTTCCCAAACTTGATCAATAAATTATGTTAAATATGTATAAGTGTTCACGTCGACAAAGTCACGGTTAAAATACGAGTAGTTCTATAAAATGCTAAGTGGCCCAGATTGATAAAAATATATTGCAAAACGTGTTTGGAATAAAATATTCGAAAATATAAATTCGTGAGCTTCAAACTGTCTGAACACAATCCATTACTTCGAACAAGCATTAAAGTTGGTGACCAGACTTCAAATCATTCGTGAAGGTCAAGTCAACGACTTGTACATCTAAGGGCCACTTGCACCAACTTCTGAATTAAGTTTAAACACAAAATGACAATAGAAAATGGTTTAAATAAAATTTAAAAATATTTAAGGAGTTGGTGCAAGTGGCCCTAAGAGTTCAATATTTCCAAATATTTACATTAATATCTACATTTCACAAATAAGTGAGTAAATTTTCACAATAATAAGATTATTGATATTGAAGACTGGTGTTTAATCTGAAAGAATAATTATTAAAATCGACTAATAAATTCCTGATATATTAGCGTTCAAAGTGTTCGGTGGGTATTGAGGGGGATGCTCTCTCTCTTTCCTGCAAACCCAATTTCTGTATAGAATTTATATGACGCACGGAAGGTTTGACGTCACAACGTGGTACTACTTATAGTTCGCCCTCAGTCTAAATACAAAATTATAATGCTTATAACTGGCTTATTTTTAAACTAATTTCAATTTTGTTTTTATTGTTCAGTTCTATTCACAGTTAATTTTTTTATAAGACCATGAAAAGTTATCAGTTAATTAGCCTATCATCTGTATCAATATGTTTGTGTATATGAAACAAAACATTTTGAAAATATCTCATCTAATGGAATTTATACTAGCTGTGTGCTTAGATATATTATATGATAATAAATACAGGAAATCTTACACCGGCTCACATGTTGGACACAACGAGCCGACCAACGTTGCCTAAGCCATTTGAACCAATCAAAATGCGTCGGCAAGCTACATGGGAGTTGGCCCCAACGCTATTTACTGGTCCACACGTAGGTCGAATAGCGTTGGTGCTGCCACTGGGGCCAACGTGTGGATCTGATCCTATCATCCACGAACTCGTATCATTCTCCGAGCCTTTTCCCAAGTATGTTGGTGAAGGCATCCAGTCTCAACAGATGCGGCTGAATATCAGCATTTTACACGAAGCGACAGCCATCAGACCTCCGCAATCCAATTTTTGGGCACTACCGATATTCGGAGGATAGACTGGTTGTCAGCCTTTTTTTTATTTTCAAGCTTCAGACTACCACTAACAATTGTCAAAGTATGACAACCGGAACCGATGGCTTCACGTGCTGTCCGAGGCACGGAGAGGTTTCGATGTGTTAAGAATGGCACCCATCCACACACTGACTGCGGCGAGCATCCACGAACTCGTATATCTTTCTCAATGGCATAACATCTCCGGACGTGTTCCGTATTCCATCAGAGAATCCGGAAAGCGGCGGCCTACTAAAATACGTGTGTACTCGTATATACAGAAAGTGTTTTTACTTTTCTCGGTCATTGTACAAGTTTTCACCGATTTGTCTCCTTATCACAAAGCGGTCAGGGGAGCGTTGATTTTGTTATTCACGCCGTTGTTTCAATGTGCACATTTGTACCTTGCGTGCATTTGAATGTCTAAGCTTTAGAACTGGCAATGTTTTCTTAAACTAAGCAAGTAACATTAACATACCATCACGCCTGTATTCCCCGAAGGGTTAGGCAGAGGTGTACTAAGGTACACCCACAGTTCGCCGGTATGTTAAGTTCCCATGTAATAGGGGGCGAGCCTATTGCCATTAACCGGGCACAAATTCCAAACTCCGAGCCGCTACTGAGAATTTCATAGAAAAACCCAATAACACTTTGCTCGACCTGGGAATCAAACTCAAGACCTCTAGCGTAGCGGTCGCACTTGAAACCACTAGACTAACGAGGCAGTTACCGGTCACTCTTTTTTTTATGGGTTAGGGGGGCAAACTAGCGGATGGATCGCCTGATGGTAAGCGATTACCGCTGCCCATGGACACCGCAACACCAGAGGAGTCGGTTTGGGCTTCTGGTATCCTCACTCACTCGGCAAAACACAACGTAAGTAAGTGTTGTTTCACGCTGGTTTTCTGTGAGGTCGTAGTATCACTCCGGTCGAGCCGGCCTAATCGTGCCGAAGCATGGCTCTCCCACGATGAAATGCTATTAATGAATTATATAATAAGTAGGTAACTTAATTTTCTGACTAAAATATACCTAATAAACTGACTAAAATCATAATAGCATGTAATAATGGCACTGCCAGTTCTGTGCGAACTTAGTCTAAAATCAACGCGCCGCAGAATCTCCAACGAATCTCAAATTAGTTTGCGCGCTGGGAATCACAATCGTCAAGTTTGTATACCTTCCCTCGTGGTAAGCGGAGCACGTTCTGCGGTTACTTGCACACTTTCCTAGCATTCCTATTGTAGCTACGTGTCTTACCTCATTAGGTGATTCCAATAGTGATTGAGTATAGCATTTGATGTATTTATTGGGGATGATTTTAATGGAGAGATCGTTTTTAAGGCACAGTACAGTTATTTCAATGTGAATTATAGATATATTCTTCACATATTAGTCTATTCTTAACATATTGGTATTGTAGATAGTACTTACCTACTTATAGCCCAGAAATGGGCTCATTTTATGACTATACAAGCGTCGGTAGCCTAATGGCTAGGGCGTCGGACTTGCGATCATGTGGATGCCGGTTCCGCCGGTCCTTAGTTCGATTCTCAGGTCGAGTAAAGTGTTATTGGTTATTTTCTGGTCTGGTGGTGGTCTGGATTTGTGCCCGGTTAAAGGCAATAGGGTCGCGCCCGTGTAACAGACCTGAATATACCGGCGAAATGTGCGTGTATATTGTACTCACACAACTGCTTGGCTCTTCGAGGAATACAGGAGTGATGGTATATCTTAGTAGCAACTGGAGTTTGGATAAGTGCCCAAAAGCCGTACCGGAATGTGAAACACGGATATTTTTTAGGTTGCATGAAAGAGATGGTGCTACCTGCAAAGTTCCATCATTCTCTTACAACTTTCTTACAACTTATTCCTATTGGAAAGATGTCTTTACAACATTAATGATTTATAAATAAATTGACACATATTTTTGTAATTCTGTATTAATTTTAATTTTGTGATGGTATTTTTATAGCAATGTATAACCAAATTGATTGTGAAATGAAATGTGTGCATGATATTCTGTTTATGTAAATTTTTTTTTATTAATCTTATTTTATTAATCTAATCTAATTTTTACTTATTATTAATCGATTTTTATTTGTTAATTCTTATTAGGTAATTTATTGTTAATTGTTTTTCTAATGTTTTATGTTGTTTCATATTCATACACAAATGCATTTTGTTCTTGAATAAAATTGATTGATTGATTGACTTATTAATTTTGTAGTACGGGCTCTTATTTCATACAGGTAAATACTGCGAAATACCTATTTACAGGCAAATTAAAGCTGTCACATCTCTGCCCACCTTTAAGAGATATACAGGCGTGATGGTCCTCGAATGTTGTGATAAATGTAGCACTATTTTACGCTTAACGATTTCGTAAAAAATTTGGCAGGGGTTTGACACCTTATAAAGTTTAATGATTTAATTTCTTCTTGTATAAAAGTGGATTCTCGGCATATAAACGATCTCATGCATTTGAAATGTGAACCTAACTGGGTCGACTTTGAATTCAGAATTAGTTGGCCAAGTCGTATGATATTTGTGAACTTTTTGGGAATTCTGAGAGGGCCTTTGTAGGGCTCAGGCACAAACTGTAGTAAATACGAAAGTCGCACTACAAATATCACCACTATTATGAAGGAATACGGGCGTTTGAAATGGTAGACTGTAGATAAGATTTGATATTTAGTCATATATGTCATGCAATACGGGTAAAGTGAACAGTGAATTAGAAATCAACTGTATAAAAGTGATATTCTAATAGGTAAATTTTCTGAAAAACAATACATAAAAAAGGAATAAGGAAATAAATTGAGCAAACATAATATTCGGGATGTATTTAATAGTATTGAATATTGAAGCACTTTAAAAAATAATATATTACGCAATTTAAAAATAGAGATTCAACTTTAAAAAACATGAACCAAATTAACAAAATAAATATTCAAAGCGGGTTAACTAAACGAAACCATTATTTTTATAGTTCATACAATTAATTTTAAAGCTAAACATTTTAAAGTGTGAGTCATTATTTTTAAAGTGTGTTTATATATTCCCCCATATTTTCTCAAACAATAAAAGGCAACATAACTACTTAATTATTCTTCCAGCTCATCAAAATATTTTAAAAAATAGAGCATGATTAAAAAAACAATTCTAGCCCAAGGCGATAGACGACCGTCATTTACGTAAGTAGAAGCATCCGGGCACCACGGTAATTCAGGTTAAGAAAACAACCAGATCTACCTGACCTCTGCCTCGAAACTCATCTGTACTATAGTAGAGGTACAGGTATAGTAGTAATTTGCCTGATCTTACGTTAACGATGTTGTCCTGGGTTTTGTGGAAGCTATTTAACGCTACTGGACTCGCTCGCTAAATGTTCAAATTAATATTATATTACAATAAAATTGACAACTTATTCAGCTTAAATACTTTATTGAAGACAGGCACAGGCTTTTAAAATAACGATTACAAATTAATAAAGCCTACGGTGTGCATTTGCACATTGTATTATGATTATAATGTTAAATTTATTCCATCATCAAAATCATCATTATATCAGCCAAGAGAGGTCAAATGCTGAACAAAGGCCTCCCCCATTTACTTCCACAACTTTCGGAAAAATGAGATGGTCTTTTTTTTTGACGAAAAATAAAAAATTCAATTTAATTATAAATTTCAAAATATTGACAATTTAATCAACGTGAAATGTGGTGCATTAAGATGTTATAATTATTTATATTATTAAGATGTAATATTAATTGAAGTGTAGGCATATAAATAGGTTTTTTTTCATAATGTTTATATTGTTAAAAACATTGTTGGTTATTAGTTCTATAACATTATGAAAAAAAAACAAATATCACTCCGATCAAATGACAGTCTGAAGTTGGAGGGCGGCCAATAATTATGAAGAATGAGAAAACGATCAATTAATAATTGTATAAACTCCAGGTGTAACATGTTCTTTTTTAAATTTAATTAATCATGTCAATGGGACACAACCAACGAACTTGACCAACTGCCCACATAAAGTATTTTTGTACACTGCCGGCCATAAAAAGTGCGCGGCAGAGGTTTTTTTTCACTCGAATTCATTATTGTTTGTTTTTTCTAGATAAGGTCGAATATAAATATCCAAAGAAACAATAATTTATTTGGATCCCCTACTCTACAAAAATTAAACAGTTGGCTAATCTATCTATGTAATATGTATATCTAATGGCTAAAAGTTGGATATAAATAAGTCAATTTCATTTATCCCATTTATATTGTAACAAGATAACTCCACGAGCCGCGCTATACAAAAGAGATTGAACATTTACGTGTCAATGAAAACGATTTCATTGTGATTTGACTTGATTGATGATACTAATATAATTAATATGAGGCCCATTCTCATGAGCCTATTAAATAATTATTAATTTTTCTACTGCTGACTGACTGAGGCTTCTCTAATAAATTTAGAAATAATTCTATTATAGGTATATAAACTAAGAACGAAGACATACACGACCTCTTTGGAGCCTGTACTGTTCCTTGGTGTGTATATGAAAAAGAATAAAGTAGTATACGACTTAAAAATCTCATCTCACTCAAAAATAAATAATTGTTTTGGCTAGGCCCTTAAAATGGCCGCAATAATACGAATGAATAACACGATTCACACTAGGGCGATGTCGGCAAGCATGCGTGTAAGAGTTTTTAATTAGCATTCTTCTCCGGCCAGTCAGTAATTATGTTTTGGACAAGCGTGGGTGGGCCCTTCGGCTGTTTCCGCTTTCCTATCTCGTATTATTCTTATAAAATCTCGGCTTATGATAAAGCATTACAGTCCGCTTTTAACATTCATAATTGTAGAGATACTATTGAGAAATATGACCAAGGGAATCTTCCCTTCTCCTTTTTTTTTCTAGATAGAAACATTCATTATTAATTTTAAAAATGTCTAAACAACTAGTTTACCTCTTCAAATGTCTAAATTAATGGTACGTGCACAAACTTCACAGATAAGTTATAGTAGTATTATATTGATTTGATTCCGTGGTGATTAAAACAATATACTTACTAAGTACCACCAACAATATTTAAAATTCTCTCATGAGAATATTTCATAACTTATATTATATAAACAAAAAAATAATTAATTTATATAATCAAAACTATACCAACTAAAATTTTCTTGAAAGCCTTACTAGCCACGTTTATTATGATCGTCAATATTGTTTCTGGAGAGTTCCAACCCACTAGATTACCATTTATTTGTAGATAGAAATTAAAACAAACTAGAAAACTCTCGCTTCAACATACCTCTACCAGTAGAAAGTATTTGCGAAGAACATTTTTAATTGGTATGTACTGCACCTTCGAGTTTTGAGTTAGCTACCAGCGACTCATTTGCATGAACTTAATTTCCCGTATAAGTATCATCATTGAGTATGACTGTGGTCGGCTTCCCCCATTTTACTCCAAACTTACTCAGCATGTCAATTATGTCATAAACAGTGATTCTCTTACTAATATAAATGTTAGGTCCATTAGCAAGTACGTTAAATTGATCGTTAAATCTCAAATGAATCAATCATCAATATAACAGCGTTCAGAAACGTAGGTTATTTTATCACCGTTTTCGTCTGTCAATAATGTCAGAAGATAATAATATCGTTATTTAGCTATTTAAGTACTTTACTGAGGTTTCAAATCGTTGTGGCTTCTACTATGTCAAATCAACAATCAATTGTTATGATATTTAGTGCGTCATATTAAACTAACTTATATTATATTATGTATTAAAATTACGTTTCTAGATTTGGTATTATATTATTATTGAATAGAGAAAACGCATGCAATGCAGTAGTATCGTTATCTTCCCACACATCTTAATCTGTTTCACTTTTTCTTCTCAGTTTAACTTCACTGCTCCAAAAATGGTCCGCGATCAAAACTTTACGCTATCAATAAATCAAAATAATGATTACCACCCAATTTCAAAATACGATAGGTACTACTATAGAGAGATTTTCTAAGAGAAAGTGAATGATTTTATTGTGAATACCTTCAAACTGGTTATGTGTAATGGGATCGCAATTTTTACTGGCGGATACATTTCATCGAACTATTGATTACGCGCCGACACGTTTAAAATGATTAGTAGTTACCAACGTTTATAACTCATAAATCGGAATAAAGGCTTTAATCGGAAATTTAATTTATGTAATAAATAATATTAGATAGTACTTAATATAGGTGTAAAACAGTACATATAAGTATTTGGAAAGTTCGTGAAAAAAAAAATTACGATGAGGTGTTGCAAAATGTTTAGATAGATATCAAAGAGAAAATATTACTTAATTGAGATAAATTACTTGAACAATTTGTTTCCAAAAAGGAAAAATTTTCTTTCCTCTAGGACAAACAAGAAAGACGTTATCTTGGGATCACTTCCTCACATCCTATATTATACATTTCAGGCATTGTTTATCATTCGGCAGTCCATCATGGATGGATTTGCTTCTTCTGGTATCTAAACGAGTAGTTAATGAGATTAATTACTTTGTAGGTATTATTTAATATTGTGCTGCTTATCTTTAAAATCATTTACCTAATCCTAAATTGTTGTACTGTGTTAATGATCTAAACTATGGATAGTAAACTAGGTGTAATTTTTATTGCTCAAATCTGATTTCATTGACATAGATAAAAACATGTATACTTAAGCGTTATTAAACTACAAGTTTTATAAATAAGGCCTTATTAATTTTAATTAATTACCTCAAAAATTAAAAGGCATAATCCTAATAAAACAGGTGGTAATCCTATAAAAACAGATGATACTGAACAGATAAACGTCGTTGACAAAACGGTTTCTTAAAAAAACAAGTTCAGTGATACCTAATTCATCACACACGGCTAATCGGCGGAGACGAGCGGCGAATGCTTAAATACGTGTAAATAAATAAAATTGCGCGCGGCTACAAAAATGTGTGTCAGTGTGTTGACCGCGAGCGTCGTCCGGCTTCGAAGGTGCTAGGGTTGGCCGGACCCCATAGTTTGGTCATTTTTTATCTAGGACAACTTGGGACGGGTGGATGGAACTTCAGAATTTAATAACAAAAGAACAAAATTTCTTAGTTTTGTTTATACTCCGAAATTTACCAAATTTTAATAATTTTATACCACTGGCGGATTTACCGGTATATTTACTTTATTGAGATTTTGACCTGTTCTAAGATGACACAACGATAAAATTTAAAGCTAAATGCTACTTTTTAATTAGATTAAAATCGTCATTCAATGACTTCAGAATTTTTATTTGTGACAGTTTTGTCTGTGAAATCAGTCAGATTTTATGTCATTTAGTATCATTGGACGACCATTCTGATACAATTAAAATAGAAGACATGGTGCTCCAGAATACAGATTCTTTGTACCTTTAGTTCTATTACGCTGAGTGATAGCCCTACAGCGAGCCCTACTCGATGAACACATGTTAAAAGGTGTCTTTTGATTCTCACCTGTCATGTTATTTGAACTTTTACAAAATTATCCGTAAATATTAAAAGCGATACAAAACGACCGACGAAATTAACACGTTCTTTTAAAAGTAAAAGGGCATATACATATAGTTGGGGATTTAAAGCGCAATGGTATTAATCCATGTCCATTATATTTGGAGTTGTCCGCACAATAAGTGCTGTCATTTAATATGTATAGATTTGAAAATAAAGTGCGAGCCTTAGGGATGTCAGAAGTTGCAATCATGTAATTCAATGGGTTGAAAGAATGAAGATTTATCTCTTTGTCGTTCCAAAGTTTGATAGTACCTACTGTTGCATAAAGACTAAAATTGAAACACGTAAAATTTAAAATTACAAAATATTATACTAAACTACATTTCAGATATAGGTACATATGATTGGAAGAAGAAGAAGCCTGGTTGCATTAATTCCCAATGAAAACTTGAAATCCATTAATATCGCTCGTAAGAGAATAGGTTTGTTTAGTATTTTTTAATCTTGAATAGATATATATGAATAGATATGCTTAGATTTTACGTTATAGTTACCTTAGAGTCTTAAAGTCAGTGACTAAATTATTTCTTTGTTTACAATTTTATTCATGTACTAGCTTCTGCCCGCGACTTCGTCCGCGTAGCGTGATGATATATAGCCTATTTCAATAAATGGGCTATCTAACACTGAAATAATTTTTCAAATCGGACCAGTAGTTCCTGAGATTAGCGCGTTCAAGCAAGCAAACAAACAAACTCTTCAGCTTTATATATTAGTACTAGCTTCCGCCCGCGACTTCGTCCGCGTGGAATAGTTACTTAGTCTTAGCGGGATGATAGCCTATATATAGCCTTCCTCAATAAATGGACTATCTAACACCGAAAGATTTTTTCTAATCGGACCAATAGTTCCTGAGATTATCGCGTTCAAGCAAACTTGGCAGGTGGCAGGAAGCTGAAGGGGATCATCATCTCCTTACAGGTGGTAAGAAGATGATGATCCCCTTCAGCGGCTTGTAGTATGTTTTGATTGAAGCTCACTTCAAGATATAGCCAATATTGTTAGTTGATAATTGAGTATTGAGTATCCGAGCGGAACTTTAGTAAAATATGTCACGGGAACAGGAATAATAAAAGAACGCTAAATGAGGATATGTCCTTTAGAGCGTTTGTTGGGTCCGAGCGGACCCAAGCTCGGTCCGCACGGATACAAAACAAACGCTCTAAAGGCTGATGAATAACGTATTTATTTGGATAAGGATTAATAATATCATGTTTATAAAAACACCTACGCAAATAATGCATTTGGAATTTTAGAACAAAGTTAGCATAAAAAAGGTTATAGTGAGCCAACCTTAAAAGATAGACATATGCTGTCGTGGACTTTTTTTTAGAACTTTTAAAGAGGAACAATTATGTCATATATGATTTTTGCGAAACTTTAACCGTTTACGCAGCGCACGCATCGGAAGCTCTCAAAAGGAAAAAAAAACGAATTTTAGAACAAAGTTAACATAAAAACGTTTATAGTGAGCCAACCTTAAAAGATAGACATATGATGTCGCGGACTTTTTTTTAGAACTTTTAAAGAGGAACAATTCTGTCATATATGATTTTTGCGAAACTTTAATCGTTTACGCAGCGCATGCATCGGAAGCTCTCAAAAGGAAAACCCCCGATTTTGAAACATTCTTCATTGATGCTCCGCTCCTATTGGTCTTAGCGTGATGATATATAGCCTATAGCCTTCCTCGATAAATGAGCTATCTAACACTGAAAGAATTTTTCAAATCGAACCAGTAGTTCCTGAGATTAGCGCGTTCAAGCAAACAAACAAACAAACAAACAAACAAACAAACAAACAAACAAACAAACTCTTCAGCTTTATATATTAGTATAGATTTAACCTCACAAGAGTGACACACAACTGCTCTAATGAATTTATTTTGTGTTTAATTTGTCTCAGTGTGTCCTTGGTTGAGAATATAAACCATTTTTCGTTTCTTTTTCTTCTATATAAAGAAGTGATTTTTTTACTACTGAACGAACGAACCTTAAATCAATGAGGCATCACTTCATCAGTTTCACTACACTACCTGACCGTTATTAGTTGACACAATATAAGTTTCCCTTCAGTCTCCTTCCCCGAACTCATACATCTCAAATATCATGGCCGCCTCTCAATTTTAAATGTCAATTAACGTCGTAAATTTTTATCTTCACTCTTTGAATGCTGATTCAATTTCAGATAGCCATACATCTTTATATTTTAATTCGTATGTTGACGCTTGGTGAATGAGAAAATTGTTTTTAATTATTGATATTGGCTTTACGAACTGTGAAGCGAAAGTGTAATATTTTTGTTGTAAATCATATTTTGTTTTCGCAGGGAATAGCGTTGGGTGGTCATTATAAGGAACTTGAAGACAGGCTTTTCTCTTGAGGAACGAAGAAGGAAATAAGCATTGCTTACTACGAAGCTACACTAGGTGGAGATGCACCATAGGATTTCGACTAGGATTTTGAACTAGCTATATAAAAAGTCTTTATAGCGTGAAATACACTGATAACAACCATTTTATTATCTATTTTGTGTAGATAAGGTAACACGCCTGGTTGCATTAATTCCCGAAGGAAACATTTGAATTCCATTATATCACTCGAAACAGAATAGGTCTGTAAAGTATTTTTTTAACTTTACCAGTAATCACATCAAATTATTCATCTAGGTACAGGCTATTAATGTCGGTTTCATTTGCGTAATATTTTTCGGAACAAACTTAGGTATGGTAAGACGTGCCCTTGTGAGTAGGTTAGAACAAATTAACACATCTAACGAAAGTACCGCGTCATGCGTTATATCAAGAGGAGCCCAGAAAAAAGAATGTTCAAATAAGCAAAACAAACAAAACGCGCGTTTCGGTCACAGATAGCGAAAGCTCTTATTGACACGTTGGAAAGTAGCCGCTCTTGGGAGACCTTAAATTTTTTAAAGGTGCTCCAGTAATCGATTTTGGTCCTTATTATTTTAAAGCTAAAGTCTTTGGCAGTAACAATGATAAGATTGCTGAACAGCATCAAACTGTATGCGGACCTTATCGCCTATTGGACATTTAGGTTGAGTGCTCGTCAATAAAATTCCACGTACTTCTTCAGGTGCATCTTTTTGTATATCATTAAGTAACGTGGTTTTTAATTCTCCTTTGTAGCATATTATAGGTAGGCTTTTATTGTACCTTATCGACACAGATCTAAATGTTATCTATAATCAATTCTGTTGACTTATTAAAATGAACCTTGTGACTTTTCTGCTATTTCCATAAAACGTTTCTATTCTTTACTGTCTCTTATGAGATTTGAGCACGAAGCATAATTTTACATTACATTATCATAAAACGCTAAACTCAATTTCTATTTGTCAAAGCGACATTTTCATGCAAAATCAATGCGTACATTAACCTCTACCTCCTCATTCGCAAATAAGCACGTTTGTCTACTGTTTAGTTGTACTTCATATCGCTACTCTGTGATAACGTTATCTCTACAGAAAAATCATCTTTCCTCCTTTTCCTTATGAGTTACTCTTGATTGACACTTTCAACAGCCTGTATGTTCGGATCATCAGCTGTAATCTACTTGGCCGTTGGAATCTGAATCATATTCCGTTCAAATTGAAGTCGCTATTTCATTACACTAAATTATATGAGTTAAGGCGTCTGCTATTCATCTAACAATTTATATCGGCCACGAGGCTTGTAAAGAATCAAAAGTTGGTCGCATCAACATCATTAATAAACCGGATACTAAACTGGAGATTCACTGACAGATCATTTTAAATAAGTTCGTTTTATGGTTCATTTGATGTGTCATTTAATTGGTGGGTAGTCGAAATACCGCAAAATCCCAATAACCTCAAAATTGGTTTGCACGGTTTTGGAGATCTCGTGTCCTTTCGTGATCTTCACAGTCCTTTCGTGATACGTATGTTTAACCGCGTCTAGTTAATAGGAAGTTTAACCAACCAACCAACCAACCAAAAATTTTTGTGTTTTTATAAGCATCATCATATCGGTGGAGTCCACTGCTGAATAAACGCCTCCACTAAGGACTTCCACAAGGATCAGTATGTCGCCTGCATCCAACGACTCCCAGCACCTTTGCCAGGTCATCCGTCCATCTCGTAGTACTGCCGCTGGGCAGAAATGTTCTCTAGTGGAGACCATGCACCGGAAAGCGCAGTGTAGGACGACCTCCAACGAGATAGACGGACGACCTAGTATTTTGGAAAATATAAATTATAATTTTATGTCCAGGCGTGAAACAATGCTTATTTGTGACAGTGATTTTCGATTTATTGTTCCTAATAATTGTTTAATGAAATATTTGTCTCTGATTTAATCTCTAAACACCGAAAAGTCAATTCTTAGATTTCATTCAAAGTATGTTGAATAGTCAGAAATTCTTAGTTTGTAATAAATCGTGCTTACTCATGCCCGTACGCAGGGTGTGGGCATTCCACAATATACCTACCGACCAATTTCCGATGATATACAAGAAACTTTTTACATATCTGTTAGTTATTCTACATTTATTTTAATGTGAAGACTGATTGCAATGTGAGTTTGGTCGCACGCACCAAACTCTCAGTGCAATCGGGTTTCGACACAAAAACCAAGAAATCAAGTGAATTTGGTAGGTAAGTATATACTTTAATGTATTTTAAGATACTTGCCTTGTATTTTCGAGAGAAAATAATGGTTAAATCCATTCACAATGTATTGCTTCCATTTGGCGAATGAACGTAGTATGACTTTTTTGACATTTATTGAGAGCAGTCTATTTAGTAAATATAGGGATAATGTATTGTATCTCCTTAGGTAATATTTAAACTTATACAAAGTAACATTTAAGTTATCTTTGCGTTAGTAAAAATAACCTATTCAGCATAACGATCAATCGACAAAATGAAGAGCATACATAGTTATAATGATTTTCTTTCATTATTTTAGGGGGCTACTATGCATGCCGCTAAATTCAACGACAAAATTATGTCGACACGTGCTCGTAGATCTGGTTCTCTTTTTATTATTATTATTTAAATTTACTTCATCATGCTATATAGCATCTTATCAAACCTGGCTTTGGGCCTCCGGTAACCTCACTCACTCGGTGAAACACAACGCAAGCTGTTTCACGCCGGTTTTCTGTGAGGCCGTGGTATCACTCCTGTCGAGCTGGCCCATTCGTGCCGAAGCATGGCTCTCCCACCCTTAGGGGAATATAGGCGTGATGGTATGTTATGTCTTTTTTTATTTCCTTTATAAACGAAATATTCAAAGAAGAATATCCAAATGACACAAATCCATTTCAATGTAGTAACTAACTTGTAGAATGTAGAAGAATTTTTAGTGCCGTTTACACTCCAAATTCTTCTTTCGTTGCTAACGTGGGAATCGGTCTAAGATCCGCGAACTTTCCAAATGTTACGTATTCAAGTGATATACACAGCCGATCTGTTTATTCAGCAATACACTCGATAGTACTCACTGTAGTTACTCAGTCCTTCGCTTAACACCAAAACAGATATTCGCAGAAGTGCCATTTTCGAAATACCAAAATAAAATGGAACTAAAGAAGAAGAAAAGTGTGTTTAAGTTTTTTTTTTATATATTAATGGCGGAACACATAGCGGTACCTAAGTGAAGGAAAAAAGGAAGAATTTCATTGAATGTTTCCACTTTGTCGTGAGTTTAAGCACTAAGTAGTTTAAGTGTAAATTGCATGGAACATGTGTTGAAAAGCCGCTGTGCAGCTGCTGCATTTCAACACTTGTTCCATGCAATTTCAATGTAGGATTTAGATATAGATATCTATACATATAATACAATTTTTAGAATTTTTGTCTGTCTGTCTGTCTCTAGGTATTTATATGAAAGCAGTTGAATAAAATAGATACACGTATTTTTTATAAATGTAGGTTAGTAAAAAACCTTTAGTTTATCGTTTAGACGTTATTACTAGTCTTTAGCCATATGTCATCGTGACATATGGCTAGACTTTCTAAGCACATTTCTATCATAAATTGTCTGACAGCCTCATTAGTTTAGTAGCTAGTCCTAAGTGTGACTGCTACCACAAAGATCCTTGTTTACATTCCCAGTTTGAAAAAAAAATTTTGACAAGTTAACTGCTACTCCCCTCTAGCATGGAACCTAAGCATGCCAGTGACCTGTATTAGTTAGTACACCTCTGCCTAACCCTTTGGGGAATACAAGCGTGATAGCATGTCTTTCTCAAGTCAAACGGTGTAAACCTTCTTTCTTCTTTTATTTTACGTGCCTCTTTTATTATGAGTGTATTACAGACGTTATGGCTACTTCATCGTAATCTTTGGACAAGGCTTTGGGGTTAAGTGAAAATCCATCGCTATACGTTCAACCAGATATCACTATATTACGCACTTTTATGAGACATTTTGTATGTTATCTTTTTGTATGTTTTGAAGGAGTATTGTATGTGTTTTTCGTGAATAATCATTGTTGTACAGTCAGCAACAGAAGTCTTTGAACATAATTAGTTTCCAATATTTCCTAATCACTATTATACACCATTAGTTATTGATTAAAGTAAACTACAAAATAACTTGTTAGTATAGGACTACAAAAGGCGCTGAACTCGGTTAAACCATTAAATGCTAGCGACATAATTATATGATCTGCAATAAATACAAAAGTCGCTGAGCATAGCCGATTTTCTTTAATTCCTGATGGTTAAACCCATACAAAAATAAACAAGTAGATAAATAACATACCAATAAGTACCTATGCAAGAATCCGTCTTCCGAAAGGTTGGAAATTACTGTGAATTTTATAGAATAACCCAATAACGCTCAACCTATGAATCGAACCGAAGACCTTAATCGTAGCAGTCACGTTAACCGCTAGACTTATAAAGTATTTTCAAAAGAGCTGATCTTTAGCCTAAATTACACTTGTTCCTGAGAGTAATGTAAGTATTTATGTGATCAAGGTACGACATATTAAACACGTTTCAATTTTGCCATGCAACACTCAATTCTGTTGCACATTTAATACGACAGTAAACCTACTTTAATATGCGATCTACCTATGATTAGAAGGTAAACGTGTTCTTGAGCCTCAATCGAGTTTTGATCGATTGATTACCTATACCGCCAGTTAAAATTAGGTGTCACAGGCAAAATACTGTCAATTTTGCACTGAGTGTATCAAGTGTATGGTGAATCCACACACTTGATACACTCAATGAATTTTATAGTCGTTGAAATAAAAATACTTTTCACGCATAATCGGAACGCGGGCCTCCTCGACAGGAGCGTTAATGTAAATAGAGTTAATGTACGCCATTTTACCCTGTCGTCAGTTCGTCTCATCCAGCTTCAGCCATCAACCGACATATATCTTTATTGCGTTATATCGATATCATTTACAACTAAATGTCACGAATCGAATATTACCAATACAATGCGATAAAATCCATAAGAAGTAGTTTCATTTCTATAAATTTCTAATATTCGCGTAAGTGTCAGAAGCTAGTATCAATAGGCGTTGTTATATTTTTTATTATTGCTCTACCTTCAAGAGCCCTTATTGGACTGCCCGAGCTGAAGCAACCGACTGTCATGTCACGCCCAAAATTTGAGGAACGATAGATTCCGAGCGACGTTGAGGTGGTCGCCAGCCAGTCTGACAGACGGATGGCGATTCCCAAATACTGAAATGTCTCTGTTTAAATAAAAAGCTCTAAAAATTTTCCGAGGCTTCGTAGCATATAGTATAACCGGTTCATACCGGTTCATATAGGGTGTCCTTATTTTCTCTATATCCCTCAATCTTGTCTTGTTTTTAAGTACTAATAAAAAATATTTGGGAGATACCCGTTGATATTCGCGAATGAGATAAAAAATTTTGGCCCAACGGCTTGGTAGTAGGCGGTCGTGGGCAATTGTTGCAAATTGGGCAAAAAAATAGGTCATAGCTCAATAGGCTGTGATTTGTAAATAACGACATACATAAAGAAATAAGTGTAATAGCACTTGATAGGTAGCAGCAGGATAAATAGCGTGGTCTCCTAGAAAAGCATGTGTCGCATCCGGGGCGGTGGGCACGCGACGCGCGCACGCGCAACCAGTGGTATTAGGGACGCGCTGCGCAAGAGTGCGAGCTTTAAATCTTTTTTTTATTAATATATATAAGCCCAGCAGTTGATTGTGACATTATTCGTATTAAATGGCTGTGTCTTTGTGATATCTTATCACTGTTAAAACTTCATCATTCGGTATCGCTGACAAAATAACACAATAATCCCTATTACAAAACCCGGGCTCTAAAGTAGCCTCTTTTAGTCGCCAGATTTTAGACAGTGATGGGTAAGGGTAATCAAATAGAGAAATGTTTCAGGATTATCGCCGCAATATATTTTAAAGTCCTGTACAAGTTAGTTGCCATGTACCTATTCATTAATTTTGAGTGATGTAGTAGTAGACGAAATGGCACACTAGAAAATTAGATTTAAGGTAAGTATCTCAATCGGAATAACAACAGAATTTGAAAAAATATTGTTAGAATTAAGATTTATTTTGGTATTACGTTTTTGTGGGCAATTCAGGCTCCACCGGATCTTTAATAGTAATGAAATTAAATTAAATGAAATGATGAAATGAAATGACATTTAAGTATTTCTGTAAGATCTCTAGAGACAATTTTACTAGTCAATGGTTTTTTTTTTTATAGCTAGATGGCTTCGGCATTTCCTAACTGACAACCTCTGAGAAGAAACACCGAAACAAACTGTATCTCAGTTTGTTTCGGTGTTTCTTCTCAGAGGTCATGGTCTCTTTTAAAGTCCAGACGTAAAATAATGCAAATAATGTGAGTGGGACAATGCAGGGCAATGTCTGAAATGGCCTTTTGAGGAAAGAACAATAGCAGCTTTGAGTAGACCACTAGAGCAGTAGAGAATGGAAGACAGAAAGCTTACCAACAGTACATTTAAAGCGCGCACTGTTTTCTAGTGAACGTTCACATATTATGTACATACGTGTGTGTGGCAGTGACAACAGCCCACTTGCGCGCATCCTACTCGCGACCTTGCCGACCGACATGCGACATGCGCCTAGAGATTTCACTTCCTCTCGAAGTCTTGACGCTATTGAAAAAGTTTGATCAAACGCGCTTTGATCTTTAATGCGCCAACGAACTATTGGAGGACTAAAGATTAATATAAATGGCAGGGGAATTATTTGTGATTTTTTTATATGGTAAATGTAATATGTATATAAGTGTGGAATTTGGTATTGGTTTTCACGATACGTGTTCCTTTTTTTGTTTACAGGGGAACCCTTCAGAATGCGACTGATCTTCGGGGATTAGATTGGGGAGTGTAGAATTTTTACCCGCTGTAGCCACCATCCGGGGTGGTTTGGTTGTGTCCTCTAAAAAGACCACCCCAGAATCGGCCTACGTTCGGACTCATCTCTGGTGAGACTATAAAGGGGTCTCCCCACGATACGCGTACATACATACATACATACGTACGCGTTATTGAATAAATAAATAAATAAATAAATAAATTTATTTAACTTCCCATTCTTATTTAATCGTGAATACTCCATACCTACATATTACGGCGGCGAAAGCGGCGGTAGGCTAATGGCTAGGGCGTCGGACTTGCGATCATGTGGTTGCCGGTTCGAAACTCTCCCATTGCACTACCGACGTGAACCCACTCGTAATACAAGCATTTAACTTAGCACGTGGGGTTAACAAGAATACTAGTAATGTGCGACCCACATTGCTAGTAAGCTTTATAAAAAAATAATATAAATGCGACCAACTGTAATTCTATCTATCTTTTTTTACCTAAGTATTCACGCCTAAACCGCTAAACCAATTTTGATGAATTCAGATATGAAGATAGATTGGACCTTGAAGAATCCTTCTTCAAGGTCCAGGTCGTTGAATACACAACATATGAAACCACGAGCATAATTTATGTATAATTTATCACACCCCTATCTAACACTTTGGGGATTACAAGCGTGATGGTATGTTACGTATCTTCCACTATTTACTGTACTTTCCTTCGGCCTGTGCCAATAGTTCATGTCTCTAATCCGACTTATCTACATTAACTTTGTTTACATTAGACATTGTGAAGGAAAAGAAATTTTTGACAAACATCACATCCGGTGAAAACATCCTCCGAACATGTTCTAAGACGTGGGAAACTATGATGCTTAATAACATAAATAATTGAGGAATGTCTTATCGAAGACTTTCCTTTTATACATAGAATTAATAGCCTTTTGATTATTTACATGCTCAGTTGGAAACAGACTAGGAGGATGGAAAAATGAAGATGCGGAAATATCAGTAAGTATCTTCTCCAGCGCCTACCATCAGGCCCTAACAACTGATTTAATGATTTCTGACACGCGAAATTTATATTAGACATAACAAACAAAACAAACAGATGTAATCGAGATTTATCAAGTCCCGGAGCTTTGAACCTTTTACAGCGTCCATAGTAACTATGGAGATTAGACCCGCAACGTGATATAACCTGAAACTTGTGGTTTTTCCGACAGAATGGTTAAGGAGCCGTGATAGCCTAATATGACCATTGGACTGCCAAGTCAAAGGTCTCGAGTTCAAATCCAAGGCACGCACCTCTGACTTTTCGAAGTATGTGCGTATTAAATAGTTAATTATCACGCGCTTAAAAACGGTGAAGGAAAACATCGTGAGGAAACCTGCACGTCTGAGAGATTTTGTCGACGGCTGTGAAGTCTGCTAATCTGCATTAGGCTAGCGTGGTGGACTATAGCCTAATCTCTCTCATTGTGAGAGTGAGTGCCCAGCAGTGGGACATATAATGGGTTCATTATGTGTGTTGTTATGGTTAGGGAAGAGGCTTCTGACTTCCTTTAACGATTAACCGACGCGTATGGCTTTACGTGCTCCCCAAGGCACGGATGGGTCATGTGCTTACAATGTCACAAGACGTCAATATCTGGATTCTATGTAAGATTTTTTCTCACGGAAAACCGGCGCACTTCCATTACTTATTTAGTCACGGTTTTGTAACCTTATTCAGATAAACGTTCGACTATATCGTTTAGTCGATTGAGAATGATCTCCCTTGTAACTATTTAAAACATAAGTTCTATATTCGTCTGTATAATATATTTTAAGTTGGAAAAACAATGGCGGTAGAAATTATGGTATGGCACTTATACCGTTTTTATATACCTACATCGCAGAAAACCGGCGTGAAACAACACTTACGTTGTGTTTCGCCGAGTGAGTGAGGATACCGGAGCCCAAACCTTTTTAAAAGGCGGGCAACGCACTTGCGTCTCCTCTGGTGTTACCGGAGTCCATGAGCGTTGGTAATCACTTACAACACTTAAAAACGAATAACAATAGGCTCAACTAGAGAATTGAGCTCAGGTGCGACAGTCGTGCTTGTGACCACTAGAAGTCTCTGTGTGTATATACACCTCTGTCTAACCCTTCGAGGAATACAGGCGTGATGGTAAAAAGATATAGTAGTTCAATAACTGATTCCGACAAGAATCTTATTCATCACATAGGAGAGCCATGCTTCGGCACGAATGGGCCGGCTCGACCGGACTGATACCACGGCCTCACTGAAAACCGGAGTGAGACAACGCTTACGTTGTGTTTCGCCGAGTGAGAGAGGTTACCGGAGGCCCAAACCCTTAGATGGCGGCGCGGTAGGTGTTGCCGTGCCCCACTCAAGTGGATTGGCAGATGGGGGATCTAAACAGTCCCCCTCAACAGAGCCGGAGACCGCAATGGCGGTCTGCCACTGCTGGGGTCGCGGAGGAATGAAACCTCGCTCCCGTAACCCCAGCAAAAAGTGGTGAGGCGAAACACCCGTGTGGTTTTAGTCGGTAGGTCACCCACTTTGGGTGGAGTCCGACACACCCCGCCGCCTTCCCCGGGCGGCGGATGTCCATGAGGATTTCCACACGAACAAAAAAAAAAAAAAGGCCCAAACCCTTCTAAAAGGCCGGCAACGCACTTGTGACTCTTCTGGTGTTGCGGTGTGCATGGGCGTCGGTTATAGCTTACCATCAGGTGATCCGTCTGCTCGTTTGCTCAACTATCCCGTAAAGAAAGAATAAATTGCCCAGTTAACCTTTATAATGATAAAAAATACCATAGATACGATAGAGTAGTACAATACTGGTCGATGTGGCCACGGTCAGTTATAACGCATATTTTATGCCACGGGTGGTCCGCCCCGCCCTAGATCGCAGCGTTAGAACATCACTAGCATTAAGAATCATCCCGTGTACTTTCTAACGTTTTCATTTGTCATGTGACAATAATTTTGTAAGAAAAACTGATTTCAACAGAAGATAGAAACTCGATCCAATATTTTTTAAAGCATAAATAACTTAGGTACTTACATTTTTATAAAAAGGCCTCTCGCACTAGGGAATAATCTCAAATGTGTTATAAACAGTATACGTGATATTGACGGGTACAATATATCTTGTCTCCCGGGAATTGAACGCAATGCAATGATGCTAATCGAAACTATTTGAATTTCGAATATTATATTTTTTTAAACGTTGCAACCTTCTTAGTAATAAAGGAAAACAATTGGCGGGAAATCATTTGTCAATTGCTTTTTATCACACATCAAAGTTCTACGTACGCAACGAAAATGGAATTAAGTCGAAAAGATTTTAGAGCGATGATTTTTTATGATTTTAAAAGTTCTCTCTCTCCGCAAGACTGTGCCACTCGTCTTCAAAATGCTTTTGGGAGAGAAGCACCTTGTTTGAGCACTGTGAGGCGATGGTTTGCTGAATCTGAGAGAGGTCGAGTTTCTTTACATGACGAATTTCGTGAAGGGCGGCCTTCAACTGCCGTCAACGAAAATAATGTGGCTACTGTTAAGCGGCTAATTGAAGAAAACCCACGGATTACTTCACTGGAATGGTGCTCACAGATGCTACTGAAGTACGACCACGGACATTCTAATGGTGTTTATGACATTGTCACAGGAGACGAAACGTGGATTTATTGTTTTGAACCCGAAAAAAATAGCGATCTTGTGAATGGGTGTTTGAAAATGAGAACAGGCCAACAAAAGTAAAGCAGGCGAGAAACGTTGGTAATAAAATGATCGCATTTTTTTTCTCAGCTACGCGTCCCATCTGTACAATTCCACTTGAAGATCAAAAGAGTGGTAATGCCGAGTGGTATTCTACCATTTGTTTACCCAGGGTGTTAGAAAAAATTCGCGATAGACGACCCAAAAGCCGCGTTCTCCTACATCATGAAAACGCTTCTTCACACACGGCCAACAAAACAGTCACTTTTAGCTTCCGAAAAAGTACAACTCGACACCCATCCTGCGCATAGCCCCGACCTAGCACCTTGTGATTTCAGTATTTTCCCCAAAATTAAAGATTTGATGAGAGGTTTCACTTTTACCAACTCCGAAGAGGCAGTGATAGCGTTCAATCAACACGTAGAAAACATGCCTTCGGATCTGTGGTCCTCCTGTTTTAAAAAAATTTTTAAATGTAAAGGAGAGTATTTTGGAAAGTAATAAACATAAAATTTTGGTTATAACATGTTGTTTTTTTAAGTTACGCAAAACTTATAGTGATACCTACGTAATCAATAAGGCTTGCCAATAGCTCTATATGCCACTATGTACTACATAGTGTAGGAGAAATATGTAGTACATGATAATACCTGCTATATATTACAGTTGAAAGACTTTTTCTGCAACATTGACGTTCAACAAACAAACCACTCTCGCATTTCATAAAATACTTGCTATAATTTTTGGAATGTACTATATTTTTTTGACTATTCCTGAAAAATACTATTTTCGGCAGAGAAAAACATATTAGCAACCCTATTATAAACACCTATTCACTGCTTCAATCTAGTGTAGTGTAACACATCAACAAAAACACGAACGCTATTACGCGGATACGACAATGACACGCAACTGCGCGGGCGCATCACAGTGGCGATGGCGTTAGAACGTAACACGATGAATGCGATGTATCAACTGTCACGGATCAACGCTCATGGTAATGACGCAGATAGTTACGCATTGTGCTCCAATTGAATCTGTGCAAAAAAATAACAAAGTAATTGCAATTTTTTTATTGTTTAAAAAATATCAGTAGCGCTGTTTTTTTTAAACAACTTTTTGGGTTCACCTTTCTATAATATAAAAATGAATCGCCAAATGTGTTGCTAAGCGCAAATCTCGAGAGCAGTTGAATCGATTTCGCTGAATTATTTCTTTTATAATCTTTCTTGAAGTACGAGGAAGGTTCTTACGGAGACAAACATTTAAAAAATTGCCTGAAACAGTCTAAAAACAACACTTTTCTATATTCCCATACAAAAGATTCGTAATAATACTTAAGTCGATTTGAACTTTAATACCATACCATAAAGTTTAAGTGTTAGTAGAGGGGTTCCGGGAAGGCAAAACAATTGAGTGACGTGAGTTTCAGAATCGACTGTTAGGCGGTACGAAGTTTACTAATAGATTTGTTAAAAAAAATGTCGATACATACCATCACGTCTGTATTCCCTGAAGGGCTAGGCAGAGGCGTACTAATGTACACCCACAGTTCGCCGGTATGTTTAGGTCCCATTTAATAGGGGGTGAGCCTATTGCCATTAACCGGGCACAAATTCCTAACTCCGAGCTCATCATCATCATCATCATCAGCCTATATTCGTCCACTGCTGGACGTAGGCCTCTCCCAATGAACGCCACAGAGCCCGATCTTCGGCTTTCCTCATCCAGTCACTGCCAGCTGCCTTCCGCAAGTCGTCACTCCACCTGGCCAGCGGGCGCCCTACACTACGTTTGCCTAGTCGCGGTCTCCACTCGAGAACTCGTTTGCTCCAACGATTGTCGGTTCTCCGACAGATGTGACCGGCCCATTGCCACTTCAACTTGCTAATCCTTTGAGCTATGTCGGTAACTTTAGTTCTCTGTCGGATAACCTCGTTTCGGATTTTATCCTTCAGAGAGACTCCGAGCATAGCTCTCTCCATAGCTCGCTGAGCGACTTTAAACTTGTGGACCAGTCTCACCGTGAGAGTCCACGTTTCAGCTCCATAGGTCATAACTGGTAGGACGCACGCATTGAAGACTTTCGTCTTAAGGCACTGTGGTATGGGTGACGAGAAGACTCGACGAAGTTTGCGGAATGCTGCCCACCCCAGCTGAATCCTCCTATCGGCCTCTCTCTCGAAGTTGTTTCTACCCAATTGCATAATTTGCCCGAGGTAGACATATTCCTCAACAACTTCGAGAGATAACCCATTTACGATAACCGGCCTCGGGGTAATAAGATTGTTGTACATAATCTTAGTTTTATCTATGTTCATCCCGAGACCGATGCGTCGAGATGCATCAGCTAGATCGGCCAGCATCCGTTCGAGATCCTGCAGCGACTCTGCCATAAGGACTATATCATCGGCAAATCGCAGGTGTGAGATGTACTCGCCGTTCGCGTTTATGCCCATTCCTTTCCAGTCTATCGTCTTAAACATATCTTCCAGGGCGTTGGTGAACAGTTTAGGGGATATAACATCCCCCTGTCTCACTCCCCGGCACAGCTGGATATGTTTAGACTGCTGGTTCTGAATTTGAACGGACATGGTCGCAGCGTCATATAAGCATCTCATCACCTCGATGTATCGCCAGTCAACTTGGCATCGCTGCAGTGCCTCCAAAACAGCCCAGATCTCGACTGAATCAAAGGCCTTCTCATAGTCCACGAAAGCAAGACATAGGGGCTGGTTATACTCTTCGGTCTTCTGTACAACCTGCCGCACTGTGTGGATGTGGTCTATGGTCCCGTAACCCCTTCGAAATCCGGCCTGCTCTGGGGGCTGAAATTCGTCGAGTCTCCTTTGTAGACGATTTGAGATCACCCTTGAACTCCGAGCTGCTACTGGGAATTTCATAGAAAAACCCAATAACACTTTGCTCGACCTGGGAATCGAACCCAGGACCTCTAGCGTAGCAGTCGCGCTCAGGACCACTTGGTTAATGTCGACAATCTACGAGCCCTTTGATGGTTAGTAGTCATCGCTGCTCATGGACCAGCAGTTTCTGGCACGTTGCCGAGCCCCCACCAACCGACTGCAGACTGTCAAAGCCGCAGCAACCGAGGGGGGACTGACTCTCAAGCGCTAAAGTCAAAACACACCAAGGCTACACTAATTGCTAGGGAGTCGGACTTGCGACCATGTGGTTGCCGGTTCGAAACCCACCCATTGCACTACCGACGTAAACCCACTCGCAACACAAGCATTGAGCTTAGCACGAGGGGATATCAAGAATACCAGTAATGTGCGGCCCACATTGCTAGTAAGCTTTTATTAAAAAAAATAGCGGCGCGGTGATGATGTTATGAGAAGGCAATAGAAAAACCCAATAACATTTTGCTTAATCCTCTCGTTTAACTCAGGACTCTCAGCAGTTCTGCTAGGGTCCACTAGACGAGATAAACAGCAGTTATTATAAAAAGCTATAAAAAGTTAATAATACACGACAGAATATTTTGTGCCTTGGGAGCTAGAGAAAGTGGTGTAAGTGGTTATAAGTTGAAACTCACGATCCTTTGAACTTTAATGTAAGATTGAATGTTTCTATGTATCTATATACTAATATATAAAGCTGAAGAGTTTGTTTGTTTATTTGTTTGCTTAAACGCGCTAATCTCAGGAACTACTGGTCCAATTTGAAAAATTCTTTCAGTGTTAGATAGCTCATTTATTGAGGAATGCTATAGGCTATATCATCTCGCTACGCGGACGAAATCGCGGGCTGAAGCTAGTTTTATTATAAGACTGTATTTTTACTGTATCATCATCACTACATAGTATAAAACAAAGTCGCTTCCCGCTGTCTGTCTGTCCCTATGTGTATGCTTAGATCTTTAAAACTACGCAACGGATTTTGATGCGGTTTTAATAGATAGAGTGATTCAAGAGGAAGGTTTTAAGCTATTTCACATCACGCTACGGCTCTTTCAAACGAGGCAACGAGGGTGAAACCGCGGTTGGGCTGCTAGTTTTATAATAAGACGACCGTGACTTTGGTCACTTCGCAGCATGTTATGGGTTCGATGCAGTTAAGCTTTTTTAACGACGAAAATCATGCAAGTAATTATCAACACTTTTACCGGTTATTAAAGTTTTCATCAAAGGACTTACTAAATTTAAAGATATTAGGATATGGAACGATAAATTTAAAGCAAAAACAAACGAACAACTTTTCCTTTTCACTATACCTATAATATGAATAAAGCGAAAGCAGCATTATATTGTGCTCGTCAAGATAAAAATCTAAACAAATTATAATGATAAATCAATCTTTAATAAGCATTGTCCAATCTTGTCACATTCTTGCATAAAATCATCCAAATATGGCCTACAGGCCTAGAGTTGAACAAAAGAAAACCATCAGTGTCTATTATATATGTAAATACTCAATACTCAATACTCAATATTTATTGCATTCCACAATGTAGTTCATACAATCAGATGGTAAATTTACAATAAAATAGTTCATTATGGACCCCGTCGGGCACGCAATGTAGGAGAGAGGAAGCAATATATTATTATTATATTTATTTATTTTTTACTATCATATTATTTTCTATAATTATTTATGTTTTTGTGTATTTATGTATAGCATTAGATTAATTAGGGAATAATACTTAGTATAATGGTTATTATTGATGATATGTCTTTGTACGTGGGTATTTGTTGATATATGTGCATATTTTGCTTTAATTTTTGAATTAATGATTTTGTAAAAATTATTACATTATATTTATTTGTAAATAAGTATGTATGTATTGTTTATGGTATTATTCATATGTTTTATTAATTTATTTGTCCTAATTCTTTATCGTTTATATATTCATTTATTGTGTAATAAGCTTTTTTAATAAGTATTTGTTTTATTTTATTTATAAATTTTGTCTCACTCGTTTCGGGTTTTATAGATTCTGGAATTTTATTATTTTCAAATATATTTTTTTTTAAATTCAAATAATATTACCATATTTTTTAAGAAATAATATATGTTATGAAAGTTATGTTTTTTAATGGTTTCTAGTTCAAATATATTTTTTTTAAATTCAAATAATATTACCATATTTTTTAAGAAATAATATATGTTATGAAAGTTATGTTTTTTAATGGTTTCTAGTTTCTACAGCAAATAAGGCCACATACGCTTCATACTTTAAACGCAAGTTCGGCGGTCTGTTTTTCATCCTATTTAACATAGAGCAAGGCTATCCGGCTAAATCCTTATAGAAGAGAAAATACTAATCACGATGAGGGAGGCTAAAAAGGCCACTTTTGATGAATCATAATATGATTCACGGAAATAGGATTGCCAGGCCCAAAAATGGAAGAGGTGGGCACAGCCCGACATTTTGAACGGAAAGACGCACTAGGTTTGTAAAAAAAAATTAATCGCTCGCGAGATTTCGTTCGGCATCTTTTCGTGTTGTTGTAGTAAGTTTTTGAGGCATATGTCACCAAAAGAGGCCGTTTTAACCTTAAAATGCTACAGGTGATGGCTCAGCAACTCAAATTGGTTCTCAACTCAAATCAATTTTATGAATCATGACTCAGGCAGGAGCCTGTCCTCATTGTTTCTTCCTGGGTTCGTTTTGGAGATATGGCAAGGTATGATCACAGCAGTTATCTAGAAATCTTTCGGGAAACAGAATGCGGGATGAAACATACTGTAGGTTACAACCGATAACAAAACTCACATTGCAAACACCAGACGAATACAGTAGTCAATTGAATATTTATGATAGCTATGTGTGTGACAGGCTTTAATAAAAAAACAAAAGAGCTTGCGATATGAAAGGCTGTCAATGATAGATTGAATGGTGATTACTTTATCACGACAACGTATCTTGTCATGGTGATCGATCGCGTCTTTTGTTCCGCCGGGATTCTAGTAGGCTTCGCGGGGATTAATAAATTGGCGATCTTTTACCGATTAGCATTTACAGATAAAACTGTCTCATGATTCTCAATAAAGATTAATTATTATTGCTGATTATATTTTTATTTACAGTAGGTACACTGTACAGTTAGTGTCATAGATTATTAAAATTAATTTATATTTTATATTCTATTTTGATTCTTCTTCTACTTTAAAAGCTCAGCTCTTGTCGGTGGACCAAAAGCCACTCTTCTCTATATTCTGCTTTCCGTTTTACCTTTTGATACGACTCGATCGTAAGCCTTTCCTTCACTTGTTCCACAAAACTTCGTCTAGGTCTTCCCCTTTCTCGTTTTGCTTCAACTTTATCTTCTACTTAGTATAGTTCTGTAGGAGTCATCGTATCGTATCAAGTGGCCAAACATCTAAATATTTTGATACATATAATATTATAATTTCTACCAAAAACATATAATTATAATTATATTTTGACACAAGGCAAATTTTATATGAAACAAAAACACAACCCGTATTTCAAAATATTAGCTACAGCTGAAATCATTTACGATATAACTACCTAGTATTTATCGTAAGACCTGCACGGAGAATATTAATGGTATAAAATATTTTACAAGTGTTTATACTCCGGAGATATGAGAGTTGATACTTCAAGCACTAAAGAGCTCGGTGATTAGCGGGTACATCAAGTTTTATTGACGATTGTGAAATTTTGTATATCGCTAAAAGGCCTCGTGTTTCTCTGGGATCAAGTCATATAATATAATAATTATAATAAACATTTATTTCAAATAAAATCCACAAAGTAATAATGAAATGAAACAGTCAGCACACACAGTAGAATACACACATAAAATAAGCAATAAAATAATACAGTTAATTAAAGATAATGAAAAAAATAAATTAGAACATAGAGATAAGCAATAAGTTACATAATAATTAGCGAGCATTCCATGTCAATAATCGATTTGTAATTTAATTGATTATTTGACATAAATACCTATATTATTATGTCAAATAATCAATTAAATTACAAATCGAACAAATAATAATGTTTTGTCAGACTTGTCCGGTAATTATAGACATCCATTTATGTTGGAACGGACAGATTATAGAATTTGAAATTTTGAAAAAATTCTGTAAATTACTGTAAAATTGCCAAGCAAATTTACTTCTTATTCACATAAGAAAAATGTTAAGAATCAGTTTCAATTTCTATATGTTAATTTACCCGATTTATTGGCAGAGGCATTGCCTAATATGGCCTTTTTAGCATTACCTGATCCTAACATTTTTTTTAGCGCAACCTAATCCTATGGCCTTTTTGCCAATATGTTGTAAATAATTCCTCACTTCTTCAAACCACGATCTAAGAAAAGATAATAAGGACACTAGCATATGCCAGCAATTCTACGATTATATATTATATAACCTAGCAGGCTGATATAAAATAGGTTTAGATTCTAAGGGTTAGCTAATATTATATCAAAGATCAATATTATATGTTTATTCGGTTTTTCAATTTCTGTTTATGAAGATTATTAATAGTTAAAAAAAGTTATTTCCTTTAAAAGTAAGGAATAGTTTTAGTTATATTAGACCTGTCGGTATCTTTGCGATAAGGTTTTAGTTTTAAAGTGTAACTTCGATGTTATTTTATGATAATTAACGGATATGAATAACTAATAGTATCTCGTTAGTCGGTAATTAATACCGCTACTATATTTGACACTTTTGGCGTGATTATGTTATTCATCCGACTACAGCTGATAAGAAAATCAACGCTTATTCATATATAATTATAGTTCGGAATATAAATTAGAGGAATATAATCTGGACTATGTAGGTAATTAAGCCCTCATTGCTCAAGATGGATTTGGGCAGACGCTTTCCAAGGAAATTGTTGCGTTTGTGAAAATTCCAACCCATCTTTTGTAAACGCGATATCCATGGCAGACAATTCTATTTTAGTTTTTTATTCAGCCGTAATCGCCCCACTGCAGGGCAAAGGCCTTACTACCCTCCATCCACTCGAGCCTCAAGACAAGATGAATGTAGTAAGTAATATATATGGATGCATTCGAAGCGAACAGAGATGAAACATCTCAAGATAAAGTGATCCCACACGATGACTCGACCTTACGTACGTTTCATTCATCATCTCTACCAAGTTAATTCAGTCAGCTCAATCGGTTCGAAAATTTGGTATGTATGTAGGCAGACTTTCTCCGGGTGAAATGGGTGTGAAGAGAGGGGGGCGCGACCTTGTTAGAGGGAGGTTGGCTTGGCACCTGCGCAGTATCCACTTGTCACTCTCCCACCGCCGCGTGCGCACCGCCGCGTCCGTACAAACACGCGACTCACGCGCACGTGCGCTTTTACAACTTTTTTTTCGAAAAAAGTACCAGTGGAACGTTTTTGTGTGCGAACTGTGTTGTGTTTGGAACATTGCTTGACTTTTGGCAGCTGTTCGCTGGTTTTGTGTTTCGAAGACTACGGTATGTTTGTTGTTAATTAGCATGTTATTATTATTTTTCGTTTTTATTCCTGTTTTTCCGACTGCGACAGGTAGTAGTGAAGGAAGTAGTGACTCTTGTACTCTCGCCATGGACGTTTTTAAAGCTCCAGTTATTCGGGAATTTTTCGTGCTTATCCTGCTGCTACTGACTCAATGTTTTTCTGAGCTGAAGATCCATGGTATTTTATTGGAGAGGATCGCGACCCGCCTTGCGGGAAGAGCGTCTCTTACGCCCCTAATTTGGGACCTTTGACCTTCGATAAAACTAATTATTATTATGCAAATCATCAAGTGCATATTATCGTATATAATATTCATAAGCTAAAAAAGCCTATCTAATTAACGTTTGGCGTATGGACAACGGTGCACAAACGCAGTAAGTAAATTGAATTT
Source organism: Acronicta leporina (assembly GCA_947256265.1). Taxonomy (NCBI): domain Eukaryota; kingdom Metazoa; phylum Arthropoda; class Insecta; order Lepidoptera; family Noctuidae; genus Acronicta; species Acronicta leporina. The sequence continues at coordinate 4,197,414 of OX366523.1, forward strand.
TATTAAGGCCTTATTATGCATTACTTATTGGTCGTTATTATAGACTGCATAGTTAGTAACAGTAATGTGTTGTAAAATTAACATAATCGTTCAAGAAAAATAGTAAATTTTTTAAATACTTATTTAAAATTTATTATTTTTTTATTGAATAAGGCAACACATATACCTAATACAATAAAATAACTAGTACCCAGATTAAATTATATATTTAAAAATCTTAGAGGTAAATTTCAGTGAAAGAAAGGTTGAACTTCAGCATAATTCTAACCAGCGTCTTTCCGGTTAAGTGGCTAAAGCATCCACTATACTTTTAACCGCAAGAACGCGGGTTCGAATCCTGCCTGAGGTTATTTTTATTTCACTAAAATACACTGAAAATGTTTTCAGAAAATACTTCAAGCGTGAATCTGCGTCAATATTAACTTATATTGGTGAACGTTATACGTTAATAAAATCAAAGCAGTACTTACAATAAATCAAATTTCAAACTAGTCCTCAAAGTTTTGATTTAAAATACGGACTAGTTAGTTCATTCTACCAATGCGCGTCTCTCACTGAAGGCCGACAAATTTCCAAAAGAAAAGGGGTAATGTAATACAGAAACAGTAGAGCATACAAATAAACATAGTATTATGATAATGGTAGACGAACTAGCGCTGGTCGACGGAACTGTCGTATTCAGAGCGGATCGCCGATGTGGAGCGGTCAGGCGCCGCCCTCTGACGGAACAACCACATACTGTAATGCGGATACAGGACACAATAATGCTTATATGTAGTGATATAGGCCTTAAATTCAACTAAAATAAAGTTCAAAATAACTTTTGGGATTAGCGACGAAGTATTTTTTTTAATTATTACCTAAGTTAGTCATGGATTTAACTAAGTTTTTTGTTAAAAATAACATTTATTATACGTAATTATATTTTTTATATGCTTAAATAAATTTAAGATGCGTTGGCCCATCGTATATTCATATCATTAAATCATAATTTATGCACGAATATTTAATTAAATAACTTAGGGGAAAGTCATAATTAAGTTAAAAATTCAAATGGCTGTCGTTATTTTAAAAGAAAAAAATAATTTTAAAAACTATTACACTCCATTCAAATATGGAACAATTACTTATAAGTAGACAAAATGAATTGCTATCTAATCTCAACATAGTAAGTGAGTAAAACGGTTCCGTTTTGCGCCTGCGCAGTAGAGTAGAGTGGCCTTGACATTGACCACTAAAGCGTTTAGTTGAAAAAGTTACGTCTTTAGACTATTCATTATTCCACCGTTGTTTAAGATTGAATAGCTCACAAATTTTGGCAGCGGATTCAGTAAATAGAACAATAAATAGAAGATGCGTAGGATTGTGTTTATGGTGTAACTTTGGATGCATTTAGAACCATTTGTCACGTGGGAGAGCCATGTTTTGGCACGAATGGGCCGGCTCGACCGGAGTGATACCACGGTCTCACAGAAAAGCGGCGTGAAACAACGCTTGCGTTGTGTTTCACCGAGTGAGTAAGGTTACCGGAGGCCAAAACCCTTTTAAAAGGCGGGCAACGCACTTGTGACTCCTCTGGTGTTGTGGGTGTCCATGGGCGGCGGTTATCGCCTACCATCAGGTGATCTGTCTGCTCGTTTGCCCATCTATCCTATAAAAAAAAACTATCAGGTCGTCTGTTTGTCATGTTAGAGAAACGTATATATTATCCCGCCTGTTAGGAAGTGGTAACATTATAATTATTGGAAATAATAACTTTGAGAATGCAGAAGAGGCATGAAAGTAGAATAAATGCGGTGGAAATGCGTTCCTTGCGAAGTATGTGTGGTGGGTACTCGGAATGATAGATTAAGAAATTGTGTGATAAGACAACGTTGCGGACTGAAAGATGATGTAGTGACACGTATTGAAAGGAATATGCTGAGATGGTTTGGACATGTTGAGAGAATGAATGAAAGACGATTAACGAAAGGAATTTATAAGGCGCATATCAGCGGCAACGTCAGAAGAGGTCGACCTAGAAGGACCTACACCGATCTTATTGGCGAAGTCCTTCAAAAAGGTCAGGTGCGTAGTACTCGCAACCGGCGCGTATGTATGAGAAGATGTATGAATGTCGCAGAAGCAAAAGAGGCGTGCAAGAATCGTAGCAAGTGGCAGTCTATAGTTTCTGCCTACCCCTGTGGGAGAAGGGCGTGAGTGTATAATAACTTTTTTGTGTCAGTTTTACAAGAGCGTTGAAGATGGTGCAAGCGGATCATTAGATCCTGCGGGGTTTTGTTGACTATCTATGGATAATACAGATATCCAACATGGCAAAAAAATATGGCTATTTGAAAACCTGGCGTTTTCTTAGACAATCATTGGAATAAGTAGGCTCTTTACAGTTTTTCATAATTTCTGAAAGAACCTCTTTAAAGTATGCTTAATAAACAAAAGAAATACTACGTGTTATATTTTCTTGAAATATATTTATATTTTAATAACGCAGCAATTTAGGTAGGCATTATTAAAATATATGATATCCTTCATCTCTTTTATCCAACGCCTAAAGTGCTTGCTCATTCATTTTTCCCCCTTTTCACTCGACGACAAAAATAATGAGGTGCTTTTTACGAAATTATGTAAGCAATATAAGTACGAAATATTACTTCATAACGAAGTTTATTTAAGAATTGTATTTTCAAAATTCTTAATGAAACAATTCATTTGAATACTTCATAGGAATAAATTGTTACCATTACATGATGATATGGATAAGAAAAGCCACAAAGATTAGTCTCTAATGATCCTGGTGATTTTATTTATGGGTTTGGGGGCAAACGAGCAGACGGATCACCTGATGGTAAGCGATTACCGCCGCCCATGGACACCCGCAACACTAGAAGAGTCACGTGCCCGCCTTTTAAAAGGGTTTTTGCTAATCCTTTACTGAACCAAACATAGTTTAATAGTCGAACTACCTTACCTGTAGTTAGACGGTAATTATATGAAGCTGTTGTTTTGTCCAAAGGTGCTTCATGAAATCATGACGCCAGTAAGTAACTAGAAGTCGATACTTCTACTTTTAATTGAAGCATCATTGGACGAGACAACCAACGCCTATAATGAACTAGCTTCTGCCCGCGACTTCGTCTACGTAGCGTGATGATAAATATAGCCTATAGCCTTCCTCAATAAATAGGCTATCTAACACTGAAAGAATTTTACAAATCGGACCAGTAGTTCCTGAGATTAGCGCGTTCAAGCAAACAAACTCTTCAGCTTTATATATTAGTATAGATAAAGCCCATTTTCCCACTTCGCCTATTTTTTTAAGAGCTTAGTAGAAATTTGCATATTTACAAAATATAACATCATCCCGATCGCATCTAGTTAAAATTAATTGATTAGTTAAAGAATAAAGTGATTGCAAAATGATCCGCTCACAAATTTAATTTCACAGGTGCAATCTGTCCGATATTAGTTCATTGAATATCGACTATGGAACTTATTCAATCGATTACGCTAAGTACTTTGACAAATCGTTTTACTCGAATTCGATTGCTAGTTTAATACTGATTTGCGTGGAAGCAACGTTGTTAATTAGCAGATTAATTGAAACTATACGATTGTTAGTAGTTGATTTAGTTGTATACAGTTGATTTAGAACTGTTGGTAGCTTTTCTATTTAGCAGTATGTTTTGTACACATATCCGCATGACGCAAAAACTACTGCACGACATTGGGTGCGGTTTTCACAGTTGTATTGCTAGAGGTATACTTTTTAAATTCTGATGCATGTTTCATATTGATAAGCTGCCAAGAAACCGTGATATAATTGAAACAGATAACTAGTAGATAATATTATAAAGAGCGTAGTAATAGAAGGTAGTAATCTCCGGCAAATTTTTTCATTAATTATTACTGTTTTTTTTTTAATTAATATTATTACTGAGAGACATAGGTACGTTACTTTATTGTGATAACATTCATGTAAACAAAGTCGCAGACGAAAGCTAGTAATAAAACATGTAGAGAAAAGTGGAACGTTTCCTGTCCTAGCATTAAAATCACTTGACACGACTTGGAGACGTTTCACACATGCTCAAAACGTCACACATACTTACACACACACTTCACTTACAGTTAAAATTATCGACAGCTTCACCAAACAATAGGATATTAAGCATTGCCTTACATTTTATACAGAGAAAGTTGTTTTCCAAATGTCGACTGAAAGTGTTCGTGAAAAATATGCTTTAAACGAGTCGCGCAAGTGAAGGGCAGGGTTAAGATGAACGCCCTGTAATGTGATTAAAATAATAACTAACTTAAGGTTGGCTACACACTGTGCAGCCAACCTTGTGCTATTTTTGGGCAATTAATTTTGAATTTGAGAACTTTCTTTTTATGGGATAGAGGAGCAAACGAGCAGACGGCTCACCGCCGCCCATGGACACCCGCAACACCAGAGGAGTCACAAGTGCGTTGCCCGCCTTTTAAAATGGTTTGGGCCTCCGGTAACCTCATTCACTCGGCGAAACACAACGCAAGCGTTGTTTCACGCCGGTTTTCTGTGGTGAGGCCGTGGTATCACTCCGGTCGAGCCGGCCCATTCGTGACGAAGCATGGCTCTCCCACATGAAGACTCTAGCAATTACGCAAATAAAACCTTATACTTATATGATATTACACTAGCTTTCGCCCGAGGTTTTACCCACTATGGTTATACCCAAAACTCTTCCCATGAATCAAGCCCTCTAATCGGAAAATCTTACGAAATCGGTTTGGTAGTTTTTGAGTTTATCGCGTTTAGAAAGACAGACAAACGTCGGGGAGGGGGGACTTTACTTTGTAAGGACTTATCCTTAAAGTAGAGTATTAGAGTGGCTCGTGGTTACGTAATAACTTAACTGATCAACTGACGAGGTCCTTATAAATACAAGGATTGTTTATAAAACAGACTAACGTAGTGGATCTAGAGGATTTCTCAACAGTGAACAAGTATATTATTTTGCATGCGAAGAGTTTGTTTGTTTGTTTGCTTGAACGCGCTAATCTCAGGAACTACTGGTCCGATTTGAAAAAATCTTTCAGTGTTAGATAGCATATATATATATATATATATATAGCTAGTTATATTATAAAATTCAACGAACTCCAATAAATTACTTTTTCAGTTACTTTTAGTGAAGTAAGAATTCGGCTGTGGGCAAGATTCGAACCTACCACTTTTGGTCAATTACATCAGACTCTATGACTAAGGCCCACTTGCACCAACTTTTTAAATAGGTATGTTTAAATTGTATTTAAACTAAATTTTTCATGGTAAATTTGTGTTTAAATCCAATTTAACCACATTCAAGAAGTTGGTGCAAGTGGACCTAAGTTGTTTTACTGCAGGATCCTGTTTTTTTGTCCCCATATATAGATACGTCCCTAAATTTTATATGTCTTTTTCTATCCAACTGCTTCTGCAAAACTAAACACAGTTAAACGGCAGAATAATTACAATAAAGCACAGGTTCTCTAATCAAGTAAACAGGAAACGTCTCGTCCGTCGGTATTCGTTTAATCACAGTTTAATACTAACGGTAATAGGTGAAACTCATCTCCTCAATGACCTATCTGTTTTTGTTTCGTCCGTCTCCGCACTTTCCCCGTTTAGATACAGATTAATTGGATACTATTTAAGTTGGATTTATCATGATCTTTGCCGGGCAAGAGATGTTATAATTTTTTATAAGTTGCCCAGTAGAGAGACAGCTTTATGGCTAGAATTAGTAGTTGTGTCTAATTTCAATCTCTTGTAAAGAGAGATTAGTCCCTGGCCTCTTTGTTTTTGTTAACCTAATTAATTTCGAGCTGTAGAATGATGAAAATAATAATTTTGTATGCTTGTTGCTACATTATCATCCACAAATATTCCGTGCCAATGGGTACCGATCTCCTTTCAGAACAAGAGGGATTGCATCACGCTGGCTTCATATTGGGCAGACTTCACAAGCCGTCGAGAAAATCTCTCAAGCGTGCAGGTTTCCTCACGAAGTCATGATGTTTTCCTTCGCGCGTGATAGTAAAATTATTAATACGCACATGATTTCAAATATTTCACTTAGCTATCTCTGTTTTTTTTTTAACTTTATTTTACTAGAATTCAGGCTTCAGAAAGTACGTCAGACAACTAATCCTTCTTTGATATTTACGCACAAAAACTTTCGATACAAGTCTAAAATATACCTATATCTACCTACAATTATTTTGTGACCCAGAGAACTGACTTGCAATTTTATGCCCAACTTGACCATTGACCCAACATGGCACCGGTTATTAACATACCTAAGCGAGGCAACACCAAAGCATAAAATTTACAAAGCTTTTGCATACAAATTAACTTATTTGGACTCACATGTATCACTATTTATAGAAGTTATTAAAATTATAAAGGAATGCATTCTAGTACCTATATTAGTTAAGACCATAAGACTAATGACGCAGTAAGGATATAATGAGATAATTTTATCTAATTTACTTCACTGTCAATTGTGTGTGTACATAAATAAAAAGTATTAGGAATATTATATTAACACACTATCACGTCTGTATTCCTCGAAGGGTTAGACGGAAGTGTACTAATGTACACCCACAGTTCGCTAGTATTGATTTAGGTCTCTCACTACCTTCCTTAACACTATTTCTCGTACAAAACATTCATTACATTACATCACATCAATTACATTACACACACGTCAGAAGCTCAACCCGAAATTACATATTATTAGTTAAGACGATTATTATTCGTGATAACATACTCTGACATAACTTTTATTCCAATCGAATGTTCCTAAATCACATCACTAACATTTCTATTCAACTGATTCACATCTCTATATTTAATTCGTCCACACTTTCTCTTGCTATCATCTCATTAATTGGATTCCATTTATTTAAATTTATTTCGTCGTTATCTACATTAAGGGCTAAGGTTTCCTGTTCATTAATGTTGTACATCGATTTATCGGATGACCAAACGATTACGAGACGAATATTCTTTAATCTTTTTATCAATTTAAATGGAATTGTTATGACGTAATAAGCTGAATATTACGCTATTATTAGTTATAATCGTTTGCGGCTGTAAGAATTGTTTTCGGGTGCTAATAAACTATCGCTTAGACGTGCGTTCGGAAATATTAACGAATTAAAATTAAAAATCGAATATTCTTTATTTAAATAAAATAGATATCGAATTAATGATGATTGTTATTTATTTGTAAAATTATCCGAATCTAATGATTCGGATAATTTTATAAAATAACCAGCTTCTGCCCGCAACTTCGTCCGCGTGGAAAAGTCACATGGTCTTAGTGTCATCATATAAAGCCTACAGCCTATTCCTCAATAAATGGGCTATCTAAAACTGAAAGAATTTTTCAAATCGGACCAGTAGTTCCTGAGAAAAAAATACATAAGTACTCTAAAACTTACAACTTCGCGGTGGTACTAGTAAGTTCTAGATTTCTATCACATGCGTAGTAGATTTTAAAGAAGTAATCAAATAATTTCGGCAATTAAAATATTTGATGAATTTCCACTACTTTATGTGCTTATAACAACTACAACTTTTTTTTAATAAATATAATTTACAATGAAGGCATTTCTGACCACCCTAACTGCTTACCAGGCCCAAACAAACATACATATACAAATGATCACATAAACATAAATACCATCACTACATACATCTGTTCCCATTACTATATCATTCCACGAACCCCAATTAATCCAATTTATCGAGAAACCTGCTAGTAAAAGTTTCATGTTCATAATGGGAACGTTCAAAGAAGTTTTTTCTGTCGTGGGAATAATGGTTTTAAATTCATTTCTATTTGGTGTTGGGAGTCGACTTTGCCACTATAAAGATATCTATACAGTATTCTATCTTCATACAAACGGTTGGAACATACCTACACCCCTCGACTTTGGTATACACTCGGTAGTCCGACCGTTACAAATGCACCGTAGTACCGAACAAACTGTGATAAGGGTTTTTATACTGTTATACATCTTTACCGTGACTTCGTATTATATTTGTTGGTTATAAAAAGGAAAGTCGTGGTGCCGCTATTTAAGTTATTGATCTACTATGTATTTAGTATTTCTTATTGCTTCACATTTGTTTTCCAGTGGGCCCTCCCGTGAGGACAATAAGTGAGGAGTAGGTATGTTTATTCAAACTTTTGAATAACCGAATTCCTCTCTTGTGAAAATGTATTGCAGGCGGGGGCCAAGCATTCAATTGTTTTTTTTCTTTGCTTGTTATACGTATTACAAAATTCATGTTAGGTATATTTATATTAGGATAGGTACCTATACCTATGTTTTGATTTATACAGCTTTTTATCACTGTTTAAACAGTATTTCTAACGCTGTTGGGTATTTTGTTAAACAGGGCAATTTGTCTGTCTTAGTTTATGTGACTACGAGCTTATAGGCCGCTTGAATACAGGCAAGGTGTTTTTCAAGGTCGGTCCGAGTATACTGCCTCTCGTGACGGCGGATGATCCCGGGATTATTTTAAAAAGAAGTTTCTACTGCTCTCTTTGCATCACTACTATAATATTCCTCGTTCCTCGTGTTGAGAGAATGAATGAAAAACGACTAACGAATGGAATTTATAAGGCGATTGACAGCGTCGAAAGAGTTCGCTCTAGGTAGAAGGACATACGCCGATCTAATTGACGAGGTCCTTCGAAAGCTTCAAAAGCTCTGGTGAGTAGCACTCGCAACCGTCGCGTATGTATGGGAAGATGTATAAATGGTGCAGAAGCAAAAGAAGTATGCAAGAATCGTAGAAAGTGGCGGTCTATAGTTTCTGCCTGCCCCTATGGAAGAAAGGCGTGAGTGCATGTATGTAGGTATGTATGTATTCCTCGGCCTCATAATCTTAATTGCCAGTATCATCCACCCTGTAAGTGCCAGTTGGCTAAGCTTTTACCAACGCCCTGGGCAATTAATAAGTAACCGGGTTTAAAAACCATCAATAATGATCTGCCAACGTATAGATACATTATTTTTATTAAACGGACAGATACAATAATTATCTGAAGTGTAAAAAATATATTTTAAATATTGGAGGCGTTCTTAAGTGTGTAAATAGATCATTTATTGTAGATGTTTAAAATTCGAAAATAGAATCTGGTATGATAAATGATGGTATTTTTTTAAACTATATAATGTTAAGGTATAAGCGACAACAATGTAAGCCTGCCCTTCGGGAACCTTTGGAGAACAGGTGGAACAAATGGTTTACGTAAGTATAATGCTTTTATACTAATAAATAAGTAAGACCATTTTTCTAAAACACTTAGTAAGCCTTTATTATGACACTTTAGAGAATATGAGAGCATTAAAAAATCCTTTTAGTCATTTATGTTAAGACTACTAATAATTTTGGGATAAAGGGATCAATTTGCATTTCAGTATTATAAGTTTGGGAAAATACCTTTCTAAACGATAAAGTTCGTCATAAAAAATAGAATTTAAAAGAATATTAGTAAATACCAGGACTTATAACTATTATTTTTCGTAATAAGATGACAAACAAGGATACGGGCCTGATGGTAAGCGGCAACCGCAGCTTATAGACGCCAGAAACACTACTAATATCACCAGATTTTACATAACTAGCGGCTGAGTTTCCCACACGGAGCAAACAATTTGTATGATCTACAGATAGATAGTTGTTCCGTGTCTGGGCGTTTGTGTATATGAGAATTTTTGTTTGTAAACGCACCTACGATAGGAGAAACCCTTAGTGTGCGGCAAAGTTTAAAAAAAAAAACCTAGGCACCCTTCAATCAAATAATACCCTTTAAACCATAAAAACAATAAAGATAGCACAATTTTGCTAAATGGCGGAATCCATACTAAGTACGAAAGTAACTCTACCTACTGATTTCTGACATTTACGCGAATATTAGACATTGAAATAAAACTACGGATTTTATCGCGTTGTATTTATATTATTTAACTAGGTTCTGCCCGCGACTTCGTTCGCGTAGCGTGATGATATACACCCTATAGCCTTCTTCAATAAATGGGCTATCTAACACTGACAGAATTTTTCAAATCGGACCTGTTCCTGAGATTAGCGCGTTCAAGCAAACAAACAAACTCTACAGCTTTATATATTAGTATAGATTCCCGATGTTTCGGATCCTTACAGCATGGTCACGGGTAGACCTGTCTGTTACCTTTTTACACCTAAACCGTTTTGATCAATATTGGTACCTATAGATATAGATTAGATCATTGGAAAAAGACAAAACACACAATAGTGAAATTGCGGGCAATATCTAGTATTTACATAGAATTGAATTAATATAATATTTTACAAAAAAAATAACAATATTATTGTCATAAATATATATATTTTTTTATACACCTTGTATAGTAAAAAAGAAGACGTCTAGCTAGAATGGAACCAGTATAGAGAAAGTTCATGATGTCTGAGGTCAGCTCCGTACGGACTCGCATAACATTGGTGTTAATAGATTGTGTTTATAGGCGACCATTAATTTATCACAAACACTTTATATATAGAAAAACACCTATAATTTTCGGTACAACGGTGTATTACAGTAAAATTAGCAGCTAGATACTTATACGTACAAAATTATCAAGGTTGTGGGTTGAGGAGTCATTTTAATGTATTTCAAAATTACTATTATTTTATTTTAGTTTTAAATAGTAATTAAGCCTTAGCCTAGTGGTCCAGAGCGACTGCTACGCTAGAGGTCCTGGGTTCGATTCCCAGGTCGAGCGAAGTGTTATTGGGTTTTTCTATGAAGTTCCCAATAGTAGCTCGAAGTTTGGAATTTGTGCCTGGTTAATGGCAATAGGCTATTACATGGGACTTAAACATACCGGCGAACTGTGGGTGTACACTAGTACGCCTCTACCTAACCCTTCGGGGAATACAGGCGTGATGGTATGTTATGTTTATGTTATTAAGAGAATAAAATATTTTACATTCAAAACTTTTTTTCCTACAAATATAAAATACTCTTTAATTTTCGATATAAGTATACTTACCAAGTTAGGTGGCACCGTAAACTCGTTGTTGTAAGTTACTCATCCAACATTGTTTAATAAGTTGAGGAGTGAGAAAGAGAGTACAGTCGCCAACAAATTTTGCGGTAACTTTATGTGCTGGCGACTGTACAAAGAGGTTTCTGGTATTTTACCAATCATTCCGTATAAAAATAAGGCCTCGCTCGATATCAGTTTGTATGAGCCATTAGTGACAGACGCGGCGTCTCCAACCTTTATGTAAATTGCTCTCAATGCGTCTCGCTTCCGCTATCGTGAGAATATGAGCGGATATCTCTTAAATGCGCCTTATTGCTAATATGAAAAGTGCCTCAATTTTAGTGTTTTATATATATGTAGGTTTTTTTCGTAAAGCGAAACCGTAAACTAAAAAATTTGGCACAGAATTAATTTGTATTAATCATTCAGTTTACAAACAAAACATACATCCCGCATGTTTAGGGCTTAAGCAGAAGAGTACTGATGTAAAACCAGTATTTTTAGTAATTTAATACAGCCGTATTGCTTTATTAAATTATTAAATCGGGCACTACTCCAAACTCGGAGTTGCTATTGAGAATTTCGTAGACAAATACTGCTCGAACTGGGAATCGAAGTCAAGAATTCTCACTCAACAGCTGCTCATATACCTAACCACTAGACCAGTCAACAAACGAAATCTATCAAAAGCCCCGTTGATCTTTTCAAAAGCTTCTATTTACTACTGATTACATTTACTACACAGATTCTAATCATAACCTACCAAAAACTAAAAATAAATATTCATCACTGAATTACGCAAAAAAATCTTCATCATTGTACCCTACGCATTCATGTCTGAAAAAAGAAGTCAACCTAAAAAAACAACAAAACGAATGTCGAATAGAGATGTCGAATACCGGCCGTCAATGTTCACACTAGAAAGGTTTTAAATCAAACAGTCCACAGAGGAAAATAAATTTAAAAAACGAATCTTTTTTCCTCGATGTCAACGTCAATACATTTCGATTTCGACGCCACTCGCATTAATTGGAGTGGAATAGTGTTAATCGGACATCGCATTTATGTCGATAGATAAACTCGATTGTCGATGTGCGGTGCAAAAAACTTGTAGATTATTTGTCGATTGTATGTAAATGAACAAGTTGACATTTTGACAGGTTGGTAATGAATGGGGCTTCATCTATGGTGGGATGATTAAGTGCGAATTAACGAAATAAACAATAAACCGTTTGACATAATTAATTATTTTTAATTTCTTATTTAAATGGACTACTTATCAATTGCTATAACAAATAAAATAATGGGAAAGTATATGTTAAAATACATAAGATAGGTAATTTTCATCATGACAGAAAAACTGTGTAAGTGCATTTTAAATAAACTTAACCTTTACAAACGAAAATAAAATAAAATTAGCGACAAAGCTTTTTATTATTCCTGTTTTTTCTACTTCGGTTTTATACTAGCACCTAACTTCTTTTTTAATAATACTAAAGATGAAAAATAGTTTGTACATAAATATTATATACTTATATTTAAAATTTTAAACATAGTAGCATACGACTATTAGTTGAAGTAACTGCGGTTAAAATCAGATTTTCCTCCTCGTATTTTAATTTTTGCGTAAGGATCTGCAGGGCCATTAGAGTAGTAAATATTGAGTATTGAACGGAGCCTCGTGGGGCTGGCATACGCTAAGCGTCAATGTAGAATAAAAAAAACGGTGCCTCTAATAATCAAAATTATTACTAATTGAATATCCATCGAAACTTGACATGTAGCTCTGAACCCCACGTGTAGATAAACCTATCAAATAACTAGATAAAACCCCTGACAAAATTATCTCAAAATTAAATCAATTTCAATGAAAGTTCAATGTTAAATGGCGGCTGTGTTACATCAGTGATTGAAAGGACAATCGCCCGTGGCCGGAACGGTGACGAAACGAAACTTGAACGGCTACGGCACTGTCCACTGACAGCGAAAGTGATATAATTTGCTCATTGACATTTCGGCATCCTTTGCAAACGTCACCTGTCAGTTTACACTGTGTTTTTTTTAATAATTTGCTTGTTGTCTATAGAAATTATTAACGTGACTCATTCATTAATAATAAAGGTAAACCAATTTTTATTATCTAATGTACTTTAGCGATTTAGTATTTTGTACCTAGTTTAAAGCATCGTGTGTTAGTAGTTAGTTCTCAGGCTCCAGAAATAATAATAAAAAAACACTTATATTTAGATAAATGTGGACCGAAAGGCTAAATTAAAATTTAACTCAAATCCAGTCAGATTTCTACAAAAAAATATTTTATCAAACGTGCCTAAAGACGCTTTAATTAATTAATGTATCTCACAAAAAGTTATAACATAATTTCTCGATGCACGAAATTTAAAAAAGTGACTTTAGTTGCATGGGAACATATCTAGAGGGAAAGCGATCGAAGTAAACTTCTAATTGACATTAACAAACGATCTTTTGTTCGCATAACTATTGATATATTCAGAACAATGTGTTCATGTTTTACATCATTGTTTGATTTTACTATCTCTTAATTATTTTACGCTTTCGCGCTTATTTTCTTTCACGGAAACCATACGTAGGTATTATGGCTGTGTTGTGTTGGTTGGTATCACTGCATTGCCAAATATTCCACCGGTAAGCAAAGATATGCTAACTGTGAAGATTAAGCGCAAGCCTATCAATAATTAAAAATGCAGTGTATATGTCACTTAACAACTGAGGTTAAAAGACGATAACGCACGAGTGATACCATTTGGTATGGCGCCTATAGGCTCCCAGTCATCGCTTATCATCAGGTGGCCCGTATGCTTGTTTATCTTCTGTAAAAAAGAAGACTATTTCTCATCGACGAAGCTCTTTAATTTCCAGTGTAGATGATCAGTTTCAATTATCTCCTACTATATCTAAGGTACAATGTTCTGCTTCCTAAGGATATCACATTATTTTTCATCAGACAAAGCTTACTGCGGGAAAATCCATACTCTGTTAAGAATGAATTTATTAGTTTAGTAGAATTTATAGTATATATCTGAAGAAATAAAAGAAGTGACAACCATTTTTTCGCACCGGAGAATAGGTCTGTTTTTAAATATATAAGGTTTACGGTATGACAGTAGAATGTTATCGTACTGATTATCGATAAAATTTTAAGATAAGTTTCCTTTTATTTATTGCACTGCACTGTTAGATTATTTGCGCTCATCAATCTGTTAAACTGTGGATACAAAAACCTGTGGTCTCATCTACGAGTGATTAATTTGACAAATTACAAATGCATAATTAATTGTTAATTCTTTTCGAATGCCTCGGTCATACGGTCAGATTGCGTGATGTTTTTTGATTTCGTTACTTTAGTTACTTCGGTGTTGATTGTATTGGCGAACATGCGAAATTGCGTGATATTAGCTTGTATGGATATTTTTTTTTATTGTTGAGGCGTATTACACGTAATTTTTAATGACCGTCCCGGTCAACTGTAGTCGGAATTGAATAAATGTAATAGAAATGCCATTTAAGAAGACACTGTTTTGTAAACAGCTGTTTATAAAATGATGTAATGTTACACATTACAGAGGATTTTAGTAGATTTATAGAGATAGAATTTTGACGTAAGGTTCATACACGCAATGTAAAAATCCGTAGCGTCTCTAGTAAGCGAATCTACTGAGATGTCTTTTATAGAAACTGTTCATAAATCGACACCATTAGCAACATAAGAAGAAGATGGTTACAACGTTACAACTTAAATTTTTATATTTATTAATTCCAAGATAAAATTCCTTTAAGATTTGAGTGACTGCTTCATTATAAGTAGGTATGTTGTAACGTCATGTATCTTGTGTCTGCCCGCCCAATCGATTAAAGGCGGGCTCGTATGCGTACGCGCCGGTCAGCGGCGAGCTTTTGATAGTGATGCTACTTACTCGTGTAAATATATCGATTATTTTCCATCGTATTTTATGAGTTTGACTAGTATACATTGTATTTCTGTTTGTAATTTGTAACTACGTATATGATTTTTTATGTGGTTTTATTTTTATTTTATATTTAATTTTATTTATTTATTGGGACATAAGTAAAACAGTACACATTTTCATTACAATATTACAGAATTAATCGAAAATTAGTTAGTTAATGAACACTACTTAATATTATATAATTATTCAACAGTTGAAAAAGGCTTTAATATGACTTTTATGTCTTTAACATTCCTTTTGATGTCATTAATGTCATCAGGGCCACACGAACTCATCAATTCAGAAGCTAGCCATTCCGGTCTTATCTCTATACCTTCATTTCCCACGTCAAATTAGATGGAATGTCATCCGCTGATAGATAACGTGCGTAACATCGATATCGATATTCACAGCGGTGGTCTCGTAAACATCGATACTCGGTATTGCTAATTAGTCGCCGGTGAAAGTTACCGACCGACTGACCACAATCCGAGTCCGATGTTTCGGCTGTGTCGATTCTAGATCGATTCTACTTTCGTTTTTGACTACTCTTACTTACCGCTCACCACAAGTCGATTGTATGATTTATTTCGGGCTTACGTTACATAGATGTAATTATACATTGGCTTATGAATTTGTTGCGGTCATTCGCCGTGGTCGGATATTAATTAATTTCTGCTGATATTAATTTGCGATGTAAGCTGAGCGGTGTAATTAAACCGAGAGTGCAAAGTTACCAGACCAAAAGGTTTTCCTATCATGTTTCTGTACGTACTTACTTATACCGATAAAAACACCTCACAAACATTTAGGTACATTTGTATTTCTATAGATAGATATATTAAAAGCATAATCATTATAAACTGCCGAGTCATAAGACCTCAGTTTCAATGTTTATGGTACAACTCTGGCTTTAGGTGCGTGTCGCAGAGAAATTGTACAATTAGCTGTTTTACATAACCGCTAGCTTTAAACAAAACAGCTATGACAGGTGTTAATAATTAATTATCATTAAACCGTGTTATACATTGAATGAAAACATCGTAAGGGAACCTGGGCCTGTGTGGACAGGCTGTCATTCGGAGAGGAAATGCCTAATACTAAATAGGTTTACGATAAATATTTATATTTATTTACACAACAAAGCAATTAAAAGCTCCAACAACTTAAATACTTATGTTGAAAAATAAAAAAAGTTTTATGAGGTGCAAATAATATAACAGCTTTTATGATTATGATTGATCATATAACTGTGAAAAAGTCCAAGTTAATCGAATATGAATAACAGTCAATTAACGAGACGAACTACAACCAAAACGCCCGTCAAGTTGATTAGTTTGTTGTGATGACTTTGGTGTAATCAGGCCATAAAAGCAACGAATGTTAAAAGGTAATATTTTGAAATGAAACTACTTTTTACGGATTTTATCGCGGTATATTGATAATATTTAGTTCCCGACGTTTACTAAATAATATCAATATACCGCGATAAAATCCTTAAAAAGTAGTTTCATGTCAATGTCTAATATTCGCGTAAGTGTCAGAAATCAGTAGGTAATATTTTATTTTTAAATTATTCTTTCTTTTTGCTATTTTCGTATTAATCCTTCGGCGGTAGACGTGATAGTATGTTTTTATACGAAATTATTAAAATCAACAAGTTTATGGACTGCATGTCTCGTTTAACTGATGTACCTACCTACTACTATTGTCTGGACTTTAAAGAGGTGATTCTCTAAGTTTGTTTCGGTGTTTCCTCTCAGAGGTCTTTAGCTAGGAAATACCGGGACCATCTAGGTACCTACTATAAAAAAATCAATTAATGGTTTGTAAAGGTATGTTTACAATATCTACAACTACAGAAATTATAAACATACAGTTTACTCACCTTTATCTTTCAAATTTTAAGAAGATTGTGACGAATTCATTTAAAATAAGTGTAGTAATTTTTTCTCCGCTTCCTTTTTTTGTATTTCATCTCATTTACGGTTTATCTTTAGGCCTGTTTTTTGTGAAGATGTAGATTGTATCCTGTTTGTTTCCCAAATAAAATAAAATACAGGCGAAGTGTGGGTATAGGTACATTAATAAACTTCTGCCCAATCTTTAAAGGAATAAAGGTGTAATAACCTATTATGTTATTTTAGTTTATGAACTCTTATGAATTAGTATTGAAAACATACTTTTTCAATACCTTGTTGAATGTTGTTCATGAACATTCTCAAAAGCGTCACACTTCCATAAAACGCGAGTGCTCGATAAGTTTTTGTCGTCCGCTTGTTCCGAGGCCTAACAGTCTCGCCGACCCGGTGTATGTGTGCCATCGGGTCCGCGATGTGGGTTTACGATGCAGCCTCACAGGTTCCCAGCGGGCGTGGGTGCCATCATTGTGTCGGGCAATTAATTCTAACTGTCAACATTTCCTAGGATTCCATGTGAACGACTCGTCAATGCAATTGTGGTATTTAATTATTATAATTATTTCTCTTGTTTGTTGTGATAAGAAATGTATCTGGTTTGTAAATGAACTTTGAATGTAAACAAGATTTTAGAGATGTTTACAGGGTCGGCAACGCGCGAGTGCTATCCGTGTTGCAAGCGTCCATAGGCAGGCAACATTTTATTTAATAAATCACGATACAGGAGAAAATCCTAGTGAGGGGCAACCCTCACTAGGATTTTCTCCTGTATCGTGGATGCGTTTACAAACACAAATTCTCACATATACAAACACCCAGACCCGGTACAACTGTAGATACAAATATTTGCTCCGTGTGGAGATTGAACCCACAACACGTGTCGCAGAAGCCGATCGCTCAGCCGCTACGCCAAACGGTATAAAGGTAGGTGCTTATTTATGAGTTAAAGATAAATTTTAATAAAAGAAAACATCAATCTTAGGCAGGCTACAAATCTCCATCTCTCCGATTAAGTAGATGCAATTTTTCATTAATTAAAATCTTATTATTTAATACTGTAAAGTATTAGTTAATTTCGAAATTAATTCGTTGTTATATTAAATAGAACTATTACTTCTTCTAAATTTAGAACTAGGTACATTTTTGATGCAACAAAACATGTTTGTATAGGTAAGTACATAATTAAAATAAGCTATTTAATTTTCATGCTCAATAAAACATGAACTCCACTAACGATTCCTTCCATGCACGTACGGAATGGCAACACTAAGACATAAAATAAATAAATAAATATAAATAAATACTGGGACATTTGTACACAGCACTATCTAGTCCCAAACTAAGCAGAGCTTGTACTATGGGTACTAGACAATGGATATAATACTTATATACTTTATTTTTGTAAATACATACTTATAATACATAAGAAACACCCTGACGAACATAAACACTTATATTCATCACATAATTTTTTGTGTCCTGTGGGAATCAAACCCTCACTCACGACCTCATGGTCAGCAGTCCGGTACTCGAACCACTAAACCACAGCGGTCGTCAAGAAAGAAACTAATAAGAAAAGACATTAACAAAAGTAAAATTTCTCGAGAAACTTGTGTGTCAATAATACTCAATTCTTAGTCGCGTAGCTAAATATTGATAACTTTCCAAGCAAATATTTAGCTTAACACACTAACTTACCTAACACCACGAAGCTAACATGCCAATTAAAATACTCCAAGATAATTCAGTTAAGATTTAGCGAAAGCAAAAGTACGAATTCAGGGGTCATTGAACCTTGATTTGACTGACGAAATTGTATCGCTGCAAACGTAACATTTATCTGCCTCTGTCGCACGCTTGATTGACGGGTAAGTCTGTCTCTCTTTATGCCATGACATGTGTCTCACTGACAGTTTGACATGAGATAGGACCTCGAAATCCTAGAAGTGTCGGCGTCGGTGAAAGTGTAAATAAAGACTCGTGTGAGAGAGTCTTGTGTGTTTAAAAAAATACTTTTGTAAATTGATTTGAGGTAATGCTACTTTTTTGAATAACTAGCTTCTGCCCGCGGCTTCGCCCCCGTGGAATGCGGTCTGTCATCACATCCCACGGGAACGGGATAAAAAGTCCTATGATCCTATGTCCGTCTCCTGGTTCTAAGCTACCTCTCCACCAATTTTCAGCCAAATCGGTTCAGCCGTTCTTAAGTTATAAATAGTGTAACTAACACGACTTTCTTTTATATATATAGATTTAACATATCATCGCGCCTGTATTCTCTGAAGAGTTAGGCAGAGATGTACCTATAATGTACACCCACAATTGCAATTTAACCGGGCACAATTGCGAAATCCAAGCTGCTGAGAATTTCATCGAAAACCCAATCCCACTATTACTCAAAACAATTACATGTAAAATGTTGCCGAGACGAGACCATATGGCTCGCATTGTTAAAAAGTTATCAGATCATAAGTAGAGTCAAATTTCTAACTCTTCACCCCATAACTCTACGAGCTCTAACTTCGCGAGCTCTAGATCTTAGTCAAAATATCTGGCTTTGCCATTTTGTTACTAGAAGAAGTGACGGTAGTGAAACTGTGTAATTCATTGTAGGTTTCTAAATGCCTTTTTAGTCTTGTAGTTCTATGCCTGACTGCTACGCTAGAGATTAACTTGGGTTATATTCCCTGGTCGAGCAAAGTGTTACCGGATTTTTCTCGGATATTGGATTTCTGTCGGTTACAGGGTCACCCTATTACAAGGGACCTAATTATTCCAGCAAACTGTGGGCGTACATCAGAACACCTCTGCATAACCCTTTGGGGATTACAGGCGTGATAGTATATTATGTGTTTAACATAACATACCATCACCTGTATTCCCCGAAGGATTAGGCAGAGGCGTACTAATGTACACCCACAGTTCGCCGGTATGTTTAGGTCCCATGTAATAGGGGGCGAGCCTATTGCCATTAACCGGGCACAAATTCCTAACTCCGAGCTGCTACTGGGAATTTCATAGAAAAACCCAATAACACTTTGCTCGACCTGGGAATCGAACCCAGGACCTCTAGCGTAGCAGTCGCGGTCCGGACCACTTGGCTTGGATATGCAGTATTCTTAAAATCCAGTTTTGATTAACCACAATATGGTTCAGTTCAGGACCACTTGGGCATGAGACAGTTCAGAGCAGAAAATATACTAAAATTACCAAAATTGGATCAGCGGTATAGGCCTGGCAGACAATGACTTACGCATTAATAATATCAGTATGAACATGTTCAAGAGGGTAAGAGCAATACCAGTTAAGAGAACATTAAGTTTGTCAAGTTTCCATCACAGAAGGAAAGTTTTCTGTTGTATTGCAATGTCGTCAAACTTTGATGAACTAAGTTTTATGAGATGGAATGACGTCATAACTTTGGTGGTTGGTGACGATGGAATTATCAAGTAAATTATTTATGAAATCCCTCCCTCCAATAATGTAATACCTACCCTATTATCACCGACCATGAAATGCCTACTGAAGCGCCTTTCATGGTTTTATGGTAGAATTAATTTACATCCCAAAATACTTATTGAGACAAAAAGTAGCCCATGCCCTTCTCCTATTTCCGATCTATCTTTATACAAAAAAATCTATAAAATTAGTACAGCATTTTAGACGTGTAAACGCAACTACCAAATTACATTTAATTGAGAAATACAATACAAACTCAGAAACTGGATAGTCGGCTCTCTTTGCCGAATAGTCGCCGACTACGAAAGTGGCCGAATAGTCGGCTTCACTGATTAATTGCCGACTAGTCAGAACATCTCTAGAAACTATGATCGGTAAGAGCCATTTCAGAGATTACCCGAAACAAACAGACAGATAGACAAACATCCCAAAAGTGAAATAAAAAACTATAGGCCAATAGCGGTATTAAGTATATTTGGTAAAATATTTGAATCGGTGCTCTATGGGAGAATTTACAAACAACTGCAACGATGGTTCGTGGATGAACAACATGGATTCCTGCCAAATCGCTCAACCACTTCTAATTTGCTCAATATCACTACAATCTTAACCGAAAATATGAATTACAAAAAGCAAGTCGATGTAGCTTACTTTGATTTTCAGAAGGCTTTTGACCGGGTTGACAACGACGTTCTGTTAAATAAACTAGCATTGGCTGGTTTCTCCGCGACGTTGCTCAAGTTCTTTGCAAATTACTTGCATGGGCGCAAGCAGTATGTCACCTATTTAAATGCGAATTCGGAGCGCTACCCGGTCACTTCTGGCATAGGACAGGGCACAAATCTGGGACCTCTATTCTTTTTAATAGTAGTTAACGATCTACCGACATATATTAAACATTCCACGGTTTTAATGTACGCCGATGATATCAAAGTGGCGCTCCCAATAGTCAGCTCTAGTGATACAACCATATTACAGCGCGACATCGACAATATTCACACTTGGAGCACGGAAAATAACCTCAACCTCAATATCAAAAAATGCGCCATCATGACGTTCTCAAGAGCTACACAACCCGTACTCAATACCTACACTCTGAACAACGAGCCCTTGGAACGTGTTACAACTGTGCGCGATCTAGGCACAAACTTCGATCCACACCTAACCTTTAACCAACATATAATTCAGACCTGTAACAAATCTCGAAAAAACTTAGGTTTTGTCTTGCGTCAGGCCAAAATATTTAATAATAGACAAGCCATAACCCTTTTATACAATTCATACATTCGCAGTATACTTGAAACCAATAGTGTAATTTGGAACCCACACGAAAAAACCTATAAATTGTTGATTGAAAAAGTCCAAAAGTCGTTTGTACGCTACCTTTACTTAAAATTGTATGGTTTTTATCCGTACTTATATCCTACACCATTTATACTGGGTATGGTAGCCTACCAAAGTTTAGAAGTCAGAAGAAATCTTGCTACTGTTAAATATTTCTTCTATCTTATTCGTGGTTCCTACTACAACTCCTCGCTTTTACAGCACATTTCTTTTAATATACCTCTTCCAATTTGTCATACACTTCGTCTTCGGCAACGTCCTCTATTTTCAGTGCCTCGAATCGGTTCCAAATCCCGTAAAACAAGTCCATTGTACGTAGCTCTCACTCTTTTTAACGACATTTTATTATTTGACGACACATTGGATATATTTGCGTCTACTGAGCTGAGATTCCTGAGCACTGCTACTCGTTACCTGGAATCCATCGCTGCCTCTAGTACAATCCCTTGTGACTAAGTTAATGTTAATTATTATGTGATTTTTAAATAATTATTTGCTTTCAGTTTTATTTTTGATTTAATAATATTGTTTCTTTTTTTAAATTTATAAGCGTTAATTGATAATTTCCTTGTGACTTGTTGACATTGATATTTCTATTCTATTTGTTATTTTTAATTTCTTTTCTAATTTTCATTTATATATGTATCTCTTTTGAATTTGTTTTAACAGACCAATAACTTGTTTGTGTGGTTTTTTTAACTGTTAGGGCAAGTTGGTTATAATCAATAAATAAATAAATAAAATAAATAAATAAATTTAAAAAAAGTGTTTTGGTATATATACCGTATATATCCAAATGCACTTAGTAAAAAGAGCTTATTTTTATATTAAAAACAGACACTACAATTTTATTTTGTATAATGTATAGTTAAATCACGTCCCAAAGTCCCCATTGTTATAATCTGTAAGAGTAGTTAAACCAAACAATTTATTGAGATTTGTGCCCGGTTAATGCAATAGGCTCGCCCTCTATTACATGGGACATAAACATACCGGCGAACTGTGGGTGTACGCCTCTGCCTAACCCTTCGGGGAATACATGCGTGATTGTATCTGTTAAAAGCAAAAACATCTTAAAAAAACATTTGTTTTTGACGTAAGAGGGTCTTACTCTTCATACTATAAAATGGCCGCGACACATGAGAGGATAAAGAGCTTTATTATAAGCTTCAAGATTAAAAATTCAAAGCTTTAATCCGTATTACGAATTTTCTCTCGAGCATTACCTCGCCAAATCTCTCGATTAATCACGAATAATAAATAACTCGCAGCCTACCTTTAGAGTCTACATTGTCGCGATTTACTTTCAGTTTCGTTGTATGCCCCCGCGCAGGTCAATGGACGGCAAGATCTAGTGCACGATAGCTTCCTTACTCAATGATTTTGTTTACTTTTAGTCTGTACTCGGCAATGCTTTACTTTGTACATTGCTTTTTTGACAGATTTTCAGTCTGTGTAGATAATTCTTTTTGGGAGTCTCTTCAACGTAATTGAATTTTACAAATATTTAGAGACCGAAAACAGCGTAAAAGATATTCGACGCTTTGGTTTTAAAAAGGATTCAGCTGCTATAGGATCTAGCTTAGCTTTCAGTAATTTTTTTTTTATCAGAATAGCTGTAAGTTTTCCAGAAAAAATAAAAAAAAATAAAAAAAAATTAACAGTATCTTATCTTATCTTCGGGTTTAAGAAACTTTATTCTCATAAAGAATTTAATTCACTTACATGAGAACACTATATACATTTACAACATTTGCCGAGCGGCGTAATCAGAGAAAAAAACAATTCACAATAATAGTAGCAAGTGTAAGAAAAAAATAATGAAAAGAACTGCTAGACTGAGGGTATATGTAATACTTTTTGTAACATTGCAGTTCTGTGATCGTCAATACACGGATCAAGCGTAACTAGATGTGGTATGTTTGGTGAGCGTAGTGAAGTTGTGTCATTTATTGACAACGTAATGTTTTAACAACTTTTTAAAATGTGACATGGTTTTTGCTTCTTTTATGTTTTTAGGTAACATATTATATATTTTGGCACCATCATACATTATACTTTTTTGCCATAGTTTGTCCGAGGTTTTAATAGTTTTATATCATTAGCACGTCTAAACTTTTTTTTATAGGATTGTTGTTTTTTATGGAAGATTATTTGTGTTTGTTTTTTATCTTGTGTAGGGCCGAGGCAGCAAGGCCTCAGTGCACTTCGACCCAATGGGATCTTTTGTGCTTCCCCTACATAACTTATTCCTCATCCCCTCCCAGTTCTACAAACAGCTCTTCCATGAGCTTTATAATGAGGCCTGGGGGAATGAGTCTGTAGTCCTCTGGTCTTGGATAACCCTGACCCAAAAGGCACATTCGCTTTCTAGCCTTTGCATCGCACGTATACAGAAGGTGTTAAAATTAACAGTAGGTTTTTGAACTATTTTATCAATAAGTATGATTTTCATAATTTAAGAATACATACGTACAGTACTTAAGTAGAAGATAGTTTTTGCAGGTTGATCTCGATTATTGGAGTATCTGAACAAATGGTGTATACGAGGTCGTCAATTGATTTCCCGCACGGAACAAAATAACCTAGACCCTAACAATTTTCCAAGACCGGCAACTATTCTTCGAGTCGTTGTTTCAGACTTTATTGTTTCTGCATGTAGAAAGCGGTTCACGCGGTTTCCAACTCTGTAAAAATCTTTTCACACCTTTTTGAGAGGGTGGAGTAAAGATTAAGGAGGAATAGTCGGGCTGGCAGCATAGGAGACAGTAATTGTGATGCTTAAACAGCACCGGTCTTCTTTACTGCCAAAACAAATCTTCCTCGCGGAGCTCTTGCGACCATACTCACCGTTAGGAACACAACATAGCACAGAGTTGTGTTATTTGGCTACGATTTTTTTTGCAAAGGGGAGGTACATCCCCGGTCGGGCAGCTTGAACTGTGAGTGGAATTATTCAATTACACTCAGAGGTAGGCCATCTACCTCACTTAAAATCTACGTTACAGGATAACACACCTAGTGTGGGGCAAAGTAAGTTTTCATTAATCGCCTGTTGACGACGTTCTGTTAACATACAAATCAATCACAAACTTAATACCCAATAACAACATAAACAAATTCTCTCACATAATAAATTCAAAGGGCTCCGGATAATCGTGTCAGGTCCGCAGTGAAAGTAAGAGGTGGGCGCGAGAGATTCACGGCGCGCACGACATCAATGAACCGGCGCGGGCGCAGCGGGTAATGACAGCCACGTGGTCCGATGGTAATGAGTTTCAGTGTGGTCTTGGGTTGCCCTGTAGTTACCTGTAACCAGTTACGAAATGCCGGGAATTAATAGATAATGTAAATAAAACGCCATCGTAAAATAGTTTTGTCCAAGGAATAATAATTATTAAAACAAATACGACCCTCTGGTGGGTCTCTTTAATGAATTACTTCTTTAAATTGCCATATTCTTTCAGATGAGTAGGTACGGAAAGAAAAATATTAGTACAGTGGAGGACATTTTGGGGTTGTTAGTCACGTTAAATAAAAAAAAAACTTCTAACAAAAATAAAATTAAAAACCGAACAAGAAAACCAAAAGAAACATGAAATTAAATAATAGCGTATGATGAGCACTTATAACCGCTTTAAAACTTGATCATATTTTTTAATAACTTTAATTTTACAATAGGTATATAAGTAGGTACTTAATTTTGTTTTGTTATTTATTGATAGATTATTATTTAATTAGATCGGTGTTGTACATTCGTCACGAAAAAAGTATGTGTAAATTCACCACAATTCTAATTTATTGAATACATTCCCAATATATTAATTTTGATAATTGTAAATTCGTCACATTGTTTTTTCGGCACGGATAGCTGCAAAATTAAACGATATCCAAGTAGTAAGTAGAATACAATCGTTGTTAATGTTTTATTATTACAGCAATTTTGATAATTAACCTTATATTTACTTACATAAAAATCACTGTTGTCAATTAGCTAATTTTCTCATTTAATCACAGTAACAATCTCATTTTTATAATTTAATATTAATTATCTAGGTGCTAGACCTAGATAATTAAATGGTCAAAATCATATCTCAAAATTGCACACACCTACATAATTGATCCCCGACGACCTCTAACAGCAATCCAAGTTCTAGAGAAAATTCTAGTGTAAACAATATTTTGTAAACATAAATGACAATAAATATAATGAAAATAACCTAAACTAAACAAGTGTTAAACTTTTTCATACAAACTTTTTAGATAAGCCTCATCACAAATAAAATAAACGATAAAAAAGTATACAACAGTTACTAATCAGCTATAAAATATCTCGATAATAAAGTGAAACTGTCCTCACTTAACGAAGCATTAAAGCCAGTACACACAAATTGAACATTTTGTTTTCTCCAAAAATAATACGGTGTCATAAAAGAACATTAAAATAAAATTTTATCGCCACACCTTTAAAAATCGCGAGAATAATTCGTAACAACCGTGGAGCCATAAAAATAATGGATCGTTTTATTAATTGTTAATCTGCAAATAAACAGCGCTCGCGACCGCAGTGAAAAATGCTTCGTAGTGATCAGAGGAGGCGCAATAAAGCGCCGCGCACCGAGGGCCTACCGCACCCTGTAATTATACAATGGACGCAGCGCGACCGCATACTTTACAAGCGAAAATGCACCGCAAAAACTCTAAAGTGGCATGTACAATGAGTTCCGGTACTGTATGTGCTTTGGTACTTTCTCCCGGTGCTCCCACGGCCCACTTGCACCGAAAAGCAACTTGTTCAACGGGAACGCCCAAAATTTTGGTGATTAAAGTGGTGCGGTGTGTCTACGTCTTTACTTTCGCGGGCGTCCAATTAAACGGCCGCCAGTGTTTTGTTTTTATTACAGTGCTAAATGAGATGTTCGAGATTTGAACAGCCTAGGCAATTATTCTGCAAGCTTGTTGCTCAATGGCCAGCTTTTATTCTGTGCATAAAAACTTATTTCAATAACTGAAGCCTTATTCAGACCATTATGTGTATTATAACCAAATTGATGAGCGTGAATTGGATAGAATAATACAATTCTCACACATTTACATATCGGAAGGAAGCATTAATGTCTTTGGTTTGTTTCGGTGATACAAACAATATCGCATACGGAAAACGAAAGACCTTACGGAACTTAATTAAACATACCACCGTTTCCGTAATAGCATGCCCGAGATAGGGGGACAAAACAAAACGTATAACAAAATTGCATTCCAGTATCTCAGGAAAGGACCGGCTGTGGAGGAAACACAGCACTTTCCCTTTTTAGTGAAGCATGGGAAATAAGTGGGTAAATTCCTTTCGTGATCCGATCGGCTTTGCAGGCTCTGCGACCCATTCACCCTTGAACCACAGTTTCTAATGGAAGATATTTCGTTATTTAAAATCTGTTTGGAACGTCGGCAATCGAAAGTGGCTAGATCGAACGTGATAAGGATCTACTTCACATTGATTTATGAACGCGGTGAAATGAACATCATTACAAATGTAAATATGATATGGAGAATGAGTTTTGATATATTGCGTGAATGGCATTTTTATGTAATTTTAAAGATTGCCTCATGAGTCTGGTGGTCCAAGTGCGACTGACACGCTAGAGGTCCTGGGTTCGATTCCCAGGTCGAGCAGTGTTATTGGGTTTTTCTATGAAATTGACAGTAGCGGTTCGGAGTTTGGTATTTGCCCGAGTGCAATAGGCATGCCCCCTATTACATGTGAGTTGAACATACCGGCGAACGATGGGTGTACATAAGTACACCTCGCCTAACCCTTCGGGCAGTAAAGGGGGTACAATTAAACATTTATTACGTAGTGTTAGGTCCCAGATTTGTGAAGATTTTTGTAAAAAGCGTCAGAGCGCCTGCTTGATACAATAAAATATTCTGAAGAATCATAATTCGATACTATGTGATTATTTATTAGATGAGAGGATTGAAAAATGACGGCACGATGAGCATAATGGCTGAGCAATCAGCTTCTAAGCTATGTATTGTAGGTTTGATCCCCACACGGAATAAATATTTGTATGATCTACATGTATTTGTTCTGGGTCTGGGTGTTTAGATATTTGGTGATTTGTGTTTTTAAACGCAACGATTTTCTTAGTGTGGACAACATTTTATAAAAAAAATACATAATATTAATAAATAAAATAGTTATCAATATAACATTAGATATTAAAAAGATAAGAAGAAGAATAATATGGGTATGATGGGCTCGAAAAAAAACTTCAGAAAATATCTGAAGGTTTTTTTTAATTCTTAGAACGCGAAGACGTTTTTCAATTCCGATTTTAAAATTTAGAATCAAATTTCGAATTTTCAATTTTTAAAATTCAACCATAATTACTTCCCCCATTAAGAAACTAAAATTGCTTTTGTTTCCACGAGTTCATTATTGAAATGTTCGGTGTTTTCAGTCTTACTTAATGTTTTCCGGTTGCGATGGAAAGCGAAAGTCTGTAACGTGTTTTGAAATTGGCAATTTGCTCTTGAAACTTTTTAAATTGTTCTATTATTAAACAGGCAAGTTTAACGTAACATAACGTCTGTATTCCGCGAAGGGTTAGGCAGAGGCGTCCTAATGTACACCCACAGTACGCCGGTATGTTTGGGTCCCATGTAATAGGGGGCGAGCCTATTGCCATTAAGCGGGCAAAAATTCCAAACTCCGAGCTGCTACTGGGAATTTCATAGAAAAACCCAATAACACTTTGCACGACCTGGGAATCGAACCCAGGACCTCTAGCGTAGCAGTCGCACTTAGGACCACTGGGCTAATGAGACAGTTCACACTATTTAAAATACTAACGAATCATAATTCTTATCTACCGTTCACAAAGAACTGTCGTGGGTACAGAAAGAATGACAATACGGCACCGGATTCCGTCCTACATCATGGAAACTGTACCGAGGTGCTGACAAAGTAGGTTCATGATGGGAGTACGGTGGTGGTTGTACACCGTAAACAATAATGTATGAGATAATTATAATGGTACGATTGTTTGCGACGTGCATTAGGTACGCTGTAAATATGTACCTACTGTTCTTATACTATATTTTTTACTAATTCTTGCCCTCAGTTAAACGCGTCCCGAAAGTAAAATAATTTGTGCTTAGTGGTCATAGCGTCAGGTGTAACTAACCAGAAGACGCAGGTTCGAATCCTGCCCGCAACACGAAGATTTCCTTCATTAAAATTACTTTATAGGACAATTTGTTTTCATTTTAGGCATAAATTAACTTATGTCCCATTCCTAATTCAAGAATGCAATATATTTTTTTTTAATATAAATAATCTGGGACATTTTACACAGCACCATCTAGTCCCAAACTAAGCAGAGCTTGTACTATGGGGACTAGACAATGGATATAATACTTATATATTTTTTTTGTAAATACATACATATAATACATAAGAAACACCCAGACGAACGCAAACACTTATATTCACCACATAAATTATTTGTGTCCTGTGGGAATCGAGCCCACGACCTCATGGTCAGCAGTCTGGTACTCGAACCACTACACCACAGAGATCGTCAATATACTCTCATCGCCAATTTATATCGATATTTGTTCAGTTGTAAGCGTGAAAAGTTGTTAAAGACTCTTGGGAAAATGTTCCAACGCTACAATTTGAAGACGCTGTTGAGTCTCTTGTTGTCATCTCTATCACTTCAAGTTAAACTGACTGATAGTTTTGATGCGTACATTACACATTCTTGTTTATAGTTCCCGTAAAATAACTTGACCCAAACCTAACGGAGAGGGGGAAAGTTTGCACAGTGCATTTGCGTGCAAAATGTACTAAAATTCGACTATTGCGCTTCCACCATTTTGACTCAAGTTATTTTGCGCCAACTGTACCCATCGTGCTAAGCTAAATGCTTGAGCTTTTTTTTCTTAGTACTACCGATGTGGGTAGTGCAATGGGTGGGTTTCAAACCGACAACCCTAGCTATATGGCTACCGTCGTCGCTTCAAATTCAATTAAATACGGTTCCCACTTTCCTCTTCTCTTGTCATATAAAGCAACGTCTATACCTCGATTTCTTCCAAATTTTCTTTCATTAATGATTATTTTAATTATTCTTAAGTTTTGCATAGTAACAAAGGTTCGTACGTCACCGTTTAGTTCGTACGTCACTGTACTGAAGTTATTATAGCGTAGAGCGTACTGCACTTCAGTGAAGTTCACATCGTTTCTCAGTCGGGCAAATCGCAGTTTCTCAGTCTCACGTGTATAATCTACCTAAACACAAACACAAACTGTCCGTTGCTACGTGCGAAAAATATTATTCAGCTTTTGAAAGTGCAATAGAAAAATGCCTCAAGAAAGTTGAAATACGAGTTACGTTTAGGTATAAAATGTGAACAATTTTAAGCACGTGTATGTTTCAAGTTTTTGGGCACACTAAAAAATGTTTTACGCGTGACGTACAGTTGTTTTGTTTACGCAGATAAGTATAAACAAGGTGTTACTTGCTCATTCTTCGTACTAAAGAAACGACAAATTTATAACTAACAAAAAATATCAAATTTTTATTTTCATAGCCAACCGCAAGCCGCCATTGACGTTTAAATATAAAACATCTTTTGAATCCAAAATGAGACCATATTTCGTCTCACTTATTTTTCCTATTTGCTTTATTTATTTTTGAGTCTACGAATAAGTAAGTAGGTCATTTTCAAATTATAGCCTAGGTACAAACTAGACTCGAGGAGCATTAAATTTATAATATAAGAATGCACTTTCGCGAGCTAAGTGCTAATGTAAATACCAACAACATTGTTACTTCAAGATATTTTGTATCACCTACTTAAAGTTTTGGTTAAATAAAGTTTAAATACATCACGATTTCTTTTATGGATTAAGTCGGCAAACGAACTGACGAGCGACCTGCTGGTAAAGAAAGAAAGAAAGAAAGAAAAAAAGAAAGAAACATAGGTAAATAGCTTATCGCTAATGGACACCTGCAACACCAGAGGAGTTGCTGATGCGTTGCCGTTAAAAGCCCCTACGAACTGCAGACTGCCAGAGCCGCAACAACCGAGGTGGAACAGGCTCTTAAGCGCAAAAGTCGAAACGCCCATGAAGGTGCTTTACGACAGACTCAACGTAAGGGTGGTCCCCTTCCAGTGAGACCCCAAGAGTTCCTACTGCCTGGCAAGCCAGATAATTTCTCGCCTCTTACGAGACGTATATCTGAAAGAGAGTGAGGAATAGTATGCTAACTCGTCCCCACACGGGAAAGACACGGGGGTTTGAAATCGGCGATTTTTTTTTCTTAA
Source organism: Acronicta leporina (assembly GCA_947256265.1). Classification (NCBI taxonomy): domain Eukaryota; kingdom Metazoa; phylum Arthropoda; class Insecta; order Lepidoptera; family Noctuidae; genus Acronicta; species Acronicta leporina. Next base: position 4,228,537 of record OX366523.1, read on the forward strand.
AAAAACTACACACCCACACTAGGATTTTCTCCTGTATCGTGGGTGCGTTTGCAGACACAAATTCTCACATACACAAACGCCCAGACCCGGAACATCTACCCGTAGATCATTCAAATATTGGGATCGAACCCACAACACGTGTCGCTGAAGCCGATTGCTCAGCAGCTACGCCAAACGTGTTGTCGATATGTTTAAAATTAAAAAGCTATTGCTTGAATTAAAACTATTGAACTAACATGGTGTGTGTTTCTTTACAGTTGAGGATGCGGCTTCGACGGGGCTTGGCTATAGGCGTCCTGCTCGTATTACATATGGTAAGTTTGCATTGTTTGTCTATACACACATCTTATCCAGTTAGGACAGGTCAACTCAAGGCTGCTATGGCTCTTTCTTCAAAAGGCCTGTTCAGATATTGCCCTACATAGCAACACACATACCTTATAATACTACTACTACTGTCTGGACTTTAAAAGAGACCATGATTCTCTGAGTGTGTTACGGTGTTTCTTCTCAGAAGTCGTCAGACAGGAAATGCCGGCGCCATCTAGTTAAGAAAAATGTAAAATTTTTACTTGTAAAAGTGTCTCTAAAAGATCTATTTACTTATTATATTATATTTCTGGACTCGATAATGGTACGGAGCCGGTTTTTTAATTTTTGTTTGTCGGCCTGAGCGTTCGAATCTGATCTGAAAGCTAGTCTCGAATCTTGTAGAGATCAGAAGATATGAAACATTGCAACGCTTGGAAGGAGGGAACCGGAGGGGGGTAAAGCTAGTATTTCTAATAATAACTGAACTTAAATAACAGGCGTTTTGCATAATTATGTTTTATGATGAGGTGATAAAAGGTACCATTATAAATATTCATCCATTAGTCAAATGTTGGGCCACTTCTAAAGAAACCAATAATAATATTTTATTGAATGTAATTCTGATCACGTACTTCGGACCAAATTAATGCAGCCAATGGAAAGGTGGTAAATACCTATTGTTTAATAGATAGTTACGAATAATACGGGACAAAGGCTGCGACGGGCCATTTGTTCATGCTAATATTCAATGTTGGGCGGGACGTTTCTGTTTCTATATTATAGGTAGGTAAGTACATAATATGCACGCATGAAATATCCTCTTACAAAACTGGGCAGTTCTATTACAATCTGTTGAAACTGTCCTTGATGCTCCTACATCACTCACGAGAGGATATTACTTTTCTAAGCACCAACACGTTAATATCCTTACAATTTATGGGACGTCCAAAATCATGGCTACACAACATTTTAACCAAAATCCCTGTTTTTACAAAAATATACCTCAATTACAAAAAAAAAATATGTGGGGTTTACGCTACCTTAACGCATATTGGCAGACTTCACGTGGCGTGGCGAAAATCTCGCAAGGAATCGTGTTTCCTCAGGATGTGAACTTTCACAGTTTTTAAACATAATATAAATACCCATCTGTACCTATACCCCGAAAGGGAGCAAGAGGCATACTAATGTACACCCACAGGCGTGTACCACAGCCTAGTGGCAATCTTAAGAAACCCATTATACCGTCCAACTACTGGGCGCGGGTCTCCTCTCAATATGAGAGCGATTAGGCTATATAGTCCACCACGCAGGCCTAGTATGGGTTGGTAGACTTCATACGCCCCCGAGTAAATCTCTGCAGATCTTCGAAACTGACTACCTTGGATTCGAAATCAAGATCTTTGGACTTGGCAGTGAAACGGTCATATCACTAGGCTATCACAGCCTTAGTGGTAAGTAATATAATTATCTTCATCATCATCATCAACATCATCAGCCACTGTCATTCTTCCCTGTCTTGCGCCAGTTTCATCCAAGCCCAATATAATTATAATAATTATTAGTAAACAAAACTTTAGAGGTGACTTCGATTCTAAATAAAGACATTTGACTTGGCAGTTCAATAATCATCTCTGCCCCTTCAAAATTAATTCTGATGTAAATATGCTTGGAAACTGTCGCTAACAAAAGAGAATTTATCGATAAAATGTGTACGTTATCGTGTCTACTGAACTCCCATTTCTCGGCAAAGCGGGCGCACAAATTGAATTTATCTGGAGCAATGCGGTTTTGTAAATTGTATCTCTATGTTATAGTGGTGTTATTTCAGTTAAATCATTGCTTTTATTTATATTGACCCAATTCTGTTGGACAACTGTTGTAGTATCGTGAATAGATTGATTACTGTGACTGCCTCATTGAAATAGTGGTTCCTAGCGCGACTTAGTCCTGAGTTTGATTCCAGGGTTGAACAAAATGTTATTAGGTTTTTCTGTAAAATTCTCAGTAGCAGCTCGGAGTTTGGATTTGTGTTTTGTTTGTGGCAAAAAGTTATCTCCCTGTTCAATGGGACCTGCATAATAAACACACCCATGGACACCTTCAACACCAGAGGAGTTGCTAATGCGTTGCCGAACCTTAAGAACCCCTACGGACTGCAGACTGCCAGAGCCGCAGCAACCGAGGGAGACCTGTCTCTTACACGCAAATGTCTAAACACAAACACGGTGTTTTACGACAGAATGCGACGGCAGTCAGTTAGACCCCAAGAGGTCCTACCTCTGAGCAAGTTAGATTGATTTTAGCTGCCCGATGTTCCAAACTTGAGCGATTGTAAGGTTTTTTAGTCTTCTCACAATCACAAGCGATTTACCACAGTACCCAACTTTTCGTGTTCTCCTAGGGACGGAAGTGTTTTGATGGTCACCCATCCCAAGAAGCCTAACATAACATATTATCCCGCCTGTAATCAACGAAGGATTAGGCAGAGGCGTACTAATGTACCTACACCCACAGTTCGCCGGTGTGTTTAGATCCCATATTATAGGGGGCGAGCCTATTGCCATTAACCGGGCACAAATTCCACACTCCGAGCTGATACTGGGAATTAAAAATAAAAACCCAATATCACTTTGCTCGACCTGGTGGTCGGTGGCGGTGGTCGAGCAAAGTGGTCCTGAGCGAAGTGGTCCAGAGCGAAGTGGTCCTGAGCGAAGTGGTCCTGAGCGAAGTGGTCCTGAGCGAAGTGGTCCTGAGCGAAGTGGTCCTGAGCGAAGTTGTCCTGAGCGTAGTGGTGATGCTCAGGACTGCTCAGGACCACTAGGCTAATGAGGCAGTTCTAAGAAGCCTAACAATAGTGAAGATTAACCTTACAGATTGGTTGCAGCGACGTTATTAGGTACTTAGCCACGTGGTCTATGTACATTTGTGGTGTGTGTAGAGGATTCTCAATTTTAGTTGTACGAGTTTTAGTCTGAATTTCTTTGCAACAAAATCTTTTTTATACTTGACTTCATATCTTCGATGGTTTAATATCGAATTCTACACAGGTTCGTAAAGATTGGACGTAAATTAACAGACCATGAAAGATTGGTGTGATTAAGATTTCAGCGGACCGTACCAACGGATCTGTGCGCTTTTTAAAAGAGGAAAATGTATGTATCCGTTACTTGAAAAGATATTTCGTATCCAATTGTTACATACATACCATCACGCCCGTATTACTCTGAAAGGTTAGGCAAAGGTACCAATGTACACTTACAGTTCGCTGGTATGGTCCTGGAGCGACCCTATTACCAATAACTAGAGAATTTCATAGAATATTGAATATTACTTTCCTCGAAACCAGGACCTCTAGCGTAGCATTCGCGTTTAAGCCCACTAATGAGTCAGTAATAATCACATTGGCAACCGCACTATATTTGTTTTGATTTTGAAACTCCCCATTAATTAATTATAAAGTTTACTGCTCAGAGTCAGTATTTATTGGGTCTAATGGCAGTCGCTTCGTGTAAAATACTGATGTTCAATTGCATCTGGTTAGAATGGAAGCCGACCCTAAAACACTTGGGAATTCCTTTCCTTAAATAACATAATCGTCTTTGGAAAAATAATTAGATCTGAAATTTAGGAACTTATTTATCTAACTGCCTTACTAACTGCTGCTCGTGTTTTCACTCTAGTTTCAAAGTACATATAGAAGCAAAGGGTAGTTCTTTCCAAGGTCCATACCTCAAATCTATTGATTCCTCTACCAACATTAATTAAAATTGGTTCAGTGGTTTAGACATATAAACGTTGCAAACAGAGTTCCTTTAGCATTTATAATATTAGAATGGATTAAGAAGACGCATGGTAATAAATGTATTATACTACTACTTGTAATATAGTCAAAATTTTAACATGCAGAAGTTATATTCAATAACAAAAATATCATATTAACAAAGACAAGCAAAAGTCGTTTCAGTTAAGTGGCGCTTATTGTTAATTTTCAGCATAGTGCGAACAGAACCTTAGTTAAATTTTCAGTTCATAACTTAGTGGCAAGTAATATATGTGTTGCTGTAAAAGTCTGAACTACGGTATATCCTAAGATTTACTAACTCTGAATGGTTAATTACCAAGTATAAAATATTCTACCATGGTAAGGTTAGATTAAGTTTATTTATAAAAAAACTTAACCTAAACTAACCTAAATCTTAGGATTTACCGTAGTTCGTGCAATATCAGCTAACCAATGGTAATGATGATGAAAGAACATTTCGAAGTTTTACCATTCACCGTAGTTCGGACTTTTATATATTAGTATATAGGTACAAACTATGAAAATAACAAGAAAATGTCATATTACTTTTCTATTTAATATTACCACGTTACATGTACACGCATTATATTTAACATCCTAGCCACAGCTAAGTGAAAACAGAGAGATTTTACTAAAAACTTATTTTTCATTAAACTCGGTGCTAGCACAAAACGGCTAGCTAATTAACTCTAATATATTTAATCCGAATAGTAAACCATATCGTGGAACTGGAGCGCTCACAAGAAAGTGTGCATTACGCTTTTGTGAGTTTGTGGTAAACAGTGGCACGGTATGCAACCGTATTTAAAACTGCGTCCCGGGATCTTCTACTTAGGTAGGTACATACTCTTGACAGAGTAGTCGAAGTCGTCTCTCATGGATTATTGGCAGCTTGAGAATCGTCACGTTCAAAAATAAATCTTGATAAGGTTTAGATGCTGAAGTTCCGTGTAGTAAGCCGAATATAATTATCGTTTATTACATTCAATGCTCTGCACTTCTTTAAGTGACGAATTTACCGTCAAAATTTCTGAGTTTCATATTTTACTGTGTGTGAATCAGTCGTTGAAATGCCAAAATAAAATAAAAGTATTGATCGAAAGAGCTTAAGTTATTACCTAAAATAAAAAGAAATCAATAATAAAACCAATTGCGTTAATCTGCTTACATTTTATTTCTTAATTTAATTTAATTCCAAGATCATTGGAAAGTTAATTAATTTAATCGGCTCCGTTTATGGGACATCACTAGCGGCCGCCAAGAAATCACAGTGCCGACTGTTTACTTTACACGCGTATTTTCACAAAAATTGCTATAATTTACTTGCATCGTTTAGCTAAATGCTAACGATTTTCTAGTCAATGATCGTCTCAACGATGGATGCTTAGTTTTATGGACAACCAGTACGTAGGACTTTTATTCTGATTGCTATTTGCGTAAGTAGTCATGGTCTTTGTAATAAAACAAACAGCCTCTCACGCTAAAAGTATCATTTGTACCTAAGTATATACCTGCTCTATTCCCTCTAGAGTAAAAAAAAATAAATATAATAAAATAAATAAATAAATGTCAATAATGATATAAAAAAACCGCTATCAAGTTTAAAAAACGACAGAAATATCTTAGGATCTAACAACAGCCAGAAAATGATAATACTTACATGAAGTGCTTGTTATTCATAAAACAATACAAGTTACAAAATTCAATCTATACTATGATGTAGTAGAACAATTTTTCTGAAATCGGTACAGTAAATCACGCACCAATGTTATCGGAAAACAGTAGGAGATAGAATCTAATACGGTCACCGGGTAGCATCCCCAAATATGGGCACGTCGACCTACTACGCTGACGGACGTAGCCAGTTCCGTCTATGTCCACTATTTACCTGTTTACCCTACTGTGGAAAGTAAGAAGGCTACTGAACTCGATCACAAAACAAACATTGTAAGAAATGCTACCAATGAGTAAGTTGAATGAGCCAAAGTATCAACAGTAGTGTTTTTACGAAGTTTTAGTTAAATATTTCATTACCTACGTTTTATACTATTTATGTAGAAAAATAAAACAAACTGGTAAAATTTAAACGAGTCCGGCGAGTGGACTGAATTTCCAATACAAACGTATCTACTTGATACTAACTCGTAATTTAAACACAATTTAATCAAAGTGTTCAAATCAGTTCTTGATAACTTAACCAAGTTTGGAACGATTTTTCGGTCGTTTTAGTAGTAATAGTCAACGATATGGTGCAGTAGAAACCTCTCTCAATCCGAATAATAACAACATTTTATAAAATACTGTTTGGATTAAGATCTATTTTGGTATTAAGTACGTTTTAGTGAGGAATTCAAGCTTGGCCGGACCCTTAAAGTCATATTACAAAGTAAAATTAGAAAATTTGAACTGGCCCTACCAACAAGCAGTTTTGCTTCAAACCAGTCGTAATTTTCAGATACACTGATAGACAACGCAATGAAATGCATACTACTCATGACCGTTTATGACAATAGACAGGTGTCGTGGAAAGAGTAAAAGCCAGCTTTCCCGGTCGCGCAGTGCGACCTACAGCGACGACACACATCGACTTGAAATCCTGCTCAGTTTTGTTACGGACGACAATTGGTTGTTTCACCCTTTTGACGTGAATAATTGTTTGTTTTTAATGTTGGTATCGAAAATGGTGACTATAAAATTTGGTAAGTTGTTTTATTTCAATCCACTAGGTACCTACTTATTATGGATTAATAGCGTGGCTTTTTTTTAAATAAAGCTTAATAAAAGGCACATTGCTAGTATACTTGTTAACCCTTAGTACCTACTAAGCTAAATACTTGTATTACGAGTGGGGTCACGTCGGTAGTGCAATGGGTGGGTAGGTTCGAACCGGCAACCACATGATCGCAAGTCCGACGCCCTAGCCATTAGGCTGCCTCCGCTTGTAAATCAATATATTTTATTGATATTATTTAATTTCCCATCTTTCGGATCCTTTACAGCATCCAAACTCAAGGGTCCAATAAGATGTTAGACGTTATTTCTTTTATAAGTCCAAAACATTACCGTTACCCATTATTGTTGTTGTATTTTTTTTTTATTAATTAATTGGAAAACAATGTGAAATGGATTTGAATCTTTTGAGATGTTTTCGTATTTATTTGATCAGCCTAGACCCTAGATATTAAAATTTGCACTATGAATATTTTATGCTACCTCCTATAAAAACTAAAAAAATATAATTATCGATAGTTCGAATCGAAGTTTATCGACTACTTTGAACAGCATTTGATCAGCATTCTCACCGAAAAATCTATTCCAGGTATATTATCATACAAAAAATAAACGTTATCCAACAAAATCAGATTAAGCACAACGTGACTTAGCCACCGGAGGCCGTCTTCAGCATTTAATGAAAGTAAAATTAGTCCGCGGAGATCAACGACCGCGCGACACACTGCACTTGCCGCTCCTAAGTAAGGCCTCAATCACAATGCCTACGAAGAAGACGTAGTGCGATTTTTTGATACGATTATTTTTTGTTAGGTGTCTACGGTATTTTTTTTTGTTTTTAATTTGTAAACTACAACCTTCTTATTTGTGTACTTAACTTATACTGGAGAGGAGAGTGGTTTCATTTTTTTTTAAGGTACACACTATTATACATACTTACCTACCTAAGTTATTGTTACATTTCAATGTTTGACCTCTATATTATATTTCGAAAGCCCATACAGTGCTACAGGTCAGCTTATAGTGGGAAATTATAGTATGATGTGTAACCGTGTGTACCTACGTGAACGTAAATGAATGTAAAAATAATTTTGTACATTATAAGTAATAAGTCATGTATTCGGTGGCTGCCTCAGACGTTCTCTATTTACGTAGGTAGCTACTATTATTTAAGTGTTTTAATTGTTTGAGATACCTATCAGAAATATTATCGTTCAGTGGCGGTGGAGGAAAACATCGTCAGGAAACTTGCCTGAGAGATTTTTTTAACGTTGCGTGAAGTCTGCCAATATTACCTCAGTCAGCATGGTGTACAATACAATAACCCCTCTCCATCCTGAGAGTAGACCCGTTACTAGCAGTGGTTACAATCAATGGGTTGATGATGAATATGGCACTTGGACTCACACATATCATATATTTTGTAGTGTCTTTTATATGACAAATGGTTGGCAAAGGTAAGGTTTCGATAGTAATGTAGCATTTGGTATTAAATAATTTAACAGCATCGCGAGATAGGTTCTTGAGCCACTAGAGCTAAATGATTACTAATATATGCCGCCTCAACAGGCGGCATATATTAGTTTCCCAACGGACAAATCAACAACATCTTACAACGTACCTACTGAGTTAGAAGACGTATTATATAAACACTTACGCTTTCTGCTCAGAGGAGTAAGCAGTAACTACATACCGACCGTCACTTGATTTTTTCATACTCATGTTCATGTACATGTACCAATAATGTAAAAATGACGTTCAAAAAGTACTACCTAGTAGTTTATATTGAATAAATGATTGTGACTTTGACTTTGACTTTTGAAAATGTCATGTTCTTGTCACACACACGTGTCGGTTGCGAGTACTACGCACTTAAACCTTTTTAAATACCAACAACAATATGCTTATTTCCTTCCAGGGCGTCCTCTACCGGCGCTTTTGCGGATATATGCCTTACTTCCTTTTGTTAAGGTTGCATATATAAAATATTCAAAACGTAACTCAAAATAAAGACAGTGTGTACAGAGCTTTCTCGCGTAATTCTACAAACGTATTACCGGATCTTATTCAGCGCGTGTCTCTATTAGATTTAGTTTTAAACAAACAAAAAATTACTTTGAGTTAAATATTAACATACCATCACGCCTGTATTTCCCGAAGTGTTAAGCAGAGGCGTATTTAATGTACACCCAAAGTTCGCCGGTATGTTTAGGTCCCATGTAATAGGGGGCGAGCCTATTGCCATTAACCGGGCACAAATTCCTAACTCCGAGCTGCTACTGAGAATTTCATAGAAAAACCCAATAACACTTTGCTGGACCTGGGAATCGAACCCAGGACCCCTAGCGTAGCAGTCGCGCTCAGAACGACTTGGCTAATGAGGCAGAGTTTAGTATATTTTCAGTTACAAGCTGACCTTATATAAATTTATCGACAACAGGGATAATCGCAACCTACAGACGAAAGTAACATAACATAACATACCATCACGCCTGTATTCCCCGAAGGGTTAGGCAGAGGCGTACTAATGTACACCCACAGTCCGCCGGTATGTTTAGGTCCCATGTAATAGGGGGCGAGCCTATTGCCAGTAACCGGGCACAAATTCCTAACTCGGAGTTAGGAATTCGTGCCCGGGTGCTGCTACTGGGAATTTCATAGAAAAACCCAATAACACTTTGCTTGAGCTGGGAATCGAACCCAGGACCTCTAGCGTAGCAGTCGCGCTCAGGACCACTTGGCTAATGAGGCAGTTGATATACTAATATTAGCATTAATTGCTAGCTGCAGAATATTAACTAATGTGGTCTTACAATCCCCGACGAACTCAGCGTTTAAGTTCTTTAATCCCACAAGAAGTTCAATTTGATCGAGCACAACCGATCAAAATCAAATTATGTATGTAAACTATTCTATTGTAAAACTAAAACAATAAAACAATAATTCCTCTACACCGTAACAAGATTACCACACGCAAGCCTAATCTGTATCTGTACCCAACACGATATTCCCAAGAACTTTCTCTTCACATTACGTAATGCGTATCAATCTTTAATCCGTATATCCCTTCAGAAATAATTGTTGGAATCACTTGAACAAGCCCTCGAATAAATCTTTATCGAAAAACGTATCTTCAAGAGAATTACTTTCTAATTTCATAGCCAGAGGCGAAACAAATGAGAGTTGTAAAGCTGTTGGCCACCCATCCAATAAAATAGTTGTTGAACACGTGGCAACACCCACTGTGCACATTGCTGGCGATATTGAGGACAGTTTTTTATGAATTATGAAACTCTAATAAATTTGTCCACCGAGTACCTATTCATTCGACACTTTCATTTTCGGCGTAAATTCATAGCTATCGAATGTATCACGTCAGCCTATAATGCAATGCACTACACTATTTCCCTTAAGAGTAGGCAGACTTACCCCTATGGTCATATTAGGTATACATTTTGTCCACCTGTCTGTCAACCTCAATAATATTCCAAACCAAAAACCTTAAACATAATAATATGATTACACAATCCTACTTGTTTCAGTCTCAATCCTACACCACACCTAATCACGTCTTTTTATTCAAGCAAAATAAACTTAAATAATGACCGTCCAGTTATTCCGCTAAAATATTTTTAGCATTAAAAATTGCTAAAATATACAACCTACAGACCCAAAAATCTAAAAGCCGCACCCAAAAAAATAGCAGTCTAAAATCACAATTAACACGAAAAATTCCGTTCAGCTGGTTCCAATTTTAAACCTGTTAATATAGAAAATATTTGGAAACCGGAGCGACCCGGTGATTTAAGAACGGGAGCCGAATTTATGGAACAACTTTCACGTGTGCATCTATTCGTGTGCCCAGGAAGTTGTATTATAAAAGTTCTGATATACTCAACTGATACAAGTTTAGTAATTGATTTTCTATGTAATTAAGGAAGTTGACTACCAATAAATAAATATAAAGTGGCGGAGGGACAGTAATGAAAGGGATTCCGGCTCCCTTATCTCTCCAGTATGGGGATGAGACAGGCAGTCTACCAGAGCAAATTATGTTAGATGTCTGGGGAGAAAAATTACTTAAGATGTATAACAGGGAGATCAGACCGTCTGTGGATGTTGATGATGGATTGCTATCAATCCGATGAATTAGTATTTTACCGACTTTTTGGAGAGATATTTAAAATTCCTTAAAATGTACAAGCTGCCAGTTTTACAGCTGACCAATCGTCGTTGTAGGTTGAAGACATGTCGATGTAAACTAATAAGTCAATTTGAACATACTTAAGGTGAAACGACAAAATTCCTTTCTGTAGTTAAATCCATTTCCATTAAAGGTCACCCAATTAGTTAACAATGTGTAAAATGTTTACCCCTCTGCGTTTCTTCGTTCTTGACCTCGAACAACTATTTTAAGCAGTCGCATAACCTTTGATGTGTTGGAAAACGGTCAGTGTGTCGTATTAAATAACATTTTAAAATAATACCTACGTCGTATAGTGAAAGCTGGCTATGAACGGCAAAAACAAGAAATTTTCCATGTCCGGTATATGTATGTTATATTTGAGAAACCCATTTAAGTACTTTATTGCAACGTGTTTAGTCATGTTATGTTACGAGTTTTTCTATCTGTGTCCGTATGAAAAGTGATACTGTCAGAAAAAGTTCTTTCAACGTAATTTATTTATAGAAACATATTATCTCTATATTTACATCTAGGTATATTTTCCTCTTCCATAGAAGTCGGAGAATTAGTTAACATTAAAATTTTGATTAAATGAATTCTCAGTCGTAACAGAACTACTTACTTTTGAGCTAATATTTTGGCAAAAACACTAAGAAACTGTGAATTTGATACACGAAATGACAACAACTTCGTCGATTTCCCGGTTAAATGCCAGTAGACCCAAAAATTCCCAGTGTCTCGGCAAACTGTCTGAAAAAAATTAATGATCAACGCAGGATTCACGCAATGAAGATGATGGTGATGTTTGTATAATAATGTGTATTTTATTATAATTTTCAGAGCGGCACCCTCAGCGACCAGTCTTCGAATGAAAGTGGAGGTGGCGGCGGAGGTGCCGGATCTGACACCAGCAGTGCGGCCGAACCGTCCAGCGATCAGCTAGCCATGGAGTCGTCAGAACGAGACACACCCAGCCACGCGTATAACGGACCTCCCCCTCCCGCACCACCGCCACATAACAGGAGGCAGAACCCACCACACCATCAGGCACATCACCCGTTAGGTAAGAGATACATCATCATACACTTTCAATTATTTCTAATACATTTAAAATTGTCTTCAAGGAAGGTCTTCTAAGAGATAGAATCGCTGATAAAGATACAATGAAAAAAATAATTGTCGTATTGGTATAACTAACTAACAAAGACTTTTGTCACGTTTTAGGCATGCCGAGAATCCCGAACCATCATCAGATCCATTCAAAGCCGTTTGCGATGGGACCACCGGTGAACCACCACAAGAACGACGTCGGTCCTGCTTTCCGAGGACCACCACCACCTCCAGCACCACCCGCTGATACACAAGCTTCAGCCAGCGACAAGGTCTTCAGCGGAGCTGGTGATGTCTGGCCAGCGCCAGCACCGGACATGCCCAAAATTGTTTCATTAGATGTGAAATGCGAGAAAAACGCAATGAGAGTATTCCTCAGTTTCGATAAACCATTCTTTGGTATTGTGTTCTCTAAAGGACACTACTCTAATCATCAGTGCGTCCATCTCCCACCGAACCTAGGAAGGAGTTCAGCCTCTTTTGAAATTGGTGCTCATGCTTGTGGAACCGCGGGTAGTGGAGACCCGAGGTACAGAGGAGACGTTGCAGCAGCTGGCACATACTTTGAAAATGTCATTGTAATACAATACGATCCACAAGTACAGGAAGTGTGGGATCAAGCACGAAAACTAAGATGTACGTGGCACGATCAGTACGAAAAGGCTGTTACGTTCCGACCATTCCCTGTAGATATGCTTGATGTCGTACGAGCTGACTTCGCCGGTGACAACGTTGGTTGCTGGATGCAAATCCAAGTTGGGAAAGGGCCTTGGGCTTCTGAAGTATCTGGTCTCGTGAAGATTGGTCAGACCATGACTATGGTTCTCGCAATCAAGGATGACGACGCGAAGTTCGATATGTTAGTCCGAGATTGTGTAGCTCATGACGGTCAACGCGCTCCTATACAATTAGTCGATAGGCGAGGCTGTGTAACCCGACCAAAACTAATGTCTAGATTCACAAAGATCAAGAACTTCGGAGCCAGCGCTAGTGTGCTGTCATATGCTCATTTCCAAGCATTCAAGTTCCCCGACTCAATGGAAGTGCACTTCCAATGTACTATCCAGATTTGCAGATACAGATGTCCCGAGCAGTGCTCAGATGGAAATCCTAATGTGATTGCCCCCCCTCACGCAGAATACGGACCGCCACAGATTGATGCTTACCAACAAGTTGGTATTGAAGCTAGACGTGATGAAAGGCGAGTGAGGAGGCAACGACGAGCTACTTCCCCAGAGAAGGAAGTAGGCGTAAACAGAGTAATTCGTGTAGTATCTGCCGGTGACTTAAACATGGATACTTCAGAAGAAAGCACTGCTCCGAAAGTCATTCCTACGCCGGGTCTTGTTTGTATGACTACACCTGGGTTTGCTGCGACATTAGGAGCTCTTCTCGCTACGTTAATATGTTCTTGTGCTGTATCAGCAGTTCTGTTCTTAAAGCTACGACCGATAACGAGTCTGAAGAAGAAGACGGCTGCGGTGACGACGATACCTCGGCCGCACCCACCGACGGCACATGTAATTTCAAAGAGCCGTTTCTACTCGTAACAGAACGTGTTTAACCTAATTTGTACATATTAGTGTGATGAGACTGAAGTATATAGACCATGCCAATATTTATTTGCGTGTTATATGAGTGCTCAAATGAATGTAGTTAATCTGGGAACCTTATTTAGTATTAATTTCACATTATGTTTAGCATAACAAACCGTTGAACTTCAGTTGTATCATTTTGATTCCTATTGAACAGTTGAATTGACATTTAATTTAACTGTTTTGTTTCCATTTTGTTGTTGACTCCAACTAAAGAGTTGATTTGTTTATTTTGCTTTTGTTGTTTTCACGATGTTACGACAAATTAAACACAAATTGTAGTATTAAAATATTTTAAGTACAATCTTCTGTTACCTCTTCTCGAATGTTTATTCGAAGTAGGGGCAACGGAAAATATATTACACGGAATATCAACATAGGTGAACCGCTAGATTGTAATTTAAAATAACTTGTCATTAGTGTTAGTATATTTATTTTAGTTAAGTTTTAGTCATTATTACGAGTACGTATAGCGATTTATTTATTTTTATACCACCTGAGTACCTCTTCTCCTTATTTTATTGTTTTTCTTCACATTTTATTCAAAGTTTATTATTGTTGTACAATAAAATTTAAATTTTTAAATTAATTTAATATACCTAAACGAGTTGAATAATTTAAATTGAAATTGTACCTACCATATCAAATATTCGATCATTTTATAAAAAAATGTAACAGTAAATTTGAAAAATTAAACTATTATCAAGAAAATGTTGTAGTTTTATTTTGATAATTGAATAAAGATCTATATCTGTATCTATAAAATACATTAGGGTATATAACTACCTACCTAGTTTAATTTACCTGGTGTAAGTCAGGGCAGCAACTTGGGGCCTCTACAATTCATAATAATGATAAACAATCTACCAGAAGTCGTAAGACATGGTTCTAGTTTATTATATGCAGATGACCTCAAGTTGCTGCTTGAGATTAAGTTCGAATCTGATTGCGAGCGCCTACAGGAAGATATAGATCGAGTAGTGAAATGGAGTCATGAGAACAAACTGTACTTCAACGTATCCAAGTGCTCGGTTATGTTATGGGTTATGAGTTACACCCGTGCCCGTGCACCTCTGCTCTATGAGTACGTGGTGGACGCGGCACCAATGCAAAGAGTAAGGGAGGTGAGAGACTTGGGTGTTCTCATGGCTCTCGATTTGTCTTTTCGTGAGCATGTAACCAAGATCTGTAAGAAGGCTTATAGAAATTTAGAATTTGTACTAAGACAGACGCGAAGCTTCACAAACATCACAGCAGTTAGGGATCTCTATGACGCACTAGTCAGGAGTCATCTGGAACATAGTGCGGTCATATGGGCCCCACACGAGGCTAAGTACTCTGTGATGTTAGAGCGCGTACAAAATAAATTCACGCGCCATTTGTATAAAAAGTTATATAGGGTATACCCGTTTTACCCACTGATGTATCCCACCCTGTTTGTCCTGGGCATGGTTGGCTATAATCAACTGCGTGTCCGACGGGATTTTACGCTGATCGCCTACTTGGTGAGAGTGCTTCGTGGAGTGAAGAGTAATCCGGGAGTATTACAGCGCTTAAGTTTGTGTGTGCCGGCACATGATGTGGAGGAGGCATCGCCCGCCACTGCTACTGGTACCTACAGCCAGGACTAACCTGCTCGCCAAGGCGCCCATAACCAGAGCTATCCGTAACATCAACGACCTTCAAACTCAGATTGATGTCTTTACATGTAGTTGGAGTGAATTCGCAAGGGTATTATTGTATACATTGTGCTACAAGCAAAATAAAACTTAAATATTTTAAATATATGATGCAGTAATGTTTGGATTGTGTGTATAATTTAATAATACTTTTATTTGTAGTTGAATTTCTGTTATTTTGTAAATACATAGTTTATTATTTTTATAAGTAATAATGTTTTAAGTTCTTGACTGTCGCATTAGGGTAAACCCTGTAATGATAGTTTAGGTTGTTACAATAAATAAATAAATAAATTTCTCATCATCCCACTAAAACTAAATGTGACAGTTTGTAGGTAGGTTGTTACTCAATCACGCTAAAACTGCTGAACACACGTGAAAAAAACCGCTGACAAATAGGAGATATTATAAATGGTTATTTATTATCCACGTAACCCAGTTAATCAATAAACGCAATCTAAATATACGCAGCAACGAACCAGAAAGAAAATGGTCTTCCTCCCTACATAATAAATAGGTAGGTACCTACCTACCACACCTTACATTGTTTTAATCCCTTTAAATAGGTATACCTATTAAGATATGTAATAATAACACCTAAAGACTTTAATTTCATTGTTTTGGCTAGGTTAAACCTAGCCAAAACAATGTAATTAAAGAGGTACGTACCTCTTTGGTCTAGTAGTTACAAGCGCGATATGGCCGATAAGTCCTGAGAAAATACAATCCTAAGTCGAGCGGTCAGTCGTTTTAAGGGAGAAGTTTTCAGAAAACGTTAAAATAAGGAACTGGTAAAGCCACCTAAATGTACCTAATGTAATTTCTATTTGACAGCAAAAGAGAGTTGTTTCCCGAACAAAGCATTTGTAAATATAGTTTTACATAAAACAAACAAACAGTTATATTTTCGGATATTACGCTATCAACTATGATTTTTTAAACACTACTGTGCGCAATTAAGTATAGAACTGTGTTTTTTATAATCTAAGGTGGATACGGAATACAGAGTTGTATTTGTTTCGATGTATAACATATTTATATATCTATGTCGGTAATTACCACATTTAATAAATAAAAAATAAAAAAGTTAATATACTTACTCAATAGTCTTTTGGATAACAAAAATAAGAAATGTTTTTCTTCTTTACATTATTGTTCAGGCACATTGTACAGTAAACCACAATTGCACTTAAAAAAAAACTCTACACTCAACAAGAACAATTATAGCACGATACTTGTCGAACGACGATTCAATCAGCCCTCACACACGCGCCTCACGTTTGTAGTAATGTACGTATCGCAGCGCATTTGTATGAAGCTTGGACTCTGTATACAGAGTAGTTAGTACTCTGTGGTAGAAACTCACTCGGAAAAATATTTCAAAACTACCCGCAGTTTATCGCTTAAAATAATAGGTACTTAATCACAAAAAAAAAAATATAATAATGGAATTAATTTTACGATTACGTCCTGTTTTTACATATATTTATTTGTTACGTACCTACCTATTTTTTATTTTACTAAAGACAAAACTATATCTACATCCGTGCTTCGAAATTCTAATACAGCTACCTACAATGGGAACATTGAATTTCCTCTGAGTGGGTATTATTTTTGAGCCCATTTACGTCATTGACATCAAAATTTCAAAGGTAGTACCTATTTAGGTATGATTTACATTACCATCACGCCTGTATTCCCCGAAGGGTTAGGCAGAGGCGTACTAATGTAGGTACACACACAGTTCGCCGGTATGTTTAGGTCCCATTTAATAGGGGGCGAGCCTATTGCCATTTACCGGGCACAAATTCCTAACTCCGAGCTGCTACTGGGAAATTCATAGAAAAACCCAATAACACTTTGCTCAGGACCACTTGGCGAATGAGGCAGTTGATTATGTAATGTAATAAGTAATAAGTATGATTTAATTAAATAAATTTAAGATTTAAGTACATTAAACATTTTGAACAAGACCAAGAACAAGAGGTTAAGATGACGGCAATACCTTTTTTATGGGATAGGGGAGCAAACGAGCAGACGGATCACCTGATGGTAAGCGATAACCGTTGCCCATGGACACGTACAACAGCAGAGGAGTCACAAGTGCGTTGCCCGCCCTTTAAAAGGGTTTGGGCCTCCGGTAACCTCACTCACTCGGCGAAACACAACGGAAGCGTTGTTTCACGCCGGATTTCTGTGAGGCCGTGGTATCACTCCCGTAGAGCCGGCCCATTCGTGCCGAAGCATAGCTCTCCCACGTAAATATTATACATTCACTATAATAACAATGAACAAGCATCATGCGTGTAGGATGATATTGTTACCTACAAAATTATTTGACAATAACAGAAATTAACTTTATCAATATTAATTACGTTTTTGTCCGAGTCCGAGCGGCGCTGAGTTCGCTCAAGTAGACCATATCGACTATTATTTTTTAGCTAAGTTTGGTGTGAGTCGGACATACCCTCCTGCCTCTACCCGAATTCACCTCTGGATAATTTTGATAGACGGAAGAATAAGTTTACGCTCAGATTTAGACAAGACTAAACCTTTTCATTAAGCTAAATTAATTAACTGTCGATTCCATAAGACATTGAAACACCGACATGGAGTTGCATGAATGAAAAAAAAACGAAGAAGAATATGTTTCAACATAATTTTTAATCCATTAAACAAATTAACAGGTGCTTACGCTTAAAACACACATTGTCACCGCATCCATACAGTGAAACTTAAAACATTTTGTTCAAAGTTATTAATACTCCCCAGAATATTATTTATAAAAGAAATTGTGACAAGACTACACCAAAAAGTACCATAACCTCGGAGATATTTCAAATAAAGAATACAATAGTATTAAATTAATGATAAAAAGTAAAATTGCACTTAGGGAGACAGTTTTCGAACGAAAACTCTATTCAACTTACTAAATAATAGTATTTCTAAAATAAATGCAAGATTTTTGGGTGGCATGTCATATTTTAGTATGGTTGTGAGATCGACAATTATTATTCTTGGATATACCCAAACCTAAGGGCCACTTGCACCTTCACAACTTCTTAAATTTGTTTAAATTGTATTTAAACACAAAATTTGTATGAAAAATTGTGTTTAAATTCAATTTAAACATATTTAAAAATTTGGTGCAAGTGGGCCTAAATGTTATAAGTACAGATATTAACAATTTATTTTGAAATTTACGAATACGGATTTAAATGTATCCTCTAAGTTCACAATAAATAAAGTTCAAATTCAAACAATTGCAAGCAACTAACTCAGGTGTATTTCTATTCTTCTTTTTTTCAGTTACATAATCACTTATCTCTATAATTTCCAAGCTAGTGTATTATAGAGAATAGTATTATAGATGTCAGTGTACAGAATGGATTAAAATTCTTTTTCCAAAAATATTTTCGTAATTTAAAAACAATTAATCATGGTAAGGTTGAACTCCATATAGAGTAACTAACTGTTTTTTTTAAATTTATTTATAGTGGTATTGGGCATCTTTTAGCTTGTACTTTCTATAGTGTTTTCATATTGTGTTGACCTATTAGATGTATTTTTATACTAATAGTAGGTCAGAGTATATAAGAATTAAATAATTCAATAAAATAGCACCTTTCAATTCTCGCACAAAGGCGCATGTAATGGCCCTATGTAACTGTAAGTTATTATATTTGCCTTCGTAATTACTCACTACAACAACTCAATTTACGGTCTGTGTCGATCTCTCAAACCATGTCTCGATCTAGCTAAAAAACTTAATTAAACCTATCTATTCATAGCAATTAAAAGATGGATACAATTATTGAGCAATATAAAAATAAATGCTTAGTAAACAAATGCAAAATTTCTATTTGAAAAGAATAATCTATTACTTAGAACTCATTGGTGTACAATCGTATTATACAGTTATAATGTCGTTATCCTAGTTCTGAAATAATATAATATACAATCATATAAATTAAGTACTAAATAAAAACGGCTTTACCAAATTGTGACAACAGACAAATTTAAAAAAATTATGTCTTCTCCAAGTCTGAGTATCAAATTTCGTCTAACTGTTATTTTACAACTAGCTATTCATAACAGTAAAGCACAGTAGTTATTTATTTCAATGATACAAGTTTAACTTGAAATGCATTCCAAATATAAAGTTCATGGAATACGAAAGATATTATTAACCAGAAATAAATTAGCTATATGTAAAACCGAATGAATTATATAAATCTACAATAAATAAGTTGAATAAAATTATAAACATTGAGCAGGTACCTACTGATGTGGTTTGCCTAAAAGCCTCAAAGGTTTCAGTACCTAAAGATAACAAAACAAACAACACTGATTTCGATAATAACGAAATCAATGTTATTTTTAATCTAAGAGCTTCAGACGATACGAAATTGAGCTAAAATTGAAACTCGTAATGAATTGAATTAACTAAACCTTACACTAATGGCATGACTCGACGTTTATTCTTATCCTCTAGACACTAAAGAACACGACAATGATAATAAGTTAGTCATTAAAAAAGTAGAAAAAATCTGTACAAAACTTATCGGTATAAATATGTATATTCACAAAAGTGAAAAATTCAATATCAGGTTTCTTAGGACATCGTACGTAGCACGACCTAGCACCATTATTTAAGGCGATCTAGAAACATAATCTTAACATCTAACATAAATTATAAGCATACATTAAATAATTTTCTGCGAGTCATCTAATGGATGCAACTGACCAATTCCAAGGGTAAAGTTCTATATTTTATCAGGTATCTAACTCTAGCTGGAAGAAATTGATATTTCTTCTATATTATACACAAGGGAAGAGAATTATAAACAAAGACATTTAAATAATTACGAGAGAAAGACGGGACATCATGAATAAAGCTGGTTAATAATTACCTGTAGCCAACAAATCGCTTTATCTAGTGTCATATATTAGCCTGAGAATGAAAGAAATTGGAATCAAAGCTTTCGTCCTCAACTCTATAACCTTTTTAAATTTCTTTGACTATAAACAATATAAAATGAGCAGTAACGTCATATAAATTGGAATATTTAGCATCTAAGAACAGTCTTCGGTAGGATTTTGAGTTAATGAGGGTCAACCGTCACGGGAGTGGTGTGGGTGAGGTTGTGAGCCGAGAAGCCTGAGCGCCATCCAGGCTGCGAGGGAATGTGACGCAGGCGCAGGAGATGGGGGAAGGGTTGGCTGGACTGCCATCCGTGATCGAAGCTTCTGTAGCATCACTGCTGCAGCCAATGCTGCGCCCGCGGCTGCTCCAGCTGCCGAAGCGAAGAGTGCTCCGAAGCTTATTGCGCCCATGCAAATTCCGTAGACAACCTGAGTGAAAATTTACGATATAACAGTGAAACAAATATCGATAATATGAACCAAAACACAACAATATAACACCTTCCAACAAAAGTCAGGTAATTGCAGTTAACGTATTAAAGAATTGATACATCGTTTCCTAAAGTTCTACCTTCTAAATTAAGGGAACTTTATTTGCAGATTTTTATAATTTGAGAATAGAGAACTGCCTCTTTAGCCAAGTGGTCCTGAGCGCGACTGCTACGCTAGAGGTCCTGGGTTCGATTCCCAGGTCGAGCAGTGTTATTGGGTTATTCTATAAAATTCACAGTAGCAGCTCGGAATTTGTGTCCGGTTAATGGCAATAGGCTCGCCCCCTATTACATGGGACCTAAACATACCGGCGAACTGTGGGTGTACTGCTTAACCCTTCGGGGAATACAGGCGTGATGGTATGTATAAATTGAGAATCGAAAAAAAAGAGAATTGACTTATTAAAAAAAGAATTCGTCTAATAATTGCACCCCCTATTATATGTAACATGTCGTCGAACAGTGGTGTATATTAGTACAAATCTCCCTAACCTTTCAAAGATACAAGGTGGTATATTCTAATATTACCTCTTCACGAATCCTTCCACTGAACACCGTAACTGGTTCAGTTCTCGATGGTCCAAAAGCGAGATCCGCTTCGGAAACGACGTCATATATTCCCGAAACGCCAACATCAGCTGATCTGGCGTCGCGTACTGTACGCCTCTTACGTAGGGACCTGGGTCCTGCTACAGCGGGACCTGAAGGCTTGGCTGGCACTACTGCGTCACCTGAAGGCTCGGGGCCAATATTCGTGCCAAGGTTGCGGGGTCCGTGTGGGAAGCGTTCCCGATCAATATTTGTAGGACGGTCCTGGAAAATTTGGGGTGATAGGATTTTTATATTGAAATAACTGACGAGCCGCCTGATGGTAAGCGGCAAGCGCAGCCTATCTAGCAACGCCAGTATCACTCACGCATCTTGAAACCTTAGTTACTAATCTTCACATGCTTACTAATTTCATTGACTTCAAACCGGAACGCAATAATGTTAGCACACTATTGAAAAATGGCAATTCCAATACCATCCCACACGAACTCCAGAAGCAGAATTCTATGGCTTACCATACAGAACTCTGCTTCTAGTCATCGCCACCGATAGCAAGAGGAATAGGCATGATGACGGTTAGCAAGAATTTCTAAAATAATATGTTCATATACTGAAATATAATTAATATGTTTAGAAAAAAATATTAATTTTTATTTATAAGACGGGATTATTAATTTATTTGATAAAATAAAACTCCAAAATACACAAGTCCGCCATGTTCAGTTGAACACCAATCAGATTCAATTACGTCACATCTATGTTGAACTGTCACCGTCACGTAAATTTCGTACGAATTTCGACGATCTCCGCGCTTAAATATTGTTTATTATGTATTTCCTAATTGTATATTACTTAGTTTTTTGTTCTACGACTTGTTATGAACTTATTAAGTAATGGAACAAGGGTTTACCAAGGCAAACAGCTCTAATTTGCCCAGAGTTGATTTCTTAATGCATGCTGGGGCAGTTCCTGGCATCAAACAATCAATAAGACTTCTGTTCAGCAGAATTTAGAAATGTTAAACTACAATGTAAGTATTATTTATTATTAAATAAAAACTATAATAAAATCACTTTTAAAAAGCACAGCTTCATATGTTTAGCTTTAATAGGTAATGTTTTTATTTTATAAAATATGCTTACCTATCGATTTCTTTGTTTTAGATCCTCCAGGCCATCTTATGGGGACGACGCGATTAGCTACTTTCAGTTAAAACGCGATGGAAATCTTTGTATAGTTTGATCAAAAATCTGCACAGGACACAAGGTCCACGCGAAGTTATATGCAGTGACGTTAATAGTTGGCGAAGTAAAGGAAGAAGTCGTATCGGTAGAATGCCATGACAGTGTTGCCTCACAAGAGAGCTGCAAACATGCCATTGCATTTCTCATGTGGGTCCATCGTAGGAGTGAAGAACCGTCCGATACATCCATTGAATGCTACTGGATGAAATCAAAGCTATCTCGGGTTTGGACTACATTGAAATATATTACAACAAAATATTTATTCAATAGTAAACCTAGTTTGCAATTAAATACTGGAGTATTTGAAAAGTTTATTAAGGAAGGAAAGAAAAGGAAGCTGCAAAACGGTGTGGCTTAATCTCGCCGTGCAAGATTAAGCCACTTAGATCTTATTGTTTTGTTGTGTGGCACGTAAACAAATAATTTATCAGGCTATTTTTTTGACGTATTATCACACTGGGGACCAGCACACCACTTATACACTTGCGAAGTCATGTCTAAATAAAAATTAACAAAAATATCATCTGATAAGTTGTTTAATCTCCTATTGCGTACGATGCCAAAACATTGAAGTGACGTCATAAGCAGACGCCATGACACCAGCGACCGTTTTCGCGCTAATTGAAAAACATTGAATTAAAATCGCATTTTTGTATCAAAAACCATGTTTTATTGCCGAAATAATTTATTTTTCGGCAATAGTATATACATAAGAATATTTTAGAACAGTTTTTGAAAATCAGTCATCATGCCTATTGCTGATGAATTTCCTTAAGAGAGAGAAGAGCACATGTCATACATAGTGCAAATCATACAGTAATACTCACAGTGAAAGGCCTAGAAAGAGCTTCAACCAATTCTTCGACAGCGGACATATGGTCACTATCAGGTTCATTTACAGGTGCTGGGGCCCTTTGTGGAAGAGGAGCAGGTGCTAACACTACGTCGCCAGACACCTCATCACCGAAAGCTTCTTCGAGAGGAAGGCGAGCTTCCTCTGATAGGTCGGATAGATCGCCATCTTCAGCAGACGAGTCACTGTAAAGAGATTTGCGTAATTAAATTGCGAACAGAGGAAGTTCCATGACGTGTTATTGTGAGCATTTTTAGGTTATACGAAAGAGATGGCGTTATTTATTATGTAGAGCGGTATCCCTCTCTCCTAAACGCAAAAGATCCCTATCACACGTCATCCTACAACCTTAGTAAAAAATAGGTACTGGACAAATCATATTTAGTCAATGTTTAAATTTTTTAAGCTGTACAAAAGTATGTCCTTAATGTAAGTGAGATTGTTTTTTAGGCATATATAATTTTTCAGATAAAATTCTTTCTGAAAGTCTGTCTGAAGTAGATGGAAGTATACCCACAACTACATATCTATTTAAAATGGTTTTATTGAAATCCACAGCACTTTAATGACTGGCTATGATTACCAATGATTTACCTACAAATCCTTGTTTGAAATGTTGATGGCACATTTCATTTATAATAAATTATGGTTTGAATACCCTTAACCGCTACCTTCCTCACGATTGGTTTAAAGCGAACATAAATTAAACGTAAGTGGATATGTCTGCAAATGTATGAAAGGTATAACTAGAATTATGAATTGTTATTTGAATGCAGGTGCAGTAGTCTAAAGGTAGGAATTTTTCACACGTAAACAACACCATTGTGATCTTAACTTGACATTTCTTTCTCACATTAATCCTTCTCTTACGATGGACTAAGATAAACAGGCGAACTCAGGGTGGGATGGCAATACATCTCTACCTAACAGCCCAACTCATCAGGGAACAGTTCTTCATCAATATATTTCGAGAATTCAGATCTTAACCCATTTCAAATGTGAATCATATTATGATGATTCATAAATTCTGCAATTTCTCTCATTTCCAATTTGTAATAAGTACTTAAGGGTCTAAAATGGTAACTTTAGATGAATCACCATTCGATTTACCAGACACACGCCTGCTCAACGTGCCGTATTAGTCCAGTATAAGATGACCTCGTTTTGTATAGGAATTTCATCATATTTAGGTGGCCTATTGAACAATTTGGCAGAAGTTGTACATACATACATAAATATTTTCACGCCTGTCTACGATTGGGGTAGGCAGAGATTATAGATTTCCAGTTGCTACGATCCTGGAACACTACTTTCGCTTCATCTATGTTCATCAACGTCCACATGCATGATCGTCGGTTTAGGGTGTTCTTAACCTGACCTTTTTCGAGAACGGCCGCAACTTGGTTGTGGTACGTTCGTCGAGGTCGGTCCCTTCCAACTCTTCCATCCGTACTCATCATGTATACTCGTTTTGTCAATCTCCGTTCATCCACCCTCTCTACATGCCCAAACCATCTTAACATACCTTTCTCAATCTTTGTTACTACACCTTCTTTCACACCACACCGCTCCCTTATCACACTGTTTCCCACTCTATCTTCCAAAGTTCCCCCACACATACTTCTCAACGCTCTCATCTCTACAGCATTTATTCTACTTTCATGTTTCTTCTGCCATACCCAACTTTCACTACCATACATTAGTTTCGGCGCCAACACACCCCCAATTACAGCCCGCCGTGCCTTTTCGGACACTTTTCGGCTATTCGTGTGTCCGTGAATCATAACATTATTAATTATCCAGTGGCCACTTCAGCCTCTTTATTTTTTTACACTACAATGAAACACACTTAAAAAAACGTAGTAAAAAAATTTTTTTGTCAACTTCTTCTCTTGTCAAGAAATATTGTGCGAACTTACTTAATTTCGTTGTGATCCTGATGTGTCCTGTCATCTTTCCTATCCAGAGCTGCGTGTCTTTGAGGGGTGACTCCAGCCAGCTGACAGTGATCCAGACAGCCGTGTCTGCAGATCTCGACCTTGCACCTAATGTGGACGCTGAGGGCGTCAGGGAATTTGAAAGCGTGGAAGAATGCGTACGTTATGACGGAAGCTCGTTCGTCTACCGCTTTGGCTTTGAGGAATCTGCAACAGATAAAATTTAAGCTAGTAAGTACTTCAGGCTCAATGATGTAGGTTCCTAGGAGTCGTATATTCTATTCCCAGGTCGAGCAAATTGTAAACAATAAATAAATAAATTTAAGTTTCTCAGTAGCAGCCTGGAGTTTGGATTTGTGCCCGATTAATGGCAATGGGCCATCACTATATAGTATAAAACAAAGTCGCTTCCCGCTGTCTGTCTGTCCCTATGTATGCTTAGATCTTGAAACCCACGAAACAGATGTTGAAGCGTTTTTTTTTAACAGATAGAGTGGTTCAAGAGGAAGGTTTTAAGCTATTTAACATAACCCTGTGAGTCTTAGGAACGGGGCAGCGTGGGTGAAACTGCGGGCGGGTCGCTAATTAATAATAAATATTTAAAAAATCTTACACCAGTCAATCACCTAATTCTTTAAAAAATATTAAGTCGTTAAGGTCGACTTTCGAAGGTCTCAAACAGTTAGTAAGTAGTTAGAGAAATGATGTCCAAGCCTAGATAAGAGCTTCATACATTAGCGTCGTACCTTGATATCATCTTAGGTCGCAACACGCATCCATATTCATCTGACAGCTGAATCACATGGCCGGACCCGTCGGAAGCGGCACACGACTTCACCCGCATGTCGAATTCACCTGGAAGATAAGAAAACACATCTATACATACAAAGATCGACGATGAAGGTACGGTCGCCAGCACATACCATGGTATTCAAAGCGTGTCAAATATCTTCAATCGATTTTTAATTTAATCTTTAAACAGTAGTTTATTATCAGTTGGGGAAATTTGACCGTTTGTTTGACAGTTGATAGTTCACCAGCACATCAAGTTACCACACAAGTTGTACTATTATTGTACTATTACATTATACATCAAGTTGTACTATTAGCTATCGAGATCTAATTCTATTTAAATAATGCTTTTTAGATCACAAGTAAAAAAAATACCCTGAATAAAATGTATAGTGTGGAAACTTAAATGGCAATCGAGTAGAAATCGTCACTAGGAGCCAATGATGATGCCATTCACATGGAGCTGATGATGGTGGTGTTTACATTTTAAAAATTTGCTAGATTTTGGGGAAATCGTGGTAATTTGGGCAGGACATTTTGTAATTCATTATAAACTTTATTAGCATGGTTACTTTCATTATTTAATGTGGTAATGTGATTGGAATCCCTTTCGGATCGGATAGGGTTTTTTAACATTTTGTGTAGAAAAAAAAAGAAACTTATTATTGAGTTCGTAATGTCCCGTCTATCGGTCGTAATATTGAAATATCTCCTACTAGCTTTAATGGTACTCGTATAGACATTTGATTAGGTACCTAAAGGAAGAGATAGAACTCTCCTCATGCCTTTAGTAGTCTCTACATATTAGGTACAATCGATTATGTTTCCCAGAATGGGAAAGTTTGATTGGGATTTTATGTTGCAATGTTTCGTATTATTCACGACTAGAAATGAACTAATATGGATAGGCTTTGTCTGTTGATGGCTCTAATAAACCGTAAGGAATATCAAAGCTCTTTGTTGGAGATATGACAATGCTTTGATTCTTGAAAACGGATTGAATTAGCATTGGGAGAGTTACTTCTTCATAAATACCATACTATCATGCCTGTTTTACCCAAAAGGTAAGGTAGAGGTGTACTGATGTACATCTACAGTTCGCCGGTACGGTAATCAAAAGAAAATATGTTAATTCTTTGAGGGTCTTGGCTAGTTACTTGTACTTAGGGCACCTACGTCTCAAGCCCAAATGTAATCGAATAGTAGTATAGTATCAGCTTACAAATATATAAATTCCCAATATTATGACACTTAAGTGAAGACTTAACATCGTATATAAACAAAGATCGTTTAGTCTAAAGGATGGGCAAACACTTAAGTTGAGTCAACAGCTATTCCATTAAGTGAAGAAAGCTCGCACGTGCTCAAAACCTTTGCTTCAAATGTTTGGAAACTAGTAAATTCCGGAATGGTTCAATGTATTGTTTGGTATACTTCGTATTTCTTGATTTAACACATTTGGCATAGTAGCTGACATGTTGAGGGTTCACAAATCCTCCGAAATGCCTTAGACAACCAAAAAATTACTCTTAATTCATTCTAATTGAATTCCCCAAATGAATAACTAGCTGCGCCCTTGGTGGCTGAGCGATCAGCTCCTGCACCTCGTGCCGCAGTTTCAATCTCCGCATGGAAGGAATATTTATATGATCTAGGCAGGTAGTTCTGGGTCAGGGTGTTGCTGTATGGGATGACACACGCATGACGTTCATTTCTATACTTCCGCTGTTCAACAATTGGGTGAAGAACTAAATAAAACGCACTCTTTGTGCGCAAATATAGTTAGAATTATAAAGGTGAGGTTATATTCAGCCACGAGAGTGCGAATTTGAAACCTTTGTGTACTAAGGTCCTTGATATTTTAAGTTACGGTGTAGCCATACACAAAAAAAAAACAATTTTACCGCCGTCACAGTTCAGCTTAAATTTCAAATCACGAATAATTTTATTATTTTCAAATTTGAATAAATAAACGAAATTAGCAATAAAAATTAATTTATCTGTAACAAAGCACGTAAATGCGCATACGCATGGACCAGCTTATTAAGTCCTACTAGAAGATCATTCACATTCAAACCATTAATCATTGTCAATTAGATAAAAGAACTCATAACGCACGACTGCCAACTGCTATTGATTCAATTGAAATTAAATTAATGCGTTCCATTGTGAAAGAAAAAAGATTTTGTTCATCGCGCTTGCGCATATATTGTCGAATCGGAGTATGAATAAACGGTAAACACATAATTATTATTTATAGCTAAATAGCAATAGTAATAGTAGGAGTAATTTTATTTAATAAGAATAATGGATGGAATAAAGAAACTAGTTACCTACCTAGTTTTTGAAATTATCTGTCTCATTAGTCTAGTGGTCCCAAGCGCGACTGCTATGCTAGAGGTTCTGGCTTGGATTGCCAGGTCAAGCAGGGTTATTGGGTATTTCCATGAAATTCTCAGGAATGCAGCAGCTGCTTCTAGCTTAGTTAAGTACCCGGTTAGTGGCAATAGGCTCGCTTTTACATGGAACACAAAAATGTGGGTGTACAGTACCTACACCTCTGCCTAATCCTTCGGAGAATACAGGTGTGGTAGTAAGAAGGTGACGTAAAAAATTCTAATATCTATGGTGAATGTACTTAATGAAATATTGAGTGATAAAGCGAAGTATGAGTAGGTACTAAAACCGAGACCAAAGATATTATAACGGCTATAAACAGTATGCCTAAGTTACTAGTGTTCGTAGGTGGGCACTCACGTATGGCAAGTAGTGGTGTCAGTTAACCCTTGACCCTATTAGCCTCCGCGAGCAGAGATATATGAGATAAAATTTATGAACACTTAAATATATTTGAATATTTACTTCAATATCGGTATTATAAATAGGAATTCAAATAATGCTACTTTATAGGTTTCTTAAAGATAATAAATG
This sequence comes from Acronicta leporina, assembly GCA_947256265.1. Taxonomy (NCBI): domain Eukaryota; kingdom Metazoa; phylum Arthropoda; class Insecta; order Lepidoptera; family Noctuidae; genus Acronicta; species Acronicta leporina. Next base: position 4,257,677 of record OX366523.1, read on the forward strand.
TTTAGGAAATAGTAAGTCACAAACATAACTATCTAAAGATTTACTGTTGTAATAAAACTATCAAGTTAAGTTTTTAACTACATTATACCTAGTTCTTGTCACTATTTTTTAGACCAGGTACAAAGATATTACTTCTGGGTCTTCACTATATTAATATCCCATTGTTTATAAAAACGTAATGGAAATATGGATGGTTTGACAACAGGACGTTTAAGGAGGATATAAAAAAAAATACACAGAAATTGTGAATAATATGGGCTCAACAATGTTCCGGGATACGTGAAAATGAACTGGTTACTAAATGTTATAAATACATAAATAATCATCAAAATTTCAAAATAATTAAAATGTTTAAAGTTTTAATTGTAATAAATACAGAAATTATGCAATCAAGATCATACCTAACAATCCTTGAAACATGTACTCTGTAGAAACTATATAAAATATACTCGTACGTCCGTCGTTTAAAAGTGATCCATGTAGTGAATCCAGTCCCTAGGCCCATAGTTGCAGGCCCGTTAAGCAAACTCATTCGTACATATTTGTCCAGTTCACTTTTTACAATTACCGGGTACCGTTAAGGCGTGTAAACACTGTCATTACCCTGCTAGTGATTTTACGAGTTTTCGAGATAACATGACTTATGTGTGCTTGTGTGTTGGCGGAAATTTACTTTGATGTTGTTTAGTTTGGTTTGAGGAAATTACTTTGTCGTATGTAGATGTCAACTTTAAGAAACTAATCGCGAAAAGTAGTTATTATAATTTTTTCATCATTTTCTATAGGTATCAAAATTAAACATTTCTTATTTTGTGGGATAGGAGAAAACGAGCAGACGGATCACCTGATGGTAAGCGATTACCGCCACCCATTGACAACCGCAACACCAGAGGAGTTGCAAGTGCGTTGCCCGCCTTTAAAAGTGTTTAGGAAGGAATCCTCACTCACTCTGCGAAAAACAATTTTCACGTTGTTTCACGCCGTTTTTTGTGATTTCCCTTTTTCGTTTTTTGCCGTGGTATCACTCCGGTCGAGCCGGCCCATTCGTGCCGAAGCAAGTCCCTCCCACGACGAAAAAACTACTTTAGTTTTAATTTTCCCTCGCTCCCCATATTATGCAAATCAAAGTCAGGTACAATGACATTTGTTCAACAAAACTGACATTGAAACAAATCAGCAGCATAAAACGTTCCATCGTTAAACCATCGGAAAACCGTTAACAAACTATACTGAGCGTGGGCGGAGCAAGTGTCACTTTTATTGTATCACGTCATTGCAAAGATCACAGAAGTTTTATAGCAGTGGTAAATACCTTCATAGGCCACTTCAACAGTTGAATAAATTGTTTAATTAAGTAACAAATATTTTTGCTTCCTTCACTTTCTGAACATACTTCTTAAAGGTGACGTCAGTGACCTTCCTTCACCAAATTTAATGTTTTTAAAGGCAGTTTTACTCACGCCTTTCTTCAATAGGGGTAGACAGAAACTATAGACAGCCACTTGCTACGATTCTTACATACTTACTACTTGTTTCTTTTCAATATTAAAATAGTATGACGATGCGAAAACCGTGGAACATCGTCACGGAATAGGCAAATCCAATCAAAATTATTCTGGGATTGCCTTATTTTGTGACAAGCATTTTGTCTATTTCCACACAAGGTTGCACACATTATGGCTTACTACATTTCAGTAAATGTAACTTCAAATTAGTTTTCATTCACTGTAACCACAAAGTAGTTAAACGTTTCCGTATTAGCCATTCTTGGTTTGCAATTTTATTCCGTTGTTTGTTTTGTGCGGTTCAGGTAACCATAGTATAGGCTACAGTACGACTTACGACTGTATTTACTACGTGCATACATAAATAAGTTACATTACCTATCATATGTTGCTAATACCCAACACTCATGCCTAATGGCATTAAGACCGCCTTTGTATCAACGGTGCATAAAGTATAATTAATCTCTACTATTATAAAATTGTAAAAGCTGTATACTTACAGCTGTGTCTGTACATTTCAGATATAAAAAAAAAACAAGTGGGTAAACGTAAAACGTAACGTAGTATATAAACGTCTCCGTACCCAAAAAAATGATTTTTAATATTCTTGCCCGTTTGTTACGGGTTGGCGCAAATACTAATGAATATATTTATATACATATACTATATATTTATATACATATATTTACCTATATATAATAGATTTTAATTTTGTTATCACTGTTAGAAAGTGTCTGCTCCAACTTAAAAACTGGTATACTTCTTATCACAAATAATTAAACGGAATCTGAGATACAGCTTGAACTCTCTAATGTATAGAGACCCATACAAAGAAGATATCATTATTGTTGGTTTTTGAGCTTCAAGTGAGCGAAGCCGCGGGTAAAACCTAGTAAAAAAATAAAATAAGACTATTAATTAGGATTTATCTGTTTAAATAAATGATATTTCTTTTTTTATTTTTCATCTAAATCAAAATCCTTACCTGGATCTCGAAATAATTATAAATGGTGACAAATATTATTATACCTTATACATTTTTTTAAATAATACACTTTTGGTGATAAATTCTACTATACCATTAATAGATAATGTTAAAACAAAGATAATTTATTATATATACTTATTCTCACTTAGTAAAATGGTCAATACGGTTCGCGTAAATCAAACGCGGTCTTTACTCGTAAAGTCAGTTAGTTTCCCGGGACCGTGCTATGCGACTATTAAGTCTAACAGTAATTACTTTACCACAATATTTTAAGTTGTGTATTGGTAATTAAAAACGATCCTAGACAGACCGTTCAGTCTATTACTATTAAAACCGTAATTGTTTACTATGTGCGAGCTCAACTTACAGAGAAGTACTAAAACAAATACTATTTATTGTGTCAGTATTTTAGTGATGATTTTACAGTTTAATGTCGGTATTGTTTCGGTTCCGACTCATACTCTCATAAAATAATAGGGACAAATTCACGTATATTCAGTAATAAAACTAGAAGAGGATTAAAAATTAAACTTACGAGAGAAACTTATGAAACTGACCTAGTAGTCATCATTTAGATATTTACGAAAATGTCTACAGAGCAAATTTGTTAAGCAGATAACTCCTTACCCAGGGAACATAGTCTGTGAAGTGTGTTTTTTTAAATAAAACCGACTCTTCTCTTTCGCAACTTTGTAAACCTTAATATCGTAGTCATGATTCTTTTTAAAAGGAATATCTATGGAATTTCTTGCGAGCTCTTCTCCATAAGACCCACTTTTTCGCACCATGCAACTACTTTCGTCTTTTCAAAGTGGGTACTTTTAATAGTCTAATTGAAATAAATTATTTTAACTTTGACTTTCAACTTCACAGCCAATTCGATGACAATTTACCAACATAATGATTTTTTGAAAAATTTGCAGCTTTAATTGATTTCAATTAGTTAGTTTTATAGACTTTATAGCGTAGGTTATAGTTATAGTTGTCACACTGTTATAGTTTTATAAAATTATCTTATTTGGACATAAACAGTATTTTTACGACAACGCTTACGACAAACTTTTATTTTGATAAAATCCATAGTAAATTTTATATGTTTTCATCACAGTCAGACTTAATCAGTTGTAGAACTACATCACTAATCAAGTATCAAATACATCCGGCAATAATCTTGACATAAATGTTCAAAACATAGTTGTAAATTGCGCTAAACATCTTAATTCGTTGTCATAAAACCTTATTTGGAGAAATACCTTTTAAGAGTATGACTGAAATCCCACGTACTAAAAAAGTTAACGAGACAAAGTTGCTCGCAACACGGAAATTACAGCAATAAAAAATTGATGAATATTATTAAAGATATTTTTTTTTCGAAAACAATAGGCAATTTCAAACGCGCAGCCTATATGGTGGCGCAATTATAAATAACAGAAATTCGTGGTTCTTAGAGAATAACAGTATACACTCCAATTGAGATAATAGTAGTTTTTGACATGCTTTTGTATTGTCGACCTACTTGTATTTTTGGCGCGCATCCATACCATAGAGTAAGTACATAAAACAAATACCCGACCAAAAATCAGAACTCTATTGACGACATAGGTAGTATATATTTTTAAATACGATTTTTTCTACTAAACCTGTTATTTACACTTAGGTCCACTAATATCATAAAAGGAAAGATTTAATTGTTTGTAATTTTAAACTTAAAAACTACTCGACCGATAGTAAAAATTCTTTCACATAAGGAAAGCTAAATTTTTTCGGAGAAATATAGGCTATATTGTTAAATCGAGTCACTTTAGAATAGAATAGAATATCCTGTATTGTACACCAAAAACTAACAAGTATAAGTTATCAATCATAGAATATGTTACAATGGGTGGTTTTATCTCAAAAAGCGATCTCTTACAAACAACCTTTGGATGGACTCAAGAGAAAAGAAAGGCGAAAAATAAATATACTTTAGGTCGTAGTAAACAGTTTTTAATAAACCAAACACCAGTCGACTATCCTTTACAAAGCGAAGTCTATAGGAATCGAACTGTTCGAAAATTTGGCACAGCTAGGACTAATGTTCAAGTCTTACCTCTGTAATCGTTGATGGCGACCACCAGGGTGAGGGTGGACCCTAAAGGGACAATGCCGGTCACCGGCGCCGCCCATGGGCCTTTCCCTGCCTGTATCTCCATCCAGCAGTCCACGTTGTCTCCTATAAGAAACAGTAGGAAACATCTTATCTGGTTTGTCTTTATTAGACCGAAAACTGTTTTCCTAACTACTTAAAAAAAAATCTGAATAGTGTCCTCTCCACTAATCCGATATATTTTTTTCTCAAAAGAAAAGGTTCACAGGTATTAAGCTTTGTAATATCAATCAGTAAGGATACCGTTTTGAATATACATATATCTATATATATTTAAAATCTTCCATTCAACCATTTGTAATACAATTCTAGATGAAAACAAATTATTTAAAGGAGGATAAATAAATTGATCCTTACGTATTAAGAGATACCTTACAAAAGACTACAATAATTGCTATTGAATCTGGAAAGACAGTGCCATATTATTTACTAACCTCGAAAGTCCAACTGCACCACATCCAAATCAGCGATGACCATCGGTGGCTTAGAAGCTGTCTTCTCGTAATCGTTGAACCATTCGCAGCGCAGTCTCTTCGCTTCGTCCCACACTTCTAGCAGGTCCTTGTCATACTGCACCACTACCGTGTTCTCATAGAACTGTCCGTGGAGGTCTGGAAAAAGAGAGACGTTATTTAGGTGACAGGACTCTGCTGCTGATTTCAGTTCAGTTGGTAATATTAGACTTTGATTAGGGTACTTTGTGTTCATCAATGTATGTGCGCTGTTTTTTCAATGAAATCAAAAATTTATTATGCGTTACAGAGATGGATGATACTATGAAAGGATTTTTGGCTAGAATTTCGCGCAAAAAATAATTTTGAAATCCAGGGAACAATTTGGGCTACGAGGAAACGTATATCACATGGATTATAAAACAAACCTTTAAACTAAACATCACTAGATATGTACCGCGGTGGTATCTTATTTTCTCAATCTTGTTTGAATACCCCCAAATCAGGATAGGATTTTCGAAGAGGGAAATTCAATTAGCGGTTGCCTACAGCCTATAAGAATCCTACTGGGCACATTTTAAATTTGTATTGTATTGCGTGACTAGTCAGTGAGTGTTGAGCTTTTATATAGGTATATAGATTTAAAATCCTTATTATTGCTAGGGCTTTACCTACACGGATGTACTCACGCAAAAAGTGGAAGTCGCCCGAAGAACGCGGATCGTGCCAGTGGTCTTAGGTCGACATCAGACAAGCAAAACTGACCCTTAAACGCTTCTAGCTAACTCCCTTTTAGAACAACAATCCATTAGGACATTAATCTTCCAAGTTTACACGCGTTTGACATATTCAGACTCTAACTCTATACGGTTTAAAATCGTTTTCACATTGACACCCACAATACTTTGCTCTCAAAGCACTTAAAGTCCACATTACTACGTCATAGCTGGAAGGAAATACACTTGAAAGTAGTGGATTGAGGGATGGCGTCTTATAGTCGGGTTTGTGGGCGAAAATGAGCCTTGTTTGCGGTGTTATGTGGTCTGGCGGGTGGTGATTCCAAGAAACAATGCGCGCGCAATGTTCGCAGAAGGAGCGGGACGCATGTTGTGTCGTCCGTTACTCCACACTAGCCATAGTGGACGCGACTAGGAATCGGCATGAGAAAAACTCACTGACTTTGTTGAAATGGGACCAATGTGCCGTAAAACTTGAATGCTGGCGATTTATTGCGAAATTGTTACGAATTACCGATACTTACTGAGAATCTAGATGCTGCCTACGTGAGATTGGGCTTTACGATATATGGTAATATGTTACCGACTAACTTACCAATCACTACATAGTATAAAACAAAGTCGCTTCCCGCTGTCTGTCTGTCCCTATGTATGCTTAGATCTTTAAAACTATGCAACAGATTTTGATGTGGTTTTTTTAATAGATAGAGCGATTCAAGAGGAAGGTTTTAAGATATTTAACATCACGCTGCAACTCTTAGGGACGGGGCAACGCGGGTGTAACCGCGGGTGGGTCGCTTGTCTAATCTAAATCTAAAATTGTCTAGGGTAAAGTATTACTATCATAAGAAGAAAAGATTATATTAGTCAAGATATCGTTTACCAAGATTACCAACGAATCTCACGACCGCATAAAAGAATTCTAAGGTTAAAAAAAATGGAACACGCAAAAGGTCGGAATTTAAACATTGAATATATTTTATCAATCCATAAATTGATAAATGATTAGGACTTTACCATTTAAGTACCGTTAAATGCGTATATTAGAAAGTCCAATGACTGGTTGATTTCATATGTATTAATTACAACCACAGCCGTGGATAATTTTATAGCCTTTAAAAGGTTCGACGCTCAAGAATAAAGCATTGAAGCAATATGTAACTATCCACGATTAATGTAATAAGAGCTAACAATAGATGAGACTTACTTATAATGCGTACAGCCTACGGAAGACAATCACAACCAAATCAATGTCATATTTACCATGTTTAGCAATATCATAATTCAATTTTACTATCACTTAACTAATATGGTATTATTACATAGAGCAAGCCACCATGAAAGAGACAGAAAACTGTTTATTGATTATGTTCATTTTGATCAGAATAGAGACCCTTGCTTTCTTCAGCTTATTATCGTATCTCTGCCCGTATAATTTTTTTTCGATCAATATGTCTTTTAATTCTAATAGTCTAGCTATCACTTCTTGCGGTTTCTTATTTATCCTTTCAATGTTTTTTTCCTCACAGTATATCCACAAACGTATTGTTTATTCTTTCACTTCATCTTTAACAAATCCTCTACATTCTAGTTTAAAAAGATTTCCAAGTCATTTCATTCAAGTCCTGTTTCAATTGTTTCATCCTCACGATTAGTAATACTTTTAGGCCCACTTGCACCAACTTTTTAAATATGTTTAAATTGAATTTAAACAAATTTTTTCATAGAAATCTCGTGTTTAAATACAATTTAAACACATTTAAGAAGTTGGTGCAAGTGGGCCTTACTTATGAATGAATAGCCTTCGATATTTATGAATAAACTTCTATACATGTCCTATGTTTATGTATATCTGTGAAAACATATCCTCTTCCATTTATAGCCCACGTTCTCAAGTGGGTGTCTCCATTACAGTTTCCGGCGATAACTTCGTCTTCCCAAGACATTATCATTCGACTATTGGAATGGCTTATTCATCGCTTCAATTATAGAAATTTATTTCGTAAACCACACTTTGTTATCCAATACTCTTCCTATTAAATTGAATAAATGGGCGACAAACTAGTTCTTATTGTAATGGCTCAAGAAAATCTACAAGATGTATTGCAGAGATAGATTAGTTGCTTCGTAATCTAGTTTACAGACTTGTTACTGTAAGTTATCTTTAAAGAGACTTTGCATAAAAGAGACCTATTAGCACTTTTAAGCCATCTTGAATGTATAAACTCTTGGATTCTAACACGATTCAATCCATAATTGCTTTTATTGCTATCAACCAAACAGACTTTACGCTGATAGGTCTAAGGCCAAACTAAGCTCACCTTGTCCTTAACCTTTCTCCATTATAAAAGATTCCACATTCTTGACACTAAAATAAAGACCAACGAGGATGTAATGACTTGGATAAGAGCATTTTGTTTTAACTCAGGTTTAGAAGTTTCTCGAAAGATTCTCCTCATTTATGTAATTGTCTTTATTCAGGTATTATATTACCATAACTTCAAGTATACAAAATCGTAAATCATTTATTAATTCACTTAATCAGATATACTGAGGTGGTCTGTGATGTGAATGACGATAATGTGTATTTAATGTGATTAAAGTTTTGCTATTCAATTTCAATCAATGTTACCAGCATAAAATAGCGTCAATTAAAATGATAAGGAAGTCAATATACATTAAAAATGTCAATTTAAGTATTCGCTTTCAACATTCATAAAATTAATTGAAAAATAAAAGTAACAGAATCCTGTTATAACATTCATTGATTTTAAAAGTAAAATTGTTATTACCAGCATTAAACAACACCTTAACTAATTTATTAAGTTTATAGGACCATAAATCAAAAATGCATATAAACAGACATTTTAATCAAGACCGTAAAAACGTTCGATGTGTTGAACGAATTATTTTGGCTATAAGCGTTATAAATGCTTTTAAAAACATTACAAGACTGATAATAGTTTAGATTAAATTTAAAAGTAATCCTGTGAATAAGCCAATTAAAAATATGATAAACTAGAGATATCTGCGGTTTTGCTTGCGTCTTAAAAGGATTTACTTCTGATCAAAATTAAACATATTTTAAGATTTTAAGTTAAGTCTCTAGCCAAACATCGGTGAAAGCTGCGTTCAATTCCATGCAGTAGTTAGTAGTAGTAGTATACGCGTCACGAAATAAAGAAAATTTAAAGAATAAATATTTGCCTTCAGCAGGATTACTCTTGAACTCAGTTCCGATAGATCGACATTGGAATTATGACATATGAATTATTCGTTAAGTTTCTTGCTCTAGAATGCGAGACTAGCGTCATATTGTCTCAATATTTTTAACGGTAATTCAATCCCAATTGATATTTGATTAGGATTGAATTAAATACCGTTTAAAAAAAACGTTACTGAATAATTTCCGTAGTGGAAAAACACTCGAGCGGCTAGTATCGTAGCTGTCCTCATAATATTACGACTCAATCGTAATCCAATCCAGTCCTAGCGGATTTGTCTTCAACTACGGAATCGATTGACAGGCAAATTAATATTGGAATCGGATTGCGTTTGGATAGGAATTGGATTATTTTCACGAGTAAGCCTGCTAATGCTCTTTATATATTTTATTCAACATTTATAATGTACTTATAGATTTTCTCGTATTTTGTGTCTGGACATGTACATGTTTAATACGGTAAACTAAAAAAAATACACACAGGTTCAGACACAATATGAATAAAAGAACATCGACGTTGCAGTATAATAGAAAGCCATTAGTACCTATTATTTAGTCGAAATCTATTTAAGTAACACCTAATAGGATTCTGTGAATACTAATTCAGCAAACTTTGAAGATTGTTATTTGACACAATATACTCTGGTTACCGTAACTACCATTTACACTGACAAAAAAAATATTTAAATTAAATATAAGTGTAGGTATATACTTTGTTGTAACTTAGATATCATTAATCACATGTTCTTTTTTGATGTAGATATTGAGAATTTGGGTTACTAACTTATATCGATACGTAGGTACACAAAAAAGTGAAGGACCAACCATATGGAATCCCAGAATGATGTACGATAAATCGATTTGTGTAAACGATTTATTATATCGACTAATTGTGTAAGTTCGCATCATTAGGCATCGGATATATTTATTGATTTCACGCCACTACTCACGGTCCATTTATACTAAACCAACCGAGACGAGTTTAATTACTTTAACTGTGTAGATTTTACCTTATTTCTTTATCTTTTTCTAGTTCTTTAAGATGTTTTCAAAGTAGAGGACTTACTAAAGAAGCTTACTATCAATGTGGGTGGCAACATTACTAGTATTCTTGTTAAGCCCTCGTGCTAAGCTAAATGCTTATGAGTTACGAGTGGGTTCACATCGGCAGTGCAATGGGTGGTTTTCCAACCGGCAACCACATGATCACCAAGTCCGAATACCTAGCCATTAGGCTTCAACCTAATGTATTATAGTGTGTCTATGATCTTAGAGTCCAGGTGTTGTTATACTAGGTCAGATCATCTTATAGGGCTACGTATGCATATAGGGCTACGTTCTTTGGGTCTCTTTCTACTGACCAAAAATAATAGTATAAAGACAACAGGTATTCCATTCCCGTGACAGCTAGGTCATAGGTATAATAGTCACGCGGGTGGCTCCCGTTAACATCACTGTTTGAAAAGATACCTAAGTATTTATAAAATTACCTGGTTTAGTGCCACACTTGGCGTATGCGATCCGAAATGAGAAGTACGTCTGTCCCGTTGACGGCGGCACGTACACACATCGAGGGTCACCGTGTTGACCTGTGAAAATAAACAAAATTTGGTTGAAGTATTTTGGTATGACAGAAAAAACATGATAAATTAAACTTGACCGGCTTCTACGACGAAGCACGGATACTAAAAGTTTAAGACTCTTATTAACGCCCGTTACCTCAGCAAGCAGGGTAATGTCGGACTAACTAATTACATGGTACAATAAATTATAACACAAATTACAGTATAGATACAGTCAACAAAAGAGTTGATTATGCAGCAGTATTATAGGCAACGAACGATATCTGTTTCTTGACACAAATTGCGTTATAAATAATTTTATCCGCCAAAGGATTCGATATAAAAGCAGCTGACAAGACCATACAACCTTTATCACAAGTTACAGATGTCGTTAGCTACCTGCACACCTAACTCCTTTATTCACTGTACAATATATATACTATTATCCAGTTCTAAATTGAAACTACTGTAATAATTTAGTTCGGTATAATGAGCGGTAAATAACTGGAAATTTTTGATATGGGATTGTGGGGTAAAGTTGTTAACGGATCGCTTGCAACACCTCTGCACCACCAGAGGAGTCTCAAGTGCGCTGCTCGCCTTTTAAAACGGTTTGAGCATCCGGTATCCTCACTCGGCGAAACACACCGTAAGCGTTGTTTCTCGCCGGTTTTTTGTGAGGCCGTGGTATCACTCCTCTGGCTGGGCCAGCCATTCGTGCCGAAGCATGTTATCCCACGGTCAATTAAAGGAACTATTACACTGTCACACATTGTTTGAGCCATCTCATTCTTCTTCACTCAATATGTTTTTCAGACTCTTTACATGATAGATCCTTATATATTTATTATTATTTACAATACAAACACTGTTCATGTGTTTACTGAAACTTTACGTCCCTATTAACAAATAGAAAGCGAAGTACTGTAATAAAAGGCTCCGTTTATGTTAATTGCTAATTATGTGCTTGCGCACACCTCTGCTACATTAATTGCAATATCGTTAGCAAGATAAACAGTGCTAATAGGCTTGGTAAAATGTTGCGATACGGTTTAACTGGGCTTGTAAGTCTGAATGTCTGAAATATTTTAACATAGCATACCATCACGCCTGTATTCGGGTTAGGCAGAGGCGTACTAATGTACACCCACATTTCGCCGGTATGTTTAGGTCCCATGTAATAGGGTGCGAGCCTATTGCCATTAACCGAGCACAAATTCCTAACTCCGAGCTGCTACTGGGAATTTCATAGAAAAACCCAATAACACTTTGCTCGACCTGGGAATCGAACCCAGGACCTCTAGCGTAGCAGTCGCGCTCAAGACCACTTGGCTAATGAGGCAGTTGATATTAAACTGTATCTCGTGTTAATTTATTCGGCATGTTGTGAGTAACTTCGATTCACGACTTCTACCGTCCTGATTTGTAAGCGAAAGTTAGTTTCGAGGTAAGCTTACAATGTTTTCAATAATTTGATGAAAAATCACTGAAGCCCTGAAGTATAACTTCTTTTTTTTTCAGCCGTTATCGCCCCACTGCTAGGCAAAGTCCTCTTTAATCGCCTTCCACTCCTCTCGATTTAAAGATTGATCATTGCGGCCAATCCTTCTAATAAAGGTCTAGCTTGTCTAGTCATCTCCTTCTGTGCCTGCCGCGATGTCGTCTAACGTTGTGTGGGTTCCACTCATTGGTGTTTTGACCACACCTCGTCCGACATACAGCAGATGTGACCAGCCCAATACTATTTTAACTTGCCTAGAGAAACTGTGCGAATTAATGATATAATGAATTTTATATAAGTGATAGAACAGTGAAAATTTCCTTAAGCATTTAATATAATGCTCTAAATATGTATGAACTTTAGGGTTTTAGTAAATTTTCATCATAATTAGCAACGTAGTTCAGTAGTGCAAAGTAACAACCAAATGTGTGTGAATTTAGTTGAATCTAATAAATGAGCAATACTTAGTGATCGGCTTTCTTATAAAACGTAATAGAACCTATAACCAAGAATAAGCTAATAGGTTAATATAACTTTTGATGACGATGATGAAACTTTCCATAATAATATCTCATTAACAAGTTATTTATAAACATGGGAGTGATTTATTACTTGGAGGAAATATTTTAAAATTTTCTTTCAAACGCTTAATGTTTTACTTGGATAGTAAAACGCCCACGTACCTACTGACACCAATTCTAAGGAATGCTAATACCATTATTGTTAAAATTTGTTATGAAAGTGCTAAACGTAGTACTCGTCACAAATGGAATTATGACAAAGTATTTACCGAAAGTGATATTGTATTCATGTCAGTGATGTTGAAAAAGTAGTTTAATGTAAGTATGAAAGTTATGAAAAAATATGTTAATGTTTAACAATTAATAATGTAGACACACATAAAGAAATTTTCAGAGACACAAATTGTGCTAACAACTATGATTCTGTTGGCACTTTAATTAATAACTTACTTAAACCAGTTTGTTTTGAATGGTCTCCATTGGCGAATACACAGACAAAACACCTGATGGTAAGTACCTAGACATCGCCGCCGATTGACCTGCCTCTTAACAGCCACTATGAACTACAGACTGTTACAGCCGCAGCAACCCAGGAGGAACTGCGAGGGGACACACACAAAGACATTTTACGACAGAATCCGACGCAAGGATAGTCGCCAGAAAGCGAGGTCTCAATAGGTCTTACAACCAAGTCAAATATTTTAGATGTCAATAATAGCCGAACTGAAGTAAAGAGAAGAAGAAGAGAAGTAAACAATGGTGTCCCCCACATGGGTAAGAATACATATTGATAAAATTAAAATCTCTAACAAAGAAGAAGGTACATTAGATTCAGCGATTGTAATTGTAGTGGAATAAGCAGGTACAGTTTCTAAAATAGCATCACACCAGAAAAGAACGAATACATCTTAAAGAGTAGCATAACATATGTGCAGACATCTTTGTGGCGATCTAGACATGTAATTTCACTGTTATTGTTACCGTAGACTTTCGGTATTTGTGTAATGGAAACTTGATGTCTAGTTGTCTGGTCTGAGCTTGACGACATTCTTTGTCATGTTAATCTAAAAATGGACGCAAATCAGAATCCAGATTAATTTCTTGTTAACCCCTTGTGCTAAGCTAAATGCTTGTGTTACGACGCCCTATCAGCAGTTTTTGCGCCAACCCGTAACAAACAGACAAGAATTTATTTACGTTTTTATACCCTAACCCACTTGTCTTTCTTTAAATATTTTCAATGTACAGATACAGCTTTTTTACGATTTTATAATAGTAGAGAAGATGAGATTAACAGGATTTCTTCCTTTCAAGTATTTCTAATGAAAAAGCATTGCTTCATTGCGTTTTGTCAAGACCCTTTATATTAGCTATTTTCTATTGAAAATAAACTTTAAATATAAAAACAGTGCCAGGAAAATCTCAATTTTAATGACTAAATAACGAAGACACTACAGAAGCTTCTAACAAAAAAGAACTACTCATATCATCACAAAATTACTACGTTACAATAAATTGAATTAAACAAAATCCAAGTACAGTATGTAACAGTATCACGTACTAAAAGCTCGGCAACTGGAGCGTGTGTTATTAATAATTCACTAAGTATGTATCCGTCATAATTGTGAGTGAAACCTTAGCAATTACCGCAACAATTAGTGGCGGTCTGAATACACCGGTTTCTAACATTTTCCTCTAGTATGCTCATAGTTGGAAACTGTTTAGACGATATTGATGGTTTGTAGTGTAGCCATGTCTTGAATGTTTTGATTATTTTATTGTCATTTAGAGTCGTTTCTCTTGTTATTATACATCATTTTCCTGTATATCTGTTACTCAAAACGTCACCTAAACTACCCAATACAGATCCTACGAGTATATCTACATATTATAAATTATTGAAACGTAAGTATTGCAAAGTGTAACAAAATAATTTTGTTAATTGTGTTTCATTTTGTCAAGCAATAATAAAATTTGATCTTTATCATTCATGAGACAAATTACAGACTCAATGCAAAACTTTTGTGCTGAAACAAAATCATTTATATGAAAGAACACTTACTCGTAGTTTACAAATGTATATTGTTTACTCACTGTAGCTTTGTTGTAGATTATCCCTACTTAATTTGTAAAAGTGTTTGCACTTTCTATCCTGAAATACACGAGGTTATATAATTATATTATTTATTTGTAAGATATTTATAGTTAAATATCTAAAAAAACTATTAATTATTATTCAGTTGGTACATACCTTTTGAAGAAACAATGCCTTCGAATGGATGCGAGAAGGTAAGATGGACATCCATGTGGTCCTTCCCGCACATGACCTCTAGTGACTGTATGACTGGCATGCCCTCGGGCCGCTCCATCGGCCATAACTCGCCCGCTCGCACTCGCGTCTGTGGAGAAATGTCGCCTTGAGTAAAATGTAGGAATTTTCAATAATCTCTGATGATTTCGATTAGACATAATACTTAAAATTATATAGTACTAGCTTATGCCCGCGGCTTCGCCCCCGTGGAATTCGGTCTGTCATAACATCCCACGGGTACGGGATAAAAATCCTATGTCCGTCTCCTGGTCCTAAGCTACCTCTCCACCAATTTTCAGCCAAATCGGTTCAGCCGTTCTTTAGTTATAAATATTGTAACTAACACGACTTTCTTTTATATATATAAGATATAGTAAATTATACTTTATTCAAAAGCAGCTAAGCTAACAAGATTGCGTGAAGTAATAACCATTCAAGAAGAATAAAAGATATCTAATAATCAACATCATTGGCTGTATGATCTCGGTAGCTCAGTTGGCTAAAGCATCCGGTATATCGGACCGGAAGATTTATTGAAGAGAAGAGACTTAAGAAGAGAGATTGAGATCGAATTATCTTTCAAGGCAAAATATATTACTATTAAAATTATTGATAAATTGATATTCTTGGTGATGGGCTTATACAAACTTACTTTTTATATGATTGTAGGGCTTTAGTACTAATAACTTTGAGCAACTCTTACGATGCATATTACAGTAAATTTATTAGAAAACTTTGGAGACTCCAGAGTCGGTGCGGTCTTTCTATTGCGTCAAGATAAAAACACTGAACTACCATCCTTTAATAAGCAATAAATAAAGCTCAACTGTAATTAAGCACTAATTCCTAACATTAAAACTGTAACAACCAACCAATGTTTATCTCATGACAAGCAATAACGTTTTCCATCAACATGTATTAAAGATTTTATGTGAAAAGCGAACAATTATTCCTGTCATAGAACCTCGTACTTTTACAGATAATGGCATAAGGATGAATTTACTTCAGCAATAAATTTTGCAGTAGTAAACGTAAATTTGTATTTCCTGTACAGTTCTCAACAAGCCGTGGACATGTAAAGAGAGGTTTCTGCGAAAGACAGCATGCAACACTGTAAATATAACAAACGGGATAAGAATAATTATGTACGGAAGTTTACGCCAAAATTGGATGATTGGTGTGCGCCACGATGGCGGATACCAAAGAGTTAACGATGTGACAGACAGGACAAAAAAATGAGAAAAAATAAATAAAGGCACGAGTGGATAAAGACAATTGCTAATTATATTTCTGGTATTGCGGGTGGGCGGCGGTAATCGCTTACAATCAGGTGAACCGTCTGCTCATTTGCCCCCCTATCCCATAAAAAAGGTAAATATACAAAGTATTAATAGAATTTAAACCCGTCAAGTAAGAAATTACAAACACAATGCAAAATTACGGGAGTTGCTGAATAAAATATACAATATCTTACTTATTCACAACACACATTGTCAGTCGTTTTTATTTATTGTATTTATTGATCTCTAAGACAAATGAATAAGTCCCGTCTGTTCAGTACGCTTTCATTGATTAATCTATGTACAAAAACGATTTGAAGAATCGCGAGCGCACGTTCCAGGAACGGCGGCGCGGGCGCATTTCGTTCCCACGCGTCAACAAGTAAATCTCAAAACGAGACACTGTGTCGGAGACAGGCATATTCAGAAATGAATAAATGCGAGAGAGATAACACTATTCCGATTTTGGAGCTCTCTCTGTAATTTTCATTTTTGCGTATACAGCTTTTTCAGAATTCGAAAAGGAGTTAATTTAGTTTTTGACGATGATTTTGCGGGGCCACCATTTTATGGGGCAAGATCGATAGAAGATTAATATCGATAAATTTACTCGACAATAGATGCAGGTAGTGAAGAACATAACATACATACTTAGTTCATAACGTGTAAACGTCAGCATAACGTCACAGGTCTGAAGATAAGCATAATTTAAATCAGTTTGTGATTTATATTTCAATGAATTTCTCCAGCAGTAAATGTCATTGATATAATTAATGTATTGCTGTCGCGATGGTTTATAATTTATGTTTTTGCGTGTATTCATTTCCATATTAGTGAAAGTTAGACTTGAGTACACTTAAGTTACTTTAAATCCATATTGCTCAAAGGGGCTTACCCTTACCCGACAAATATAACCACGGTATGGTTTTCACGTGGGAGAGCCATGCTTCGGCACGAATGGGCCGGCTGGACCGGAGTGATACCACGGCCTCACAGAAAACCAGCGTGAAACAACGCTTGCGTTGTGTTTCGTCGAGTGAATGAGGTTACCGGTGGCCCAAACCCTTTTAAAAGGCGGGCAACGCACTTATGACTCCTCTGGTGTTGCGGGTGTCCATGGGCGGCGGTTATGGCTTACCATCAGGTGATCCGTCTGCTCGTTTGCCATATATAAAAAAAAATATACTATACCATAAAAAAAAACCTGGGACAACTATGATTTTTGACAATGCCTATTTAAATGGCAGTGAGGAACAGTATTCTAACCCGTTTTCGGTAAATCGTCTTAAATACTTTGATGTCTGTTGCATATTATATAACACTATAAATAGAATTGCCATGAGCTGATAATTCGCGTCGTTCAAAGGCGGCGGCACGTGTCACTGTTTATGCATAAACAGCCTGCACATGCCTCCTCGATACATAAATAACTTTATGGACCGCATCTGTTGCCGGTTGGATTCAAAATACAATATAACTTGGCATATCGTCAATGATAAAGAAGAAATCTCTACTATTATAAAATTGTAAAAAAGCTGTGTCTGTACATTGAAGATATTTAAATAAAAACAAGTGTGTTAGGGTATATAAACGTCTCTGAACCCAAAAATATTTATATATATACTTGTCTGTTTGTCTGTTTGTTACGGGTTGGCGCAAAAACTACTGAATAGATTTTAATTTTGTTATCACTATTAGAAAGTATGTGCTCCAACTTAAAAACTGGTATACTTACTTCTTATCTCAAATAATTAAATGGAACCGGAGATATAGCTTGACCTCTCTAATGTATAGAGACCCATACAAAGAAGAGACTACGGGATAGCGGGGCAAACGAGCAGATGGATAACGCTCCTGCTGGTTAGCGATTACCGCTAGTCGCAAGTGCGTTACCCGTCTTTTAAAAGGGTTTGAGCCTCCAGTGTCCTCACTCACTCGGCGAAACACAACGTAAGTGTTGTTTCACGCCGTTTTTCAAATCCATACTAAGATGTTTGCGAAAACACTCATTTAACATAAGGCAATATCTAACTGACTAGCAATGTGGATCACACATTACTAGTATTCTTGTTAACCCCTCGTGCTAAGCAAAATGCTTGTCTTACGAGTGGGTTCCCATCGGTAGTGCAATGGGTGGGTTTCGAACCGGCAATTAACCACATGATCGCAAGTCCGACAAGTCTAGTTGAAAATTTTCATTGATTAGTGAATAGCATTATTTGTGTTGAGAAAGTTTTCTTAACGATAAATTTCTAAAAAAATATTCCTGTGAATATAGTTACCAGACTATGGTAAAATCGGCCCATAGTCATTTTTAAATAGCAACTCACATATCTACCTTTAGTTTAAAAGCTAGCAACAAGATCTAAAATAAAAAGTTCCTATTACAATCATTATAATAACAGACTCGTTACTCCAAATCGTCCATCGTTAGACTGAGAAGACATTAAAGGCATTAGAGAAAATAATATGATCTCCGTCGATACCGTGTGTTAATAATACGTTAGTTATGTTCTAATCGCTGCATCCTTCAAGGTGCGTACCGACTAATGTGCATGTAGAAATGTGATTACACACCAACGGTCCTACTAATATAATAAACTAGCTTCTGCCCGCGACTTCGTCCGCGTAGCGTATATAGCCTATAGCCTTCCCCAATAAATAGGCTATCTAACACTGAAAGAATTATTCAAATCGGACCAGCAGTTCCTGAGATTAGCGCGTTCAAGCAAACAAAAAAACAAACACTTCAGCTTTATTATTAGTATTATTACTAGCTTCTGCCCGCGACTTCGTCCGCGTAGCGTGATGATATATAGCCTATAGCCTTCCTCAATAAATGGGCTATCTAACACTGAAAGATTTTTTCAAATCGGACCAGCAGTTCCTGAGATTAGCGCGTTCAAGTAAACAAACAAACAAACAAACTCTTCAGCTTTATATATTAGTATAAGATATGAGACTAAGTCTGCCTGTTTGTTAGGTTTTCACGCCTAAACTACTAATCCAATTTTGATGAATTTTGGTATACGAATAGAATAGATTTTGGAGAAGGACATAGGCTGCTTTTTGCCTCGAAAAGTTCTTTATGTTGCGAATGAAAACCGGCAACAACCAGTAAAGTCTCATAAACATTCTATAGCTATAATATGTATTATCTTAGTTGTTCATGATGATGATGTTAGTTTTTTTTGTGTGTAGCACATTACTAGTATTCTTGTTAACCCCACGTGCTAAGCTTAAAATTTTAAGTAAACTTAATAATTTATGTTAAATACAACATATAATGCACACGCACCTTAAGGATAATAAATGGGATCCCATAGAGAAATAGGAACCCAATTATTTTTAGGAAGGATCATTATGGGTAATCGAAAAGGGTTCAGTTGATACTCTAAAATGTATTTTTTGTTTTTTATTATGTAGATGGATGGAAGGAATGCTGTTTTTGTGTGGGCTAAAGGGCAATTTTGTGTCTGTAATAGCAGTAATCTATAAATTTATTTAGCCGAATCTGTAGCTGAAACGCGGAGTGAATAATAAAATGATGACTGACTGCCTAGGATATGCTGCGCTAAATGGGACCACGGTAGTAGGATTATGTTTTTTTTATTGATTATGTAAACAAACGAGCAGATGAAATAGTCATCGCTTCCCACCTGCGCAGGACGATCTACAAACTGCAGAGCAGCAACCGAGAAGGGGAACTGGCTCTCAAGCGCAAAAGTCGAAAAGCACACTAAGGTGTTTTACACCCACACAGGGTGTCGTATAAAAGCCAGGGTTGATGATTGCTAACTTTAATATCTACACTACTTAGTAACTTTAATATTAAAGACTGAATCACCTTGACGTGACGTATAAAATTACCATAATAACAATAAGCGACGCGGTCGACATTATTTCTATGAGCCTACGAGAAAACCTCGTTAATTCAATTTGTTTTTCTATTATTCTCTAATGTTGTGCAGTTGTTAGCTGCTGTGCACGCAATTGTGGCACGCACTAGTGATGGGTGACAGTGGAGAATGTGTTAGGGCTGTTATTGGTGCTCAATGTACCTGATGCCCAAGAATTTGATAATTTTGTTACTTGTCTGATAGTTTATTAGGAAATATCAGTCAGCATGATGTATCTTGGGCCTACGAGAAAATTTTGGGTTCGACATTACACAAATTTTGTGTTATGTAAATAAATGAATACAAAAACTATAATCAATCGATTAAATTTACATGAGTTTAAGTACCTCAACTTTAACCACCCAGTTTTAATCCTTTATTAAAACAAAATTACGTCATTAATCTTACAAGTAAATCTATATCGAAGTCCATTCGTTATTGACAAATTAAATTGTCACTATTAATGTTAGAGCGTCATTAGACGCAACAACGTCGCGTGCGCACCATTACTGTAATGACGTGCTTGTATAGAATATACCTGTTTGGCTAACCTGATTGTCTCACTCAGTTGCTTGCGGTAGAATATGTAGCAGCATACGACTACTTTGTGGCCCATGTTATAGTGGTTTAACACTACTGGTATTTTTGTTGTTATAATGGGAAGTGTGTTAAAAATATTACTAAGGCCATTGTGATGTTTTTAATAAAATATACAAGTTTAATCATTGGCCTAATCAAAATTATGCATAGCCACCGATTCAGACAAATCATTACAAAAGAATACCAGAAGATGATATTATCATCCGGGCTGGCTACAATATGGATTCCAGCATAATAGATATGACTGGCTACAGTATGGATTCAAGCATAATTGATATAAGGTATCAAAATAAAATCGATATTAAGTGTGGTATTCACCTCACTACACTTGTTTTACGCAATTAATTTTTGTTAAAATTTGGCATACCTACTTAAAATACTTTAGAATTTTAAGACCTACTGATTACATGACATCAAGAGGTTCCAATAACGCAGGAAATTTGCCTACTGACTTGCAAACGTCATTAAAAAGCCACCCCATAATGATGACGATGTTCCAAGTTTCCAACTCAACTTTGCTAATACACTTGATAAACATATTTCCTATTTACAATTCGATTGAACTGGCTCAATCGAGTCAAACGAAACAATCGACTTATTACTCGTTCCTGTTTCTCTTCACATCACTACACTAGTGAACACAAACGGACGCGTGCACACTATTACGATAATGATGCATCGTATCGTATAGAAAATATACAGTAATCAGTACACAGCTGTTCGCATCGACTGTCATTACAGGAGATCTGTACCATTAGATGCGCGTTTCTTTTATTTTCACTGGCCGTTAGTGAAAAGCTGTTACTTTGAATTATAGAAGAATATTATAGTGCTGGCCTCTAATGGAGACATTAGGCATGATCTACATAACCTAGCCTTATGCGATTTGGTCGACAACCCGAAAGGAGATTACTTAAGCGTGCTAAACACGTGGGCGGGTCGGCAGTATTTGTTGTAACAGCAATACCAAATTTATGCAATTACTACTTAAATTTGATCTTCAATGAACTCGTGCCGATCGGCAAATCTGCTCCGCAACGCCGTTTGCCAGGTTTGCCAGGTAGAGACCTTTTCCAAACACAATATATTTAGTGTAGAGTTCGTGCTCTATCCTACAAGACTCAATACAATAATAATTACGATAAGCCAAGCTCATGGCCCCAATTCTACTACTTTATTGTGTGAAAATAGCCATTCAATTACTTCAGAATTGTTGATATTTGACAGTTTTGCCTTCAAAAATCTGTCAGTTCATATGTCAATTAGAACCACTGGACGACCATTGTAACACAACTGAAATAGTAGACTTCGGCCCCAGAAAATTTGAGATTAATAATTTTTTTCATACCTATATTTTATAGGAATCAATCAATTTTGAATTAACAACCAAAGCTAGTTTCAAATCAACTTGCTTATAAGCGGTTCAATAAGCTAACATATTACGCAATTCACTTTTATATCGCGCTAGTTAATAATCTGATAGAGTTTATGTCTCTTTCATTTCTAGTTTTCTATCTCATATACCTACATTGAATTGAATAATTTCCTGTTATGTGAATAAAATACATGAATTACTAGTTTAATGAGGAAGTATTAGTAATTGTAGGAGAGAAAAGACAGTTGTTAAGAACCATAGATAATAGAAGGGGAAAGATGTTTGGCCACTTGATACGACATGACGACTTCTTCAGAACTATACTAGAAGGTAAAATTGAAGGAAAACGAGGAAGGGGTAGACCTAGACGAAGTTTTGTGGAACAAGTGAAGGAAAGGATTGCGATCGAGTCGTATCAAGAGGTAAAACGGAAAGCAGAAGATAGAGAACAGTGGCGTTTGCTCCACCTACAAGAGCTGAGCTCTTAAATTGAATTGAAGAAGACTAGTTTAATATAGTATTCGTAGTTTCTTCAAAGGCTGTTCGAATTCGATAAAGAAAAGTTGATTGAAATTTGTATTTCGAATAAATCTAAAAAAGTCTCCGCCATCCTACGAGTATGATGCGCGCACGCGTCTCAGTCTCACATTTTTTTTTGTTTTATTCACTCACGTCTTTTTTTATACGAAATTCTCTCTGGATCGCCCGCCGTAGCATGTGAGGTAGCGGGATGGTTACTTAATAACCGCACTTGCTTCCTATAGTTGGACGAATGTGATCGCAGTGCCATGGGTGGGTATTTGGGAATACCACACACGAACGCCTGATGATGTGTAAGGGATAAAAGGATCGAAACAATTTTACGCACGCAGAACGAAATGCTACATGACTGTTGCGTGCGATGCGAGGAGTGCGATGACAGACACAGGATGCACAAGCAGACATATTTATATTAGGGATGTTATGGATATTTATTTTCGGATCTGGATATGGATATAAGTATTTTCATAGTTTTCAGTTACGGTTATGGATACTTAACTATTTCGGATTATACAATTGTTGTGCATAAATTAATTAGGTACTTGGCCCATATCGGAAATAATTTATACAACGTTTTTATCGGATTCAGTTACAGTTTCGGTTCGATTTAATTTCGGATACCCGATAGTTTCAGTTTTCGAGCAAAATAATTTCCCTGATTTATATAAAGGTGCATATAACACAAAACATTTTCTCAATAATCTTCACGATAGATAAGGCCAATGCAACAAAATATGCATCGCAATACATGGACAACAGAATTATCCACACAAAATGTCAACACGTCTCTCTGTTTGAAAACATGATTAACAAAATTAATTGCAATGCAATTTATACCCTCTGCGGCTTCACCACAAATCATATGTTACGTTCCTTTAACAATTTCCTGTTCCCACGAACATTGCCATCTCTGAAATAAATTTACAATTTCACGTTGGAATTTTTACATTATTTCATAATACTTATTTATCTTTCTATCTTACGGTAAATTTTATTTCATTAGAATGAATTTCTAATGCAAATTGCGAATGAAAGAAAAAAACTTCGTGTTTCTGGGGTGCGATTAACGCTTACCTTTTTAACCCCCTAAGAAAAAGGGAGGTGTTATGAGTTTAACGTATTTGTGTCTGAATCCTAGCGCCTGATCAAAGTGAACTGATTTTGTTTTTTTTTTGAATATTTTAATCCAATCGTCGTTGTGTTGGGGGATCGCTAAGTAGTAGAACATCGGTATTGAAGACTGGTTTAGTTTACGCTAAGGACAGCTGCTATTGTAAGTATATTATATTTTCTAATAAGTATTTTATGTACTTAGCAGTCCCCCGACACAACGATGCGGATAAAATATTCTACTTAAGTATTTGAAACGTAACGAGATAAGTAATATCTTTTTCCTTTCTAGAAAATGTTGTGTTTATTACTACAAATAAAACGGAAAGTTACAATAATTTTATATGATCACAACACTGCCGATAAAGTGTAGCCTATGAATTATAAACATTATACTTATATTTTTGTTCATTATAAATAGTAATATCGGACAAACAGAACCCATTTTTTAATTTTTTTTTCAAGGGAACATAGTACATATTCTTAAAAACTTCTTTAAAAAAAAAAAAAAAAAAAAAAAAAAAAAAAAAAAAAAAAAAAAAAAACAAAGACAAGGAATGATTACTAGTATTTCATTCTTACTTATCGATTTGCATTAGTGAGAAGAGTCTAATGCGGAAATAGATAAGAATATTCTCTCTTTGTATTTTAAGAAGCCTTATAAAGTAATGAAAGTAATTACGTGGGAGAGCCATGCTTCGGCACGAATGGGCCGGCTCGACCGGAGTGATACCACGGCCTCACAGAAAACCGGCGTGAAACAACGCTTGCGTTGTGTTTCGGCGAGTGAGTTGAGGTTACCGGAGGCCCAAACCCTTTTAAAGGCGGGCAGCGCACTTGCGACTCCTCTGGTGTTGCGGGTGTCCATGGGCGGCGGTTATTTATTTATTTATTTATTCTTTTGCACACATAAATGTACATGGCGGACTTAACGCCGTAGGCGTTTTCTACCAGTCTACCTTCGGGTGGTGCAGAGATATTATAGGCAGGTGCTAAGCATTATTTAACTATGTAACTTAACAAAAAAACAAAGGGGATACTGTATAAGTATATGAAATATAAAAAATATTTAAAAAAAAAATGTATATACATAAATCATATTAATCTTCATACTTAGACATATAAATATAAAATATATATATATATACAAATAATAAAATATATAAAAATAAATACATAATATATACATATATAATAATATATACAAATCACTGTTGTGATAATTCTGCCAACTTTCTGTGAAGGTGTTCACGAAGCTTTAGCTTAAATTTATAACGGCTATTAGCCATCCTGATTTCCAAGGGCAGCTCATTCCATAAAAAAATAGCTTGAATGAAAAACGAAGAGTGCATGAAGTCAGTACGGTGAGATGGACAATGAAGAAGACGATTATTAGATGAGCGGAGATTTTTATCATGTTGGGAACATACATACTGGAAGTGAGATATTAAATATGAAGGTGAAGCAGGTGAATGAAGAATAGAGAAGAGGGTGGTGAGTGCCCTCAACACTCTCCGTTGTCTAATGGGCAACCATTTAAGTTGTTTTCGATACGCCGATACGTGATCGTATTTGCGAAGGTTAAAGACGAATCGAATGCAATTGTTGAGAAGGCGGTCCAGTTTATTAAGAAGATCTGCATTCAGGTCATAGTAGCAAACATCACCATAGTCGATTATGGGAAAAATAAGGGTCTGCACAAGCATTGCTTTCGCATTAGACGGGAGTACATTTTTCAACCGGTAGAGGTAGCGCAGCGTTCCAGTTATTTTATTGCTTACGGTTGCAATTTGTGTTTGCCAGTTGAGGTTCGCGTCGATGTGTATGCCAAGATTCTTTACATCAGGACTAAAGGGGATATTCGAGCCATCGAATTGGACGGGGGGTAGGTTCATGGTGGTTAAGTTAGTCACATTTCTGGAACTCCCTAAAATAGTGACCTGGCACTTTAGAGGATTGACCGTCACTCCAAATCTGTCAGACCAGTTCTTAACTACCGCTAAGTCCTGATTTATTTTGATAATAGTGGCAGGTAAATCAGTAATGTTAGAATGACGGTAAAGCTGTAGGTCATCGGCATATAGATGATACGCACAGTGAAGTTCAGGAGTTAAGAGATTGATAAAGATAGAAAACAAAAGTGGTGAAAGAATACCGCCTTGTGGGACTCCAGCGTCGAGTTGGCACCAGTTTGACGAATTATCGTCAACCCGCACTGACTGCTGGCGTTCCAGAAGATAAGAAGAAAACCAGTCAAGCGCCTTGGAAGAGACCAATAGATAGGACAGGATGGATAACAGGATATCGTGACTCACGGTGTTAAAGGCATTGGAGAAATCAACCAACACAAGTACGGTGACTTTGGTATCCTCCATAGCTTCTCTAACATCGCCAGTCACTTTAAGGAGGGCAGAGCTAGTGCTGTGTCCTGGCCTAAACCCAGATTGAAGAGGACTTATTAAGCTGCTATGATGAACAAATTGAGAAAATTGCTTAAGAACAGAAGCCTCAAGAACTTTTGACAAAAAAGGTAGAATAGAGATAGGTCGAAAGTGGCTGGGAAGCGTAGGGTTAGGGATTTTTGGAAGAGGACGCACATAGGCTTTCCGCCATAGTGAGGGGAATGCTCCAGAATAGAGGGAAAAGTTAATTATGTGGGTAATAGCAGGAAGAATTTGGTCAAGGATAGTGACAATCATTTGGCGGCTGATATTATCACAACCCACCGCTTTTGATTTGATGGCAAGGATAGTTTTCTTGATCTCCTCCTCGGCGACTGGTGAGAAGTTAAAAGGTTTAATATCAGGACGCGTTAGACCAGATATGTAGCTGAGGGTAAGATGTTTGGTTTTGCGATCCAAAACGAAAACAGTGGAGAAATGACGGTTTAAATCGTCTAAACCAATCGTATTGGGAAGGTCACAATTACGCGATTTGCCTATACCTAGAGTCCCAAGGAACTTCCAGATATCGGCAGAAGTAGACGTTGAAATATTGTTGAGAATATGGCGGCGTTTAGCGTTACGAATCATCAAATTACACCGATTCCTAGCCTTTTTGAATAGGTCCCAATTCGCATCAGTCCGGTCACGTTTAAATTTACGAAACGCACGGTCTCTTCGTCTCATGGCTATCCTGATTAAGCTCGTCATCCATGGCGCAGGCGGTCGTTTCAATCTGACTTTCTTGACAGGTGCATGGACATCATATAATGTGGTCACCAGAGCATTAAAGATGCAAACCTTATCATCGACTGTGACAGCTTCTGTAAGAGGTGTCCAGTCAATGCAGGAAGCGTCTTTGCGTAGCTTCTCGCTGTCCATACGTGCAAAGCAACGCCTGTGCAGTACCTTGGGTTTAGGCTTAGGAGGTTTTAGGATATAGGAAAGGAAAATCAGGTCGTGGTGAGAAAAACCGGGAGCAATGTATTGACCATGGGAGGAAACAAAGGAAAGGTTGGAGGTGAGGATAAGATCCAGCCAAGAGTCATCCCCAACAGGACTGTGATGAGTGGCTTGGAGTGGTAGGATACAGAGGCTGGCCGATGCAACAAGATGCAGGAGTTTGCGGGTTCGGGGAGAGGTATGGGCTAAAAGGTTTGTATTGAAATCACCCATGATGACGTAATGTTCATACTCTGAACCCAAAGATTCTAATACCGATTCAAAATCAGTGAAGTAATCAACCGAAGGGGGGCAGTACACTACGCCGACGACGGTTTTGACTCCTTTGACGGAAACCTCTAGGAAAAGATATTCCACGGATACGGAACTGGGAGAGGAAGCCAAAACCTTATAATGAAAGTCACTACGCAGGTATATTGCAACACCACCCCCTCTCCTTCCTATCCGGTCATTCCTAATGAGAACGAACCCAGGCAGAGGATAAGAGGTGGACAGAAGATTTGGTTTAAACCAACTCTCAGAAATCAGGATAGCATGCACGTTATTGTTAGTGAAAGTTTCATACAGTTCACTGTAGTGGCTGGGAACACTTTGTGCATTAATGTGGCACACATTAAACAGCTTATCAGCCTGATTAAACCTGAGCCGCAAATTGTCACCAAGAGTATCAGGCAATGAACTAAAGCTGTCGTCACCAGAAGCAGACGATTCATTAGCAGAAAAGTAATTATCATTATCTGAGTTCATAAAATAATAATAATAATATATATATATAGTACAAATAGATAAAATAAAATAAAATATGCCTTAACAAGGTAATCAAACAATATCAGGTGTTGTAGCATTATCTCCACACCACCCGCCAGTTCACACCAAGGGTCAAGTGAAAAGCAAAAAGAAAAGAAGCACTGTCACAAAATAAAAATAAAAAGTTATCCAAAATTCAGATAAATGCCTAAGATATTAATGGACTAGTAATATTCATTAACAGAAAAGCAGGAAAGAAACAAAGTCTAGAATAACAAAATCAAAGTTATGTGAAAACATTAATACAATATACGTTTCCGAACGTTTCCCATCCGATCACTATTTTTTTTTTATGTTGGCAGCACTGCAGCATGAGGATTTAAAACTTGATTCACAATGTATCGAAATGACAATGACATCTCTTACATTTAATCTTTGACAATGAAACATGACAATGACAGACAAGAATAAGAAGTATTTGTTAAAATCTTGAAACAAAAATATCAAAATGTTTTGAGGGTGACTGCATAAATATGACTATTTATGATTATAAATAATAAGTTTAAGTATGTATAGAAAAAGAGATGAGATCAAATATTACTAGAGATAAAAGTGATCGAAGGAATTTTGTGCCAATAAACTTATCAAGTAAGTTTATACCTGTTGGATTAAATTTGTGTATAGGTCCACGATTAGAGCAAGTTACTATTTCCGGGCGTTGTTTTTCAGGATGTCTCCAGTAGGCTCGGCTGACTTACTTGCTGTAGAGGGAGCGTCGGCCATCCTGGGATATTTCGCGAGCAGTGGCTTCAGCTCATCAATGGACGTAATCTTGTGTCGACTTCCATCCGCGACTTTGATTATAATTACGCCATCCTGGGTCCAACATGAGCGCATCCCGAAGTGTTGCCGAGTTTTTGCAAAGATGGACTGCCTAGCCTTCGTCAAAAATTCTTTAACTGAAATTTTAGTTCCCTTCAGTCCAGTTTTCGCTCGCCAAACCGCAGATTTCACATCCAGACCAGAAAACTTCACAAGGATAGGCCTCGGGTGATCCTTACTAAGGCTGCCAAGTCTGTGGGCTACCTTTATGGAGGAAGTTGTAATGTTCCTGAGTGCCAACTTATTACTAAGGACATCAAGTATAAGTGCCCCGCAGTCCTCCTTCTCCACCTCAGCAAGTCCCTGAAACACTAAAGCCTTCCTTCGATGCCTTGTCTCCTGTTCATCAACCAGCATTGCACACTCAGTGATCTGCCTTCTGAGCAAGCCAAGCATACTGTACATGAGCTCTCTGAATGTACGGAACTCTTCGCCTAGTTTAGCTACGGTGTCCTTAGCTGATCCGGCACTGTGGATTTGGGCAGAAAACTCCATCATCTTCGCATTGAAGCACTCCTCGAGACTCTTCTGGGCAGACAGGACTTCGGACAGTTGAGGCATTGTGAAATAAGTGACAGTGAATAGTGTAAATTAACTGGCAGGTGGTGTCTATTTCGTGCTATTGTCACATAAATTTGCTACTAACGTAAGTAGCTGCTTATTTAAGCTTATACTTAAACTAAATATAAAAATTATTGAGATTAAACGCTTACCATCAGGTGATCCGTTTGCTCGTTTGCCCCCCTATCCAATAAAAAAAAAAAAAAAGTTGTACTGGACCTGGTATATAGTATCTAGCTTCTTCAGTAACTGCCTCGCGGCTGATTTAGCTTAGAGGTCATAATCTTGTCTCCTACGCTAGAAATACTGGGATTTGGGAATTATAATAGGTACTACAAGTACCACAACATGCTCTTCCTCTCTGCGTATCACATATCCGCTAGTTTGGTAAACTATGATATTCGTGCCGTGGGAGCTATGCTTCGTCACGGGCCGGCTTGACCAGAGTGATACCATGGGCTCACAGAAAACCGGCGTGAAACAATGCTTACGCCGAGTGAGTGACGATACCGTGGTCCAAACCTTTTTATAAGGAGAGCAACGCACTTGCGTCGCTTACCATCAGGCGATCCATCTACTCGTTTCCCCCCTTATTCCATAAATAAAAACCCACTCTAGGAAGAGGCCGGTGATCGATCTGGATATTATTATTGTTGGTTAGACAGCTCCGTCATTGACTGGCTGTGAGGTCATGAGTTCAAGCACTCCTAGTGCAAACATACGTACTAAATCATTCATCATTCACATCAAACTTTTCGCTAGCTCATTCTTACTACTCACTATTGAAGTACTTCAATGAAAATCAAAAGCATTGTGTGGTTATTTTATTTATTTAAAACATTTATACTTGGCCCCAGCTTTTTGCGATTGGAATTTGTGTGATACGTGTGTACAGTAGTAAAGTAACGTCTAAAAAAGTAATTGAAGTAGGTACTACCTACAAATTTTCAATTGGATGCAAAACATCAGAATGATCATCGTATAAATTAGGTCCTACACACATAAAAAAAGTTTGCGATTATTTTCAAAAATCTAAATCTTTTACAATTACATTGTGATTAATACTCATTTTTTTTCATAAAAAAATAACGTAGTTTTATTTTTTAATTTCAAACAGGGTTATCTATTTCAAGAAAACACACAACATAGAATTTTTCTTGAAAAAGTTCAATTTAAAAAATTATATCAGCTTAAGCTAGTGATCGCAAACTTTTTTTGATGTGTGAACTATATGCATGAGCGCCAAAGTGTCTTTGCACTTTTGAGGACTTTACATCATTGATGCCAGAATTAAGCTTCCTATCTAATGGACTCAAAAAGACAGAGGCACTTAGTAAAAAAATAGGTAGGTAACCTACAAAACTCAATTCAACATTCATTCAACTTCACTAGTTACTTCAAAGATCCGACATTCTTCTCCCAGTTCACACAAGCGATAATTGTCCTCTCTTATAACCGTTTCTAAAAAAAGTTCCTAATCAAACTTTCACCGTCAACATTACTCATGTCTATTAGCATATGAGAAAGACTGGTGTCATTCACATTGAGCTTGGGTTGGGTCGAATATTCTACGCATTTTGGTCGCTCCTTGGCATTCTTGATGATGTCATATTACTATTTACTACAAATGTTTAATTAGAGAGCTCTAAACTATCTAAATATCCGGCGAAAATGTATTATACTGAGACAGACAGTAAGTTGCGATAGGTACTAATGGCACAAATTTATAGTATAGGTATATGAAACTAAAAAACACACAACCATGTACGACATACTTGATACATACTTAATTTGAATGTGTGAATCGTTTAGGAAATAGAACGATCAATCTTTCAAGTTTATCTGTACCAAAATGTAAAATAAGTATCGTCAATTTTTCACTGTTTAAAATGAAACGTTGGTTTCAACTTCAATCACTAGAGCCCAGAGAACTAATGAGTAGTTTCCTACCAACTATGTGTACAAGTAAACGTTGCAATTACTAAAATTTCACCGCGAATAAAATCGCAATAACTAACAAAAAGTAAACAAACACTCGCTTAAAAGAAATGAAGTTGTGAAAAATACATTAAGGAGTCGGTAGATGCGAAAAGAAAGCGATTTATGCGCGTGAGTCACGGTTAAATAAGGTTTTAAATACGTCCTACCTACTGACTGAACATTGGAACTTGAAGTATTCGAATTACTTCCGGAACAACGAACTGACATGAAAACATCAGTGAATCTTAATTACGCTCTTGCTAAAAATTTTCGCTTATGCACCTTTCTGCTAATATTTCGTACGGTACCTATAAAATTATCACGCGAAGATCTTAAATTTTTCCTGTACCGTCTGACTTTTATTATAGTTGCTATGTGAAGTAGTTTTATTTGCTATAGTTTCATGGAAGCTGTAATTTTACTGCGATTATAAAACAGCGCGAGAATTTGCGCGATAAACGTCTTCTTTTACCAAGAAATGGCTACTACGGCAGATGTCTTTAAATTTTTACGAGGTATTTCAAAGGACCAACTGGAAAACATGCCTTCGAGTAGAATGCTTGAAGAGGTCCATGGTCAAGAGGTCAAAGTCCTGGCGAATGTCAAGAATCCCATGATCATTACTGTTGTACAATGTAAGGCTAGTGCGATTTTTAGTCCCGACATACACTGCCGTCTTTCCAAGTGGCAGATAATCTCTGAGGATGTTTCATATCCCAAAGAAATGGATAGAAAAGGAGGTGGTATTTGAGAAGGCGTGATGCAGCTGTCTATTCTAGTAAAATAATGACACATTACTATACTCTATCTTACATATATTCTAACTCAGTTCGACCACACCTGCTGCTACACCAGTTTTAGATTTAGATTCATCAAACGAACTTCTCATTTTTTTTCAGTATCAAAACTCAGCGGGTCATAGTGCTTTTACCTACTTTTTATGGCAATATTTATAATTAAAACCAGTTTTGTGAAGCCTCTAATGCGGCACATCTAATGATTTATAATAAACGGAAATAAACGCCCATTCGCCATAGTAACAACGCGAAGTTTACGCCACAGGCAAATAGAAGATTTACTATTATGATGTATGTCTAAAGCATTCATTGCTATTTCAGAAGATATTTCCTTGTAGAACCTGAGAAAGTAACTCTATCTATCTTTTTGCTGGTTACGTATTACAACTATGATGCATTTTGATGCTGAGATAGATTGGACCTTTGAGAAGGACAAATGCTTCCCTTTGTCTCAAAAAGTTTCTTGAGATGCGTATGCAACTGTGGCTAGCAGCTGGTTTACAATAAAAGGGTAAAATACAAGAACACCCGAACCCGAACAATGTACCAGTTATTGAAAGGATGACAATACCTAACTAAAAGGTGAACGAAGATTAAGGAAACTTGGATAGAGGAACAACATTGGACGATTTTTTTTTTGTTATTTATCAAAACGTGACTCCACAATAGGATTGTATCCTGTAACGTGAGTGCGTTAACAATCACAAATTATCACACACCAAAAACACCCAGTCACGGAACAACTACCCATAGGTTATATAAAATATTTGTCCCGAAGCCGATCTTTCAGTCAATACGTGCCAAACGTGTCGTCAAAATGGGCTGATGATGTAGTAACTATTTAGTAAAATAACTCTCGTGCACAGCGTGAAATTGATTTTCTGTGTCTTCCTATTTGATGTTCAAGTTGCGTACGCGCCGGACGCGTATAACCATGTTATAACTTCGGCCACCTGCGAGCAGCTGTTAGTTCTAGGTGTCGTCTGACGTCATTGAGTTCTGTAGACACACTTTAATATCTTGTACAAGAATTTTGTGCAATTAATGAAGTGAATAAGTCATTCGCTTAGAGCAAGGGCAAAGAGGATGATCGGTTACTACTAGGCTAATTTATTTGTCAATATTTAGACGTGCTTCTATATGTGTAAGTATACATATTACTAAGATTTTTTTCACTGTCACAGAGGTCATACTATTGTATATTATCATACCATCACGCCTGTATTCCCTGAAGGTTTAGGCAGAGGCATACTAATATACACCCACAGTTCGCCGGTATGTTTAGGTCCCATGTAATAGAGGGCGAGCCTATTGCCATTAACCGGGCACAAATTCCTAACTCCGAGCTGCTACTGGGAATTTCATAGAAAATTCCAATAACACTGCTCGACCTGGGAATCGAACCCAGGAACTCTAGCGTAGCAGTCACGCTCAGGACCACTTGGCTAATGAGGCAGTTTGTATATTCATCCATAGATTTGTATAAAAAATATTACAACACATTTATCAATTTACCTTGTTATCTAAAAAATTCTTCCAACATCCGTTCAAGGTAACTCTAATTTGCTCAGGCCTACAAAGTTCTAGCAAACGCAATAATTGGAAAATTATTAAAAATGCCACGGAACTATTGAAAAAAATAACCATTAGGTACTTTCGTCTACCCACCACTAAACCGAACTTTATTTTAAACCGAATTAAATCTGATTTGTCACTTTTGTTTATCATTATAACTGCCTCCATAGTCTAGTGGTCTCAAGTGCTAGGCTAGAAGTCATGGGTTCGACAAATGGTAGAGCAATGTTATTGGGTTTTTCTATGAAAATCTCAGTAGCAGCTCGGAGTTTGGAATTTGTGCCCAGTTAATGGTTAATGGCTTGCCCTCTATTACATGTGACCTTAACATACCGGCGAACTGTGGGTGTAATTTAGTACACATCTGCATAACCCTTTGGGAATAAGGCGTTATGGTATGTTTTTTAAAAAAAAAACGCTTACTTGTAATGTGGGTTCTACATTACTAGTTTTCTTGTTAATCCCTCGTGCTAAGTTAAATACTTATGTAACAATTGTGTTAACATCGGTAGTTTAGAACCGGCAACCACGCAAATCGGACGCCCTAACCATTAGGCTTCTTCTATCATGTCGTCAGTCACTTCTACCTAGACGTAGGGATTTTCCACTATACTGCTCTCTCCATCTTGTCACTGCTAGCCACCATCTGCAAATCTTCACTCCACCTGGCCGGCGGGCATCCAACACTTCGCTAGCACTACTACTCTAATTCTACATAACTCAAACACGCACAATAATCGCCGTCAAAACGCTCGCCACTATGAGCGGGTTTTACTTACTATCATACGTGAGTATCGTACATATGTACCCGTGCCTACTTATCAAGTTTTTTGGCACGTTGTCGTCGGTACTACGTCGGCTCGCAAGTTCAATGGCATCGCACCAGGTGGGTTTGACGAAGAATTAGATTTGTGGAAGGTGCATAGAAAAAAAGATTTAAGCGCAGTTCAGAACTGGGGAGCTAAAATGCCACATGAAGGAACTCCTTCATGTGGCATTTTAGCTCCAAAGGAATCAAAATCATTCATTTTATAGAACCCATAGTAAGCTTCTAATTTGATTAAAGAAACGCAGCTTTTCGAGTCTATTATCAAATTAACATGATTCTGTGCTAGGGAGAGACTAAGAAATCATACGATCTATTTTCAGTGCCTTATAGCATTACCAAGCAAATTTCATCCCTATGAAACATTATTCAGATTGAGAATAAACACAATATTGGTTACACTCAGACTTCGAACTTTCAATTAGGTAATTTGTACTTGTCTGACTGTCTCAGGCATTATTTCTTAAAGTGGGCCGGCTCCAAGTGCAGCTGCGACTAGAATAATAATGCATCACCCACAAGCCTGATCCTGCTGACACAGAAACCTGGAAGGTTCATCACTTTTCTCTCAACTGTGTATACATCTGTACCACGAAACTAATTAGAATTAAGCCGACATTTTCTTGAACATTCTCTCGATCCATCTTCATGCCACATCTAGTCACACTCTAGATCCGCCGCCGTATCATAATGATAATGATAGGTTGGTCCATCTACCGATAGACATGTCATTTTCTCACCGCGCTAATTGAATACAAGAGATAATTATTTTACTGTTAAACGATAAAAAATCGCGTGTCCGAACTGTTAGTGGTGCCGTGTGTGAATGAAGCCGCTTATTGTTTGACGTATGCTTATCAAAATACAGGAGGATAATAATGATTCGGTGTGTAAAACACGCAATCCGGACTTTTACATATCCCAGAACAAAAATTCAAATTATTCGAAATCGCAGATCCTGTGTTGTTTAAAGACATAATAACCATTTGAATTTGGCTCGTGCTAGTACAGTAGTAGTTATTTGTAAAAAAAAACCGGATCCGAAATATACGGATTATAAGGATTAAGGACTCCTTACGGAGACCGCGTTTAGGCAAGCGTAGTGTGGGACGCCCTGCGACACGATGGACCAACGATTTGAAGAAGTTGGCTGGCAGCGGATGGATGCGAGCTGCCCAAGACCGGGATGGTTGGCGCTCTTTGCGGGGGGCCTACGTTCAGCAGTGGACGGCAATAGGCTGATATGATCATGATGGTGTCCTGAGTCATCAATGGCGGTTATTAATGATGATCACAGTAACAGAACAGGCATAATTTATATGAGAATGTTTCTAGGGTTATGAAAATCGACAGTTTCGTGCATAGGAAATTGCATTTTTGAGTAAATTTGTGAAACGATTAGGATTTGGTAATATAAGTAGGTATTGTGGAATTAACGAAAGTTTTCGATGACGCTGTTATCTTATTTTTATTTAAAATGATACGAAAATAAAAGTATAATGTAAATTTCTACTCCAATTTATTCGCATACTTATAAATTTAAATACTGCGCCAAATTCATAATGAAAAT
The DNA here is from genome assembly GCA_947256265.1 of Acronicta leporina. Taxonomy (NCBI): domain Eukaryota; kingdom Metazoa; phylum Arthropoda; class Insecta; order Lepidoptera; family Noctuidae; genus Acronicta; species Acronicta leporina. Next base: position 4,293,769 of record OX366523.1, read on the forward strand.
TAAATGTTAGCATTGTTTTAATTAGACATTAGCATAGTTAAGCCGAACACTGAACTTGAATCTAACACTTAGCCCACATCTAGCTATGAAACAGCATAATTTAGTTATATTCAACTTAGTGAAAGTATTTCAAACCAGAACAATATGAATTTATTCTACAAAGCGGTTTACTTTCAACTATTTAACCTTTTTAGAAACACAAAAATCGTCTGTATATTGGTTAGTGGTTGTAGCCGACTATCCTACGGGGCAAAAGACTTTTTTATACGAAACAGGAAAGAACATTCTTCTCTAGTTCTTCATGACGCGGACGCGGCATTTACATTCATCTGAGGCCCGGCAGATGTGAGCCAGACTTCAAAACAAAGTATGATGATGGAAATAAGTACCTACAGATTTCTTCATGGTATAATATTATTTAATTCCGACGCATTCATGGTGACATATAAGTAACTTTTATCAGCTTTCGACCCTACTTTACCGTGGGAGGGCCTTGCTTCGGCACGAATGGGCTGGCTCGACCGGAGCGATAACACTGCCTCACAGAAAATCGACGTGAAACAACGCTTACGTTGTGACTCCTCGATAATACTTATAAATTATATTATATATATAGCATATTATATAATATGCTGTTCCTTAGATATATATTATATATAGCGTATTTAATAGTATTTAACTGCCTCATTAGCCAAGTGGTCCTAAGCGCGACTGCTACGCTAGAGGTCCTGGGTTCGATTCCCAGGTCGAGCAAAGTGTTATTGGGTTTTTCTATGAAAATTCCCAGTAGCAGCTCGGAGTTAGGAATTTGTGCCCCGTTAATGGCAATAGGCTCGCCCCCTATTACATGGGACCTAAACATACCGGCGAACTGTGGGTGTACATAAGTAGTACGCCTCTGCCTAACCCTTCGGGGAATACAGGCGTGATGGTATGTTATTTAATAGCAGCCTACCAGACCACCATAAAATATCAATGAAGTACTTAGCATTCTTCACAAAGAATCCGAATATTCCGAATCGATTAAGTACTCAGACGTCGCCAACTACTTTCAAGATGGTAAAGAATTCCGCGAATTTATTTGTTTGTATAAAATATTTGGATAGCTGCAATTGCTGTGAATGGATTTAACGAGCCTTGTTTGTTCATTTAGGATAAAGTCGTTTTATCAGGCACTTACAAAGACTACTTATATACAAAAATACTTATGTAAAAAACATGTCAGTGATTGGCTATTAGGTCTAAATTATATTGAAACTGAAAACCTAATCTATAATTAACTAATTAACAACACACAGACTTATATTTACCTAAGTAACATTCACTCAGTTATTCACTCAGTCACTCACACACACACACACACACACACACAAACACACACACACGCGCACATGCACGCACATGCAGTCACGCATTCACACACATACACGCACACACACACACACGCTTATACATTTACTATACTCCTTCATGAACACTGACATAAATGCGGCATTTGTGTTACTATAATTATTAATTTGTAAGTACCTACCTGTCGAAAGAGACTGGATCCTGCAACACAGGGTATCCTAGTGCGGGATCTAGTGTCCATAATATCAAAAATGTAACTTTTTTAGAACAATAAACATTTACTTTACTTTACTTTACTTTACAAATACTACACACAAATCAATCTGTTTTCACTTTCACCTTGAAATTAAATCATAAATACATAGTTTTTACACAATATGTTTAAAAACGGTGAGCGTTTCTAGAAAAAGGCGTCGTATGTTTTCCTTACTTTTTTGGGGAACCGAAAAACCTCATAGATAAACCTACCACTCAAGACGGGCGGCGGCGGCGGCAGGGTAATTTGAACTCTTTGCATATTCGAAACTCAAACAACTGCATGTTTGATATCACTATATTATTAAAAAAGAAAGAGAATTAACTACGACGTAATAAATTTCATAAATGTATAGTGAAATTTGTATGTGTCATCCTGACTTCACTTTTTCACAGCAGCTCAACGTGAATTTAAAGAATTTTCTAGATATTTATTTATCGTGTTTTATTAAAAAGGAAGTACCTATTACGATTATTTGAAATTGGAAGTGATGATGAAAATAATATCATCAAAACTAATTGAATTAAAAAATGCTAAAAAAAGTGCCAGTAATTTTTTGCGCGCCAACATGCACTTGACCTTTTCCAATATCACAACATAAACGCACGCTTTGAACGTGTAATTTGATGATTATCATTCCATTTCTTCTATTTTTATCATGTCGCTATACAGCCTATGTTATGAGTTATAAATTACATGTTCGTGTTCGAACATCTGTCTTATCGTCGTATTGGCCCGTAATGACACACTGATTGAGGCCTTCGCAATGTCGCTTGAGTCAAATTTTCTTTGAGCTATGATATTTATTATACCGTTGATAGGTTCATCCATGATCGAGCTTTGCTTGAAAATTGCCGCTAACTATGTGATTTGAAGCTGAGAAAATAAGCTGTTATTGTTGAAGACAATTGCGCGTATTGATGAGTATTGTTAGAAGTTACTCTGTTCTTAAAGGCATTTGACAATGGATGACAAGGAGTTACAATGGGTTAGTCTTAAGCGCCATCAGCAGATATAAAGCGGCGGTAGCCTAATGGCTAGGGCGTCGGACTTGCGATCATGTGGTTTCCGGTTCGAACCCCACCCATTGCACTACCGACGTGAACCCACTCGTAACACAAGCATTTAGCTTAGCACGAGGGGTTAACAAGAATACTAGTAATGGGTGACCCACATTGCTAGTAAGCTTTTAAAAAAAAAAAGATATTAGTTGTAACAAACATTGCATAAGTGCCTACGGGAACTATCGCTGGATATTTTAATACGCTTCGTTTTTCTTCTTATGTACGATTTATAAATAAGAAAACAATCAAATTATTTGTAGTTTTTAGCGATGGCCCGATACGATAATAATTTGATTTTGTAAATTAAAAGATATAGTATCTTTTTTGCACTGTAAACAAGGTTAATCGTTATTAAAGTAAGGTAGAAGTACGTATTTCCGGCAGCGTCCCAATACCCGGTAACTAGATGGTTTTTTTTGTTTTCCACCTTTCTACCAATAACAAATTAAAGTTTGTAAATAGTAACATATTCTTGGTAATATTTTGTACAATAATAATTGCAACACTGATCAAAAAGTTTTATGGTGGCAAAACTGTGTAACCATAAAAGTGTGCTCTCCAAAAATATTAAGAAAGTTGGAGGTTCAGTCTCTAAACTGCGAGATCACCCCGTCGTACTATTCAGCTTGGCATGCTGCTACGGATGGCCATACGGTAAGGGTGTTAATTTGTTGAAATATTTGAGTGAACTATCTAACGATATAAACTATAAATTATGGTGAATCTAATTGAGAAGTATTTATTTTTGCATGTCACATTTATTGGTACGCACTAATCCCTAGTTGACCCAGCAACCGGCCATATATTTTCCATTTTCTACCGGATATTGGTGCAAGCATCAAACCGGTAATATCCATTGTACCGATACCCATTATTGTATCCTTATTGCCTTGCAATAGGTCTCTTTTTCCTTTGAAACTGTGGTATAAAGATCTGCCGGGTACTAGGACGTATATTAACAGTTGCACTAAATCCGTAATGATTCTTATTGCCTTAAGTAAGAGCTTATTTTCCTTTGACTTCAATTGAAATGACTGTGTACGTTCTTTTTAAACCACATGGATTGAATTCCTTTTTTTTTCTGTATTATTTCTAAATGATTACGCCTATAACTATACCCCTTATACCACGCACCTTTCATACAAGATAGTACTCAAAACAGACATTTTAAAATGCCTTATTGTAATAAAAACTCAGCTGAAGGTAGTTTTGGGTATACAACACATGTGCTCAAACATTGAGTCGTTGACTGTTATCAGTTTTTATTACTGAAATATGTATAGTAATAAACTGCTTATTGTCAGTGGTAGAACGAGGTATGTGGAAATTAGAATATTGTTTTATATAGTACTAGCCTCTATCCGCGGCTTCGCCCAATTGAAGCTCAAAAACCAACAGTGATGATCTCTTCTTTGTATGGTCAAAGTCAAAGTCAAAATTTTTTATTTCAATTAGGCCATTATAAAAGGTACTTTTGAAAAAAAGTGGGTCGGTTCCAAAAAGTGGGTCATATGGAGAAGAGCCGGCAAGAAACTCCATTGATACTCTTTTAAAAAAATATATCAACTTGGATTACAATATTAAGGTTTACAACTTTGTTATTAAATAGTTACTGAGAATGATGCAGTTTGATGAGCAAGATCCATTCATTACATATACATAATATAAAAAAGGAATTGCCACAGCAAGAGCTGACCTGTGGGTCAGCTCTTACTTGCTGTGACTATGGGTCTCTATACATTAGAGAGGTCAAGCCGTAGGTATCTCAGGTTCCGTTTAATTATTTGAGATAAGAACATATTATGGCCTGACACAACTGGTCACCACGCCCACGCGAGTCCCAGATGTGGAGAGCCAGAAGCCTTCAATGCTGGATCTTCTGCTGACTTCTCATCCGGACGGCTATCATGTATCCGTAGGCGCCCCGCATGGTACGTCGGATCATTGCCTTGTCCGGAGTACAGTGCCTCTCATGTGCTCGTCGCGTTCGCGAGTTGTACGTAGCCGCCGTGTGTGGCACTACAAGTCAGCAGAATGGGATGGGATGCGGTCATTCTTTGCTTCCTACCCTTGGAGACAGGTTTGCTTCTCGCCGAATGATGCCAACGCCGCTGCTGATTTTGTTGCTGATGTGGTGCTGCAGGGTATGGAACTTTTCATTCCATCCTCTGTAGTCCCCATTAGTGGCAAATTTCGACCTTGGTTCGGTTCGTCTTCCAAAAAGACCTCTTGTCGGAAGCAGGAAGCTTATCGAGCCTGGGCTGATGCGGTGGCGGCAAGGGATGTAAATATCAGCGCATTAAAAAAGAAGTATAACTTTGCCTCTGGGTCCTTCAAAAGAGACATTGCAAAGGCGAAGTCGGTAGGTCGGTAGCCGGAGAGGCTTGAGCGCCTGCCTTCTTCTCTCGATCTTCTGGGCAAACTCTTTGCGTCCAACTCATCTTTGGATGACGGGGTAAAAGAGCTGCCTACCATACCGCGGTTCGTTGGCTGTATGCCGGATATCTGGTTCCACCAACGCGCAGTGCGTTTAGCACTTGTATCCCTCGATATCTAAGTCAAGTGGGCCTGATGGAATCAGTCCTATTGTGTTAAAGATGTGCGCTCCAGAGTTGGCACCAGTTTTAACACGTCTTTTTCGGCTCTCTTACTCTTCTGCGTTGTCCCAACATCATGGAAGACAGCATTGGTCCACCCGATCCCTAAAAAAGGTGACCGCTCAAATCCATCCAACTACAGACCGATAGCCGTTACCCCCCTTTTCTCGAAGATAATGGAGTCCATTATCAACTGCCAGCTCCTTCGGTACTTAGAGGATCACCAGGTGCTTTGTGACCAGCAGTCCGTACTGCTGGTCACAAACCAGCCGACCTACCCTTACGAGAGCCGTCTCTCGTAAGGGTAGGTCGGCTGGTGATCTTCTGGTATACCTGACACACCGTTGGGCACAGGCGATCGAGACTAAGGGAGAAGCCTATTAATATAATTTTATCATAATGATCTCATTGTATATCTCCAAATGATTCTTGCAAAGATGTTTGTATATTTTATCCTATTGATACTTATAGTTTTATCTTATTGATCTCATTGTATATCTTCAAATGTTTGTTGCAAAGATGTTTGTTAATTTTTTGTCATTTTAACAAACTATTCAAGCTGTATTTACAAAAACTACCAGATTTGTATTCTCATTCTAAGGGCCACTTGCACCAACTTCTTAAATGTGTTTAAATTATATTTAAACAAAATTTTTTATACAAATTTTGTGTTTAATACAGTTTAAACACATTTAAGAAGTTGGTGCAAGTGGCCCTAAGATTGATAAGTTTTTAATGTTGGCGCAATTTTTTTTCGCAGGTACCTAAACCTATTGAAATTGAGGCTTTAATGTTATTCAAGCATAAATTCAGAGTTTAGCCATAAGTTAATTCATAACTTATTTTACCTATGTAGGCTATATACCTACCTGGTTCCAATTTTCTATATTATAACATTGAAATTTATTTAGGTAAAATTTTCTGAAAATAATATTGATAAAGACTGATTTTATTAAAAACTTTTATATTTTATAAAATATATATTTTGTTTGGATACGTATTATAATGTGAACTTTAATATCAAGCAATAGAGTTCATATTTGCGGTAAAAAATACCGGATTCTGGGACAATATAACGATTACTAGTACAAATCTAACGGATACTGGTACAAATGACCCTTTTTAATGATTTTGTTGTATTATTGTATATTAACGTTTATATTAATTTTGAAAATAGTAATCATAAAAAACAAGAATAAATTTACTATCTTTAAATGTAAAAATAATTATTGTAAGTCTTCTAGTTTTAGCATAGCAGACCTGCAAAGTCGGCGATGTTCAAAACTTAACGGTTACTGGGCCGTTTACCTTAGGTGCTGGGTGTGGGTGTTACCGAGTCGTTCAAGTGTAGTCAAATATTTGAAGAATAGAGGTTGGAACTTTAAGTAGCTTTAAAAAATCAGTGGGCTGACTCTTGAAACTTATTTCAAACTTAGTCCGACTCCGATTTTCAATTCAATTTCAATCCATTGCCAATAGCTATTCGTGCTCTGTAATATAACGCACCGTTCTTTATATCTAGCATCGTGTCCATTACATATACAGTACACTTGTCACAATATAACCAGAACCAGCGGCTTATCGAATAACGAATTTCTCAGTTTCATCAAAAAATGATCAATAATGAACCATCACCAGATTAAAGCTATATAGTTTGTAACATAGAAACTTAAAAGTGTGTGCTTAACCGAGATATATACTGACATAATAATGTAGGCCGTTCAAAATAAAAAAAAATAAGAATTTGCATGAAATTAACTGTAGACTCATTTACCGAGAATTTATTTGGAGTTGGTGAAATGCCTAAGTCTACATCAGGTCATAGGAACAAATATATACGATAAAAATATACGAATAAAAATTTCTACCGTACGTCATTTTCACTACATTTAGATTCTCAATATATACACTGCAAATATGCACTATAGTTATGTCTATGAGTCGGACCACTACCACTAAGCCTGCTGCACTTAGTAACCTGAACTTACAAGAAGGTTCTATAATTAATGTTCTAGTAAGTTGCCGCTATTATCACATAAACCAGCCTTATCTTATTGACTGAATCAATAAATATGTTCCAATTGATCATCATTTACTATTACATGGCCTTACATTGTAACATGATGGGACATTCAGTTGTATACCAACAATAAATCCACGTGTGCACTCTGCAGAGAATTAACTAATTACGATCGTGTATAGATAAGCGAAATTAATGTTTAGTTTTCCATTCATACTGTATTTGAATAGCGAATAAATTTAACGCCTTACCAATATACGCTGTCGAGTCGTGTATGGCTGGTACATAGGATTAAATGGCAATACAGAAATCTATTTATTTATATTTGTTCTAGTTACGGTAATATTATGTAACTATGAATGATCAATAATTGATCGAAAAAGACCAATGTTAAATGTCCAGTAATATTTGTACCTAAGCTAACGAGAAAAGGTGCGCTTGAGTGCGCAGTGTGAGAATTTACGTAAATTCATAGACATCATTCTAGACATATCTCATATCTCAACTGTAAATAGAAATTTGAAATTTTCAGTAAAAGTATCTTACGTTAGTACGCGTGGCACAGGCAGTATCCCGGTAAATAAATAAAATAAAGATGTATATTTAAAAAGCTTTGCCAGAAACTGTTTAAATACAAAAAATACTACTTTTAAAACACATTTTCGACGCCAATAATTTTCAAAATAATAAAAACACTATAACATTGACACAATACAAAACAATAACTACCGTGGATAAAAATTGCATCCTGTGTTTTCCCGCATAGCAGCAATATCAATTTGTTAGACGTTCCACGTAAAAGCTATAATTACACATTACGCGGCAGGTGGTAAATGTAAAATATTAGCATACACATCATAAATAGGAAGATGGTACTAAATGGATACATTTATTAAGTTTTGAACGAACTATCCATCAAAATGAATCAAAGGCGGACCGCACTGTCATTCTGATAATTGAACATCATACTACATATATAGTAGCCATTATTATTTTTTACAATTTATGGAAAGGGCTCTTTTTATTTTAGCCAAGTGTTAATTTTAGCAGTATCTCGAAATTCTTCCTAAAATTATTTTCAGTCACAATCAATGAACTTTGTAATTGCAAAACTGTAGTACCTACTTATGGCATAATATATTATGAATTGACTCAAGCGACATTTTTGGGCACATTGAGTAACTTATGAAATTTATCGTCACACACATACACGAAATCAGAATAAAAACTGTATTAATACAAAATATATAGGTATAGTTTTATCGCTAATTTAATATTGTCCATAAAATGTTGCTTACGCATATAAATATTGGGTATAAGCATAACAAACACAAAATTGTTTTAAATGATGACGGTTGCGGTATAGATAACTAGTACTCGTATTCATATAAAGCTCATTGCCCCAACGACGACGATTGGCAACTATGGTTTTTAATCGGTACTAGTCCGTTATAGTGACTGTCCATCGTTTATCTATAATGATTTACCACACCTCTACTGAAATAAAAGGGCTGGGTATCTGATAAAAGCATGACAAAACTGTCATAATCAATACCTAGTTAGAAAATAATAGTTGGTGTGGAAGGACATTCATATCGAGGTAGTGAATACCCTTTTTAGGCTATCAAGGACCAATTAGCAGCCACTATAGAAAAACAATTGAGCCAGAGCTTCACTGTCTCTTAAATGAAGGAAACTGTAAGCTATATAAATAAACTTTATATACAGCTTATAATTTGTCTTTGAACGCCAATAAAAACATACATATAACATAAATAAATTACAACTGTAAACACCGTATATAAATTAAGAACAGTGACAGATCATAGCGGAACTGATGGAATATGATGGAAATTATAATACAAATCCGGTCTGTCATCCTAATTAAGCCTACGCCATTAGCCGTGGAGATAACAAAACGGATAGCTATAAATGGCAAGTGGAGCCGCACGTACGACTAGTGCGAAAACTGTAGATAACATCGCGACGGAGGAAAGCCTAGACTCATGAACAATTAGTGTCAATTCACACTTGACGGTACTACTCTCGGTGAGTGGTCAGTGCCTATAGTTTTTTTTTAAGAAGTCAATTTAAAATGTTTTGATGTTCGAACGTCAGCAACTAAAACGGTTCTTCTACAATTGTTTCATTGAAATAAAGAACATTCACTTTATTTGTACTAACTTCCATGTAAGATTGAACAAAAGCTTTTAAGTAGTTTTGGGATTCTGTTATCTTCCTCATACCATATAAATAAAGTCGACAAAATTATTTTAGACACTGAGTTATCGTCCCTACAGTCAAGCAGTATGATCACGTGCGTGGTGACCACTGCAGAGAAGGGCTTTGTCGTCGAGAGAGATGCCAAAAATAACATATTTATTGACACGTAGATCAGGTTGCTGGAATCCTGCTAGATATCTACATCAAACTCTTGGGGTCTAACTGACTGGTGACCACCCTTACGTCAGAGTTTGTCGTAAAGCAGTGTGAGTTTCAACTTTTGTGCATAAGAGCCAGTTTCCCCGCAGTTTCTGCGGCACTGGCAGTCCGTAAGAGATTTGAGGGTCGGCAACTTCATCAGAAAGTCCATGTTCCACGTTACAGGTGTGCATGGGCAATGATGACTATTACCACCAGGTGGCTAGTCAGCTCGTTTGTCGACTTAATCCATAAAAAAGAGACGTAGGTCTATAGTCCAATTGACTAACACGCAATGAGTAAATGTTGTGATTTAAATTAGTAAATGTAGACGCAAATTAAAGTAATTTCTTTCTTTCTTCTTTCTAACTATTTAAACAATGATGTCACTCTTTTAGTCTTTTCACTAAGAAGAATAATTACAACTTAATATTATAATTAAACTTGTCTTGTTTACACAATAAGCTTCCCGTTAAGTTATCCATCTAAGTTGCGTTGCTTGAAGGGTTGACCATCAATATTTCATCCTACTCCAAAAGTAAAACCCTACCACGATTGCCAGTATGATACAAAAGCTTATAGGTATCTTTTTCATGAGCATAACTCATACAAAAGATAATACATTACTTACTAACTTAACAATCGATGCAGACAAATGAAGTGTTTATGAATTAATACCTTCTCAGATTTAAAACAATAGGCCTGGCGGCGTTGGCTATCGACTGAGGGGCCGCAAGTTTAAATAAGATACAGTAAATAGGACCCAACGTCTATCATGGGATACAGCGGATATGGTCGGCACAAATACCAATCCTTTCATCACATATCTTTAAAACACAATCGAATGCCGACATTCAAAACAACGTGCATTTCAAGTTCGCAACTGAATGTCAGTACTTCTGTCCCTGTTAATCAGGCATTACAATACCCCATCTTCAGAAGATCAGTTATTCTCGTGCTTCTGAATACCTAACGCTATGTTAATGAATGGACCAGAAAAACAGATCACCCAATATTTTGTGTTCCACAGACTATCCGTGGCAAACGCAACAATAGTATGCTCAATCCTTCACAATCCATAACAATTTGACGACACATTTGGTGAAGCGACTGAGCGATCGGCTTCTGCGCCACGTATTGGGTGTTCGATCAGGAAATATTTGAATGACCTACAGATAGTTGTTCCAGGTCTGTTGTTCCTTGTTGCATTTTATGTACGAATTTGTGTTTTCAAAAGCACCCACGATACAGGATCAATACAAACACAAAGACAGGGCAAATAGTTTCATCATCATCACCATGACGTAATAATTGTTGGTGTTGTGTGGTGTGGTGTTATTTTATTTATTCTCTAGATTATTGTGTATGCCTCGTGATGCACAGCATTGTATAAGAATATAGAGTTGCATCAATTCCACGTCACGTATTCACAGCAATTCGTGTCCTCAGCACGAATCGCGCGTGCATCTTCAAAAACCGGCTCCATATAACTTTCGATGGTAAAACCTATGTGACAAGATTCATTGTCGAAGTATACCAACCGTTAGCATTCCACGACGAGGCGTCATCCTACCCATAATATCTGCATATTCATCAGAATCCACGGATAGGCAAATTTTGTGACCGTTATACGTCATCCATTCCGATCACGCGCCTTACTCTTATTGTTTGCTACTCTCTAATCTTTTATTCATGGCAAATGCAGTGCATGCAATTGCAGGTCCTTCATTTCCAACCCGTAAACTAGTAACCTCGTAGAGAAATCTGTTCTAAGATATACGTGAGGAACGCTGAAGGCAGAAGCCAAGTTTTTTCTGAAATAAATTGTTAAACAGAAACCTGGGCGATCCTTTAATTAACGGCACAATTTAATACGAATGCCTCGTTTCTCTCTAACTAAATTTAAGATATTCTTACGATTCAAGTGATACTGGCTACGCATTATCTTGACAGTAATAAAACTTCTTATTAAAAACCTTCTTTTTTCTTCTATCGTGGAATGCATCGCAGACTGTTCATAGTTATCTTTTTTCTGCATAGTGGCCACTTAGCTGTTATCGCAACTCCCTATCTTAAAGTTCGCTGAAAGTTCATTAGTTTTATTGTTGAAGATTGAAGTTAGAAAAAAAAATCAACCGGTCAAATCTTATTCTGCAGAACTCAGTTAACACTTCAATACAAACGCCTATTAACTTGCCTACATGCGATGGAATTGTATTTATAATTACGTGATTATTTTGATGTAAAGAAACTAATCGATCACGTTCGGCCTATCCGGCGTCAATTTGCCACAATTAGCGAGAAGGAAACTACTGGTATTATAACTATGTCGCGGAGTAATTAGTCGTAGACAAGTAGATAATTGAGGTGATCGTACGTGGGGTACAATGGGTCATATGTGGGGTTCACACGGCTTTCACAAACCATTACGTGTTAGGCAGGACGTGTAGTAACGGACGTTTGTCGGAGACGTGACGCGGGCGCAGGGCTGGCCGCGCAGATGCATTTTATGGGCTTTTGCATCAAGATTCTAGATAAACTTGCAAAATTTCGTGAAAATTCACCAAAAGTTTACATGCCGAATTTTATTTAAAGTATCGTTACTTACGGCAAATTAGATACCTACTTTGAGATGCATGATAAAGAAACCATTGATTATTGAGATAGGTTGGCTCCATGTAAGTAAAAACCTCAGAGAAATTTAAACGGAGTTTGATTAAAATTATTATAATTTAATTTTAATTAACTCTTTAATTTATCAATCATGTGGTCGTATTCCAAGGTCGAGCAATATTGTTAGGTTTTTCTATGTATTTCTCAGTAGCAGCTCGAGTATGAACTCATGCAAGGTTAATGGCAATATGCTCGCCCCCTATTACGTGAGATCTAAACATAGTATACCGGCAAACTGTAGGAGTATTTATAAGAACACCTTTGCCTAACCCTTCCAGGAATATAGGCGTGATTGTATGTCATGTACTAGCTGCTACCCACAACTTCGTCCGTGTGGTATTTTAAAAAAGGTAGCCTAAGTTACTCCTTGATACATCAGCTATCTGCCAGTGAAAGACCCAACAAAATCGGTCCAGACATTTCAGAGATTAGCCGGAACTAACAGACAGACAAAAATTGTAAAGAAATGTTTTGGTATATGTACCGTGTATACATCCAAATGCACTTACCAAAAAGCGGTAATTTTAATATTACAAACAGACACTGCAATTTTATTTATTTGTATTGTATAGATATAACAATATTAGCTTAGTGTTTTTCAGAATTTGGCCGGTAAACAATATTAGCTTAGTGTTTTTCAGAATTTGGCCGGTAAGTAGGCAACCATTTTTACAGAATCAGACGCTGTGTAACTGTCGACAGCGACATTCACTCTATCAACGTATAAAATCTTGACTGTTCTTGACCTAAGTCACTTCCAATATATTTTGATATGAAATGACCAGCTTATCTGGTTATTAATCAGATTCATTTTTTAATTACTTAAAAGTTTTAAGCTGCGGTTTTAATTGTGTATTTTTGCAAATCATTTTTTGTTCAATGATTGGAAAGTGCTGACGTCAATCTGTTAATGAATTGTTGTTTCCTGTTATTGATTACTTAACTTCCCAGAATTTGATCTTTATTGGCAACACTATCGAATGGTGAAATAATACAGTGTGATTTTTTTTCTACTTGTTCCATTCCTGAGTATAAATTAAAAAATCGAATGATTCAGTTCGAGTGTTCATCAGAATCAGGCCCCAACCTCCTTCGAGTATTGTAAACTTCAAGTTTGGCCGTCCAGACTGCTTTGAATACTTCACCTTGTCGTAAGAATTATATTTATTGGGAATATGACTATCGATTTTTAGAATAAGCTCTTTATTTAACTTTTTGATTTATCGCGAAAGGACAGGCAGAACGACGTTGCCGGGGACTTTTGTTTAAAATATGTAAGGATATAAGCAGGTGCTGAAAATTCTATGTAAAATATTGTTTGTAGCTACTAATATCACTATTGCTATGTGTTAACGAGTCGATAGAAACAAAATTAGTATGAAAACGCTAATTAATACAAGTTTCATCACTATGTGGTTTAAAGGTGACAGAATTGAATTATACAGTGATAGATCGTTTGCATAACTAAACAGAAATACCTGCTTAATTGGTAATGCCGTATAATTAATTCGTATACAGCCTTTTAAAATTGGGAGTAAATAAAGCAATGTTTCTTAAACATTGAAATTCCAATTTTAATGTTGTTGTTGGCAACATTTGGTACGTTACTTAAATAGTTTTATCTATTTAGGTACAGACAATGCATTCAAAGTAGTAGCCCTAACAACCAAGTAGTATTGAGTTAAGTACATACCATGTTATGGTTGCAATTCTGTGGTTGCAGCTGATACGACCTCATTACACACCATTATGTCTTATCGCTGACGGCTATCCGGGCTCAAATTCTATTGTTTGGCTTAATTTTCGTACCGTTCAAATTTTGTTTGGTGGCTGGTAATGAAAGACAGCTGGAAGACGCATGTCTTGTACAAGATATGCTATTTACAGATATAGTTGATAATATAAATATAGAATTTAACCCTTTCGCGGCGGCTACAACAGTTCATTATTGATACAAAGATAAAGGATTAGAATAACTGAAGGAGTACACAAATATTAATTGGGCCGCTACAACTTCTATAATTATGACAACATTTACAGCAAGGTTAGAATTAAATATAATATAATCTCTAAGATTGGAGACGTAGGCTTAATCGACATTATATTATGAGTAAATCTAACTTAAAAGATATAGACTTCGAATTGCACCTAAATTATTCATAAGTGCTTGCTAAAGATAATGTTAATACAAAACTTCAAACTTGGAATAAACTAAGAATAATATTAAAATACATAATAGCCAGACTATCGAATTTGCTAAGCTCATACAGGCTCTATATAACGCTTTTACGACGACATAATAAAATTTATAATTCAATAAAGCACATGAAAAATAATTCGTGAATTACAATTTTCCTCACACTGAGGCGCTTGCCAATGAAAGCGGCCACCAAAATCCATAAAGCGTATTTAGATATATAAAAAGCAATATTTATGACCAATTAAACTCCATTTGAAAGTGGGGAATCTTTAATAAATTCTCTAAAAAATATTTTTTAAGTTATTAAATTGTCCTAATTTCCATAAATTGCAAAAATTCTATGAATAGTTGTATAGCTCGAAATAAGTAGTAATTATCCATTTAGTGTTATTGCTCAGATTCCGGAACGCAAAGTACCGATAGAAAAATAAGTTGCGAAATAAATGAAAGAACAAACTTGCAATTTGTCCAATATCTACTGTGATTTTCGGCAAAATTGTCGCGCATCCCGTGGCTGTTACTATGACCGAACACGGGAAGGCAAATGTCGTGTTTAGCCGGTACGACTTACGAGTGGAGACCTACTCTCCACCGCCCCGGGTGGCGCAATATCCATGAGGATTTTTCTCACACTAAAAAGTATCTACACGTAATTTTCTGACCTGATTGTTAGTTGTAGTACCTTAGTATGCTGCCGAGCAAATATTTTATAAAACCCTCAGCTGTCATCACTCGTATCTTGCACCATATTGCATGGTTAAAAACTATTTTATTCATTTCCTTTTGGTTTTTAGTTATCTTTATTTTCCTAAATATAGCTATGTATTTATGCCATTTTTCCTTACTTTTATCAATCCCACAGATGGGCAATATTTTATATTATTAATTTTATATCTACTGTCCTAACCAGAAACCATAATATGCATTAAAATCACGAAGTAGGAAAAAGTCAAACATAGGTACCAATTGAAAATTAATTGAGCCGCGCTTCCACTTCTGCGAACAGAACTAACTCTATCCGTATGTTTTTACTAACTTGGTCCAGTTGGCGTGCGATATGTCCGCTATGTGTGCCGCCGGACGCGCATGCGACGACACCGCGTCAAATGGAGCGGACACTGTACACAGCTAACCGACCGAATGTGAAAGTCGCAAGCTTATGCGCTAATGTACCGTGAGTTAGTCCGACGGCATTTAGCCGGTTAGGACCGTCGACCTCGCCAAGGACGGCGTTTCGATTCTGCTTACTCAATGGTCTACTAGGTCGGGTTTTTGCTGTAAGCGGAGCTGC
The DNA here is from genome assembly GCA_947256265.1 of Acronicta leporina. NCBI lineage: Eukaryota > Metazoa > Arthropoda > Insecta > Lepidoptera > Noctuidae > Acronicta > Acronicta leporina. Next base: position 4,309,641 of record OX366523.1, read on the forward strand.
AACAAAGTCTCCACGACTGACATTCGATTTCATATAATTTTCAACGAAAAAATAACGAGAAGTTGGAAAGTTCTTGTATTTTTGTTAAGAAAATTATAATACTTACTAATGATATAAAGTGAAAAAAATTGTATATTTGTTTAAAATGAATAAATTCAAAAACAAATGGAACGATTAAATAAAATCTTGCAATAATAGAATTCTATATGATCACTAAATAACATAAGCTATACTGTGAATCGATGTAAACATAACGCCACTTTAGGGCGCAAGGGAAACCGCGGGAAACAGTTAGTAACACAAGGGACTGAAAAATATACAACTGAAAGTTATCAGCTTCTTGGAAAAATATACTACCGCAAGCATGTTACATTTACACAAAAAAGTCTAAGGACTTCTTGCACCAACTTCTTAAATGTGTTAAAATTGTATTTAAACACAATTTTCTATTTTCGTTTTGTGTTTAAATTCAATTTAAACATATTTCAGAACTTGGGGCAAGTGGCCTTAAGAATAAGAATAATATATTTGTTAAACATAGGTATTGAGATATAGATCTTAAAATCTTAAGATCTTAACTAAAATGGTAAACACATGAGTGATATCATTTCAAAAAGCACCAATAAAGACTTTATTTTAAGTCTCAACTGTAAAAATGTATAATTTTCAGTATATAATTAATCAATTAAACGGCCCTATAGCAATTTACACACCTACATACAGTAACGAGATATGCACTCAATTAAATAACAATCATCAATCAGAATCAAACACCATAAAAATTACTAGTTCGTTTCCATATCGTTCATGATTTGTTCCAATCTTTCTTTTACTACGGCAGTTTAATAATTCTTTCTCACGCCTCAAAAAGAAAATGAAAGCGTGATATCGATATTCGTATAAGCTGCACGAGTCATTTCAGTATTTTGCTGTTTATCGAACAAAAGGAAATTTCTAAACGATAGTCTAGACAGGAAAACGTAATTCTTAAATCATTGAACGCTGCTACTGCACATGGGTAACTACAATTTGAAATGAATGATGATTTTGATTTTGTTAATCCGTTAGCTGATATCGAACTATCAATATCATTATAAAGTAATTGTACCTAGTATGTAAAGCTTCGATTGTGATTACTGCAAGATTGCAAAGAATTATTGTAAATAGTAGGTAAACTTATGAGCAGAAATTTTTAGCAGTATACCTACGCAAGAGAATAATTAGAACACGGTATTAGAAGTTGTAAGAATCTTTATTATTTGGTCCAACCTGAAGTAAAACAAGGAATGAAGATGGTCTTGGTAGACAAACATTTTAATAATTTCGGTCTTGGCCCACAAAAACAAAAATTCCGCTTTCTGCAACAAATTTAGAGCAAGGAAAATACCTAACAATTTCATTGTATCAGTAAAAAACGATAACATTGTAGAAAACTCTTCAGACTGGAGAATTTGAAAATCTTTCGAGTGGACGGATACCTTGATTTATGTCCCATTCGTCTACAACCGTGACTCCGGAGAATGGCCTTCGACATGTGTCGTAAAATACAATTGCGAAAGACCTCGGCGCTTCAGAGCCCGTCTCAGCCGATTACTGTTTATGGTATAGGGGTACAAAGAGTTGCTCTCCCGCTAGTTCCTTAGGTCAAACGAAGTCGTTGAAATAATTTCAACGCTTGTATTTTGTAGTTTTAATGAGGTTTGGGAATTATTTTCGATCCTTCCAAGTGTGATTTGGGTAACAATACTATCTCGGTCCTGTCTAATCCTGAAGGAATTCAGTTTCTACATGCATACATACATACATATTTTCACGCCTGTCTCCAATTGGGGTAAGGCAGAGACTATAGATTTCCACTTGCTACGATCCTGGCATACTACTTTCGCTTCATCTACGTTCATTAACCTCCTCATGCATGAACGTCCGTTTAGGGTGCTCTTAACCTGTCCTTTTTTAAGAATAACAGATGGGGGGGGTTATAATTTAAACTGAGGTTACAACGAGAGGCGTGGTCGCCGACATTCACAGAGGCTGAATAGAGAGATTTAATGAGGCACGTGAAGAAGGTGTAGAATATACAAGCAATTTTCCCTGAAACCTTCAAAAGGCGACCGATCTTCGGGGATCGGACTGTGGAATTTGTACCCACTAAAACCACACGCAGTGGCGAATGAAGGGAGCACTATTCCCTCTAAGACCACCACAGAACCCTGTGCAGCGCCTGTTCGGGCACATCCCTGGGGATGTCACTACAGATGAGATCCCACCAATAGATATGGATATCTGAATTGACTCCGGAGCCTGGTAGGCTTAATTTCGCTTATGCAACTTAAAGAAAGTTTAATTTACTTACATTCGTTAAGGCTAAGATAAGCCATAGTACTGTTGACTTTTTTATCTGTGACGCGACATCTGATGCCATTTTGGACCTGAAAAGAAAAATATAAAATTATTAAAAAATTGTCTTACACAGTTTGGAAATATCTCACATTCTAACCATAACAATTCGTTAATACGATGAAATGGATTTCATTGCAAATATAATCCCTCCCGATTCTTATAACGTTGCACTGGGGTGCAACCTCGCGTCTCAAGAAATTCATAAAGATTTTTTTTATTACCTCACGTCGGGTACAAAAGTATCAGAAGTGTTAGAATATAAACAACAGCAGTAATAGTATTTATGAGATTGGGGGCACTATTTTTACTTTTCTGTATGATTTATTTATTCTTTTCAATAGAGATCATGCCTTCTCTAAATGTCAATAGTCTAAGAACAGTTTTTTTTGAACAACCTTAATCTAGCACTAGACAGATAATCACTAACAGAATAGAAGACCCTAAACTACAAAATCAACAGTAAATCGAAAGTAATCGTCAACATAATCTTGCTATAAACGATCAAATAAACCAGTCACAGTAAGCACACGGCAGCCATATACAAATCCAATTTATTTCGCCATTTAATCTCGCTAACATAGACCTAATATAATTGTACGAGCAATCGGGATCGGAACTCACGATCTTATCCGAAACCCTTTCTCTGAACTTTTGGTCTTTGCCATTACTTTCCTTGCATTTCTACCAAACACACCTACCACGGTGGGGCAACTTTTGAGCTTACTCTTTGTTAATCGCATTATAAGTAATATTATAAATGCCATCAAACTGGTCATAGATGAGCTTTGCTTGTTATCAAGAACCCTCTTCTTACATCACATCTTTATCTTACTACTAACTTAAAACCAAGAATCGTCATCAGATTAGTTCCATTGTGCTCTCCAGTAATGTTTTTTTACTACAATAATAATATAAGCGTGTAGCGATAAATATACATAATACTTAAGTATACTAATTTTAACTTTTTTTTTTATGGGATAGGGGGGCAAACGAGCAAACGGATCACCTGATGGTAAGTGATAACCGTTGCCCATGGACACCCGCAACACCAGGAGTCGCAAGTGCGCTGCCCGCCTTTAAAAGGGTTTGGGCCTCCGGTAACCTCAACTCACTCGGCGAAACACAACGCAAGCGTTGTTTCACGCCGGTTTTCTGTGAGGCCGTGGTATCACTCCGGTCGAGCCGGCCCATTCGTGCCGAAGCATGGCTCTCCCACGTGAAAACTTGTTGCATGATCGAGGTAAATAATAATCTTATTTTACATATAATAAGAATGTAAGTGAGCCGTGTCTGTACATTGCTTATATTTACAAAAAATCTAATTTGGGGGACTCAGAATCGGTAACACAATCCTTTTCTATTATTTTTGGAACTTTTGTCTGTCTGTTTGTCAGTCGGTTTGTCTGTCTGTTTGTCTGTCGGTTTGTCTGTGTGTTTGACCGCGCATCAAATGATAACTACTGAAGAGATTTGGAGGAAGTGGGCAGGTATTCATAGCCTGTTTCTTGGATTAACATTTAGGCTATTTTTAATTCAAATCGGTTCTCTCTATCAAAAGTTATTAACATTTTAACCATTGAAAACGTTGAATTTTAAAAATAACCATTGCAGTCAATTTCTTTTTCAAGTATTTCTGTACTAGACTAGCACGGATCAAAAATTATAACAGAATCAAGTAATAAAATTAAAAAATACACTTACAGGGACTAAATAAGATAAAACAAGAAAATAAAGCAGATCAATCAGAAACCATTATTGTGATCAGGAATTGATTATTAGTACAGTTATTCTAACTCTACTTATACAGGGAATCACGGGATATACATAGGATTTATTCAGCGAGCACAAGCCGGTGTAAAAACTAAATATTTGAATAGGTTAAAGTAGTAAACAAAGAATGACAACTTATTTTCTAGCAGACTAACACGACATCGATATTACCTCAATGAAATTTGATTCGATAACAGGTGTCATTTTGAGTTGACAATTTGGACAATTATTGTTTTCTTCTTAAAGCATCCAGCCTTATAGCAACTCAAACCAAATTTTTCGATGTGGTTACTTTAAACTTGGAGAGGACAAAGTCTCTCAGGTCAGCTAGTAAATAAATAAATATTCTGGGACATTTTTACACAGCACCATCTAGTCCCAAACTAAGCAGAGCTTGTACTATGGGTACTAGGTAGACAATGGATATAATATTTATATACTTTTTTTTTGTAAATACTTACTTATAATACATAAGAAACACCCAGACGACAACAACACAAACACTTATATTCATCACATATTTTTTTGTGTTCTGTGGGAATCGGACCCACGACCTCATGGTCAGCAGTCCGGTACTCGAACCACTAAGCCACAGAGGTCGTCATAATAAGGTCGTCGGTAATATTATTACCCGACCTCTGTTTAATAGGAAGAATAGTATCTACATATGAAAGTAATAAAAAATCTTGTAAGAATAAGCAAAAAGTTGAGGTTGTATTCCATAATATGAATAACCGCTAACTATGTTTCTAATCCGACACTTAAGAAAAGCATGAGAGTGCTAATGCGTTTCCAAACTCACGAGTAGTTCACACAGGAACTGAAGAATTTATATAATTTACATAAGTGAAAATATAAGCTATGTGTCTAAACTAGTTTTTAGACGAAGCCGTTTGAATTGACGACAGCACAATTTGCTTTCTCGTAGAAAACGATCGTGGCCATGCCGCCGACGGATAATCTGATGCGTTTTGTCGTTTCAGATCGTACTACAGAATATTGTTATTAGACTCTGCAGTGACATCGCTTGACTGAGAACAGTCTTTGAATTGAATGTAATGGAAGATAAGATTATTATCTCTCTAGAAAGAAAATACTTTGCTGTATTATTTACCAATAGTAGGTAGTTGTAGTTTTAGATGCATTATTGAGAATTGGATACATTTGGATTCTGAAATTAAGAGAAGAGCTAAATATGAAAATTGTAAAGACGATTAGTAAGCGAAGTAATTTATTAGCAAGTGCCTTCTTCAATTCAATCTAGTATGTATTTGTATATTGCTTGTGTTTTTTTTAAACAACAGTGATTTACCATGGAAAAGTTACACAATATGCAGCACCAGTTACAAAAATATAGTATCTACGTATAAATAATTGTAAGTATCGGTAAATAGTGGCAAATCTTAGCCCAGGGACATCCACATAAATCTACATTAATCATGTAAGACCCTCATATTACACCTGTAATATGAGGTATCATATCACACATTTGATAGACTTCTCGTTAGGCTAGTGGTTTCAAGTGCGACCGCTACGCTAGAGGTCTTGGATTCGACTCCCAGGTCGAGCAGTGTTATTGGGTTTTTCTATGAAATACTCAGTAGCATAGCAGCTCGGAGTTTGGAATTTGTGCCCGGTTAATGGCAATAGGCTCGCCCCCTATTACATGGGACCTAAACATACCGGCGAACTGTGGGTGTACCTTAGTACACCTCTGCCTAACCCTTCTGGGAATACAGGCGTGATGGTATGTTAGTTAAGAAGGATTCAAATTTTGTCATTTATAAAGTCCTTTTTATAATTTATATTATAATTTGTCACAGATATAATAAAATCTGTGGAGAGGGAAACATAGAAATGTTAGAGCATTATGACATCGAAACTCTCTAGACAGACAGACATTTAAACGGTATTTTTTTAGACAAATTTTAGATTTTAGACGGAAAGTTTCTTAATTTTTCTATTTACAAAGATCGATTAAACCGTTTTTAACGATTAATAAAAATATTATTTATACGTATATTTGGAACGTTAAGTATTAAAGCAGCTGTGATAATTTCTGAATTCTGAGTTTCGACACGAATTTTAGACTTTAAATAGCAGGATACATGATTCTTCACGATAATAAAATACTATTCAATACCGTCATCGCTGAGTTAGGAACATTGAATCCTTTAACGTTTCATGATCATCGGCAAACAGTCATTGTTTTTTTTTTTCGAGTCATAAAATTATAATAACGAAACCCTAAAGTGATTTTGAGATACGTAAGCATATTTTTTTCAAGAAATGCTCAAGTTATTACGCGAAATTCCAGCTATGCCATAACGACTAAGTACGATTTCGGCGCGCACACGCACATAATAACAAATTGTGCAAATAGGTTTCATATTCAGGTTTTCCATAACTAGAGCCACTAGGAGCAGGGGCCATAGTCTCAGGTAATGTGTAATTATCTTTTCGGGAAAAATTAACACATATTATATTAAAAACCACTGTAATCGAATCTGAACAAACTACTTTCAGGTCTTGCGTTTCTGTTACACGTTGTATAGGTATAATGGCAATAACCAATTCAGCTTTTAAATTTGTTTATTTTTCAATCTTGACAAGCGGATCCTTATAACTGCCTTATAAATTACTGTTATGAGTGTAAACTTTCTTTTTACGTTCACGGCCACAACTAATGTTGTATAATATCGTGCTGTATGTAGCTCGTTATAAGTGTATTTGAATATCAGATCAGATGCGATAATTACGACTCTAGTGTCAACTGGCGATCCTATCTTTACAAGATTAACTGCTGTAGTGTGTGACGCGCCTCCACCCTATATATTGTAGCTTAGCTTGTAAGAGATGCATTATTATACTAATATTCATAGCATCCACTTGTGTTTAATTGGACACAGTCGAAATTGGACGCGTCACACACTACACTGCGACCATGAAATTGTTTTTATGACAGTTAAAATTGACAATGGTTATGAGAGATAGTTTGAGTAACTTTATCTGTGGCCAACCTCTGGCAAAAGGGTGATACTTCTTAACAGATGCTTCTATTTGAAGTGGATCCTTTAAAGACTATAATAATTAAACAGCGAATCCAAATAAGCAACTCTGAACCTATAAAATTTATTTTTTCCACTTGGACTATTTATAAATTCAACACAAAGCCATGGAAAGTAACCATTCAAAAAGTCGACAAAAGATAAATTATACGTTTTAAATTCAATTAGAAATACATCTGTCGCCATTAATCGTAAATTCCATTCCATCTAGATATATTGAGAAATTAAAACTATTAATTATTTCCCGCCCTATGGAGCCACGGCTGTCAATTACATAGATTTATTACAAGTTGATAATACTCCAATAATTGGATGTCCCAATAATTAATGGTCGAATAATAATATATTGTTTTATGGTAAATTATAATATACTTACGTACATACCATCACGACTGTATCTCTCGAAGGGTTAAGCAGAGGTGTACTTATGCACCCACCGAAATAATAGAGGGCCAGCCAATTGCCATTAACCGGAATCAAATATAAACTCCGAGTTTTTACTAATAACTTCATAGAAAAGTTCAATAACACTGCTCGACCTGGGAGCAAATCTGTCGGGGACTGTATTTCTACGAGACACAATAGTTTTTCTTTACTACATTTTAATCGGATTGGGGCAATGGGAATTCGGACGGATTTTCCAACGGATTTTCTTGGGTTTGTAAATTTGTAAACTGCCTCATTGGCCAAGTGGTCCTGAGCGCGACTGCTACGCTAGAGGTCCTGGGTTCGATTCCCAGGTCGAGCAAAGTGTTATTGGGTTTTTCTATGAAATTCCCAGTAGCAGCTCGGAGTTAGGAATTTGTGCCCGGTTAATGGCAATAGGCTCGCCCCCTATTACATGGGACCTAAACATACCGGCGAACTGTGGGTGTACATTAGTACGCCTCTGCCTAACCCTTCGGGGAATACAGGCGTGATGGTATGTATGTTATGTAATTTTATAAATAGGATTAAAATCCAATTATTAAAAAGAACCTTCTTCGATTGGTTGGGGGTGGGTTTTACATTTTTTTATTTGCAGTTTTAATAATAAACAACAATCAACGGCTGAGAGGTAGGTATTTACACAAAACTAAGATATCAGGATTTTTTATTTTTATTTATTTAAACTTTATGCATCTTAAAATAAAGGTACATTGGCGGACTTAATGCCTTAGGCATTCTCTACCAGTCAACCATAGGGTGGTGCAGATACGATGAGGCAGGTGCAAACATTGTCCCAAAATTCATCTCCCATGAAGACGTATTTAACAATTTACATATATAATATACTTAATTTTATTATTATATATACTAAAGAAATATATATTATAAATATATATTTTTTTACATAAAATATATAATCATGGTTTGTGTGATAATGATTCTGCAAGAATTGTATCCTGAAAGAACTTACGGAGTTTCTTTTTGAATGTCTCACGACTGGTTTAGCCAACCTGAGCTCCAGAGGCAACTCATTCCAAAGAAGGATGGACTGAATATGAAAAGAGGAGTGAATAAAATCAGAACTATGAGGGGGACAGTGAACAGTGACAGTGAAATTTTCAATCCAAAAAGTAATTTACCCACACAATAAATGCACTTAATAAACAAAACAAGCGTAGAAAAACCCGAACAGTTTGACATAAGTACCTATAAATAAAACAAAAGCAAATAATACAGTTTAACAACACAAAGCAGTAGACAGTATGGTTAGCATAATAAACGGTTGTCCATAGAATAATGTCTTCATTGGCCGACACTCGTTATACAGCATTTCAAGTCGATCATGAAGTTCGCAATAGCATGAATTCGGAATCTGTCACACAAAAAAGTAAAAGCCAGATGTAAGAAGGTGCTTTAAAAGGCGAAAACTAATTAAAACTTAAGATAAGAGAATTTGGAGAATTATTCAGAAGGAAATCCAACTAAATGGCAAAGCTTAACAGGATGAAGCTTAGAGCCCAAGTGTCAACAACAACAACAATCACCGAAAAACGGTAAGAAAACAATTTCTTTGCAATCCAGAACATAGTTCAATTTTTTATTCATTCATTAATTGCAATTAACAAGTTAAATCTTAATCTGGGTACCAGAGTTGGTCGTAAATACTATCCTGATTTTGTGACACTGTAAATATTATTTTTGTACCAAATTAAGAAATAAATCTTTACTTTACTTTACTTACTTATTAATTGAATTAATTATGACGATTATAATTCACGCGTATGTATTAGAAGATGTATGAATGTGGGAGAAAAAGAAGTATGCAAGAATCGTAGTAAGTGGCAATCTATAGTTTCTGCCTGCCCGCCTGTGAGAGAAAGGCGTGTTTGTATGTATGTAAATGTATTATTATGATTCAAAATTCATAGGTAATCGTTCAAATTAAATCGTAACTGCTTTAAATCATAAAATTATTTCACCAATGTATATCAATCAAAAGTAAGTATGCGTTGATAAACTGTATTAACATCAACGAATCATAAACTAACCAAAAAATAAGAACTAAACTAAATAAAAATAAGAACTGAATGCCTAAGTTCGAAGTCCTAGTTAGGCAAAGGCATCTAAATTACATAAAATATGTCTACGTCAACGCTAATAATTACTGTTTACGTGTTAGCAACACGACTGACATACAGAATATCCCTGACAAGTAATTACAAGTCGGTGTAATAGACGGCCACAGAAACAGTATGTATGTCCTAGCCGTTTCCGCGACATTATAATAAGTAAAGCCCGTTATTGTAAGTGATGGTTATATCAAATATCAGTATTCTTGGCAAATAAATGGTGTGCTTGGCAAATAGGTATGGCCAACATGCGATAGCCTAACGGTTTGAGTGCGTTTCAACTGTGAGATGTACAAATATTTGCAGTGTTTATTGATTGTCTGCGTGTTAGGTACATCCTGTTCGAATTTTAATTAATGAACGAGCATAATTACGAGATTTATTAGTAGGTATACTTTTGTCAATTTATATAGTTTTCCTCTTAATCTAGACGTTCTATGTCAAAGTTACAAGTTAATATTATATTGTGGTTTTCATCCATACATACTAGAAATAATAATAAGTATTCTGCTATTTCTAGGCATGGTAAGGAAAATGGAGTATTGTTAAATTATTCGTTCTAGGACCGCAATATCATGCTTCCTAAAACATTTCCCCGTCCAATTTAAAAAAAATGTATAACAATTTTTCTCAATACGAAAGTCCGACATCATCATGCCACCGTGCGCATGCGTGATTTGATCGAGTCGCACGCGCCGTCCGGCCCGCCGGCTCGATTAGATCTCAATATCTAATACATCGATCCGATTTCCCCTAATAATAATACTAGCATTGAAATCTACGGGTGTGATTGCGCGTGACATCAATTTTAAAATCGTGGAATTTAAAATGGCTCTTTACATAAATCGTGGCACATAAATAGTGTTGTTTTTGTTGCGTTTGCGCATCGAGTGTTTTATATGTATTCAGCGTTGGTTTAAGGTAGATGATGTTTTTGAAATAGAAATGCGATGGAAAGTATTAATTTTGTATGATTCAACATTAAGATTTTAAAGTTAAAGTGCCTACCTATTTTATATATAACAACTCCTCATAAGCTTACTATTAAGTCAGTATGAAAATAGCGCATGTTTGGGTTAACTTTAATATAAGTAAACTTTGTATGTTAAGAACTTTGACCAATAAGCCTTGAATTGTTCAAAAGTAAAAAAAAATGCAGATGTGAACTGTGACCTATCTTTTGTAGAAGAACCTTATTTCAGTTTCACTAAAAAGATTTTTTTTTATGGGATAGGGGGGCAAACGAGCATACGGATCACCTGATGGTAAGCGATAACCGCCACCCATGGACACCCGCAACACCAGAGGAGTCGCAAGTGCGTTGCCCGCCTTTAAAAGGGTTTAGGCCTCCGGTAACCTCAACTCAAGCGTTGTTGTCAAGCGGCGAAACACAACGCAAGCGTTGTTTCACGCCGGTTTTCTGTGAGCCCGTGGTATCACTCCGGTCGAGCCGGCCCATTCGTGCCGAAGGATGGCTCTCCCACGTGAAAAATATTAATATTAGTTACTTATATTATTAAAATTATATTAGCTGTGCCCCGACGTTTCACCATTTACCTAGAAGGCTTGTATTGTGACCGTAAATAGCTTATTTTTATTCTTCCTCAAGTATCGGGCTATCAAATGCAAAAAACCGAATCCGGTTGCTAGTTCTAAAGATAAAGCGCTTTCAAACAAACAAATTTTAAAGATTTATTATATTAGTATAGCTTGACAAACAAAAATGCGATTACCAATGTATACTTCTGAAACTGCACATTACAGGCCACACCACTAAAACTGTATACCGCGATTATTTATCCAGTGGTTTAATATCTGGGCTGTTACAATGTATACAGTAAAGGCCGTGCCGGGTTTTTGTATAAATTATTATTTATACAGTTTTGAGGGCAGAGAGCCAGCCTTATCGCGGTTGTGGCGCTTTTGAGAACCGCGCCACGTTAGGGTTCAACAAGCTTTTGAGAAATCGCAAATTGAAAGATAATTTGGTACTTACAATGCGGACGAAATACTGTGGGTGTCTGAAGATAACTGTTGCGAATAGTCGTTTTTAAAAATATCAAAATTACATAGGTTGTTATTACTATGGGTACCTACTGGTTATTCAAAATCTTGCTATTCCCGTAAAACCAGTCCGGCCAAAAATGTGTTACAAGTCTACATGTATGAAGTCGCGGGTAGAACTTAGTGTATCTTCTATATATATAATAAATAAAAAAAACAATTGCTGTTCGTTAGTCTCGCTAAAACTCAAGAACGGCTGGGCCGATTTAGCTGATTTTGGTTTTGAAATGTTTGTAAAAGTCCAGAGAAGGTTTAAAAATGTGAGTAACTATGAAAAACAAAATCTGATGCGGTACGTAGTTCGCCGGGTCAGCTAGTTTGTTATAAATATTTGACAATAAATCAACGCTCGCTATAAGAAGATATCTGTTTTTAGATACTAGGCACGTGCAATTTCAGTAAATTTAATAAATAAAACTTAAAAAAAACACTCGACAAGAAGTTAAAGAAACAAATATTTCCTTTGCAACGGAAAATATTCACCATAATTTTAAACCTTACAAACAGAGTTACTACTAACCCAGTAACCGATAAATGGTGTCGCCGTAAGACCTAAGACCCTGAATGCTATTCCCGTGGTAAACTGATGTTTATCTTTATAAATACAATCGCTAAAGCCATAAGGCAAAACCTATCTATTTAATTGGAAAATATTCCCAATGATGCTATGCTATAGGAATACAAAGATAATTATGTTAATTATAAAATTATTATTGTTTTCATTGGCAGTGAGCGCGTTTTGTCACTGCAATGATTTTCATGAACTGGTGCGAATTGCAAGTTTGTGCTAGCATGAAATGCTATGTACATAAACCAAATAAACTTACTGAAATAAATAAATTCTGGGACATTTTTACACAGCACCATCTAGTCCCAAACTAAGCCGAGCTTGTACTATGGGTACTAGACAATGGATATAATACTTATATACTTTTTTTTGTAAATACATACTTATAATACATATAAGAAACACCCAGACGAACACAAACACTTATATTCATCACATAAATTTTTGTGTCCTGTGGGAATCGAACCCACGACCTCGTGGTCAGCAGTCCGGTACTCGAACCACTAAACCACAGAGGTCGTCGAAATTCTGCCTAAATTAAATTTAAATAAAAACTCAACAAATTAAGAAAAATATCAATGATTACCGACGGAACCAAACAAAATGGGCGCGGTAACAGGCGCGCCTGTTTTTTCGACCTCTTCCTTGAATTATTATGTTCGGTCAACGGTATGTGGGCCGTTTTCATCAATCAAATTTACGTGAACCAGAAATGCAATTTAAGGCGGTTCACTCAAGAGACTGTTTGATGCATCTCTAATGTAACGAGAAACTTATTATATCTAATAATAATTAATACGATTTAATTAGCTCGTTCTTTGTCGAAGAACAGCGGTAATGCCTACAATATTTATGTATAGTTAAGTGAGAAATTTATTGGGCAAATGTAAGCCTAAGCATATCCAACATAAAAGAGAAACAATATATTTATACCCCTATGCAAAATGCATGTATAATGTATGATTTATCAGCTTTTGGCGTAAAAGAAATGAATCACGTTCAAAACAGCTAAGAACTTCTTAATGTTTCTTACTAAAAAGATAACCTGTAGGTTATCTATACATTCTGGGCTCAATTGACATTTATATGTGGGACATTTAAATGTCAACCGTGACCTTCGGTAACGGGTTTATGTTTTGTTTTTTGCTGGTTAGATAGAAACATTGAATCGTATATATCTAAGCGTTTTATTAGCATTTTATAACATAGCGCCTTTAGCTTGATAAGTTTAAGTACCATACCATGATCATATTCACAGATGAGAAGGTTTCTTCACTGACAGAGCAGCCCGTGGACCTATCGAGGCTTCCGGCGACTGGGACCGCAATTAACTCGGACCGCGGTCCCAGTCGCCGGATCCATTTAATTTAAATATTTTTCTTCCGGTGACTGGGACCACCAATAAATCCATACTAATATCTATTGTTCAAATTAACAACAGTACAGTCAAACGAAAAATGTTCAAAGTAAGTAATATTTATAGAAAAAAACTCTTCGTTACAAAATATTTAAGTATTTATAGTTTGCTGACAGTGAGAAGTTGAAGGGTTTCCTTTATCCATTTTGATAGTTCTAAAATGGAAATATATTTTATTTTAGAGACGAATAAATAACACTCTTTAGTGGAAAACATTGTAATAAAAAAGTGAAATCTAAAAAACATAACCATAATTTTATTTATGTTTGTTTTAGTAATATAGTAGTAAGTAAGTAAACTGCCTCGTTAGTCTAGTGGTCCCAAGTGCGACTGATACACTAGAGTTCCTGGGTTCGATTCCCAGGTCGAGCAAATTATTATTGGGTTTTTCTATGAAATTCTCAGTAGCAGCTCGGAGTTTAGAATTTGTGCCCGATTAATGGCAATAGGCTCGCCCTCTATTACATGAGACCTAAACATACCGGCGAACTGTGGGTGTACATTAAGTACGCCTCTGCCTAACCCTTCGGGGAATACAGGCGTGATGGTATGTTATGTTTTAGTAATCGCAAATCGTTATTAATTGTGGTAATAGTACGCCTCATCCAAGATAGAATCTTGAATTTCTAGTGGTCAAATTTAAATGTAAATATGTATTTGCAACTCATCGCTTGAGCAAGGACCCCCTTATTAACTTGGTTTGTTTATAAATAAGACAAAAAATTACATATACCTGAACTATTCTATTATCTGTGCCTGAAGACTAATGATTTCAAGGTACTGCACTATTTAAACGCAGGAATAACTTCATATCTAGTATAAGTAAGTAATATTTTTTATTCAAAGGATTTTACTTAGAACATTTTTTCGTTTGACTGTACTGTTTTTAAATTGAACAATAGATTTTAGTATTTATTTATTGGTGGTCCCAGTCGCCGGAAGAAAAATATTTAAATTAAATGGATCCGGCGACTGGGACCGCGGTCCGAGTTAATTGTGGTCCCAGTCGCCGGAAGCCTCGACCTATCACTATATCAAAGTGCGAGTCAAAATGCGCTGGCAAGAAGCAAACATTTTCGCAGAGGGCACAGAGGATAATCGTTTCATTAAACATATTCTTTCTGAGGATCCTCTTCGCTTGTAGTAGTATTATTTAAAGATATTTCGCATACTACGTACATCTATACTAATATATAAAGCTTTTGTTTAGTTTATTGCAATTTGTTTGTTTGTTTCCTTGAACGCGCTAATCTCAGGAACTACTGGACGGATTTGAAAAATTCTTTCAGTGTTAGATAGCCCATTTATTGAGGAAGGCTATAGGCTAAGCAGAAGCTAGTATACTATAAAACTGCGTCATTATGCGTAAGCTTTTTAGTAATACTTCTGCGTCGCAAAATTTATCATGTAGCACACCATGCATCCAACCAAGTATGTAAACGGCCTAACCGCACCACCCCGTTAGGGTTGACCGCAACACGTGCTTAACTGGACAATATTAATGATACCTCACAAGAATTATGTTGCACTAATGTGAAATCACAAGTAGGTAATAATGATTTAGAGAATTCTACGCACAGATATACATCTGTGGTTTGAGCAGTATTGCATATCATCGCTGAAACAGTTAATTAGAAAAACTGAAGACATCGGGACGGGCAAGAATACTATTCGTCAATGCCATTCAAATAGGCATCTCTACGATTCGTGAAAATATGTGACTTGCTCGATGGTAAGCCATCTTGGTTAGTCGGAGTCTGTCGTAAAACGTCTTGGTGCTTCGACTTTTGCGCGGAAGAGACAGGTCACCGTCGGTTACTGCGGCTCCGGCTTTCAGCAGTCCTTGTCGCGTAAGGCTGGGCCAAGCATCGCTCTAGTGCTGCATGGGAAGCTTACTATAACTACATGACTACTTACTATCAGGTCGCTCGTCAGCTTATTTGTGACATAGGTGGCTCAATTCGCATGACTCGAAGTGTATTGATACCCTACCTCTATTATATCCTCATTCTCAGAATACCGCCGCGGGTAGTGATTGTAAGTTAGCAATCTCGTATGATGCACTTACATCACGCGCCATATCCGACGGCAGAAATCCCCGTCCGGCAAGTTTCCATACAATATATACGTCGAAACAAGAATTCCTAATTTCCTCCTGTCCTTAATGTTTTTAAGATGTCATGTTCCTCGCTTTACAATTGCGCTGTAGGGTGTTTCCGACTTTGATATTCCCACGCAATGTTTCACGCTGGTTTGAGAGCAAGAATAATGGTTGAAGTTATTTATTAGACAGATACCTTGTTAGAGACTATTTTGCAATTTTTTTTTTTATGGCATAGTGGGGCAAACGAGCAAACGGATCACCTGATGGTAAGTGATAACCGCCGCCCATGGACACCCGCAACACCAGAGGAGTCGCAAGTGCGCTGCCCGGCTTTAAAAGGGTTTGGGCCTCCGGTAACCTCAACTCACTCGGCGAAACACAACGCAAGCGTTGTTTCACGCCGGTTTTCTGTGAGGCCGTGGTCCGGTCGAGCCGGCCCATTCGTGCCGAAGCATGGCTCTCCCACGTGAAGAATCCACTCCCACTATACGCAGGGGAGGCATTACTGCTTGCTTCTTCATTGGACATGTTGCTAGGTTTTGTTCTTAGCTACCAGCTCATCAATCCAGCAGTGCAGTGCATCGAAGCAGTGCTTGGGAAATAGGAATTGGAGAGGCGAATCATAGGTCTCGCACTTCTGACTTTTCGCAATTATTAGCGAAGTATCAACCAATAAAGCAACAAACACATTTATATCGTATCCAATTAATTGGCATTGAAAGATTATTTTCAATTGATTAATTAATTTTATGTTTATACTGCGGACTAAGTCGGATTATTTCCTAGTCAATTAGTATATCCTGTGGCGTGTTTATCAATGCGTTTATTTAACTTGTTCGATTGGCTAGTCGCTCGAGTATCGCTTGTATTAGTGATTTGCATGTCTTCTAATCTCTCTGCATCATGGAAATGATCGGCCAGTGCGAACACTTTTAGACCTTAAATGACAAAATTTAGGACTTAGATGCTACTATGTTTGACTAGATGCGTGGGAAAGGATGGAGAGTTCCTATGCTACTATCGCTACTGGGAACTAAACGCGACAAACTGCAACAGAAGTAGGTAATTATTGTTGTAATTACGACCAAGCTGTATCCGTCGCGTGGTCTACCAATAGTCAACTATTGAGCGTGGCATGACTTTCCGGGATTCTCTTGAGTTGTAAGTGGCAATACTGGCCAATTAATGTCAATTCAAATTGAAATTCCCAATCAATAGAATAAATTCTGTTTTGACCTAAGTGTTGATTGAACTTGTATTATTAATTCTATAGATGTCAGCAACACCGAGATCCTAGATTACATTGCATTAAGTGCCGAGTCACAAACTTCTATAACACAAGTGTAAAAACATCACTTCACAAATCTGAGTGCACAGAATTGAAAGGCCAAAGGATCAAGACACTGCATTTTTTATTGGTTAAGTCGGTAAACAAACATACGAGCCACCTGGTGGCAAGTAGTCATCGTCGCCCATGGACACCTGCGACACCAAAGGGGTTGCTGATACGTAGCTGACTCTTAAGAGCCCCTACAGCCCCGTAGCAAAGAAGAGGGAACTGGCTCTTACGCGCAAAAGTCGAAACACACACCAAGGTGCTTTACGACAGACTCTTACGGTCGCCAGCCAGGCAGACGAAGAGGTCCTATCACCGAGCAAGTCAGATATTTTCTCGCCTCTCACGAGATGCCTATCTGAGTAAGTACAGAGGAACAGTAATCTGAAATCCACATGGGTAAAAATAGGCTTGAAGTGCAAGTTTTTGAAAAACGGTTTTAATTATTAGTTAAGCTGTTATGTCACCTATTAATATTTTCGGGATTCTCTGCCTCAATAGCCAAGTGGTCCTGACCGCGACTGCTACGCTAGAGGTCCTGGGTTCGATTCCCAGGTCGAGCAAAGTGTTATTGGGTTTTTCTATGAAATTCCCAGTAGCAGCTCGGAGTTAGGAATTTGTGCCCGGTTAATGGCAATAAGCTCGCCCCCTATTACATGGGACCTAAACATACCGGCGAACTGTGGGTGTACATTAGTACGCCTCTGCCTAATCCTTCGGGGAATACAGGCGTGATGGTATGTTATGTAATATTTTCGTCTTTGTGTTTGTTGTAATAGCTTTTACAGATTGTGTCGAAGGGTTTGGGCTTCGGTATCCTCACTCAATCACTCGGCGAAACACAACGTAAGTGTTGTTTTACGCCGGTTTCCTGTGAAGCGAGTCGAGCCGGCCCGTTCGTGCCGAAGCATGGCTCTCCCACGGTAAAAATTCTTCTAATAATTAATTCCTTTCTCTTAAAATTTGGGAAAGCTTGGCGCATTTTACAAAGAAAGTTTTTAAGGGCTAAGTAATACTAAAAGGTATGAACTTACCAGCCCCCGTATTTCCGACGACTAGTGTTTTTCGTTCGCCAAACGATCATTATCCACAAGTCACTGACATATATTCACTTCACAAATGTCACCTTCTGTCCCTACGGTTGAAGTATATAACGTCACTGCACATAATATCTATGTATTCACTGCACACGGTCCGAACTGGTTGGTATACCTGTAACAAGACATTGGTTTATTTTTAACGATGTGAACATAAATATAACATAGGTACCATCCCGCTTGTGTTTCCCGAAGGATAAGACATAGGCGTAGTAATGTATACCCACAATTCGCAAGTATGTATAGGTCTTATGTAATAGGGGGAAGCTTATGGCCACTAAGTGGGCACTCCCAAGTTGCAACTGAGTATTTCATAGAAAATGCCTTTCTTGATTCGACTTGAGAATCAAACCCTAATCGGACGGTTAATGATGTTAATTTTGCTTTATACTTCGTAATGGAATCCTTCTTGATAGATATCTAATTCCATATTTTTGCTCTATCTCCACAAGTCTCAGTATATTTCATATATTGTATCCCTATTTTTGTACTAATAATGGGCTTTATTTATCGTTTAGTTTGTTTCTACGCCCACATGAAATATATCGCCTATCGGACGGCCAAAGAATTATTTTCGTTGGTTTATTAATCAGCAATTCAACCTACAATGTGAAATAACTACGTTTCTTAGATGAGAATCATCAGATTTTTATATAGCGGTACAACTTGGTGAGTAATACAATAGTTTTGGTACAACTTTCTAATTCTCAGGAAATCGATATAAGGTAAACAAAGATATATTGATATCGTTTATCGATTAACCGAATTCGTGAGAGAATCTCGTTTCGTTATGTTTGCTGATTATGGAACTACATATAATAATATCGATTTGTTTTTCGATGCAAACTTATGTACCTATTTTAGGGCCACTAGCACCAACTTCTTAAGTGTTTAAATTGTATTTAAACACAAAATTTGTATGAAAAATTATGTTTAAATATGATTTAAACACATTTAAGAAGTTGGTGCAAGTGGCCCTTAATATTTTTATATAAATCCTTCCAATTCTAAGCACCCATATTATAACCTAAATACGTCTCGACTTCCAATTCCTCGAAGTATGACTTTCCACTAAATAAAACTTTGTCTAGGTCTTCTCCTTCCTAACTTTCTTCAGTCTTTCTTTCTAAAACAAGTTTTAATAGATAACTGCTATCATCATACCACATACCTTCACAGTTACTAAAGGAACATAAGTAGTGTGGCGTTCTCCTTACCAAGTACCTACCTAACTATGCACATTAGGTTCTAAGCATGTTAAGTTGTAAGTGGATAACACAATGGGCTATTCAGACACTTTTGTCCGGTGGGGGAGTAGAGAGAATGGTTAGTAACAAGGTAAACCTTGCAGTAAGGATTGCTAAGTTCTCTGAAATGAGTTATGCTAAGTAGTAAAAAGGTTTTTCGTTTTCTTATCGCTTGTAGTTTATCATAAATTGGACTTGTACCTATTCGTCGGTCAAATCGATTTAATTTTCCTTCAACATAACAATATTAACTTATTTATCCATCGTCAATTTTCCTTAACTTATGTAAGTACTCATTTCAGGTACAAAATGTTTCGAAGTTGCAACACTGCACCGACCTTTGTGGTCATTTATAATCTAGTTATCAACACTGGTCGAATGTGCATGGATTTCGCTATAAACATAAACTCAATCTCTTTCATCAACGTATTTAACAATATCAGTTATGAGCATCACTACTGTGTCATCATCACCCGGTTCTCTTCTCAGAGTGAGACACTCCAAAGCACAATAAATACCATACTTAGCGTACCAATGTCGATACTCTACACCGATATTTCAAGTATCGAACCAGTGTACGAAAAATGTTGCTGTCATTCAGCAAACGGCGGCGCCGGCGCACGTCGTACAGTGGGACAAGAACGCGACCGTGCCGTGTGGACGGTAACGGGATACGTGTGACGACACCACAGTACGCCGCGACTTACATACGGGGATAACATGACTTTTGTAGTGACTAGGAGATGAACGGGTTGCATTGTTTCAAGATTAGCTCAATCACTGGGTACATTGCCAAATAATCTTCCTCCAAGCCGCGTCTGTTTCGGTTTAAAGGAATTATAGCGACGGAAAATGTCGAATGATGGCAACGCGAGAGAATACCACCCGTGGTCCTAGTCGTTGGGTGGTATTCTCTATGCAGTAGTTCCATATTGGCTTTCCATTTGGGCGGGCTGTTGTTTCCTGACTTAGTTTAAAAACGAATTGCAATTGGGAGCTGGGACAATACTTCGTTATAATAAAATTATAATTTTAATTATTTATTATCCCTTTTAAAAGGCGGTCAACGCACTTGCGACTCCTCCGGTGTTGCTGGTGTCCATTGGCGGCGGTTATCGCTTACCATCAGGTGATCCGTCTGCTTGTTTGCCCCCTATTCCATAAAAAAATACACATGATGAGGAATTATTGTGAATAGGTAATAAAAAAAATATATTACGAATGATATTTTTTTATTGCGTACACGCTGATGTGATTTTAGTTTCACTCTCTCTCTCGCTGTATAGTAATAGGACTGGACTACTCGATTGGGGCAGAAATTTATGGGACCCTAACCTTCCCTTCAGGGAATACAATCAGGCGTGATGGTAATGGTAATGGTGTTGTTTATTAATACGTAGTTTTATGTTAAATCAGCTACGATCCAGCCCGTCCAAATACCTTAATTCAGTTGGCATTATTTCCCCTCCTCTACTCCCCTAGGATTATTTAAATCACCATAATTTCCTAGGACTATTTAAATCACCATAATTTCCTAGGACTATTTAAATCACCATAACTTCCTGGGTCTCTTTAAATCACATTAATTCCTTAGGTCTATTTAAATCACCATAATTTCCTAGGCCTATTTAAATCAACATAACTCCCTAGGTCTACTTAAATCACCATAATTTCCTAGGTCTATTTAAATCACCATAATTTTTGTATCACACTATGTGCACCTACACAAGTATTTTCCGTCTAGTGACGTTTACTTATGATTATTTTTTTAATATTTAACAGAAATAATGTTAACTGAGCATACAGTAATAAACGGTACATATCGCCCCAGTCCCCAATATCTTAGCGTGAAATATATTCATACGTTCCACACAGATTCATAACATGGCTCGAAATTATACGCACCATTTTATACTGTAATACTAACAAGTACGGATTAAAATTCTTTACACGTTAGTGAGTTTTATTATGTTGCTAAAGTTTCTCCGTAAATCTACGGTTTCTAGACAACCGACGTATAATTCATAAAGAGATCTACGGTTGATTTCTCGTAGAATTAAGTTATTTGTTATTTTATATCAAACGCTTATAATACTTATTCATTTTGAAATAAAACTGTTTTTTACGGATTTTATCGCGTTGTATTAAATCCGTAAAAATCCGTAAAAAATAGTTTTATTTCAATGTCTAATATTCGCGTAAGTGTCAGAAACCAGTATCTTATTCATTTTTTTTAATAAATTACGTTATTTTCATACGATACTGTAAACAACACCATCAGTTTCCGAAAATGTCTTTAGAGGAAAGTTAAAGATGAAGTTATGAGGATTGGCGATTATTCATCGGATTATATTCCAACATATTATTTTAATTTTAGTTGTATAAATTAGCTTGTATTTTATGTACGTGTCATAAAAAATATCAGTATTTCACTGTAGTATAAATCCTGTTTGCTTATAATCTTTTTTTTGTGTAAAAGGCAAATGTCAAAGTCATAAAGGCGAAGTTATCTCGAAATTTTAAGCGAGCCTTAGATGCAGGGAAAAGTTAAGACCAAGTAGTATACCGTTTTTATGAAATTAACTCTACTAATTAGTTAATTACTCGAATTCTGAAAAGACAACATAAATATACAAAATGACATTTAACACACTAGGCGCATACATGGGTCTTAAACTCTACATTTGTCTGAGAATTGTGTTTTGTGCCACATCTCTACTATTACAAAATTTTAAAAAAGCTGTGTCTGTACATTGGAGATATTTAAAAAAAACAAGTGGGTTAGGGTATATAAACGTCTACGAACCCAAAAATGTGATTTTTAAAATTCTCGTCTGTTTGTCTGTTTGTTACGGGTTGGCGCAAAAACTACTGAATAGATTTTAATTTTATTATCACTGTTAGAGAGTATGTTCTCCAACTTAAAAACTGGTATACTTCTTATCTCAAATAATTAAACGGAACTTGAGATACAGCTTGACCTCTCTAATGTATAGATACCCATACAAAGAAGAGATCATCACTGTTGGTTTTTGAGCTTCAAGTGGGCGAACCCGCGGGCAGAAGCTAGTATTGGATAAAACTAAACCAAGCTAAAAGGTATCACCGCGGGACGTAGCTACTAGGTTACCTTTTTGTAATTTTTTGCATTTTCCATGCTAAGATTATTACTAGGTACTTACATAAGTATACTACTACTTTAATGGGTACATTGAATTTAGTAATAAATAATGATAAAAACTAAAAGTGAAATTGAAATAATAAAATAAATGAAATTAATAAAAACAAGATCAATGCAAGTGACACCGTGAGGCGCTACTAAGTTTCTTTGATAGTTTAACATAAGGTTCTAGTTACAAATGTCCTACATTTTTTAATTACGTTATAGAATTAAGCCATAGTATACCATAGCTTTATATGGCGTGTATGTTAAACTCCCACATTAAAAAAAGGCAGCTACTGCTTTCACCGTTCAACTTCACCATAAAATGTGAGCAAGTCATTGTTTGAAATTACGTGGTTACATTGAGATCAGGAAAGCGAGCCTCGATGTGGTGATGTGGTCTTCCAGTTCGACATATGGTTATACACCTAAGCAATTTAATCGATATACATGCAGATACCTATCGAGCTATAGGTAAATAGCATGTACTTAGCATTCGTTTTGGTGTTCAATAAAGTATATTCTATCTATCTACATATCCAGAGCTGCACCAAACAGCCTAATACTCAGGAACAATTAGAAACAAAGTTGTAAAGATTAATATTGTTTTGTAGTTTCTTGCCGAATCTTCTCCATAAGACCCACTATTTGGAACCGCGCAACTAGTATTAACTTTTAAAAAGCAAATATTTGAGTCGTCTTATTTAAATAAATCATTTTGACTTGACTTTGACTCGTATTGTCATTTCGTAAAACAACGCTATGCCATTTTTCGTGAGAGAGCCATGCTTCGGCACGAATGGGCCGGCTCGACCGGAGGGAGTTATACCATGGCCGCACAGAAAACAGGCGTGAAACAACATTTACGTTGCGTTTCGCCGAGTGAATGATAATACCGGAAGCCGAAACCTTTTTAAAAGGCGGGCAACGCACTTGCGAATCCTCTGGTGTTGCGGGTGTCTATAAGCGGCGGTAATCGCTTACCATCAGGTGATCCGCCTGCTCGTTTGCCCCCCTATCCCATAAAAAAACAAACGCCTTTCACACGTGCCCTAAGTAAACGGCAATCGGAAACGATACATCACTTTGGATATCTATCGGCAAAACTAAGTAACTTTGAACACGAGCCAATATAATCTGCATAGATATCTCACACTAATGCCATGCAAAACTTAATAACATCCTCTTTTCTTGATACAAACGAGTTTTTAACGATAAAAATCATGGAAAATATTTCACAAAACAACCGCTGCCCGCTTTTAAATAACTTTTTCTGAATTTAAATCTATGTATATCAACAAATATCCCGAAACTACTCGTATATTGTACAATCTAAATTAATTATGTATGTATAAAAAAGGTGTTATCAGCAGTTTTATGTTAATTATTTACATGCTTATTTCTCTACTAATAGACCTACTCATATGCTCTTCTTCGATTCCATACTATTTCATTAAAGTATTTTTGTGAATATTTTTTATATGTATTCTGTCTTAGTTTCAAATTTCCTTCGAATATTCAGTATAGTATAATCATAATTATAAACCAATTTACTGTTCGTCTCAATGCTGAGCTCCGGTCTCCTCTCAGAATAAGAGCTTGAGGTTATAATACCACGCTGGCCTAATACAGGTTGGTAGACTTCTCACGCAGTAGACGAGAGCATAATACTTACACGCAAAATACGCGTCTTGTAGTGGTGTTGCGGAGAAAAACCTAAGCCATAATTTATACCACACCATATCATTGATAGAGCATATGTCCAAATTCCTTTAACATGTAATTTCAATCTGTTAGCCTTCCAAATCTTCGGCTGCGACGAGGCATTTCTTTACCCACTGAACTATAACAGGCGTGAACTGTTATCTGTGAATATCAGTCATAATGGGCGTAAATAATCGTTCTATGGTGCCAGCTCGTTAGAAGAGCTGACGTTAATTCGATCGCCTCTACGTACACATGACGCTTCTAGTTAGTGTTAAACTTCTATGCGTCATAATTCCTTGTTAATCTATAAATGTTTTAAAGAATTAAATTTAAAAAAAGCATTACATTTCCTAAATTCTATTATTTATTTCATAGTAGGAATTTTTTTTTACAGTACAATCGCATTCAAAATCAATTGTAAGAGTAGTAGAGACATCGCCTAGCCCTTAGGCAATTCTTGAGATACGCCTTTCGATATCTACCTTCTTCTAAAAAAACTTATTAGGTATTTTATGGATCCGCGGGGCCATCTAAGCTACGACCCGTAGTTGGTTGCCTACTTTACCTTTAGTTAAATCTAGCCGTGGGCTAAAAGGCCACATTGAGCAATTCTTCTGAAATCAATCCTTATTTGGAACCATAGTAGCAATAATCCAATGTAAATTATAATACGACACAATTTTAGGCCGCAAGATCTCTTTAGTCGTTTGGATTACAGAGTGACGCACACAATCTATTCTATACTATCTATATATACTAAGATCTATACTAATATATAAAGCTGAAGAGTTTGTTTGTTTGTTTGTTTGTTTGTTTGTTTGTTTGTTTGTTTGCTTGAACGCGCTAATCTCAGGAACTACTGGTTCGATTTGAAAAATTCTTTCAGTGTTAGATAGCTCATTTATCGAGGAAGGCTATATATCATCACGCTAAGACCAATAGGAGCGGAGCATCAATGAAGAATGTTTCAAAATCGGGATTTTTCCTTTTGAGAGCTTCCGATGCATGCGCTGCGTAAACGGTTAAAGTTTCGCAAAAATCATATATGAAAGAATTGTTCCGCTTTAAAAGTTTAAAAAAAAAGTCCGCGACAGCATATGTCTATCTTTTAAGGTTGGCTCACTATAACCGTTTTTATGCTAACTTTGTTCTAAAATTCGTTTTTTTTTCCTTTTGAGAGCTTCCGATGCGTGCGCTGCGTAAACGGTTAAAGTTTCGCAAAAATCATATATAACAGAATTGTTCCTCTTTAAAAGTTTAAAAAAAAAGTCCGCGACAGCATATGTCTATCTTTTAAGGTTGGCTCACTATAACCTTTTTTATGCTAACTTTGTTCTAAAATTCCAAATGCATTATTTGCGTAGGTGTTTTTATAAACATGATATTAATCCTTATCCAAATAAATACGTTATTCATCAGCCTTTAGAGCGTTTGTTTTGTATCCGTGTGGACGGAGCTTGGGTCCGCTCGGACCCAACAAACGCTCTAAAGGACATATCCTCATTTAGCGTTCTTTTATTATTCATGTTCCCGTGACATATTTTACTAAAGTTCCGCTCGGATACTCAATACTCAATTATCAACTAACAATATTGGCTATATCTTGAAGTGAGCTTCAATCAAAACATACTACAAGCCGCTGAACGGGATCATCATCTTCTTACCACCTGCCAAGTTTGCTTGAACTTGAACGCGATAATCTCAGGAACTATTGGTCCGATTAGAAAAAATCTTTCGGTGTTAGATAGTCCATTTATTGAGGAAGGCTATAGGCTATCATCCTGCTAAGACTAAGTAACTATTCCACGCGGACGAAGTCGCGGGCGGAAGCTAGTACTAATATATAAAGCTGAAGAGTTTGTTTGTTTGTTTGCTTGAACGCGCTAATCTCAGGAACTACTGGTCCGATTTGAAAAATTCTTTCAGTGTTAGATAGCCCATTTATTGAGGAAGGCTATAGGCTATATATCATCACGCTACGCGGACGAAGTCGCGGGCAGAAGCTAGTACTAATATATAAAGCTGAAGAGTTTGTTTGTTTGTTTGGTTGAACGCGCTAATCTCAGGAAACACTGGTCCGATTTGAAAAATTCTTTCAGTGTTAGATAGCCCATTTACTGAGGAAGGCTATAGGCTATATATCATCACGCTAAGACTAAGTCACTATTCCACGCGGACGAAGTCGCGGGCGGAAGCTAGGAAACAATATATTTTTGGACAGTCAGTCATTTTTTTAATAATCATATGATAATTAAGTATCAAACATTGGCATGCTCTACATAAGACAGACTGAATCTATTAGTTTTCAAAAAAATATTCTGTCAAAATTCAATCTAATTGTGATAATCACTTTCTCGTACCTATTTCGAAAACTACAAAGATCAATTTGAAATAGCCATTAACTACACTTATACTTAATTCGTATATCACGAACCGCTTTCAAAGATATAAATTCTAATAATAAAATTCCATTATATACAATATCAATAATCGTTCAGATATCTCACGATCTTCGTATTATATCTATGTAAGATATCCATTACTGGTTTAACACGATTACATTGTATATTGTACTTAATAAAACAGTAAGGTACAGCTAATTCTTAAAACAAACACTATTGTGTGGAATGTAGAGCGATAATATCCATTTGATTGCAATCATTTCTGCGGGCTAAGATTGTTTACAAGTATTATAAATTGTGCAGACAAGACAACTGATGTTTATGATAACGATAAACTTGCAGGCGAAGCATGATTGCAATAGACAAGGAGGATGATAAAATATAAGAGCAAATTTTGTCGACAACCCTTAGAGAATAATATTATCTTCCGTGCATAAAACATTATTATGTTGATTGAGAGTCGACAAAACCAACTTTAATGCTTTATAATTTTGCATGGTATCCTCGACAAGAAAGAGAATGTCCTAGTTCTCTACCTCAAAAACAGCGACAGTAAAGTGTACAATTCAGGCCTTTTTATATTATGTTATAGATGCACGATTTTTTTCTGGCTATTTTTTTACTGTTATAAAAACTTTCGCAGGTAACCGAATACACTAATCTAGTTTCAAGTTTCGATCCAACATACTTGAAGTTCTATTCACCCCGTGAGCAAGAAAAACTGTGAACTCAGTAAAAAATATTGACAGTAGAGATTTCTGTCATTTGTTTTCTGTATGAATAATTTTATTGTTAGGTAGGATTAGCAGGTAGATTCTGGAATGTTACCGGAACATACTACCATACAAAATCGGACAGCATCTCGAAGAAGAATCTTCGAAGATGACGACGAAGTATTTTGATGCAAAAAATCGGCACACATTACTACATAATTTTTACCTATTGCCCCGTCTACGCACTTAATCTTTGGTTGTAACATTAAGCGCTCATTGATTACTACACACGATAATTACAGAGTGAGGATATTTACGAATCAATCGGGGCCAAGAATATGTACAACAATGGTTTGTAGCCCGCCTTAGGGAAAGTAGATGAAATAGATTTTGTTATAAAAGTTGCAACCCCTTAGGGAACGGAAGTCGTTATATATTTATTAGACAGAATATAATTGATGAGGTTTTAATGACGGTTATGGCTTATGAAATCAGAAAAAACAAGATTCTAATCTTTATGTTAATATTATTTACGTACTCAAAGACCACACTAGTAGTACCTACCCTCCGCCATAAATTACTCAATATTTGACGAGATATTATGTACAAATTTATATACACTTACAGATTTCCAGAAAATTAATGAAGCTTAATTATTCGCTTGGTGTGTATGAAAAAAAAGCTGTTTATACGTACTTTTTAACAGAAATAGCCCCAACAAATTAGAAAGTATAAATGAACTATTATTAATTTATGGCCCAACCATAGTGCAAAAGAAGAGACAAGTGCAGTTTCTAGTCAGTAAGACTCCGACATACCATAACTTCTATTCAAGTTTCAAAATCGGCTTGAAGTCTTATTCAAACAAAAAAATTGACAATTTGTAAGCAAGTTGATTTACCAGACAGTTTATTTTTTTGTAAATAATATAAGCTAACTGCAACATAAATACAAACCGCAATATAGTACACATGATGGCTTCATTTCTCACAAAAAGGCGGTTCGTAGAGCGAACCCGAGTTAATGGTAAGTGGGGACGCCATCTTGCTGATTACAGCCTAGTTGTACACAGTTTAACAATCTAGGATAACGCGGCGAAAGTTAACAACTGTATTAAAAGCGTTAATTTTATTCTGTGATTGTTGAAAAAATATTGTTAATAATAAGAGTTGGGCGACTCCACGGATGGAACGGAAATTATGCGAGGTTTTATTTGGGTAGGTACTGATGTACTCGTACCATTGCGTTAGGTATGTCAGACTTTTATCGACTAAATTCATACTGTGGCCATTTTCCGCATAAAAGGAGGGGCTGCGAGATTTCCAAATGGAACGCTACTATGAACCCTCCTGTTGGGTAGGTACTGATGTACCTACATCTTCAATACGTTAGAATTGTCTAGGTTCTTAAAGGGCGAGCCTAATGCCAACCAAACTCCGACCTGCTACTGAGAATTTTATAGAATAACCCAATAACATATTTCTCGCCCTGAGAATTGAACCGAGGACGTCCAACACAGCAACCGCGCTTACGCCCACTAGTCCAATGAGGTACACTTCAGAAACGTAACATAAACTCGCGTGGCGATTCAAGAGAAAGCATAGTTTGTATTTGTAGAGCAGTAAGTTGCATTGTCATTGTTATCAAAATAGTCACAAACAACCAGAAGTGACCCTTGTCCACCCTAATATTAAATTAAATGGTGAACTTGTAAGCATTCTTTCTTCATCTTAAAAAAAAACTAGTTTCAATCTGTGGAATATAAATATTAGGTACACTAGCCCAGTGTAGCAAACAAAGAAAGCGGTTCCGAAAGAGTATCCAGTAACTGCTAAAAAAATGTCTCCATTACTTTTCAAATCAAAAGAGATACAGAGGACTAATGGACATAATGCAACTATACATCATTTTTTCTCTTTCCAAACCATAAATATAATTTAGTTACACATACCGAGTGAAATTTCGTACATAAAAAAACTTCAAAGAAAATATATTTAATCATTATATCTCATTGTTTTTTTCTCATCAAACACCTGGGCGTAGGTGGTTCCAAACCTGATAAACCTTAACTACTTCAAAACAGAGATCAATTTTGAAAAACGACAGCATATATTAAAGTTGGTTACATGAGCTGAGAGGCACAATCATCAGCCATAACCGGTTTTAATGACCTCCGCATTTGCCCGAATTATGGTTCTTCCAACTTTCGTTAAAGAGAACAAAAGGTCTGCTTATGCTGGTCATGTATTAAACACCTCGGGCTATTAATGGTAGTAAGCTGTATGACATTGAACTTGTCTATTTAAGAAGTAATGATTTGTAATAGACGAGGTGAACTGTTATTATTTAGCATTAAAACATATTTTGGGACATTTTATATTGAGAGCTGACTCTGTCTAGTAGTTCACGTTAAATAACAGTAACGAATAGATGACATTATTAAATATTGTGATGTCATCAAGTTCAGAGTTTAATGTTTAAATATAGCACTCGCATTAATCCTGAATGACCGAAGAAACGAAACACAGTATTATATTTTAAGGGATGGAGATAATTTTTAGGTTGTTAGAGCCATTTAACTCTCTAGACTGCCCTACACACACACACACACGCACGCTACAAAAGCCTTTTGTTAGGTTTTTGGTCTACCCTCACCTCACCGGACAGGTCGGATTTGTGTCTGACACGACTGTAAAAAGCTGGATGTGTCTGGCAACCCCAAATAAGACACATTTCTTTTTATTCTTAATATGCTTACTCTTGATCGCCAGTTCACCTGATTATACATTATAGGTACTAAATATTATCATAGATAAACCCATTTTGCTCGAAACGAATCCAGGACATCTAGTTGCGCTTAGAACCACTGACTATTAAAGCATCTTTCTAATTAGCTCATTAATTCAAATTGTAACACAATTAATGGGTTTGACTCATCTTTAATTAAGAACTAACATTCTTTTTCCCACCGCACTGTTTCTGTTGATTGATTTGGGTGTCATTAAGAAGACAAAGTTTAAATTAAAATATAAATTATTTTAATTTATTATATTTTACTTACCTTCGACAATTTTGATTAATTTCTTAATTTAAATGCGCCAAAGGCAACGTATCTCTGCGATTTAAAAGATATTAGTTAGCGGGAGCGTATTTCTTATGCCCAATGTGGTTCTTTATCTTATTATAGTGAGAATACGCTCTTTTTCATTGAGTTTTTTTGCATTTTCTGCATTGTGTTTGTTTACACACATTAGCCTTCGTGCTTTAATAGTATATTCTTTACTATACCCTGTCTATGTGTATACGTGACGATCGTGACACGAGATTGTGTCGGAGACGAACACACGAAGTCACGACGACAGAGTTACCGGCGCCTTCTCAGATGTGTTTTATGTTATTGAAAGAAAGAATAGAATTAGGTATATGTGAAACGAGGAAACTTATATTTTTAACATACAAGGGGATGAGTCGCCGACTCCATTATGCCCCATACAACGTCTTGGGTGTATTGCGCGTAAATACTCACACGTTACGCTTCGTTCGCCCTAATTTTAATGAATTGACATAGAGACCAATTGAATTTGAGAAGGTTCTAGGCTATTTTTTGTCTCAAAAAGCTCTTTAGAATGCGAGTGGAACTGCGGCAAACAGCAAGCTAGCTAATAATGAGTTTCTATGAGTAGGTACGGCACATAAACTCAGGATCGACGAAAGTACGAAGCACAAGTCGTATTTATTCCACACAAGCATCCAATCGATCATGCGGGTACAGATGAGCATAAAGCATTGTTTTACAGTTAGATGAACGAATACATAATTCATGTGCCCCCAAAATATAAGCGTATTTCTCATGAATTCTGTCTGCTTGGCATGACAATTCCTATTTCATTAAGCCATGTGATTGAATGGTGAATTGCCCGGATTTAAGAATCGGAACGCTGTTATGGAAAGATCTGAAGACAAAACTGCAGATTCAAGATTCATTAATATTGTATCATTTATTTGTCCACATGCGTGTTCATACACTGAGCACGTAGAATGTTTAACACGAGAAAATACCAGATATATTTTGCAAATAGGACGTACAAATATATATAGATACCTATCAATTGACCTAAATACTTATATATCTTATAACAAAACAATTAATATTTAAGTAATTAATTCTCTATTTTTTATGCTCATTTCTGATATACAATAAACCCGCAGTACAACACCCAATTTTCAGCAGTTCTCCGCATGAAGTATTAAAGACTTGCTTAAAACAATGCGTAATTCCATTTACCTACTAGACGGAATCTTCGTGCAATAAACATACTCTACACTAGATAATGAGAGCGATGTTGCATTAATGTCCAAAGAAAATCAGAGCAATTGTTTATAAGATCACACTGCCGTTATATTTTTAATTTCAAATGTCTTGGTCCGCTGGAGTGGTGTACTAGGAGTGGAATAGAGGCGGCACGTGTAAAAATTTACTTGAACAATTTGGCAATAAAATAATAATAGTTGAATAGATCCAAGAAACCTATGGCCTAGTAAAAATTATCCGTCAAAAAATAAATATAGCTCTACTTATATAATTACTAAAGGATTTCTTTTCATAGCAAAAAAGACATATTAAATATCAAAGTAGGTACTATCTAATTTGAACTTCGCAATAAATATTCTCTGAGTTAATGTCATCATTGCACGCACAAACTTAAACAAAGAGATAATTCTTCTTCACCTGGATCTAAACAATTTATCGTCATTAGCGTTAAAGCTAACTAATAATAGGTTCACACGGAAAAACTATTGAAATCGCTGGCAACTCATTACGCGTACAATTTATGACTATTGTATTAGCAAGTGATGTATATCTATTACTTGCACCTTTATTGTTCTATACCTCTACAATTTCTCTTTGAATGTGTTATGAAACATGACACCGATCGTAAATATAAAACTCTGTCAACATTATTAGTGTGCCTTATAGAAAATTTTGCAAATAAATTACAATCAACGCTTCCTTGACGGTTCAAATTTCCATATATATGCTCTGACGCTTGATCGGAATGGGCAACACACAGATAAACAAAACAAGAAGGGTTTATGCAAATAACTCGACAAACAGATACGACACTTGCACGTCAAATTGTGCAAATTTGTAGTCAATGCTCCTATCAGATAGTCTGACGCAATAAAGCATGTGACATATTTGACCCGTGCCTTTTCTACGCATTCTGTAGTTACAAATTCTTACGGTACATTTGTCGCACACCTTGCGACTTGCGTGTATCATACATGGCTGTGATAGGTCGCAAGACACGCGTTTTCCGCGACAAATTCAACGTATTTGACGATTTGTTTTGAGACATTTTGTTACGATTTGTCTCATTGGTGATGGTCATTATGCTGATGAAATTTTTATTTCTGTATCAATTGTAACGAGGTTTTGTGTTTAGATGACAAATTGAAAATATTTTATTAAATTGAGAGTATCTATATTTGCTTTCTGTTCTTTATGGGACATTTGTAAGGGGAATTAAAAACACGTTTTAAAGAAATTATTGTAAATACTGTGTAGGCATTAAAACGAAGCGTGAAACATCTTTATCCTACATTTCCAATTTACACGACTCATTTGAACATGCATGAGTTAGCAGCCAAACGGGTGAAACTATGTTAATTTAATCACCCATGATGTTGCTAAAATGAGAAATTGCATACAATGACGATTAAGCAAAATAATTATCAAGATTGTGAGATAAAAGAAACAGTTTTACTGATGGTCAACTTGTGAAGATTGAACGATTTCTTTAACCGAAGACGTAACTGAACATGCAAACTGCGAATATCAATTGATCGATAAGCCTTTGCTTACCAGAAGGATGATAAAAGAATTAAAAACTTTCTTATCTGAACAATAGAGTACACTCTCCGTACTTCGATACTTAGAACTTTTCGTTTCGTTCAGACACTAAGCTGGCCTAGTACGGGTTGGTAGACTTCACACGCCGCGCCGTTGAGAAAATCTCGCAGTAATGCATGTTTACACATTTTTTTTTCTTTAGTGTTTCTGCGAGTGATAACTCATTATCAATACGCAAATGGAATTCAAAAAGTCAGAGGGGCGTGCGAGATCCACGAGGCAGTTCATAGTAATATCAGTAAGCTATCACTGTTTAAGTGTAATGCCTACTAATTATTCTCATGTCCCGCTAGTTTCGAACTCGCACGCCCATTCCGTACGGTAGCCGTTACTGTTCGAGAAATGGTGCTGTGAAATGTTTGTTTGTACGTGCTTTACTCAGTTGCGACGGTCGAGACATAAATTGTTTGCAGCTACTTTAAACAACTTTTTGTTACAGGTCCAGTATTGGTGTACTTCTGTTCAGAATATTTAGCCTATTTATTTTAATGTGGACTTAAAATGCGTCGTAAGTGTGAGCAACAAAAGGAAATTCGTGAAAAATACATACAAATAGCGTTATTTAATTCCATACCTTATCCTTACCCCACACATACAAGTGTTATATTACAGCATAGAACTTATCTGACACAAAGTTATTTTCTATTTCTAGATTCTATTATCAGTTATATGTGGCGAATGCTGTGAGAGACTGGTCCTTTGACCTTTTACCGTGTGAGAGCAATGCTTCGGCACGAATGGGCTGCTTGGCCGGAGTAATACCACGGCCTCACAGAAAACCGGCGTGAAACAAAACTTACCTTGTGTTTCAACGAGTGAGGCCCAAACCCTATAAAAAAGCGGGCAACGCACTTGCCTCTGGTGTTGCGAGTATCCATGGGCGGCGTTAATGGCTTACCATCAGACGATCCCGCAACTATACCACAAAAAAGTGGACTGATTTAGGCTCATTAATTGATGAAAATTCTGCCATTAGAGTAAAACGTCTCGAATAACCTAACTCCCGAGAGCTGAAGTGTCAAAATCGAAGTGTAAAAGTGACAATATCTAAAGTATCTAATAAAATATAATCTGACGGCTTATAAGTGTTACAACACAGTAACTGTTTCTTACGAGGATACGGCCGGGCCACCGAAGCGTAAGGCCCATTTAGAGGAGAGAGCGCGCCGATGAGCAGTATAACATTAATAAATTAATCATGATTTTATGGAATTCCGCTAGCTCGCAGCGCACCGCAATATTTA
The DNA here is from genome assembly GCA_947256265.1 of Acronicta leporina. NCBI lineage: Eukaryota > Metazoa > Arthropoda > Insecta > Lepidoptera > Noctuidae > Acronicta > Acronicta leporina. Next base: position 4,344,413 of record OX366523.1, read on the forward strand.
GAGTTCCGCGGTTTTTAAACCTTAATATTTTTTGTGACAAGGAAAAACTTTGTAAGAATATTATATAACTGTAATAAAAAGTCATGTTTTAGAAAAGTATTTCATCATATACTATCAATTAATTCCTCATCCTTTTGATACGGAGAATTTTGAATGGAGTAGAGTTTCTATAGATACTTCTCCATCAGAAACGACTAATTAGGAACCGTACATCTAGACTCCATGTTTCTTTTAAAACGTTGCCCTACACTAGGAGTGTATTTGGTTTATATGAAAATAAAACTATATTTTTTGCTATGAAACTTGAGTATTTTCTACGGAACCTAACATCATGCCCACTAGCAGACTTCACACGCGAGTGAGAGTTCGGCCAAAGCTAGCTAGCTATTTGGTACTGATAATACACCTTACCTACTATACCTCTTAAATATCTTACGTTTTTGTTGTTAAGTAATTTTGACTAGATAACTCATATCATCAATAATAGATTATACGGGGGACGTGCCGATTACGGCAAAATAATGAAATCGTAATCCGACGACCGGTCATATTAAGATTCCAAGATAACTTATCCGACAATACGATAATATACTTACTACAGGATGTTTTAATCTTTATTGGACTTCAAGAAAAATAACCGCCTCATAAAAATCGCGTTTTAATTCAAGAAGTTAGTTATAAATTCACTTTCAATTACAAACATTCATAAGATGTGAAAGCAGCCTTGCAATTGAAAGCTTAATTTATTTACATTATACAAAAGCTGGATATATTGTGCAGGAAAACATTAATAAATATTAAAAGTGCTTTCCGTTTGCCTGAGGTAGCGACCATAATATCTCACGCGATGGCGATGGCGTATTCTAGCACGAGTGGCACGACATAGACAAGAAGTTTTTAATCGTCGACATAGCATTTATGTCGACCCTAGTTTTGACTGATGATAAGCACAAATAGTCACGTACGCTCTACGCATTACAGCCTTTTATCCTTTTAACTAGCTTCTGCCCTTCTGCCTTCTGGAATAGTTACTTGGTCTTAGCGTGATGATATATAAGCTATAGCCTTCCTCAATAAATGGGATATCTAACACTGAAATAATTTTTCAAATCGGACCAGTAGTTCCAGAACTATTCCAGAAGGCAGAAGGGCAGAAGCTAGTATCGCGATAAAATCCGTAAATAGTAGTTTTATTTCTTCTTTCTTCTATAACTTCGAAGTAAAGGATAATGAAGTTAGTTTTATAGACACTAGACACACTTCACAACAATTTGTACCGCAGAGCTTGCTAATTTACCAGCTTTATGAAAACTAATCTTTGCTAAATTTATAGGACTGTCGTAAGTACATTGATATTCCGACGCAATTGCAGTTTAGTTACGACCATTTAATAATCATCTCATAGCTTTATGCTTTGGTAATCTTATTGAATTATACTAGTTTACCTATATCAATAGATAATATTAGTAGTTCAGTATCAATAGTTCAATAGATAGTATTTAATTAATTAAACATATTAGGATTTTAATTCCAACAACAGTTGAAAATTTACTGAAAAGGTTTTGGTAACTGTAAATTGTGAGCATCGTGCAGATATTGATGTAGCAATCATTAAATTACGTCTAGGTACCTATATTTATCTGTAAAATATTTTTTTTATGGGATAGGGGGGCAAACGAGCAGACGGATCACCTGACGGTAAGCGATTACCGACGCCCATGGACACCAGCAACACCAGAAGAGTCACAAGTGCGTCGGCATCGCCCGCCTTTTAAAGGGTTTTGGCCTCCGGTATCCTCACTCACTCGGCGAATCACAACGTCGTAAGTGTTGTTTCACGCCGGTTTTCACACTCCGGTCGAGCCAGCCCATTCGTGCCGAAGCATGGCTATCTCGCGGTAAAAAAATAATATGCCCGCGGTCTGAGCTTGTGGTGCTCGCTTTTATTAAATATCCTACTGAAAGTGGTGTTGTTTGTCGTGTCGTTTTATACCCTACAATGTGGTTGAGGCAGACCACGCCGATACACACGTCAGGCTCGTGAACGGGTGCTGTCTGTCGACTCTGATTAACTCCTACTTGCTGTGGCAATCCTTTTTTTTATATAATAAATAAATCTTACACATCAAACTACATAATTCTCAGAAAATATTTAAAACAACGCTGTAAAGTTTAATATTTCAGTTTTTTAAAGGAGAATATAATATGTAGTTTCTTCTCTGCTCGTCTCTTCATAAGACCCAGTTTTTTAAACTAGTGTTTTATTTAATGGTCTAATTGAAATAAAACATTTTAACTTTGACTTAATAATTTTAATTTGGCAACGTAAAAAAGTGAAAACTCAACTCATTTGTTAACCAAAAATCACATTTCTTTTACAGAAATACATTTAGATGTAGGCATATAAAATCTAGAGTCTCAGTATTAATCTCGTTAATGATCTAAATCAATACATTATGACTAACGAAATTTAAATAATCCGGACATTCTTTTACGTTTAATCAAAATCATTTTGGAGAAAGCTAACTTTAGGCATTCATTCAATTTCACAAATTGGCTATTTCATCTCAGCGGCATACAATTTGGTGAAAAAATGCGCATAAATTAGCTAGCTAATAGCTAAAGCATGTAATGCAAAATTTTAAAAGAAAGACTTAAGGGTTGGACTTTCGAAAAAGTTGTATTACATACATAATAGTTAACTTTTCAGAAAAATCAAACTGACTTCTAGTATATTATAGTAGGTAGTCAGTACCTTCAGAAGCGATCGCCAGATCACCAACCTCACTTTTATAGAAGAATGCTGTCAGATCAAGAAGTTCATAAAAAACAAAGTTACGCGTTATACAGACTGAAGGCAGCAATGACATCATAGGTATATCAGCGTGAATATATTTCGCAGACATATTATATACCTACTTGCTTGGGATGTCTATGCCCTCAACAATGTGGTTTTGTCGTCTATTCAGTCGACAAACCCTTGATCGCGGTTGTCAAACTACGCATTCGCGCAAATCTCTAGATTTTTGTGAAAAAATACCAGTTGATAAATACTTTCTGTTTAGGTACCTACCTACTTACTTACCTATATTTTGGTATTGTTTTTTTGTTTATACCACTAAGGTAGCAAACGAGCAAATATCCCGCCTGATGGTAAAAGGTTACCGTAGCCTACAAACGCTTGCAACACCAGGTGTATAACTCGCGCGATGCTGACCGTGTAAAAATCTTTACACACCCATTTTGAGAGGGTAACGTAAAGATTAAAGGCAGCATTGGAGATAATAAATATGATGTTTAAACACCAGCAGTCCCCCCACTGCTAAAACAACGCTTCGGAACACCACATAGCACGGAGCTATGTTGTTGGTTATGTGGAGGAAATTCCCCAGTCGGGCCCGCTCCAATTGTGAGTGGAATTATTCATTCCACTATGCCCTACCTCTCTTAAAAGGTATTTACCATAAACACACATAATATATTCAAAAACAGTTCTTAGAATTAACAGTTTAATTTTGATACGCAAGCATAATAACGGGTCAAAAATGAGATAAAGATATGGATGTTATCATTAAAACCATAATTATTTAATTAAATTTAAGTTACTTACATGTATGTGCCGCTATTTTCACTGTCTTAGTTAATTAAATTACACAGTTTTAGGCTCAAAAACTGAAATATCCGGCGGGTATCTTACCTTATAATACCTTTCTTCAGCGGATAATTTCAATACATTAAAAAACGTAAAGAAATTTAACGATAGTTAAGTAACAGTTCTAAAGTTCCATTCAAAGGTAGGTATGAAGGTAATTCAGCAATGGGCTTCGTGGTACAAGAACAATAGATTTAGCATTGATTTTCTGATTGTGAAAATAAAAGAGTAGAAGAGCCACCTAATAAGCAGTTAAGTCATTTCTGATGCTATGTCGAGCCATAAGAACCCCTCAGGACTAGAGAGTCGGGCCGGGCCTCAAGCAACTGAGCGAGGAACTGGATCTCACGAGCAAAAGTCAAAATTCATGCCAAGGTGCTACAAACTCCTACGTCTGACGCATTGTTTGTGATTTATGTGACTTGAAAGGTAAAATATTTACTGAATTTTTAAAGAAAATTCCTAGCATAAAGTCTGAATGAGTGATAAGTAAGAAATCGAACCATCATGAGGTCGAAAATACAATGCTATATTATGATAATTATAGTTTCTGCAGTTTGTTTACCTAGTTAGAGATGAAAAGCGAGACTTTATATACCTAGAACTAGTCACAAACATAATACCTGACCGGTCTCAGTAAAACGAGTTAAACAGATATTCAATACCACTATCTCCGCTTTTCAATCGGTTGATTAATTCAATTAACAGTTCAATCGATTACTTCACTCGATTAGGTGAATCGATTTGGCCGTTGATTAACAAGTTTTCCGCCTTTCGAGGCAATTGTACCTTTCAAGCTTGACGTCTTTACTTTAGAGATTGTTTGAAAATTATGGGTTCTATGTATGAGGGTAAGCAATAACAAGGAAGATGCAAATAGAAGAGATAAGTCCTACCTTCATACATTTAGGTATATCAGACGGAGTCCCAAAGGAAGATACTATCGACAACTACTCTTACAACCCGGTCGTGCCTTTAGTTGACCAATAGTGCTCTAACAGGCGTTGCACATGGCGGTTCTGGGGTGGTCATGAGAGGATACAGTGCCCCTCTCCATGCGCTGATCGGTTACTGGGGTAGGTTTAGTGTGTAAGAATCCTAAACTCCCATGTCCAATCCCCGAAGACCGGTCGCATTTTGAAGGTTTCTCCCCGTAAACAAAAGATTTAGGGCCACTTACACCAACTTCTTAAAAACGTTTAAATTGTATTTAAACACGATTATTGATTTAAGTCAAACATTCGTCTTGCACCAAAATAATTTCCGTGTTAAATACGTTGAAAGACCTGTCAAAGTTAAATAATAATAATAATAATAATAAAATCGTTTATTTCTCACCACAAAAGTTACATAATCAGCACCAGAGCAAAGTACGGGATAACATTTTTTTTTGGTCGTTGATTGATCTTATGCTATTACAACATTACGACAGCGTAGTGAGCATTGGTTGTCATTAGACTAAGTCGCCCTATCCACTCGTACTAGTTAAAACTGTATCACGAGCGGATAGTCTTCCTCGCCCTCAGATCAACAAATTCTCGTAAGACCTCAGATAGGGAATTGATCAGATTGTCTAATTTGCTAACTAGTCATTTAACTAATAGTAACGATTATAAAATACTGTTAATTAATAATATGCTTATGTGTAAAGTGTATCGATGTAGTTAAATCAGTGAGTTGGGTGGTGTGTGTAGTAGGGTGGTGGGATATTTATGTGTGTTTATAATGTCTATGTGTTTTAAATGTTGTTTAGTTTTTTTGTGCCTTACTTGTTTATATTAGTTTTTAGGAGGTTTTCAGCAGTATTGTAGTCCAACAGTTTTAAAAAATTATGAAGAGTTTTTTTGCAGGTTTGTGCATTAAGCTGTTTAAGATTTAAATTTTTGCTTATGGTGTTATATAGGCTAGGGCCGAGATAGTTAGAGAATTTTTGCGCAAAAGAAGTCTTTTGTTTTGGTATCTTATATACAATGTCTGTCCTTCTTCTAGTTTCAAATTGTGGTCTAACTCTATGCTGTGCAACAATTGTTAATTTAATAAATAATTTTCGTACCGTTAGCACGTCCAACTCCGAGTATAATTGAGTTGTTGGATATGTATATTTTTTACGACTCATCACTTTGAGGATCATACGTTGAGCTCTTTCAACTAGCAGCATAATGGTTTTTGAAGTGCCTCCCCAGACATTTAGACCGTAGGCCAATATAGACTGGCAGAGGGCAAAGTAAACTTTGCGTAGTAAGTCAGTATCACATGCGTTTCTTATTGTCTTAAACACGTAAATTAATTTTCTTGTACGCTTACTGAGGTTTATGATATGCTCTTTCCAGTTTAGGTTTTGGTCTACTGTTACTCCGAGGTACTTAATATGTTCAGTTCTAGAGATAGGTTTACACTGGCAGTTACTAGTATCGTCACAATTATGTGCTTGTATTATGATTGAGTTTGGAGGAGGTTGTGATTTAGCATTTATAGTAAATGTAATAAGTTTCGTCTTGTCAACATTTAGTGTCAACAAATGATCATCTAACCATGTGGTTACTAAAGCAAAACCTTTATTTGCTGCTTCCGTTACATCCTTCCAGGTATTGGAGTTAAACAATAAAACCGTGTCATCGGCGAATGTTACTATTTGACCATTGTGCAACTGCAAATTACAAAGATCATTCATATAAATTAGGAACAGCGTAGGCCCCAGCACGCTGCCTTGGGGCACACCGAAAGATATGTTTTCTTCTTGGCTAAAGCTGTCATTAATTTTTACCACTTGTTTCCGGTTGGATAAATAGTCGCGAAAGAGTTGCAGTGGTATTCCACGAATGCCTAGGCTCTCAAGTTTTTGTAGAAGGATGGGAACAGAGATGAATGAAAGATGGGAGAGAGAAATACGCTGAGGACCCTATTTAAATCATACTTAAATACGAATGGCCGTTTATTGAACTGTCATCTGACGAATGGAGGTTATTTTGATTCTATGAGAGATTATTCACTTATTTAAGATTATTTTTTCATTTTATCAAATAAAAACACAACAAATAAATACGACTTTGTTTGGATTGGTTGTCATGGCAGCGAAAAGTCAAAATAATGGCGTAAGTTTCGTTACATGCAGACTATTTTCAATAAAAATCATCGATTTATCATTAATTAAAATTAATTAATTATAATAATTATTAAATTTGATCTAATTTTATATCTATTATTCATAACATAAGTTTTTCAATAGATTTTTCACATTACTATACATCATAGTAAAGTAGATGTAATGTAAAAACGGAACGTAGAGAACTGTTTTATCGACGTGTTCAATTCATTTAACTAAATTGACATAAGACAGACTTGGTGCAAGACGATCTTAAATTTGTTATGTTTATGGAGTTAAATATATTTAACTAAATGTATAAAATAATGATTTAAATAGAATTTGGTGCAAGTGGCCCTTAATTTTATGTTCAAATTTTATATTCTATTTCTAGTGTAAGCCAAAATAGCAATTTGACAATTAATAATTAATTTTGCTATATTTTATTTCGTTCCTATTGTGTGAAAACTCATTGCAACTATCAAAAAAATAATCAAAAAGTTTAGTTTTTTTATAAGTGCTCAAGGTGGCAAACAAGCTTACGGCCCGTCTGATGGTAAACAGTAACCGTATGGAGGTCTGCAGCACCAGAGACACCTCTGGTGCTGCAGACCTCCATACGGTTACTCTCGCGGGTTGCCGAGACTGTAAAAACCTTAAAACTCCTTTTTTAAAGAACCCCACGCTGTAGTAGTAGTAGATTCAACAGCCTGATTGTATGTGGGATAAAAATTGAAGGTTTTAAACTGCAAGGAGATTGTTGGACATTTACCATATCCATGAGGACCTTGCACATATCAAGAAAATCCTACGGTCCGTGAGTTTTGGGGTTAAGCGCACTAGATATCTAGGTGTTGTTTTCTTTTAATTAAGCAGTTACTTAATTTAAATCTTGACCGTGTGACACCCAAAATAAAAAGAATAGGCCATAATCTCTTTTCTCCGACCACCGTGTCTTTTGACTGTCAACTATCACAAAGACTTAACTGTATCAAGTTTATTTAATTCATTTTAAAATGATTTTAAACCATTACTCATTAGTCTGGTGGTGCGTCTGCTACGGTAAACGTTCTGCTGTTGATTCCCCAGTCGAGCAGTATTATTGGCTTTTCTATGAAATCGTCAGTAGAAGCTCTGAGATTTGTGCCCGGTTATTGGTAAAAGGCTCGCCCCGGGACTTAAACGTACCGGCAAACTGTGGGTGTACATTAGCACCTCTGCCGAACTCCTCGATGAACATTGGCGAATGTGCGAGTAAGAAATGCTTTTTATTACAATCGAGTTATTTCGGGAGAAAAGCCCTCCATCTTATCCACAGCGAGGCTATTCTAGGCGGATTTTGCAAGTATCCTATGCAAGCCAGCTATAGAAAGAAATTGAAAATATTTTAAAGACTCTTAGTTACTTTAATAATTAAAGTAGCCTATTATACTCCTTAAATAAAATAGTACGACGATAATTATAACTGTATTTAATATAATAGACTTAAATATTGAATGGAACAACTTTAATTGGACTATAAATCATTTTATTTAATGGCGAAAAGTTATCTCTTCTCGGTACTTTATGCATAGTTAGTAAAGTACCTATTAAAACTTGACGTAAAACTGTATTTACATGCTCTTTTATATATTTACTATGTAAAATAACTATAGAAGTATTCTAGAGCATTCGGGCAACTTTCGCGCAGGATTCAAGCAGGATTCAAGGCAGCCTACGAGCTGAATCCCGCTCGTAGGCTGCCTTGAATCCATGCAGCCTTCGAGCTTGATTCAAGGCAAAGGTTCGAGCAGGATTCAAGGCAGCCTACGAGCAGGATCAAATGCAGCCTTCGAGCTTGATTCAAGGCCAGGCTTCGCCATTTGAAAGTATCCAGCGGACGCTATGCCTAGCCTATCATGGTCGTGGCAAAAGTGGATTTTAGTTGCTACGAATCCGACCCTGCCTCTTCAGGTAAATGACCTATGATGTTCTTTCATTCAAGGTATAAAAAGGGGTTTTGGGCAAAGTGTTCCAAACTTGCGAAAAGAGTTTAAATCTCGAATTATTACCTTATTCGGGCCTTGTTTTTTTTTTATTAATTACATTTAAAACTTGCCTACTCTACATTTCCCACAGCAAATTAACAAAGTGCGATGATAAACATGATTATTTCTGATTAGTATCACAGTTAATACGAAACAATTACACAAAACAAACAGTTCGTTAGCAGTTCCCATGTTCTAAACTTGTATACAAAACCGTACGCTAAGAAACTTCTGACACGGTCTGGGTGCGCATGCGCTGCGTGGCGCGTTGATGTCTTTTATATGCGGCTTTTAACGTGCCATGTTTTCACCTTGTCCGCCTTATCTTTTATCGTTTACAAAATGTATCTTTCCGCCGCGAAATACGAATGTCTTAACAATTCTTCGTAAGTAGGTACATTTTAACGTCGCTTCGTGTGCCTGAGAGAATGTGGGACGGCTTAATTGATTGTAATAACAAAATTAAATGTATAAGAGCTATCCGGCTGATTTTGGCAAATGAAAGTATAGATAACTGAAATTGTTAAACATTTCGGTTTTTTCTGTGCCGAAGAAAATGCTAACACACTGACATACTTAAAAGCGAAGCGAAAAGCGGATTTTCACCGTTGCAAACGTTCAAAACACGTTATTGTCCCAATTGGTAACGCATTTCTGAATTATCACACTGAAACCAAAACATAACCCAAATTCTTGTGCCTGTAATTATGAAAAAAAAAATCTTTACAGAAAAACTTACCAATGAGAATTTTCAATTAATCCCAGCCGAAAAGGGGTTAACACAACACAGTTTTGAATATAGAACAACAGATTAGGGTTGCGCCACGCACGTGTCGAATATGTCGATAGTAGTGCGGTGTGACGCGACGTGTGGTCGGAGCGAGTGCCGCGGGAGACTGGCGCGCCGCCGCGTCTGCGTGCACCTGCCGCCCGGCCCCCGCACTAGTGACAGGTGGAAAGGCACATCGATATCGATACGCCAGAACCACTGAATGTCGTTGCTTAATATCTTGCGAGGTACATACAAAGCGATATGAAAGTAGTTGGTAGGTCTTGACATAAGTGTTTTAAATCATTCGTTGTGACACTGAAGAGGCTGCTACATTGCATTCCAGGATCCACCCAAGTTGATAGCCTAAATACTCTTATGACAATCCCAGGTCCTTTCCCAACTGTACAAACCACAAACTATTTAACTGCTGTAATGAAATCGAGGGTGTTTATCATGTCTATCAGATATCTAATATCATATCTACTTATTCTGGTTCTATCATTGATTTCCTGATCTAGAAGAAAAGCAAACTGTGTGGATTTAGGGATATGGTATCCAATGTATCTGAATAGGATGCCAACATATTTAATCCTCTATCACACCTTGTTCATAGTGGCTCTTCTAAACTTTATTATTACATGGTAGTACCAACCTTTCAAAATGAGAAACAAGAGCGTGGGTCCAGTAGTTAAACGGGTTCAACGGGGGTCACCATGGGCGGCCAGATTACATTTTGCGTTACTGTCTGAGTTCCCTAAATTTCTAATATATTTTTTTTATTTATTCTGAGAAAAATACAATCAAATTACTTAAATTATCAAAATCGCCAAACTGTACAACAGTTTTTTGGCGATAATGGCGCTCTTATACATATTTCTTATTTGTTTTATGTACATATACACTTATCTAATTATACATAACAAGAATTTAAGAACTGTATAAAATTTAGTTTTCAGTCTTTTCTTTAAAATTACCTTGCTCAGGTCTTTGGACGTATCTCTTATAAATCTTGTGACTTAAGCGATACATAAGTTGTTTGGCCTCAGACAGGATTTAAATAAGAAAACTTATTCGAATCAAGTCATCATGATATTATGCATTATGAACGAATTGTTAGAAATATAATTACGTATGTAGTCTCCATAAAGCAAGATACCTCGAAAAAAAATTCAACCATATTATTATTATTCAGCTATATTTTCCAAGATCTAGAACATCGTAACAAAATATCGACATGGCACACCACTACCTATACGTAAGCAACGTACTGATCAAATTAATTACCGTCTCATCTCGACTCCGCAACGCTCTCGATCAAAACCTATAATTTATCTCTTTCTGACTTACACCAAAATATATTCCCGTCTCTTTCTATAATAAAAAAAATCTTAGATTCTTCGGCGGCAGCGCGTGCTGAATGTGAAACTGTAAGTTTCACCTGTGGCTTGAATGAATCGAGTGTGGGTAATGATTAGTGTTTAAGAAAATATGTAGGCTAACTTGCTAAGTGGTGGGATAAGCTGTTTAAATCTAACTTAAGCCTTTCAGTCCCATCGTCGGAATTCCTAACTTTGACTAACTTACCTACTTAACTTTAAACCCCTCATCAGTTCAAATTTCTTCTGACTAATATCAGAAAACTGCCTACTGACATTAGTCTAGTGGTCCTTAGCGTGACTGCTATGCAGGCCCTAGGTTCGATTTCCATGTCCATTGGATTTTTCTATGAAATGCTCAGTAAGTAGCAGCTCAGAATTTGGTTTTGTGTTTGATTAATGTTAATAGACTCGCCTCATATTACATGGGACCTATACTTACCGGCGAACTGTGGTTGTACATTGAGTAACAGACCTGATTATTAGTGAAATAAATTCCAGCACACGAGCTAATTAACTATATAAAACACATTTATCAACATATAAAAACTATCTACATAAGTAATTCACTACTTCCTACATAAATCACATTCTAAATAAAATTAAAATAATTACTGTATCTAATATATGTACTTACTTACAAAATATGAAAACTACTTTAGCTAATTAACGGGTTACTTGGACTTATGGGTTTCTAAGGTAAAATAATAATAAATAGGTAATAATATAATAACAATTTACTAAAAATAAAAAGCCTTACATTTAAATCTGAAAATAAACTTGCTTCAAGAGTTTTCCGTTTCTTTGTATCTGAAAAAAAAAGATTAATAAGTTGTATGGGAAAATTGCTACACAAATCAAATTAAAGATAAAACAAATGAAAGTCGTGACATATAAGGTCATGCAGCTAGCTGTCAACACCGAGTGGTGAAAGATGCTGCACCGACAGGAGTCTAGCTCATAAGTATAAGAAGAAGATGGGAAAATTAATAAATTAACAATCTATTTCGAAAATTAATTTAAATTTAATTTTCCTCGTGGGATAGCCATGCTTCGACAAGAATGGGCCAGCTCTACCGGAGTAATAACATGGCCTCACAGAAAACCAGTGTGAAACAACACTTACTTGTGATTGTTACTTAAAGGTGATTAGTGGAAATGTAACTTACTTGCAAGATATACATGTGTAGAACACTGTCTGCCCTTCATCAGCAGATCTCAGCTGTAGAGTAGCATAAGACATTCTGTCATTGCCGCACTTGGGACACTTCCTCTCCACAACAGGACCTTCGGGCCCATCGGTGCTGAGTATATTTTCATTAGTCACCACGGATACTGAGTTGAAATGTATTGTGTAATCAAATTTCAAGTTGCTGAAATCTAAAAAAAAAATTACATTTTACAACAGGCCTATATAATACTGTAGTAGAGTTACTTAGGTTTTCTATGTTGTAGGTACCATAGGAGTAATGTTTAAGATTTAGAAAAAAAACTTTAATATTACACCTTTACACTCAATATTTTATAGCATTCCATAATGTATTGTAATATAATCTTGACCTTAGAATTGACCTAAGACTATTCTAAGGTCAATTAAGCTTTGTAACAGTGCGTGCCATCTTTTGTTAAAAAAAAATAGATATATATATATATATATACCTTGTTTCACTTTTGTCCCTAAACTGCCAAATTATAACCTTCTTTTATCTGGCTTATAAAGATGAAACATGCACCAAATTTAAAGTTGGACTTCAAGTGATCCAACTTTGAAAACCACATAATTTTTTAAAAAAAAATATTTTTACTTTCATGCCATAGAATTTTTGTGATGTACATCTAAAAAAAATTCAAAGAACAATAAATGTCTTTTAGAGATTGATGATATAAGTATATTATGTACAAATATTGGTCAGTTTCAATTTTATTATATTAGAATGCTGTAATTTTCAGTTGAGTAAATTTGATTGTGACTTAAAATTGGGGTATAGCTATATAAAAAAATTAAATATACTGTAATATCTGCTAACAGATTCAATATTTTAAATAGTGATCTGTGGAAAATGTAGAAGGTAGTATTTTTCTGAGTTTGGTATTGTATTTTATTTATATTCTTAAAATAGTACTGTTTCCTTTTTCAATAAATTAATTAAAGGTCTCACTTAAAACTTACTTTCAGCATCAAAAGAGGCTTTACAGGCGTAACACCGGACTGAACCAAACTCCTGTAACAGAGGTAGTATGGAGCCACATCGCGCACAAAACGCTGTGCTGCTTGAAAATGGACCAGTGTCTGACATTGTCTACAAGAATTATACAAATAAGTTCAAAATAATTATTTTTTATAAATAGGAAGCAAGTCAACTGATGGTCAGTGATCACCACCCACCCCATTGACACAACATCAGAGTGGTTGCAAATGCATTTCCGGCCATAAGGAAAAGAATAGGCTAGCTTCTTAAAGGGTCCAATGATGTTTTTGAATGTCTGTTGCTTGCAGTTTTTCCTGCATTTCAAATGACTTTTTGAGACAAGAGGTAGCCTACAAGGCAGGCCCGTCTAAGGACATCCACAATCCCTTGGGTATAATAGTTTGAGAGCCTTTTAGGAAGTGAATACCCCCACGCTTCCCCTACAAGCCGGGGTGCACTGGATCTGTGCGACTCTATCTCTAGGCGACTCTGTCACCCACAAGTTTTTGTTTAGATTATACACATTCCAAATTACATTTCGGGAAAAAATTTAGGCTATGTCCGTCTTCAAAATACAATCTATATCCCTGCCAAATTTTGCAGTAATTTGTTCACTGTTCAGCAGCTTAGTTTAAGGCAAAATGTTGAGATTGGCCTTCACCAAGGTCCAATCTATCTCAGCAGAATTCATCAAAATGAGTTAAATAGCGGTAGATGATAAAGGCTTCAAAAGGTTAAGAAACCAACAGTTACTTTCGCATTCATAATAATAACTAACTCACCAAGTATCGATAATCCACTTGTGTAACAAATCAAATGTAGTTTTGGTTTTATTAATTAAAACGACTAGAACAAAGCAAAGCTCAATATTATTGCAATATTAGGTTATGTTTATGATTGTGTTTTTTTTCTCATAGTTTTTTTTTTTTTTTTTTTCTTTCGCCCATTATGGGCAGGCTAAGGTCTGTGACCATACCGCCTCGTCATAATTATTAAGGTCTGGTCTTCCGTGATATTTATTTAAGGGCGAACCCACGTCTTCATTAAACAATGTTGTAGGCCAGAGCCAAGTCTTCAGTGGTTTATTGTTTAAGGCCGAAGCCACGTCTTCAATATTATAGGGTATTTAATTTTATCCGAGAATTTCAAGTCCAGGTATATCAATATCCAAGTAACTAAGTAAATCCTTGTGTGATCTAATCAAGTCCCGATTGGCTATATTGACCAACCAGATGATTCAATAAATCTATAAATTGGTCCATAAGTGTTCAAGTTTTCCAGCAAATCTTGTATGTCGCGCGGGATGCTGGCTGGTGTTTTATAAATTTGAATTAGTTCATCAACCAATATTAATCTTACTAAGGCATAAGCGGGGCATTCAAAAAATATATGATTTAGGGTCTGATCACATCTCATATTACAGCTAGAACAAATAGACGATGATATTATTTGCATCCTTGAAAGATGAGCGTTAAATCTCCCATGTCCAAATCTGAGTCGATTTAATGTTATGTAAAATTTTCTATTTTTTGGAAAGACAGAACGAGTGAACCATGGTGACAAACCAGCGGATCTTGTGAATTTTGCGTACCATTTTCCTTTTGTTTTTAATGTCTCTTGCCAGTCCTCATTCCAGATTTTTATATGATATTGTTTTAATTTATTAAGTAAGTCCGAACTGGGTATAGCAATATTACGTGTTTTGATGTCAATGTCAACGTTTACAATGGTTCTGGCTAAATAATCAGCATTTTCATTTCCTACCACGCCTTTATGCGATGGTGTCCAAATGAGAGCAATTTTAAATCCACTGGAAGAGAGTTCTGCGTATAAATTCCGAATCTCATATATAATGGAACTGATGTTAGCGTCAAATTTCGGATTTTGTAAAGCCATAAGTACACTCATGCTGTCTGTTACTATAAGCCATGTGATTTGTCCATGATTCTCATCACGTATGTACTGCAATGCCGACACAATGGCTAGAGATTCAGCTGTAAATATCGTCATGTCACCAGGTAATCGTACTCCATGTCCAATATTAAGATGAGGTATATAAATAGCCATTGAAACGTTTTTAGAATTCTTGGATCCGTCAGTAAATATACACCTGTGTTCAGGGAACTCTGCTATGAGCTGATATACTTCTTCCTTACTCTGTATGTTACGATTAATGTAAAGCTCCATGGGCCAAAATTTACTACTGTAATGGCCAGAATAACAAGGCCATCTATCTTTACATTTTTCAATCTGATGTTGCTGATCAATGCTGATTATGTTCGAAAAGTCATGAAGTATATAGGGAATTTTAAAAGTATTTGAAGGATTGTATACTCTGTGATAAAATAAAAGTTTTTTTAATAAATGATGATTATCAAAAGACAGAATCTTGAGGATGTATTTTGATTTCAAAAAGTGGAATCTAATATTAATAGGAGGAATGTTACATTCAATTTGAAGTGAATTGATTGGAGTAGTCTTCATTGCACCAGTGATACAACGAAGGTTGTGATTCTGGAGAACCTCCAGTTTATGAACTAATCTTTGATCAGACCCAAAACATAAAAACCCATATTCAAAATGACTGCGCACTAACGATTTGTACAACATTAATAAAATTTTTGGATCAGCTGAAATTGACAGTGATTTTATAAAGTTAAAAGCCTTGTTGGCTCTTCCTAACAAATAATTGACATACTTATTCCATGATAGATTACTTGTAAATATTACTCCTAGGAACTTCACTTCATTTACTATTGGTAGAGCAATATTGTTATAGCAAATGTTTATATCTACTTCACTCTCTCCAAACACTATAACTTTAGATTTTTCTAAACTAATATCTAAGTTTAAATAATCAAAATAATTTTTTAACTGAATTAATGCTTTGTTCAAAACATTTTGGACAGAATTTAGGTCTAAACCAGAAGTATAAATAACTAAATCATCAGCAAACTGAAGATTTGTTACTTCAGATCCCAATACAATGTTTAATCTATTTACATAGAGTAGGTAGATTAAAGGACTAAGGATACCACCTTGACATACACCTTTGTATGAAAACCTTGGTCCTATTAAACTCTTATTTACTTTAACATATACTTCTCTACCATGTAAGAAGTTAAAGATCCATATTATAATTTTTTCAGGAAGGCCAAGGGCGCGAAGTTCATTACACAGAACATGATGATTAATATTGTTAAATGCTCCCACCACATCAAAGAAGACTCCAACTAAAGGACTGTCCATTTTCTGAGAATTAAATATATCAAGCTGTAAATGAGAGATACTATCCCGGGTGGAGCACCCACGTCTGAATCCAAATTGATTTGAAGGTAAAAGACTGTTACTTTCTATATAAAACTCTAACCTTTGCTTAATTACTGCTCAAAAGTTTTACCCATACAAGATGTCAATGATACTGGTCTATATGAATTTGCATTCTGTCGTTCTTTGTGAGGCTTAAGCAATGGGATGAGACAATCTATTTTCCATTCAGAAGGGATGATCATTTTCTGCCAAAGTATGTTAAAAATGCTTAATACAACAGAAAGAGCCATAAATGATAAGTGTTTTAACATTTTATAGGGTATCCCATCAAGGCCAAAAGCTGAATCACGTCTAGAATATACTGCTGATTTTAATTCCTGAATAGAAAATGATTTGGTCAAATATTCAAAATGAACTGAGTTATAAATTGCATGCAGCGGTGATTGAAATTGGGCCTCAACTGTATCTGGAGTAAACTTATTAAGAAAATCAAATACCCAGGGAAAAATATTGTTACTTGGAGGTATAAATGTTTTACTGAATCTTTTTGAAATCTGCCAAAGCTTACCTATTGGAGTAGTTCTATTGAATGACTCACATAAAGAAACCCAGCTTAAATATCTTTCTCTTTTTAAAACTAATTTTTTATGAGCCTGTAATTTCTTAAAATCAATATACGTTGCTAAAGTAGGATTGTGCTTGAATAATATGTATGCCTTCTTAGAGTTCTCCACTGCTTTAGTGCAGTTAGAATTCCACCATGGTAATGGTATGCATTTTTTATGATAATTATTTACCGATGTTTTCTTAGATGTATTAACATATTCACGTGCTGCAAGTGGTAAAGATTTTAAAACAGCTGAATTCAATAACTTTATCAAGTCTTTATAAGATTCTAGTGGATCGTCTTGATTCATGCTAAAATATTTAACCATGCTATCAACATGGTTTTTGTATTTAACCCAATCAACTAAGTTGAAGTTAAAATGCATTGGTAAATTTGTACTATCAATATGTGATGTATTATTGTTAATAAGTATACTTGTGATTACAGGCAAATGGTAGCTACCCAGAGGATCATCATGAACAGACCAGTTACAAGACAGTGAAATTGAAGGGGATACTACAGTTAAATCAAGTGCATTTCTTTGCCACCTATCAGAGCCAGTTGTAGTCATTTCTCCATCATTTAGTAAAACCAGATTATAATTATTAATGGTCTCAAGGACCTCACAGCCTCGAATGTTAACATTATTACATCCCCAAGCTGAATGATATGCATTAAAATCTCCACCAAGCAAAAGTGGAGTAGGAATGGTTCTAATTAAATTATCAAACTTAGATTTAGTAAAATAAGTATTTCCAGGACTGTAAAAACTGACTATTGAAACTTCCTTGTTATTGCCATATTTTAAACGAATTGCTATGTTCTGAATAGAATCATCATGGGTAGTGTCTATTTTATTAAATTCTAAGTTATTCTTAATTAAAATGGCAACACCATTGTGTGCATTGCCTGAATCTAATCTTACAATTTTATAACCTTTAATATTGAAACTCATGTGAGGCTTGAGCCAAGTCTCACATAGTAAAGCTACATGTATATTGTTCTCATATAAAAAATATGAAAAGTTATGTTTGTTACTATTGATGCTCTGAGCATTCCACTGTACAATATTTAGCTGATCCATAAAATTAAGATGATTTTGGGTTATTATTCTGAATGTTTGTTAAGAGAACTTCCTTTATACTTTGAGTACTGATCTTCTCATGGTTTTTGTTTTGAGAAATTAATGTTACTATAGTCTGTACTAATATATTTATAACTGATTCTGATTGCATTACTGATTTAATTTGTTCTTCAGGACTGTATTTGGACTTGGAAAGGGGTGGAAATGACTTTTCGTTAAATAAATCTGCATATGATGCTTTATTTATTTTGTTTTTATTTTCCTCTAATTTCTTCTGTTTAACTGGACACTGAGCTGAAATTGCCACATGTTTACCTTGACAATGACAACATGTTGCTTCAGTTGGAGATACTGTGCATTCTTTATAGTTGTGGTCTTTTGTACAGATAGAACACCGTTGTGCGTTTTTACAAAATTTGGCTATATGACCATACCTTAAACATTTGAGGCATTGTTTGACCGGTGGAATGTACGGACGTACCTCAAACCGCCAGCTATTCAGATCCACACTTTCCGGTAATGCAGCACAGGAGAAAGTTATTGACACGGTTTTTGTTGGCTGAAAAGACACTTGTCCGCCTTCTGCAATGTTACGACGCATAAATCTTTTGACTGTAACTATATTTTTTGTGCTACTTATGGCATTATATATCTGTTCATTGCCAAGATCAATAGGAACATGCATTATTACTCCAGTGGTTTCAGTAGCCGCTGCTGGAATACTCGCTTTTAATTTATGACAGTCTAAATATTTGCGGTTTAATAGAGCAGCGTTGGCTAAGCCAGGGCGCTCAAAAATGATACCAACTTTGTAACGGTTCATTCGCAATAACTGTTTAACGCCTTTATTGTACTTCTTTATGGAAGTCGACAGAGACATCATGTCTCTGTCGCCAATCGGGACTGAATCGGTTGTTTCAATAAATACTATATATTCGAAGTTACCTCCATTCTCCGGATAACATCTAACGTAGTCAGGGACCCTGAACTCACGAAATTTATCTTTGCTGTCGGCAACCAACGATTCATCAGCGCTTGAAAATTCTTCTTCACCATCGGAAGCCGATAACAACGATGGCGAAGTGGCCGATTCTTCTTTTTTTTTCCTCTTCCTGGTACTTCCCTTTTTCCCCATTTTGGGAAAACCAGAAAAAACCTATTTATTGTTAAAGATTTCAGTAAATGAAAAATTTATTTTAAAAAAAGACGCCTTCTCACTACGAAATTCCCGCGCTTTTTTTCTTTTCTCATAGTGCGGCATTGAATTTGGCAGGTTAGCGATGGGCGATTGTCGACAAATAGACAATCCAATATACGATAAGACGTAACAATCGAATAAAAACAATTATTGAGAGTGGTACAATTATTGACATTATTTTATTTGAAATATATCAACTAATTTTGATTGGAATTTCATAATTTTGTCATAAAATACCTTGGTTTTGTTTCTTGTTATGTAATAACATAAACTTACGTAAACGTAAAAAAAATACAATTGCCTCCTGCGTTAGGTTCATTATTAGAAAAAAACATGAAAATATCAAGTTACTTAGTTATGCCCAGTAGCTTTCATTTACATTTTCATATTTTTTTCTTCCTTTCCATACTTAAATAGGTAGGTACGTCCTTTCTCCACGTTCCTAATGCTCCAGTTTTCTAGGCTAAAAGTAGTTTTGGTTTGCAAAATAATGTTTTCGTCGGTGCCATTGATTTAGTTTAGTTGGATCTTTTGTTTTCGCCACAGACTTTCGAAACTATATCGTACATAACATTATGTTTACGTATTTAAAGGTGGTTTTGCTTTTTGGTAAGTTATTTTATTTCAACATTTTGAGTGGCGAGTAGACTCTGATGCACCTCGACAACGTCGTCATTTATTATAACTTTATATTTAGCTGCCTCATTACCAAGCCTCACTGCCAAGTGGTCCTGAGCGCGACTGCTACGCTAGAGGTCCTGTGTTCGATTCCCAGGTTGAGCAAAGGGGTTTTTCTATGAAATTCCCAGTATAGCAGCTCGGAGTTAGGAATTTGTGCCCGGTTAATGGCAATAGGCTCAAGGCTCAGCGAACTGTGGGTGTACATTAGTACGCCTCTACCTAACCCTTTGGGGAATATAGGCGTGATGGTATGTTATGTTATATTTTCTAAACTTGTGATCAGATCTTTAACAAATTTGAATGGGACCAACTCGAGAGTATATTATTTAATAAAAAGTGAAAAGAATTTTCCAAATCGGTTTGTATACCGCCGATTAATCAAGTAACAAACAAAAAAAATTCATACGAATTGAGAACCTCTTCCTTTTTGAAGTCGGTTAAAAAGAAATACCATGTAAGGTAAGATTCCATTTAAAAATGCTATTTATAAACAGCGAACATCTAAACATTTCGGATCTACCCACATTCCTGTCCTTTACAATACATGCCAGTTTCGTTTAATTTTTAATATATTTCAGTCATAGAAATAAACTTTTTGCATGGAAAATTGTACTCACTTTTTATTTTTAATTATATGTTAATATACCTACCTACTTCCCAATTTCTAAGATACCGTACCTACTACAATACTTGCCACGGTGAATTAAAAACCATTCTTAAACCTTATTTATTAATTTTGGACAACCAGTAGTTGTAAGTTACAACTTGTAACATTATTTTGTACATTGTAAAATAAATATTAATTAGGAACTAAATGCACAACTTTTTAAGGAGTCATAACATGCAATATAGTGAGGTTACCTTATTGCATAATTATGTACCTACTATTGCTATGCTAATAACATAAAATAAAGGTTAACAAAAAATTAAAACAATTAAAAGACAAAAGAAACAACAAATATTGAGATCCTATGGATCTGATCTTAACAACTTCAATCAATGATATGCGCGGACGCAAGTAAAACAAACAAGCGCTGGCTAGAGACGCGCTCGCACTGTCATCGAATTATTGTCGTTCAAAGACTTATATTCGATCGGAACGTGCATCACTAGATCAGAATATCATATTTGTCTATGTCAAAACGTCAAGAAGTCAATATCAAACAAATTGTCATTGTCATAAATTGTCAAATTTGTCAATGGCTAAAAAATTTTTGTTTGTTGATTGATTGCAGATGAATTTTAAATAAATTTGGCTTATATTAATCATTTGTAATCAAATAAATTGTGTTTTTCAACATTTTCTAAAACACTGGTATCTGTGTTTCATTATCAGTGCTTTGAGGAGCTAAGGTCAGTAAACATTTTTTTTTTCCCAACCGGTCAAACAATGCAAGACACTAAAGTTTACCTGCCAAATAAAATAACAAAAACAACACTCAGTTTCTCTATTACATAGAATAAAATTATATATTATATATGTTTCTTAGCGACTTCTGTACAAATTTCTTTGTTCCGCATTGTTTGTTCATATAGTAACCTGGCCTTTTCTTCAGATATTATGGATGAAGCAATGCAGTCGTTGACCCAGTCTGATTTGGGCTTTTCCGAAGCCATTCAACCCACTCAACCGATGGAAACTGCTCCTGCAATGACCACACCAGCCACCATGGGACCACAGAGTGGCAGACATGAGGAATTTTCTGTTGAGAAAGTTCTAGATCGCAGGATCAAGAATGGCAAGGTTGAGTTCTTACTCAAATGGAAAGGATACTCTGAGTAAGTAATATTACCTCTGAGTAAGTAATATTACCATACAATATACCATATAGATGGTCTACCTGTTGGATAGTGGTAGAAAACCTTGTAAAACAACTTGGCTGTCTTAGCTGCGGGATTAAAATATTTAGCACAAACATGCACAGAGAGAGGCAATAGATATGTACAGCCACAGTTTAGGAGTTAAAACCCTCCCATTCTCTTTTATTGATATGTAATTATTTAAAATGTGGTTCTTATTTATTGTCATTTTAGTGAAGTAAAAATTCAACTTGTGGATGATTGCAAGATGTTATGTTATTGATTACCTCTGTTCCAGCTTTGTCCGAAATGAATTTTTGGCTGCAGCTATGTCTGTAGGTCTGAATTAATATCTAGACTTTTTAATTCATATGGCAGTCCAGTAGCAGTGGGATATTTTAAGGGTTGATTATTAATTCTTAAAACTTGGTACTAACTTGTAACTGTTTTCATTTCAGTGATGACAATACATGGGAGCCAGAAGACAATCTTGACTGTCCAGAATTAATATCAGCATATGAGGAAGCTCGCATGAAGAGGGAAGCTGCAGCAGCCGCAGCTGCTGCTCCTGTGGTTACAATCCCTGACCCAATGGAAGAGTCTTTGGGTAGCCGCAAACGAACTCGGAGAGGAGATAAGAAAAAGAAGGTGGAAGTAAGATACATACATGTTATGTCTAAATATTGTGGGTACATTGAGATCTATAGTATGATTGGTTTATTTACAAGTACCTGACTTTTTGTTAATTAATAATATACAAATATATAAAATATATACGAAATAGGTGGTTGAAACTTGCAGCTGTTATTATAATATAATAATTAGCGCCAAATTCACCGATTTTTTTGTGATATATCATTTCGACCTTTTAATTATTTAGGCTAATCATTTTGAGGTGCAAGTGGCAAGTTTCTTACTCGCATTAACTTGAGTTTCACGTTTTGTAATGACTCCGTAAATTTTACATCAGAATAGCTCTCATATTTTGTCTCTTGTTGCAAACTTATAAAACACTCACATAAAAAAAATCTATAATAACTTTCATCCCTATTCCCTTTTGTTATTTTACACCCTTGAGGGTGAAAACTTTTACAAACTTTGAATGATATTTCTTTATGTCAAATAAACAGCCTAAAAAATAAGTTTCAATGTTCTAGCTCTAAAAATGACGATACTTCCATACAACTTTTCATCCCCCCCCTTTCAAACCTTTTTTTGCAATAAAAGTAGCCTATGTCCTTTCTCAGGCTCTAGACTATCTGTGTACCAAATTTCATTTAAATCAGTCCAGTATTTTTGTGGTGAAAGCGCGACTGGCTGACAGACAGTTACTTTTGCATTTATAATGTCTAAGGATTTATACTATTATATGCTGTAGTTATCAAACATGGGGGTCTTAGCCATTTTTTCAGAATTTTCGCTAGTGTCTATCCTACTATCCTACTAATATTATAAATGCGAAAGTTTGTGAGAATGGATGGATGGATGTTTGTTACTCTTTCACGCCGGAACAGCTGAACGGATCTGGATAAAATTTGGCACAGAGATAGATTATAGTCTGGAATAAGACATGGGCTACTTTTTATCTGAAGTCCACGCAGACGAAGTCGCGGGCAGTAGCTAGTCTATTATAAAATGTCTAATAAACTTACAGATATCACAGGTCCAAACAGAACAAAACACATTATAGCTGTATATTTTGCATATTAATGTATAAGACTGTTACCTACTCTTTTCTATTAGTACACTTTCCTTTAATTTGTTGTCTTGTATAAGCACAGCGCACTTGTGACTCCTCTGGTGTAGCGGGTGTCCATGGGCGGCGGTGATCGCTTACCATCAGGAGATCCGTCTGCTCGTTTGTCTGCTATCCCATAAAAAATAAAGTTTGGCAATAAAAACTATTGTTTTTACTGCCATTAATTTAACTGCATAATGTATAGTTATAATGCATATATTTATACCCAGGCTTTGCAAGAGATTGAAAAGCCACGTGGCCTTGCCAGAAGACTATCACCAGAGAAAATTCTAGCCGGCCAGCTGTTCCATGGCACATTGTACTTTTTGGTTAAATGGTAAGTGTTTTTTCAGTATCCAATTATCCATGGAGGTTTTTGTGTTTATTTTATATAATAAAACTCAAACTTACACAACACATTCCTAAAACTTCATTCTCTATTTGCAGTAAAGTTTGAATGACCATTTTGGTAGAAAGCTGATAAATTGTTTGGGCATGTAGAGAGGATGAGTGAATGGAAAATGAGGAAACGAGTATACATGGCAAGTTGGAATGGGCTGACCTCGAACGTACCACAACCAAATTACAGCCATTCTCAAAAAAGGTCTGGTTAAGAGCATCCTAAACCGATGATCATGCACGAGGAGGTAAATTACCGTAGATGAAGCGAAAGTGGTGTGCTAGGATCGCAGCAAGAAGTGGAAATCTATAGTCTCTGCCTAACCCAATGAGAAATTTTTGGTTACAAATAATACAATTCCTTTATCCTCGTAAAAGTCATATCCAAATAATGTTCTTATCTTATTCATAGGCGGGGTTGTACGGATTTCGACGTGGTACCAGGCCATGAGTTGGGCGAGGCGTATCCAGATTTCGTGATCAACTATTACGAGTCATGCGCGCCTTTCAGCGTCAGGCACAAGATCGGGAAGATACCCAGAATCGCTCCTGCCGTAAGTATCATATTAATTTATGGATTACTTTTTGAGTGTCCGTCTTCCTGTCCCATTGAATATGATCACGTCACTCATTAAAAAAAAATTAATTATCACGCGCTTGAGCGGTGAACGAAAAAGATCGCCAACCCGGATTATGCCAACCCGGTGCACTATAAGCCTAACCCCTCATATACTAAGAGACCAGGGCCCAGCGGTAAGGCAGTGTAATGGGTTGATATTATTCAAATGGTGTCTGCACTTATATTTGTTTTTCTTTATTATTGATGGTACAAACTATAATTACATACCTACCTCTTGCTAATCCCTATTGTCTTTCTATCAGCTTCCATCACAAGGAACACCAGCAACCGAGCCAATGGATGTTTCTGGGGATCTACAAACGGAACCCACAGGTATTTGCTAAAATTATTTGTTAGTCTAGTGTACCCTAGCGTGACTGCTTCGCTAGAGGTCCTTGGTTCGATTCCCGAGCCCAGCACTGTTAGTGAGATTTTCTGTGATATCCTCAGTAGCAGCTCGGAGTTTGGGATTTGTGCCCGGTTAATGGAAATAGATCCGCTTTCTATTACATGGGACCTAAACATACCGGCGAACTGTGGGTGTACGGTAGGTTCTCCTCTGCCTAAACCTTCGGGTGTGAAGGTTTGTTATGTTATTGGTATTTTTACTTTACACAAACTGATCATTTAAGTAAGTTGGTAATCATTTTATTAGATTGAAGACGGTGATCTTCAATATCTGGAAGATCAGAATATGGCTTCGTCCAATGCTTAGCGAAATGTAACTGTTTGAGTTAGTGGTCCAACAAGTAAGTGTTACTGTAACAGAAAGTAAAACTCATAATATTCAATTTTGTCATTAGGTTGGTTGTACAACATTTTTTCGTAGTCTAGGACGACTACAAAGAGGTTTCGATTCCCAGGTCGAATAGCGTCATAAGCAATCAACTTGCATTCTATTTATTACATGGGGCCTAAACATACCGGCGAATTCTCAATAGCATATTATCGGAGCTTGGAATTGTCTCGGATAATGGCAATGGGGCCTAAATACCAGCGAACTGTGCCTATACATTAGTACACTTCTGCCTAACCCTTGTGGAATATAGGCATGATGGTATGTTATCAAACTAATTGCCTCTAAATTTCTAACCAGCTCCCGGAGAGACTCAGCAAATGCCCACAAACACGGAGACACAATCTATAGAAGTAGCAGTCAACTGACTGTCATTTTACAACGCTAGCAATAGCGACTATTGAGTGCTAGAGACTGTCCAAGAAAAATAATTGTATATTATGAATGATATTTTTATAATTTCATCAGAAAATTGTTATTATCATTTGTTTATAATAAATCTACCACGATTGTAAACTACGAAATATTTTGAAAAGAAAATAGAAATACAAACGCATTCAATTTTCAATATTTTAAAATCCAAAGGTCAGTCCAATGATATATTGTATTTGAAAAACGAAACTGAAGAACCGTTCTGATTGGTTGAATTGGGTCACGTGATTGTCTTCTTCAAACACGTCTTCCAAAACACCAACCAATCAGAGAAAAGTTCACATTTTAACTGTCTATGGAATCTCTCAATAACAGTAAAGTTGTAATACTGAACACTGATTGGCCCGTAGATAAATATTGAGTCACAACCTGACGTCCAGCCGCCGTTAGATCATAAATTATTGAAAATTTGTTTTGTTAATTTTATATTTTTATGTAATCTTACTAATAATATAAATGTATTTCCTGTAATTTTTGGATACCGCTAAGGTTGAATATAGCGATACATTGTATGTTTTTGAAAGAACTCCCAAAGATTATAAAAAAAAATACGCGTCATACTAGAAATATTTTGCATGCTTGTTCGCAATTTCTCGTCTGTTTACTATTTCGCTCGATTATTTTAAACAGACGGTGCCTACAACTATACGGTGATATATATACATATACTTATGTGTATCTAGTTACACACACATGTGACTAAACACCATATTTCTACCAATTGAAAGTCTAACGTATGATAAAAACTCAATTGAACGTATGGTAGAAAACAATACACTGTTTATTAAAAGTTTAATAGTAATATAACGTTCGCCCGAAATGTCGAAAGTAAAGTTGTTTCTATTCTTCTATCCATTCGATTGTCAGATTGCAACTTGTACATTAGTCTGTCCCAATAACAAATCGGTTGGTAGATTTCCTTACTAGAGATAGAATTTTGACATTAGTTGTATGGACTGTCATGTCAAAATCCTATCTCTAGTAAGAAAAACTAACTAACTGCTCTAGTATTATGTAAAAGCCCTAGTACTGTGTATAATTTATGCAATTCAATAGCATTATCATACCAATATTTACTCTTTATAATTACTAAGTCAATTGTGAAAAATAGAAGTTAAGTAAATTCGAAATCGATTTCTACTTTTCCGGTGTTAGCAAATTAGCGAACATAGAGTATGTAGAATGGTGCAATAAAATATTATCTCGTGTGAAATTTGAATTAAGTAATAATAGTAAGATTTAACAGTCTCTAATTGATTCCCATATTTACATTGTAGAGGTAACACTGATTTATTAGTGTCACTTTTGACCTTACAAATTATGTAAACTACTATATAAAAGTACATTTTAATTAATATTTTTTAAATGGATCATAATAGGCAACGTAATTATTATATCTAAGTACCTAATTATGAAATAAATTACGAACAATACACACTTTGTGATGGCTAAATATTATTTAGCAATGGCAATACTTGCGTGCTTGCTAGTACTAACAGTAGAATGTACGCAAGTATTGCCAGTAAGTAAGACTTTATGTAAGTACTTATTGTTTTAGTAGAATATCTCAATAATAAGCTGTAAGTCAAGTCATCAAATAAAACATTAAATCAATTTTCAATAGCATTCATTTATTTTTCATATAATCTTATATTAATCCCTGTATTATAAAAAAAACAGTATAAAACTTACAAACGAACGTTGACTTAAAATTAATGTACATAGAGTATCAAATACTTTGGCATATCGTCGGTTGGTGGAATGTTAAACATTTCAAATGTATGGATTTAATATACTGAGCCATGTATCACAATGAAATTATATTGTTGTGAAATTACAAATACAAATGAAAAATGTATAAAACAAGTAAGCTGCGTTCAACTAGTACAGTTAGTATTACAAGGATGAATTTACTTGGAGACATGTAGTTTTTATGACGTATTCTAGTTAGTACATTTTGGGGTATGATAGCACAGAGTTTTATGACCAACGAGAAAATACTAAAATAGTCGTAGTATTATTTGTTTACCATTTTTTTTTGTAATAGCAATACTTGTTATAATTTTTCTAGTGGCAACACGTAGTGATAGAACGTGGCTCAATCTCCATCCATACATTTGTCGATATTAAAAACTTAAAGCTTGTTAAGGAAAGGCGAGATGGACGCGAAGTCTTCGCACTCAGGGATCAGCTTTCCCTTGAACTTGATGCAGGATTCCGCGCAGAGAGGGCCTTCGAACCACGCACCGAGCATCTTCTTGCATTGGGCGCAGTTCTCGATGCAAATTTCCAAAGCGTCGTAGCCCGTTGCTGGAAGAAAATAATAATAATATTTTGATTAATTTTTGGCAGGTTAAGGCGCGTCCATACCTACTGCCAACATTCGCGCGCATTTTCCTTTTTAGAATGTGGAGACCCACCATTATAGAACATCCAATTGGGACTTATTGAAAATCTTGAATGATGAAAATGAAATGATATTTATTTCTGTACACTTTTACAAGTCAATGGTTTGTTTTTTTATTATAGCTAGATGGCTTCGGCATTATCTAACTGACGACCTCTGAGAAGAAACACCGAAACAAACTCCGAGAATCATGGTCTGTTTTAAAGTCCAGACATAAAATAATGCAAATAATGTGAGTGGGACAATGCAGGGCAATGTCTGAAATGGCCTTTTGAGGAAAGAACTATAGCAGCTTTGAGTAGACCAGTCCTAACTGACGGCAAGCATGCATCAGTCATCGTGTAGCTCAACCATAATTAAGGGAGCTCAACGACCCGTCGCACGACAATACCAGATCAGCAGGACATTCGTGTAGTTCGTATGAAATTCCCAAAGCCTCCAAACTGGTATAATAAAATCAAGCCTCATGGTACTCACATTTACAAAAGAAAAATGACTAGAATAGACTTAGATGTCAAAATAATAATAATGACTACATAGGGTTTGGTTTCGATTCATTTTCCAGGATTCAGGAACGCGTTATTGTACCTACCGGTCAAGTGTATCAAGAGGCCATAGAACACCTCGGCTTCAGAGTGGGGACAAAACAATAAAAAATACATAATGAATCAGATTTCGATAGTAGGTACCTATACTGCGGAAATTAGGCCCAATCTGATGAAAAAACTACTATATTAAATAAATTATGCAAAAAAGGGATCTTCAGAAGGAACCATCAGACATCAGTCAGACACTACCTAACCAATATTATCAGGTAAAAGAATGGTCAATGTCGATAAATAACCAACAACTTGGAATCTCTCTTTACTTTATGTGTTGTGGGTACGATCCCCGCACGGGACAAATATTTGTTTGACCTACAGGACCTACAGCTAAGCCGTGATAGCCTAGTGATATGATCATTGGACTGCCAAATCAAAGGTCTCGAGTTCAAATCCAATGCACGCACCTCTGACTTTTCAAAGTTATGTACGTATTAATAGTTAATTATCACGCGCTTAAACGGTGAAGGAAAACATCGTGAGGAAACCTGCATGCCCGAGAGATTTTCTTTGACGGCATGTGAAGTCTGCCAACCCGCATTAGGCTAGCGTGGTGGATTATAGCCTAATGCCTCTCATTGACGAGACCCGTGCCCAGCAGTGGGACATATAATGGGTTGATTATGATCCAGATGTTTGTGTACCTATGTGATAATTTGTGTCTTACCATATACGATGCAGCAGAAAATCCTAGTGGCTACCGTTTTACTTTTTCAAAAAAAAATAATATAAACCTACATATTCACAGCCTCATTAGTAGTAAAATGAACTAGATTTTAATAGGATATTTATTCCTATTAGGAGTGATACAAGAAGATTTCACTTATGTATGAATCGGCTCGACCAGAGTGATAGGTACCACGGCCTCACAGAAAACCGGCGTGAATCAACATTTATTTTGTGTTTCGCCGAGTGAGTGAGGATACCGGAAGCCCAAACACTTGAAAGGCGGGTAACGCACTTGCGACGCCTCTGGTGTTGCTCGTGTCTATGGGTGGCGCTAATCGCTTACCAACAGGTGATCCATCTACTCGTTTACCCCCCTATCCCGTAAAAAAGTAATATAGAGTAGGTTTGATCAGTACCTACCTATTAACTAATTGCTTCGGCAATATTCAGTTACAAATTATTGTTGATGATATATGTAGCTTAATTAGCGATTGTATGCAAATATCCATAGGATAGCGTTGGATTAACTTCGAAGTCTATTGTTCAAACTACCCAATTAGGTTCGTTCCTACGTTCAATACAAGATATTAGATAGATAATAATACCTACTGTGTGAATAGGTATATATGACATGGCGAGGTAGGTCCTGAAAGGAACAATAACTCAATAACAATAGAAGTGAAATGGAAACGTTGAGCTTAATAATTGGGAATGATATTACCATTAAGCCTATAGTTACCGTAAGTGTGTGATGTGAAAGAAGGTATAGTAACAAAGATTGAGAAAGGTATGTTACGGTGGTTTGGGCATGTAGAGAGGATGGATGAACGGAGATTGACGAAACGAGTATACATGATGAGTATGGATGGAAGAGTTGGAAGGGGCCGACCTCGACGAACGTACCACAACCAAGTTGCGGCCGTTCTTAAAAAAGGGTAGGTTAAGAGCACCCTAAACCGACGTTCATGTATGAGGAGTTTAATGAACGTAGATGAAGCGAAAGTAGTATGCCAGGTGCAAATCGTAGCAAGTGAAAATCTATAGTCTCTGCCTACCCCAATGGGAGACAGGCGTGAAAATATGTAGGTATGTATGTATGTTTACCGTAAGGATAGACAGATATCTACTAATGTATTCTACCGGGAAAAAACTCCGAGCTGATACTCTATGATATTCTTAACATCAGCTCGGAGTTTGTGTACTCGGTAATGGAAATACCATGGCTCTCTTTTACATGGGACCGGTGAACTGTGGGTATTGCACACCTTTGCGTAACTCATTAATCAAATTATTTATATAATTACATGGCGAATAAACCTTCTAAGGCTGTAAACAATATCTATGCCCAACATTTCTATTGAATGTAATTTATAATTACAACATTATGTTAATTATTTTTACCAACTAACTAAAATATTTTATGATTGAACTATATTTTAGCAGATTATGCAAAGTTTGAACTATAGAGGTCAACACCATAATATTTATGACATTTTGAATAATTTATTCCCTACTTGTAATTATGCAATTATTTCACACCGATGATCAACTACGATTATATTATAGTAGGTTCAAACATCGTTGCAAAATGCTTAAGATCTGTAGCTTTCACTCACATTCCCAAAGGACTACTAAAGGACTATGTTTCAATTTTTTTCAGAGTTAAGGTATCCTTACAAACATACTTATGTCCTACAGAATGCAATAAATCTCTTGCCTAAAAATGTTGCTAGAACTAAGTATACATTTTAAAGAAAGAAAAAAATCATATCAAGTCAAATCTGCGTCCTTCCGCATGGTACACGGGACGCTTTACGTCCCGTGTACCGCGTACGTAAAGCGTCCTTACAAAATGTCACTAACGTACTATCAGCAAATTCCATAAGATATAGAATTGGCCGATAATACCTAAACCACCGCCTGTGACTTCGAATATCTCTTCCACATACTACGTCTCAAGGCGACGTCAGCGACCTCTACTGACTACATATTACTTTTGTTGCAAAAACAAGTAATTTACACGAACTTGTTTTTACCACTTTCGCAATTTTATTTGCTCTAACAAAAATAATGTCCATAACACACGGTCTAAATGCGGCGATTGTCGTTACGGGGTCAAGTGTAAGCGGCTAAGGTGAAATTGCGTAACTTCAGCGAAAGTGAGGTGTCAAAATTGTGGATCGGATTGAGGTCATTGTCTCACAGCGATCGGTTGCTGAATACATCAGGCATCTCTAGTGTTATGAGATGAGAATATCAACTAGACATTTAAAAGCTGCTAATATGTGGAGTGTGAAGGTACCGTTAGCAGTGCAAAGAGGCAGCATAGCTGTGAGATGGCAGCTTGGAAAAAAGAATAAACTATAACTTATCGTAGAACTAAATTTTGTATGTCATCATTTTAAAATTTAACTGTGAACTGATTGAAAAAGGGAAATCAGTAAAAATTTTATTAGTCTGCCTAGATTTTGATTACGGTTACAAATAATCTTGCATTAATTGCTTTTTTAAACTAACACTCTGACTGTCTCATTAGCCTAGTGGTCCTGAGTGTGACTGCTGCGCTGGAGGTCCTGGGTTCGATTCCCAGGTCGAGCAAAGCGTTATTTGGGTGTTTCTATGAAATTCTCAGTAGCAGCTCGGAGTTTGGAACTTGTGCCCGGTTAATGGCAATAGGCTCGCCCCCTATTACATGGGACTTAAACATACCGGCGAACTGTGGGTGTACATTAGTACGCCTCTGCCTAACCCTTCGGGGAATACAGGCGTGATGGTATGTTATGTTATGTTATGTTTAAACTAACAATGCCTACCTAATTTACGAATAGGTTTAGATTTTACAGGAGTTAGATAAAATGTTGTATTGTCCAGAATTTGTTTTTTTTTATGGCATAGAGGGTAAACGAGCAGACGGGTCGCCTGATGGTAAGCGATTACAACCACTCAAGGACACTCGCAACACCAGAAGAGTCACAAGTGTGACGCCGGCCTTTTATAAGGGTTTGGGCCTCCGGTATCCTCACTCGGTGAAACACGACGTAAGCGTTGTTTCACGCCTCTTTTGTGTGGGGCCGTGTTATCACTCCGGTCGAGTCAACATGGTTATAACTTATAACATAGTCAGATTAATTCTAGAACAGTATAAAAAATAAAGGCCCAATTTTAGATTACATATTTAAATACAGACAATATGTTTTAAACATGTTTTCTGTCAGTCACGTTTAGTTTTAGCGTCGCCCGACCTTATGAATTTAAAGTTCGCACGTGTGTAACAAAATAAATAAGCGGTCACATTTAAGTAGGTAGCGATTATCTGTTTATCTAAACATAGAATTACTAGCGGTAGGTAGTCCACGGTTTCACTTGCGACTAAAAGGACATTTTTTTTTGTGAAAAAAGAGTACCTACCTAGGTAGCTTATGTCCTTCCTCAGGATGTAGGTAATCTATCAATTTTCCCAATTATATCGAAATCTATTCTGCAGTTTAGACGTGAAAGGAAACATACAATTACTTTTGCATTTTTATAATATTAGTTAGTACCTACTAACCTAACTATCTATGGATATGTACCTAGTTGTATTGAGTTTTTATAATTATCGTAATAGCTTTCTTTGAACGACAAGAATCTTCTTTCTTCTTCTATCTATTTCACGAAAGCATCGAAGCATATTTCAAATCGCAATATTTACGATTCTGCTATTCTAACAACTCTTCTTAATGACCCTAACCGACTTATGACTCAGGCTATCAGGCTTGAATTAAACAAATGGCTGTATATCTGGCTGCGCCGGCTTAGGCAGATGTACCTATGCCGGTTTTTAGGGTTCCGTACCCAAAGTGTAAAATGGGACTCCATTACTGAACCGTGATATTAAGACAGTTGAAATTTTCACAGATGTATTTTTGTTGGCGCTATATCAACAAATACTAACAAACAGAATAAAATAATTATTTAAGGGGTCTCCCATACAACGGATATATTTTTTGGCCGTTTTTATAGATAATGGGTACGGAACCCTTCGTGCGCCAGGATTGGTATAATATAGGTACATACAATACAGATTGGTATTGTATGTACCTATATTAAGTGCCTCATTGGTCTGGTGATCTGAATCGCGGCTGCTAAGTGATAGGTCCTGAGTTCAATTCCCAGGTCAGGCTATTTTATTGTCTTTTATATGAAATTCTCAGTAGCATCTCGATGTTTGGAATTGTGCCCATAAGCTCCCTCTCCTATCACAATGTAAATATTGATATGATTACCTACTTATAAATGCATCAAATTAACCAGGGAAAAATGTTTAATGTGACCCTCCCTGTAATGGCAAAATATTTCTTCATAGCGCTTAATCTCCGGTTGATCGGTTGTAGATCGATAAAACTCAGTTTAATCTATGGCACAGTAAGCATAGCCACGAAGGAGGAAATCCGTCTTTTATTTTAATTTAAGCACAAAAGCAACACATGAGAATGTTCTCTAGTGAAAAAAGTTGGGAAACGCTACGAATGCCGCTTATTAGGAAATGCTGTTATAAAACCCCTCAAACAAAGTTTGAGAAAAAATAATAAATTTGTGTCAGAAATCGATAGATTTTCCTAATGAAACTTACCGATAGCAGGGTTGCAGGCGACATGTTCGAAGTTGACGATAAAAGCGATGGTGAAGAAGACGACGAAAGCAGCAGTGATCTTGCTGGCCATTTTGAGATCTGAAAGTTTATTAGAATTAAATAATAAATACATCACGCTTGTAATCCCTGATGGCTGAGGCAGAGATGTAGGTTTCTAATCTATACTCACGTTTACGCCCCATGTGTAAGGGGGTGAGGCGTATTGAGATCCCATGTAAAAGAAGTTGAGAGAAGAGCCAGTTGTCATTAACCGGGCACAAAACTAAACTCCTAGATGTTACTTTTTCTAAAGAAAAATCCATTAACACTGCTCGATCCAGGAATCGAACCCAGGACCCATAACCACGAGTCTAATGAGGCCGTGAGTGTAAAGAAAACATTGATTAGCCAATAAACGGAGGAAACAAAATTAGGTGGATCTGGAACCATTCTTAGGACATCGAAACCTCATTGAAAGTCTCCAGGCTTCGTCAAGCCGCCAGACCCAGATGTCGTATGAATACAGGATTGTCATTCGTGTTTGTCAGTGATAATCATTAGCCCGAAAAGTCTGACAACTAGTATATTATATTCTTAGGTATCACTACATAGTAAAAAAGTCGCTTCCCGCTGTCTGTCTGTCCTTATGTATCCTTAGATAATTAAAACTACGCAACGGATTTTGATGCGGATTTTTTTATAGGTATGTAGATAGAGATTCAAAAGGAAGGTTTTAGGCTTTAAAACCTTAAAAGTGAAGGGAAAAAAAATATTAATTAATTAATTTAAACCTGCGTCTTCTGGTTAGATACATCAGGCGTTATCACTAAGCCACCGCGAGTCCCACCTGTCATGACAAACTTTCCCTTCACTAAAATTAGGTACTATAAAATCATAGCATGGAAAATGCGTTACTACATGTCGAAGAAGACTGTCACTACTTACTATTATTTTGTTTTTAAGATAGCTTCAGGAACTTTAACACTACACTAAGTAATTACCAAGTTTTCAAATATTGAGGTATTAGAAACACACAAAAGTTCACGCAATATTGTTATCGAAAGATCGACAAACTTTAAATAACATATTTAAAACCACAACCGAAATATCAACCTTAACATAAACACAATAAAGTAAAAACTGCAGAAGCAGAACCGGACATCGCGAACTTACCTCATTCACAAATCATGGATATCTTAGAGTTCGACATTTGGGAAAATCATAGAGGCACAACACAAACAAAGCTCATATTTTCGTCGCCAACAATATCGCAATAAACAAAGTCTCAAATATCACGATCTTACGTACGTATGTTAACGGAAAATTCTTGCCGACGACCGATTGTAAATGGAACTTGTTTAAATATGTAACCACTTAACTATGGCTGCAAGTGGGGTGGGGCGAGGCGCGTGCGCTTAAGGGATACCCCCAGGAAACGGATCTGTACCTTTGCGAAAGACGAAAGTTCTAAGTAGGAAGTCGATGACTTTACGATGATGTTAACGTGGATTACGACAGCTCGATATAAGATTGGATTTTTAAATTATTATTTTCAACATTTCAGTGTATATTCATATTACAAAAGATTACGATTGAATTATAGCAATACTTTCAGCAATATTTAATCTACATTATAAGGCAACTGACTATTAATTTTCCATATAGCAAACTGTGTGTATGTATGTTTATACATCTATTAACACTTACCTAACAATTAGCAATATTAGAAATACTTAAAGAAATTGAAATGATAATCAATCGATCTTAAAGCATTAAGATCCGCTTCAACTAAATTGTGATTGAAGCTTAGTGATTGATCGATTGCCTTAATTTAAGAATAAGACGCTTATCTTTTTTACTGTTTTCTATATAAAAAAATATGGTGCTAACTAAAATGATGGCCATTATTGACTATAATTTTGGATTATGTGTGGTTGACTTTAATTTTTTTTTCTGGGGTATTTTTTATCTGTTCCCTGTAAATTATACCTATTTTATGTGGGTGACGTATCTACCGTGGCATTTGCATTAACATCGAACAAAAGGATAACATTATCTCGTATTATCATAGATATTTATTCGATCCAAACGGATTGCATAAATATCATCGCACGTGACAATTTCTTCCGCATATTTCAATCAATTATTTTAAAAATCTATCAAAGGACCTAATAAGGTCATTGAAAATCCACACATGGCTTTTATGTAACAGTTTATGTGGATCAAGGTGCGATATTCGAATGATAGCGAAACTATTGCTAGATTTTTTCAAGGAACCTATGAATCATTCTTGCGCAAACTGGATGGTAACGTTTTCCTATTGCTACGACTGTTTAGTGTAAATCTGTCTAGATCGGCTGTTTCTTTTATTGTCCGCTTCTAGCAGTATTTTTTTATAAGGGAATAAGGGGGCAAACGAGCTGACGGATCACCTGATGGTAAGCGATTACCGCCGCCCATGGACACCCGCAACACCAGAGGAGTCGCAAGTGCGTCGCCCGCCTTTTAAAAGGGGTTGGGTCTCCGGTATGCTTTCGGTGTGAAACAGCGTTTTTTCACGCCGGTTTTCTGTGACGCGGTGCCGAAGCAAAGCTCTCCCACGGTAAAATATAATAAAACTACTTTCACGTAAAGGATAATTTAAAAATGACGGTATAAAAGTTTATTGTTTTATACAGAATGTATTCTTAAAAAAATATGCCATATATTTTAATTGAGCCTATCCACCTTATGCTTCTGTGTCCGAACCAACCGGCTCGCCTTCAGCGGTAGCCCGGGGCGCCTGAATGTTTGTACGTGGATGATACTTTTGGGGCTATTCAATAACCGTTGACTGACTTATTAATATAATTAATTCAGTTGGGATATTGTTTGCAGTAAAGAGTTATATTACTTGTTTTCCTGTGATTGTAAACGTCAGTTTGGCTGTTTTTAGAATATTATATTTTTATACACCTTGACTTTTTGGCCAATGCTTATACTTAAATTATATTTTTTAATGTATACAAATAATAAGAACCAGTTTTCGAGATATGTTAGACGATGTAAAATTTCATGCTTCTAGACCTTTAAGCTGTGCGTATCTGTCTGTCTGTTATTCAGTGTTTTAAGTAGATAATTTATTAGAAGGAAGCAGACATCGTGTGCGTAGTACGGTGCGTGATGCGAACGTGTCGACATTTCTTATCACGAGTTTCGCGTTGCAGAATAAACCGACATTTAGGACAAAAGCTTTTTACTTCCGCGCGACGAACAAAAGTCAAATGTAAATAACCTCTAGCCACGGTTCGTGTACTAAGTAGCTGATAGGCACCGATTAAATCGTTACCAGATTTACATAGCTCCTTAAATATGACGAGAATTCGACGCATACGCAAGTACAGAGCAATGGAAATTGTCTAGAGAACAACTTACTTCGAGTGCACGCTGCGGCTTTTAGGAAGCGGATCTCGTTATCACACGATCGGCTTAAATCACAATTATTCTTAATACAACTTCCTAAATTAAAAATTATAAATTCTCGATCCTGCCGGATACGAGATGTCGTGATTGATGCTAATGGTAAACTCTAATGATCTAAACTTAAAAAAAAATGTTTCCGCGTATGAAATCATGCTGACAAAATATACGAGTCTTGTATGTAAAATGGATAACTACTAAAACGGGATTAGGGTATTAAAATTCTGAGTCGTTTGCAATTTCTGTTGCTGACACATCTCGTGTGTTCAACATAAGGTTGTTGACAACAACAATAATATCCGGAGTGCGGATTCGTCGATGATGCTATAAAGATAAAGCAGAATTTCGAAACAATTAAGTATAGTATATAATATGCTACAATTATAGTACTTTGTATTTATTTTTTAAATACCAATGTCCTTAACCAACAAAATAAGTGTGCGTGTCTGGAGTTGCACATTAGTGGCTGTGTTGTGGTAAGTCCACACTAATCCGCGATATTCATACGATACTAATATAAGAAATGGGAAAATATCTCAATCTGTCTGTGTGTTTGCTACATTCGCACGTCCAAACGACTGAATAAATTTGACGAATATTGGTACAGATGTAGATGGAACCTTGTAAAAGGACATCGGTCCTAAAAAAACTATATCGCATCTTCAAGATGCGCAAAGAAAAATTCAGTCAACGTACTCTCATGACGACGAAAAAATCTAAGAATGCAACGACATCAGAGTTATCTAGACTATCTGTCATGATAGAGCGGGATGTTTGCGTGCGACAGGAATAATTAATTCCATCCTGACAAAGGAAAGATTTTTGAATTTTCTGATTCTGACGACCTCTTGAACCTACACGGTTTAAAAAAATTCAGCTGTGAGGCTGCTGTAAGTACTATGAGTCTATGACTATTGCGATCATTTTGCGATGAGAGAGGGATAGCACCCTATACATAACATAGTGCCATTCCTTTCCTAAAACCTAAAAAAAAATCGCAACACAACACCATGGTAAAATCTTATTCTGCCATGAGCAACATAAGACCGTCTTATCTTTATTATACATAGAGCTGTATTTAAGGATAGAGTTCCCGGAGGTCTCGTATATAAACGCTGTTTCACACAATGATTTAACAAGAAAGTGAAGAAATACTTACTTGGTAAATTTGCTTGAAGGGAAGATGATCCAAAGAAGTAGAAGGCTGAATGTGACGACTGAACATGTTGCCCGGCATTTTATACTAAATCTGAACAAGCCAGGCAAACCAACCATGTCTGGAGACAGCGGGAGGCTTCCATTATCTATATGGATCTGGTAATTAGATTTGGATAATGGATAATGTAAAGACAACTTGTTTGGTTAGATATTTTTGTCTGGGTAGAGTACAGTATAGCTTTGGTTGCAATGGGCTGCACTGAGCTGAGCGTTATTAAAAAAAAAACAACTATTTTCCACTGACTTATAGCGCGGCATAGCTTAATTTGAAAACTAAAAAGTGTTTAAAACAATATAATAAGTACTTTTACTGGAATTCGGGGTGAAGTGATTAATTAATTAATTATTGATTCATTCGTGTCAGATAAATTCAGTGCTTTGATTCAGGATTTTCATTTTTTTTTTATGGGATAGTGGAGCAAACGAGCAGACGGATCACCTGATGGTAGGCGATAACCGCCGCCCATGGACACCCGCAACACTAGAGGAGTCATAAGTGCGTAGGGTTTGGGTCTCCGGTAACCTCACTCACTCGGCGAAACACAACGCAAGAGTTGGAAGGAAGGAAGAGTTGGATAATTGGAGGAAATTTAAAAAATGTTATTACGCGCTTAAACGGTGAAGAGAAATATCGTGAGGAAACCAGCACGTGTAAAGCCAACCCGCATTATAACTACAAGCCGGATATAAGCCTTTTTTTCTAGTACCTACGGAATATCCTCATGGATCGTACACCACTTTGGGTGCGGCGGGGTATGTCGGACTCCGTACCGACTAAAAACCGTACTTGCCTTCTCTTGCCCTATAGCACGGTCATGGGATCCGTGACATGCACCACGC
Organism: Acronicta leporina; assembly: GCA_947256265.1. Lineage (NCBI taxonomy): Eukaryota > Metazoa > Arthropoda > Insecta > Lepidoptera > Noctuidae > Acronicta > Acronicta leporina. The sequence goes on from OX366523.1 coordinate 4,383,942, forward strand.
CCGTGGACTATAAGCCTACCACCTACATTGTGAGAGTAGACCCGTTCCCAGCCGTGCACAGTAAGTATAATAGGTTGATTATGACACGTTTGGCTTCTGTGACACGTTTTGTGGGTTCGATCTCCATACGGAGAAAATATTTGTATGATAACGTTTTTTTTAACTAAGTTTTGAAATGTTGCCAAAGAATTGAAAACCACTTGTATCTTATCAGCCTTTTGCCACTGCCCCTTGTCCACTGCTGAACGGAGGCCTCCCCCAGAGAGCGCTAATCATTCCTGGTCTTGGGCAGCTCCCATTCAGCCACCTTCTTCAGATCGTGTCGCAGGGCGTCCCACACTAAACTTGCCCTAATGCGGCATAAATATAAACTATGGCTATCTAGAAAATATTTAACTACTTATCAATAAATTATCGGGCTATTTTACAATTAAAAGCAAAAATATTATTCAATCTTTATTTTTCAAACTATAATCACGGAAGAGTTATCTAAAGTTAAATCATACTAACAGTAAAATTATTTCGTAAATTAAAGTTGATCATAAGCTCGTAAATATACTATGAATAATAAACCATAAAATAATGTATTTTAACATTGAAAATTAATAATTCTCATTAATATTTCTAAAAGGCGATTTCATTAAACCTTTTACACAGAGCTTTGTAAAATAATTTCCGACAAATATTAATTAGGAAAGGATGTGAACGCAAACAAAATATGAATTTTTGTTTTTGGTAATTAACTCCATGAATATTATTGTTGATTTTGATAAGAAATATAGAATTCCCGCAGAATATTTATTATCTTTTCACAGACAGATAAAATAAAAACAAACAAATTTTTAGACATCCCTAAAACTCGTGCACGTGTTCCATTTTCAAATAATTTTGAAGCTAGAATGCATCCATTTTTGGTACTTCGTCGGCCATGCTGGCAAGAATTAAGTTCTTGTCGGTACCGACTGGTTTCTTTGGTTCTAATGCTGCTCTCATCTCTAAGGCGCGGGTATCGGTCTCCAAGGATTGATTCTTGTCATTCAAATCGATGGCTATTTTGATGGATGCTGCTTCTAAAGCATTGTATGTTGCCCTGGAAATATAATTATGAATGACTTCATCAATGCAAACAAGAACGCGTCACTAAGTAAAAACTATACTGACGAATCAATTTGCAAGATTAAGATGCATTTGCTTTATTAACGGCTGGTAGCAATAGCACATTACACAGTGGTCAGTGGGTTTGCTTAGTAGAGATAGGATTTTGACATAGGTCCATACAAGTAATGTCAAAATCCTACCTTCAGTAAGCAAATCTATCGACGGATTTGATAATGTGAACCGGCTTTAATGATACTGCGATCTACGATGCAGCGCGCTTACCTAGAAGAAACCGATTCACTCGTGATTTAAAGACAACTAGATTAGTATCTATCTGGGAAGACCCATTTGGGAAGCACGTTCTATATTTCAGCAGTACGCATGATAAAAGTCCTTAATTTGAGGAAACATACCATCACGCCTGTATTCCCCGAAGGGTTAGGCAGAGGCGTACTAATGTACACCCACAGTTCGCCGGTATGTTTAGGTCCCATGTAATAGAGGGCGAGCCTATTGTCATTAACCGGGCACAAATTCCTAACTCCGAGCTGCTACTGGGAATTTCATAGAAAAACCCAATAACACTTTGCTCGACCTGGGAATCGAACCCAGGACCTCTAGCGTTGCAGTCGCGGTCAGGACCACTTGCCTATTGAGGCAGTTTGAGGTAATTTGAGGAAACATTTGTGGAAAGCAAAAGAACATTCGCTTTGTAAATAAGATTTCTTGTTTATAGCGAATGTTAGTAGAGCCGCCAGGAGGGAAAGCCCCGGAAAGATATACAGACCTTATCGGTGAGATCCTTCAAAAAGGTCAGGTGCGTAATACCTACTCTGAACCGGCGTGTGTGTGTGTGATATAAATGTATGTCGAAGAAGCAAAAGCTTCTACGTCAAATACACTTATACTCACTTAGCACAGTCCAACTTCTCTTGCAGCTGTCGTATAGTCTCTTTCAGGCTTCGGACCTCATCCTTCAGTCCTATGTCAGCCTCATCTGCCGCTAGCTCGTACCCTGGACGATAGCCGCGGGTCTCCAAGCGGGTTTCAGCCACTTTCAACGCATTCACCTTATCAGCGAACTGTTCACCCATGGTTTTAAGTTCTTTTGCTAATTTGTCCATGTTTTCTTCCATCTGGAGAGGAAATTCAATATTTTTATAAATAAAATATTTACTTAACATCACGTCTATATAGGCAGAGGTATACTAATACCTCCATACATAGTTTCTCGGTATGTAACGGTCCCATGTAATAGGAGGCGAGCTGCTATTAACTCAAATTGAAATTCCGAGCTGCTACCGAGAATTGGGAAAAACCCAATAATACTTTGTTTGACCTAAAAATCAAACTCAGGACCTCTAACAGGCCCATTAAGCTAATGAGGCAGACAACCGAGTAGTACTGAACAATATTTTAAGAAAATTAATTCAGTCGGTGTCGGTAATATATTTACAATCTAACCCAAAAACTAACCTTCATCTTCTGCCAATCCAGCTCGTTCCTAGCCCTCTGGGTATCGTAGATACGTCTACGCAGCATGTAATTCGTGACGTCAGTTTGTGCTCTTAGTGCATTTCTGGCGCGTCCTCGGGCAACGAAGAGTGACTCTCGTAGACGCAGCGTGTCTTGAAGCTCAGCAATGGCCATCTGCTTTGTGGCTTCACATCTGTCTTGCCATTGCTGGTTGGTTATCATTCTGGAAAGAATTATGAATTTAAATTTTCATCTTATGGATAGGTCTCTGACATTCACGGGACCGTCTTTCATTCCTGTACCCTTTATTTTATTAGAGTAAATCTCTACTATTATAAAATGTTGTAAAAAAAATGTGTCTGAAAATGTGTATTTAAGAAAAAAACAACAAATGGGTTAGGTAGGGTATATAAACGTCTCCGAATTCAAAAATGCGTGTATTTAAATTCTTGCCTGTTTATCTGTTTGTTATGGGTTGGCGCGCAAAAACTACTGAAAAGATTTTAAGTTTGTTATCACTGTGAGAAAGTATATGATTCAACTTAAAAGCTGGTGAACTTCTTATCTCAATTAATATAACGGATCCTGAGATACAGCTTGACCTCTCTGATGTATATAAATAGACCCTTTTACAGAAGAGATCATTACTGTTTGGATTAAATTATTTTTGGGATCCCTTTCTAATCCTAATATAGCTTCAGGTGAGCGAAGCCGCGGGAAAAAGCTAGTGATATTTATTTCCATAAATAAATACTTTTACATGTCACTTTTTTATTATTTTTAGAAGATCTCTGAGAAGTACCACCAAAACAAACTCTGAGAATCATGGTCAGAGTTTACTATTACTCGTAGATAAATAAAGTAATCGTTGTGTATCTACAGTAAGTATATCTGAATTTCTAAAGGAAAAAATATTTGTTGATGGGAAAATTGTTTATGTAATTTAAGTAATGTTCGAAATGATTGGTAATGTAATAATTGTCTGTGATAATGTTATTGTAATTTTTATGGCTATTGTGTTATAATTATGCTATATTTTTTAGGTTATGTATAAACTTATCCTAAAAAATACAAAACAGTCATAAGACTATGTTTTGTATATGTCTTTTTTTGCATGCCTACTTACTGGTAAAATATGGCTGTACCTATTATTTTTATACATCAACATGTTCTATACCCATATTTGCAAAATAAAAATTATCTTATCTTATCTTGTGAAGAAAATATTTTGAATTGCTTTTTAAAAACCCAACTCCAAGTTAACTAAAAAGTCCGAATTGAACAATTACTCTGGAGTTAATTCATATGTCGAATATAATTAAGCTTAGTAGCCTTTAGCCCTAAGCATCACAGTAAATCTGAAGATAATATGATTAAAAAATACTTACTGGATTAATTTCAAAACGTTAAATAACAGTATTTGAATTATATAATTTTGATTAACGACCCTTTTAATATTACTTATTCAAATAATCTCATCAATAACTCGTTAAGTATAATTTTCATTACACTTAGAAAATTCGTGTTTATTACGATTTCAGACTATCTTCTACGTACCTATTTGATATTGCAATAATATTTGAAAAGGTCATTTAGAACGAATAGATGTTAATTAAAATTATTCATAATATTATTTTCTTTGAGCAACCTTCAAGGTAATTAATATTTTCAATCATTAAGTTTAATAAGATCGTAGGCATATCAGTGAACGTTTGGATGCCTTTAATATTCTTTAATATCGAATCTGAATTAATTTCGATTCTCTGCCTCATTACCCTAGTGGTCCTGAGCGCGACTGCTACATTAGAGGTCCTGAGTTTGATTCCCAGGTGGAGTTAAATGTGTTAATGGGTTTTTATGTCATTCTAAGTACCAAGCAGCTCGGAGTTTAGAATTTGTACCCGGTTAATGGCAATAAACACCCACAACACCAGAGGAGTCGCAAGTGCGTTGCCGGGCTTTTAAAAGATTTTGGCCCTCCGGTACCCACACGCACTCGGTGAAACACAGCGTATGCGATGTTTCACGCCAGTTTTCTGTGAAGTCGTGGTACCACTCGGGTCGAGCCGGCCCATTCGTGCCGAAGCATGGTTCTCCCACGGAACAAGTGTCATAAAATGAGAGATCAGATAATGAAAACGATTAGGCCATAGTCTTATAAAATTAGCAATAATAAATATCATGTATCAGTTAAGATAAAATATAAGTAAATATCTGACGGAAGATTAGTCAAGTCACGGTCAATATTGTAGCGACATCTATCGCGCTACATAGATAAACTTCGACGGACAAATCCTGAATCGCGCAAGTGAAGTTTGCAACGCAAGTTGCATATATACAACCGCCCGACATCAACCGTCGGGCCGCGGCCCGCCAGGCAAAAACACCAGCCTGGTCGGAGGATCCTCCCTTTGGTTGGAGAGGCAACACACCTCGCTCATCCACAATATGTTCGGCGCATTAAAGAATCGTCGGTCAAATATATGATGTTCAATGTCCTATTACTTATTTTTCAGTTGTAACTGGCTTAACGCGAGATTAAGGGCCCGGCGGCGGACTGAATTTACTAAATAAATCGTAATTCAAAGAGAAGTTAATCACAGTTATTATTTGGATTCAGATAACATTAATCTAGGTTCAACCAATCAAACCATTTCTTGCAAAATTCTCACGGGAAATAATTGTAAGTGAATTTAATTTTTGATAAAAAAGTTCCGGCCCATTTTCCGGTCGTTTATTTAACGTAGTGAAAATGTTTAGGATCCAAGATTAAAGGCAAACGAATCCGATTAATAACACAATTTGATTAAATTCTCTTTGAAATACGATTTATTTTTGCTATTACGATATTATGGGCAATTCAGCGGACGCTGGAGCTTTAAGCGACCGATGAAATTGAATTTAAACACAAAATTTCTATGAAAAATCATGTTTAAATACAATTTAAATACATTTAAAAAGTAGGTGCAAGTGGTCCTTAAAACTTACTTAAACATGAACTAAAGACATGAGTACTTAGCTAATTAAAGGTCTAAAAAATAATGGCTTGATTATAAATAGAAAGTTGTGTCGCTTAGCGGCTGCTCATATCTTGTCTTAATAATGAGCCCAGCATCTTGTGAGGAGCCTTTTAACTTAGTCTCAGGTGTAAGCAGACGCAAGGGAGTATCATAATTTCTAACAAATTTAATTGTTTAGAAGTACCAAGTTAAGTTCCCCTTTACAATGTAGGAGTTCGTGGTAGTTCTCGTGTTGTTGTAGCTAAGTTGCCCTGAATATAACTTAGATTATTTAGCTTGGTATGCTTGTGGTAGAAGTTATGCTCTAAGGTAATTATCATATGTCTGTTATGTATGTTAAATGTTTTTATCTTAATCACGCTTTTAAAGTTAAATACATAACTCCTTAGAACTCCTGTGTATAAGATGTGTCTGTAATTTGTGTTTTGAAGGAATAATAAAAAAAAGTGATTTCTCCACAAAAGTGTTTTGATTTCGGTCTGCACTAGTATCAAAGTCTATGTAGTATTTAATGGAAAATTATGCATTTTCATTGATATAGCTACATGTAATTCTAGGATTGATACTTATATATTAATTGTAACACCTTTTAACATTGTGGAGTGCAATAAACGAATTGAGTATTGGGTCTTGAAATTATTATTATAGTCATTCTTGATATCCACTGGGCATGGATACTCCACAAAAATGTGAGCATCAAGATGGCGGGAACAAGTCCCCAATTTACAACAGTGATAGCCTAGTAGCATAGTACTATGACCATTCGACTGCCAAGTCAAAGGTCTCGAGTTTAAGTGCAAGACACGCACCTCTGAATTTTCAGTCATACAATGTGCGTATCAATACTTCACGCATTTACTTAAACGGTGAAAGAAAACAGCGTGAGGAAATCTGCATGCCTGAGGGATTTTCTCGACGGTTGTGTTTTTACTCTGCCAATCCGCATTAGACTAGCGTGGTAGAAGATTCCTGTCATTCTGGGAGGAGCCCCGTCCTTAGCAGTGGGGTAGTAGGTATATAATGTGTTGATTGTTTTACACTCCAGAACATTATATTAATTGTTTCAACCATTGTTTCAACATCGAAGTACCTAGTAAATAAATAAGTTACCTACCTAAATCTATACTCTATATAATCTATACTTAATATATAAAGCTGAAGAGTTTGTTTGTTTGTTTGTTTGCTTGAACGCGCTAATCTCAGGAACTACTGGTCCGATTTGAAAAATTCTTTCAGTTTTAGCATTTATTGAGGAAGGCTATAGGCTATATATCATCACGCTACGCGGACGAAGTCGCGGGAAGAAGCTAGTTAATCCATAAAACATCTTTAATAACATGTACCTTATTTAAGATCTCGTCTCTAGACACCTGTAATTTCACTGCGAAACAACAGAATTCTTACCTCTTCGGAGTTTTTAAGGAGTCGGTCTTGTAAGTGATGTTGGCACAGTCTTTGTCCAAGTTAAGCATGTCCTTATCAATCTCGAGGGCTTCGTTCTTGTCGTTCAAATCCAGCTGAAGTTTAAACCGCACTACTTCCAACTTGTTGATTTTCTCCCAAGCGGATTGGCATCTGTCGATCAGCATTTTTTTGTTGCTTTCCGTTACGCAGAGTTCCTTTTGAAACAAGGAGTTAATTGAATACTTTGTAGGATTCATGATAGTCGCGATAGACAACAGCTGAGAACTGTCTTATTAGCCTAGTGGTGCTGAGCGAGTACTGCCTAATTATCCTAGTGATCCTGAGTGTGACTCCTAGAGGTCCTGGATTCGATTCCCAAGTCGAGCAGTGTTGTTGGGATTTATTTTTATTCAAGGTTAAATGGCCTTCGTCGCACATGCAATGATGCCGGCGTAGTATGTTTAACAAAGTATCTTAATCTTCACATAGCTATTTTGTAAAGTGTTCTCTATGAAATTCTCAGCAGCAGCTCGGAGTTTGAATTTGTGCCGTGTTGATGGCAATAAGCTTGTTCCCTATTACGTGAGATACAAATACACCGAAATCTGGGGTTTCATTATGTAGCCTGTGTGTAGTACCTAACCCGTCGGCGAATACAGGCGTGATGGTATGTGGCTATATTTTTCTTAACCAATTTGGGAGCCTTTACCTATAGGTCGGAAAATGCGGAATGAACACAATACCAGGTCCATAATAATTAAATTAGAATCACCCGCAAAGCTTTGTCTACATTTCTGTCTTATTTTTACAGTTCTAAATGTCTACCCTTAAATACCTGTTTAACTGCATGTATTCTAACTAGTTAAGCCTAGCATACAGGTGCCAGTTAATTGGTACGACAAGGAGACTTAACAATCAGCAAATACTATGTGTTAGTACAATTAGTTGATAATATTCCAGACTTAGTAATTAGAACATGGTTACTAGAAATTGCTATTGTTGTTAGATTTTGCTAAATTTATTCCGCATTTAATTTAATAATTTAATTAGTTGCCGCTCAATATTAACTGGAGTCTTTAATGAATATCATTAAATGAATAAATGAATGTCATTCTTCAATGAATTAAACTATAAAATAACTGAAAATTTCTTCACTTCATCAGCACATACAATCACGCCCATATTCTCAGAGTAAACAGTTCGTTGAAAAACCTAATAGGTAACTCTGCTCGAACTGAGAATCGAACCCAGGACTACTAATCTAATGATACACATTAGACTATAATATTTGAAATTCACAATAAGTAGGCTAAATAGTATATTATTGGGATTGGTTAATGTTTTTTCTACAATATGAGTCAATTATGTTTTATATAACACTGCTTTGGCACGAATGAGCCGGCTCGATCGAAGTTATACCACGGCCTCACAGAAAATCGTGAAGTAACGCTTACGTTGTGTTTCGCCGAGTGAGTGAGGATGCTGGAGGCCTAACCCTTTAAGGCCGGCAACGCACTTGTGGCTCCTCTGGTGTTACCGTTGTCAATGAGCAGCGGTAATCGCTTACCAACAGGCGACCCGTCTCCTCGTTTGCCATGTCCCCTATTTATTAAAAAAACATCATACCAAAATGATGAAAAAAATCTTCGTCTTCTAATAAATCGAATCTGCGTCTTCTGGCGTACCCAGCCAGAAGACGCAGGTTCGAATCCTGCCTGCGAGTCGACTAAAATAACTGATGAAAAAAAGACTAAAACACATACCTTTTTCAACTCAGTATCAGCAAGATCGTAAGTTAACTCCGTGCTTCTTCTCCCATCTCTGTTCGATAAGCATTCGGAGCATACAAGTAGAGGGAGATTCAGTTGTTCCAACTCTCTTTCAGTGGATGCCTTCTCTTCCTTCAGACTGGCCATCTCCCGGTCCAGAAGATCGAGCAGCTCTTGGAGTGTGGACCTCCATTGCTCAATCTCGTAGACTCTGTACAGAAGAATAATTGACACTTTCTGCTGGTATTAGATTAGGAATTGGAGATACTTTTCTTCTCTTCATAAAATTATAAAATTGTAAAAAAGCTGTCTGTACATTGAAGATATTAAAAAAAAAACACGTGGGTTATGGTATATACATAAACGTCTCCGAATCCGAAAATGTGTTCTTTAAAATTCTTGTCTGTTTGTCTGTTTGTTACGGGTTGGAGCAAAAACTACTGAATAGATTTTAATTTTATTATCACTGTAAGAAAGTATATGCTCCAACTTAAAAACTGGTGAACTTCTTATCTCAATTAATTAAATGAATTCTGAGATACAGCTTGACCTCCCTGATGTATAGAGGCCCATACAAAAAAGAGGTCATCAATGTTGGTTTTCCATTTTTACTCCTGATATAGCTTCACGTGAGCGAAGCCGCGGTCATAAGCTAGTTTCTTTATAAAACTCTTGAACTGTTAGACTGACACATAATGCATAGTTTTATAGAGGAGAAACAAAATAGTTGAAAATAAGAAATGAAAAACATACAGTTTAAAAACTGTCTAAATGCAAAAAATTGTGCACAAGAGTTCCTAACTTCCTTATGGTTGGGGCCGTGGGAGAAGAAGGAAGAGATAATTCGTTACGAATCTGAGCTGGACATAAACACCTACGAATGCGTTATTGAATATAAACAAACATACCATCACGCCTGTTTTCCACTAAAACAACAACAAACACAAATAAAACTCCGGAACTGCTAAGAGAACTGAGAATTTCATAAAAAAAGGTCGTGCTAAGGACCAGTAAGTAAGTCTAGTGGCCCCAACCGCTACTGCTACGTTAGAGGTACTGGCTTCGATATAAAATTCTCAGAAGCAACTCGGAGTTTGGGATTTGTGCCCGGTTAATGGCAATAGCCTGGCCCCTATTACGTGCGACGTAAACATACTGCCGAACTGTGGGTTACATTAGTGCACCTCTGCCTAACCCTACGTGAAATACAGGCGTGAAGCTACGATGATATGAGGGCTTAGGGCTACTAGACTAATAAGGTAGTTCCATCTCATATCGTAGTTTATTTCCCATTCATAACAACAAAAATATAGAATTCATCTTTAAGTGCAGTAGTTTGTACCCAATCTTATAAACCAATCCATCTTTCAAGTCTACAGGCAATAATCTGCCTTCAAAGCCAATTCACCGCAAGGCAACATTCAATTACGAGTACATACCTGGCTCTAAGACGATTATTGTTGTGATAGCTATCCCATTCCGTCTTGATACGGGTCTCGTTGCGGAGCTGGTGGGCGCTGTGACGTAGATCGAACGCATCCGCTCGTCTGGTGTCTGAGGATACCTGTTGGATGAAGTTTTATTTAGATACTTCACAGAATACCAAATTGACATACGCGTTTTGATGGCAATTGACAAGTCCTACAACCATGTAATCAGGTTGCCATTGATATTGCCACTTGTTATTTTCACGCCATGCCATACCACGGCCTCACAGAAAACCTTAAACTACTTTTTAAGTCGTGTTCACTCGCATCTCAAAAGGATCTACTTTTTCTTTTTCTTTTTTATACCACTATGGTGGCACGCACGCACGGCCCGCCTTGCAACACCAGGGGGGGTATCACTCGCGCGTTGCCGACCCCATAAGAATCTTTTCACACCCTTTTTGAAGAACACTATGCTGTATCCTTTGGGAAAACTTCGGCGGGGAGCTGATTCCACAACTTAGATAATAGAGTAAGTTACCTAAGCTTCTAATTTATTGGCGTAACATCGCCAGATTTTATGTTAGACCCCACCATGCAGCTGTTAAAACTGTACCAATTTCGTGTAGTAGATTTTGCTTGAGTTTATGTGAACGTGACAGATAGACCGACAAAAATTCATAAAATTGTTACCTACCTATATATGTTATTGTTGTTATAATGTACCTACAGACCTCAGCCTGTTAAAATTGTATTATATGTTTAAATGTCTATGTACTTATAAGTAGATGTAGATGACGAACAATGATACGGGTCGCCTGATGGTAAGCGGCAACCGCAGACATACGCCAGAACAGAAACACCTGTATCACTCAAGTTATTATAACCTTAGAAATAATTACATAAATAAAAAAAAACATAAACCATTGTACAAAATAGGTTTACGCAATTGGCTAGAAAAATACATTTTCGAATATTTAAATAAGATCCATTCAAAATACCAATTTAATGCTATAACGTTTAATGCTAAATAGATAAATTTCGATTTTATATTTGCTTGCCAGATCATTTATTTATAGTCAATGCGAATTTTCAAATAAGTTTTCTTTGTAACAGTCTCGAAAATGTACAAGAATGAAATCCAATTTGAATAAAAACGGAATATATTTTGTTGTACTTTTCGTTCTGATATTGAGTTTTGTCCCCTGTGTCTATTTAAGTGGGTATACGAATAAAACACTACAGTTTTCGTTGATTTAAATGCTCGATTGAATTTTTTATACGTAATGTCAGGAGTATTTCTTTTGCTCCAAAACTTTTAAACGGGTAATTTGTGGAACTAGGGATGGCGTTGAAAGAGCCATCGGCCCTTCGGGTCACCACTATACCCTCATTTCCCGGTAAAAACTGCTCGGATGACACTGACGTAACGTGTTAAGTAATTTAAGTTGATACTCGTATACAGGTGAAATTTAATAGACTCTACAAATTAAAATACCTGTAATCTGTATGTTTCTACGCGTGTGTGTGAAAAATTTAGAACACGTGTTATTTACCTTTTTTAGTATTGTAAAGAGTTTCAAAACGTCACACGTCTCTATACGTCTCTAATGCTATTTTTCTCGTGAATACAAAAAAAAATGAATGATAGTACCTAAGTGCAAAACGTTAGTACTTCAAGTACCTACTTATCTGCATAATTAATTTATTGGTCGCCCGCGCCGCGTGAATATTTTGATACTTAATTGGTTGAAATTTATTTGTGTTTCATGTCTGTTTTAAAGTAAGATTCATTAAACCGATGCAAATGTAGCAATTAGAACTTATTATAAGCAAAAATATAACGCCTGTAAAATATGTCATAGCAACGTATTCCTTATGAGCTATGGTTCGTTTTTTGGTTTGTCTAGGGTTTTTTTTCAATAATAGTATTGCAATGTAGATAAGTAAGTACGTAGGTAATAATCCGCAATAAATTTCTATAGCCTAAATGTATAGTGGTCCTATGCCCGACTGCGACGCTAAGAGATTCGAGCAGCGATTCCCAGGTCGAGCAGTGTTACTGTATGAAAATTCTAGTAGCGGCGCGGAGTTTGTATTGGTGTCAAGTTAGGACCTAAACATACCGGCAAACTGTGGGCGTTTTTAAGTACGCCTCTGCCTACCCCCTTCAGGTAACACAATGTTATAAATTTCACATGCATTGGCATAGATTACATAGATAATTGAATTTTGACTAACTCCACTCATTAACTTATTACCAAGTCGATCGAGCTCCTATTAATATCGAAACAACGGATTCTCAACATCTATTGCTCGGTAGTAGATTACAGAGATGGAATTGAATATGAAAATCCATTGTAAGTAAACTATCTTTGAAATAATCGACATCTCTTTTCTACTTGGTATTATAAAAACGTAATAAACTGTCTGTACATTGAAGATGGGTGTGTGAAAAAAGTGGGTTAAGGTATATAATAAATAAACCTCCGAACTCAAAAATGTGATTTTCAAAATTCTTGTCTGTTTGTTACGAGTTGGCGCAAAAAATACTGAATCGATTTTAGAAAGTAATATATGCTCTAACTGAAAAACTGATGAAAATCAAACGTATTCTGAGATACAGCTCGACCTCTCTGCTCTATAGAGCAGACAGTGATGATCTCTTTTTGTATGGGTCTGTACAGACCCATACAAGATCATCACTGTTTTTTTCACATCACTGGTTTTATATTAAATTATTTTTGGGATCCATTTCTAATCCTAATATAGCTTCACGTGAGCACAGCCGCGGGCAAAAGCTAGTAGTGAAATGAAATCGGATCAAAATAGATTTATCGCGTTATATTTACATTACCTATATCTAATCCCCATACGTATAGTCTATCCCAGTTAACTTGTCTTTTTTGGTAAACAAATATGGCGTCCTAGTAACTAGAGACAATTGATAGTGGTTAGATAATGTTGGGAAATCATGAATGAATCACTGAACTAAATACTCTTAGCCAAGACTGAATGATTCTCACCTTGACGATGATTTGTTTTTTAATTTTAAATATGAAGTGAATGTGTTAAGTGAATATGAAGAAATAAAACGACAACTGCAAAACATTAATTTATTAGTAGTTCGGCGCATCTGATGCAGTATCATTGTAACGGATAGAGTAAACCCACCCCCACCAGGTGCCCGACAAGGCAGTCCACAAGGACAATTAGCTTGCCCACCTTGACGAGCAGCACTAGGATCGGAATGCCTACGGAGAATCTGCAGGGCGTCCCGGCTTCGCAGAGGATCTGCTTCCCCGTTTTCCATCGGAGTGGAATTGGCCCCTCGTGCGCTAAGGAACTCCCTCAATCGAGGCCCGAGAGCCGCCAAGGCCGGGGCCCACTCTTTGCCATGCAAGCCGTCGGGTCCTGGAGCAGTATTTCTGGCCTTGAGACTTCAACCACCACTCATTTCTACGCCGTTCACCTCGGGAACAACGTCGTCACTGTGGTCCGCAACGGAATGTCTGCCCCTTCTAGATTCTTTATATTCTTTTCTAGATTCTTTATATTCCTTCTAATATTTAATATTTTAATGTCAGCACAGGGTTCATGATTAAAAACGTAGTATGCTAAATAGCAAAAAAATGCTATGGATAATATTGTACATTAACAATATTATTTTTGTGAAGATACGGACTTTTTGCAAAATTGGAAAAAAATCTTGAATTTACAGTTCAGTTGCTCATTCACATAAATCAAAATCATTCATTATTTTGTCACATCCCCTAAAATTCGTAGATAATCCAGAGTTTTGAAATGTCAAATTGTCATGATTATTTTATTCTGTGAAAATGTAATTACATAAAATTTCGTTTTTATTAAAATAATAGACTTGTATAGTGATTTCGAAGCAGTTTTTGGTGTAATTTAAAGTGTATGTGTATAATGTAAGTGTTAATAAAATCGTTTCCTACATCAAGTGCGTGATTAAAGAAAAACTTGTGATTTTCGCATCGGGAAGGGTTTGTTTACCAAAAAAGACAAGTCCAAAAAAACGGACTGTAATCCAGACGTAACGGGAGGACAGATTATTGACATTAATCGTACACAAATACCTACAAATTTTGTTACACTATAGGTACATACATACCTATGTCAACGATATGAAATCTAAAAAAAGGTAGGAATTCAAATTTTTCAAATCATTATTCAAGAGAGACTTCGTCGATAGATATCCGTTGCTCCCGGTTCACGATAAACTCTCAGACAATTTGCAGGACCATGGAGAGACATTATAAAACTTTTCTAATTTAGATAGGTATGGTCGGAAACCAGGCCCCCAAAAAATATGAGCATCGATGAAATTGTGTTTATAAAATTTTGGAAATAGAAACTCAGCGAGAGCTTGGAAACAAATCGATACTTTATCATCGATAAATTTGTCGGCATTGTAAATTCAAGTTCCATGCTGAGCATAGGTAAAAACCATATTTAAAAACCTATAAAACTGTCTTGACTCTAAGATGATATATAAAAGCTTTCAATGCTATATCGATCGGTTAAAATGATATTATATCGATGTCGGTTTCATTATCGTGGTTACATTTGAGTTTGAGAATATATATTTGAGAATCTCTGAATCATGATAATTTATCGATATTCGCAACTATTTTCACTCCGAAGACACTGAAATCTATGGTGATTGTTTCGATATACATTAAGTATAACTAATCAAGTCTAAACGCTTAAGTAATGTTATTGCAGTATCTTCCTTGTATTATTTTTTGCATCTTCCATGCTAAGATTATACAGTTATTACAATGAAGAAAAAATTCGACTTACGGACAGGATTCGAACCTGCGTCTTCTGGTTAGATACACCCGACGCTATGACCATTAAGCCAGCGCGAGTCCCAAATATAGGTACTTATTTGGTAATGTGGTAGTGGAACTCAGTCAGACTCCAACTTTCATTTAAAACCATCGTAGGTAATCATCCTCAATCTTCACTGACAAATTTTTATAAAAAAAGAAAAATAAAAAGTACGTTGCCCCTCACTAGGATTTTCTTCTGTATCGTGGGTGCGTTTACAAGTTCACAAATTCTCACATACACAAAGACACAAAGACACCCAGACCCGGAACAACTACATACTACCATAGATCATACAAATATTTGCTTCGTGTGGGGATCGGACCCACAACACGTGTCGCAGAAGCCGATCGCTCAGCCGCTGTGCCAAACGGTTCGTCAATCTAATAGCTTAAACCACTGGGGTAGATGTAATACAGAAAAAACATGTAAATGACTGTATTATCACGATATAGTCAACAACAACGTGAGTAAAACTAAGAAAATCTAGCAATAAATAATTTTGCTCAATTGAGGGCCAATGGGGCGAAAACAGGAAGAAACGGAGCTTTTCCAGATACCTACCGGTAATATTTTTGCTAAAAAGTAGGTAACATTGCTTTTTTTTACAAAATCAGTAAAACATACCTGTAAGCCGTACAGTCGAGCATCCCAATCAGCCAAGCTGAGATGCGGCAAAGGTTTCTCAAAAGTCACAACGGACTGCATTTTTGTTTATTTCAAAATCATTCAGAAATAATAATCTTGCAAAATTAATTTATTTAATTTTAAAATACTCATTTATTGTAATTCAATTTCACGAAGTGCATCTGTCAAAAATGGCCGCTGATTTCACTGTGACGTTCCAATTTTAAAATGATTTTGTTCTTGTTTTTGGCCAGTGCTCATAATTGTGTAAGGATATTTCATGTGAACTCTTTGATCATTGATTACATCCTATCTCTCTCTCTTAACATCCTCTTATTATTAATTGATTCAATGATTCGTATTGCGATACTTTTGTAAGTAAGTAATAAAATTAATATAATTTTATGAAAGACAATCTTTAATACTTTTACGTACCTAATTAGGTAAAAAGATTTAGATAATTTCAGTTTAATTAGACTAAAAGCCACATCAGGCACTGGCTATTTCGAATCTTATACAAAAGTAAGCAATCACATTATCGCGTTTACACCAGATATTTCAAAGGTGAACCGCGTTGTAATAACAATTTCAGCAACCCAAACCCTATTCACGAGGCGTAATGCCCAATGAAAATCCTTTAAGAACCTTACAAAGAACTTGTTTAAGAGCCAAAGGGTAAAAAGAGTACAACCGCGTAACGCTGATTACGAAATAGAATTTTACTTTGTAATTCTGAAATAGGTTTTATTAAAGTAAAAATTCCATGAAAATTACTTGAACAAATAAAAAAACGATTCACAGTGGGCAACTATTACGTTACAATAATTGAACCTCTTAAGAATCTTCAAATCTTATTGAAATATTACGTTGAGCAGCTGCAACTGTAGCCAGTAAATCATTGAGGCAGGCCAAATCTTACAAGAATATGGGCTTGGCATACTAAATTACATTAAAACGAGAGAATTAATGAAAGACAATTATTGAAAGGAATTTATAAGGCGAATGTCAGCGACAGCATCGGAAGAGGTCGTCCTAGAAGGACATATTGGCGGTCCTTCAAAAAGGTCAGGTGCGTAGTACTCGCAACCGGCGCGTTTATATGAAACTAGCGACCCGCCCACGGTTTCAACCACGCTGCCCCGTTACTAAGAGTCGTAGGGTTATGTTAAATGGCATAAAACCTTCCTCTTGAATCACTCCATCTATTAAAAAAAACCGCATCGAAATCCGTTGTGTAGTTTTAAAGATCTAAGCATACATAGGGACAAACAGCGGAAAGCGACTTTGTTTTATACTATGTACCTGGTGAAGATGTATGAATGTGGCAGAAGCAAAAGATGTATGCAAGAATCGTAGCAAGTGGCGGTCTATAGTTTCTGCCTATCCCTGTGGGAGAAATGCGTGATTGTATGTATATAAAACAATGTATTTATATCTACACTAGCTTCTGCCCGCGGCTTCGCTCGCATGAAGCTCAAAAACCAACAGTGATGGTCTCTTCTTTGTATGGGTCCGTTTAATTATGTGAGATAAGAAGTATACCAGTTTTTAATTTGGAACACATACTTTCTAACAATGATAATAAAATTGAAATCTATTCAGTAGCTTTTGCGCCAACCCGTAACAAACAGACAAACAGATAAGAATTTTAAAAATCTCATTTTTGGGTTTGGAGACGTTTATATACCCTAACCCACTTGTTTTTTTTAAATATCTTCAATGTACAGACACAGCTTTTTTACAATTTTATAATAATAATAAAAAAGTAAGTTTTTATCAAAATCATCTCACTCATTTCAATCGATTTCACTAAACCAACATAGGTCTAAATCAGTCTCAACTTTAACTAGATCTTGCATGTAATCAAGAGTTTGTTGTTACATTAATTATGAACTCGTTAGCTAGTTACGTAGATATGCTAACTTAGATAGGTATAGAAAATGTTGTTTATTAAACTTGATGAAATTGAATACCTAGATGCCACAAATTAAAATGTATGATTACAGAAAATTTAGAACAAGTGATTAACATAACATAGCATACCATCACGCCTGTATTCCCCGAAGGGAAAGGCAGAGGCGTACTAATATACATATACCCACAATTCGCCGGTATGTAAGGGGGCTTGCCATTAACCGGGCACAAATTCCTAACTCTGAGCTCCTACTGGGAATTTCATAGAAAAACCATTTTGCTCGACCCGAGAATCGAACCCAGGACCTCCAGCGTAGAAGTCGCGATCGGGACCACTACGCTAATGAGGCAGTTCATCAGATCATTTATATTACCTACAGTTTAAAATGAATAAGTTATGATTACTGATTACCTCCCATTGTAGTCAGTCACCTTGTAAAAGTATTATAATTAATGATACTAGCTCAATAAATAAGATAATCAAACAACTGTAACTGAAACAAAAACTCGTTCAAAAATTGTTAAATTGGATCTTGACTTTACTTTTGATACAAAAAGTTTGTCCCTTAAGAGTGATCACTTAAAAGATTTTAAGAATTCAGTCAAAGGATTTCAACAGCTTATTTCAGTTTTAAAACAAATACAATCCAACAAGTGTGAACAAGTGTTCTTTCTATTTACAATTCCATGAATAAACAATTATAACAAAAAATGATCTGGGAATATTACATAAGCCCTAACTATACAGGGTGACTTTGAAAATATGCGTCAAATTTAAATGGGAGGGTTCAGTAACCGTTACTGATTAATTTAGTTAAATTTGGAACTTCAACCATCTAAATTGTATTAAGGCTATCTGATAACTTCAATCCATTACGCAATTTACGCAGATACTTACTAGCTAAGTACAATGACAACGCTTTGCACTTACAATTATTTATTTATTTTTTACTATTCACGAGAAATGCAGCACTTTAGGCGCACGAGATGTCTCCAAACTCTTTACAGAAAACTAAAAAAGTATACCTTCCATAATAACAGGCTCTAATTTTAATTGTTACATATAGAACCAAAAATTGTTATTTGTCGCTTCCTTTAAATATTACCCTGTATATGTAGGTACTATCTAAAAACATAGTAATTATAACAAATTACTAATTAAAAGCCTAGACACAAGGCAACTCTTTTAAAAGGCCTATAATTTGAAAATAACAGGCTTTAATGAAAAGTCATTATAATCCACACTAATTACAAATAACTTTATCGAACCAATGAGATCACATTCTATATTCAAAGTGACCAATCAGGTCTCAACAAAAACGATTTCAAACAGCTATTTGCACGTGCCAAGTTAATCAATGGTTGCTTTGAACTTTTGCAATGAAGCCTTAAAACGAGGAGAGGAAATTGGTTCACAAAAAATGGAGCTTGTTTACTCACTTTTTAATATGATAAAGATGAAATTTGGCCCAGTCTGTATTATAAGCTTTTTCGTTTTTCTCGTTCCCTTAAAAGAATAGGTTACTAACTAGATGTTTATTGCAAACTAAATTTTGAGAAAACTAACGCTTGTAGGTACATATTCCCCGGAGGGTTAGGTAGAACTGGCATTCTCTTGCATTTATTACCTATTGTGTGCCTACATTCATTGACTACAAATAAATTTATTTATATTTATGTTATTTACTATGTTGTTAACTAGGTTGCCTGATTTAGACACCAAAGCCAAATATTTCTTCTATGCGGTCAGAATTGACTCGAATTACGTTTCAAAATTAGTCATTTTATAGCGACCTTCGTCGCTAACTATACTGGTACTACTGGAATAAATACACTGCATGCATGTAAATAAGATATTTTGTCTGCAAAAAAAACAAAGATAAACCCTGTAGGAATAGTTCGGACGCCAACCGTTACCCGTGTTTACAGCCGATACGGTCACAAGTTCTCCCGGGAGCCCTCAGCGTATGAATAGGAGACAAGCTATAGAATGCTATTTTTTTTATATACATACACTCCTTTCCCATAAGGTATTCCCAAAAAAGATATACAAGGTAGTTTAAATACCTAGAAATTAACCTGCGAAATCAAAAATTATCGAAAAAATATCACATTAGATTTGTGCCCGATTATGTGTGATTTGAGGTCTTATTACATGGAAACGGCGACGAACTGCGAAGTGTGCGTAACAAGCCTTTGGAAATACATGAGTGATTGTAGTTTATAATATTGGTTTTAAACGTGGGAGAGCCATGCTTCGGCACGAATAGGCTAGCTCAGCCTCGCAGAAAACCGGCGTGAAACAACGCTTGTGTTGTGTTTCACCGAGTGAGTGAGGTTACCAGAGGGCTTAGACAAGTGCCAAACGCTCCGTATCTATTCTATGTCGAAAAACGCTAACGCCTTAACGTTAACGCTAACAATTTGGTAGCCAAGTGTACAAGGACTTGCCGAACGCTCAGTCTATTCCATCATACGCTAAAAGTTGGACGTAGTCTATGATTTCGTTTTGATAGTTTGAAAAGTGCGCTAAAATTCAAATAATTTTGAAAGTAAGAAATAGTTTGTTTATCTAGTTTTCTCAGTTATGACTATATTAAAATATTAGAAGATCACTAATTATAAGAATTGGTCTTACATAAGTTAAACCACCTTTAGTTTCCTTGTGAAACTAAGAAAAATAAATTTTAAAGTATTTTGTAAGTACAATGAAATACTATTATTTAATACCTAGTTTGGATGAAATCTATTATTATTTTAATTGTGTGTACTTAGGTACTAAAATTTACCTTCTAAATCATTTTTTAAGTTAATGTAAACAACCTATTTGTTTTTGTTTTAGTTATGGAACCAAGGTTAAGAGCAAGTCCGGAACAGTTCTCTGCTATAATAGACTTTACGGCAAGGTATTATTATTATTTAATTTGTTTGTGTTAGATACTCGAAGCATTAGTTTATATCTACCGTAATTATAATATAGGTAGGTTACGTACCTAAAAAAATGACATCACCGAATCATATGGCGGGCAGACCACTTAAAATACTTGGGTAGGTACTTAAAATGGTTTATGTTTTAGACATACAGATCTCTCAAGACTCCAGTCAGGTCCTCAAGGACGGATCAAAGTTGGTGGGCTGTGGCAGGAATTAATAGAAAATTATCTTGGTGGCGCTGTTAATAAATCATCAGATAAAGCAAGAGCAAGGCTTTCATTTTAGTTTTAGCCCTTCGTTATTTACTAGCTGCTTTTTGGTATCTACGCCAGAATTTATATAAAATATCCTATCAATGATTGTTGAACATACCTAAAGTTTATTTGTATTTAAAATTACCCTCTGTTTTTAGGCTGGAAGTGCAGCTAATGAACTTCCATTGGAACATACACAAATATGCATTTTATACTAAGTATAAATAATTACAAATAAAAATAAATATTAAGTTGCTCTTATTGGTTATAATTATGTTATCATATATTAAATTAATAAAAAAATATGAAACCATGTCCTACAATCTATTTATTAGGCATAAATTAAACACAATCACAACAAATTCACCATCAGCTGATCATAGTTCCGCCATTTTGTAGCGTTATCTACAAGGTGTTGGCGTTCGCTACGTGTCGATCGCTAGCAAGCGAAGTCGTTTGTCAAAAGTGTCACTTGGCTAGGATTTCTATGGAGATTATTGTACTTCTCTAGCGTTTCGTTTAAACGAATAGACTAAATGGACATTTGGCTACCAATTTTTAATTATATTCGTTGGCTCAAATTACGTGTCGTAAGCTAGTTTCATTCCCATACATTGAGAATTCTATTCTATTCTATTCGATTAGCGTTCATGACACTTGTCTAAGCCCTCAGAGGCCCAAACCCTTTTAAAAGGTGGGCAACGCACTTGTGGCCTCTGGTGTTGCAGGTGTCCATGGGCGGCGGTAATCGCTTACCATCAGGTGATCCGTCTGCTCGTTAATAAAAATTATAGGAAATAACGTAGGGTACCGATTTCATTACCTGCGAGTGTTTTAGACGTGATTCTATCCACTATAACTTATACCTAAAACATATAATATATGTCGGCGCAACACTCATAATTGAAGTATACTTACATTTATTATAATTGATTTTATGTAAACTGTTTAGTTGATTAAGGCTTCAGCAGATAATGATTGGTTGAAACATGAGGTAGTAAATTAATATGTTGATTTTAAGATAAAAAGCAATGAGTTTCCATTTAGTTATAATTAGTAGTATGAAATTTTAAAGTGTTAAGAATCAAAAAGGTAAACACATTGCTTTGTTTCAGAATAATAATTTTATATATTAATTATTAATAAATATTCTTAATTCAAGTTATTAAAGAATATCCAAAACAATTAATATTTTTTGCTGCACAATTATATATCTATAAATCATTGGATTAAATAATAGATAGCAGATAAGAATGGCGTGGGATCGGCCATTCATAACTGCTATCTAGTTTTGAAGTTGTACAGGTTCTTTGTACCCAGTTATATTCATAATACTTTCGATTCGGATCAACATATTTCATTTTTTGAGAAAAGATCGCATTCGCCTCTTCACTGACGGATTTAAGCGTTATCTCATTCATACCCCGAGTTTGCGCAGCCCTCCCTCGTTCGAGGAAACTTTGCGGCCGGCTTCTCATAGCTGAAACGCCTTCGGCTTCATGCGTAACTATAAATTTCCTTGCCGTTTCCTCGCTGACGCGTTTTGGCGACATGCCAATAGTTATATTACGTAGACGAAGCTTAACTATTAATATTGATCGGGTTTTGGCTTTGTTTCGAGGTTGCATCGGCTGTTGTGGCCTGGATCTTTTGATAGATGAAGTCTTTTGGATCGAATAGTTTTGGTAGTATGTGAGAAACTGAAAAACTATACCTACTATCAAGCCTGACTTCCTCAACAAGTGAGGCAGACGTGTATTATAGGCCCCATGTAGTAATATGGGACAAGCCTATTACCATTCATCATCATCAACCCCACTTCCTGCCCCACTTGGGCGTTATCTTAGGAAAGGTTAGTATTGGGAGGATTCCAACGACTGGGACCACCCATAAATAAATACAAAAATCTATTGCTCTTGCCAAAAGCAGTAGGTACTTACAGGCAGACCAAAAAAATGTTCTAAGTAATAATTGAAGAAAAATCTCTTTGTTCAATCAAAGAGTTTATTTTAAAAGAGATTTTTTACGTGGGAGAGAGAGCCATTCTTCGGCACGAATGGGCCGGCTCGACTGGAGTGATACCACGGCCTCACAGAAAACCGGCGTGAGACAACGCTTGCGTTGTGTTTCGCCGAGTGAATAAGGTTACCGGAGGCCCAAACCCTTTTAAAAGGCGGGAAAAGCACTTGTGACTCCTCTGGTGTTGCGGGTGTCCTTGGGCGACGGTTATCGCTTACCATCATGTGATCCGTCTGCTTGTTTGCTTCCCCTATCCTATAAAAAAAATATATATTACTGTTTTTGGCTTGAACAATAGATTTTTGTATTCATTAATGGGTGGTCCCAGTAGCCGGATGACAAAAAATAAAATTAAATGGAACTGGCAACTGGGACCATGGTCCCTGTTAAACGTAGACTGGGACTGCGATACGCCGGAATCCTCAGTGTTGGATGGCTCTACTCTTCCAAATTATATTATTTATATTTTTTTATCATATTTTGCAAGAAGTACTAGGCTTATAAATTCTACATAATAATATGTTTACATTACTCTCGTAATACATTCAAGTTTACATGCATTAACTAAAACGTGAAACTTGAGAAGTTCACACTGCATTTTCTTTGTAACACAAAGGCACGTAGGTATTATCATAAAATCAATATCCAATATTCACATTTGAATACAATAACGGCTGTACATATATCTCTTCGACCCTATCTCACCTTTCATTTCTCTTCAAAGAAGAATAAACATAGCGAGTATGGCAGTTCATTATTACACCCCGCGACTTTCATTTTGCATGTGAATAACTCGAATATTTTTTTATTCTCGAACCTCTTTCCATGTTGTGATGTTTTCGGCTTTGTTATATCGAGTAACATACCATCATGCCTGTATTCCCCGAAGGGTTAGGCAGAGGCGTACTAATGTACACCCACAGTTCGCCGGTATGTTTAGGTCCCATGTAATAGGGGGCGAGCCTATTGCCATTAACCGGGCACAAATTCCTAACTCCGAGCTGCTACTGAGAATTTCATACAAAAACCCAATAACACTTTGCTCGACCTGGGAATCGAACCCAGGACCTCTAGCGTAGCAGTCGCGGTCAGGACCACTTGGCTATTGAGGCAGTTATTATTGAAGTAGATATATATATATATATCGAGTAATAAGACTTCAAATAGATTGAAGGTGTGTTTTTTTATTGTGATAACTGCCTCATTAGCCTAGTGGTCCTGAGCGCGACTGCGACCCTACAGGTCCTGGGTTCGATTCCCAAGTCAAGCAATGTGTTATTGGGTTTTTCTATGAAATTCCCAGTAGCAGCTCGGAGTTTGGAATTTGTGCCCGGTTAATGGCAATGGGCTTGCCCCCTATTACATGGGAACTAAATGTACCGGCGAACAGTGGGTGTACATTAGTACCTACACCTCTGCCGTACCCTGCGGGGAATACAGGCGTGATGGTATGATAAGATGGCAAAAACGCCTTATGGCAAGCGGCAACCGCCCACAAGTAGTATCACTACCTTACTGTAATTCTTAAACCTATCCACTACCTCCCCACTTATGTAGGCGAACTGTGGGTGTACCACAGTTCGCCCATAATTATATATAGATCCTATGTTATACCGGCAACAGAAATACATCATCTGTGAAAATTTCAACTGTCTAGTATCAAGCTATCGCGGTTCTTGAGATACAGCCTGGTGATAGACAGACGGATGGACAGACGGACAGACAGCGAATTCTTAGTAATAGGGTCCCGTTTTTACCCTTTGGATACGGAACCCTAAAAATATGTGGATATATGGATTCCTAAACAAAGTACGTAAAGATGAGCTTATCGAGATTAATGGCTCTCCAGTCATCCTGAAAGTCCTAATCCTCTACTTTCCTATTTTTATTCACTTTGTCTTTCAGCGACCTAGTATTTAAGGATCTAGTTTGAAACCCAGGATGGAGTTTCTAGCTAGTTTGGAACTAACAGAGTATATAACTTAGTATAATTTTTTTTACAGAATTTCTGTGTTATTAAGCGCTGAACAAAATACAATTAATATTTTTAATGCCAAAGTAGCTCTATCATATCTTTATGTTAGGTTTTCACGCCTAAACCGCTGAATACATTTTGAGGAATTTATGTAAATTGAACCTGTATGGATAGATCAGACGTGCGATACCAAATTTTTTGATAATGTTGATATGTACTAATTAAAGTTAAACAGGATTTCAGGCGTTCCAGACTAGCAAAAAAAAAACAAAAATGTCATAGTGTTAATATGATATATTATTGGAATCGGTGGTTTATTAGTGTGCTGTAGAAAATACTAAATGGCCACCCATCCATAGACTAACCGCGGTAAGCGCAGTTTAATCTCGCAAATTTATTGATTGGTGTATTATTATTACTCAACCTCAAGCCCCTTTGACAGAAGATACGACGAATTTATGTGAACATTTATACTGCTAGCGCTTATGTAATTTGTAATTGCCTGTAAAAAGTTCAACTATCATAGTTAAGTATATTACGTAATCCGCAACGACTCGTAGAGCTACTCTGCTACTCACAGTAATTCAACCGTTAAAAAGGTAATTACTTTGATTCATCTTTGAAGTTTTAAGTGCTATCAAATTAAATTTAAACCTTTGGTATATAACTAAGCGGTATAGCAAGTAATTGAGAAAAGCGAAGCACTTGAGTTCTAGAAAATTCCTTCACGTCAACAGAATCATAAAACTTTGTTTTGTGACATGTGGGGGCTTAAAATACAATTCTTCACTGCCATTCAAATAGGTATCTCGTAGGGGGTGAGCCAATATCTGAATTGCTCGGTGGTAGGACCTCTTGGGATCTGACTGGCTAGCGAGCACCCTTAGGTACGTCGGAGTCCGTCGTAAATCACCTTAGTATGTGTTTCGACTTTTGTATATGAGGGCCAGTTCACCTTAGACATAGTTACTTGTGTTCCGTCATTAATTTGTCTCCATTTTAGAAACGAAAGACAGGGGCAGAAATTATTTTTTTTTGTCGCACAATGCAAATAAATAAATAAATAAATCTTTATTTTCAGACCAGAGATCCATAATTTTAGTGAATAAACTAATTGGCACTTACTAACTAAAACACATTTAATAATACATTTAATTCACTCATATTACATATTTCAATAACGGTCTGTGTGCCGTCATCCAGTGACATATTATTTGTCCATCCAACCGTCCGGCCACAGTAGCCACGAGGCTGTTGGGGCTGTCGCGCACCCGACGCATCAGTGATGCGATTCGCAGACGCAGCAGTGATCCGAAATCCGGTACGCGCGCGTCCGCGAACATACCCGACGCACTACAGAAGCGCGGCAGCCCCAGCATTACCCGGAACGCGTTATTATATTGGACTCGTAGAGCATTGTACGAGCCCTGTGTATAACTGACCCACAGGGCACACGCATACAGTGACTGGCAGTAGGCTCTGAACAGTGTTATTTTCACCTCTCGCGTACACCGTGCGAACCTGCGGGCCAGCATGTTACACCTGACAGCCAATGCTCTACGTTCCCTCTCCAAATCGACGTCATCCGACAGCCCATCAGTGACCCAGTGTCCCAGGTATTTAACACGAGTAACTCTTTTTAGCGGAACTCTGCCCAAGGTAACCGGTGGAACAATGTCACATATTTTATTTTTCGCCCTAAATACTAAGAGCTCGCTTTTGGTTGAGTTATACCTGAGACCATGTGTCACCGCATAGTCTTCACAGATTTGGAGGAGCTTTCTTAGTGCACTAATCGATGGGCTCAGCAACACCATATCGTCCGCGTAACTAATATTATTAATACATTGTCCGTCAATGGAGCAACCGATTTGGGTGTTGCTGAGCTCACATATCAGCCTGTTGATATACAGGTTGAAGAGCCTGGGTGAGCTAAGCCCCCCCTGCCTCACGCCGCATTCTAACCTGTACTCACTCGACATGACACCTGCCCATCTAACGTAGTTGGACTGGTTGCTGTACCAGTACTTCAGCACAGCAATAAGTCCTCCAGGAAGGTTAGTGTCATGGGAGAGTTTCCTCCATAGGCAGTCATAAGATACCAGGTCGAACGCCTTGGAGAGGTCCAAAAAGCACGCATAAACATGAGTTTTCCTTGCTGCATAATATTGAACAGTATGCTTGAGACAGAGGATCGCTGTTTCAGTCGACAAGTGTGGCCTAAACCCAAATTGGGCATCATGTAGGGTGATATATTTATCCAACTGCCTATCAATCAGACCGTCCAACACCTTTGCAACAATGGTCGCCAAGGAGATAGGCCTGTAGTTGTTCTTGTCACTTGTATCTCCAGTCTTGTTCTTTATTATAGTTCCTTTTGACTCTGTCAAAAGGAACTATCTGCCTGTTTATGGCCTCACGCCTAAACCACTGACCGAATTTTGGTATAGAGATAGATTAGACCTTGGAGAAGGACATAGGCTGCCTTTAGTTTCAAAGTCTTTTGGGATCCGAATGAAACCGCGGTCAATAGCTAGTAATATATAATCCACTCCAAAATAAAGCCCTGAGTAGTGTGCAGATGTAGCGAATGTAAATCATAATCGGACAGGTGATAGATAGTTACTCTGAAAATTAAATCATTTGATACCTACCTACTTCAATGATAAAGTCCTAAAAAGAAATCTGTTCAATTCTGATCGACAGTAATCGATTATCATCGACTAGATAGGCATTGTTGGCGATAAATCGGAAAAAAAGTCTCTCGATTTTGCTGTAAGACTTAGGAAAATAAAATATAAAAAATCGAGTAGAATAAAACTGCCTCATTTGTCTAGTGGTCGTTAATGTGACGATATTAACCTAGAGGTCCCTGAGTTCGATTTGAGGTCAAGTATTGGGTATTTCTATAAAATTCTAAGTAACGACTTGAATTTGATTTCAATGAACTTCTAGCAGGCTAAATAATTTAAAGAACACAAGACTCCGGCTGCTACTGAACCTCACACGAGAGTCGAACTTGCAACCACTCAAGCAATGAAACAGATTGCAGGTGCGAAGAACTCGAATAATGATATTACTTCACATAAAAGATCGAATACATAGCTGACATAAATTCACAAAAAAAACATTCAGGTACCTACACTGACAATTTAAAAAAGAATGTGCAATTTCAAAACAGCTTCACGTAAGCTTTTATTAAAATTATAAACGTTTAAATAAATCATGAATGTTATGCCGACAAAATTGTTTTGAATTTGATTTGATTTTTATTTTGTATTTTACAGCGATGAATAATGGTTGTTGTATTTATTTATTCAATTTAGAAAATAAAAAGGTACTAATTGCTTATTTTTGCGCGTTTTTTTTCTTGTTTAACGGTCGAGTACGAGATATAAGCGCGAGCGTCAGCTTTGTTTCTCTTTCTTCGGGGAAATTACAGACAAATATACATACAAATATGCATGTTATTCAGATACTATATTAACTATAGGTAGTATTGGAATATTCAATAATGTTCTATATTATGAGCATCAACCTTTAGCCAACCTATAATTTTATTTCCGGAAGACTGCGAGTTAAATGGACACTATATTTTTGAATCCCAGGATAGCTTCTACATACAAAAATATTTGTAGACCATCTAAGGTTGGTAATATTTTAAGAACGTTTTGATAACAGTCCCTAGCGAATTCAGCGGTTGAATACCGTGCGATTATCTATACAGTATATAGGGGAAAAATATTACAGTTATATAGGTACCTACCTACAAAACGATGTGCTTAAAAATAAATATATTTTGCCTCAGTAGCCTAGCGGTCCTTAGAGCGACTGCTACAATAGAATCGAGACGAACTGTGGGCGTACATTAGTACATCTCTGGCTAACCTTCAGGGAAAACAGGCGTGATAATATGTTATCTTATCTTCTTCTTATCTTATCTTAAATATAATAATAATGTAAGTGAGCTGTGTCTGTACATTGCTTATATTTACAAAAAAAACTAATTTGGGGGACTCAGAATCAGTAACACAATCCAATTCTTTTATTTTTGGAACTTTTGCCTGTCTGTTTGTCTGTCGGTTTGTCTGTGTGTTTGACCGCGCATCAAATGATAACTACTGAAGAGATTTGGAGGAAGTGCACAGGAATTCATAGCCTGTTTCTTGGATTAACATTTAGGCTATATTTCATTAAAATCGGTTCACACTAACAAAAGTTATTAACATTTTAACGATTGAAAACGTAGAATTTGAACAATAACCGTTGAAACAAATTTCCTATTTAAGTATTTCCGTACTAGACTAGCATGGGTCAAACATTATAACAGAATCAAGAAATAAAATTAAAACAATACTGAAGTGTATAAGGATATATATATATATATATATAACTGGGCAAGTACGAAATAAGCAAACGAGTATACGATGCGAACGCTGGTTTATTACTATCCTTACATTATTCATCGTGGAGTTATTTCACAATGTTTACACTCACAGGTACTAAATAAGATAAAACAAGAAAATAAAACAAAGAAATCAGAAACCATTATTGTGAAAGGGAATTGATTATTAGTACAGTTATTCTAACTCTACTTATACAAGGCATCACGGGACATACATAGGACTTATCCAGCGAGCATCAGCCGGTGTAAAAACTAAATATTTGAGTAGGATAAAGAAGTAAACAAAGAATGACAATTTATTCTCTAGAAGACTAACACGACATCGTTATTACCTCAATGAAATTTGATTCCATAACAGGTGTCATTTCGAGTTGTCAATTTTGACAAGTATTCTTTTTTTCTTTATAGCACCCAGCTTTAAAGTAACTGATTTTATAATGTGAAAACTCCTTAGTGTAGATTCTAAAGAGTTTCCATCTAATCAAATCATAAAATAATATACCATATGTACCTATGTATAATAAATAAAAAAATGGGTCATTTAATAATAATAATAATTGCAACGTGCGTTAATCTTTACTGATGCCGAAACAGTTATTTGAGATTTTTATCTATGTAGGTATGTCTGTTTGTATTTGAACATTTTTTTAAAATTAAGCAATGTAAATTAAGTCAATGGCGCTATTTGTATTAAAAATATGGAAAACCAGAATCCTTTTTTCTATGAGATTTTTCGAGGTAGTTAGTTGAAACTTGGAGAGGACAACGTCTCTCAGGTCAGCTAGTATTAATATATAATCTAGATATACCGTGTAGTAATTAGCAGATGTTGATGACTAAAGTTAGTTAATATTTGCTCAATAAAGGCCTCAATATAGTTTGACTAAGTTAGACTTAGTGGTTCTGATTATTGCCAAGGCTAACATTTTCATTACCCAGTGTGATGACAGGATCTGATCGATATGTTATCAGGGATTAATTTTGCTCAAATTTTAATTAAGTAGTTTAGCTTGTTTGGTTCACTTGGTGTATGATTCGACTTTTACGCGTGAGAGCCAGTTCTCCCTCGGTTGTTGCGGCTCTGGCAGACAGCAGTCCGTGGGGACTTTGCCGATTCATAGGCAACGCATCAGCAGCTCCTCTGATGTTGCAGGTGTCCATGAGCGACAATGACTACTTACCGCCAGGTGACGCGTCAGATCTTTTGCCGATTAATCCAAAAATGCATGTTTTGTCTATTATTGTGTACTTTTTTATTAATATACACTTCACAGTTCCCCGGTTTTATTAGCTTTAACCTAATTGAGGGCGAGCCTGTTGTCCTTAATCGAACTCAGAACTGCTACTTACTAAGAATTTCATAGAAATCCCAATAACAAGGCTTAAATTGGAATCCGAACCTGCGGGAACCAATCGCGCATGGCACCACTAGACTAATGCGGTTTCATATCATCATCTACATGACATACATAATGTCTAGCCTTTCTCCCACAGGGTTAAGCAAAAGTATAGAGCGCGACTTGCTGCGATTCCTGCATTTTTTTTAAATTTTTTTTTATCACTGATAGGCTTACGCTTGACCACAACTTGCCTGATGTTAAGCATCGAAGTGGTCTACGATGGAGCGCGCTTGCCTAGAAGGTACCTGTTCACTCTCGTCTTGAAGATACCCAAATTGTAGGTCTCAGGGAACAAAGATTCCGGTAACGAGTTCCACAATAGAGCATACTTCTTTTGCTTCTGTCACATTCATACATCTTCTAATACATACGCGCTGGTGGCGAGTACTTCGTACCTGGACCTTTTTGAAGGCCCTCGCCAATAAGATCAACGTAAGTCCTTCTAGGATGACCTCTTCCGACGCTGCCGTTGATATTCGCCCTATAAATTCCTTTCCTTAATCATCTTCCATTCACTCCCTCAACATGTCCAAACCATATCAGAATATTAGGTATTTTCATTACGTGTCACTACATCACCTTTTAGTCCGCAACGTTGCCTTATATTAGTAAGCCGTGAGAGCCTAGTGATATGACCAGTGGACTGCCAAGTCAAAGGTCTCGAGTTCAAATCCAAGGCACGCACCTCTGACTTTTCGAAGTTATGTGTGTATTAATAGTTAATTATCACGCGCTTAAACGGTGAAGGAAAACATCGTGAGGAAACCTGTACGCCTGAGAGATTTTCTCGACGGCGTGTGAAGTCTGCCAACCCGCATTAGGCTAGCGTGGTGGACTATAGCCTAATCCCTCTCATTGTGAGAGGAGACCCGTGCCCAGCAGTGGGACATATAATGGGTTGATTATGTTGCCTTATCACACTATTCCTCAATCATCACTATTCCTCTATCATTCTTAGTTACACTGCACAGCACATACTTCGCAAGGAACGCAATTATTTCTCAACATTCACTTCCATAGTTCGATATCTCTATCCCAATAATGTGAACGATTCACAAGAATCAGTGCACACATTGTTTCACAGAATGCCTTTGTTAGCCGCAAGAGAGACGTAACTTGATACTATCATCTACCACGAAATCGGTACAAGACGTCGGCTTAACTTGCCGAGCATGAATTCCGGGGAAGGCGGCGCATAAATAACGTGAGTTGACGTTGTTTGTTTGATGCGAACAAACCGAATTGCAAGTCTTCCTAATTTGTATGCAGATTATGTCTTGTTTTCTGCTGGCCGAATAAGCAAAATGGAAATGGGGTAAAACAGGCAAAGTTAGGGAAATATGGACGAATATGGGGGGCTTTATAGATTTTTGTATTCATTTATGGGTGGTCCCAGTCGCCGGAAGACAATTATTAAAATTAAATGGATACAGCAACTATGGTCTATGGTCTATGGACTATGGTCCGAGTTCAAAATGCAAATGGATTTTTGCAAAGACAAAAAATTGCGTTAATTTTTAAAGGGACATTTGCTCTGCAGCTTAGTGGTGCAGTACAGGATAGGTTTAAAATTATTTTGTTATGTTGTTATAGGTATACAGTAAGTCTTCATTACCTCTTTTTCTAAGCTTAATTAAATTTATGTGGCTCGGTAAAGGTGATACAAGCAAAATGATCCTATCTTTGCCAGGCTTAGGTCACTGAAGAGGCGTCAGGGCATGTAGCGAATAAAACCCGCACTTGACTTCCCTTGCATGTTGTATTTTCCGTGTCTATTATTATGCCTATAACATGAGGAGGTCTCCTATGTAGACTTACTCGCTAATTGCTGCCTTAACATGACAATATTTACCCATATTCGTGTTTGTAAGTACTCCCTACATCTTTGAAATTTTAATTATACGAAATATTCCTAACTTTATGTTACCGATCGCCGAATGTACTTTGACGCAATGCGTAAATTTTATCAAACACACAAATACGCACTGAATAATTTCCTTTTGTTTTCAAGGCAGGTAACGAACACATACGCATCTAGCGCATAACTCATATCGTTATCAAAGCACCAAGATTCGCATATCTTCAAAATTATGGTCGGGAAAGAGCTTTCGTTGCTTCGTCCCCGAAGGACGGTAGATCTAATTTATTATGGACGAGTACAACGTAAAATCTTATACCGTTATATGTAGGTCCCTGCTCACTCCAGGGAGAAAAATACATTCTGCTACTAATTGCTGGAATAAATTAGTACGCTTGGTGCATAGTACTGTCCTATTCTGCGGATATGTGTGTTTTTCGTTTTGCTTTTGTTCTGCTAGCTAGAATTTCATAGTGTAGCCAGTTAATTGAAATTAAATGAGACGGAACTTGGTCATTGCTATTCTATCTCTAGCGTAGAAGTATAGCAAGCGTTTGTGGTAAATTTTTGTAAGACGATTTTAGTCCGGTGATAAGTGGTGAGGGTTTCCATACATAAAAATCATTCAAGAAATCAGAGATCACTTAATAAACTTCGAAGGCTTTTAGTTTAGTTCGAACATAAACGTAATCGAGACCAGAAAAGAAATTATATGATATTTATTTTTGTAATTAGACATTTTTACAACTGAATGGTTTCATTTTTTAGCTGGATGAAGCCGGCATTTCTTAACAATCAACCTCTGAGAAGGAACACCGAAATAAGGTCAGAGCATCATGTCTCTTTAAAAGACCAGACATAGTAGAACCCTTTAAATAAAAGAGTGTCTCTTTCAATACAGCGGGAAATGCAGATACTTTCTTCGACATGAAACACTTGTCGATATGCGTATAGAAAATTATTAGTATTTGCTTTTAATCTTAAGAAAAACATCGTGCTGTTTTTTCGTCTACGTGAAGTTTTGGGCTGTGACCGTGAAGTTCTATGTTTACTGTGGACTGGTATAGGCACTCGTATTGAATGATTAATGAGTATATATGTACCCGCCTGATGGCACCATATTCGTAAATTTAGCAAAGGTTTTAACTATTCAACTCCTGTAACCTATCATTAACTAGGTCTTGTCGATTACCATTATTATTTGGTAGCAAATTCTAAATGTATTTTGACTAACGTCAGCAAGTATGAACCCATTTATTTAATAGTAGAAATGATGTGGCTTATTTTAAGCTGGTGGCCAACGCCGAGTAAGACATACCGGTTTCTGGACAGAACATCATTTATCACATGTCTTAAAAATCAAGTAGAATCTCGTGAGGAAATTCAACACTCGAGTAAAAGCCTGGATGAAAAGTGAGGTCTCTAGGGTCTTCGAATTTGGAATTATAGTGTATTTTTTAAAAATTATTGCTATAAAGAAGTGCACAGATATGCTATCCTGGGAAAAGGTGCGTTTGAAAATCGTATATCGGTGGTCAGGACCCTGAAAACTAACACTGCTTGGCCTGGGAGTGGAACGAGGCAGTCTAATATTTCTTCCCTTTAAACCATGCTTTACAAAGTTCGTAATAGGTACCTACTAAATAAAGCATTTAATATGCTCACCCTACTGACTTAGTGTTACCATTACCATGCATAAAATTTAGCAAATTTAGTAATATCTCAGTTGTGTGCAATGGCTCGCTGGAGGATTCTCGCCTAAGTGCCATGTGCCAGATTTTGCATACTTCAACTGGCAACTTTCCTCCAATTCCCACATCTAATCAGCAATTAGCGTACGTATTCCAACTCGTAAAGAACTCGGCGAGCGAGCGTGCTGGTATTACTACCTATTTATTAGTGTTGCTATTAAAACTCCCAATTTGATATGCGCTGAAAATTTGAATTTTACAGTTATAACGGCCTCTAGTTCGATTCTACTTAAAGAAATAATAATTGCGTGATCCATAAAAATATTTGCATGGTAGTTGTTAAAGATGGATGGATTGTGTTAAGGCCGATATGATGGGAAAGGAAGTGAATGGTGAGAGGACGGCTGACAGGGATGAATGGAAGAAAATGACATGCTGCGCCGACCCCAAATAGATTGGGACAAGGGTAGGAAGAAGAAGAAGAAGAAGAGTTGTTGTTCCGAGTCTATTTGGTTCGTAAGCACGTGGGAGAGCCATGCCTCGGCACGAATGGGCCGGCTCGACCGGAGTGATACCACGGCCTTACAGAAAACCGGCGTGAATCAACGCTTGCGTTGTGTTTCGCCGAGTGAATGAGGTTATCGGAGGCCCAAACCCTTTTAAAAGGCGGGCAACGCACTTGTGACTCCTCTGGTGTTGCGGATGTCCATGGGCGGCGGTTATCGCTTACCATCAGGTGATCTGTCTGCTCGTTTGCTTCCCTATCCCAGAAAAAAAGCAGACATACGGAAATTCAAAAATATTACCCACATAGCGTGAACTCGCGTAGTAACTCTGGATATTTACGAACATAATATAATGCATAATTAATGAGTAATGGTGGAGCTTTAAAATTAACGGCATTTTATTAAAATATTCGCTTGCATTGCATAAAATCTTTTCACTATTTTACGTAAAAGAGTATGTAATAGCGTGCTTGTAGGTATGGTTTAATATAGAGCCTTGTTTATTAACGTCCGTGAAGATCTTGTCAGAAGCATGAGCTCCTGGGTTCGGGTAAACCAAGGAATTATTTGGTTTCCCTACGAAATTCAAGCAACTAAGAGATTCTATTTGTGACTGGTTTGACAATAGGCTCGCCCGCATTTACGTAGGTCCATAAAACAAACGGGGGAACGCTGAATAAACAGTCACGACAGATACACAGAGCAAAATTCAAAGGCGAATATTAATCGAAATTTTATTTTAATTATGAACACAGTAACTGCCTCATTAGCTAAGTGGTCCTGAGCGCGACTGATACGCTAGAGGTCCTGGGTTCGATTCCCAGGTCGAGCAAAATTTTATTAGGTTTTTCTATGAAATTCCCAGTAGCAGCTCGGAGTTAGGAATTTGTGCCCGGTTAATGGCAATAGGCTCGCCCCTATTACATGGGACGTAAACATACCAGCTAACTGTGGGTGGTACATTAGTACGCCTCTGCCTAACCCTTCGGTGAATACAGGCGTCATGGTATGTTATGAACACAGTATTTTGAACCAATACTTTAATGATATTGGTATTATCCCAAAGTTTACAATCGTATTTACAATGCGCTTCCCGAGTGTTGATGATTAATCTGGGTGTCTTTAAATCACGAGTGAATCGGTTTCTTCTAAGCAAGCGCGCTCCATCATAGGTCGCAGTGTCGCTTAACATCAGGCGAACTTAACTCTTATGCCATACAGAATAAATCGTTTTCGAATTTTAGTAAGTGTAGGTATTAATTATTTATACTCGTGACTGTATATAAGTTTACCTAGACTTAAAGTTTCAAAGATACTGGGGCCAAAGTCTACTATTTCAATTGTGTTAGAATAGTCGTCCAATGGTTCTAAATGACATAAGAATTGACAGATTTTGAAGGAAAATCTGTCAAAAATCAACAATTCTGAAGTCATTAAGTGACGATTTTCACGCAATAATAGTAGAATTGG
The DNA here is from genome assembly GCA_947256265.1 of Acronicta leporina. Classification (NCBI taxonomy): domain Eukaryota; kingdom Metazoa; phylum Arthropoda; class Insecta; order Lepidoptera; family Noctuidae; genus Acronicta; species Acronicta leporina. Next base: position 4,420,049 of record OX366523.1, read on the forward strand.
GGCCCAGGTGTGATGATATCTTTCTTAGACAGATGACATTAATTGCTTTTTGGGGTTCTGTATCTCAAAAGGAAAAACGGCACCCTTATACGATTACTTTGTTGTCTGACTGTCTGTCAAGGCCCAAAGGAATCAAAACCTACAGGGTACTACTTCCCGTGAACTCAGAATCTTGAATTGAAAAATTTGGTACGAAGCAACGTCTTATAGCACATATAAAGGAAAAATTGCGAAAAGCATAAATTTTTAGTTCATATAATAAAAATGTATTTAAGTACGGAACCCTCGATGCTTTTGGCCGGTTTTTTTAAAGATGATGAGTTATTCCAACGACTCTCAAAATTAGTTCCCTAACTTTTCAAACTTTGATTATCTCTTCTTGCTAATATTTTCGTAGCTTTGGCTTCCTGTTTTCAAACTTCGTTAAGAAGGGTTATTCTGGAATTTAAAACCGTTCAAATGTAAGTAATTCCGATCCAGTACCAATGCGTCGTAACTGTCAAATGGTAATTAGTTTTCTAAACTACCAATCAACGTATAACGTAGGTATTGAAATAATAATAAAATTTTATCGCATTATATTTACATTACTAAGGGTATGTACACCAATGTATTCTGAGTCTTGTATTATAAATATAAAGTGATTTTATTTTAATAGGTATAGATATATATATATATAATATTCGCGTAAGATTAAAAAATTCAAACGTCTTACGTGAAAATAAATCACACTATAGGTCAAACAGCAGAACATTTTACCACCGATAAATCACAACTTTTTCACCTACATTTGCCTCGTTGAGAAACGATTGCAATTAGGTATATTTTGAACGTTATGTAAGTAACAGAATTACCCTACTGACTTGCGGACTTTTGATCTCTGATTAAGCCCTTCATCTGCTTGTTTGTATAGGTAGGTACATACTTATTTCTGTAATTTCTAATTTATTTTACTTTGTAAAGTGCTATACTAAATTTGTGCCCAGGTAGATACATAATTATTGGCACTGTTTTCCTGCACTGCTGTTCAAAGGCCGCCTCTATAGCCCAAGCAATCTAGAACAGCTTGCGAAAACGTTTTCGTATCGAAATCGAGAATAATTTGTATGAGAAGGAGGTTAATGAACGTAGATGAAGCGAAAGTGTTGAGCCAGGATCGTAGCAAGTGGAAATCTCTAGCCTACCCCAAATGGGAGACAGTCGTGAAAATATGTATGTATGAGATTTGTAGCAGAAAGAAACTCGATACGTTTACGATACGAATTCGATAGTTCTTCGTCCTTAGGCTACAGAGCCCGTAGCCAAGTTGCAATCTGTAGTTCGAATAGAAACAAAATATATGCAAATGACATAAGCTTTCGACAAATCGAGCGAGCACAAATGTCATCTCCATACATTTTGTTTCTATTCGTTGGTCGATTCGAGCGATAGATTGCAACTTGTCTAGGCCCTCAGGTCATTCCAGGTACTCGAAACTTGTTGAAGATACGCATCTTATTCATACTATACGTAGGTACTAACCTCTTTTCCTTAACCGACCTCGACGGTGCTTTCTTTCTCCATCAGGTACACATTGCTGACCAATCCCATTTAAGAGTACATTTTAGGCATATGCTATGGCCGTTTGTATTGTTATATCTTATTTTCGCATATGGAAGTTTTCATTGATGAAACAGAGACCAAAGGCATCCGCTAAGAATACAAGAAATTGACGTAATTTACCTTGCCTTTCGAGAAACAGCTTCGGCACGAATGGCCACCGGCGGCTCGACCGGAGTGTTCAAAAGTAGGGTCAATCGTAGGCCAAAATTGACGATTGACCCTACTTTAAGCTACAACATTGCCTCATAGGAAACCAGAGTGAAACAACTCTTACGGTGTGTTTCGCCGAGCGAGTGAGGCTAGCTGAGGCCCAAACCCCTTTAAGAGGCCAGCAACACAGTTGTGACTTATCTGGTGTTGCGCGTGTCCATGGGCGGCGGTAATCGCTTTTCATCAGGTGATCCATCTGCTTGTTTGCCCCCCTATCCCATAAAAAACATACCTACCATCACGCCTGTATTCCCCGAAGGGTTAGGCAGTGGCGTACTAATGTACACCCACAGTTCGCCGGTATGTTTAGGTCCCATGTAATAGGGGGCGAGCCTATTGCCACTAACCGGGCACAAATTCCTAACTCCGAGCTGCTACTGGGAATTTCATAGAAAAACCCAATAACACTGCTCAACCTGGGAATCGAACCCGAGACCTCTAGCGTAGCAGTCGCGCTCAGGACCACTTGGCTAATGAGGCAGTTAAATAAAAAAAGAATAGAATAATAAAAAAAAAGAGTAACACAGCAGGAAACAGCTCATTATACGATTAATACTAATGACTCCCATAATCAAATATCTAATGATGAACCTAGTTATAAATCCATTTATACCTGTTAATACATTAAACCGCGTCTGTATCATGGTTCCTTATAGATAAAGTTAAATTGATCCTTTGGATCAGAGCAACTAATTCAAACTTGTGTAACATATCCGGGGACTTAGAGAACACTTAATTAATTAAGTTTATTTATCTCATTATGGTGTATCCACCTATGTGATGGCGTAAACATAAGAAAGATTATCTATTTCGCTATGTATTTGTATAGGTGCTACTAGATATTGACTGTGGTTCCACTCGCGTCCGGGATCCCAAAAGGATATACTTAGGTAATTTATTTATTTATCCTTCAATACACATTTTTTAAAAAAAGCTTACTAGCAATGTGGGTCGCACATTACTAGTATTCTTGTTAACCCCTCGTGCTAAGCTAAATGCTTGTGTTACGAGTGGGTTCACGTTCGTAGTGCAATGGGTGGGTATCGAACCGGCAACCACATGATCGCAAGCCCACCGCCCTAGCCATTAGGCTACCGACGCTTCTTAGGCTACCGACGCTACATTGATAGTACATAAGGCGGAGTAAATGTCTTAAGGCATTCTCTACTAGTCAAATAATTACTAGGTATATGACTTGGCTTATAGGCGGTGTACAAAGATGAAACATGCACCAGATTAAAGTTACATTTCCAACAAAACAATAATAAATTTTGTGCAGTATTTTTTGCGTGACACTTATGTATATACATATATCATATGAATATTAGTTTGTAAGTATGTAACAAACAATTAAACCAATTTTGTGTTTGTTACATACAAACTTATATTTATAGGATAGGTACTAGTTTTTCATTCAAACTTCGCAACCACGCATATAATAGAGGCATTAATTAGAAATTACAGCTTTTCTTTTTTAGTTTTAGGTATTTTCCTTTTGACAATAGAGACGATGAGGACAATTTTATTATATTCGTGGTTCCTACTACAACTCCTCGCTTTTACAGCACATTCCTTTTAATATACCTCTTCCAATTTGTCATACACTTCGTCTTCGGCAACGTCCTCTATTTTCAGTGCCTCGAATCGGTTCCAAATCCCGTAAAACCAGTCCATTGTACGTAGCTTTCACTCTTATTAACGACATTTTATTATTTGACGACACATTGGATATATTTGCGTCTACTGAGCTGAGATTCCTGAGCACTGCTACTCGTTACCTGGAATCCATCGCTGCCTCTAGTACAATCCCTTGTGACTAAGTTAATGTTAATTATTGTGTGATTTTTAAATAATTATTTGCTTTCAGTTTTATTTTTGATTTAATAATATTGTTTCTTTTTTTAAATTTATAAGTGTTAATTGATAATTTCCTTGTGACTTGTTGACATTGATATTTCTATTCTATTTGTTATTTTTAATTTCTTTTCTAATTTTCATTTATGTATCTCTTTTGACTTTGTTTTAACAGACCAATAACTTGTTTGTGTGGTTTTTTAACTGTTAGGGCAAGTTGGTTATAATCAATAAATAAAAAATAAAAAAATAAATTTGTCAATATCAAGATAATTTTCAATTACAAAACTGTTTCAATGACACAGACATTTACTATAGCATTTTAATTGTCAAAATTCTATGGAAATGTACCTACCTAGTACGTGTTACGTAAAGGGTAAGGAAACTTGAATTTTTTTTTTCCTTGAATATAAATTCTCTTTTATATAATTTTTATTTCGAATACCTAACTGCAAGAGTCGACTAAAATTTGAATGATGAAGTTCTCGTTGAATAGAATTTCGTAACTTGGCTCAAGTTATAGTAGATTAGCAAAGATATTATGGGCTAACCAAAGCAGAAAGAGCAGTGCTATAATTCAATCTGTTGACATAACATACTATCACGCCTGTATCCCCGAAGGGTTAGGCAGAGGTGTACCAAGGTACAACCCACAGTTCGCCGGTATGTTTAGGTCCCATGTAATAGGGGGCGAGCCTATTGCCATTAACCGGGCACAAATTACAAACTCCGAGTTGCTACTGGGAATTTCATAGAAAAACCCAATAACACTGCTCGACCTGGGAATCGTACCCAGGACCTCTAGCGTAGCAGTCGCGCTCAGGACCACTTGGCTAAAGAGGCAGTCAATCTGTTGAATTTTCCATTAATGAAAAATACTTTTGTAACAATGTATTAAAAGAAGGATTACCATACTGATTTCTGAAGCATTAGGTATGTACCAACTTAATAACATAAAGTTTTAAGTATTTTTATGAGTTTGGTTAGATAACGTCAAAGGTGACATTTTAGCCAGTCAGTTAAGCTGAAACTTTATCAAAATGATATAAAAACATAACATAATCAACCCATTATATGTCCCACTGCTGAGCACGGGTCTCCTCTCGGGGCTATAGTCGACCACGCTAGCCTAATGCGGGTTGGTAGACTTCACACGCCGTCGAGAAAATCTCTCCGGGGTGCAGGTTTCCTCGAGATGTTTTCCTTCACCGTTTAAGCGCGTGATAAATAACTTCGGGAATTAATACGCACATAACTTCGGAAAGTCAGAAGTGCGCCTTGGATTTGAACTCGATACCTTTGACTTGGCAGTCCAATGATTATATCACTAGGCTATCACGGCTTTTGAAAATGACATTTTGAACTTTTTTATCCAACTACGTATATAATATGTATGTATGCATGGTCGTATGACCTGTTGGTGCTAACTTAAGTATATCTAATTACTTAATTACGACGGCAGGCGATCACGGCTAATAGCCTGGATACTACTGTACCTATTTATGTGTTGATTTTTTGAGTAAATTCTCTATCAGAAAGGTGACGCAGAAATGTTTCTTGTGTCACGACTTTCAGTAGATGTTTTCGTAGATTTTTTGGATATTTTCGTTTAGTCGGGTTTTAGTTTTATTAACTTTTTAGTAAATAAGTACCTAAGATTTCTGTAATTCCTCTTAAGAAAGGAGCATAGGTAATCCATTTTAAATGGCCGGCAACGCACTTGTGACTCTGTGCGGGTGTCCAAGGACGGCGGTAATCGCTCACCATCAGGCGTTCTGTCTGCTCGTTTGCTCTCTATCGCACAAAAAAATCCTCTTCTGATCAAAGAAATATAAATACATCACGTGCCTGGAATATTATAATAATGTGTAAATACTAATCAAAATAAATCATTATGTCTACACTCATTACGATATCAAGTCACGATCTTGTCTCTGCGTCTTACCTGTTTGCAAATACCACAGAATAATTATTACTAATTATATTCATGAATGTGTTAGGTATTTCATAGAGTTTATAAGGACCTAATACGTATAAAATATTATAATCGCGAAAGTAACTCTGTTTGTCTGTAACCTTTTCATGCCTAAACCGCTAAACAGACTTTGATCTAATTTATCATGGAAATAGATTGTATCCTGAGGAACGGTGTAGTCCACTTTTTTTTTTAAAACGTGCTTGAGGTTCCGGGAAATAGATCGTATCCTGAGGAACGGCGTAGTTCACATTTTTTTTTCATAAAACGTGCTTGAGGTGACAACGGTGACATCGTGATCAACATCCAGTCCCTTATCTTTTATTGACTGATTATTATCTGATAATAATATTGCCAGATATTTTTGGTAAACAACTTAGTCCAAAGTTCGCAGAATCAATATATTATTTCACATGTACCTTAGCGTCTCTTGACTTTGAAATTGTCTGGTAACTTTTACATCATGCTTTCATAAGTAACCATACTCTATAGATAGATTCAGCATGGGTGGAATAACGTCACTGGGTATAAAACCTATCTACTCTATTCAATTGAAGGCTTTTATAATTTAAATTGGGATTAAGTATTATTCAATAAATCTCAATGTTAAGTTACATAACGCAAAGTACTATAAAATTATTGTTGATTGCTATCGTTGATTTGCTGCTTGAAAATAATCTTAGAACTCTTTTCGATGAGATCTATCGTTAAAAAAATAATAAAATTCGAGGTCGAGCAGTGTTATTAGATTTTTCTATGAAATTACCACCTAGTAACAGCTCGGAGTTAGGAATTTGTGCCCCGTTAATGACAATAGGCTCGCCCCCTTTTAAATGGGACCTAAAACATACCGGCGAACTGTGGGTGTACATTAGTACTACGCCTCTGCCTAATCCTTCGGGAAATACAGGCCTGATGGTATGTTATGTTATGTTATGAATATACTGCTGAGGTGGTAGGTACTAGCAGCTTAATGCAGGCTTTAGCAAGTTTGGATTCAACAAGTAAAAGTTCGTTAACCTACAGTTACCTCAGTGTTTATGACCTAACCTACACTGTTAAGGGTCTAGAAACGTCTCTGATCTGTCATTGAGCTAAATTAGGTTGGCTCTAGGGCTTTCAACTTCGCTTTTTTGAAGATAGAAGCCAAGTTTTATAGTCATTAAGGAAAATTAAATATTGATTCAAATTATATTCATTCAAAAATGTGCTTTATTTATTGTACAATAAAAAAACCCATAATGAATGTGTGTGTACTAGCTTCATATTGCGGTGTAAACCACGTTAACTTTTGAACACTCAGGATATCGAAATGGAACACTTGAAATTTAATATCTTAATTCCTAAATCATTTATTATATAATTCTTTGAGTCATTTCGGAGATTATTCGAGACAAACTTTTAGACTGACAACAAACATTCTAAATGTGGTAATTTATGCGTAGGCATTGCGTGCAGCACAGATAGGTACTTAATTCTATTTATTGACATCGAATACGGCTGTTTTACCGATCACTTAACACAATAATAAAGCTTGTTATAGGTAGTTCGCGCAAAATAACTTGACCCAAAACTAACGGAGAGGAGGAAAGTTTGCGCAGTACAATTGCGAGCAAAATCTTACTAAAAAACGACTACTGCCCACCATTTTGGTTCAAGTTATTTTGCGCCAAATGTAAATAGCAGAATTCACAAAAAATAGCATTTATTTTGGAATTCACAGATATATTTCAATTTTATTTATTGCTACAGAATAAGGGCACGTCACCACAGTCTAGCTATAAAAAATAAAGCTAGTAAAACACGCACAAAAGCCCATCTGCATAGTGATCGCGTATAAAGTATAATTGCGTGCCTGCCTGGTCTGACGTCACGTATCCAGCAGGAACCAATTAAATCATTATCGATGCCTGATCGCGTTTCGGACCACATAAAACGTGTGATGGCCTATATAAAGATGCATTAAGTCCGATATGTTCTTTGTAACAGATACGAAACCTCTTTCGATAGCGTATTGGATCAAAAGGCTAGAGGTTAAAAGATTGTTGCTATTTCCTCAGAATATGTATAAAATAGTACAGTGGTCTCAATATCTGGGCGCGTCTAACGTTGAAACTCGGTGTAGAGACAACTGAGTGTGTATAGGGTTGCCAGGTCGCCAAACCTAATAGCCGGACAGACCAGCCAGTTTGGCCTAACATTTGGGTAGAAAGGCCGGACACCCTACACTATTGAGAATTTTGTGTCTCGGTATTAATCGGTACAACATTTTTTTTAAATGTAAAAGCAGCTTTTTTTATTATTATCAATTTATCATAAATGTTGTTAAATTCTAATGAAATAATAAAAAAAGCTTGACAAGCCGGACACCGTTTATTTTAGCCGGACACCCAATCAAAAAGCCTACCTATGTCCGGCTTTATCCGGACGCCTGGCAACGCTAAGTGTGTAGATGTTTAGCATTTTAATTTCGAAATTTTTACACAATGACACTTATTTGGAATATAATTTTACCTGATCGACCGTTCCGAACGGCAGACACACACATATTGTCGACCGAACTTTAATATAAGCTGATAAAATTCCGAGTTGGATTCCCAGGTTGGACTTTTTATTAGGAAATTCTCAGTAAGTAGCAGCTTGGAGTTAAGATTTGTATATGGATAATGTTAGGCTCATATTGCATGGTACCTAAAAACGTATCGGGAAACTGTGTAATACACTTCCTACACACATCAGGCAAAAAGTACAAACACGAATTTAATTTAACATACACAAATACCCACGTTATTCTAGTTTTAGTCCTGACGAAGGTAAGCTGTTTTGTTAGTAGTTTAGTTAGATTAAACAAGACAGTATAAGGATAATGTCTACAGAGTTAATTAATATTGTTACACGAACAGAAATTGAAAAGGCACTACCTTATATACCTACATAGACAAAAAAAAACTTTAAAAATTTCTTACTTTTCGTATTCCAGCAGCTATTCTGACAATCTGCCTCATTAGTCATTAGCCTAGTGGTCCTGAGTGTGACTGCAACTCTAGAGTTCTTGGGTCTAGTGGTCTTCCCAGGTCGAGCAAAGTGTTAAAATCCCAGTAGCAGCCCGGAGTTTGGAATTTGTGCCCATTTGGCAATAGGCTCGCCCCCTACTATATTGGACCTAAACATACCTGCGAACTGTGAGTGTACATTAGTACGCCTCTGCCTAACCCTTCGGGGAATACAGGCGTGATGGTATGATAAGTTGTTTCTGACAATTAATGGCCACAATTCCTGACATCTGGTAGGTAGCTACTATAAATACATAAGGAATATTTTGAAGGTCCGGTTGAATAAAGCCCTACAGTTTAAAATCACTTAATCAGAGTTTAACGTAAAACAGACTTCGGATATATGAAAGAGTCGCTTTGTATTATTATATACACAATGCGACCTCGCTTGCCAATCATTGCAAGAGACTGTGAACGAATCAGTACCTACAACATGTTTGTTATCTTGGCAAGTAGTTAAATAAGGCCCCGTAGTCCAAATTGATTCTTGAGCTCAGTGCACTTTAGGGCAATTTTGATAATGTTTAAATTAAATAATTAATTTGCTAGAATGTAAGTACCTTTTACCTACAGATATTTGACTAGATTCCATACTGTCACAAGTAAAGAAATGCATTTTGAAGTTACCTACTTAATTTTATGTATACAAGGACCAGCATTGCTGGTTCGGAATTTAAGGAATTAAGTAAACAAGGTATTGAACCATAACATAACATATTGTATTCCTCGAAGGGTTATGTAGACCCACAGTTCATGTTGCCATTAACTGAGTATAATTCCAAACTTCAGGTGCTACTGAGAAATTCATATTTCATAATTATGTATAAACCCAATAACGCTGCTCAACTGTGAATCAAATCTCTAGCGTAGCAGACGCGCTTAGGACCAATAGACTAATGAGGCAGTATTTTTATTAAAGCTTATATCCAAGGATATCAGGTTCTGTAGCTGCCTCATTAAGCTAATCCTGAGCACGACTGCTACGAGCTCTGAGCTTACTGCTAGGTCCTGGTTCCGATTTCCAAGTCCAGAAGTGTTAATGGGGTTTTCTATGAAATTCTTAGTATCTTAAAAGCTTGGAGGTTGGAATTCGTGCCTCGTTAAACAATAGTGTCGCACCCTATTACATGGGACCTAAACATACCGGCGAATTGAGGGTGTACATTGGTATACTTCTGCCTAACCCTTCAGGAAATTCAGGCGTGATGAATTGTTATGTTTATTGGGTTCTCTGGTCGCCAGCTTGTTGCATCATCGGCTCTGCAATGAGAGTATCAGCACTCGACTGGGAGTTAGCTTACTTCATTAACTGTACTAATGAGGTGTGTTGGGTTCAATAGAACTTTGATCTTAGTCGGTCACGACCTCTTGGTATTTACCTGACCTCGTACATTATATTTAATACATAAATGTAGTCAGTGCTGCCTCATTCATTAGTCTAGTTGTTACAAGCGCGACTGCTACGCTAGAAGTACTGAGTTCCATTCCCAGGTGGAGCGAATTATTATTGTGTAATTGTTATTGTGTTTATCTATGAAATTGACTGTATCAGCTCGCCGATTTGGGATTTGTGCCCGATTAATGGCAGTAGGACCGCCCCTTATTACACTTTATGACCTAAACATACCAGCGAACTGTGGGTGTATGTTAGCACACCTCTGCCTAACCTATCGGGGAATACAGGCATTGGCGTGATGGTATGTATGTATAGTCAGATGGTAGGAAGCAATGCTATACGTAAAATCAGATATTAAATGGACTTTTGAACAGATGTATTTATTGTGAGAACTAAAGAAATCGTTTAGGGTTCCCTACTTTAAATAGAAAAAAAAAAGAATTCCTATAAGATCACTTTGTAATCCGTCTTTCTGGCCGTCCCATTTCTCAGGAAAGCGTGGCGGTTTAATGCGTAATTAATAACAAAAACCTAGGTCTAAAATTCCAACGAAAGTGGCCCAGCACGGAATTTAAAATCAATTTAGGCGAAGCTTTTCTCCAGCTGTAGACGTCTTCTAGCTGGTAAAATAAACCATTCCTGGGGAGATCATTAACAAAATTAGGTCTAAGATTTTTGAAAGAAAATGAAATTAAAGTAAAAACTAAGATAGGTACTAATTGCCAGTAATATTGGAACAATAAAAAAGAAATGACAATATGTGGTCCTACGAGACGCAGAACGTACGGTGAGTGGACTGATAGAGACAAAGTATTATCTAATCAACGAATACGAGTCTAACTAGTTTTGTTAATGAATTGGTTTGACCTTTGAGACTTAAGGGTACCCAGCATATCTTGGTACTTCCTCGTGGCACCACTTGTAAAGATGAATGTCAACAATATGTTAAATTTAGTCGTTAGAGTTCATTTCCATATTTCGCCGCGGATCATTATAATTGGTCATCGGAAGACCGTAAACTTGACACGATTTACGTGTCAAGTTTACGGTCGTTTTAGGCTACTAGGCATAATTTTATTTGCTAAAATATATAAAAAAATAAATATTATGTAGGGTGTTTGGTTATGATTGCAAATAAAGACTGGTTCAGTCTTATTATGTCATACCGACATGTTAATTTTTTATTATTGGCGAGTTTGCCGATGACGACAATTCAGCCACACATAAAGTGAGATGGAAAAACGTGTGTGTGTCTAAACATCAATTTATAAAAGAACTATAGTAAGAATAATAACAGTGAACATTAAATCATAAAAGAATGACAGTGCCAATACAAGGACAAAGAAGAACGTGCCAGGCGGAGATCTGTATTTTGGTATACATACATGCCAGTAATTATTTTATTATTGTTTGTGGCATAGGGGAACAAGACGGATCGCTTGATGGTAAGCGATTACCACCGCTCATGGACGTACCCACAACAACAGAGGAGTTGCTGGCCTTTTAAAAGGGGTTGGGCCTCTGGTATCCGATGCACTCGGTGAAACACAACGAAAGCGTTGTTTCGCGTCGGTTTTCTGTGAGGCTGGAGTATCACTCCAAGCCAGCTCATTCGTGCCGGACATGACTCTCCTACGGTTAAAATATATATTTATTTAGACTATCAGAAACCGTGACGCTACAGTGACGCTCGAAACAATTGTTTTTTTTTCTATTGTATCTTAAGGGGAGGTTATTACTACGTTTAAATAGTTTTACTTACATTATCCTACTATTTGCAGTTTTGTTGCCAGATACGAGCTGGTGTTTATCCCTATGGGGAAAATCAGAGAGCTACTACCAGCTTAAACTAAGAACTGTAGCTACCAGTAATAACCACATGTGTTCTAATAAAAACTTACAGCATAACTAACTCGTTAACCCTGATAAAAAATCTTGAGATCAGTAAATAAAACCCTAGCTTTATTGGAGATGAAAACATACATTTCGTACAACGTGAGCGTTAATAGTAAAAGTTATGTAAGAAGAGACTGATTAAAAAAAAACTAACTGTCACTGTCACATTGGCAGTGTCACTGTCACTGTCAAAGTATCATTTGATAATCAATTTGAAGTTTCTGTTTGTCTAGTGTCTCTGTCACTGTCAAAGTATCATTTGATAATCAATTTGAAGTTTCTGTTTGTTTAATGTTACCAACAGATGTTGTCTCCAGATTTCCAAATAAATAAAAAATGTCTTATATATCTTATATTTCTAATTACCTCGCGTGTATTTAAGTAAGACTACATCCTATTCTATTTTATACCGCGGCATCAGACAATAGACAGGATTCTCTGTGTTCAAATTCCTACAATGCAAATTATTTGTTTTTCAGTCACAAGCACGAATCGTTTTTCTATTCCATATAAATTTCTAACCTTTGACCGGCTCTATGAACGTAGTCGAAAATTGTTTAAAAAAGAAACAATGGACTTGCACAGAATCGTTTAAAATTCGGTTCACTCTTGTGTGCTCAGCTCACTTCGATTATTCTAATCCTTACTAACAGTATGCTAGTTTTGAGTTATTAACTTATGTAACGCATTTGTGTGCTGCAAGAGGCTGCCAACCCGAACTGGGCTGCCAACGTTCAGGTTGAGAGGCCTAATCCCTCTCAACCTGAGTGGGCTCCGCAATAGCCTGAATTGTTATTTATGATGTTGACTACCATCACTGCATTAACGGTACATAAACCTCCGGTGTTGGGAGAATATTCAATAGTTATGTTGGATTCTTACCAACTAGAACTATAGATATCTACGATCCCTATTTCCGTGAGCGCTCCTGTAAGGAAACACATGTATGGCCTAAAATGATAACATACCATCATGCCTGTATTCCCCGAAGGGTTAGGCAGAGGTGTACTAATGTACACCCACAGTTCGCCGGTATGTTTAGGCCCCATGTAATAGGGGGCGAGCCTATTGCCATTAACCGGGCACAAATTCCGAGCTGCTACTGGGAATTTCATAGAAAAACCCAATAACACTTTGCTCGACCTTGGAATCAAACCCAGGACCTCTAGCGTAGCAGTCGCGCTCAGGACAACTTGACTGATGAGGTAGTTTCTCTAGATCACTTTTCAAAATTGCTAAGGAATTCTGCGGCTTCTAAATATGATTCAGAGATGAATTGACGCACTGTATACCATTTTTTTTTTCACCGAGTGAGTCAGATATTTTCTATGAGATGCCTAAGTTTTTTCATTCTTTCTACTTATACTTGGTTACAAATATCGGCTTACTGTAATCTCAGCCTAATCTTTGTACGAAAATTGTGTGCTAGTACTGATAAGTATATTGGTCAGTTTGACGTCCAGCAAGTAATTGAGGATGTAAATCAGGGGCTGATTGAATATTGTACAGGCCAGCATAGTCGCAGTTGTTTGGAGTAAACATCTGGGAATTGATTTTCGGTCGGCCCAAGTTAGTTCAATGGCTAGATTGAGAAGTTCATCATAGGGTGACATTCCTATGTCACCCTATGATGAACTTTTGATCTTTCATAGTGTGATAATAATATTATTTACTAGCTTCTGCCCGCGGCTTCGCTCACTTGGAGGTCAAAAACCAACAGTGATGATCTCTTCTTTGTATGGGTCTCTATACATTAGAGAGGTCAAGCTGTATAGCAGGTTTCGTTTAATTATTTGAGATAAGATGTATACCAGTTTTTCATTTGGAGCACATACTTTCTAACAGTCATAACAAAATTTAAATCCTGTAACAAACAGACAAACAGACAAAATTAAAACCCGTAACAAACAGACAAGAATTTTCAAAATCCCATTTTTGGGTTCGGTGACGTTTATACACCCCAATACCCTTGCTATTTTTTAAATATCTTCAATGTACAGACACAGCTTTTTTACAATTTTATAATAATAGAGATATGTATTTAAATAAAATGATGGTCTATACTATTATGTGTTGAAATACAACTAGGCATGGAACATTTCACAGATAGTATGTGAAAAATCACATGACATAATTTGCCATACAAAATCAAAATCGCATTTCAATGAAATCGATATTTGTTCAAAATAGCAAATGTAGCAGATACAAAATAGTAATATTATTATAGCAGCAATCTTTATCCTGAGCGGTAACAAGATTTTCTACTTTTGTAGTCTCCTCTGACACTTATAGAAGTCCTTTGAATGTAATTCCATAGAAAGTTAGAAACTTATCTTAAAGATTTAAGTTTAATCGTAGTCAATCATGTACTTAGCTACAGCTAGCGTGATGTTTACCTTCCACATAAATCACTCCGTCCATAAGCGAAAACAGTATGAAAATCCGTTCAGTTGTTTTTGAGTTTATCGCGAACAGACAGACAGTTTCGGCGGGGGATTATGTTTTATAATACATATGGATATATTATCTCTGAAAGGTTAGGGGGAGGTGTACATGTACATACATCCACAGTTTGCCGGTACTGGGGGAAACCTATTGGCATTGCCATAAACAGGGCAGGAATCGAAAACCGAACTTCTTAGAAAAAAAATTGCTAGACCTGGATCTCGAATCCAGTATCTCACGCTCAGCCAAGCTTACAATCACAACACCAATGAAAATGTAATAGGTGGTAAATAACAATCAATTATTAAGGCTTTGCATTTTGATGAAACCCTTTTGTAATCGAACCTCAAAATCCATTTCAAGTTTTGTGGGTAACGTCAAAAATTAAATTCTGTAGTATCAGGAAATAATAAATATTTTATGCATGTGTATACGAAAAAACGTTTGAAAAACATAAATCTAAAAATTTCCCTAAAATCCCAGACATTTCATTCCTTGAAATGACATTTAAGTACTTTACCAAGATAACACTATTAGAAAAAAAAGAAGATACTATTGTTCTAAAACTCCATTGTCTCCAGCGACTCGAAGAATGACACAAAAATTGTCAATCTCTACTTAGGTCATTATCACCAGACGTGACTGGGTCCTTCAGAAAATAGGTCATACCGTTCACAGGGGACCTCGTCATTACTTAATTATGCATTTGTAATTTTAGGCTTTACGCCGCACGAGGTCACACACTAGTAAAGTTTGTCGATCTTTGCTCCAGTTCCAGTGTAAAAGCATAAAGCACAAATAAGATGCTAGAATAAACATACTTACATAAATATACCATGATACCATCATGTCTGTATTCCTTATCCCTGTAAGGGTCTGCAAATATGATCCTTACGTTATTTACTATCTTATACATAAGATTCTCGTGTCAAAATGTTAGTTACCATACTCCTCCGAAACGGCTTGACCGATTTTCATGAAATTTTATATGCATATTCAGTCTGAGAATCGGCTTCTATCTATTTTTTTGAAGAGATAATGGTTTTTTACTTATATTTCGGTTGATTTCTCTTAAGGTTAAGTTTTGATATCCACCCCTAACATATAGGGTTCACGGGAGACTCGACGGGAAAAGTAAAGTTAGAGATTCTCCACCCGTGCGAAGCCAGGGCGGGCCGCTAGTATTATTATATATGTATCTAGCTTTTGCCTGCCACTTCGCTCGCATGAAGCTAAGGAGTAAAAAATGGAAAAATCATCATTGATGATCTGTTCTTTGTATGGGTCTGTTGTATGCATCAGAGAGGTCAAGCTGTATCTCAGGATCCACTTGTGACCACTAACACACAGTCAGACAGTGAGATGATCAATTGATGGGGTCTTTTATGATTTGAAGGAGTCCAGATATCGCCTGACATGGTTTTGGCGAATGTTACGAATTCCATGACCTTGAATATAGGGCCAGGGAAGCTGTTTATTGGGTACGAGTCCAGGCAAACCCTGCATTCTCCCCGCGTGGCAAAAACATTGGTGAAACAAAGAATGAGCAAGGGGCACTAGCTACATTGAGCAATGCCTCTAGAATAAATTCATAATTTCATAGTTTAAACTCGATGCCCATAGCACTTTTCTAATGAGGAAAATTATTTTAATAAAACATACTATCACGCCTGTATTCCCCGAAGGGTTCGAAAGAGGCGTATTAATGTACACTCCCAGTTCGCCGGTATGTTTAGGTCCCATGCGGAGCGAGCGAGGCTCAATTTCCAAACTCCGAGTTGCTACTGGGAATTGCATAGAAAAACCCAATAACACTGCTCGACCTGGGAATCGAAACCAAGACCTCTATCGTAGCAGCTAGGCTAATGAGGCAGCTCAATTTTAGTAAAATATTTTAAAGTTTTTTTTAGTAGAATAATATTGATAAATCTTTGAAAACACCAGGCGCGTGCGCTGCATATGATGCAAAAAGCACTGCATACCCTAGCAGTCACGGATAATTTCGCTGATCAAAGAGTATACAATAAGTACCTAAAGTATAATTAATAAATCCGTAAATCGTGGAATTACTAGAAAACTCCTAAACGCTCCAAAATAGCAACGAATCGCAAGTACACCTAATAATCTCACAAGTCAACGCGCTTTACTGATAGGCGCTTTACACAAATTAATGTACCTAATGTCAACTACTGCGGCTGCGAACGGCAGGAAATGGCGAATAAAAAACGTTCGCATGTAGTGATAGTTCGATTATATTTTTGTGTCTGTGAACTGCACACATACATGAATTGCACGGGCGGAACGTGACCAACTCCAGCCGCATGGCCCGCGGTATTTGTTCGGGAGACACTCGTAAATAATCGGAAGTCTTCGTCTAACTTTAATGCGGCGAAGTATTATTGATGGATTTCCTACCTAATCACGTAGAGAAAATGATGCATTTTTGTTTAAAAAGGTTTTATTTGTTCAAATATTAGAAATTATTTTTTCTTCTTATGACTCCATATTGTTTTTTCATGTGACGAGCGGTGTTTACTATTTTGTGTACGCGAGTAATTGTTATGGTTTTCTTGCAAGTTTTTTCATTTTGAAACATAATTGTAGTGTAAATATCGTTGTTTGTTTGTTTCTATAATAACTCTGTTCTTGCATTTACGAGTCTATTCGTTGGTTTTTAAAATGTTATTTGATTGTGAGGTTTGTGTTGACAATGTGTGTTTATTAAAAATTAAAAATAGTAAGTTTTCTCAACTAACATTTAATGAAAAGACCCAAATTGTGTCTAAAGGTAGGTGCGTACCCGAGTTACAACAATTAAACCAACAAAAAGGAAATGTAACTCGTAAGTTTCATATTAAAAGTTATGAAACCTATGACTGGCTGTGTGGTTGCGTACACATAAATTATTACACGTAAATTATTTTGTTTCCCTTGCATTTTGTTAAGTAATTACCATACAGTGTGGACGGATTCGGGTTATTCAATAATTTCTATTCCGCGGCGGCAAAGAAGCATGACAACTCAGAAAAACATCTGGAGGCTTGCTTAAAATTAAATACTTTTGGTAGATCTCGTATTGAGACAAGTATTAACACCCAGTTTCGATTAGATATTGAAAGGCATAATGCTAAAGTAGATCGCAATAGAAAATTTTTTTCAAAGGCTGATCGATGTGGTACTCATATAATTTGTTTCTCTTTATAAGGTAGGTATCGCTAGCATTCCCCCCGCGGAGCGTAGTTTCATTCAGTTGACTAGCATTCTGACCGGAATTTCGATCTTTCGCTATGACGTCACGTGGTGTGGATATTCAAAAAATCAATAAAAAAAAACTGCCTTACCCAAGATCAGACCCAGTGCACGCCACTGGAAAACACCTATTTACCTATGTATTGAACTAGGTTCTGTGTGTACAGTTAACATCCAAATAAGGTACCTAGAAGATACTATAGGATTGAAAACCAGTTCGCAAACAGAATGAATACGTGACTAGCTTCGCCCAATACAATATGTAGGAGATAATAATAAAATTGAATTTTCTCATGATCCAACAAAAACATCGAAACCTTTGAGGTGGATCGAGGTTCTTCACGCATTACGCGTCCCTGTATCGAGTTTACGCGCGGGTCGGTCTCGTTTCGATCTCGATTCTCGACATTCGATTCATTCATTTCATTCAGTTTGCGAGCGATCGCGGCGCGATATAGACGTCGGTGCGTCACTATCCCGCGACTTTACCGCCATTCCGAAATTCGTAGTGAATAAACTTGAAAACAGTGATGTTTAGTGCAACAATGACGTCGTTATGTGTCAACTTTTTGTGATGGACGCGACTGCAGTGTTTATTATTGTGTTTGATAAGTTGTGAAGTTAGTTTACGTCACGGATTGACAAGTTAACCGGCGTTTTGTGTAAGTACCTACCTACTTTTATTTTGACAAAGTTTCGTTCGTATTGCGGTAAGATTGTAAAACTGATTGATACACAGATTTTTAATTCTTGCGTTACTTAATTAATTGAAAAATGGGGTTTCATTGATGAGTACGTCGCCATAAGTTGTCATAAATTGTCTTACGCCACGTTTTATCGGAGACGGTCTAAGTCTAACCGGACAAGTTGAAGACTAAAGTACACATCCGTGCATTTTTAGTGCTCACGATAAATAATGAATCACGTGTTATCATTTTGCGATAAGATTGTGTAGTGTTTAGTGGAAATAGTTTATAGGTCAACATAGGAAGGTACCTACTTAGCAGGTAGGTAGTCGTTTCTAGAGATTTATTAAATAAAAAAATCATAAGTATCAGACTAAAATTAGGTGTTTTCCTTAGAGCTGAACTACTTAGGTAGGTAGGTAACGTACCTGTTTATCTGGGTAGTCTTATTTCTAATTTCTACGACTTCTGATATGTTAATTATTCTTTGTAATTAAATCATCATACATTAGGTAGGTAAGGTAGGTACCTACTTAATTATATTTTTTTTTAAAATGCAGCTAGGTAAATTCGTTATTCAAAAAACATGTACCTACTTAGGTAAATTCGTAATTTCAATAAAACATGTAGGTAAATTCCTAATTTCAATAAACATGTAGGTAGTAAAATACCTACCTACCTAATTTATAAGTACTTTGTCATTCGTTGACCTCGAGCAATTTACGTACTTACCTACAAAAACATAAAACATTAGGTAGGAACCTACGACTCCTAGGTGCCTACCTACCTAATGTTTTAGGCTACGGATATACTTTATATAGGTAACTTAATTCTGATAAGCACCTAGATAGGTAAGTACCTGAGTACCTACCTAATAACTAAATTATTATTCTTACCCTTACATACCTACCTAGTACTTGATATCGTATAGCCTAGGCCTGCTAGGTAGGTAGGTACCTATTTTCACAAATTTTGTGATTGAAGAAAATTGGGGCTGAAAGGAAGGAGATTACTTATGGGTTACCTATAGTTAAATACCTACGTAAATACCTATTATTTATTCATTTAAATTGTTGCATAGGTATACTTCTCAAGGTAGGTAGGTAGGTGAGTACAGTCACGAGCATCAATATGTACGTATACACTTACTAAAATTCGAAAGCGTTTTTTTATGAAATGACGATTGCAAACTTTGAGTTAATAACAATATTATTAAAGTATTGGTTCGAAAATACTATGTTCATAACATCATAAAGTTTCAATTAATAAATTAAGAGAAAATCGCTTATAAATTTGCCAAGTGTATACATATCTGTGCTCGTGACTGTACCTACTTATAGATACCAATTTTTATTAGGACGGTGCGCGGCGGCTCTGCTATTAAAAAAAATTACGTAAAACATGATTTTATAATCAATTCACTTTATTACATATGGCATGTGATGCAAATCCGATCCGAGGCATCGGACTAGAAATCCGGCCTGAGGTAAGGGAAACCTGAGTAGGTAGGTACCTACCTACCTACTTACAAAGTGCAATTCAATCTGTAAAAATAGGTATTAATGCGATAAGTATATCTACTTAGGGGGTTTTCTGAATCAGGGTAGGTTAAGTTTACTTTAGTAGGTTTTACCTAGTTTTACTTTATAATTATTACTTAATATTTATAAGTAAAAGTCAAATGAAAAAAAACAGGGTCATTGATCGTAAGCATTTTATTGAAGAAAAATATCGATATTCGTAACTGCGTCGTCCAGTTCAATACAAGACGATTCAGCTAATTAAGCTATCGAGACTGCTTGTGATGATATTTCTCCTCCTTATTCTACTCCAGTTATGTTCCCTCTCCTACTTTTGAGTTTGTTATCTCGCATATTTCTCCTTTTTTGTAATGCGATAATCGAGAATCGATAATAGATTGAACTCCAAAACTACAGACATCCGTTCACCGGCCTCCATTAACGTCCTAAAATAACATTTCACTCTACGGAGTTTTTACGGTGCCGTAAAAGCAAAAACCTGTGACACAGAACACTATAGAAATGGTTATTGTTGATTGTAAGCCGAGATTGAGGGGGTTGACCCGAAAGCCCGGGGTTTTGTCGTGCTTCCTCAAAAGCTGAGCACTTGAACGACCCAAAAAAAGGACGAGCGAAACGTCAAGATTGCTCCTCCCTTTTGAAGATCAGATTTTAGGTGGATAGAAAATTTTTTTTGAAGCTGTCACTCAGAAACGTCGACTTTGTAGTTAGTTTTTCAAGGTTTTCCAGGAAACACATCAATCGTCTATTTTAATCATCATTATTAGGGCCACTTGCACCAACTTCTTAAATGTGTTTAAATTATATTTAAACACAATTTTTCATACAAATTTTGTTTTATTAAAATTTAGTCATACTATATTGAAAAGGTTTAAGGGGATTATAATTTATATTCTTACGAAGTTTGTGGTAACGAAAATAATTTATTTAAGCATAATTTATTCAGTTTTGTGCTTGGTAAATAAATAACTTTTCCTTATACTAGCATGACATTATAACCCGCAAAACCGCAACCCGTAACGTGTTGGTGATAACGGATAGGGAGGGTAAAACGGAAGATAGGTATTTTCTACGGATAAAATAAAAGCTTCAATTTTACACGAGAAATCACGGCCAAGTGTGACGTGGAATAAACTGGATGCTACGCATAAAATACGAAATTTCTCAATTTGAAAAAAAATATGTCTTATTATTTTGATAGAAATAAAGTCTATAACTTCTAACAGTTGAGATTCCTTACAGAATATTAGCAAAAACTTCAATGTAATTTTGATATTATTTGCAATTCAGAAGAAGCCGCGCTGCACTTATTAAGTTAAAAAAAAAACAATGTAAGAACGTTCGTTTTTCAAAACTTAATTTGTTTAAAAATAATACAGTAATATACTGTATTTTCTGGAAGATAAATCGAGGAAACAGATGAAGGAAGAAGATTATATGGATTAAGTCTCTTTGAAACGTCATGGTCGTAGAAACATGCACGCGCGGCATAGAGCTATGAAGTTAGGTCCTTTGGATCGTTTGTATTCCGTCGCAATAACGGTGATTTTTGCAGTACAATTGTTTAGCTTGACTTGTCATGTTGTGTACCAAGAAAATACTGAATTGTGTAATTGAAGTAGTAGTAATCTTACTGTAATTTTTAGGTTAGGTTTTTAGTGTACATAAAAGGCATAACGTGAGTTTTTTTACCAAAGTATGTCTGAGTGTATACATTTGTAAAAATTTCAAACTTCAATAATGTTGACCAGAAATCCACATTATTTAATCATTAAAATAATGCTTTATATTAAAAAGTTGGCAAGGTGTATCTTATACCATTTCGTCATTTTATAAATATTAAAAAGAAGAGACCAGTCTTAAAAGATAAAAAAAATAATAAGACATCTACCTAACAGCGTACTACGGTAAAACAAACATTATGCTATAAGTATTGCTATTATATTCAAAGATTTCCTTTACGTAATAATGACTGGCATTGACGAAGTGTGAAGTAATACAACAAGGTCATTGCCGTTTAGCCAGCCAATAGTGTAACGTTACTCTTTAATTTAAAAAAGAACAGGAATTAATAAACAGGTTCTATTTTTAAAATTACGTATTCAAACTAATATCATTGATAAGCTCATGAGTTGATGACAGACATCATCCAAAACATAAAATCGAATTCAAGTTAAAAAATTAGACTATCCGCTTTAATATCAATTCATTTGGATGCCGTCGAGAAATGAATACAAAAGAAAGCTGTATTAATTATTAATAAAGTGTAATTCTAATTAAAAGAGGCCTTAGTGAGAACCTATAAATTATAATAATTCTAAAAGTAAATTGAAAGCCCTTTAGAATATAATTTGAAATTGTTATTAGTTACGCAGGCAATCATTATTTTATTACTTAAATTATTAGGTAATAAGAATAACTAAGACACTTCACCCCTTATGGTGAAATCAGAAGAAAATGAACACCGCGACAAAATCACAGAAACATGGTATCTTTTAAAGTCTGGACTTTTGGACTGGACTGAAGTTACAATGAGGCAATGTTTTCCTCGACAATGTAGGCCTCTTCTTTCTAGTGGTCGTAACAGAGACTAGGTACTACACCTAGTCTCTGTTACGACCACTAGAATTATAAGACTATCCAAAAAGGTTACTTAATTATTGTATTGAAATTCTACCAGTGACCACGATTATTGCAATTTGAAGGATGAATAACTGTAATAAATTTATCACTGAATAGATTTCATGCTATAACGCCTATAGAATTTATATTTTTAAATATAACGCCTTTATTAAGTCATTTGTTTCGGTGTTGAGAATTGTTCTACTATAGTATGCTTAAATTATCGCATGTTTTAAAATTAGAACGAAGCTATTAAAATCATAAACAATTCAAATAGTTTGACACCGACTAATGAGGTCTTGACACAGAGTTCTGATTACCAATAGATAGTTAAAATATTATTGTGATGGAATCTGTGTACATACTTT
Organism: Acronicta leporina; assembly: GCA_947256265.1. Taxonomy (NCBI): domain Eukaryota; kingdom Metazoa; phylum Arthropoda; class Insecta; order Lepidoptera; family Noctuidae; genus Acronicta; species Acronicta leporina. Next base: position 4,442,946 of record OX366523.1, read on the forward strand.
TTTTTTTGTGATGTACCAGTCTATAGATAGTAAGTGATAGTAATATTTAATTTTAAACGTGTTTGGCACAGATGGAAAAAAGCAAAACTACTAATAATTATTTTCAAATAGTGGAACGTTTTTTAGGCTCATGACAACTCCATAATTATGAAGATCTGTTGAAAATAAAACAAAGTAGGTACATAGTTATTTAAAAAAAAATACGTTCACATTGGCATTGTTACAAATTATGGCCTCTTTGTTTGTTAGCCTGCCAGTATTTTTAGAGTAATATCTCTGTTACGAAATCAATGAGTTATTTCCCGGTAGGTACTAGGATTTTATTATTTGAATCTAAGTCTCAACGTTCCGCCTTTAAATATTTTGGCACTGCGTTCGTTGATATTTTACGCGTAGAAGCTTTTTATGATCTCGTTTGTGGACTGCTATTCTCTAGATTAAAATATTCAACACCCGAAACAACAAGAAAAATAAACCCATTTATTGAGTTTCATGTAAAAATTCCAGCCAACTTAATAAATATTTTAAACGAAGTTTATAACTGTGGAATCTGACGTCAAGTCTATTCAAAGATTTCCCATTGCCTTACATTAAATTGAATGAATAAAACAACATGACGGGAGTTGTAAGAAAAATTGTTCAATATCGTTTTTTTTATATTCATAAATCCGACTTCCTTTCAGGGCTATTTGTGATTCGGAATGATAAAAAGCGAAGGCGAATTCGTTGTTACATAAAATATTTATTGGAGGCGGAAAAATGTGGATTTTAATGGTAGCCACAATTGTTCAGTTGAATTGTCATATTCTCTCATAATTTTTGAAATATTACATAATAATGGTACCTAAGATGTGTGTTTTTGTTAGCTCATTCAAATTAAAAAAAACCGTTTGAATGAAACCGACTTGTAACTCAATGGCGCTTGGTCGTATTTGAACTTTTCGCCCATTTTTCACCAGTAAGTTTTTGGTTAGTCACATCGTATTAATTATATATTCATAGTTAATTATAGTTTTACATTGTGGAAATATCGTTCCTATTTTCGTGAATTTTTATTTAAAAGCACCACCAGGCTTGTATTCCCCGAAGGACCAGGCAAAGGTGACCTGCATGCATACTTCAATTGACGGATTTTTTGGCAATTTTAAATATCTAGTCTATATGATTACATCTTGAGATGCATGTTGTTAGAATGTAGAATTCAATGAACGATGTAAGAAAGCTAAACAGACTTAGATTTAAAATAGTTTAATTTATTATCTACCTCCTTAGACTAATAAGTACCTTAAGAGTCCGATAGACCGCATTTCCTATACAAACGTAATAACAAAATAAATTGTAATTCAAACACAATTTATTCAAAGTGTGTTATTATTCGGATTCCGATACTGTTAATCTTGGTGCCTGCTCTACCATTTCAACCGAAATACTTCACTGGAAATAAATGTGAGCGAAAACAATTCTTGATAACTTTACCATGTTTGGAATGATTTGCCGGTCATTTATTTCCAGTGAAGTAGTATGTAGTACGAAATGGTACAGAAGGAATTTAACTATATTAACGGTATCTCAATCCAAATTTTTGATTACGATTGAAATTTGGATTACGATTTGTGGGTATTCAAGCTTCACCGGACCGTTAACCTAAGAAGGTTGATAATAAATTAAAAAAGAAGTGTTAATAATTCTAGAATTATCGACATTTAAATCGCACAACATTTTTATTTACGGCCAATTACTTATGGTCGGTTAAACAAAATCCGCGCAAAAACGCCAGTACGTTCGTTCTTAATTTAAAAATACCTAAATAATTTCCATGCGTAAGTACTTTCTTTAAAATACTTGTGTACATACATCGATTGTGTAATACCACTATTTTTAAATGTCGTATCTGTATTCTGGCCGAATTCCAACATGCCAAAAATGTTGTCCGTTGTAGGCGTAAAACTGTCTCAACAAACCTGTGGAAGCGGTGATAACTGACGGAGTTTGTTTAGGTGTGAACCCCGAAGGGCTAACTCTATTACAAACTTACTAACTTAGTATTGTTTTGTTACTTTTGTGTTTAATCAACGTGTTCATTGGTTGTGAAAGGTTTCCTCTATTTCGTGTGTTGATGACTTGATGACAGGTAATTTATTAAGATGACATTGGGTTGTGTTTACATTTTTTTTTAAATAAAAATAAAAACAATATCAGATGCCAGTGTCGAAAACGTAATCTCTAACCAAATCAAAGTTTTTGATCGTGTATTTATTATTTTTTTTAGAGTCGGTTAAAATAGAGTAGGTATTATACCCACAGTTCGCTGGTGTGATAAAGGTCTTAATAAGGTAACAGGTAAATATGAGTAGCTTTGAAAACAAGCCAGTAAGTAGTGGAATATAACATAACATACCATCTCGCCTGTATTTCCCGAAGGGTAAGGCAGAGGCGTACTAATGTACACCCATAGTTCGCCGGTATGTTTAGGTCCCATGTAATAGGGGCGAGCCTGTTGCCATTAACCGGGCACAAATTCCTAACACCGAGCTGCTACTGGGAATTTCATAGAAACACCCAATAACACTGCTCGACCTGGGAATTGAACCCAGGACCTCTAGCGTAGCAGTCGCGCTCAGGATCACTTGGCTAATAAGGCAGTTGAGAGAGTTAGTGGAATTGAGGTAAAAAATAAATACCTACTAAACTTTTTGTGCACACCTCATTCATTGAAACTCTTTGACGTAACCTCGATAGTCTTGTGTGCAAAATGAAAACATGTTTGTGGTCGAGAAAGATGACTTACGAGGTCTTACGGGAATTGGCATAAAGTCACCAACTTATTTTTGTAGCGACTTATGACGTAAGCTCATTCGACGAGCGACTCGGCACCAAAATAAAAATGTAATAAGTACCTACTAAAAGACATTGTTTTTTCCTTATATTGCTCTCATATTTAAAGGTCAATGTCATACTGTAACTGGAATTGTAAGGTAAGCTCATGTTCAGAAAATATGAATCAGAAATTTATAATTTACTAGCTTCTGCCCGCGGCTTCGCTCACGTGATAGCTTCACGTTATCTACGCTATCAGGAGTAAAAATCGAAAACCAGCATTGATGACTTCTTTTTTGTAAGGGCCTCTATACATCAGGGAGGTCAAGCTGTATCACAAGATTCATTTAATTAATTGAGATAACAAGAAGTTCACCAGTTTTTAAGTTGGAGCATATACTTTCTAAAAGTGATAAGAAAATTAAAATCTATTCAGTAGTTTTTGCGCCAACCCGTAACAAACAGACTTTTAAAAATCACATTTTATATACCCTAACCCACGTGTTTTTTTTTAAATATCTTCAATGTACAGACACAGCTTTTTTACAATTTTATAATAGTAGAGATTTTATGTGGGTGCAACAGACAGATGTCATGCAAAGATATCATGGACTTAGGGCCACTTCCACCAAATTCTTAAATGTGTTAAAATTGTATTTAAACACAATTTTTCATTGTATTTTGTGTTTATATTTAAACACATTTTAGATGTTAGTGCAAGTGACCCTTAGAGTAATTATGGTCTGTCTCAATAGCCTAGTGGCCCTAAGCGCAACTGCTGCACTAGAAATCCTGGGTTCGCCCTTTCGATAGTACTGTTGAATTTTTTAAATTATTTAAATGAAATTCTTAACTCCGAGTAAGGATTTGTGCCCGTTTATTTTGTGCCGGGCATATTACATGGCACCTAAAAATACGAGGGAACGCTAGATATACCTTCCCGAACAATAGCTAGACCCAGTTCCCATTGCCTCTTGTACTAGACCGACTCAACCGATTCCTGGGTTATATCCAGAGTGTGACGTTTTTGCGAGCGAGAGAGGATTTTTTTTTAGCAGAGTGCAAGAAGTTCTGCGAGCGTGATTTATGACAGTTTAAAATATTATTAAGTAATTCTAAATATTGTTAATACTACTTACTATAAACAGTGTAAATGGCCTTCGCCTGTTCTGTTTGTAATAAATAAATAAATGGGCATGCTTTCCGCGTACACTATTTTTTTAACAAAATTTCAGTAAACATAATAATATCTAAAGTTGAATATTGTCTATTTCATCGCTAACTACCAATCTTGTACAGTAAAAAAGTACTACGAATAAAAAAAAAATACTCCACCTGGGAATCAAACCTGGAATCTTACACTCAGTAGCTGCGCTTACAACCAGTACCTGCCTAGACTAATGAGACAGTTGCACAATGGATTCGACATAGATTTATTTAATGCATGTACAGTCGCCAGCACGTCAAGTAAGCACAAACTGTCAAATTTCCCCAATGGATAATAAACTCTATCGTTTGAAAATTAAATTGAAAATGAATTGAAGGAATTTGACAGTTTTGTTTTCGAAGTTCGAACAAAACATTAAAGCCCGTTCACACGACACCGTTAATTGCTTTATATTCTTTGAACTGTTAAATTCGAACAATTTGTGTAACGTTATTTTACTGGATCCGATATCGCCGCCTCGTGTGAACACGCTCGTACAAATATGTACAAACTCCACCCACCACCGGCGAAAAAACGTATTGTGAAATTAACGGTCCGGAAAAATAACGTACTGTTTTCCTGCGAACGGGCTATTAAGTTTTGGGGATGACGAATGTGTTACGATGGTCTTATAGGATGGGTTCATTATAAGCCTTATTTTTTTATTGTTTTAAAATTATAAACAGACATACACGCGGGCCCTCTAATGGCAATCGTAGCCTATAGACCAGTGACATGGTAATATTTATCTAGATAATATTACCGTGCCAGTGATTCCTTTTTCCTGTGGTCCAATGGTACCTTATCTTATCTTGTGTGGTGCCGAGGCAGCAAGGCCTCAGAGCACTTCGACCCAATGGGATCTTTTGTGCTTCCCCTAGATACCTAATCCTCAACCTCCCCCAGTTCTTCAAACAGCTCTTCCATAAGCTTTATAATGAGGCCTGGGGGTATGAGTCTGTAGTCCTCTGGTCCTGGATAACCCTGCCCCAAGAGGCACATTCGCTTTCTAGCCAGTATCGCATGTACACAGAAGGTGTTCCATGCTCTCAATTTCCCTTTTACAGGCCCTGCAGGCTGATGTCTCCGTCAGACTTCCAATGATACCTACATTTTATAGTGAATTTAGCAACAGTTAGTCGTGTCGACTTTGTCTTGATAATAAACACATACGTATGAAGTATGTCGTACATAGAATGTATCTATGTAGTACGTACAAGACTTGCGTTTTATATCAGTTCATAAATCAACTATATCAATGGGTTCAAAAGAATATTAGTAGTATGAAACGATCATTGAACCGCGACCCTGAATTCAGAAAGGCAGACTGCGTGTCATTAAGCTCGAGGAATGGCCGAGAATTCATGAATAATTCCAGATAGTAGTGCGCGAGAATTGACGGCGAATAGCTAAGTAATAAATTATGTGGTGTTGTTGAACGTTTTTTATTATCATGGTAATAAGAAGACAGACAATCATACGTACTGTCTGATGATAAGCGGCAATAGACGCAAGCCACACTAGTAGTATCACTAGCGCGTTGTCATTTTGGGACCTCACTTGTTTAATTCTTATATTATCTTCTTCTTCTTCTCTATCTCTACTATTATAAAATTGTAAAAAAGCTATGTTTGTTACGGGTTGGAGCAAAAACTACTGAATAGATTTTAATATTGTTATCATTATTAGAAAGCATGCTCGAACTTATAAACTGGTGAACTTCTTATCACAACTTTTCAACAATTATTCGGATCCTGTGATACAGCTTGACCTCTCTGATGTATAGAGGCCCATATAAAGAAGAGATCATCACTGTTAGTTTTTATTAAATTATTTTTGGAATCCATTTCTAATCCTACTATAGCTTCAGGTAAGCGAAGCCGCGGGCAAAGGCTAGTGTCCTATAATTTTACTACATATTAGGCAAATATTTAAAAAAGGCCATTGGTCTTTTATCTTTAAGCAATTGATTGAGGATTTGCATTCATAAAATACCGTTATCTTATCTAAGCTGGTACTTACTATGCATCTGTTTCCTTTCCTATCTTACTATTTTTATGGAAAGCTGTGGATAATGGTATTGGTCACGTGTTTGTATAATTTTACATTTAAGGATATTATTGCAACATCTCAACATGTAACTGTTGTTTCGTCCCTAATAATAATAAAAAAAGTACCAGCGGCATCCTACCACCTTTTATAAAGGTTTGTGGTAGGCAAATAAGCATACGAGTCATGATGGTAAGTGGCCATCGCGGAACTCTAGAGGAGTTTTAGGTGTATTTCTGGCCCTTAAGAGTCCAGCTGCTGTCGCCGCAACAACCTAGAGTACTGACTCACGTGTCAAAGTCGAAACACAAACGCGCACTATCGTAGATCGCAGTTTCGTTTAACATCAGACGAACTGACGGACAAGCGTAAAAGAATGAAGAAAATTGTGCTTTAATGACAAAGTCCAGACAAAGGAGGTCGCCAGACATTCTGATCCCATGAGACTACGACCGGGAATATAAGATATTGTTCTCCTGTATGAGAGATTTCTGTAAAAAATAAGACGAATTATACACGTATATCGATTTAGTCACCATCACCCATTAGGGGGCGATTCTACGACTCGTATTCAACAAATTTAAGAATCACCGCTTTAATGGGTGTAAGTAACTAAATTGGCAACCTGAATTTTATTTTAAGTATTCAAACCCTACGCGGTTGATTTCCGTTTTTAGTAATATAATTGCAGTAGGTGGGCGGTGCAGCCGTTGGCGACACACACGTACGAAATTTAGCCTCAGATATTTTCCATTAGAATTTAGAACGCATAATCATTGTACATTAACGAGCAATTTAATGGTGTTAAGTACCGACACTTCTATAAAAAGATAATGACAAAGTACCTAATACCTAGTACCAAGGTTGTACCTAAATTTAAAGTCTCAATGTAAAGGCAAGATATATGTTTCCACTTCACATTCATCCTCCAAGCCTTTTTCACAACTTTGTTGGGGTCGGCTTCCAGTCTTCCCAGATGCTGCTGAATATCAGTATTTTACATGAAGTGACTGCTATCAGACCGTCCGTCGTAACTCAATTCCTGGACAATACCCATACTCGAAGGATAGACTGGTTGTCAGGCTTTTTTGGGCTTCTGACTACCACTAATATGTCTTAGATGTTCGTATGACAATCGGGACCGATGGTTTTACGCGCTCTCCGAGGCACTGAGAGTTCGCACAAGTGACTGAAATGTGGACATCAATTTGCATGCTTTTCATAGGCCAAATATGGTATTGTTCTATAACCACCAATTTTATATCTGGTACCACCTGTATTATAAGTTTTTTTTTTGCATGCATACAGGTGGACGGTGCACGATTTTGAACTTAGTTATTTTAAAAAGGTTCCATTTTCAAAATGTTCAGTGTGGGACATTTCATGCAAGCAATGCATTATATTCAACCCTATTTGGTTAGACATTTTGAGGCATCATTTAACACTGCCAAAATTTACTCGCAAATTGTTCACGTCATTTTACCAAATGTAAATCGTAAATTCTCGTCAAGCTTAAATAATATGCGCGGATTGTCATGAGGTGGTTCCAGAATGTGCAATTGTATGGAACGTCTTTGGATGAATAAATTCGGATAATGGTTTGGTGGGAATATACTCTGAGCAGTGTGAGCATATGATGTTGAAGTTTATATGTATCTTGAACCTTCTCAACCATAAATTTTACGTTTCTATACAACCTGTAACACAATAAGCACAAGACCTGAAAGTAGTTTGTTCAAAATTGACTACTGAATCGACAACAGTGGTTTTTAATGTGTTAATTTTTCCTGTAGTGATAATTACAATACCTGCAACTGCCACTGACGCATCAGTGGCATTAAATCTATTTGCACAACTTGTTATTTTAGGCGTGCGCGCCGATATGGTAGTCGTTGTGGGTTCGACTGTAATAAAAACTCGTGGTCGTAGTAACTAACCTACGGCCACGAGTTTTGACTAGCTGGTATATCTTATATCTTGAAAACAAAAAAAAAATCCGTGTCGCTTATGATTTGATATTCTAATTGACATGTATAATATGTCGGCTAGAAACAATGACATTATATTGTTAAAAAGAGTTAGCGTAGAATTTGTGCTTAGGATCATTAGAATAATTAGGCAGTTCCCATATTTCCAACCGAATTAATCTATATATATAAAAGAAAGTCGTGTTAGTTACTCCATTTATAACTCAAGAACGGCTGAACCGATTTGGCTGAAAATGGTGGAATGTCGGAAAATGGCGGAAAGAGGTAGCTTAGAACCAGGAGACGGTTAGAATTCGGTCTGTCATCGCATCCCGTTCCCGTGGGATGTGATGACAGACCGAATTCCACGGGGGCGAAGCCGCGGGCAGAAGCTAGTTTAAAATAAATAAATAAACCTTAAACTTGTAATATAATTAAATGGAAAATAACAGGAATCGCAGAGGCGTATTCGCGTGGCTGTAGTTAAAGCATAATTTTAATTTGCTTCATGTTCTAAGTAGCAAGTAATGAAGATTCAGGTAAATCCGAGATAATGTCCTAAGATAAAAGGATAGGGGTTAGAATTTAATAAGCCCAGGTAGTAGAATAGGCCTAGCTCTGCTATTAAGATAGAATCTAGGGAGTAATAAGGGTTATTTAATTTAATTTGAAGTTCTCATTAATGGGTTTGTGCGTAGATTCTGTAATTATGATTCCTTATGTTTTTCAAAGCATACATTATTTATCTGCCTATTTTATTGTCCCACTGCTAGGCACGGAACTCCTTTCAGAAAGCGAGCAGTTAGGCAAAAGTCCATTTCCCTAGCCTAGTGCAGGTTGTTGAACTTCACACGCCCGCCGTCGAGAAAATCTCTTAGGCATACAAGTTTCCTCATGCTGTTTTCCTTCACAGTTAAAGCACGTGATAAATTACGTAACTATTTATTACACACGTGACTGACACATGACTTCGAAAAGTCAGGAGTGTTGCCGTGGATTTGAACGAGCGAGGCTGTGTAGACCTTTGACTTGGCAGTCAAAGTATCAATGCTATGATAATCTGTATAGAAGCATAATACCATTACATAACATACTATCACGCCTGTTTTCCCCGACGGGCTTAGGCAGAGGCGTACTAATGTACACCCACAGTTCGCCGGTATGTTTAGGTCCCATGTAATAGGGGGCGCGCCTATTGCTACTGGAAATTTCATAGAAAAACCCAATAACACTTTGCTCGACCTGGGAATCGAACCCAAGACCTCAAGCGTAGCAGTCGCGCTCAGGACCACTAGGCTAATGAGGCAGTTAATACCATAGTAATACCATTACATTTTAAATAATTTCATACGTAGTTCGACACTTAATAATGGACGTGGATCAGAGCGGTATTAAGCTATGTGGAGGCGTTTAGACAATGCAACTCTTGAGGTACGACCATTGGTCGATGGGTACGACACTTATTCTAACTTCTGAAAGAAAAAAACTTATCATAATTTTAAGAGATCCTCCAAATTTTCAGTAATCAAGCACAAGTTCAAATTCCGACTTCCTACTGAGAATTTCATAGAAAAACTCCAAAATACTTTGCTCGAATCCTGAACCTCTTACTCCTCCTGAACCACTGGTCCATCGAGGACATACATGATAATATTCCATGATATCCCCATACTCACGCGATAATCATCACTGAGGTCAAAGTAAATCGCTTCTTCGTGAGCTAAATGGCAAACTAACCCTTTTTATCAGCAATCTTGTGCTATATTATGGCGGTAAGTACCTATGAGACTAGATATTGTTCGCTTATAGTTTTATTGTGAATTCAAGATATCTCTTAAACTAGAGTATAGTAGATATAATATACTTCGGTAATACAGGGTTCACCTATATTCAGTGACATGCTATATTACCGAGCACAAATCCTAATATTTTTTTTCATTCTTCATCATCAGTTCGCCTGGTGTTAAGCGACACTGCGACCTACGATGGAGCGCGCTTGCCTAGAAGAAAACGATTCACTCGTGATTTAAGGACACCCAGATTATAACATCGAGGAAGACCCACTCGGGAAGCGCGTCCAGCGGTAGATACGCAAGATAAAAGTGGACTTAAAGCGCTTCGTTCAGGTTTTCGGAACATCCACCATGAATCGATGCCTGAACATTACTATAATCAAACTCAGGCCCTCATACCTAGCAGACGAGCTTAGATTAGACTAATAAGGCTTTCTATAAAATGATTGCACCTGTTTATCTTAAAATGCTAGTACTATTAGATGATTTTCTTAATTGCGAACATCGCAACACACCACGGTAGAAATGTCCAGAACAATCCAATTCATTCTTAAATGCAGATTGACATTACTGTGTACTAGTGTGGTTTAGCTAGATCCATCTCGGATATACCGAGGCTACCGTACACTGAGATAATATTAGCCTAAGGTACTCCGTTCGCCGGCACGTAGTACCTGAAACATAATTGTCTTAGTTAGACCTGCCTCCGGCGTGTCCCCGAGCTTAGATTGTTAAGGACTTGAAGACGATTGTTACATAAGTGTTGGAAGGTTTCAATTTGAAAGTGCATTACATTGATATTTTGTACGTCAATAGCTGTCCAATCAAAATCAGGGCACCATAGCAGCGCATTATGCTGAGTTGTTACTTTCCCTATCCAAGGCAACCCTATATCTTTATAACATTCTTTATGTAAGTAATATGTTTGTTGGTACGTGCCTCTGTGACAAATTAATGTTTTTTTCGTAAAAGGAATGCATGAAAAGTCCGTGCTACTTCACAGAAAGGGGTCAGTGATTTTGATCATCGCACAAAAATGACAAAGAAGAAATTATTTCATAGAGAGAGATTCTCGCGAAATGGTATTCCAGCGTGCAGTATTGCGCCATTCCACATTCACTGGTGCTCAAAGTGCAAACCTTGTCCTAGATTCATTTAAGCATTCTCTTCATTGCACTTATTATTGTCAACTGTCTGTCAGACAGTTGACAATAATCATAACATAATCATAATCATAGACCTTCGTAACTCAGACAGTGTCTGAGTTACGAAGGTCTTCTAAAAATTGCCATCAGTTCAAATAGATCTATTAACTTTAATAGCAACTTTATACAACTTTTGTTTTATTGTTGAACTCGCTCCAATTTCAATGCAAGGTTTGTGGTAATAAGGCTCCATTTTAAAGGAGACTTCATAAAATTAAGTGACTCCGACAAAGAAACAGTGTAGCAAATTGAGCTTCTAGATCCACTTTTCCATGGGGCAAATCAATCAGGAGTCAGGACTAAAACCTGACAATGTTTTTGATTTCATAGTATCTGCTGGTACCCTCATACCACGAACACAGCTTGTGAGTATTCTTTTGGGGTTAATGCCTTTATCAAACAACAGAAACAGCAATGGCAGCAATGACTGTGAAATTGGACATTGGCACACGATAATTGCACATTTGGTCGACTATTGTATTCAGTAACAGCGCCTGCAAACTAATAACATGCCTCTAATTGGCCAGCGGGAAGCAACACGAGGTAGTGCGTATGGTTAATGAAATCTGACATAATTTCATCAATTATGGGAAGCAACTGGACACAAAACACAGAAATCTGAACCAAGCATCACACGGTTTGAAAACAAGGAAATTTGTATAATTTTCCCATGTTCACATTGGTTTAACTTTTCATACAACAAAGTTTCAAATTGTAGGAACGTCAAAACACACCTATACCATTTAAGTACCGTTAGCAAAGTCCATTGTTAACCGATCTTATGCAACTTTAAACAGGTGATTACACAAAGTAACAGGTTAGCCATTGTAGTGTAAGAAATTAGATCAGCGCCCTTTTAGGACCAATACGCATACACGTGACTGCTACGCTAGATGACTGCTATGCTAGAGGTCCTGGGTTCGATTCCCAGGTCGAGCAGTGTTATTGGGTTTTTCTATGAAATTCCCAGCTCGGAGTTAGGAGTTTGTGCCCGATTAATGGCAATAGGCTCGTCCCCTATTACATGGGACTTAAACATACCGGTGAACTGTGGGTGTACATTAGTACCTACGCCTCTGCCAAACTCTTCGGGGAATACAGGCGTGATGGTATGATGGTACGCATACACATACACACACATACACATATACTATCACGCGTGTATTCCTCGAAGGGTAAGGCAGAGGTGTACCTACAGTTCGCCGGTATGTTGGACATAAACATACCTTGGCGAGCCTATTGCCACTAAACAGGCATAACCAAAACCCATCGTAGTGTAGTAACAGATTTATACCAATATTATGCATGTACCTAAACATTTAAAAATTGAATCAATAAATAACAAATTTGATTCTTCGGAGAATTCTGTCTGGTGCTGTTCTTGAAATCAGGTCTATTTCAGGGTATCTTGTTATTTTGTAAATGCGAGTGCTCCTAACGTAATTGACACCTTGACACTAAAGCAATCTAAAGATTTTTCTCGTAGATTTATTCATTATACTTATTTTATGATCTCGTCTAGTGTTTTATATAAATACTTATTCTGTGAGCAGTATTAGATAATAACTAGCCTTTGCCCGCGGCTTCGCTCACCTGAAGCTATAGTAGGATTAGAAATGGAATCCAAAAATAATTTAATAAAAACTAAGTGATGATCTCTTCTTTGTGTGGGCCTCTATAGATATATCAGAGAGGTCGAGCTGTATCTCAGGATCCGATTAATTAATTGTGCTAAGAATTTCACCAGTTTTTAAGTTAAAGCATATACTTTCTAACTGTGATAACAAAATTAAAATCTATTCAGTAGTTTTTGCTCCAACCCGTAACAATCATAGCTTTTTACAATTTTATAATAGTGGAGATTAACTTTTAAACATTAGCCATATATATATAAATCCAGTTAAATTAAAGAACATCCTACCTTCTCAATACACAACTCACTAAACTATCGTTATAAATCAGGCTTGACTAGGGTTGTGTCAATGGCGCCATTGACGCCCTCAGGGTAGAGAGTTGTGACGTCATACCAAGGGTCACATTAGTCACTGTGACATATTGGAAGAACAATGTATGTCCTGTTCACGCTGAACGGGAATTTGTCAATTTGTCTATTTTGGCTTCTAATTTAAAGCTTGTTGAAACAAACAAATGAATGTCGTCACCTTCTAACAGTAATAAGATTTCAACACATGATAGAGTTCCAATGATAGTTTTACCTACAGTTGCTATGAAGTTGGATAGTGTGGAAAAACCATTGACAGGAATCGTGATCACATTCTCCACGACATAATCCATTACCCATTGACATAGATCGAGTTAGCAAACTTCACACACCTTCCAGAACTTTCCGAATACCCGGGTGTCCATGTATGAGTACAGTATTAATTATCTGTAAACCTTCTTCTTTTGAAATACAACATGAATTCGAAAGGTCAGGGATTTTAACTTTCGGTTTCATACTTAGATGGTTTCTGCTTCTTCCACTATGCTATCACGAATTCTGAAAACAGCAGCGTCAGTCTCAAAGGAGGTAATTAAAACAAGTATCCAAAAAAAATCCAAATATTGTGTCTCTGCGCGATAATAACCGCTGACGTCATTTGTCAGTCACGAGTGAAATTTATATTTGTTTGTGACTGTCGTGTTGATGTGAGAATGAAAATAAACGGTCACTGCAGTGTTGTTTCGCTTAGCTGACTTTGCATCAAATGCGTTTTCATTTCATGGAGACTTTGGGCTTTAGTATTTTGTATCATATCAAAAAGTTACGATAAACGAGGAGCAAATATAAGTATTTGATCAGTGGTCACAAATCACGGTATCATGTAGTAAATATGTTAAATTATAAATTAATATAAATAAAATATTGTTTTTGGGCAAATAAGTATTTTGGATATAATAAGCAGATAACCTTATTTAACGATTTCTATAGTCTCATTTACATCTGCTAATTTAGTACAGAGCCTTGATCTTGATTATCTCCTTAGTATAAATCACATTTTAAATTTTGTAAAGCATTTTATAGGACTTTACTAAAGCAGCTTATTAATATTCCATGGATCGTCAGTTTTAGATCTTTGTCTCCATGTCTCTTTTACTAAATTAAAATTTCTGTACAAATATAAAATAATAACTAATTTACATAATTAATGGTTTTCCTTGTCACCTAGAAATTTCCTTACACAAAGAAAATGTGTTCCCCAAAAATGAAAATAAGATTCTGTCACTGTCACGTTTATAATTACGGTTGACAACATTTGTCAGTTGACAGTAATTATATTTGTTGTGTTTCTGGCTTCCTCGAGGTGACTGAGGACTTCGTTAGCAACCCACTTTGTTTCCGTACATATTTGACTTAGTTAATTAATCAACAATGAAAATATTTCGTCGGCTCAAGTCTATGGTAATCTACCTGATAAAAAGATAGGTTTTTATAATCGACTGCTAAAAATAAGTTAAACGCTTAGGCAGCATTGATTTTGTAAGACCCCAATAGTTTATAGTAGTAGTAAGTATTGCGGTTTTTGTTTGTTCTACCTGATTATTTTTACATTACTTGAACTATAATTAAGTTTGCGCGCAATAAACGTCATCTTCAATAATATCATATTCAGTAACAGTGATTGCAGCAATCGCAAAAATGGAATAAAGAAAAAAGGACTGACAGGTTTCCCAAAAAAAATATCATTCAAGAAAAATCTTCTGAACATTATTTCCAGAAAACGCTGACACGAATTTCTTAATAGAGTGAAACCTAACTTTAAAAACATTAATGATGCCATAAAAACTTTTGTTTTGCCGAAGAAAATTGTCTAAGAAAGTTACTTGGTGGATTCTCCAGTCTGAATGACCTACTTGGTGAGACATTCCACCGCATTTAAAGGGATTTAGAATACTGAGATGCGGTAGATTGCATAACTAAGTTGGCTGCGTATAATATTAATAAGTGCTGTAGAGGATAGTGAAACTTCGCAGCTTTAAACTTTTAAAGAATTATTTGGCATTTTACTTAGTAGGTTTACGTCAGTACTCATTTTTGTGAACAAAAACTCCTGACAAGATTCGATAGACTAAAAATTCTGTTTAAATTCTGAAATGTAAATAAAATTCTATAAAAATCTCATTTTTGGTGCATTTGTATAATGTTCCTTTATGTAAGTCACATCAATATTAGAAAGGATAAAATGCTTACAAAGGACGGCTGATAAAGATTTTCGGCTTCCGAAGAAAAGACATACTGCGCCGACCGCGAACAATTTTGATAAGGTAAGGAGGATAAGACTGCTCTTCATAGCTCTTGAGGGATAAACGTATATACACTCACGCCTTTCTCCCACAGGGATAGGCAGAAACTACAAACCGCCACTTGTTACGATTCTTGTATACTTCTTCCACATTCATACATCTTCCCCTATACACGCGCTGGTTGTGAGTACTACACACCTTACCTTTTTGAAGGACCTCGTCAGTGAGATCGGTGTTTGCCCTTCTAGGGAGACCTTTTCTTTCGACGCTGCCGCTGACAATTTCCTTTGGCTAATCGTCTTTCATTCATTCTCTCAATATGTACCGTATAAATGTACCGTAAAATTAGATACATTTTCGAAAGGCACTTGGTTACTGCTCGTCCAACATTTATAGAATTATCATATGACACAAGAAAGGTTTAATAACATGGAGATAGAAATGTCTAAAACGAGACGAATACGAAATGAGGTTTATTTCGTATAACAGTTTCCTTTGACTGAGTATGTGACAGAGTAGGTACTACTGAACAATCATATTTCATTGTACACACATACATGTTGTTTCCTCACGAAGGTATGAACTGGTTTCAGGAATCCTTTGAAGCCACTTTAAAAAAGATACTTAATGTAGCTTCGATATTATTAATCAAAGTACGGAAACGAATCGGTCGTGTTGATAAAAACCATTAAATCTTTTGAGATTTCGTAGTCTTTATCTTTAGGCATTTACCATTTATTCGTATATTTTAGAATTGTTGAGTATCAATTCATCCGTAGGAGGAGGGCTAAGAAAATAAATCTTCCTCAATATTTTTTATTCGTCTGGCTAGCTAGCATCTTCCGTATGCGATCTTTCCGTATCCGTTCTTGCGATTGAAAGAGAGGGATGATGGTCTACACATTATAATAGCGCGATCCTTTTCTCACAGCCTAAAAGTGATCGCGTTTCTGTCGCACTTGTAATGTGCTCGTTGAGTGTACTTTGAGAGCCAGATTTAGGAAGGGTACTTACTTGAATGTCGTGGCCCATTATAGTCTAATACAAGACTTATACTTTTAATTAGTCAATAAAAAGGCATTTAATACAAAAATATGAAACTCCACTGCATTTACTGCCATTGATAGTGCAAAATGTAGTTTTGTATCGGACTTTATTCCTTTGATAATTAAGTTCAATTCGAAATGCTACGGATTCGCTCGCAACTGCAATTAAAACTTGTATACATGGCTAAATTTGAAGTTTTAGTAAGAATAGTACCTAGTGTTAAACTGCTCTCTGACCCACTGGAGACCGATCATGATTAAATAGGATTGCTGTTATTGCTTTAGAGTTTTCTTTAATGGAACAAGCAACAGAGTTGGATGATTAACGGTTTTCTAATCGTGGAAACTTAGAGCTTCATAATGTTTAGACTGATTTTTCATCATAAAATGAATGTTTTTGAAGAGTTGGAAAATATACCTACATGCATATCTTCATGCCTGACCTCCAAAAAGTCAGGCAGAGATGCATTGATGTACAACAAAGGTTCGTCCAAATTCAAACTCGAAACTCAGACTCCGAAATAAGGCGCCAGCCAGTCAGTCCCCAAGAGGCCCTACCACTAAGCAAATTAGATATTTTATAGCCTTTTACCAGATGCCCATCTGAATTGCAATGAAGAACTATTCTTCCCCACACGAGGTAAATTATGTATTTCTTGTGAAATTATAACATAACATAACATACCATTACGCCTGCATTCCCCGAAGGGTTAGGCAAAGGCGTATTAATGTACACCCACAGTTCGCCGGTATGTTTAGGTCCCATGTAATAGGGGGCGAGCCTATTGCCATTAACCGGGCACAAATTCCAAACTCCGAGCTGCTACTGGGAATTTCATAGAAAAACCCAATAACACTGCTCGACCTGGGAATCGAACCCAGGACATCAAGCGTAGCAGTCGCGCTCAGCACTACTAGGCTAATGAGGCAGTTCGTGCGTTTCTTGTGAAATTATCTTCAGAAATAAAAGCTTCTAGAGGTTTCGAAACTCTTTAAATTGTTATTTACCGTCGCAAACAAACCTTTAGCAAGTTTATCGCCATATTTTCATGTGTCCGCTGTTTGCTTCTCATCAACTTACTCAACTACATGAACTGTTTAGATGTTTTTTGTCTAACACAATTACAAAGTAAATAAACAAGACCCTTATCTTTCTTTATACTGAAGTTTCACATTTTACTTTGTGATAACGAAACTGGGCTTCGCTAGACCTATTTGCTTAGTCTCTTACTGCCGCACTGAGAGACGTTTATAGGTCATGTTATATTCCTCTTTTAAATATGTACCTATTTTTTTGTGTTTAGTGTATACTTATATTATAAAGAGGAAAGATTTGTATGTATGTAACGAATAAACTCAAACACTACTGGGCTGATTTCAAAAAATATTTCACCATTTGAATGCTACATTATCCAGATTAACAAAGGCTATAAAATATTTTGAAAAGATTTCTCCGACTGTGCGATGCCGGGGCTGGCTGCTAGAATAAACAACATGTTAAAAAAACCCTGTGTTGCCGGCTTTATTAATATGATCGTTTTCACATTATTAAAATGATGAAATTTTAATGGTTATACAGTAGCAGTCACATATCACAAAGATATAAACCAAGGCCGATAATGGTGCCTTCACATTTAAATTTTTTTGGAGATACCATATCAAAAAAAAAAGTTTCAGGCACGAGATTCGTAAATTAACTAACTTCATTATTATGTTTAGTTAATGTTTCTTATTTTATTTGGTAAAATGTGATTGGGATACCTATATGCCCCTTTCGGACAGGATATGATTTAGTGTAGGTACTTGCCAATGTGCCCAGCTGCCCAGACATAAGCTTGATACTTATTAATTTGGTTAATGAGTTAATGCATACTTAAGGGCTTCAACTACTAGCACCAACTTCTCAAATATGTTTAAATTGTATTTAAACAAAATTATTTATTGTAATATTTTGTTTGAACACAATTTAAACATATTTAATAAGTAAGTAAGTGTATCTGTTTTTGTTACGTTAACAACAATTTGGTTTATATTTATTATTATTTTCGGGATCCATTAAGCTGCGAAATGGGTTACTTAATTTGAGACCATGTTTACATTTTGCCCATATTTCAGCATGAACCATCCCCATTAACTTTACTGCCAAGATGGAATGTAGTCCAGTTTGAAGTAAGTAATTCAATTCTTATCCGAGCATAAAGGTTCATTAACGACTATGTGTGCGGCAGTTACTGTGTTTACAAGACATTATACATGTGGTAACGTTGACGGATAAAGTTTTATCATTGCACTATGTGAGATCTTTATCTGATTACTAAGAAATTTGTCAATCTAGTTCTACCTTATTAGGCAAGTACTCTAATATTTCTAAGCGTGACAGCTACGCTAGAGACACCGGTTTCGATTTCCAGGTCACTAAATTTTACTAATAAAAGGACTCGCGGTGTTTTAGAGGTCATAGCGTCTGGCGTACCTAGCCTGAAGACGCAGGTTCGAATCCTGCCTGCGAGTCGAATTTTTCCTTCCCTAAAAATATCTTTATAATCTTAGCATGAAAAATGCAAAAAAAATCACAAAAAGATAGTTAATAGGTATGGTAGCATCGTACGACATAGAACTAACCGTAAGGTAAGTCATGTCGGTTGAGAGGCAAAGTAACTTGCCTTTCAATAGATGTTACTGACGTCACCTTTAAGACGTAAGATCAGAATGTGAAGGCAAATTTCGACATGGCAGGTGGGACTCGCGGTGGCTTAGAGGTCATAGCGTCTGGCGTACCTAGCCAGATACCTACCTATGTTTTGTCTTCTTTTCCCTTCAAATATCACGTGTTGAAACAAAACAAAACATATTATAACTTAAAGAAGTACCTATATAAGATGTTTTATATTTTTATTATATCTTATTATCCTATTTGTCCTGAGCGCGACTGCTACGCTAGAGGTAGGGGTTCGATTCTCAAGTCGAACAAACTGTTAAGTATTGGGTTTTTCTATGAAATTCCCAGTAGCAGCTCAGAGTTTGGAATTTGTGCCCGGTTTATGGCATTAGGCCCGCCCCCTATTACATGGGACCCATAAATTCCGGCGAACTATGGGTGTACATCGACACCTCTGCCTAACCCTTCGGGGAATACAGGCGTGATGGTATGTCATGTTTATAGAAAACCCGATAAATATTTTGCTTAAACTGGTAAAAGAACCCAGGGTCTCTAGTATGGCAGTTGCGCATGCCATAATGCTGGGAAATCCGGGAGTTTAGTGGAGTCAAAAAATTTGTATTATTTTTCCTCCAACGTCTCGAATTTCGTCTTTTATTAAATTACTTATTCATCACTCCATCAAAGGAGCTTTTATTTATAAGTAGGCGTTTTTCTTTCACGATCTTACTAAATCGGTAAAACCACTTTAAAAAAAGCGTTTAAATAATCATTGTTTTAATTGCTCACGGATCTGCTCAAATTGGGCAATGAAAAAGAAAATAAGCTTAATTTCATCGAACTTCTTTGGGTCATGAACAACAACTTTTGTTGTTTTTGAAGGAACTCGGTATATATACCGACCTTCATTCTAGGTGAATTTCAACTCAACATAAATTTACGTTACGCGGTGAGATTGACGCGGTAACATTTTATTGTTTGAATTTGGAAGGTCTTGTAATTATGAGCACTGTCGCGCTCTTTGGAGGAATCCAACGAACGCAGAAATGTCACGAATCCCATAGCCATATCTATTAGCAAATAAACTGTGGGTGTACATCAGTATATCTCTGCCTGACCCTTCAGGGAGTACAGGCGTGATGTAATTCTAATGGTTCTAAGGTAGCAATTTCTAAAAATAGTGACGAATATTCAGACTTTCTCAATATAATATAACATTCTCGTGTTTCGCTACCACAACGTGCCACTTTTTTTACCTTTGAAACTGATATTTATATCTGTTCCGTCTACAACTTCCTTTAAAACCGGTCTGACTTGTGCAGACTTCATCTTATTTTTGTATTTTGAGTTATTTTGTACCGGTTCTGTAGAATGATGCAAGTTGTGATAATATACTTTGTGAATTGTGATGTTAGCATTTTGTATTGTATAACTTTTTTAAACGAGATAATTTATAAAATATAAAACTTACCATCACCCCTGTATTCCGTTTTTTAAAGGAGATAATTTATAAAATATAAAACTTCCCATCACACCCAGTGGCGTGCACTGGGTCTGATCTTGGGTAAGGCAGTTTTTTTTTATTGATTTTTTGAATATCCACACCACGTGACGTCATAGCGAAAGATCGAAATTCCGGTCAGAATGCTAGTCAACTGAATGAAACTACGCTCCGCGGGGGGAATGCTAGCGATACCTACCTTATAAAGAGAAACAAATTATATGAGTACCACATCGATCAGCCTTTGAAAAAAATTTTCTATTGCGATCTACTTTAGCATTATGCCTTTCAATATCTAATCGAAACTGGGTGTTAATACTTGTCTCAATACGAGATCTACCAAAAGTATTTAATTTTAAGCAAGCCTCCAGATGTTTTTCTGAGTTGTCATGCTTCTTTGCCGCCGCGGAATAGAAATTATTGAATAACCCGAATCCGTCCACACTGTATGGTAATTACTTAACAAAATGCAAGGGAAACAAAATAATTTACGTGTAATAATTTATGTGTACGCAACCACACAGCCAGTCATAGGTTTCATAACTTTTAATATGAAACTTACGAGTTACATTTCCTTTTTGTTGGTTTAATTGTTGTAACTCGGGTACGCACCTACCTTTAGACACAATTTGGGTCTTTTCATTAAATGTTAGTTGAGAAAACTTACTATTTTTAATTTTTAATAAACACACATTGTCAACACAAACCTCACAATCAAATAACATTTTAAAAACCAACGAATAGACTCGTAAATGCAAGAACTACAGTTATTATAGAAACAAACAAACAACGATATTTACACTACAATTATGTTTCAAAATGAAAAAACTTGCAAGAAAACCATAACAATTACTCGCGTACACAAAATAGTAAACACCGCTCGTCACATGAAAAAACAATATGGAGTCATAAGAAGAAAAAATAATTTCTAATATTTGAACAAATAAAACCTTTTTAAACAAAAATGCATCATTTTCTCTACGTGATTAGGTAGGAAATCCATCAATAATACTTCGCCGCATTAAAGTTAGACGAAGACTTCCGATTATTTACGAGTGTCTCCCGAACAAATACCGCGGGCCATGCGGCTGGAGTTGGTCACGTTCCGCCCGTGCAATTCATGTATGTGTGCAGTTCACAGACACAAAAATATAATCGAACTATCACTACATGCGAACGTTTTTTATTCGCCATTTCCTGCCGTTCGCAGCCGCAGTAGTTGACATTAGGTACATTAATTTGTGTAAAGCGCCTATCAGTAAAGCGCGTTGACTTGTGAGATTATTAGGTGTACTTGCGATTCGTTGCTATTTTGGAGCGTTTAGGAGTTTTCTAGTAATTCCACGATTTACGGATTTATTAATTATACTTTAGGTACTTATTGTATACTCTTTGATCAGCGAAATTATCCGTGACTGCTAGGGTATGCAGTGCTTTTTGCATCATATGCAGCGCACGCGCCTGATCACACCTGTATTTCGCAAAGGGTAAGGCAGAAGTGTACTAATGTAGGTACACCCACAGTTCATCCCATGTAATAAGTAAGTACCTACAATCAAATATTTTGTAAGCAATTTTGCTAAACCTAATAATAATAAAAAAATGAACGTCCCTATTGCTATTAACCGGGCACAAAAACCTAGCTCAGAGCTGCTACTGGGAATTTCTCAGAAAAACCCAATTACATGGTTCTACCTGGGAATAGAACTCGTCACGTTTGGATTAGCGATAGCGCGTAACACCAATAGACTAATGAGGCAGTAATGAACTATGGTATGCAGTTATAAAGACGTAATTTGATGGTAAATTATTATTTGATGATGAAGATGTTTTAAGTTATTAAGTATAGTTTTTATTATGATATCATTTCGACCTTTGAGCAAAGTACAAAGTGTAAACTAAAATATATTATTTTAATCAAATAATTAATCGCGTGGAATAAACCTGTTGCTGCCAACTTGCAACGCAATTACTGTTGTTTGAATTTGAAAACAACCAATTATGAGTTGTTTTTTGCTAACTCTTGATACCTGCTCGGAAGGTCATTGCACCTAAATTTATTCACAACTCTATTCACAATGAACACGCATGACAATAGACAGTAAAACTATTTTCACACGCGATTTCGGTTCAAGTTTAATGTCACTTCTCGTGAGCTTTTAAATCACGGACATCCGTTTCCGTAAGCAATAAAACTTTGAAACACTATGCTATTCAAGAATATGTAAATTGGCATTTGTGTCAAGTTCACTTTGTATCTTCAAAGATTCAGCGTCTCTTGACGCCTAACTAATGCTGTGTGCAGATGAGCGATTATTGTAAAATTGTCGTTTTAAATCGCTCATTAGTGAATACTAGCGACGCGCTCGGCTTTGCACGGGTGCACTGTAGGTACTAATAATAATTATGCTTTTATTACATAATTTGCGTTTCTGTGCCTCGTGTTGTGGGTTAGATCACGGAGCAAATATTTGTAATGATCTACAGATAGTTGTTCCGGGAACAGGTGTTTGTGTGTGTGAGAATTTTTGTTTATAAAAGCACCCAGAATACAGGGCATAATCCCAGTGTGGGGCAACGTTAAAAAAAATTGTATATAAAACATTCGGAACACATTCTCGCAATTATAGTGAAAACCATGACATAATCTGTTGCGTAGCTAAGAAGAACGAAGCGCACAAACAGACGACGCGGACAGCGATATAGTTTTATACAGGAGTGATAAAACGAAAGAATTTCTGTGTGAATGTGAATAATTGCGGACTGACGCTCAAAATGAATCTAAATGTGATGTGTGATTATGAAATGCTAATTATTTTTTTAAATTAACGTGAATCAGGTATCCGTTGATCTTAATAGAGACCAAAGTCCATTTCAGTTCAACTTCAAGTCTTTATTTAGTTTTGTTCTTTTAGTGCACTATTAGCTATATTTCATGATCCGTGGACTATCAATTTATCACAATGCCACGGATAATATACTAGACTATCTATCACTTCTTCCAACCAAAAAATAGAGAAATCAATCTGATTAGTAAGGTCAATGATTAGCAAAATCAATAGGTATTATGTGGCTAACCAATTAGTTATTCTCGATAACATTAAATCCACTCGTTCGTTTCATTCATAATTCTCTTTGAATTCCACTTTTAAAATCGCAAACACACATAAAACATTAATACTTAGCGAAATGGATCTGCAAAAACGAAAAACAGTCGGTCGGTCTGAACCCGATATAATATTCATTGCGCTTGATTGATACGTTCTCAATGCAACATTAGCATACAATGCTGTGTCTGTCCCCACAAGCCGGTTCCGGTCGTGTTTAATGTCATCAATTTTCTCAATGGAAACGTGCGATGCGAAGAAGTCTTGTTCCTTGGAACCGGGTGGCCGCTGTCAAAGGATATAAGAAGGCATTATACGATATAATGAAGTGTTTCTTTTTGGGAGTTTATTTACTTGCTGCGAAACAGGCGTGAAACAACGCTGACGTTGTGTTTCGTCCAGTGAGGGAGGATACCGGAGGCTTAAACCTTTTTAAAAGGCCGCCAACGTAGCTTGCGAATCGTCTGGTGTAGCGGATGTTCATGGGAGGTGGTAATCGCTTACCATCAGGCGACCCATCTGCTGGTTGTCCCCCTATCCCATAAAAAACTAATCTAGAACCATAATTTATTCCCCGTGACTTCCGTTACTCGAAACAAATGTCATTCCACTGCAGGTCAAGAATTAATTCAGACCTTTACAATCGGCCATTGTTTTTTCACAAAATAAATTGCCTAATCCAAACTAACTGGGTCTCTTATTAAATAATTCGAATTAAGTACTTTCACTAATCTCTCCTTAAATTTATTTAATGTCTAGATCGTGGACTAAATACAGTATTTATAAAGCTCTATTTCTTAATAGGGAATGATAATTTTGTAAGATAATTTACCTAAGTCTCTTATTTAATTAGGAATTCAATTTAATTAATTATATTACTTAACTGTCTTATAAGTTTTTATTTAACATAGGCAATTATATTTATTTAATTATTTTACATAAAGTTCGCTCTTATTTACAGAGCGAAATTTCAAATAATCGCTTGAATCTGAAAATGGGATTTGCTTACACTCTTAACCTGATTCATAACGTTTCATGAGGATTGAACCTGTGAATAACCAATTTTTTGTACAGTCACGAGCAAAAATATGTCACGAGCAAAAATATGTATACACTTACTAAAATTTTTAAGTGTTTTTTTCCCTGAAGTTACGATTGTAAACTTTGAGATAATAGCAATATAATGAAAGTATTGGTTCGAAAATACTATGTTCATAACATGATAACATTTCAATTAATAGTTTAAGAGAAAATCGCTTTTGAATTTTGCCAAGAGTATACATATCTGTGTTCGTGACTGTACTTACCTTAGCTGTACCTAAGTACCTAGATAAAAAATACATAATCAGTCCTCCATAAACACGGTTCAATATCGTGGTATTCGTTGAGTGTCGGATTTGACGTTGATATATTTTTTCTTATCCTCTACGTATCACGATTCGACGAAAAAATAATGAAGCGTCTGTAGGCAGCATGACGTCATCTCTCTCTACTATTATATAGTTGTAAAAAAGCTGTGTACATTGAAGATATAAAAAAAACAAGTGGGTTAGGGTAAAGATAAACGTCTCCGACCTAAAAATGTGATTTTTAAAATTCTTGTTTGTTTGTTACGGTTGGCGCAAAAACTACTGAACAGATTTTAATTTTATTATCACTGTTAGAAAGCATGTGCTCCAACTTAAAAACTGGTATTACTTCTTATCTATACTAATATATAAAGCTGAAGAGTTTGTTTGTTTGTTTGTTCAAGCAAACTTGAACGCGCTAATCTCAGGAAGTACTGGTCCGATTTGAAAAATTCTTTCAGTGTTAGATAGCCCATTTATTGAGGAAGGCTATAGGCTATAGCCTATAGCCTTCCTCAATAAATGATATATATATCATCACGCTACGCGGACGAAGTCGCGGGCAGAAGCTAGTAAAATAATAAAATTAGTCATTTAAACTTCCTGTAGCACAGAGTTCATTCATTTCATTGTAACTTAAATGTATGCGCATATTAGACAGTGAATTCATTTGACGTAAACGAAAATAACTGGGATTGGCTGGTTTTTGTAGTATTTTGACATTGCTATTAATAATACCATAATGACTGCTTCATTAGTCTAGTGGTTTCCAGCGCGATTGCTACGCTAGAGGACCTAGGTTCGATTTCCAGGTCGAGAAAAGTGTTATTGGGTTTTTTATGAAACATTCAGCTCGAAAAAACTAACGAATAGATTTTAATTTTGTTATTACTGTTAGAATGGCATATACCTACATTCTAACAGTGATACAAAAATTAAAAGTAACTTTAAAACTCTTCAGCTTTATATATTAGTATAGATAAGAAGTAATACCAGTTTTTAAGTTGGAGCACATGCTTTCTAACAGTGATACAAAAATTAAAAGTAACTTTAAAACTGGTGACCTTCTTATTTGAATTAATTAAACTGATCCTGGGATACAGCTTGACCTCTGATGTATGATATGATATGATATTTGTATTTGAATTTGATGTATACAGACCCATACTAAGAAGAGATCATCACAGTTGGTTTTTCGAAAAAATATTTTTCGTATCTTTTTTTTATCCTTGATAGGCTTTTAATTAGGTACTGTAGATACGTTAGAAAAACAACACAAAATAAACTCAGAATAACATAAACATTTACTAAACAATAAAGCATGCCATGCCAACCCTACGTCATAATATTCAACCCTAAAAAGACGTCGCGCGTAATTCACAGTCCAGAGCTCTTCCGCAAACCAGCAACCTATGTAAACGCCTTTAATATGTATGCAGTGACATGGCCCACTAAATTCATCCTTCGTACACATTTACGGGGTAAATTAATCACGTAAAAGTCTGGACAAACGCTGCACATGTTGGGTGAAATTTATGTGTTGAAATTAGCTTTTAGCGACTCTATAGGGTTGAAATTAAAATGGGCGTTGAAAATTAACTACGTATAACTTCTAAACAGTAATAATGGGAGAGAAATGCATTGTTTGTAGGTATGTTGACCCGCTTCTTATATATTCCTTTTAACATAATTTAGTATTATGCAACTAGGTTTGACTTTTCAAAAGTACTTTCTTTAATGGTCTCGCGTGGTCCTGAGCAACTGCTACGGTGGTCTCGCGTTTGATTAAGTACCACGTTGAGCAAGTTTTATTGGATTTTTGTAAAAAGAAGAGGCGAACTAATGTAACCCACAGTTTGCCGATATGTTTAGGTCCCTTGTAACAAGAAGAGGATCCCCTCTTCTTGTTACAAGGGACCTAAACATATCGGCAAACTGTGGGTTACATTAGTTCGCCTCTGACTAACCCTTTGGGAAATACAGGTGTGATGGTATGATTATTATTGAGAATTTCATAGAAGAACCCAATAACACTCGCTCGACCTAGGAATCGAACCAGCTACCTCTAGCGTAGCAGTCGCGCTCAGGGCAATTAGGCTAATGAAGCAGAAGAGAAGAGTCACTGTTAATTATTGTACCAGGCGATGCAACTTCGATGGTTCGCTTATAACAGTAATATCGTTAAAATCTCTCTGGGAAAATGTTAAGTTGATTAAAGACTAAGTTAAGCAGGTTATTAAAAGTAATACTATTTCCTTATGAGGACGAGATTGGTTCTAAAATGAGTCCAATAAATATGGCCGATTAGGTACACAATTGTAAAACAGAGTGGACGATTTTCTCCATCTCTGATTTTGGGACATGCTCATTCAAAAGAGGAGTACTCCAATCGGTTGTTTTTTTGTGTCTATGTTATGCGACTTCTTAGCTGACTTTATCTTACCGATTTCTAACACAGCGAATATTAGATATTGAAATAAAACTAATTTTGTCTGTCTACTAGTGACCATGGATGCTGTAAGTAAAGGATCCGAAACGTCGGGAATTAAATAATATCAATATACCGCGATAAAATCCGTAAAAAGTAAGTAGTTATATTTCAACGACTTTATATCTTTTTCTAAATAAAACGTTGCCACTACACTAAGAATCTCCCTGTATCGTGGATGCATTTAAAAACTACTGTACTATCTGTAGATCATACAAATATTTTACTTCACTATTTATTTCACTTAAGTACCTACATTCTATGAGTTATCGACGGACCCAACGGTGTACAGAAAAACCTGAACTGGTTTATGTTTACACTGTATCTACCTATTCTTAAAATGTACTTTTATTATGTTAATAAATAAATAAATAAATAAATTTGTTACTTGCGGGGATCGAACCCATAAAAGGTAGCGTAGAAGCTTGTTCCTATAATTATAATTTGTATATGCCCGCGACTTCGTCTACGCGGACGTTATATTTGGGTCCAACCTGACTACAAAGTATCGTCTGTGTAAATCATGGTTATGAACTATCCGTGCAGCCGTTTTTACGTGATTGACTAATAAACTTACAAACATCTAAACACTAACTTTCACATTTATAAAAAAAAATAGGAAGTTGTCGACCAAAATTCGAATTTCGATTCGAGGAACGAATAGAAATATAAGTAAAATACCATCACGCCTGTATTCCCCGAAGGGTTAGGCAGAGGCGTTCTAATGTACACCCCCAGTTCGCCGGTATGTTTAGGTCCGATGTAATAGGAGGCGAGCCTATTGCCATTAAAAATGACAGTTGGACCCATTGGTCACAGCATCAGTGGTCAGGTTAACACTTTGCTCGACCTGGGAATCGAACCCAAGACCTCTAGCGTAGCAGTCGCACTCAGGACCACAAGGCTAATGAGGCAGTTCAGCAAATATAAGTAAGAACTATCATATTAAACTTTTAACGAATTAGATGTTCATAAATGTATTTTTTAATACTTACTACCTATAAAGACGAGGTATGGGAAAACACACCGATTTTCTCAAATTACAATAAGGTGTGAATTGATGCAAACAAACCCCATATTGTGTTTAAGTATGGACAGCTAATTAGCTCTAATTTCTAAAGCAATAATGCTATAATTGTATTTGTAAACGATACACGTTGTTATTACACGTGGTGGCGTTATGTTTCTAATAACATTCGTTCGATTTGTCTGTTTATCTAATTTTGCGCCGGAGGGGAAATTGTGAAAATATTTCTGTATGAAACGCAATATTACTGGTTTTTTGTGTGTGTATCGAAGTAACATTATATAATAAGCTGTTTTACATAACCGCTAGTTGTTTTACATAGGTAACAGCTTGTTATTTTGAACAGCTATACAACGTCCAGTTGGATTGTCATTACCGATAAGTTTTACAAAAACCAAGTGTACCTACATAAAACATTATTATTTCAAACTGCCTCATTAGCAAAGTGGTCCTGAGCGCGACTGCTACGTTAGAGGTCCTGGGTTCGATTCCCAGGTCGAGCAAAGTGTTATTGGGTTTTTCTATGAAATTCCCAGTAGCAGCTCGGAGTTAGGAATTTGTATAATAGGCTCGCCCCCTATTACATGGGACCTAAACATACCGGCGAACTGTGGGTGTACATTAGTACGCCTCTGCCTAACTCTTCGGGGAATACAGGCGTGATGGTATGTTATTATTATTTCATGCTGACATCATTGTAACATCAACAGACTATTAGGAATGCGATGGGTGAGATCTGAGAGAAAAGAAGTGACAGCCTAGTGACATGACCATCGGACTGTCAAATCAAAGGTCTTGAGTTAGAATCTAAAGCACACAGTCTTTACGAAATCAAGAAAAAAAACGTATATAAACTTGAATCCCCGAGAGATTTTCTCGACGGCGTGTGAAGTCTGCCAACTCGCGTTACGCTGTCGTGGTAGACTATAGCTTAATCCATCTCATTCTGGACAGGCCTGTGCCCAGCACTTGGACAGTAAATAGGTTGTTTCTGAAGCTTACGCGTGTATTAGACGTGTTGAAATAAAACAGCTTGACGAACTGTGCTTCTCTTGGACGTAATGATGTGTTTAGAGAACAAACGCATGTCTGAATTAAAAACTGAATCTTAAAATTGAGAGATTCGTTTCTATAATGTATAATGCTGTGAAAGTTTGAGCTGCTAATAGTATTATCAACAAACAAGAAAGATTTATTTGATTGAATGTCGAGCTCAATACGAAAATGGAGAATCCCAGTAGCGAGTAACTTTGAATAACACATGGCTTTATCCTACCCAAATATGGATGAGTTGAGAGACAGAGGTGGTAAATATTTCGTGTAGGAATCAAGGTCAACATTGCAACTCTTAATTGAGGCTTGGGTTGCCAACATTTTTTCTTTTACTCTTGATAGGCTTACGTTTGATCGCCAGTTCGCCTGATGTTAAGCGAAACTGCGACCTAAGATGGAAGGCGCTTGCCAAGAAGAAGTGATTTACCTTATTTCTTTCTATAGAAATAAGTTAGTTTATGAAATGAGAGCTTGTTTGTTATTTATTCCTTTCGATGTTGCAAAAGGTACCTACTTCTTTTCATCCCTATAATAGTGTTTTTGCGTCATCATCATATCAGGCTATTGCTGTCCACTGCTGAATGTAGGCCTCCCCCAAAGAGCGCCAACCATCCCGATCTTGGGCAGCTCGCAACCATCCGCAGGGCGCCTCACACTACGCTTGCCTAAACGCGTCTCCACTCTTAACACTTGTCTGCTCCATCCTCTCCGATGGAGATTCTCCATTGTCTGTTTTTGCGTAGATACCTACTATATATTTCTTCAACAATAGGTATATTTCTGATACATAGTAGATAACGATACTTTACTTCATAGAATTGACAACCCTACTTGAGGCTAATCGTATATTACTGTGGCATTGTGTTGACATTACTCGGAATTTTGTATGTGAATGTGATCAAACAAGGCATTCTTTAGCAACTCAAGTAGTGTGATCGATTCTTGAGCATATTTTTTTAAACAGCGCTTACACTATGCCTTATACCCACCCTGTCTTATAATCATCATCAATCTCTTTTAGAGTGAGACTGATTCTCTCGTTATAGCCGAGGAGTTAGTCTATAGTCCAACCCTGCGGGGAAATTTACAAACATATAGGGAATACACAGTACACACTACTCAAAACTATGGAACGCGCAAGTATTAGTCTCGGGTGTCACCAGTAGTAGTGGGGTGAGCACCTAAACCGTTTCACCAAATGCGCAGCCAGTCAGTCGGTTTGACATTGTCATTTGAATGTTTCACTCAATTCCTGAATAAGCTATGTTAGATTGGGTTATTAGTCACCTCGTCAGAATATTACTCGCACGATGAATATTCATTTTAATATAAGGGATTGCCTTTTAAAATAACTATTTACTTTTTTACTTTAGTAATCAGCTCGCACGAAGACATCACTCGAGTGCGAATCGATCTTCAAAAATTTGTAGTTGGCAATTCGAAAGATATAATAAAAAATACAGTCGAGCACAGAAGACGATGAAATAAATCGACAAAGTAAATACTTAAATAATTATTTATGGCACAGTGTTTTATAGAATAAAAAACAATTACCTACCTGCCGACACAATAAAAAGTCCCGATTACACTTGAGCAAGATTCTACAATATTCGTCTACAGCCCAGAATTTTTGTTATTTCTTAGTTTTTCATCATGAAAAATTATACCATTCCCATGGGGTATCCATAGGAATGGTATAATTTTTAATTTTTTATAATTCGTATATCTCGAGGCACATGCCTCGAGATATACGAATAATCTTTGATCAAATATTTGAACTACTCGGCGCAGTTGCATAAACATGCAACCATGTGGTTTTTATAAATTATGGCTCTGTTATGTGAACGGATCAGTATATTAGGTAGGTACTTATTTGTATTGCTTTGAAGCACTTATTCGACTGAATCATTAATCTAGTGATCCCTAGCGCTACTGCTACGTAAGAGATCCTGTGTTTCATTCCCAGGTCGAGCAAAGTGTTACTGAGGTTTTCTATGAAATTTTCAGTAGCAGCTTGAGTTTTAAGATTATAGGCTCGTCCCCAATCACATAGGCCCTAACGATACCGGCGAACTGTGGGTGGGTGTATGTATATTAATTCACCTCTGCCTAATCTTTAGGGGGAAACAGGCGTGATGGTTTTTTATTATAAGTATGTACCTAGTTAGTTTAAAAAAAACTTTTCGTAAAAAGGTCTGTGACAAAAAAATGTGGAACGCCACGTTTCGCTAACGATGTTTACTTTTATTCTTAAATCAAAAATGAGGCGATCCAAAGCTTCGGTTTGATGAACGAGTCCCTCCTTCCAATTAATAACCTCTCGGGGGTTTACCATACTAGATATTCAAATTTTGAAGGTCTTCACAATAAAGATAACACAGATTAGTCGAATTTTATTTTTCTCTGTTCAATCAGAATTCAAATCGGTGAAGGTGGCCCAGTCATAAAGACCCCACACAGACCTTACACACATAAGAAAAAAAAATTATACAGATGATACCGAGAAAATTTTGCATTGGTGTTTACCTATAACTGGATGTGCAGACAAAAATATTTATACGTTCATTTCTATATTTATCTGTAACAACTGTTGGTGAACCATAATTAAATAAATAAACATCTTTAAACTGCCTCAATAGCCAAGTGGTCCTGACCGCGACTGCTACGCTAGAGGTCCTGGGTTCGATTCCCAGGTCGAGCAAAGTGTTATTGGGTTTTTCTATGAAATTCCCAGTAGCAGCTCGGAGTTAGGAAATTGTGCCCGGTTAATGGCAATAGGCTCGCTCCCTATTACATGGGACCTAAACATACCGGCGAACTGTGGGTGTACATTAGTACGCCTCTGCCTAACCCTTCGGGGAATACAGGCGTGATGGTATGTAAACATCTTTAGCGCATTCAAAATCAAATTTCGAATATCGAAATTTTCCGCTTCTTCATAAAACATTTTCTGCAACCAAATGTATCCTGATTTTATCCAGCATGTCATTGAGAGTTGGATGAAGTATGTTGTAAGCTCTACGGTTTGATATGGGGTGAAACATTCGTACCGTAATCGGATCCCCAAGTTCGGACAGGCCCATCCGGAGTGCTGAAATAGGTGTAACGGAAGTGTTATCATTATTAATGGTTTCCATACTACTGGGAGTAGATAAGATGCGTGGATATTTTCGGGCAGGTATTTTGAGATTATTATGCGGAACATTTCAAGTGCGGTTGTTGTATAACAAAGATATAATGATTTTTGTTTTGTGAAGAAAAGCCTCAGTATTTTTTCTCCATTAATTAAAACAAACTGCCCCATTAGGCTAGTTTTAGTACTAGCCTAATGGCGACTGCTATGCTAGAGGCCCTGGGTTTGATTCCTAGGTCGAGCATTGTTATCGGGGTTTTCCATAAAATTCTCAGTAGCATCTCGCAGTTTGAAGCTAAATATATCGAACTGTGAGTGTAGACAAGTTAACCTCAGCCTACCACTTTGGGAAATACAGGCGTGTTATAAATGAAAATGGTCACGTGACTTTGAAATATTAGTTCGTAAGTATACTAATATTTTCTTTTCCTGCGCTTTATGGTTAGGAATCATAGAGGAATATAACACTTACATGTCAACTTCTCACTGTTTTATAACAGTTTTGACACTCAAATCAAGAAAAGCTAAATAAACTTGTCAGACGAGTTAAAACACGACAAGAAAACACGTCAGCTATATTAAACCTACAGATTATCCGTCAAAATTAGTAATAAATATAGCGACTTAACATAAATCTTTATATTATTTCATGTAATCGCATCGTATTTTTTGCGATAAATATCAATAGTAGATGTAGATATCAAAACCACATTAATCTTGCAATCCTTTTTTATGTATCAATAAATACTGCCAATCCTTGTTACCAACGTAAGATATGGAATTTAAAAAAATACCTAGGTACCCAGTATTAATATTTGGGGGTCTAAAATGTCCACATTTGACGAATCATATAAGTTAAGTTCCAGTATAAGTTGATCTTACATTGTGCTAAAAGCTTATGCAATGTGGAGTCAGTTTATACTGGACAATTACTACGATGTGTACGTCCGTGAATTAGGTCTATCGTGAACTAGCTAAATGGTTAAGATGTTTGCAATTTTAGCAATCACAATGTACCAAATGGCTTGGATAGATTAGATTAGGTAAAGATTTGTAAAAATAAAATAAAATTTGAATTCTAAAGAATAAGTAGTGGAAATTAAGATTGCCGGGAGCAGTGTTAATGGGATTTTCTCCTATCTATCTCCTACTGGTCCTGAGCGCGACTATTACGTGAAGTAGCATAGAGTAACAGACTAATGAGGCTATTAATTGAGATTATTAATAAACGTAAGTAATATCAACAAATTCTATGCAATGTCTTATCTTGTTATAGAACATAATCTGGCTGTAAATGATAAGACGTGACCGGATCATCCAAGGTCAGATAGATAAACGCATATTGTCAACACACGCGATTAAATTAACAAAGCGGATACAGATAAGGATGATTATAGATTAAAAAGAAATATTGCTACCAAAGAACACGTTGACGATACTTCCGTGTGAGAAGTTATTGTTTGTTTTGAAGATCGTGATGGATTAGCTGTTAATTTTTGACAAATAAGTGACGTCATATCCAAGGGCTAACAGGTAAAGTAATACTATATATTACACTAGCTTCTGCCCGCGGCTTCGCTCGCTTGCTGCTCAAAAACCAACAGTGATGATCTCTTCTTTGTATGGGACTCTATACATTAGAGAGGTCAAGCTGTATCTTTGCAGCCGTTTAATTATTTGAGATAAGAAGTTCACCAGTTTTTAAGTTGGAGCATATCCTTTCTAACCGTGATAATAAAATTAAAATTTATTCAGTAGTTTTTGTTTTGCTCCAACCCGTAACAAACAGACAAACAGACAAGAATTTTTAAAATCACATTTTCGTATTCGGAGACGTTTATATACCATAACCCACGTGTTTTTTTTTCAATATCTTCAATGTACAGACACAGCTTTTTTACAATTTTATAATAGTTGAAATTTAGTATTAGCAACTTTGTAGCAGTAAATGTTTCGAAAAGCATTAAACGGTATTATTGCCTTTGCCTGTAACCATGTGTGTAGTTAGCCAAGAAATAGGTTTTACCACCTTCAGTATATTAATATTGAGATCATTTTTTACAGTTTTACTGTCTTTCAGAATTGGTTCTAAAGTACGTTCCTAGCTCACTCCAACATGTACCTACACAAAATAAATAAAAATTATCACAGTATTCCAAAAAATATTATACATCGAGGGAGAGCCATGCTTAGGCATAACGAAATATACTCTTTTAAAATTTGATCAGTTATTGTGAATAGAAATCTTAACTATAACATTAGCTTCACTTAAACTAATGAAGTCACTGGGTTATTAGGTAAATCACGTCAATCTTAATGACTATGCAGAATCAAATCGTAACAGTTGATTGATAGTTTAAATTCATCGATTAATTACTCGTTTCCTACCACGAAATGACATCAATCACAGAATCAAGCGGTTCCATCATAAATCATTTACGTTACAGATCATTGGAACTGTTAATGCTAAAAACTAGTGCTACTATTAAAGAAAACGCAGAAGGTGAACTACATTTAGATAAAGATCTTCTTGAAGAAGGACCACCTAATGATAGTAATCAGTGTAAAGAAACGAACATCGAAGAAAAATTAAATGTAACTAAATGTTATTTAGTTACATTTAATGTGTACAGATAAAAAAATGATATACCTACAAATGCTGATGAAGATTGAAATGAGTAATAGGTTATTGATGATAAAGGGAAATCATAATTTGCATTCAATTGTAGATATGTGCACATACCTGGTAAAGTTAGGGAGGTTCCTGCTGCAATTCAAACCAAACTGATTATTATATATAGTAGACTTGATAATGGTTTTCCAAATTATGATGTGAATATTCTGATATTTTTCTCTATAATTATCTGCGGTTAGTTAGATATGCTGTTCTACAAGATGAAGTAGGTATAAACAGTGTTAAATCCAACTTAGTTCTAATTACAGGTTAATCAATCAATTCATTTCTTGATTACCAATTAAAGTAAATTACCCAATTCCTACTTGTATGGAAAAACCTTTCTGTTCCTATTAAACTCAAGTTATCCCGAATTAGTTCAGTCTTTGCGGTATAGCAATGATAACGAAATGTATTTTATGTAACTAAGTATATTAGTCTATTTTCATATATGAAATTTCTAACCTCTAAATTAACTCACGTCTTTTCAGACACCGTTACACATTAATCGATTTATTGATTACTAGCTTCTGCCCGCGACTTCGTCTGCGTGGAATAGTTATTTGGTCTTAGCGTGATCATATATAGCCCATAGCCTTCTTCAATAAATGGGCTATCTAACATTGAAAGATTTTTTCAAATCGGACCAGTAGTTCCTGAGATTAGCCCGTTCAAGCAAATAAACAAACAAACTCATCAGCTTTATATATTAGTATAGATTATAGATTCTCAAGAAATAGTAATAGGTTCCTAAATGAACACACTCTTCAGAGTGTTTCTTTCAAATTTAAAGCTAATGCTATAGCGATATTATCTTTAATTTTGACGAAATAATTACTGTATTAGCTTTACAAAAACATATGTCTAACTGCAATGTGTGATTTTTTATTACATAATTCTGAGAAGAATGTTACGTAGTTATTATTTATTTCCATCACCTTTATGACTAGCCGTATTCTGTAATTTTTTACCACTATTAGATGGATAGAGCCATATAACAGCCAGCAGTTAGTATCGATCCTTTACCTGAATATTATCTTTATGAACGTCTGGCAGTGAATTATTGAAATCGAAAATTGATATAAATTTACGTTATAAAGAATCATTTGTTAATATTAAGTTGAAATCGGATTGAGTGCGTTAGCGATGTATTTGGCAGTTTGCACATTTAAGAGGGCGCATAAAGCTAAAATGCCTACTTTATATTTGATTGTACATGAAAAACTCTGGACTATAGTTAATTAAAAAATCAGCATGAGTAACTACATTATATTTTCGAGGGTTGCATCTAAACAAAAACATAAACTAATTAATTTCATTCGATAAAAAAAAATCACGAAGTAACCTCTAATTATCTCATTTTTTCGATTTATATTCAATATGGCAAATACTATTAAGATTAAAAAAATACTATTAATTGTATCTATATATGGCCCAGGGTTGTGTCTAAGCATTTTATAGAATTCCTTTTAATTTCGGATTTATGACGATAAAACACTTTTGGCACTTACTACGTTGTTATTACGCGGAAGAATTCATTTTCCGTCGCATGTTGCGGGAGCTTCAAGCATATTTCTATTTCACAGTTCAGTTGCTCACGCTCTGTTGAGACGAGTGGACTGCGCTCAAATTTTATCGGCTCTTTATCGATCACGTTGAGGGAAATAAAAATGAGATGTTTATGTATGTGCATGGTAGGTATTTTAATAGTTATTAGGTTAAATGTTATATTGTATTGTATTATAGTATTTTGTATTATAATATGGGCCTTGTAGCCTGAATTAAATAAATAAATTACTAAAAAAAGTAGGTAGATAGGTACCTACTAAGGGAAATAAGAAAAAAAATTGAAAAGACCCTAAACAAGAACTAAAAAAGTTAAAAAAAGAAAGGATGAATAATTGTAGAAGGTAAGTTTGTGATATACTTACATAAACCTATGTTTTACGTGTAAAAGATAAAATACGTAACTTCATTCATTTGCGAAAGTTAGTGTCTGCAATTTTAGATTTTATTACAAGACGCATAGGATCTAAATTAGTTTCTCCCACCGTACACAATTTTGTGGTCACTTACACTGTAGTGATGAGATGAGATCTTTCAAGTCTTGATAAGTTACGGAACAATATTATGGATCTTACTAATTGTATAAAAATAAATCCCAAAATAATATTATCTATTGCCGCGCTTCATTCGATACTCGACTGGTAGGCAACTATAACAACTACGCGTGTAGTGTATAGCATATGCAAAATAAACAGATGCTTTTAGTTGATATCTTTGTGTTTGTTCGATGCAAATTATTATGTCGATTTCAAAGTATTATAAGTCCATTATGTATTGATATTGAAATGCGAAAGTGAGTTTGTTTGTTTGTTGCACTTTTACGCCTAAACAACTAAACTGATTTTTAAAACTTCCCAATAGAAAGCTACAGTATCAGCGAATAACAGTCTGTATTTTTTAAATTTAAAGTTTAATTAAAGGGAACTTTAATTTTAAAAAGACTTGAAGGCAAAACAATTTTGATACCTTACAACCCAAGGTATCAAAATTGTTTTGCCTACAAAAGACATTATTGATACTACCTTCTCATCTGGGCAGTCAATTTGTAATTGTAAAATAATTTTATCGTCTTTTTCAATCTGATTTTTAAATGTCTAAAACGCTATCCGCCATATTGGATACCGACGTGACGTCACTCCGATAATACACAATCTAATGTTTGTCGTGCTCTGTGTTATTTTGAAAATTTTACAAGGTATTATCACGTTTGTGGACTTTTATCCTTTATAGCTTCTGCCCGTGACTTCGTCCGCGTAGCGTGATGATATATAGCCTATAGCCTTCCTCAGTAAATGGGCTATCTCACACTGATATATTTTTTCAAATCGGACCAGTAGTTCCTGAGATTAGCGCGTTCAAGCAAACAAACAAACAAACTCTTCGGCTTTATATATTAGTATAGATAGATAAAGATATGATTAAAATCCACACTATCTGATTTCAAAAAAAGACGGTTTTGTGAAAGCAGAAAGTACAAATCTACCAATGATACTATGTTGATGGTGGCAAAAATTTTTGCATCCAATCCCGATTTCTGTTCTGCCGAGTTGAGAAGTATTAAACAGTAATGTAAGTAACTATCGTAACAAGTTTTGTCTAACAATAAGTATAATATAACAATAAATTCAACTCACTATATATGATAGGTACATAATATAACCTATAAATACATTACAAAATATGACATCAGTTTTGTAATATTAACATGAAGTTTTTTTTATTTATTTAATAGTTAACATACTATTTATAACACATACTTACATCAAAGTGGTCTTCACAGAAATACATACATACATAAAGTCACGGCTCTTTCCTGTAGGGGTAGGCAGCACAGACTACAGACTTCCACTTGCTACGATTCTTACATACCTCTTTAGCTTCATCCACACTCATCAATCTTTTCATACATGAGCGTCGGTTTAGGGTACTCTTGACCGAGCCATTTTTCACAACTTCATAACATACCATCACGCCTGTATGCCCCGAAGGGTTAGGCAGATGCGTACTAATGTACACCCACAGTTCGCTGGTATGTCCCATGTAATAGGGGGCAAGCCTATTGCCATTTACCGAGCACAAATTCCTAACTCCGAGTCCAAGCTGCTACTGGGAATTTCATAGAAAAAGCCAATAACACTGCTCGACCTGGGAATCGAACCCAGGACCTCTA
This sequence comes from Acronicta leporina, assembly GCA_947256265.1. NCBI lineage: Eukaryota > Metazoa > Arthropoda > Insecta > Lepidoptera > Noctuidae > Acronicta > Acronicta leporina. Next base: position 4,482,002 of record OX366523.1, read on the forward strand.
GCGTAGCAGGAGCGCTCAGGACCACTTGGCTAATGAGGCAGAACGTCCTCAATCTGATTTCTGAACGTTCACCTAGGCCTTCCCCTTCCTACACTCCCTACAGAAATACAGTCTAGTCTTTGTGGACAATGATTTTGGATCTCTTCTTGCCAGTTTCAACCATTTTAATATCACTTGCCACTTGAATCCACAAGTTGTGTGGCATTCAGGCACAAGACACCAATGATAAATATTATAACTCATTATTTCACAAATCGTGTTACTTGGTCTTTTGCAGTTGTATTGTTGACTAACGAAGTGACGTCACGACCCGAAGTAGCATGGCGGCTAGCGTTTCCGCGCGAAAATTAAAAAAAAACCGTTTTTAAGGAATTTTTCGGTTTTATAAAACTGAAATAAAAATTCTACTGGTTCATTACGATCTAAGGATTAATTCATAACAGTTTTCAAAAATAGGTGTAATACCCTATTTTATAATAGTAGAGATGTAAGTATATATAGATAACACATACGAACGATGAACGTATGTAATTACGTATATATTTTTCTATAATTTTGCTTCTTACTATGGTGTGCCTAGTACCTACAATAAAGAATTATTTCCTATTGTAGTAACAAATATATTAATAAGTCTAATAAAACGTAGGTATCATATAAATAGACAAACTTGTCATGCGTATACTATACGCGTTGAGCGAGTGTAGCAGCTTGTCTTTTGGCGCCAAACAGCGCTGACATCGCGATCGATGTGAGGGGACGGGAAGGGCGCGCGGGTGAAATCTAAAATTTTGCTGGCTTTATGCGCGCTCTTAAGTTAAGAAATTACTTTGAAACTCTTGTACAAGCAAGCGCAGTTCAATCGCTTAAGGTCCCATTTTCATAAAATGGATACTTAGATTAAATTTTACCTGACTTTAAATTCACAATATGAAGATAAACTTATTATTCATCGTTAAGAGTTATTTACTTAGCTCTTTCTTTACTATGTCGTGTGTATGTCTTTTAGATTTAGGTTTAGCTAGAGATTGATTAATACAAGTTCTTAAAAAAAACTCACTCGTCCTTCAGCGAAGAAAATAACTCGGAAATCGATTAGGTGCTGCAAAACGGAACCGCGATATTTTTCATTCTTATAAATTACCCCACCAACTTGTAATTTGGCTATTTCTGGTCCAATGCCAAGAACATTAGCTGAGATACAGAATACGCATGTAACTGGACAATAAATATGATTTAGGTTTCTCAATAGCAGCTAAATAAATCGCTACTGCAGTGGCATTACCCTGTATTATGTTGAAAAGCAGTGAGTATGACAAAAGAATGAGAATCGCCCGACTGACATCATATCTTTACGTAATGTTGAGGTTTTATGCCCATAAGGAAATAATTCCGTGGCTGCTCATTTTTTATTTCTTATACCATTTAAGAGTTTCGAAGGGGAAAATTGGATTATGGTTTAAAAAAATATGATGGATTTATGATTATGTTTTTAGTCATGAATAATTTCGTACTTGTTATAACACCGCAACTCAAATCTCTACAAGGATGGAAAGCAGAGTACAAGCTCAAAATGGGCACTGAATAATTTTGAATAACAAATCCCCAATTTTACAATACCTAGGACTCAACAGCGGTCTTGTGCAAGTAATTCTCTTAAATTTTGAGATTACATGACGTCGTAAGATTAAATGGGAGGTATAATGGGGAAGAAAACACTGCATGAGAGGTTATGTATGGGCGGCCCCAATTGTAGGGGCGAGAAATTCGGGTTAATTCGTCGGGTCCCTCCGTGCAATTATGAAAAGTCGCTGCCGATACTGCACATCTGGGCTTGGTCTCGTCCCAATTAACGAAATGACAACCGATAGCAGTTTTGGTTTTGCCTACGTTCAGCACACCGGGAGCTTTGCAAAAAATTTAATGGACATTGAATTGACTCAGTTCGGTTTCGCTTAAAAGGATTGGAATTATTCATGTGCGGTTTTGATCAAGTTATATTTTTGTGCAAATTATAGTACTTGTTCCGATGATATGTTTGATTTGCTTTTTATTGTTGATATTATTATCGATTAGATTATTCATATTTACATATACCTACACACATTTTGGTGCTAGTAAAAAAATCACGTATCTAAAAGATTTTCTTTTCGTGCATTCAATTACGGTTTTCATAAAAATGAGGTTATTTCCTACGAGTTTAATGGTTGCACGAACCAGATTACCAAACTCCGCGGATGAAAGATTGTGTAATAGCCGAGTTCTAAGTTTTTGAACGAAAAACTACGTTCACATTTAAATTTGAAATGGAATTCTTTAAAGAAATTCAGATTTTGAGAATAACATTTCGAATCCAACTCCCGCACTGCCAGTTCGTTAGCGTTTGAATAGCAAAGAGTTCCTAACACAAATTTTGTAGTTGTGTAAAATCGGTGGGAATCATACAGTGGACAACATGAAATTGTATGGAAACTGTGGTCATCATTAGTTGAATAATTATGTTTAATAAATAATTGTGGTTGAGGTGCATTTTAATGATCGTAAATATACTCTCGGGTTTCGTTACGGTTTGGTTTGTATTGTTTTATTCACCTCCATGGATTAGTTGGTAGATACATTCTACTCTATCACTATCTCTTATAAATACTTTATGAGTCAACGTTTGAGCTCAACTGGCTGGAGGCATTCGGTGCCTCGCCACCAAGTCCGGTTACGCTGTTAAGATTCCCTGAATCAACAGCCTATCTCCTTTCGCAAAAAAAAAAACGTTTGAGCTTAGATCTTATGCAAATTAACGGGAATCAATCATTTTCGATTAGAAGTACCAACCAATAAAAAAACAAGTACATGAAATGCCTGTATAAATATGACATCTAAGCTTGTTCCATCAATCTTTTTGTGATTTTTTTTACAAAGTAAAGTAAGTTTAGTGAAGGTAAAAGCTGGTTTTTCAATAGATGTTACTGGCGTCAACTTTGACATGTAAATTCGGCATATGAAGGCAAATTTCGACATGGCGGGTGGGCCTCGCGGCGGCTTAGTGGTCATAGCGTCTTCTGTATCTAACCAGAAGACGCAGGCTCGAATCCTGCTCGGACTCGTGTTTTCCTTCAATAAAATATCTTTGTTCCATTGTAACAGTTAAGTAAGTTTCATAGAAGCGGCGGTAGCCTAATGGCTAGGGCATCGGACTTGCGATCATGTGGTTGCTAGTTCGAACCCCACCCATTGCACTACCGAAGTGAACCCACTCGTAACACCAGCATTTTAGCTTAGTACGAGGGGTTAACAACAATACTAGTAATGTGTGAGTGTGACCAAAATTGCTAGTAAGCTTTTAAAAAATAAAACTTCTGTATAATTCTAAGCGTGTTTGCACGGGCGATGCAACAGTTATTGTTCGCGTTACTTTTGATAGTCTATTTCGTTGTAAAGGAGAAAGTCTATGTGTCGGTGAAAGTCAATCGCTGTCTTGTTTTGCAAAAGCGGATTGTTAAGGACTATAAGATTGATGTTATGTTTATTAGACAAATTAGTATCAAGTACTTTCTTTTTTACTTACCTTCAAAATGGAACTGCTAAATTAGATAATGTAGTTCGTGATTAGTTACGTTACGACCTTTTCTTATAATCACGGATAAATCTCTCGTCTGTCTGGTATGTTTAACTCTGCCCTGTTTATAGTCACAGCCGTAGGATTCCTGTTGATATTTGCCACGACCATGACACCTGATCGTTCGACCTGGCCCGCCAAATTCCCAGATTTTCGCAAATCATAGGTCTAATTCTATTCCAGATTCATTGTAATAGTAACCGCAATATTCAAAACCTATTAGTAAAACCACAGATAAAAGAATACTAGTGTAAAACTAATTTATTATTCTAATTTATTCATCACTTACAGGTTTTTGAAATAAAGCTTCAATATCTAAGATTCCCTTGACATTGAAAGGAGAAACTTTATATTTTTTTTGTTTAGACAATCAATATTCCTGTCGTAGACTATTTTAAGGCTGATTGCACAAACAGATCTACCGACAATGGAGTTTTTTTTAACATTTCAAACACATTTTTTTTGTAAATTTATAGGAATTTGGAATACTAACTTTATTATGAGTTTCAAGAACAATGAAATCGTGAACCGAATACGCAAGTATGACGCAATCTAGATTCTTTTTTCAAAGTTTTATTCCAGCTTGACGTCGGTGCGAAATATGAGAAACGTGAGTTGCTAATTTAAAAAAATATTTTGGGCTAATCAACTACCAATTCCCAAGCTATTTTGTAACATTATTTCTTCTTACGCTAACACTTTCAGCTGAGTTTACCTATTCGTATAAACTGACTGTTAACATGGAGAAACTATCGTTTACCTACTCGTACTGATAATCTAACTTGTTAAAGTTTATGATAAAGAAATTTAACTGCATCCCTCACTCAAAACATGGCATTCTCTCCCGGAGTTACACCTTATATAGAAAAGATTAGCAGATACGCATATATACAGCAATGTAGCATATACAGTAATACAGCATAGGTACAGCAATGTAGTAGGTAGGATTTGTCCAATACCCCATATTTCTCATCAACTGTCGCTAATAGGGTGATATAAAAATGCATTATTTGAATTATGACTCCTTATAAGAAACTGATTAATAATATCACGTATTATCTAAGGGGTTAAAAGTCTAACATTTGTCAACCGAGCAAATGAAAATCATAACAATATAGGGGAAAAAATCCTCTCAGTGTTACAAATAAAGATAAATTATTGATGACGCATTATATACAGTTTATTGTAACAATGTAAGCACTGTCATCAAATACATACTTCAAACGTCTTAGTTCTGTTTTGATGACATATCGTCCGTCTAGACAGTGCTATATTTGGCCCGTTAGAAGTTACAAATTAACACATGAGTTGCATTGACATCGAATTTAGTTTACGTAGCAATTTAGTTTGACAAATGACTGTTGACAAATTATAATAGAAAAAAAAAATGTCTTTGAGAAGTTTAAACTCAACTTTGATTGTATAAAATTACTTTATAAATTGCCCGTCATAAATATTTTTAGTCCGAAGATTACTTTTATAAAATTGACAACAAAATCCCATTAATTGTATTTATTAGACTCATATTTCACTCACGTCTCGATTTCTCGAATTCATTTTACAATGCGACTTCGTTTTCAACGATTTCATCGCTGTCATAACTTTATATCCCATTATAAATAGCGTAGAGGCACAGGAATGTCAATAAAAATTGCTCCAAGTAAACGGGAACACTCTGTTATGCGTTTAAGTGAGACCTACATTCTTGACAGCTCTCGCAAGCAATCAGTTTCACCTTGAACTTGTTCAGACATCCCAAGCCTGTGTAAACGCTCCTTGAAAAAAAAAAAGAAAATCTCTGCAGTCTACGTCGTGATTGGCAGGTTGCCAAGTAAAACTTAATTCTTGCGTGGGAGTGCGAAAAGGAGGCGCCTAGAATTGAGGCCTTTATCACGATTCTGCGTGTGACCTAATTGAAATCCTATCTTGATTTGATTGATTTTTTCGTTTAATCCTAATATATTCTTGTCCTAGCTATAGAGTAATCTTGCAGACTAAAACTTTAATTAAAATTTTCCTTTTTTCTAATAGTGGTATTTTTGGAGATGATATCTGGTGAATAATTTCATAGTGTTATCAGATTATCCTATTATATCGTAATATTGATATCCCCAATGGCAAAACGTTTAAGCCTAGTCTATATAATTATATTTCCTGACTTCATCAAGTTTTGTTATAATTAATTCTTCAAGAGCGGAACTATAAATAGCCTTGGACGGGAACAAGCGGGAGTTCTAAGATTAAAAGACCCAGGCTAACGATTAATTAAGAGATAACCGAAAAATGACAGCCCGTATTTTACAACATCAGCCAACAGCAACAAAATTATGGCGTCCTTGAAGACGAATTGTTTCAGCTACGCTAGTTAGTATCTAATCTTCTCTTTGCCACAAATAATTATTTATTAACCTTTTTTGTCGGCGTCTTTCAGCTTTAAACGGGTTTGTCACAGCACTAATGATGAAAAATTGAGTAATGTTTTTTAAGGTATTGAAGCTATAACTTTGCCGCTAGTTATTCGTGATTATTCGAAATGGATTGTGCAGTTCATTAGATTCAGTAATGAGAACAGAAAGCCTTTTCCATTAGGTACAACAAACTGCTACTTAATGGGTAAAGCCTAAGTCATTACTAGTTAACGGTATTGGTAATCGGATTAATTTTAGCAATTACTTAGGCATATTGGATGATAAGTGATCTTTGAGTACCCAGATTATGTAGGTATCTTCTCAATTATGTATCAAAACAATAATTTTCCGTGACGACATAGAATAACAAGTCACCAATCTTAAATAAAACCGATCACTACATAAATAACGGTAATAAAAAGGAGGCCCAGTGATAATATAAATTACAATAAACAAGATCGAAAGACATGTGACTTATAATACAACCATGAACTGGATTGAATCAATCTCAATCAGGCGCAAGCAATGATGCAGGGTACAGTCACGCGCCGTTCAAACTCTTCTGCGTTTCTGACACCCTGGTACCTACTTTAGTAGTGATAAGAGTTTATTTTATTAGGATCTTTTTAGGGTTAGCGCCTGGAAAGAGGAGGGGTTGGTAATAATGGGAAAAATTGAAATTAATTTATAGAAATTGGAAAGAATGGAAAAAAACAACCTAATGTAACAGGCTAATGACTTTTAATTGACTTATTATCAAGCAAAAGCTTTTCAATATGATTGTACCTGTCATTAATGATTTATATTAATGTGGGATATGGAACGTAAGAAGACGGAGGAGTGAGAGAGTATGTGTGTGAAAGGGACAGAGCATGAGAGTGGTGGTAGGGACGCCATATTGGCACGAGGACTCTAAGCTAAGAGTAAGAGGATAGATTTTTTTGGTATAAAAGTTAATAAAAAAAGTGAGTGTTCATACAAATAGTTTTATTCACTACAATTTTGGGGGCTCGTCCGGGATCTAAAGAAAAGAAGTTTGAAGACGTAAAGACGCAAGACGAGAATTTTTTATCCCAGCACGTGGCAGCCTACACCCGTTGGTTGATAAAAATTACAAAGACGATAAAGACTGTAGTGAAGATCTATGATGACGACACGAACGCTGAAATCCGTAGAAGACGTGGCGCCTAGGGGTGCGCAATATGCCGATGACCTTATTACTCCCTTTTCGGGTCAGGACAATACCTACTCGGTGAGCCGTTGGCTACAAGACGTTGAAGACAACGCCGAGATTTTTGAATGGTCGCCTCTCCAGCAGCTGGTTATCGCCAGGAGATCGTTAACCGGCACTGCCGCGTTGTGGCTCCGAACTGAAAAGCCTTTCAAGACATGGGCGGAGTTAAAGCAAGCTATCTTAAAAGAATTCCCAGATACACTCGATCAAAAAACTGTGCATGAAATGCTTAGCGCGCGCAAGAAGAAACGTGATGAAAGCTGTGTGGATTACCTGCTGATTATGAAAGAGCTCGGAAAGAGGGGAAAAATACCGGATTACGTCGCGATAAAGTACATAATAGACGGTATTCAAGATCTAGAGATAAACAAAATTATGTTGTATGGTGTCACAACCTATAGTGAATTAAAAGAAAAATTCAAGATTTACGAGACGATAAAAGAAAAATCTAAGGCGCGACGGGAATCGCAACAGCCGGCCCCTAAGCAGCTAGGTAGTAGACATCCTAAAAGTGAAATCCGGTGTTATAGTTGTGGGGAATTAAATCATTCATCTCAAAATTGCCCACACAAGGACAAAGGACTTAAGTGCTTCAAGTGCAATGGATTCGGCCATATTTCAACAAAATGCACACAGACGGTGAAGCCCGAAGACGATCGGAAGCATTCGGAAACATTCGACAGGCGGACCAGTCGGCCAATCAGCAGCAGACTCGACCTACGATTTTGCCAACATGACGGGCGAAAGGACAGCGGAAATCCTCAAAACTCCGCAACGAAACGCGCCATGTTTACCACAGAGTCTGAAGAATGCAATACGGTTGGTACCGCAGACGACGACCGCTGTCACTGTCACTCCTGTCACTGCAATGATGTAAACAAAGAGGTGCAAATAGTAAATGCGAACAAGAAGCCGGGCAAGCCGATTTTGGATATTTACGTAGAAAATGTAGAAGGAAAAGCGTTAATAGACTCTGGGAGCGACGTAAACTTGATGTCGGAAGACTTTTACGTCAAAATCGGACAACCAAAAACCGACGAAGACAGTGTAGTGTTATCGGGACTCGGACTCCAACAAGTGCGTTCATTTGGAAAATTTACGTGTACTGCTAGAATTGATGGAAGGTGTTATAACGGAATTACGTTTCACGTTGTGCCTAAAGACTGTATGCCATATGTAATAATATTAGGTCATGAGTTTCTGTCTAGTATAACAATGGTTATGAATGAAGGAAAGGTGTTGTTGTTGCCATCTGGGGAAGAATGGATGAGGAAGGTAAATTGTTTTACAGTAGGGGTGAATGTTGTTGTAGGTCCTGTGATTGATCCGGCTATCAAAAAAGATGTTTTACGATGTGTTGAAGACTACCAGCCGAACCAGGTGAAAGAGGCGCCTGTACAACTCAAGATTATTCTAAAGGACGATATTCCAGTGGCCCAGAAACCAAGACGTCTGTCACTGAGAGAACAGGAAATTGTTGAAAATCAGGTATCAGAGTGGTTAGACAACAACATTATACAGGTAAGTTTCTCTGAATATGCTAGCCCCTTGGTATTGGTCAGAAAAAAAGATGGATCTACAAGAGTATGTATTGACTATAGGCAACTTAACAAAAAGATGGTAAAGGATGAGTATCCTCTGCCAGTTATAGAAGACATTATTGATAAGCTACGGGAGGCCAGTGTTTTCAGCGTGCTTGATCTGAAAAATGGATTCTTCCACTTAAAAGTAAGTGAAGAATCAATACCCTATACATCATTTGTAACACACCATGGCCAGTTTGAGTTTTTAAGGGCACCCTTTGGGCTGTCCAACTGTCCCAAGTATTTCATGCGTTTTGTGTCAACAATATTCAGGGATTTAATCCAAAGAGGCATCATGCTTGTGTTCATAGATGATATTATAATTCCAGCTAAAGATGAGGTTCAAGGAGTTCAAAGATTGAAGGAAGTATTAACCGTTGCTTCAGAGTATGGATTACAAATAAATTGGAAGAAGGCCAATCTGATAAGTAATCAAATCGAATACCTTGGTCATCGCATACAAAATGGTGAGATCAGTCCAAGTTCTGAAAAGACAGATGCTGTAGTAAGATACCCAGTACCAAGAAACACTAAGCAAGTTCATAGTTTTATTGGACTTACCTCATATTTCAGGAAATATATAGAGAACTATGCACAAATTGCAAAACCACTAACTGATTTAATAAAACAGGATGCTGTATTTGTCTTTGAAGAGGAACAACATAATGCTTTCATCATTTTAAAGCAGAAACTTGCTAGTAACCCAGTGTTAAAGATATATAATCCCAAATTGTCTACAGAGGTGCATACAGATGCATCCAGTATTGCTTATTCAGCAATATTGTTTCAGCTACATCCAGAAAGTGGGTTACATCCCGTCCAATACATGAGCAAAAGAACTAATGATGCACAGCAAAGATATTGTAGCTACGAGTTAGAAGCGCTGGCTATAATTGAGGCAGTGAAGAAATTTCGTCATTACCTTTATGGAATACATTTTAAAATCGTAACAGACTGTGAAGCATTTGCTTTAACTTTGAAGAAAAAGGATCTATCAGCCAAAATTGCCCGATGGGTTCTGTTCCTAGACCAGTACGACTTTGAAATTGAACACAGAAAAGGAACTAAGATGAGGCATGTAGATGCATTAAGCAGACACCCTTACATTTCAGCTGTAGTAGTTAACCTCCATGAACAAGTAAAAGAAGCGCAACTCTTAGACGAAGGATTGAAAGCTATCAGAGAAATTTTAAAAGAAAAACCTTACCTAGACTACTGGTTAGAAAATGATATCTTATACAAAGGTGAACAGAAGCAGTTAGTGATCCCAAAGACTATGGAAAAAGAGGTCATAAGAAGAATACATGGCAATGGCCACTTTGCAAAGAGAAAGATGAACGAACACATTGTAAAAGATTTTTACATAAAAGATATAGACAAAAAGTTAGATGACTTTGTTGTGAGCTGTATACCTTGCTTGCTTGCAACCAAAAGACAAGGAAAACAAGAAGGTTTCCTGAACCCTATTGAGAAGGAGAGTCAGCCTTTGCATACCATTCATTTAGATCACATTGGCCCCCTGACTGAAACGAGGAAAAGTTACAATCACATACTAACAATCGTTGATGCTTTTACAAAATTTGTGTGGCTTTTTCCCACTAAGAGTACAACCAGCAGTGAAACATTAAACAAACTTAAGATACATCAGCAGACATTTGGAAACCCAGAAAGGATTATAACCGATAGAGGCACAGCTTTCACCAGTCATGACTTTAGTGAATATTGTCAAAATGAGAACATACAACATATAAAAATTACAACTGGTGTTCCACGAGGAAATGGACAGGTGGAAAGGATACATGGTATCATAAAACCAGCACTCACCAAGCTATGTGCAGAAGATCCAGGTGTGTGGTACAAGCATATAAGTAGATTACAGCGGGCAATAAACAGCACATTCCAGAGAAGCATCAATACCAGTCCATTTGAGCTATTAACAGGTGTCAAGATGAAATCTAAAGAAGATATCCCTCTAATTCATTTATTACAACAAGAAAGTCTAGAACAGTTTAATGAGGAAAGAGAAGAATTAAGGAATAAAGCCAAAGAACAAATACTAAAGATACAAGCAGAAAATTCAAAAACTTATAATAGGAAAAGAAAGGAAAGTACTAAGTATGAAGTAGGAGACCGTGTGGCGATACTGAGAACACAGTTTGGACCAGGGCTCAAACTGAAAGCGAAATACCTAGGCCCTTATAAAGTTACCAGGGTCAAGGGCAAAGATCGCTACGATGTTGAGAAGGATGATAGTACAGTTGAAGGTCCAATTAAAAGTACCAGTTCAGCTGACGGTATGAAGAAGTGGCCTGAAAGTTGTGAAGAGTAAGTATAATGTTATTATGTTTGATGTGATGTATGAATGATAGGATGGTATGATTGCTGTTTATAGTTCATTATAATGATGTACTAGATTAAGTATCACCTAGAGAAACTTGTTTCATTTGTGTACCTACCAGTGTAAACTAAGTGTAAGTCTCGAAATGTTTTGTTTATGTTATAAGTTGACTTCATATTATTTAATTTATTAAATACTATTGTAAGTTTACACAATAACCCATTGAGTATAACCCCTTTCAATTCATTGTTTAGTAAGAGTGAAATATAATTTGTGTATTTACTAAGATTAGTTTTAAACAATATTTTGTTAACCTAATGTCTATAATATAAATAAGAATGGCTGAATAGAAGTATGATGATTAGTCTTGAGTGTTATTCTGAAAGTTGTGTGTTTGCATGTCTGAGGACAGACATGAAAGTCGGATGGCCGAATGTGGGATATGGAACGTAAGAAGACGGAGGAGTGAGAGAGTATGTGTGTGAAAGGGACAGAGCATGAGAGTGGTGGTAGGGACGCCATATTGGCACGAGGACTCTAAGCTAAGAGTAAGAGGATAGATTTTTTTGGTATAAAAGTTAATAAAAAAAGTGAGTGTTCATACAAATAGTTTTATTCACTACATTAACATATTGATAATGTGAGATTTTCTTTCTTTTCAGGGTAAGTGAATCTTCCAACCTGTTACCAGTAGGGAACACAAATTTCATTGGTAAATAGTAACGCTTACGCGATACAGGGTAGGAAATATTTATTACATCTGAAGTTGCAGATATTCTGACACGTGAGACATTGAAATAAATGAGGAAATAAACTTGTTTTTACGGATTTTATTCTGAAAGGAGTTTCATATCAAAACGCTAATATATATAAATTGAGAATCATTTTTTGCTGTGAAAGAATATGATTAACATAATAATTATTATACTTCCATACTTAGATACCTTGCCGAAAGATGGTCAAAAAAAGTAGATGGGTTGTTGGAATAATAATATACTTAACCTAAAAATTTCATCAATGGAGAAAACATGGGGGATGTCCCAAAATACTTTAGGAAAATGAATGAAAATACGAATTAAATTATGAATAGTCCAAAAGCAAATTAACGACTTTCCTTTAAAATCCCCAAACCCAATTATCTGTTTAACGGCTAGTTTCATCTTCATCAATTTATAATACTCTAGCAGCTGTCACTAGAAAGCCATTCATTTACTATAAGGTCGTGTGATATTTTATTCCAAACTTCGCTTCAACTAGAGATCGACACGCTTCAGATATAACAAGAGCTCTTGAGTCTGATAGCTGTCAAGCGAGTTATTATGAAGATAGTAAACGAGCAAGTCCACTGAAGAGTAAATAATTGGAGTCTTTTCATAAAGTAATAAGCATACCTACCCCAATTCCAAAACGTTCATTAGATTGCAAACAGCTAGTGTGTGTTATCCTTATCTCCATCCACTTTATTGACAGAGGATAATATTTTTTTAAGCATCATCACTAGTTAATGGTAAAAAATATATTGTATGATATTTTGACACTGAGACTCACCGCTGTCGAAATTGTAGTTTCATTTTACGAGTCTGTGTGAATTATTTGAATTTCAGTGATAAACATAAGTTGAATTAAAAAATATAGCAATAACCATTGAAGCAATTTAAAGTAAAATAAGCGCCAATAAAATAAATAAATTCACGCGATCCACGTCTATGAAGCGTCTGTTAACTATTTCGTGGTTCCGCCCACTTACGGAGTAAACAAGCTGTATTATTAGAGCTCAGTCTGTGTGCACTTTATGGAGCCAATATTGCATTATACACGTTTACATGGAAGCAACTGCGACGCAGAGGCAGTGTTTGTGTCAATGTCGTCCGCCCCATTCAGTCCCACATGATCACTCCATTTGCTCCCAATTCCATGCTGAAGCCGGATATTTGCGTGCCGAAATAAAGATTAATTGAAATTGAATCGCGAATATGTAGGGGAAAGTAATGTACCTACTGCTGTTATTGTAGGTCAATTTCGTATTTTATGGGACATAATGACAGCAGCGGGTGATTAATTTTTTAGCGGAAAAAAATAGAAGTGTCATTGATTGTTGCTTGACAATTTTAGTTTTTTTAGATTCGCGCGTTTTATATCAAAATCTTATCCTGCTTTTTCATACGCAGGTTTTTGTAAATCGTTATCCGTAATACGGACTTCATTTGGACGGCAATGTTTACAGCTAACGGCGACAGTATAGTCTGTAAATTAGCCTAGGAAAGATAACATGAGTTAGGAGATAATTCTAAGTTCTACCCTCGTCTACAATCTACGTCAGTGATCTCAATTGCTACTCTCAAATGTCTATCATTCGAAGCGAACGACCACTCACGAATATGCTTGGTACAAGTAACAAGATTTATTTTTCAGTAATATTGTTTTGGAAGCTTGGTTTATTTTAATATAATTTATTCAAATATCTTTAAACCGCAGAGGATTAATTAAGCCGTGTTTCACGCTGTTAATATTTATGTTATGAAAGTGTATATTAATTCATAGAACCCTTATATTTACTAAAACATGTTAATTGTTTTGTAAATTGTATTGGTTTATAAATTAATACACAGGTATTATTCGCATTAAATACTATGTTTAAACTAGGTACATGTTACTAAAAGAAAATGTAGTTACCCGTTGAGTATTTAGTATTTAGTTATATTTTTAGTCTACTCCTGACCATGAATGCTGGAAAGGATTCGAAACTTCAGGAATTGAATAATATCAATATACCGATTTAAAATCCGTGAAAAGCAGTTTAATTCCAATTACTATTAATAAATACCGAAGTGAACAATGTTTTAGAAGGTACTCGACTTAATAGTCGAGTACCTTCTGAAACATTTTAACTTTTTCACCCGATTTTTATTTTATTTTACCCAATTGCGCAAGAAAGAGGGTTATGTTTTTGACAAAGTCTTTGTTGCTACGTCTTATACTTTGGCCCCTCTCCTCATCTACGCATGCATGTCACGCGGTATTATTTATAACCTCTGCATCTGTGGTGACAATTTCGGTCAATAAATTATTGATAGTGATTCTCTGTCGGTATTATTCATTCATAACACTGAAATTGGCTAGGTTAGGGGGGCCCTATTTATTTTTGATGAGTCTTTGACAAAGAGAAAACTGATTATTTATGCGTTCGTCAAATTTTTATTAGTTTTTCGCAAAATAAGTAGTCTAAAGCAAATTGTGGGTAGTATGATAGTATTTTTGATAACCATAAAACTAACCATAAGCTTCAATAATCCCGTGGTATCAAGTGAGGCTGCCACGCTAGAGGTTTTGGGTTTGATTCCCAGGTCGAGCAGTGTTATTGAGTTTTTTTATGAAATTCTTAGTACCGGCTCGGAGTTTGGATTTATGACCTGTTAATGAAATCAGGCTTGCAATGGACCTAAAAATACCGGCGAGCTGTGGGTGTACATTCGTACACCACTGCCTAACCATTCGGGGAATATAGGTGACTTATGTTAATTTAGACAATAGGTACACTGGATATATTAATGAAATAGAGTTGATGCATCAGTTTTATAAGATTAAACTTTTAGAAACTTTAGCTTACAAATTGTAAGGGAGACTGTACACTGTATCTGATGCATTCAAGCGATCGAGCGATTAATCACTTGGATCGAAATATTGAATGAAAACCGAAGGCCGAAGAAAATAGAAGCCTTTGTGAGTATATTATTGTGAGTGGTTTCGGTTTTAGAATATGTATATAGGTAGATGAGAATGGCAATTGACAGAATGAAATCTATCGGGGTAGCTATTTAATATTAAATTACCTCAAAATTAACTCAAGCTATCACTTTATTTTTTAGTTTGCACGAAAAAGTTCATAAAATTTCTTCTAAAATCATGTTTTACGTCTCTCCTATGGTTATCGCTTTGTGTCACAGCTATAATAATTTTAGTGTACCTGCCTAGATATTTAGCATGGCACTCAATCTTGACGTGGGAGAGCCATGCTTCGGTACGAATGGGCCGGCTCGACCGGAGTGATACCACGCCCTCAAAGAAAAACAGCGTGAAACAACGCTTGCGTTGTGTTTCGCAGAGTGAATGAGGTTACCGGAGGCCCAAACCCTTTTAAAAGGCGGGCAACGCACTTTTGACTCCTCTGGTGTTGCGGGTGTCCATGGGCGGCGGTTATCGCTTACCATGAGGTGATCCGTCTGCTCCCCTATCCTATAAAAAAAAACTCAAATTGATTGCAATGACACTTCATACAAAAACGTTGATGCTTTTTGCTGTGCGCCTCAGATGTGAATGGACCTTTATTCTTTCGTAAACTTTTCGTGTTTAACTACCTACTTATTTTAGACTTGAAACTTTTACGACGCGATCACGGTTGAAATGTCCATCCAAATTTCTGTAAAAACGTTCAAATGCGGCAAAACATTAGCGACCCCTCTGGTGTTGAAGTTGTCCATGGTCGACTATGACCTTCTACCATCACGTGATGGTATGTTTTATGTATGTAAATACAATAGAATCTTCTAGAACTAGAAAGGAACCGTAGTGTGAAACAATTGCCGGTTAACAGGAAGCGTTTACAGTGAGTTGTGGACGGTTATAGCAAGTCAAATAGCTTCGGTCCTTATGACAAATTGTAGGGGATTAAGTGGAATAGCTCTCAGGGACTCAACTGCGACAGGCACGGATTTTAGAAACGACCCGTTAACGTGTACCTACATGTATTTGTCGGCCTTCTAAGGCTCGTGCGTAAATCGTGAATTGTTATAATGACTAACGGCAAGATTTAATAGATCTTAGATGTTTTATAGATCATTTATTTATTTATTATATGCTTTTATTTATTTATTTTTACCGTGGGAGAGCCTTGCTTCAGCACGAATGGGCCGGCTCGACCGGGATGATACATCGGTCTCACCGAAAACTGGCGTAGAACAATGCTTACGTTGTATTTCGACGAGTGAGTGAGGATACAGGAGGCCCAAACCCTTTTAAAAGGCCGGCAATGCACTTGAGACACCTCTGGTGTTGCGAGTGTCCATGGGTGGCGGTAATCGGTGAATTCTCAGACTCGAGTTCCGACTACATTCCATCAGAATATGCAGGATGTCACAACGACATTACAGAAAGAACAGTTAGGAGAGGACTTTTTTTTCATTAAAAATGCGAATTTATGGCCAGAGCAATTTTTACATTATTAATGTGGCCAGAGCGGAGTCAGAGAGCAACAGTTTATATACTTCAATAGTTCGGTACCAAATGCCCTTATCCCTAGAACGTTCGTCAAAGTATTCCTGCCAACTATCTAGACAAACTTTTTCAAACTTTGTTCTTTCTTCAAACTTTTTTTTTGACACTTAATCTCAACAGGATTACTCTATGACGTTAGAATTTGGTATAAGTATAACAATCTGATAGTGGTAAAAACACGGTTTTTGGCGATTTTGACATATTTTTTGAGGACAACAATTTGTTACCGTATTGTCTAAGTAAAGTATCCTTTAGTACTAATACTCTTTTCCTTTTAAACCCATTTTCGTTTGCTAACGCTACGAGTTTTTTTCTCAATAATTGAAATAACTTCATTCCATTTTCTGGCTGACAACCTCTTAGAAGAAATGCCGAAACAGACTCGGAGAATCATGGTCCCTTTTAAAGTCCATACAAAATAGTATCGAAATACGTAAGTGACACAGCGCTGGGCTATGTCTAAAATGACTTTTGAAGAAAGACACAGCGGCTTTGATTAGAGTAGTTTCAACTGGTAGTTAGGTGTTTTGGAGATAGCCCAAAAAATATTTAAACGGTAATTGGATGTTTTTAAGCCATGCTATGTACATACTTAGAGAACTAAATGCGTCTTAGTCTTATGTACTCTAGATTCAAGATAGCGTGAGCATAAAGACACACCAGGGATACCTTAAGGCATTACTGGGACCTATGTAAACAGCATAGTAATACTCAAGACAAAGTTTTGGGGCGTGCCTAATGCTTTAAGTTGCGTCTGTGATGTATAGCTGCATATTAATAATACGTAGAAAGCTTTTGATATTAATAACGGTATTTCGGTGAATTTTCAGTAATCCTAATGTACCAGCTCATGCTATCCAAAACTGTCGAATTTCTTCAATCGATTTTCAATTTAATCTCCAATCGATTGAGTTGATTATAGATTGGGAAATTTGATAGTTTGTGGTAACTTTGTGTCGGCGTCTGTACCGAAGTATTAATTTCCTGCAGTTCATTATAATCTATAAGTAGTGAAGGTATTATAAAAAAATGTTACGATGCTCAAATGAAAGAGTTTTGATATTCTAGTGATATCACCTTTGGACTGCCAGTTCAAAGCTCTCAAGTTCGAATCCAAGGCACGCACTTCTGAGTTTTCGAAGTCATATAGTGCGTACCTATTAATAGCTAATTATCAAGCGCTAAGGAAACCTCCATGCTTGAGAGATTTCTCGACAGCGTGTAAAGTTTACCAACTTGCACTAGGCCAGCGTGGTGGACTATAGCCTAATCCCACTCATTCTGAGAGGAGACCTGTTCCCAGCAGTGGGACAGTATAATGGGATGATTATGTATGTTGGTATGTTATCACATCAAAAAAAGTTTGCGATCACTTTGCAAAATCGAAATCTTTTTTGTTACGGATTATTAGATTATTTTATGATTTCTTCTTCTTTTTAGATTCTTTCAAACAGGGTATTTCTATAAAGAAAACACACAACAAAGAATTTTTCTTGATAAACTTCAATTTAAAAAATTATATCAGCTTAAGCTAGTGACCGCTAACTTTTTTTGTTGCGTGTATGTTCAAATAAGGCTCTCGACGTTTGTCAATAAATGCTCTTTACCATCGATTACCTATGATTTTTATATCACCCCAAAGGTTTCTAGCGATTTTATTAGGAGTAATATATTTTTGCCTGTTCACTTGCACTTCGCTCTTTATAACTCTTTAGCGCTTTGCTCGACTGGAACTCGAACCTAGGACCTCTAGCGTAGCAGTCGCACTCAGGGTCAATAGGCTAATGAGGCATTTTAAATATAAAACATACCATCACGCCTGTATTCCCCGAAGGGTTTTGGCAGAGGCGTACTTAATGTACCTCCGAGCTACTACTGGGAATTTCATAGAAAAAAATCTAATAACACTGCTCGACCTGGGAATCGAACCCAAGACCTCTAGCGTGCCAGTCGCGACCATGACCACTAGGCTAAGAATAAACTAAATATTGTAAAAATAACGCGACTAAATAAAGTGGTGTTACTTACTTCAACATTTGTCTCGCTAAATGTTAGAAATCAGTACATCGTACAGCTGTAAAATAGAATATATAAAAAACAACTCTATATTACTGCAAATAAAATATGTATTCGTGAAGCATTTGCATTCAACCACCAAGGTCTTATGTCTAAGCTAGTGTCAACTGCCGGGCTATATGCAGAACACTTAGCTGTTAGCTGCTAAGTATCATACACATTTCTCTCTTCTCTATTTTCATAGAGCCCTTTAGTGAAGAACGTTAGTTTTTACAAGACATAGTCGTTTAATATATAATATTATAATGTTATGTATTATAATAACTTTATTTATAAAAAATAATCATAATATAATATCACTAGCTTCTGCCCGCGACTTCATCCGCGTGGAATAGTTACTTGGTCTTAGCGTGATGATATATAGCCTATAGCCTTCTCTCAATAAATGGGCTATCTAACACTGAAATAATTTTTCAAATCGGACCAGTGGTTCCTGAGATTAGCGCGTTCAAGCAAACAAACAAACTCTTCAGCTTTTTATATTTGTATACTATAGAGTATAGATAATCATAATTATTATCAAAATTTATTTTTTAATAGTTTTATAAATAAATTTTTCATAAAATAAAACTTGACGGCACGTAGTATCTTAAGATATTTTGCTAATTATATAATTGTTATTAGAAATATTATTATACACTCACTCTAAATACTTCTATTTGTCTCAATTTCGAGTGTAGACACGTCAGTTTCAGCTGAAAACTAACACTAAGTATTAGCATCAGTACCTACTTGTATATACATAACTATAACATAAACTACCTGTATTCCTCGAAGGTTTTAGCCTGTACCTACTCTCGTGGGTTAATCAACTTTATTTTATTTATGATCCCAAAGAATTTCACCTACTTCAATTCCTTCATCATTGTTTACATGTAAAGCAATGTTTACAAGTGCGAGATCTTGTAACTTTACAACACTGGCCTACTGTAGTGTAGGCCAGTTCACACTGAATTGCGTTCAGTGTTTGATAGCAGCCGTAAAAAAGTGGAACATTATTGCTACACGCTTGAAATAGGGACAGATTAGATTGTTTAAGTAGATTGATAAGAGTTTATGAAATTCCTAATTGCAGGTCATATTTATAAACGGAAATGATGTCAATAGATGTTCGAGAAAAACAATGGAACCAATTAAAAATTCATACAGTTAATGAATTGATTAATTAGGTATTCAAATTAATTTCACAAATCAAATCATTAATTAATTAATTGTTTTTTTTTTTAATTAATGACAAAGACTAGTGACAAAGTATAATAAACAAATATTCCAAGCAAACATACAACACTAAAGAATAAGGCAGAGGTGTAATTAAAAAAAAAAACTCATATTTCTGCGAATGTAATGTCAGTTTTGTCTGTTCACTGCAACCGTTGAACAGATTATGAGTAAATTTGGCACCTGCTTTCTTTTCTCTCAAAAAGTCTAGAAATGCGAATGAAACCACGAGAAACACCTAGTTCCATACCAAAATATAGGATGTATAAGTTGTTTTTCACGCAGGTTTAACCAAGTCATACTTTCCGATATTTGTCAGAATTGTTGGATGTCTTGATGTTGATCTTGAACAGCTAAAAGGATCCCGATTTTTTCGTTCAATGTTATAGTCGGGAACGTATCCGTAAGAGTTCCGTCTATTATGGAGACGTCTAATAAAATAGTTCCCCTATAAAGGTAGTAAGGAAGCACAAGTTTGTTCAAGGTTGTTTAACAATCCTGGTAAAAACATGGAGGAACTTCTTATGTTAAATATTGTTTTCCAATAGAAGAGGGTATCGTGAAGAAAAGGATAATATATTAAAGGAGTGAATTTTTTTAAATTTCACATGCTGATAGATATTAAGGGCCACTTGCACCAACTTCTTAAACATGTTTAAATTGTATTTAAACACAAAATTACAATGAAAAATTGTGTTTAAATACAATTGAAACATATTTAAGAAGTTGTTGTAAGTGGCCCTAAGAACTTGAAACGCCATTATCAATTTCCATAAAACAATCATACTACCTACATACATAAGCTTCTGCAGGTTACTATCCCGATTATCAAATTTCAAATAGAAAAATACTGGTTGATGGTTTTAGCAGTAAAGATGATGTTTCACAGCCAGACAAACATAAGTATAGTCCGCAGACAAACACCCTTTTTTCTGGTTGGGTTAAGAATTAAAGTTTTAGAAAAGTTGTTGTCATTTTCTTATTCAAGTAATCCAAGAGAGCGGCGGCAGCGAATCTCTAAATTAATCTTATAAATTAACTTAAGTATAAATAAGATTAATCTTATAAATAACTTACGTATCGAGTTAAATTATAATTTGCTGTCGTAGAGAATGGTACTAACAAAAATGCTTTGTCTTTTATGAATGCCATCCTTGTTAATGAGTTTCCATTTTTAGGATGAAATAAGCGTACAGCTTAATAAAAAAGTAAAATCCTTAAGTTTACGAGTACAGTACAGTGACTCACAACTAAGATTCGTAAGACTGGGATTACATCACACGGGGTATCGTAAAAGCGCTAAATCGTGGGAGGTTTCGTAGGTAGTAAGATTTAAGTCTTGGCCCAGTACCAAGAAGCGTAAAAACTTAAAGCTACCCACGTTCGTGTTTTTTAGGATACCTATTGGAAATTATGAATGAAATCTGTTAGGTGTTTCCACACTTTATGGCTGCGTTGAAGCATTATATATTATGTATGAGTATAAGGAATATTTTTCTGTATCAAATCAATTTGATCATCTATATATATAAAAGAAAGTCGTGTTAGTTACTCCATTTATAACTCAAGAACGGCTGAACCGATTTGGCTGAAAATTGGTGGAGAGGTAGCTTAGAACCAGGAAACGGACATAGGATACTTTTTGTCCCGTTCCCGTGGGATGTGATGACAGACCGAATTCCACGGGGGCGAAGCCGCGGGCAGAAGGTAGTCTATATATATAAAAGAAAGTCGTGTTAGTTACACTATTTATAACTTAAGAACGGCTGAACCGATTTGTCTGAAAATTGATGGAGAGGTAGCTTAGAACCAGGAGACGGACATAGGATACTTTTTATCCCGTTCCCGTGGGATGTGATGACAGGCCGAATTCCACGCGGGCGAAGCCGCGGGCAGCGGCTAGTGTTCTTAGCTTTATGGCTGCGTTGAAGCATTATATATTATGTATGAGTATAAGGAATATTTTTCTGTATCAAATCAATTTGATCATCTATATATATAAAAGAAAGTCGTGTTAGTTACTCCATTTATAACTCAAGAACGGCTGAACCGATTTGGCTGAAAATTGGTGGAGAGGTAGCTTAGAACCAGGAAACGGACATAGGATACTTTTTGTCCCGTTCCCGTGGGATGTGATGACAGACCGAATTCCACGGGGGCGAAGCCGCGGGCAGAAGCTAGTCTATATATAAAAGAAAGTCGTGTTAGTTACACTATTTATAACTTAAGAACGGCTGAACCGATTTGTCTGAAAATTGATGGAGAGGTAGCTTAGAACCAGGAGACGGACATAGGATACTTTTTATCCCGTTCCCGTGGGATGTGATGACAGGCCGAATTCCACGCGGGCGAAGCCGCGGGCAGCGGCTAGTGTTCTTATAAAATTTTGTGTTATGATATTAAGTACGTGACTCAGTTAAACAATTCTAATTATTTACTATATTCAAGGAATTTGGAGCAGGACTGTTTTCTCACGTCATCGATTCCCTTATTTACAACCCAAGCTAATGGCATTAAGATACATGAATACAAGAATCTGTTTACAAATTCCTTTAATATTTGATTACAATTCGGAGCGACTGTATAAAATCTATATAAAGCTCTTGTATCAAGTTTATTATTGCGATCTTGTACAACTTTTGCTGTAAATATTATTTTTCTAAACGTTTGAAGATATTTGACGATACTTGGTGTTGAAGATCTGAAGGGAGAAGTCTTGTTTATGTTACATGCTAACAAGACTTCAAGGCAGCCACCATCACCATGAGGGCTGCAAGCTCCTACTTTTCCTGCTTCTGAGGCAGTTTCACCCATATAGAAGCAACCTGATTACAAGATAAGATTATGAGCCTTAATATCTTTACGAAACAGGGTCATGCCATATCAAAACTTGAAATAATCGTTTTGGATCATAACAGTAGTGGTAGTTGACTTTTTTCAACTAAGACTACAAATATCGAAAAGACTGGAGATTTATGAAAGAGAAATATGTGCTGCTTTTCAATCCATAAAACGTATATTGGAAATGAAAATACTAAAATGGAACCACCCGAAGTTTTATTTATCAAGGAAGAATAACAAACTGCTGAACAATAGAATATAAAAGGATTATAAAATATATATAAAAACTCAAAACATAAAAAGAAATTAAACTTTTACTGCCATCAAAAGAAAATTCTTTTGTGAGAAAATATTTGCTGGAAGTTAAATTTACTTTTGGTTTGCGTAGTTAATATATTTTTTGTCACGGGAAAGGTGAAAGATCAAATTGTTAAAGAGAAAAGTGCCAGCAAAAGGTGCCTTTATGGATTTTAAAATAACACTGACTTGCTACTATTGGTTAAGACAATGCTTTTGCAAATATTCTGGTGCTGTTCTTATACGGCATATAAGCAACAATATTCTTGATGTGGGAGAGCCATGCTTCGGCACGAATGGGCCGCTCGACCGGAGTGATACCACGGCCTCACAGAAAACCGGCGTGAAACAACGCTTGTGTTGTGTTTCGCCGAGTGAATAAGGTTACCGGAGGCCCAAACTCTTTAAAAGGCGGGCAACGGACTTGTGACTTTGTGACTCCTCTGGTGATGCGGGTGTCCATGGGCGGTGGTTATCGCTTACCATCAGGTGATCCGTCTGCTCGTTTGCTCCCCTATCCCATAAAAAAAACTAATCTCTTACAAAATTCTGTGATAGTTTTGTCCAAACACTCTTAACCAGCCCCAACCTATAAAAATTTAAGGAAACCAAATTATATCGAAAGGAAGTGATAACATTGCAGTTGAAATAATTGTAAGATTGTTAAAATAGCCTAAGCAAAGGTAATGGGCATATTAACGAATGACAAGGTAAATCGGAAAGCGTCCGGAAGGATTGGAAACCCAAGATTGGGGTTCTATAGCATACATTAGAAAAAGTCATACCAGTAGTGTAAATAGTTCCACCTGATGGTAGGCGGTTACCGTAGCCTATGGACGCTTGCACCACCAGGGGTATCACTCGCGCGTTACCGACCCTGTAAAAATCTTTTCACACCCTTTTTGAAGAACCCATGCTGTGGTCCTTTGGGTGAACCTCGGCGAGGAGTTGATTCCACAACCTGAGTGTGCCTGGGAGGAAATCCCTCTGGAATCTAAAGATGAATTATAATGGCACGGGCCACCTTTCGGAATGAGAGGAAATAGCCGGCCTCATGCGGGATGGCAAACTTCACAAGCCGTTGAGAAATCTCTTAGCCATGCAGGTTTTCTTACGATGTTTTTCCTTCGCCTTTTAAGCGAGTGATAATTAACAATTAAATAGTACTCGTATAACCTAAAATAATATCATTCCGAAATTATAAGCTTGGCAAGTGCATTTCAGCAAAAATGCATTTATTAAAGATTTAATTCCAAATCCTGCTAATATTTCAGCTCTGGCGTGTCTGATAATTCAATAATTCACTGCACGGTTCTCTTGCAGCTTTCCAATACATATTCTACATAGACGATATTGCTCAAATATTCTCATAAAATCTTTTTACTCTCTTTGGATTGCCGACGCTTTTTATAGCCCATTTTTTTTCTTCCTTAGCTGTTTTGTATTTTACCGCGCATTTTTTCCGTTTTTGTATATTGTTAATTATGGTTAACGTCGGTGGTTATTTACAGTTTTGTTTACTCATTTCCAATAGCCATTGTTTCGTGGATGTTTCTTTTGGGTCATAAAACTTAATGGTTCAAGCTTTGGTTTCTGTTTAATTAGAATGATAGTTATAGCAATCTCAAATCCATTCATCTAGTATTAATTACGTTACGTTTTATGGGAATAACGATAAAAAGATTAATTTTCAGATCAAGTATGCGAATTTAGGATAGGTTATCAATTAATCTGGTTAGCTCGAGCTTGATCATTTTAATTAAGTATTTTGTCGGTATTGCTTTATGATTTTCACTCCTCATGTATATTAATTGAAATAATGAACAGTTATAGTCTCGATTTGGAATCCGAGGGACGCTGTACTTCTTGAAAAATTTAAGGTAACATACAGACAGAAAATATAATGGAAATCATAGCAATACACAAGAAGAAATAGCTGTAGGCCTCAAACTAGGCAGAGCCTGTATCTGATTGTGATTTTGATTTCACTATGACTCGGTTAAACGGTAAAGGAAGATAGTAGGAAAACCCATCATGTTTTAGATTATTGTGAGGTGTATGTGGTGTGCCTTGTAGATATATGAGGAAATAAAACTCGAGGATTAACAATATAAAGATACTTAAAATATAAACCTCATTATCTCGTATTCTGATTATATCTGATTTCTTTGGTGTTGTCTTATTGGGGTCCTCTCTGTATGTTTCGACTTTTACCCGTGTCAGGTCCGGTTCTCAATTGGAGTCCGTCAGGGCTCTTGAGAATCGCCAACGCATTAGCAACTCCTCTGGTGTTTTCATTCATCGGCAGCGCCTTTTTTAAACAGTGTGAATTCGAAATAAATTGAATAATTAAGAACAGTTCTAATAACTGTAGTCCAAAAACCAAATCTATATGTTTAAATTTTCTTTTTAATTTAAGTCCATTTATTCGTATCAGCAATAATGACGTGGGAGAGCCATGCTTCGGCACAAATGGGCTTGTTCGACCGGAGTAATACGTACCACGGCCTCATAGAAATTCGGTGTGAAACAACGCTTGCGCTGTGTTTCGCGGTTAATGAGGTTACCAGAGGCCCAAACCCTTATAAAAGGCGGGCTACGCACTTGTGACTCCTCTGCAGGTGTCCATGGGCGGCGGTTATCGCTTACCATCAGGTGATCCGCCTGCTCGTTTGCTCCCCTATCCCATAAAAAAAATGAATGTGGTGTTACTAAATTCCAAAAACAAGAAGACGTCATAAAAATTCATATCACAGCCCTAAACTAGGGTTACCTCTGCAAATATATCTGTGGATTCTAATTCATATATCATTGGATTTTTGGCCCCTCCTACATCACTTTTATTGATACTTTAGTAAATAAGTTATTACAGATACATTTCATGGCTTGACGTGGGCTAACCGCGAAAGATAATCCCTAGGAAATGTTAACCCTTTAAATTATGTTTTCTAACTTTATATTGCGGGCAGGCTTTAAGACAAATTATCCTTCAAAATGTGGATTTTATTTTATATCTAGTTTTATAGTGAACTTTTAACTTTTTGCAGAATATCTAGGCAAATAGCATAGCCCCGTGCTATGTTGTGTTCCTAACGGTGAGGAAGTTCGCCAGAGCTCTGCGAGGAAGTGTTGTGTTGGCAGTGGGGCAGACCGGTAATGTTTAAGCATCATACTTATTGTCTCCTATGCTGCCAGCTTAACTATTCCTCCTTAGCCTTTACCCCAACCTTTTAAAAAGGATGTGAAAAGATTCTTACAAAGTCGACAACGCGCGAGTGATACTCCTGGTGTTGTAAGCATCCATAGGCTATGGTAACTGCTTCCCATCAGGCGGGCCGTATGCTTGTTTGCCGCCTCAGTGATATAAAAAAAAAGTGAATTGCCACTTACTGATGCGAAATCTAAAAAATCTACGAACTTGAAATTTGCGTGTAGGTTCCTTACAAATTATTGTAGAAATCGCCTAGAAGGAAATAATTGTGAATTGATGTTTAATTCCGGCTACCATTATTATCTACACTACATGAACAGGAAAGTAATAGGGGATTTAAAATGAGGCTTTAATTTATCGATGTTTAGACTGAATTGCCTCTTTAGTCTAGTGGTCCTGAGCGCGACTGTTACCTTTGAGGTCCTGGGTTCGATTCCCAGGTCTGGCAAATTGTTATTGGGTTTATCAGTAACAGCTCATAGTTCGGAATTTTTGCCCCGTCCAGTTAATGACGCCCCCTATCACATAGGACCTGAACTATTGTATGTATACACTTATGCCTATATAGATAGTACACCTACCTATGTTATGTTTTGCATAAAATCTCTACTATTGTTCCTGACGTCACGTCGAGCGTGCCGAGGAGTCGCTCGGGACCGGCTTCATCATTCAACAGCGGCCCCCACCTTCAGACTACCTCGGCTGGGACTTACCCGCCGCTACGGAACCGCGCGCACGCATCGGCTGTCTTCTTTTTGTATTAGCGCCTATCGAAATACAGTTCATACAGAAGATAAGCAGTTTTATTACCAGTCAAGACCCCCAGCAACACACCTGGAGCTTGACACTTAACATTGGTCCTTCGATTAAAGGAGATTGCCGTCTTTTGCTGTGCACATCGCCCGTGGACTTTGGACTGCCGTTCGCCTACGCCGCTACACCGTAGAGGACACTTAGAGGGCAGTCTACCCGGAGGATACTTTTGTGGTTCTGAGTGAGTCCGTTCCAATCCTTATATTCCTGTCGTCTTACTACCATATTTCCAGGAATTTTAAATAGTGCTATACGGATCAGGCATATTGATCTCTTCATTATATAGCCTATTCACCTTTGCTACGTCTTTATTAATTTCAAATTTACTTCATCGTCGTTATAAAACACCATAAACATGTTGTACAAATTTATCAATCCATATAGTTTAAATCATAATAGCTGGTTACGCATTCCTTTGTTCGCCAGTCGCAACTTTTTTGCATTCCACACCTCATTAGTGAATGCTAGTTTTTTTTCTATTAAGTGGACCGGTTTCTAACTGGGTCATTAGCTTCATATCAGCTGATTTACTACTTCGCCGAGAATACGTTTTATACGTTGCTTACGCATAATAAACATAATTTTTGCGTCCACCCTTTACGCATGCAAATCATTTATATCACTGCTTCATTTGTGGTGGGTTTCATGGTGTAATTTGACAATGCTCGGTGGGCTTGTTATAATAACAAGTCGACTTGTAGTAACAAGTAACCACATACAAAAGGCTAAGATGTGGAGCTATGTACCTTCTCCAAGCAACCCCGCTGATCTCACTTCTCGGGGGGTGAAGGCTGATTACATCAGCGATTCCGCTCTTTCGTTGTCTGGTCCTGATTTCATTGAAACTACATAGAGACACTAAATACAATTCATTAATTCACTAGATCATCTCAAACATAATTTTATACAGTACCATAAGTATACATATACTACATACATTACGACATAATAGAACTTTATATTACGGATTGGTCAGTAGGATATAATCCCTCAGAAATACACGTCTTGAATTACTTAATTTCATTATCTTTTAGTCACCTCACATTAGGCTCACTTACTACTGGTCTTCATTGGAAAACCCTAGCTTAGGAAATAGTGCGTAACTGTGTTCACGGCACTCGCTTGAAGTCTTTGCCTGTCCAGGTCTTTTGGGAAACCTGCCTAGTGACTGGGCGCTTCATGAGTTATTGAAGTCTTTGCCTGTCCAGGTCTTTTGGGAAACCTGCCTAGTGACTGGGCGCTTCATGAGTTATTGAAGTCTTTGCCTGTCCAGGTCTTTTGGGAAACCTGCCTAGTGACTGGGCGCTTCATGAGTTCCTCTTCTTGAACGCAGGTCTTAATTGCGCCAAGCCAGTGCTGATAGCCAATCGTATAGAAGGTGCAAGTTAAATGTTATATCTTAATTTTTGTATTTATATGCTTCGCAGTCAGAGGCGTCATTGAGAAATATTTATTAAATGTCTTATCTCTCTTCATCTTCTTTTGTGTGTATTGACTGAAGCCAACTTTACACTCATTTAAACTTATTTAAAGAGCTTTCAATGTTTCTGATTCAGATAGAGGCTATTTTAAATTCCAGACCCCTTAACCTCTATCCACTTATCCTCTTATTTGTCTTATCTTTCTCCTTCGCACTTCCTCATCGGACGATCTCTCACATCAGTTCCAGTCAAAATGCAAAAGCAGTCTTAATGAGAGATGCAAATGTTCCTCCTCTTCTGTGGTTGCTGGGCAGAGTGATCGCCATCAAGCCAGCATCTGATGGGCATAGCAGAATCACCGACATCTTGACGAAGGGCATCATCACATGGGCGTATAACTTCCCGTCTCTTCAACATAATCTTGAAGCCTTCCATACTTCAACCCGGGGAGTATGTTCCTGACGTCACGTCGAGCGTGCCGAGGAGTCGCTCGGGACCGGCTTCATCATTCAACAGCGGCCCCCACCTTCAGACTACCTCGGCTGGGACTCACTCGCCGCTACGGAACCGCGCGCACGCATCGGCTGTCTTCCCTTTTTTGTATTAGCGCCTATCGAAATACAGTTCATACCGAAGATAAGCAGTTTTATTAGCAGTCAAGACCCCCAGCAATACACCTGGAGCTTGACATTTAACAACTATCATAAAATTGTAAAAAGGCATTGACTGTACATTGAAGATATAAAAAGAAACAAGTGGGTAAGGGTATATAAATGTATACAAATAAAAAAAAATGATTTTTTAAATTCTTGTGTGTTCGTTACGAGTTGTTAATTTTGTTATCACTGTTAGAAAGTTAAAAACTGGTGAACTTCTTATCTCAATAAATTAAACGGATCCTGAGCTACAGCTTGACCTCTCTGATGTATAGAGACCCATACAAAGAAGAGATCATCACTGTTTGTATAATGTGGCATTACTAAAATCTGATAACTATATTAATAAAAGGTATTTCTTTTCAGGTAAGTTCCAGTCTTTCTTTGATAAAGTTTCACTATTAACAAGAAAAAGTTCGGTAAGCCTTTTAATTCTTTTCAATTAAAATTATTACTTGCTTACAACTAATGAGATAAGTTTTTAAGGTAATAAATAACTCCTAATAAATTGCATTAAAGTTTTTTTTTTAAATTACTATCATTACTTATGTTTTTATTATTCCTATGAATTTATAATGTAAAATGATAATTCAAAGAAATGAATTCATTCATCATTTTCTTGTTTTATGTATATTATTATTATTTATTATTATTATTATTATTCAATGATGATGAATTATTGATCCCTTTTGTCAATTAATATTGCAGTGCCCTGAGTTTTGCTCGCCTATTCCCCGGTAGTTTGGCATTAAACAATTAAAATTTCAATAATTTAATCAATTGATTGAAATTTTAATTGATTAATACCCACAGTGTTCCCTCGCTTAGGACATACCCTTCTCAGATAGTCAATATTACAATAAGTCAGCACGTACATGGTATTTAATAGGCTGCAAATTTGTCATTGTCACAGTTGCATAAAACCCATAGGTAGCTACCTCTTAAGGCGTAAACTCTCGTACCGTAGTATATTTCCATATTAACAAACCTTCAAGCGGCCAATGCGTCAATTTATCCTCTTAACTTAAAAAAATAATTGTGTCCTACAAACCTAATCCTGATAATTACAAAAGTACAACAGAAAAATAAGTAATAACTGAATTTGGTGCAGTCGTTCGGAAGTTATGCGCCTACATATTTTTAATTAGTGATAATTTTGTATTTATTTATACTACTAGCTTCTGCCCGCGGCTTCCCCCCCGTGGAATTCGGTCTGTCATCACATCCCACGGGTACGGGATAAAAAGTATCCTATGTCCGTCTCCTGGATCTAAGCTACCTCTCCACCAATTTTCGGCCAAATCGGTTCAGCCGTTCTTTAGTTATAAATAATGTAACTAACACGACTTTCTTTTATATATATAGATACCTAAAATAGAATAAGAGAATATTCTTCAATAAATAATTACACGTACCAACATATTTTATTTACTTACAACATTATACGTAATATATGTTATCATATACTTATGTCTAATTGATTAATTAAAAATTCTGTTTGCGAAAAGCTTTTCGTTTTTCCAGTTAAAACCTCATAAAATATATAAAATTAAATTCATTAAAATCTTGAAAATCGTTACATATTTCATAGTTAAAAATAGCATCTCTCCTTACAGTTACTGCTGTGGTTTGCTGAAACGGATTCCAGCGGAGTATGAGATGAATGCAAAAAGCAATAATCATGATACAAATACATGAAACGTATATGATGAATATAGCAGGTATACGAACATAATAATTGGATGTATTCACACCGTACCTACGGTAAAACCTAATCAAATAATACCGAAATAAAATCAACGAATACCGAATCAAAATCAGCGAACCGAATCAAAATGAAGGTATTAATATGAAAACATGTATGTACGTCGTGAATACCGATTCTGTATAATCATAATAGTGTCAACGTACTGTTAATACTAGAAATTCTTCGAGAGCCACCAACCTGTCGTATGTCGCAGACATTTATAGAAAAATAAAAATAAAAAAGAAATAGATTTTAGCAATCGTTACTGCTTTAGGTACGTGCCATACCGATAACGGTATTTCGAGTTAGTACCGATTAGAGTTTTATTAAAGGACTAGCTGACCCGGCGAATTTCGTACCGCCTAACAGTCGATTCTGAAACTAACGTCCCTCAATTGTTTTGCCTTCCCGGAACCCCTCCACTAACACTTAAAGTTTTATTAACAAAAGTAAACAAAACCGAAACCAACCTAAATATAAAAAAAAAACACTTAAACTTTATGGTATGGTATTAAAGTTCAAATTGCCTTTAAGTATTATTACGATTCTTTTGTATGGGAATATAGAAAAGTGTTGTTTTAAGACTTTTCCAGGCAAATTTTAATTAGCGAAATCGGTTCAGCTGCTCTCGAGATTTGCTCTTAGCAACACATTTGGCGATTCATTTTTATATTATAGATAGCTTCTGCCCGCGACTTCGTCTGCGTAGCGTGATGATCGCAATAAAAGGTAACCTATGTCCTTTCTCAGGGTCTAAAGATTGTCTGTGCCAAATTTCATCAAAATTGGTTGAGAGGTTTAAGCGGGAAAGCGTAACAGACAGACAGACAGACAGAGTTACTTTCGCATTTATAATATTAGTAGGGATTAGTAGGGATAGTGTCGACTTGGCGGCAGCTTTGATTTAAGCGGCGGTAGCCTAATGGCTAGGGCGTCGGACTTGCGATCATGTGGTTGCCGGTTCGAACCCCACCCATTGCACTACCGACGTGAACCCACTCGTAACACAAGCATTTAGCTTAGCACGAGGGGTTAACAAGAATACTAGTAATGTGTGACCCACATTGCTAGTAAGCTTTATTAAAAAAAAAAAAAAGACCGGCGGACAGGGTCTCGAATACAAACGTAATACCAAAATAAATCGTAAATCAAAAACAATTTATTCAAAGTTTGTTATTATTTGGATTCTGATACCAATAATCTAGGTTCCTGCTCTATCATTTCATCCAAAATACTTTACATACATACGTATTATCACGCCAGTCTCCCATTGGCGTAGGCAGAGACTATAGATTTCCACTTGCTATGATCTTGGCACAATCTTTCGCTTCATCTATGTATACGTTCGTAAGCGAATGCAATTATTGACAACTTTACCAAGTTTGGAACGATTTGCCGGTCGTTTATTTCCAGTGAAGTAATAGTACGGTAGGAACCTAGATTAACGGTATCTAAACATACCATCACGGCTGTATTCCCCGAAGGGTTAGGCAGAGGCGTACTAATGTACACCCACAGTTCGCCGGTATGTTTAGGTCCCATGTAATAGGGGGCGAGCCTATTGCCATTAACCGGGCACAAATTCCTTACTCCGAGCTGCTACTGGGAATTTCATAGAAAAACCCAATAACACTTTGCTCGACCTGGGAATCGAACCCAAGACCCCTAGCATAGCAGTCGCGCTCGGGACCACTTGGCTAATGAGGCAGTTGTAACGGTATCTTAATTCAAATAATAACACAATTTGGTAAAACATTGTTTGGATTAAGATTTATTTTGGTATTACCATTTTGTGGGCAATTCAAGCTCCGTTGGACCCTTAATGGGAAAGTATTAATCACGTAGGTATACCGATGTGGTAAGCTGCAGTATTTCATATTTACATTTACAATGAAAATTCACGTGGGAGAGTCATGCTTAGGCACGAATCGGCCGGCTCGACCGGAGTGATACCACGGCCTTACAGAAAACCAGCGTGAAACAACGCTTGCGTTGTGTTTCGCCGAGTGAGTGAGGTTACCGGAGGCCCAAACCCTTTTAAAAGGCGGGCAACGCACTTGTGACTCCTCTGGTGTTGCAGGTGTCCATGGGCGGCGGATCGCTCCCATAAAAAAATGTTTTTACTTTATCACGTTATTTCATAACCTAATTTCATACAATTAGGTTACGAGGTGGTGTGTCTATTCTGCCCTATAAATGCTATACCCATAAACGCCGATCCTTTTTAAGAACAAACACGTGGATACATTAACCTAAATAAATAAAGTGTTATTATGTGATACGGATTTTTATGTCGACTGATCTACATTTTAATTCGAGCAGTGAGTTTTAATCTGTATTAGAATACTACTTACCTGGTGCAAAATGTTAAAATATAATTTCAGTCCATTTAATATAGGTAGTCGTAAGATGTACAGTCAGCGCCAAAAGTCGCTGGCCAGAGAAGTTAGTACAAGTTTTCTTATATGCAGAAAACTGGTACTAACTTCTCAGGTCAGAATTTTTTGGTTAGTAATGATGTAAAAACGTTTTGAAGATTGCATCGTGTTCAGCGACTTTTGGCGCTGACTGTACATATACTAACACTATGGATGTTACTCTGAAATAAAGTTTTATTATTGCCATTGATTATAGTAACTTATACATTAAAAAAATATAAAAAATATAGTAGTAGCCTACCGGTATCGGGAGCAGAATCCAAGCTACCGGTTGTCAGGGCTTAAGTTAAGTAAGTAAACTTTTCACCCGACTGTGCCAGAAGTTGGTTATGCATTTCGAGTGTATGTATACTTATATTTTTTTTTGGTTTTCTCTGTAGCCTAAAAATGGCTTCAATGATTTATGCTTGAGAGGCGTCATTAGATTCGTCTAAATTGTGACCCAGTGTGAGTGTGACATTAACATATCAAAAACTAAAAAGAGTAAAAAAACTAAATAAAGTCACTGACTGCCAAAAAAAGATGGAAACAAGGTTTTTTTCCATCTTTTTTACATTAAATAGGAATATAATCAAAGTTTCTAGTCATCCCTAGAAACCAACATTATTTGATGGTCATTATAAACAATTTTTGTGCAAATGGCTCTAGCAAAAACAGTAGAATCATCCCCCATGGCGAGGTGCAGAAAGTTTCCCACAACCGCTTCCCATTAGGTAGACCGTAACCTCATCCGTCATCCATTTAAACCATAGACAAAGTTTAAATTGTAGCACTCGCAACCTCTTTATATGTGAAATGGTAAATTCTCCAAAAGTACCGGTACCCGGAAGATAAAAAAAACCGGAAACAAACCACTTCGTATTTGTACTTTTTAAATAAGAGGATGATAATGTGGGTTTATGCAAATTCGAAGACCTTATTTTCCTTAGCTGATATTTTTATCCCGATTTAAATAAAAACCTTGGTTTTTTACGTAGGCCAGGGAAGGGTTATTCAGGATTCGGCCCTCGTCTTATTAAAAAGGCAAGGTAGATTACTATTTCTAATTGGACCGTCCTTATTAAGCTTAACGCTCCGATTGGTGGCGGATTGGCTTCCGAAATCTGACGTTGAAGTCTTTTGTTTATTGATAACACTTCAAGGCATACGGTTACACTCGATAATCACCGCTATTGCAACGTATTACGGGCGGTCGCAAAAGCAGCCTGTATAACCTACTGTGACGTCGTGTGTACCTCCGGTGCTTGACGAGGGTAAGGAAGACAACTGAAGCTTTGAAGGAACTAGCGCCTTAAATAATACTGATATAGGGATTCAATTCGAAAAGATTTCCTAAAGGAATTGTAGTTGTAAAGTAGAGTTTATGTTTTGTAGTAAAGCTGTTGATAGCAATCTTTTCGTTTCACGAGAAACAATTTTTTTTTTCATTTCCGTGTTCCTCCGATAGTTTTTTTTGGACGATAATTTACTACCTGCCAATTATAATAACGGTGACTAAAGGAAGAAATTAACATAAAAAAAGTTGATAAATAGACGTCTTTTCACCCTTCCAAGGGCAGGGGTGTTGAAGTGAAGATAATCTTTAATTGGAAAGAGGCGGGGATGCTGCGGCCAGATTTCTTTAATTAATCTGGTTTCAAATTAACAGCTTACCTTGCTTAAATTGCTACGAAAGGGGACGCTCTGCTCTTTTAAAAGTTAAATTTGATTCAAGTAAACACAAATTAACTAAGTTTGAATTAGATATTTGCATTAAATTTAATTGACTGTAATTTCTGTTGAATTAACTGATAAAATTTTAAGGTGTAAACTGTGTATTTAATATCTATTTCTGAACGGGTTGTTATTCGAAATATGTTTTAATAAAAACTTAATATCGCATCTGTTATTTTTAGCGAATCACGAAATTAAAGCATCCATGATAATTATTCAGAACTCTCTACGTTTCATACAGGCAATAAACCTTAAATACAAATATTCATGAGAACGAAATATTATCTGAAACGAAACCGAATGACCCGAGAAATATGTATTTACATAATATTCAAATAATTCAATTACATGACCACATCAATTGCAATTCCAATAACGAAGCTATCTATATAATAAGCTTTCTATATATATATATATTAGGGACTAATATCTTCTGGCGCCGTCTCGTCGAAGCTTTCGAGGCACGAATGGAAATTCAGGGATAAAAATAGTATTAGGGATAAAAATAATATATTCCAATATTTATTGTTATCAATATCTATGCATCTCATTGTGGTGATGTGGCCCATGACAAACATAAAGTGTAGAATTGAGAAGAAAAGAAAGAGTTGTCCTTATTAAAAAAACGATAAGAGATCAAAAAAGGCTGCCCCTCTATTACATGGGACATAAAACATAACGGCGAACTGTGAGTGTAATAATATATTTTAGTATTTGTGTGGGTATAATATGGACGAAGTTTGGTGGCAGTAGAAGTTTTAGAAAGAACTTGAAATAATATAAAGAATGAGCTTCTATTTTTGTAGATATACTTATAGATGATAGTTTCACGGCAACCACAATGGGTCCAGAGAAATTTATCCATTCAGACGAAAGCGAAACTTTGCGGGTTAGCAAGTCAAGTTACAAATTACAGACAATGCATATCTTATGTACTCCGGGCCTTGGAGTAGGTAGGTCTAAAGTCATAAGAATCAATGCATTTTTTTTATTAGAATCTCCGGCGAAGAAACCGCGTTACATACCTACATGTAACCGTAACATTTCAATTTTAGGCCAATTATAATCAAAGCAATTTAATGAAATAATTGTATCAAACAATGCATATTTGAGAAATCGAAGAAATGTATAATTTGGTATACAACGCCTTATACAATTGAGCTATGTTTTGTAAGCAAATGTTATATGCAACAATTTCTGCCCGTGAATTATGCTACAACGTTCTGTAGTATCCGAGATGTAGTAGTGTTCTCGCAACTGTCTTTGTTTTTATCTTTTCCCGGATAGTTGCCAGGTTCCACAACTAAACAATTTATATACTTCCATACCAA
Source organism: Acronicta leporina (assembly GCA_947256265.1). Taxonomy (NCBI): domain Eukaryota; kingdom Metazoa; phylum Arthropoda; class Insecta; order Lepidoptera; family Noctuidae; genus Acronicta; species Acronicta leporina. The sequence continues at coordinate 4,518,208 of OX366523.1, forward strand.
AATACCAACTTAAAATAATTTATGAAAATAACGATAATCTTTCTCGTTTATTGTTGATTATTCTGTTTTGACATAACGTAATAATATACCATCGCGCCTGTATTTTTTTTATAGAAGACCGCTCGCTTGGTAGCCAAGCTAGTAAGCGGGTCACCTGATGGTAAGCGATCACTGCCGCCCATCTATGTATTCCCCGAAGTGTTGGGCAGAGGTTCATTCACAGTTCCCCGGTATGTTTAGGTCCCATATAACGAGGGGGAGGCCTATTGTCGTTTATCACGCACAACTGCAAACTTAATAGCACTCAAATTTCTAGCGTAACAGTCGTGTTTAGGACTAGACTAATGAGAGAGTTATAAAGTCATTTTAAATTTTAAAATTAAACAATTGAATATCAATATCCAAGTTCTGGTTTCTCAAATAGGTACTTATATGCACAAATTTTAAGTATCCTACTAATATTATAAATGCGAAAGTTTGTGAGGATGGATGGATGGATTGTTACACTTTCACGCCAGAATGGCTGAACGGATCTGGATAAAATTTGGCACAGAGATAGATTATAGTCTGGAATAACACATGGGCTACTTTTTATCTGAAGTCCGCGAGACGAAGTCGCGGGCAGAAGCTAGTCAAAGATAATTAAATGTTTATAATTTCTAATTCTAGTATTTTCATTAGGGCTCGTGGCTTAGTAATAACTAAGCTGATCAACTGATCCGCAAGATTAAGCTGCGCTCGCCGCAGTCAGTGTTGATGCGTGACCATTCTTAATACATCGAAACCCCTCCGTGCCCCGGAGAGCACGTAAAGCCGTCGGTCCCAGTTGTCATACGAAGATCTTTGAAAATTGTTAGTGGTAGTCAGCAGCCCAAAAAACGCCTGATAACCAGTCTCTCCTCCAAATATCGGTATAATCCAGTAGTCATCATCATAACATAACATACCATCACGCCTGTATTACCCGAAGGGTTAGGCAGAGGTGTACTAAGGTACACTCACAGTTCGCCGGTATGTTTAGGTCTCATGTAATACTGAGAATTTCATAGAAAAACCCAATAACACTGCTCGACCTAGGACTCGAACCCAGGACCTCTAGCGTAGCATTATAAGTTGAGTATTTTTCAATAAACCTTAATTTAAGCAACTGATTATCGTATTAACATAAGTACTTCTTTCAATACGAGTTGCTAAAGTACTTGAAAATCAATAACAAAATTATATCCCTAGGACCTTTGGGTCAATAGCTTCGCAATATCTTTAAAATACCACCAGAAGGCTTCGTCCCCTGTCATTAAGTACTTCGTGTAGGAATTTATCGGCTCACGGAGTCACGGGTTGGGTTGTAATCCTATGCTATTCTCATTAAGTGATCCTGGTTCCCAATAAATGATCCTTTACGTGTGTCCTACTATAAATCCTGTACTACCGAGATATAAAATAAAATATCGTGTTCAAAAATATTTGTATTTGCCAATACGAGTCAATTGAAGCTTAATTAAAAGTTTAAAATTAATTTAAAAAGAGAATGAGGTATATGCACCTCATTCTCTTTTCAAATTAATTTTAAACCAGTGTCGAGGAACCAGAAATAATAATCACAACGGAACGCATCGAGAACTGTTCACGTTTGGTTCGTGGTCAAGCGCGAGAGGGCGCCACCGCTGTGCAGTGCGCGATCGCGGCCATATTATTTTTTGTCTTCAAATCGCATCGTACAAAGCATAAGCTAAATTGTAACTGTTCCTAAAATCGCAATAAATTCAACATTGTTCACCGAATTTTGCTACATTTCTTTCACCTGCTGCCGCCTGCGTCATCCTCGTGTCTGGGCACAGACATTTGGTCCATCGAACCGGATAGGAAAATTCCGAAGCACGCGGTCGGTTGCAGACAAAAGCTGAAAATAATCTACGCAGGAGCAGTGTTCGGTGAGACGTGCCAGCCAAATCCTAAACCCATTATCCTATTCAGTTGTGTTAACACGGTGTTTAAATAAAATTTCAGTGCATAAACGTGGCAAATATTGGTTACCCGCCCGGTTCATCCACCACGCAACATCAAATAAGTGACAGTGCCAACTACAGCCAGTGCAACTGTAAGTATTCCCGTTTATTCATAACTCGCCGAAATGACTACCGTCGATGTTAAGGTGGAAGACCTTAGGGAGCTCAATAGGCTACGCGGAATTATTAAGGGTAGATTAACATATTTTAAAAAGTACGTAAATTCGTTAAGTTCTCAGGCTGTGCCAAGTATTATTTACGCCGCATTAAAATTACGTATAGCAGGCATGGAAAACTTATTTAAGGAATTTTGTGATATTCAAATTAAGATAGAAAAGTTAAGTTCTGACAGCGATATTAATATACAGTTAAAGAATAGGGAGGACTTTGAAAATGAATACTATAGTGTATTGGCTGAAGCTCAATCCCTTGCTAAAAGTTTAGACGATGATACATCTACATCCAGTGACAGTGCGTGTACTTCCCATAATATCAAGCAGTCTATCAAATTACCTACCATAGCCTTACCTACCTTTAATGGCTCATGTGAGAACTGGTTAGAATTCCGCGATACATTTCTATCATTGATTCACAATTCTAAGGAAATAACTAATATCCAAAAGTATCATTATTTAAAATCTTCTCTGTCAGGAAACGCATTATTAGTGATCGATTCACTCGAATTTTCTGCCAGTAATTATCCGGTAGCATGGGAATTGTTAATAAATAGGTATAACAATCATAAACTATTAATACATAATCATGTTAAGGCGTTATTTACGTTACCAGCGCTGACTAGTGAGTCACCTAGTTCATTAAGAAAGCTTATAGATTCGGTACTTAAAAATATTCGCGCATTGAAGTCTCTTGGTGAACCGGTAGATTATTGGCACACATTGCTTATATATATGACGGTAATCAAATTGGACCCAATCACCGAACGTGAATGGGAACAATATAAATTAACCCTACCCGATAAAACTGACCAAAATAAACCAGGTGAATCAAAGTCTGCGCTAACGGTGGATATTTTATTGGAGTTTTTGAGAAATAGGGCTCAGATGTTGGATACCTTAAAATTAACACACAGCAAAAACACTACGCATGCACGACATGAATACGGATTTAAACGACAAGAACAGTTACAAAAGATACCTAAGACGCATTGCAATATTGTCACAAAAGGCAATAAAAGTGAAAATTCCTCAAAGCCTACCTTCCAAAGAAAAAATTGTCCTATGTGTAGCAAGAAACACCCGTTATATTCATGCCAGTCATTTCTTAATTCAAACACACAGAATAGATTGAAATTAGTGCGTGATAAAGGGCTATGCGAAAATTGTTTTAACTTAGGCCATGTATCTGAAGACTGTTGGTATGGCCCTTGTAGGAAATGTGATAAAAAACACAATTCATTAATTCATGAGGACGGCAGCGCACCTGACAATCAAACAAATAATAACGCAGTAAATAGTTTGTTATCAGTGAGTGAACATTCCAAAGAAACCGGTTTGGTCGTAGGCGCTGTTGCTTCCCATCTCAACGGTAACATTACACGCGCACACACCGTCCTGAACGTAAACACGCACACGGATAACTCGAGCGATCAGATGTTATCATCTACACCGAACGTTTTATTAGCAACGGCGCTTGTTGAGATTCTTGACTATCTAGGTAATTATGTAAAAGCGCGCGCATTACTGGATAGCGGGAGCGAGCGTTGTTTTATTACGCAGTCACTATGTGATAAATTAAACAAAAATATCATACAGTCCACTATGCATATACAGGGTGTCGGAAGTACAGTCACAAAAATCACGCAAAGTTGTGACGTTGAAATTAATTCTCTTCATAATGAATTTAAAACACGTGTACAGTGTTTAGTGTTGCCACTTATTACGTCAACATTACCGCGCATTAAAATAAAAAATAATATAATGTTACAAGTTCCTGACCACATCCAACTAGCTGATCCCATATTTAATGAAAGTAAGCAAATTGATTTACTTATTGGGGCCGATGTGTTCTGGGACTTAATCGAGGATGGCAGATTGCGTTTGTCGAATGGTCCCTACCTTCAAAATACAAAACTTGGTTGGATATTGTCGGGTCCATTATATTGTACAGAACACACACAACAAATCAGATGCAATTTTACACAATCATTAGATAGTTTAATGCGCAGCTTCTGGGAACTTGAGGAAAAACCTATCAGTTCGTATTCAGAATCATTATCAAGCGAGGACCGATTGTGTGAAGAGCACTTTGTGCATACAACTAAAAGGGAAGCCGATGGACGCTTTTGTGTCAAAATACCTTTTAAAAATTCTCCTGAGTCATTAGGAGAAACTTTTCCACAGGCAGAAAAACGCTTTTATTCACTTGAAAAACGATTACAGCAAAATGAACATTATAAAAAATTATATTCTGACTTTATAAATGAATACATTCAATTAGGTCACATGACTCGCATTCAAAATTATAATACACCACATTATTTTATGCCTCATCACGGTGTACTCCGTGAGCATTCATCTACTACCAAACTCAGGGTAGTGTTCGATGCCAGCGCACGGTCTAGTAACGGTACATCTTTAAACAGTTTACAGCTAGTAGGTCCACCGATACAGGGCGATTTGATTAGTATATTGTTAAGATTTCGCGAACATCGTTACGTGGCGTGCGCTGACATCGAAAAGATGTACAGACAGGTCCTGGTTGAGGAAGAGCAACGCCACCTTCAGCTCATTTTATGGCGTGAAAGGCCATCTGATCCACTTGAAGTGTATATGTTAAATACGGTTACGTACGGGACCGCTTCCGCGCCATTCTTGAGCTGCCGGTGTCTAAAACAACTCGCGCATGAGTGTAGCAACGCTGATGCTGCCAGGGCCATACGTGAGGATTTCTATGTCGACGATCTTATATTTGGGGCCTCGGATATTATGTCACTCACTCGTAATTGTAATGAAATTGATCAAGTTCTAAAATCAGGTTGTTTTCAATTACGCAAGTGGATTTTTAACTTTAACTTCCCGACCACAGAAAGCATATCCAAAGAATTATCATTAGGTGAATATACACATAGTAAAACTTTGGGTATAGGGTGGCATAATCGTGATGACCAATTTTATTTCCACACACAAGTCGATCAGAAACCGCAAATTATTACAAAGCGTGTAATATTTTCACGTACGGCACAAATATTCGATCCTATAGGTTTATTAAGTCCCATTATAACCACTGCTAAGCTATTAATCCAAAGATTATGGATATTTAAACTTGACTGGGACGAACCTGTCCCAAATGACGTCACGCTAGCGTGGCTGAATTTTGTCTACGATCTGAGCTTGCTTAATAAAATTCGCATTCCGCGTTATGTCATGTGTAGCAACTATACACGTCTGGAGCTACATATATTTACGGACGCGTCGCAATCAGCCTACGGGGCATGTGCTTATGTGCGGACTTGCAGCGGTGACTCATCTGTTACCGTGAAGCTGCTGTGTGCTAAGGGCAAGGTAGCACCGGTCGCAAGTCCCCTCACAATTCCTAGGTTGGAACTATGTGGCGCGCTAATTGGGGCTAGATTGTACGACAAAATCATTAAATCATTGCGTTGTCAATTTAATGTGGTCATGTTTTGGACTGACTCAACGATTGTTCTGGGTTGGCTCCGCATGCCTCCCTCTTGTTTAAAATCATATGTGCAAAATAGAATCACACAAATTCATAGCATAACAAACCAGCACTCGTGGAATCACGTCAGTGGAAAATATAATCCAGCTGATTTAGTTTCACGAGGGTTGAGTTTAGAAGCGCTGCATAGCTCCAATCTATGGTGGGAGGGACCGGACTTCCTTCATGATGCCGACTTACACCTTAGTATGAATACAGGTGCAAACAATGTGTCAACCCATAATTTACCTGAAATTAAAATTACAACTATAAATAGCTTATTGACTAACGATGTTACTATATCATTATTTCCATTTCACAGATTCTCGCAGTTTAGACGCATGAAGCGAGCCGGGGCGTATATACTACGCTTTATACATAATACACGCTATAAAAATAATAGACGCACCGGCGTGCTTGATGTGGATGAACTGAACGAATCACTTTTAATGTTAGCGAAACTTGCACAAAGAGAATCTTTTCCTAATGAGTATGAGTCATTGATGAGCCATACGTGCTTAAAGTTGAAAACATTAAGTAAATTGAATTTATTTTTAGATGATCGTAAGTTAATTAGGGTTGGCGGTCGAATTGAGAACTCGCCACATTTTAACTATAATAAAAAACATCCAATTCTGTTATCTTCAAAACATTTATTTACATATTTATTGTTCCGTCATGAACATAACCATTCACTGCATGCTCCGCCGCAGTTGTTGCTATACACGGTTCGTAATACTTGGTGGCCGATCGGAGGTAGGAACCTGGCAAAGAAAATAGTACATAGCTGTGTAACATGCACACGAATGAGAGGGAAGATTTTAAATCCAATGATGGGAAACTTACCTGAGGCGCGACTTGAACCGGGTTATCCATTTCTTCGTTGTGGGGTTGATTACGCGGGACCAGTTTACGTTTTAAACCGTAAGGGCAGAGGGGCTAAGACGGTAAAGGCATATATATGTTTATTTATATGTTTTGCGACACGCGCTGTCCATCTGGAATTAGTCAGTGACCTCACATCAGACGCTTACCTATTAGCTCTGAAACGGTTTATCTCGAGACGAGGAAAGCCGTTGGAAATTTATTCCGACAACGGAAAAAACTTTGTCGGCATTAAAAATGAATTCGCAAAATTTCTTTCTTCTTGTTCAGGTGACATTAAAACATACGCTACTTCTGAAAACATAAAATTTTCTATGATTCCACCTTACGCTAGTCATTTCGGTGGTTTGTGGGAAGCGGGGGTCAAAAGCTGTAAACATCACTTGATCCGCGTGGTGGGTAACGCTCATCTAACTTTCGAGGAGTTTAGTACCGTGTTAACGCAAATTGAGTCTGTCCTAAACTCCCGACCCCTTAATCCTATGTCTTCAGAACCCACAGATCTCCTACCACTTACACCAGCTCACTTTTTGGTTGGCCGGCCACTGACCTCAACTGCCAGTCCAGACTTCAGCAACGTTCCAGTACATCGTCTCGACCGCTATCAGAGGATAGAACAGCTACGCCAGCACTTTTGGGCCCGCTGGTCCAAAGAGTACATATCCGAGCTACAGACACGAAGTAAATGGACCGAAAATAATTATAACCTGGCAGAGAATACAATGGTGCTACTTAAAGATGAGAATCTGCCGCCGTTGAAGTGGAGCTTAGGACGCATCACCAAGACCTTTCCTGGCAGGGATGGGATTTCAAGAGTCGCTGACGTTAAAACAGCAAACGGAGTCGTAAGGCGGGCATTTTCAAAAATATGTCCGTTACTGAATTTGGAGTAGTAACGGCTGGATCACATAACAACAGGTTTTCTCAACTTATTCAAATATTGGAAGCGGTACCAGCTTCCAAGGCCGGGAGCATGTCGAGGAACCAGAAATAATAATCACAACGGAACGCATCGAGAACTGTTCACGTTTGGTTCGTGGTCAAGCGCGAGAGGGCGCCACCGCTGTGCAGTGCGCGATCGCGGCCATATTATTTTTTGTCTTCAAATCGCATCGTACAAAGCATAAGCTAAATTGTAACTGTTCCTAAAATCGCAATAAATTCAACATTTTTCACCGAATTTGCTACATTTCTTTCACCTGCTGCCGCCTGCGTCATCCTCGTGTCTGGGCACAGACAACCAGGAAGGCCATAAAAATTACAATGACATATCATACCATCATGCTTGTATTTCCCGAAGGGTTAGGCAGAGGTGTACTAAGGTACACCCACAGTTCGCCGGTATGTTTAGGTCCCATGTGATAGGGGCCAAGTCTATTTATTGCCATTAACCGGGCACAAGTTCCAAACTCCAAGCTGCTACTGAGATTTTCATAGAAAAACCCAATAACACTTAGCTCGACCTGGGACTCGAACCCAGGACCTCTATGGTAGCAGTCGCACTTGGAAGAAATCTGGGATTAGAAATAATCTTAGTTCTTCTAAAGGCATCGAACGATGAAAGGAAACAAATTATAATTTGTACCCAATGCTCATCGAGTACATGAAATACTAAATGTCTAGTACCAGTTAAAATTAGACTCAATGATCAGTCAATTGCAACGAAAATTGGCCAATACAAAGCGTCTAAAGTGAAACATTCGCTCCCATTCACCTAACCGCTTTCCAAATGGTGTACCGTCAAGTAGTACGGTCACTGGTCACTTCAACGCGATCCTGGCAAATTGCTGCCATTTCCAGCAGCTATTTCGCACCGGAACAATTCGTCTCAAAATAACTCATTTTTTATGACGTAACGCTTAAAACAGCATTCTAGTCCACTAGCTGAATTTTTAGCCCCTCCTGTAAAATTTATGTCTTCTCGCCAAATTCTCGGGTGATTTCAAACTTTGATTTAACACCAGCCAGTATTTTTTATACGCCGAAATTAAAAAATGTTTCCGGGTAAAACCTTTTTACACGATTCTCGGAAACTAGAGGTGGAACTGGTATTGTATTATGGTCCGTTAATCTAAGCACAAGGCTTGATATTATTACGTAAGTAGTAGCATTTGTGGTTAATCTCATAATATGGGACTTCATGCGGTCGCCGCCTTGTGAATGATAAATTATTATCTTCAGATATTATATTTCCTGTACTCGAAATGAGACTTACGCAAGAATTCCTTATAGAATGGAACTCGCTATGGCAAACTGAATTGTAATAGCTATATCCAAAAAATTTTTCCTTTAAACCAACTGATATTAGTAAGTTATTACTGGTTGTAAAATTTGGACTATTAAATTTTTATCCCTGATCAGCCATGAATCCTAAATAAAAAAATATTTCTGAAAAATACAGAAGCTCAAAATATTACCTAGCCATGAAAAATGGATGTCGCATAAAAAATACTAAAAAATTCAGCAAAAATCCTTACATATTTAAATTACACAAACGAAATCCTAACTTTGCCAAAGTATTATCATATTTTCAATCAGTTCCTATTACTTTAGTTTGGAACGCACGACTAGATTTCTTTCAAGTTATTTCAGATTTTTCAATGTTATCCAAAATTGAGTTACGTGTGTAATAAATGAATTTGCTTCTTACAAATGTTTTAGAAACTTCGTTTGTACGTCATTATTGATTGTTGTGCTTATTCATTTTAGATGGAACTTTGTTTGAAATTTATCAAAATATGATTTAGTGGAGTCCTTTCGGTAACTTTGGCTCATTGCTCACTGTCAACTTGTGGTGGAAGCATTTTATTCAACCTAGTATGGAAACACGCAATTATTTTAGACGAAATTTTGGTATCGATCATGTCGGGCTTGAGGCTTGTATGACTAATCGTCGTTGTTAAATCTCACGTTGTATTAACTAGTATATCGTCGACGGGTCGGATTATGTATGCTTGTAATGTTGAAATTGGTATGACTGATTTCATTAAGAACATGTTCTTGTCTTATTATGCCAATCATGAATATTGGGATTTAAAATTCTAACATATCTGTTTTAAAGTTCTTCAAAGATGTAGCTAGATCTTGATTCAGAAAATAACTGCTTACAAAAAGAAAACTGACTTTAATAATTTCTTGGTTCAGCGCCGATGGCAAAATACCAATCAAAGTTTTATGGGACCATCTCGAATGTCATACACATCAAAGAATCGTCTAAATCGGTCCATAAACGACAAATTTATGAATGTTGCATTAACTGCTTTAAATCTCTTGATTTGAGCACCTCTTGCTATTATGTGGTCGTTTAAAAATATTAACTTAATAGTACCTTCTATTACATTAGATTTTTGCTATAACAGTTTCATCATTACTTCCCTTTAAAATGATTAGTGGCTCTCTCGAGTACTTAGCTCTGGTAGCCCGGTGTATGAGCCATTTCATTAGCACTCATGACGTCACTAACAGTTTGTCTTCTTTGATAATATACTTCTTACAACTGTGTTCCTATAGGCGAAATTTCCAAATTAAGTTTTGCATAAACTCTCACTTTTTTTTTCTTTATTATAACAAAAATATCTTACAAAACATTAATTATCTTACAATCTAAAAACCACGAAGGTTTGTCCAGATTGCAGTGAATATCACTCTGCACTCTCAACCATAGTACATACGACTCTTTAACTCTACGTTTATCATTTAGATTTATAAAATGTGAATTATTCTTTACTCCAAAACCCGACAGGGTGGTATCTTCACTGTACAAAATAACTAATAATTTATATTGTCAATTATTCTAATCTGTCTTCAACTCGTTATATCTCGAACTCCCGACATAAAGTAAAACCATTATTTCTGATTAATGACACTGCCCATGATAACGAACATAATGACTCAAATATAAATGAAATTATTGATATTACAACAATGGATATATTTGTTCATTTAACCGGTGTAAAATAGCGTCATACATTATCTGTTCGAAATCCTGTTATTAATACAGAATGCTAATTAGTTGTTGATAAACCGAATTCTGTTGATGTATTGCCCATTCGATTTAAAAACTATACAAACAATCGCATTACCAAAATTATTGTTAATTGATTTCGATCCAACAATGTCACTAATGATGTTGGCCTGAATGTTGATTAATATATTTTAATTTCATCAGCTGAGTTAAATATAATTTTTGGCGGTGGCAGTTGGAATAGTTTAGTTAAAAGGAAACTTGGATATGTTTCCTTTTTACAGAAGTATAATTATATTCTCAGTGGCAGCAGAGTTTGGATTTGTGCCCGGTTAATGACAATAGGTTCGCCCCTATTACATTATTGTACATCAGTATACCTATGTTATGTTTATGTTATAATATAATAATAATAACCGTATATTTCAAGTAACGAGACTCATTTGTGTTGTTTTATTATTTAAATATGAAGGTTCTTCTTTAAATTTTGCTAATGATAAACAAACTTGATACAGAAAGCGCTACTCCTCGGAACGGCATGCATTGTGAGGAAGTTCCTGTCTTTGGAGTCCTAATCTGCTAGCTTATTCTAGATGTTTAGACTTTAAAAAAATAGAACAAATAAATGAATGCGGATCAGGATATAAATATAGTCCGACAAAGCTCTGTCGTGCTGTCGATCAATATGTTGATTTGTAAAAGATTCATGCTTCGACAATTTGACTTATCCAATATTTTACGAATGCAGGCTTTGTGTTCAACGTAGCAATATTCGACAAAATTCTGGTATAACAGTCTGTCAAAGTTCATTAGATTTATTATTGACATCTATTCTGTGCTTATAATTTTTATGAGAAACTAGTGTCGTGCTTTGCATTGCCTCTATTTCTAGATTATTTTTCTTGGCAAAAACCATTGCGGGCGTGTACACAGCAACTCGCAAAAGTTCTATCTAATCGGATGAATGATAAATTAAAGCATAGTAGAGGACGAACCAATTATTTTTATAAATTGATAGCGTTACTTTTACACGTTGAAAAACAAAATGATCTAAAAAAAATATTCTCAATCAGGGTACACACAAAAAGTAGGCTATAATCGATTGTCGAACAGCTGTTGTTCAAATCATTATGATCGATAATTATCTTTTTTTTTACGTGTATTCTTTTCAAAGCTTTCCAATAATAGCAGATACACAATGAAGGTTCTGACAAAGGTATGCTCGATGCTCTTATTGTACAATGAGTGGTTCCCAATTACTGGTTGCCTTGGAAATACCGGGATGCTCGAGGGTTCTGTTTATTGTTCGGAAGTATGCAAGGTATTTTCTATTCAGTGTCGTTTTTATTTGTTTTGAAACTGATTACTGAGGTTTTTAGGATTCGGAACAACAGAACAGTTATAAAATCACTTCGTTCTTTTTTTGAATCTTGATTATAGAATCATGTAATCGGCGGATGTATTTTGAGCAACAGTAACTGTCGTTATTGCTTGTAAATTATATCAGGGATAGTTTTGGGTTGAAGCGTTATTTTTGTTTTTTTTAGAAACATAAGGAGAAGTATGATCAATAGACACGTGTTGAATGAGACTCACAATCGAATGTCATGTCTGCTGCAATGTCGCTTCGACAGGAAGAATTGGCATTGGCTCGCTTATTCTTTTACCTAACACAAGAAAACAAGCCATTTTTACATTTTAAGTATTTTGATCATTGAGATTAAATCAAAATCGATTACCAATATAATGCAGAAGATAAAGGGTTATGCCATATAACTTTAATATATCTATTTAAGCAAGAATGCCTGGTATTTTACCCGAACCGGTCTATTTATTCGTTATAAGGATATATCCATTTTCCAACAAATAAATTAGTTTTGATTGTTGAGTATTTCTAGGTTAGAATGTTGGGTAAAATGTGATAGGTTTTAATTCGAATTCTTGTAGCAATTCTATCTGGCCGTCCGAATTCTCGACTATTTATAGGATTAAAGAAAAGGGTTGTAATGTAGAATATTTATAACTCCATACTGACGAAACTTTTATAGATAAATATCGTTTAATTATTTTTTATTTATCTATTTTTCCAAAACGTTTATTAGTGCCAACTCATTTTATTGACATGTTAATGACAAAGAGGGATATATTATTTTAAGTGTCATTAGTGGAGAATGATAGTCTAAAACCTAGAGAAATGTTTTACTTGAATGTAATTTCAAAACACTTAGAGTTTGTAGTACTTGAAAGTACTTGCGTACTTTATAGGGTGAAAAAGTATCTAGAATACTTGCATTAGTATAGTAGGTATAATTTTTAATTCGAGTATAATTTCATTAGTTATTGAAATATAACATTATTATATGTTCATTATTAAATCTCTTTTCCAGAACCATAGATGCTGTAATTACCCGTAAAATGGTTTTATTTCAATATGTCTAATATTCGCGTGTGTGTCAGAAATCAGTTAAACAGCATAGCTACTTAGTTTTCCTTAATTATTTTAAAACAGGGGTTTCCAAAGTAGGCGGTAACGCCACCGTGTAGGCGCTGCAGGCCCAGAAAAATATGGGGGCGTTGTGCAGAGTTACGAGAGTAGTGGGTTTTAAATATAATTTGTAAAAATGGGGGCACTAAAAAATAATTTATCCTCAAAGTGGGCAGTAGACAAAATAAGTTTGAGAACCCCTGTTCCAAATGAATATAAAAAGTTTGAAGCTTCTGTATCCACAATTCCATATATTTTGTGACGTCCTCATAGTGACGTATGTCGTACGTAATCGCCTAATTACACCTGTTGAATAGCGGAGAGCCTTTCATTGTTCTCGTTCGATCCAATTAACTAAACGATCGTTTAATTCATTAGCTGATCCCGGACTTGTGTATCAATTATTGATACATTTAAATACCACCTGAATTATTTATATTGTTTGGAGGGTTTCATCAATATAATATGGATGTACAGTTGGGAATACCTTTCTGGGACCAAAAGAGCGTAAGATCAGGAATCACAATGTCTTTTACGCCTTTTTAGCATTCATATTGCGAATATACTTAGTAGAACATTTTCAGGCACAGCTTTGCGTATCTACATATAGTGTCGCCAACTTATTTGCAGAATACAAACCTGTTATTTTAAACCTTATATAACGAACTAGCTTTTGCGTGATGATATATAGCCTATAGCCTTCCTCAATAAATGGGCTATCTAACACTGAAAGAATTTTTCAAATCGGACCAGTAGTTCCTGAGATTAGCGCGTTCAAGCAAACAAACAATCAAACTTCAGCTTTATATTTTAGTATATATAGATATCTTAATTACCTACTACGACTAATAAAACAAATAACTTATCAGTCAATCAACAGTCTAACTGATGTAAGATTTTGCTATGTTAGTTTACTTAAAATGATAATCCAGATATCAGATAGTTAATGTATAAAGTCCAGTAATCAAGTTCATGTAAAGGTTGTCTGTTAGAGATAGCCCTATGTGACAACACTGTTCATTATGCAGTATGTGAGTTGGGACTAATTATGTCTTTCTTTAATGGAGATGCTGAAAAAAAAATACAATTAACTAATGATTAAATTGCCTTATTGGAAGACGGTTCCGAATGTGCGGCTCTTGAGCAATCCTGTGTTCTATTCCAAAGTTTTTGAAATGTTATTGGGTACCCAATGAAATTCACATTAGCAGCTAGGTGTTCTGATTTGTGCCCGGCTGGTGACAATAGGGCCCTTTTCACTGTGGAAGAGCCATGCTTCGGCACGAATGGATGGGCCGGCTCGATCGGAGTGAGACCACAGCCTCATAGAAAACAGGCGTGAAACAACGCTTATGTTATATTTTGCCGAGTGCGTGAGGATACCGGAGGCCCAAACCCTTTCAAAAGGCCGGCAACGCAGTTGTTACTCTTCTGGCGTTGCGCGTGTACATGGGCGGTGGTTATCGCTTACAAACAGACAATCCGTCTGCTCGTTTGCCCTCCCTATCACCTAATAATAAAAAATAAAAATATTGAAATGGGAAACAAAAAATTCAAGTGGAAAAGTTACAGGCCTAGTGTAAGTTTCTTTACAACGCGTCTCGATTGTACACATCGACCGCGTTAGACTCTCTGATTGGTCAAGATTGATACGGTCTTAGATTACGCCAATCAGCACGCAGAATGCAGTCCATGCGTAAAATTGAGTTGGTGAAATGAATCTTACACTAGAGCCTCAGGTCTTGTTGATATAAATTCTGCACGACTATACGCGTCACGTACTTTCTCCAAGTCAGTAAATACGTCAGTAGTATTTCTCCCTGCGACGTTTTGACTGATCGAGTGGCCAAAGTAAGATGCAGTACTTACAAATACTTTAAGTGCACGTTGGTTGCATAGCCTACTACTAACAATAGTAGTAATAAAGTCAGTCAAAATGTTTTATTTCAATTAAAAATAAGCACTTTTGAGTCAACCTAGTTGACTATATTAGACTGCCATGTCAAGATCATTCGATTTCGAGATCGAATCCTCTACCTTTTCGCAGTGTTTTATGATTTTTATGACAGAAAATAATATTATTGGTGCTTCATTTGTAGGTATATTAAGTGTTGTTCACACCTATAAATTGGAAATTCACTCTCGATTATAAGTTAAACGATAAGATACCATAAAAATGTATTAGTGAATAAGTCGTTGGAGTGCCTTAATTTAAATAAATAATTATCATTATATTTAATACCTGTATTAATTAAATTACGAGGACCTAAGCAATAACTATGCTGATCAACTGATCTAAAGGGTTAAGCTGCGCTCGCTGCAGCCTTTCTTAACACATCAAGACTCCTCCGTGCCTCGGAGAGCACGTAAAGCCGTCGGTCCCGGTTGTCATACGAATATCTGTGACAATTGTTAGTGGTAGTCAGAAGCCCAAAAAAGCCTAACAACCAGTCTATCCTCCGAATAACGGTATTGCCCAGAAATTAGGTGGCGGAGGTCTGACAGCAGTGTAAAATACTGATATTCAACCGCACCTAAGTAGACTAGAAGCTGACTCCAATATAGTTGGTAAAAGGCTCGGAGGATATATGATTAATTAACTGTAGAGTATGAGCAATCAACTTGTTTATTCACACGTTGGCCGAGTAAGTTAAACAGAACCGCTTCCACTAGTAATCACTGAATGATTTATTATTATTGAGTTTGAACATATCAAATTTACAGTAGAGAGCTCGGAATAATGTGCAGTTCCGCTTTTATATCGTTACTATATAGTTAAAAGCGAAATTATTATTGTTGATGGATTGAGGTTTGTTTTCATTAACGTAAAATTCCACCATGCCTGTATTCTCTGAATAGTATAGTTGTAGTTAGATATAGGTGCACTACTATTAATCCATAATTCGCCTGTATATTTTTTTAATTATCATATAATATGATGTGATAGGGGCGAGTCTGTTGCCATTAAATGGATCAAATTCCTGAGTAAATCTCTCCGTACTGAATGCATACATTCTGCCTCAAAGGACCAAAATGGTTTCTAAGGCCTCAAATGACCACTTTTGCCTAATCATATTATGATTCATCAATGGCCATCCCCTCAATCTGTCTTCAATAATAATAAGTAAGTCACAATTATAATAATTCAGCCTCCTAAGAAAGCTCAAGGTCACTCAGTGAGCTTCTCACTTTCTTTACGCGATCAAATTAGAAATGAGATCCGTAGAAGAACTAAAGTTGCCGACATAACTCAAAGGATTAGCAGGCTTGAGTGGCAGTGGGCGGGGCACATACAATTCTCTTTTAAATCATCACATAACACAGCACTAATTTGCCGCAAGAGATAAAATTAAAAGATTGATATTGTCTTCTGTAATTATCAGAGAGGGTTCTTATAACATTCCGTTACTGGTCTATTTGACCAAACTGAACCTGTTCTTGTTGGTAGCAAATTTATTCAAAAGCTTACGTAGTATCTTCTAGTTTCATGTTTACTGACTGTAATTTATCTACAACGTCTACAAGTGTTTGGGTATCCATCCTATTTTCCTTGAAATTTGTTTGCCTGGGTTCCAACCTCCATCAGCTATTCTTGTTTCAAACTACTGAAGATTACCAGGCTTTGTAAACTGTTGCGTTTGCTAATAAACGCGGTGTATGTAATACTGTGATACTTGCTAAGATTTTGTGCAGTAACTTACATGTAATACTCACTACGTGATTTCGGAAGTACGCACATTTATTTAGCGTCCTATCTAAAGTTTTATTGAAATGAAAGCGATTAGTGAGTAATGTATATTTACTGGCTCGATAGATGTCTTTAATGTACTATGTTTATATTTTCTCAAATTATTATATTTATCCTGGCGACGCCTCATTAGCCAAGTGGTCCTGAGCGCGACTGCTACGCTAGAGGTCCTGGGTTCGATTCCCAGGTCGAGCAAAGTGTTATTGGGTTTTTCTATTAAATTCTCAGTAGCAGCTCGGAGTTTGGAATTTGTGCCCGGTAAATGGCAATAGGCTCGCCCCCTATTACATGGGACCTAAACATACCGGCGAACTGTGGGTGTACATTAGTACGCCTCTGCCTAACCCTTCGGGGAATACAGGCGTGATGGTATGTTATGTTATCCTGGCGACGCGACGGCGAAGCTCCTGGTAGGGATACTACTGAAAGACGTTACGATTGCTTGGAAATAATTTATTGTACTTACTTACTTTCAGTTTACATTAATCTAATGACCTTTATTCAATTTTCCGATCATATATGAGCGACCACGCATTGTAAAACGTACACAATTATGTAAATCTATATATACTTAATATATAAAGCTGAAGAGTTTGTTTGTTTGTTTGTTTGAACGCGCTAATCTCAGGACCTACTGGTCCGATTTGAAAAATTATTTCAGTGTTAGATAGCCCATTTATTGAGGAAGGCTATAGGCTATATATCATCACGCTACGCGGACGAAGTCGCGGGCAGAAGCTAGTCAGTGATAATATTCTTTTCTGGCCAAATTATTCGAGATTTACCGGTCTAGTCGTAAACATTTACGGGTAAGGGCCTCATAAAATACAAAAATTCATCCAAAATTGGAACAACAGTATAAAATTATCTATACAATTACACTTATCTGGTCCTATGTGGGCACTTAATTTAATCACGGGACTCGGAGAACCCTTTAAACGCTAAATGTTTGCCGTAAAAAGTTATGTACGGTCCCCGCGGCGGAAACGTGTGTGTAAGAACTCTGTTTAGTTTTCGCGTGTGCTTACCATGTTTAAATATTTATTTTATCACAAATTTTAATTAAAGGACATCGCTATTTCAATTGTTGTTGCTAAAATTCTAGTATCTACTAAAACTGTATAGGGTATAATGTAATGTGTTTGGTTATGGATATTAGGAATGTTAGTGTCCTGGTCCTTTCCACCTAGAGACATACGTTGTAAAACTTTTAAGGAAACTCAAGTCACCTGTAATGTAAAGTATTAGGGGACAACAAGCACTGTATCACATGGGACTGTACAAACATACATTTGGTGGATACCGAAGTAAACCCAAACTCAAAACAAATATCTATAAACATCAATATTCGTCTCGGGTAGTTATAGAATCCACAGCACAACGGCAGTGGCCAGGCAAATGAGCAATTTTACTCTTTACACTCTTGATGTTTAGATACATCAATCTCCTTCTCTGTCCTTAATAATAATGTTCAGAAATTATTTCCCATAAAAAGGAAACGATTATTTCACTAAAGACGTTAATTAATAATTCAATAAAAATACATCTGGAATTCCATATAAATGATTTATAATTTTTTTGACAATATAAAATACTACAATAAACCATTTTAGTAAGTAGTTAAGCTTTTTGTAATAAAAAAAGAATCACTTCACGAATATAAATTTAAATTGGATAAATAAAACACTTATCCGATTCAACAAATAAATCGAGCGACATTCACAGGTTTGTCTGTTCAGACACTTTTATTTCTTACATTTTTAGAATCGCTGACCTGGCATTTCGTAGGGAAACGTCGCGTGTCGACATCCTTATCCTATTTTAATGATCCGGATTTAAGGTTCCGTGCACCGAGAATCAACTTTGACATTCTGTTCGAGTACTCACATTTATATAAAACTGTAAGGTAACATTTTGTGTTTTGAACTGTCATGCATAAGGAATTAGCCAGGATCTACCAAAGCAAGATAGGGACCCTATACATTTTAATATACAATGGCTGTCAAGTATAGAAAGAAAGGAAAATGATAGTAATAGGTCCCCTAGCTCCCATACTCAGCTACTGTTCTGTATATTATTGATAAAATAGGTAATAATCTTTTTAAAAAACTTTCTCAAACTTACTTCTAAATTAAAACAAGTTCCATTACAGGGAGTACCAACACTAAGGGCCACTTGCACCAACTTCTTAAATGTGTTTAAACTGTATTTAAACACAAAATTTGTATGAAAAATTCTATTTAAATATAATTTAAACACCTATAAGAAGTTGGTGCAAGTGGCCCTTACAGTATGAAATGTAAATTTATATTTTATTATTTTACTAATATTATCTTGTAAAGTGCTACGGAACCCGTTGAGTTCACTCCTATGTACTTACTTGTACAGTACTTTCTTGTGCTAGTTGAGTCAAACAAAGACGAGTAACTCGCGTCACTTTATGGATTATGGAGACATGCCAGCGTGTATGCGAGAAGAATCTTTATACCGTCTCCTAAGGAAATAGCAATGAACTTTAGCTGGTTATGGGTAGTGTTGTTAAGCTTTGTTTATTTATTTGTAGGATAAATTTATTTTTATAACTACTGTAACAAAGAATTATATCACATTACAGTGGCGGGACTGGGGAACGGAACTATTATTACTTCTGGTGCAAAGGACCATTTTTAGTAAAAACTCAACTAACTGCTCTACAAAAGACTGTATCAAGGTAGAAGGTTAATGTATCAATCATTCTTTAACTAAAAAAGTTTTATAAGAAAAGAGCATCTTTAAATTTTAAATTCACCATATCCTTCTTTTTGTTTCAACTATTATAAAGATTTGGTCCTAAGAACCGTTTTTATACCCTAGTTTTTGTTGTTGCCAATAATAGCCAATTAACAGACAACTATACAAATTATTATTTCATCTTGTATCTTCAATATAGAAAACAATTACTTCTTGCAATGCTCAGATTATATTCTATACGTACAGAGGATAAAAAAGCCTTTTGAGTCTTTCGATAAGTGGAATGAATTTAGATAATATCGGATTTCTGTAGGTCGTGTGACCTTAGCCGGAGGCCATTCCGATACCGAGTAATAGAATCATGAATTCAATTTTATCGGCTAATCAACTCGCCGGTGAGAGCATGCGGTATAATATTTATATAAATATAAATCTCGTACATAAATAGTTCAGCAATTTACGTGTCTTGCATGAAAACTTTTTACTTTAGCAATCGAAAACATCGTTGCCAATCATACTGTATACGATTTGGTGCTCACGTTGTCGAAAGAATTATTTTATTTATTTACTGTCGGCGAATTGTGAGTCGTCGTTTGCATCTTTTGGAAATTAATACTCAAATGACTTACGGTAATTTCCACAAAAGTCCTTAGGCATACAGTATATGTATGCCTAAGGACTTTTGTGGAAATTACTTTTGACAACAGGAGGACCTCAGGAATCAGGTTGCAATCTATATCCTTGCCAAATAACAAACTCTGTTTAGTGGTTTAGAAGTGAAATCGCAACAGACAAGCAGAGTTGCTGTCGCATTCATTGTAGATATTAATATGGAACCCAAATGACATACCACCACTTTTTAAGTCCCATATTATTGTTGTGTATTGTTACTTTAGAATAATCTAATAACTGCTTCACCTGGAACTAGACAATCGAACGAGAGAGAAGAGTACCTGCTTAACAGTCGCACGTGCGACTAGACCAACGAGGCAATCAATCACCGTAATATTTACTTCGAAATCAATAGCACAGCCGTGGAGATTATTTGCGTTAAAATAATATCCATGCCTGTACCTCATGACCTTCAGCCATTCTTTCTTCCACCGCCATAAGGTTCATCATTCAATATCAGATTTCCATTCGGTATTTTCTAATAACGTGTCAGATAACGACACTCAACGATTACTCTCGTTTGTAAAGAGGGGATGATATTACAGACAGTAAATTTGTACTGTCCAAATAAATAGTGGCCATAAAACACTTTATAGGTATAGTAAATAAAGCCAGTTTATTGTCACTAGTATTGAACTGGAGCTGAGAATGAAATTGATGAGAAGAAACGACGGCTTTGATGTCAATGATTTTCGGACTCGTGATCTAGGGATTGAAAAAAAATACCTTCATGAATGCAGACTATCACATCTGTATTCCCCGAATTGTTAGGTAGAGACGGACTGATATACAGCACAGGTCGTTAATTCATTATACATAATTATTTATTATCATGGAAATGTGTATTTATTTAATATACATTAATTCAGCGCAAGGTGTCTGAAAACTGCTTGGCACTAATGCTAGGCAAACCCTATATCTCTAATTGGGGCTGAATTATCAGAATCCAAACTTCGCGACCGAGAATTTCTTAAAAAAACTAAACACTAAGTAAAAACACTAAAAAATCTATACGCTTTTATTGTTCCTGTAAGATTTAACCTTCTCCTCCCTAATGAGTAGGTAGTTCATGCAGATCAATTGAAGTTGAATGGAATATTAGGAATTTTTAGATAATATTCCGAATACAACTTTACATTTTCATAGAGGATTGTGCGTCACATGTACATAGCGTGGGTATTGGTATGCCTAGAAAGGTATAGCTACAGGCCTATCAAACAAGAGTTAGTTCCGTTTCAGGAACAATTCGGAACTAGCGCAAAATCTTTGACAAATGTCTATTTGCTCACTTCAAAAGTCCCCAACGATCGAACAGATTTTAATGGGACTTTTACAACCTTAGCTTTGCCAATCTGTAATGGCGTCTACCCAACTCAAAATAGAGTCGATTTCAGCATTTCTTTAGTTGCAATACGTGAAGTGTAGTCCAAAACATAGTAAAGACACTTAGTTGACTTAGGAGCACCTTTGCGAATAGGAAATAATTCAAATACAAGTCCATGCAAACAAAAGTGGTTAGTTTCAGGCTAATAACGTGTGGGTATGGGGTCGTAAACGAAGAAGTGTTTGTGATATAAAATAAGCATATTGTGAGGAATGACCAGGGACTTTTTTTTACAACAGGTAGCCATATGTCCTCAGGAATCAGGTTTTTCTATTGTCTTGAGTCTTCTCTTGTCGTTTAAATCCAAGGCTTTCTTTAATTCAAGGATTTTCTCGATGGCGCGGGCGCCCCAGCTATAACTTTGTGGTATAATACTATTATTATACCACAAACAGATCTATATCTGTGGCCAGCAATGAACTAGAATTGTAGATAATGATAATTATATCAAAAAATGTCTATTCCTTGGGAAAAAAGGACTCCGACTAACAAATACTCATTCCGTATAACCGATTATTATTTAATTTGGTAGATTTTTTATGTAAGATATACATTTTAGCGTCAGCAACACTCGTCATCAGAATTCGAACCGGTAACCGTTCGCTTTAGGCCGGTTCTCAATAAGAAATCCAGGACTTTGGCATCCTCTGTCAAAATCTTATCTCTTGTAAGAAAATCCACTGTCTGCTATTGCCGAGATCACTTACTGTGATATCGAATTTCTTTTCCACATTGTCCATCTTAAGGTGACGTAAATAGTATTATATTTTTAGAAACACATCACTTAGACGTTAATTCATCATTATTTTTCCTCAAAATACACATCTCTCCGATGTATAGTTGAAGATTCACTCACGTTAAAGGTTACTTAATTAATTTCCTATGAAAGGTTAGAAGAACAAAGGCATGCTACAAACATAACTATTTACAAATATACCTGAAGTCAGACGATACTGGGCGATCATATTGCATGCCAGTATTATATGCGGCGACTGGGCTATGTTGATCGGGTACTAATATACTGATAAGCGGAGCGGAAGAAAAAAAAAATCGTTTGGTCCTTCGGTTCATGAATAGGACCAACAAATCTATTTATTAGTAATTGTTTAATAAACTTTTTATCGTTGAAATTTAAATTACATAGTCTTATTGATATATTAAGTATGCTGTTTATCACTAGACACTAATATTTTTAACATTGTATGTACAGTAATCAAGCCCGCCACATATCTTTGAGCTGTATATTAGTCTATGCCAACGACGACGATAAACGATCTTTCGACATACGCCTAATCATTTTACTGAATTTAATATGTATGAATGATGAATTTAATATGTACTGAATATATAATGATCGCTGTTTCTTTGTGTCATGAAAATTATTTTAATTATGTGTAATGTAATTATGTGCAATTTAATCTGGTACTACAAAAAAGAATACACGCAATATTCATGTTTTAATTAAAACTTTGTGCTTAAACGCGTTCTTAAGGGATCTAATAAATTCGAATATATTTTCTACTTAACAATCATAGTTTAATAATGGGTTTATCCATACAAGTACTTTACGCATTCATAAATTTTTTAGCTATGCAAAGCATATTTTGTAGATTAATTAATTTTTCATATGAAATAGTACGTTATTTCATAAGAAATATATGATAATAATAAATATATTCGCCCCTAGAGTAAAATTATTTCAGTATAAGTCTAGGTACTGTGTTACATGAAATTGAAATTACTTTAATTAAAGCCCTGTTTCCATTTGCTGTTACTCCAAAGCTAGATTGGGTATTTAACCAGTGCAAATATACGTTTGTATTTAAATAAACGTATGAAAATCTCTTATTGGTATGTCATATAAATTAGGAAGGCTTTGAGCCGCGTTTCTACAAATATAATGTGAAAATATATAACCGCTACCCGTTCTTTTTTAAACCCTCTCCGCTTATTCACATGATTGCTTCCTTGTACGGAAATCTATTGATATATAGTTTTATTATGTAATGGTTTGCAGATGAGTATTGGTTAGTAGTATAGTAGGAGGTCTTGAGTTACATTTCCAGGTCAAGCAAAGTGCTATTGAGTTTTTCTATGAAATTCTCGATAGCAGCTCGGAGTTTGGATTTTTGCCCGGTTAATGACAATAGGCAATAGAGTAGGGGGCAAACGAGCAGACCGATCACCCGATGGTAAGCGATTCGAATTTGAATCGATCGAATTCGAAGCGAAACGTTCTTTGATTACTTAGTGATATAATTGATCATCCAATTATGTTTGGTAATGAAATATGTAAGTATGTACACTAAAATAAATTGGATTTAACTTTGATGAAGGCGTTTGCAATCATATTTCTAATACTGATACCGTTTGTGCGCAATCTTATATGTATTTATATTTGCTATTTTTCGTCCCGTATCCCGCTGTCGACATATAGTGATCGCTACTCAAAAATTGTGTAGTACGATAAATGTTATTGGTCTGTCTAAGAGACAGATTGCATGTCTAAGAGACTTTTTCGACGGAACGTAAAATCTATCAACCTGTATGAAGCCAGCGTGCTAGAATAGGTATGGCGTAATCCCTCTCATTCTGAGAGAAGACTTGCTCAGCTATGGAACAGTATATTATATCTGTATATACTACTGTATATCTGTATATATAAACTGCAATTTTGATCTTGTCCTACCGAAGACATGGTCAAAATTGCAGTTTTGCAGTTACTGCAATTAAGCCCTTGTCTTACCGAAGGTGCGGCTGTATGTGTATGGGCTGATGATGGATGTTGAAACAGCGAAAATCGATGATGATGAAACAAAGCAAGTCAAATCTACGCGAGGACCACGCTAAGTGACATTCTTGACTCTTAATGGAATATGTTATGAGCTTGATCCTGCACATATTTCTTGTGGAATAATTTATTATTCGCTTTTCGTCCACGAGGATCCTACATAATTTATTGCACAAATCGACTCGTTCAATCTTCGGTCCGGTTCCTTTGTTTTCGCTTTATTGTGCTAGGTTATATGAAACATAATTAAAGGACATACCGTATTTTGTGTTGGTATATACAATAATTAAATAATTACCTAATTTTAAATCAATTTTATTTATACAGCCTGATTGCTTTCATTGTGGGAGGAGATCCGTGCCCAGCTGTGGGACATGTAATGGATTGATTAATTTATTTATTTCTGTTAATAACAAGCTTTCATTTAATTTTCAAAAAAACTTCAATTTCTTGTATTCGCAAACTAGATTTTTTTCAAGTTTCAGTAGTTTTTGGGTTATGCGCGTCACAGATAGTAAACGAAACATCCAAAAATATATTTGTTTTAGCTTTTATAAATATTTATTATGATAATTTTCAATATGTAAATTTTTCTTAAATATCTCCTTCTTTGCAGACAACAACGAGCTAAAATTTTTTAAAGAATTTATTATATTTATATATGGTTGAAATAAAATAATTTTCATGTGAATCAAATACTATAATACGTCTAACCTAATTTTATGGTGGTATTTGAGAATGTATGTAAGCTCCTTAAGGTCAACTAATGCGTACCAGATGTGTACAAGCGCGTACGCAATTAACGACAGACGCAGAGCACTTCAAAGAATTTGTTAGATAAAGTCGATTGGTCTAGCGTCTGGTATCCCTCACACAATTCTAAGGGCGCTACAAATTCTACAGTATTGCAGTAATCATAGTGAATGTGTCAATTGTTCGGCTTAAGGAGAAGCATTATGGCGGGAAATTTGAAAAAAGAAGGAAGTGTTTTTATTTGTTCTAGTCTGGTGTACTGTACAGGAAACAAAATCCTATACCCCCTTTTTTTCATAAACTCCATTTTTAATATTCTTCTTTATAATAAAATAGAGATTAAAGAAATGTTATGAATGACAAATGATTTTTTATTTAATCGTAAAGTTCACACACCGTTGTATTTACTTTTATAAGAATTACTTTATTCAATGAGACGACTTTGACATGACTTATTTGGTAGTCAATATTTATTTTTATACAGGGTGGCGATTTAATCACCTGCATCCTTCTAGCAGGTGAATCAGACCACGAAATACTAGCCATATCATTAAAAAAAATCATACCTTAATTTTTCATTAATTTTTTTTTTAAATTTTGTTGCAAATAGTCAAAGACATATCGCGGACGTTGAACTCATTGTAGGTATGTAAGTATCTATCTAGAGATAGCGAGTCAAGCAACTACTTGATCGGGCCGTCCGCATAAGGTCAACGTACTGCAGGGTAAATATCGTTTTATTAAAATTTTGAATAATTATTAAGTCCTTTAACACGGAATTGCTTAAAGATACAAATTATAAATGATGTCTAATATGTTATATGTTATCAATACTACACCATGTTGAAGCAGTGCAGGTGATTAAATCTCCACCCTGTATAAAATCTCCCCGCTACTAAGCATGAGCTCCCCCTTAACTAGTTACTATTAATTTGTAATGCCAAGAACGTGTTGTGTAGCGTTTGAACGATACTAGACTCTAGACTTCAATTCAGTATCTAGTTGTTAAATGTTTTTGCTAATGTAATTAAGTAATCTGTGCGATGTTTTACTAAACAACTTGATTGAGTAAATCAATCAAGGGTTCGTATGCAAAACTACAATTTGTAGGTATGTACCTGTTGTATTTGTATTTATTGTAAACTAGCTTCTGCCGGCGACTTCGAACGCGTGGAATAGTTACTTGGTCTTAGCGTGATGATATACTTACCCCTTGAGCTCACCATCAGCAGGTATTTAAAACAAAAAGCTTGGTTTTTTGTTTTGGGTCCGAGCGGACCCAAAAAACGCTCATCAAGTTGTATAGCCTTCCTCAATAAATGGGCTATCTAACACTAAAATATTTTTTCAAATCGGACCAGTAGTTCCTGACATTAGCGCATTCAAGCATACAAACAAACAAACTCTTCAGCTTTATATATAATATTAGTAAAGATATAGATTCTTTTTATTTTGATTGCTACAGAGAAAAACAAAAAATGAATTTTGAAGATTTTGATATTTCGAAAAATCACGCTACACCTTCTAGTCCTTCAAAGTTAAAATATAGATATGTAAAATTGTATTTAAATGGATCATTTTTTACAGATATAAATATCATTTCATTTCGAAAATCTGTTAAAGGTTTTGAAATTTCAACAAAATTTTACAACTCCACATCTAAATAATTCCCAAAAAAGATGGCCACCATCTCACTAGCCACGAAGAGATAATCAGGCACAGTCCTATATAGATTAGAAACATAGTGTCCGAGAAATGGGTTCCGTCGTTAGCAATTAATTGGGAACTATTGTCAGACCCACATGAAACCGTGTTAGTAACGAGATAGCACCCATTCAATAATGGTGATACCATCTCAACTGCCAAGGAACCAATAATTCAACGCGGCGGGACATAAGCCTGGTTTTTCCAGTTGATTTGTTGCTAGGCTAGGCTCAGCTACGGTTTCTCGAAATACTTTTTTTGTACAGTCAACAAAAGAGTTAGCTTTTAAGGTCATAACGATATATATGTGTTTGATATATCCT
Source organism: Acronicta leporina (assembly GCA_947256265.1). Lineage (NCBI taxonomy): Eukaryota > Metazoa > Arthropoda > Insecta > Lepidoptera > Noctuidae > Acronicta > Acronicta leporina. The sequence goes on from OX366523.1 coordinate 4,545,331, forward strand.
ACTAATACTATAAATTCGAAAGTTTGTGAGGATGGATGGATGGATGTTTGTTACTCTTTCACGCCAGAACGGCTGAACGGATCTGGATGAAATGAAATTTGGCACTGAGATAGATTATAGTCTGGAATTATACATAGGCTACTTTTTATCTGAAGTCCACGCAGACGAAGTCGCGGGCAGAAGCTAGTTTTTTAAAGATAGCTGATTGGTATCACCTGTGTTTTGAGGCGTCGCGATATATTACTATACAATCATTGCTGTTAGCTTCCTGCCAGCTTCGATTTTGTTGTTACTAAGTATAATGTAAGTAGGTAACAATTAATTTATAAGAATACATATGGTAATTTTATGAAATTCTCAGTAACAGCTGGGAGCTTGGATTTATTACCTAGTTGAATACACCAGACGCTATGACCAACTTAGCCAACCGACCTTACATAACTTGCTTTTCAATAGATGTCACGTTAAGACCCAGTTTCACCATACTATGTTTGTTAATTTAACAGCCTGTTAATATTTTAACACACTGTTAAGGTTTGTGAGTGTCCCACCACATGCTAATAGCTTGTTAAATTGCTTAATCAGCTGTTAAATCTAATCACTGCTCTGCGGGTCTGTTAAATTTTTAACAAACTGTTACTATGACTTGTGTACTGTCAAAATCGTTGTGAAAGAACAAAAGAGATACTTTCATGAAGGTCTAATTAAGGCGAATCATTTTATTTTGGATTGTTTTAGAAAATTTGGATGAATAGAGAGCTAGCTTTTTGCCATTAACCGGGCACAAATCCAAACTCTGAGCTGCTTCTGCGAATTTCATAGAAAAAACCAATTAGGTATTTTATTAACATTTTATTTGACCTGGGAATCGAAGTCATAGCCTGTAGCATAGCGATCGTGCTTAGGACCTACTAACTTAGCTCAACACTTAGCTTAAACAGGAAGTTTTGCCTAAGGTCTATTGGTGTGTAGGATACTAGTTTTAAATACTATACATACTGTACTTATTATTTTTATAGTTTGGTAAAGATATAATTACTATATAAAATAAATAAAACTGCATAATTATGTTATTAACCAGCCATTTTGGACTTTATTTGAATTAATTTGGAGTAGATATTTCGTTCTTCATTTTCCGTGGTCTTGATTTTTCTTATAGCTACTATGTCATCGCTGCCTCAGCCTCACCATGTTTTTTAGTGATTTGTCATCAATAAGTAATTCAGTTTTGCTTTGCACCAATTCGTAATTTATCGAAGTTTGAAATCGTATCTGAAAAACGTGCAATACTTTAAACATTTCACCTAAGTAATAAACTGAAATAAAATAGTAACAAACATTTAGTTCTTATAGATAACTCAAAATTAGTTCCTACCTGTTGAGAATATTATATTGTATATTATCCCCACATGATTGAATTGTTCCATGACACTGAGTACCAAGGCATTGAAAAACCTCGAAGAAGTGATTGTGGTTTGCTCCAATCTTCGTTTTTATTAGCAGTGGCATCATATTTTATTCTTCATAACATCTTTGTCTTCAATGATGAGCTATACCAAAATTTAGTTCTCGTTCGAAGAAAAATTCAGCGCGAATGTTTTTTTAGATATTTCTTCTGGTGAGGGCTATGGGTGAAGGTACTTTTCAAAGAGATTATAATTTAAAAATATGAAAAAAATCCGCACAACAGAACACAAAAATGATTATTGACAATTTATTGTTGACGTTTTATCTATCAAAATTAAAAATACCCCGGTTGCTTTTGAATTAGAGAAAAAGAACGATGTAATAAATTCAGCCGTATTACATTATTATACGACTAGTTACAATATTTGACATAACAGTATCATTGATATACGTTGCTATGACTTACTGTTTTGGTCGTATTAGAATGTGAGTGAATGCTTTGTGTATCATTCAATAAATGCTTGATTTAGTAACGCACTGTTACATTTTCGTCGTGGGACACATCCTATTTTAACAGCTTTGTTAATTTTAAATGCTGATTAGTTAATGCCTTGTTACATAGAAATTGGTGAAACTGGGTCTAAAGATGCAAATTCAGAATGTGAAGGCAAATTTTGACCTGCTGGGTAAACTCGCGGTGGTTTACTTGGTTATTGCGCCTGGGTATTGAACCAGAAGACGCAGGTTTGTATACCGTCCATAGTCGAAATTTTCCTTCACTAAAATAACTAATATTCTTTATTTTCATTATATATCAAAAAATCTCGTCAGTTTCCATTACTTGTATTTCGTTGAAACGATGAAAGCGGATTAAACACCTGCCGAATAAATGGAAAAAGTGAGCGGAACCACGCCACGTACTATTACGTTGGCTTTCCGCCAAAAACAAAAGTTACTGCGCTCCGCAAATATTTTATCACATGAGCAATGATATATGCTAACAAAATGGATGCTTGGCTTCTGCTAAGACAAGCTTATCTATACGTCTTCGGAGTCTTTATAACCTTTTTTATAGTGCTGGAAATCCTCATGGATCGTCCCAATCTTATATGAATAGTTTAGTGTTCGTAAGCGTGACTACTGAGTGTGATGACATGGGTTCACGGTTGAGGCGAATGTCGCGAAAAGCATGACCAAGGGTAATGCGGTTTTTAGTTGGTACCAGCCGGACATACCGTGCCATCTATCAATGGTTCGTTTTGATAGGTATGACAGACTATTTTGACGCCCCTTAGCTAAATTAATACCCAGGGGTTAGTTAGGTTTGGCTAGTCCGTTCAAAGCACCGAAGTGTGAACTAGAATTTTCCACTACTAAAGGTAGGAATATCATATTCCTCCAGCTAAGTTGTTGAATATAAATGTGAGTTATGGCCTGCGTCCAGACAAACGCTCATATCGTTATGTGCTAGACATTTCCCTGGTGTAACATAATAATGTATAAAATTGCCAAAACTTCGTCTTACTGTTAATTGCAAATGTTGAAAATGTACTAAGTATATTAGCTTAATACATGGAATAGGTAGGTTATATGGGTAGGTAATGATGACGGCAGGACTAGAATTATTATAATGCGCCACGGTTGATGTTTTGATTCCTGCACGGGACAATTTATTTGTTCGTCCTACAACAACTTACAATTATGTGTAATTATTCCTTGGATTATTGTATATGTAAGAATTTCCGTTTAATATCGCTCCTATAGTATATAAGTCAGGATACTGAAATGCTTAAATGTGGGTCAAATTAAAAAAGAAAACAGAATTCGAATAAACGTAAAGTACCGTATGTTAGTGGGTCACCTCGGTTTCTTAACAACCTGGCTTCAATTTTAACTTACGAACACATATTAATACTTTTCTCATTAAACTAAGCAACTATTATGATACCCAACAAGGTTTAGAATCCACCTTAATATTCATGTAAAGCCCGTTTTAAGTGGGATTAATGTCAACCGAGTTGTTAAACTTTCGTTTTGTGAGGTTAAGTCGGGCTTAAGCGTAGTGCGGGCGATAGTCGATATTAGCTTCTTAACTAATTAATGGCTAATTAGTAGTTAAGGGTGTTAAGCCCTTTACAATTTAGGCCAAAAGGTTGATTAAAAGTTTTGACGTTTTAAGCTGTGTTTGACTTACGAGTTTTAAGTTAATTAAACTTTTTAAAGAATTGAATGTGTAGTTGAGTGTAGTTGATAGTCAGATTTTGAATGGTTACTTTATTGCATCTTACATACAGGAATATTTTTTAAGCAGTGCGCAAAAAAATTTTGGTAGTTCAGTATCAGTAATAGAACACATTCCCATTATTAGTTCAAAACTTTTTTTTAAATTTTTATCCGGCTTGAAATCAGCAAAATATGGACACATAATATCTATTCGCAATAATAACAATATGCACGTGTGCCAGCCGACTCACGCGCCGGTGTACAGCTGATGTAGGTACTAAGGCGCGCGCGCCTTGCCGTGCGCTAGCGAGTAACCATAAAATCAGTTTCAAAGTATACATCTTTCGTTAACGATAACTTCGATATTTTGTACTAAGACATATCAAAATAACAAATTGGTGTTTAATAAAAGTCGTTTAAGTATCAATTGTCAAAGTTTGCGCACTGAATAAAAAATATTCCGGTATAATAAGAATGTAAGTGAGCCGTGTCTGTACCTATATTGTTTATATTTGCAAAAAAAAACTAATTTAGGGGACTGACCACCTTTTCCAATCATGAATCAGCGTGTGAAGACTGCCAACCCGCATTAGGCTAGTGTGGTGGACTATTGCCTAATCCCTCTCATTGGTGAGAGGAGACCCGTGCCCAGCAGTGGGACATATAATGGGTTGATTATGTTATTCCAATCAATCATAATGCGTATTATTAGTTTTTCAACATTTCATCTCTTTTTTAAAACCACGATAAAGAGGGGTGTTATTATCACACTGTATTTATTAATTATTTCTTACAACACACTTTAAAAGACTAAAAGACTATTTATACCACGAAGATAAAGTACTCAAGGTGTGCTCTGTATATTAGTGATTATTCATCCCCTTGACTTTAAAAATTGTTAAACCATTAACAATAGAAGAAAAGAGTTTTTTTTTTAATTTGGAATGGAACCAATCAGCAACGCGCTTTGCGGCGACAATATTATTTTCTAAACATTTCGAAAAACCCAATTCGAAATCGTTCAGGCGGCATGCCCTGCGGTAGTTTTGTGCATTGTGTTTGAAAAAAGTTCAGTCAATTGTGATATTGAAATTGAAACTATTTTGCGGTTCCTATACTGGATTAAAAAAACGTATAGGTTATATATATACGTTTTAAATATGACTGCACAACTACCGGCTTTAGAAACACGGGTTTCGGGTTTCTATTGGGTAGGTAATTGATTGTTTGATTTTTCAAAAACACATTACTGTGAAAAAATATATTAAATCGTCTAATAAAGTTTGAAGCGGTTGTTAAAGTATGGTGGATATCGAGACCGCAAATCGAGTGTTAGAATTGATATTGTATGACGTACACGTCACAACATATTTCTATATTACGTTCTGTGTCTAGCAGAAAATGCGTATAACTAAAAAATCGACTCGCAGGTAGGATTCCAACCTGCGTCGTCTGGTTAGATACACCAGACGCCATGAAGCTGTCGCGAGTCCCACCTGCCATGTCGAAATTTGGCTTCACATTATTATAGGTGACGTCGGTAACGTCAGGAAAATGCAAAGAAAACACAAAAAGATGACTTACTTATTGTTTAACCGAATTTGATATACTTATTTTTTTTTATCAGCTCAAATTTTTAATTAGGTCTTAATAAAACTGGGAACAAATATTTGTTAGGTCAAATATGTATATTACTTGCTACACCTCAAGTAATTACAGCTTTAAACATAACCCTTTACACGTGCAACTTACCAGTTAATACTAAGAAGCGGCGGTAGCCTAATGGCTAGGGCGTCGGACTTGCGATCATGTGGGTGCCGGTTCGAACCCCACCCATTGCACTACCGACGTGAACCCACTCGTAACACAAGCATTTTAGCTTAGCACGAGAGGTTAACAAGAATACTAGTAATGTGTGACACACATTGCTGGTAAGCTTTTTTTAAAAAAAAAATACTGATAAGTTGTACGTGTCAAGGGTTATGTTGCTCTACTCTTCCATTAAACTGTAATATCGTCTATAACAAGGATGCAAGTAACAACTGCGATGGTTATCCAAACTTCCTAGTAAGTAAGTCTTCAACTAGTGCGCAAATCCATTACGTGGATAGGTGTGAAACATGGGACATATCTATTGAAACTTTGATAGTTCCAAGTACTACGTAGATGGTATCCAACTTGGTAGTGTTGCTTCTTAGGTGGACTTGTATTATGGTAAAACAGTATAAGTATAGTTAAGTACCAAAAGAGTTGTGCTCCTGTGTTGAGCTCCCTAAATAATGGTTAAGCTACACGATGCCTGATGTATGCGTGCCGTCAGTTAGGACAGGTCAACTCAAAGCTGCTATGACTCTTTCTATGGCTGCTATGACTATCTGTCCAGATATTGCCCTACATCGTAACACTCGCGTTATATAGTAAATGTGTTTATATGGGATTTCTAAGTACGAGAAATTTTAAGAGAAAGTTTATTAAAACGGCACCAGTGCAGTAGTGGTATCACGTCAAACTTTTTCAGTATCAACTTTGATGTCGGATAAAAAAATTAACAGTTTTTGAATATATTTTTAATCCTTATTATTGATAAATATTATATGATAAATGATATTTATTTCTGTAAATAGATCTTAAAAAGACACTTTTACAAGTTGTTTTACATAATTTTTTTATTAGATGGCGCCAGCATTTCCTATCTGACGACCTCTGAGAAGAAACGCCGAAACAAACTCAGAGAATCATGGTCTCTTTTAAAGTCCAGACAGTAGTAGTAGTATTATAAGATATGTGTTTTACGATGTAGGGCAAAATCTGAACAGGCCTTTTGAAGAAAGAGCCATATCAGTCTTGAGTTGACCTGTCCTAACTGACGGCACGCATGCACCAGTCATCGTGTAGCTCAACCATTATTTAGGGAGCTATTAGTTGACTATTCTAAGTACCGAATCTAGTCTTAACTCAATTTGAACGCTTGGACGTTCAGATTTTATATGAACGTGTATAGATACCATCAAAGGTTAGGAAGATGTATTCCTGTAAACCCAAAATGTTCATGTTGGTAGGGTTTAGTTCGATGTAACAGGTGGTGAGCTTATTGCCAATCGCCGGGCACATAATTAAAATTGGAGCTACTTACTGAGAAATTAATATATAACACCGTTAATACTGCTCTACCTGTGATTAGAACCCAAGATGTCTACCTCAGCAGTCGCGCTTGACTACATTTATAATACAGGACTAAAGAAAATTTAATGGTAAAGGAAGCAAAACAATCTTCAAATTACTTCGCCTGGCTCGAAAATTAATTTCACAAAAACCAAACTGCTATCATAAAATATCCCAACACCGGTCTATTTAACTCAACCCCAACCCTTGAACAATCTCTATGTCTTAAGACAGACAACTGTATCAGGGACCCAATCAAGGGTTTTAATAAATTTCTCTAGAGCACCATTACTTTAATTAAATTTGACCAGTTATCTATATTTCTATGCTCTTTAATATTTAACATCTTATCTGCCTTTAATCTCATTGCTCGTATTTTAGATTTTAAATTGCAAAGTAAAAACTGCTCTGCTAAGTTAGTCCGAGAAAAAATTCTACTTGAGATTATAGGTACCTACCAAAAATATTTTCCAGTTGGTCAAAAGTTTGTCGAAGAATAATTTGAAATTTACTGAACTGTAAGTACTGAATAACATCGAGTTATTATTCACATGAGTGGAATTTTAACATAATAGGTACAGTAAAATCATGTCGTGAAGTTAGCAAAATACTGATAGATATAGAAGCAATGTTGTCTATTTAGGGCATGTTTCACCGCCTTCTGATAAGTTCCCGGTAAATTATCAGACACAAAAATACATACAAATTCTGTTCCAATTTTTTATTTTTCTGGTAAGTAGATAGTGCTTATACGGAGGTGGTGAAACAGGCCCTTAGTTTGTTAAACTGTAATAGTATTATATCGTTGGTAGCAAACGTCATAAAAATACCCTCAAATTGAATGGGCCATAACCATTAATACGAGTGCCTAAGAACTTTTTACGATTACGACTTGTTACATTTAAAAGGCTATTTTCCCAATTTGTCATCTGATCCTTTGTCAAGATTGACATTGTTCTGAGCTTGAAGACAAGTTTTGTAATTATTCACACTTTATTTAGGTTAAGAGCCACTTGGTCCGATGTAAATTGGATTGGTCTCTTCGTTTTAATTTCTGTTATATTAATTTTAGGTTCCATTTTAAAATATAGTCTTGGTTTTTATCCTTTTAAACCTAATCGGTATAAACTCAATCAACAATTTAGTAGTACTTAATCCAAACAACGGTGTACGCAATACGATAATCCGTGAGCGTACCAAGTTGACCAACATAGACAGGGTGATCGCAAGAAGTAAGTGGAAGTGGGCAGGTCACATATCCGCAGAAATGGTAGGTCCCAAAGTCCTAAAATCTAGACCACGAATTTAGCGCAGAAACATTGGTAGGCAAACAATGAGATGGCGTGACTGTCTAAGGTGGCTGGAAAGGATTGGATGCGAAAGGCCCGAGATCGTTCGAAATAGTGTGGCACTGGATGGCAGCAGGTTGAAGAAAGAATCAAAACAACTGCAAGGTCAAACAATATCAGTTAACACTCCTAATTAAAAAATGAACGATGAATTAACGATTGTACCTTGAACTACAATAAGGCCTGTTTCTTAGATACGTTAATAAGGTAGTTAAACTACTTGCGTTAATTACACGCAGCTATTGTTCTAATTAATATTTTCCGCTCCTCAACTACCTGCTGGAAAATTTCGTGTTACCGTAGTGCCTAATGAAATAACTTGACAGCTTAATAAGTTAGTTCCCTCTATTTCAAATTTAGTATCTGAAATCAAAATCTTGGTCCAGAAATGGAAATGTTTCAACAGCAAAATTAAAACAGGAGTGCCTTTATTGTTAAGTATTTGTTCATAATTTTTGAACTGAAATAATGAATATCATGAATCCGACTAATAAATGTGAAGATCCAAGAATTTTTGAAAAGAAGCCTTTTTTAAATATTATTATAACATGGCGTATATGTATATATTTTTGATCTGACGTATTACGAATACCAGGAATCCGACTTATAAATTTAAAGATCCCAGATTTTAATTAAGACTTTTCAAACAAAACACGGCCACTGAAACCTTAGATGTATGAATTACGTATTTTTATTGTGGCTCGTATTTTCGTTTATGATTACATAAATTCGTTGCGGGATCCAAGACGCCTGAGAGATTTATGCAAACAAGCACCCAGATTCTTTCCACCAACTAGGTCGGCTTTATGTCTTAATCTTTCATTTTTATATCGTAGGAATTCCTAATCCCAGTCTATTCTACGGTGTGTTCACGCTTAATGCGAGTGCGAACTCACCGTTCAGAAATTAATATGATTGTGTTTAAATTGATTATAGTAATGATTCAAATTCACACTTTTCACGTTTTAACTTTTCTGCGTTTGTCTTTCGCTTCCTAAACTGTTTCTGTTGGTGGCTTGTTGTACTTAAACTTTTTGTTGTCAACAATTAGTGTTGAAAATTAACTTTGCCTCGACGGATTTAATGGTTTCAATGTCCTGGGCAAAGGATTTTTAAAATTTATTGAGAACTTTACGAGAAATTGTTTTTGCCGCTAACCTTTAAATTCACCAGATCTTTTTATACTTATTTTTATTGTCTGGTGAGACCAAAATATATCCGCCTTTTAAGGATTTTTAAATTAATAACAGTTTTGAGTATTGGGATAAATAGCGTTGTAGTCTTTAACAGGAATTACGTCAGTAACAAAGATATCAATTTTGTTTAGCGCGACGGGTGTCTCTTTACATATTGAAATAGCACTAGTGTTGTCAATTCGACGCTTTAAAACTGAAGTTCCAATCTCTAAGCGCAGTCCTAGTTTCGTTACACTAGTTTAAATTCCTTGTTTAACGATTCGATTCTGATATTTTAAAACTGCAATAAAAATAGTCGTAAGTGAAACTTTTTCGGAATAGAACGGTAATATTTTATGAGATACAATAATTTCATTATTGTTTTCTTTCTATTTTTGGTTGTCATCTGTTACATTGTCTTTAGCATCGCCACGATATATCAGAGTATTCAGCCCCTTTATATAATCAACTCAACCATCAAATGCTTAAGCATCGATAAAAGTAGCTTCAAAGTCTTTACAAAAATGCATGCACGGCATGACGGAAAACCGTTCTCGTTTCCCACATTACTAATACGAACTCCGTTTGTTCGCAGGACTGCGAGTGGCATACATCGGGCTGATTATACAAGTAAGTATACGCATGTATGTAAAGGGCACATTACAGATACGATGTACCCACTAGAGGACTGGTTGTTTACAACTCGTGATGTGATTCCCGGGTTTTGGTTGCGTCGACCGGAATGCTTGATGAACTTCTCGAACTAAAATAAACATGATTGATTACGAGTTTCGACGGTAAATAAATATGTGTAGTTGTTGTAGCCGTAACTGGGGTATTTGCCCATGTTCATGTCGGTACTCAAGCTGCATATAAATGAATTTGCATTTGTTTAGTTTTTATTTTGGTCTCCTAAATTGTAAATATTCATTAGGTAATTGGTTGCGTTTGATTTATTTGAAATATTACTTGAACAGTATCTTGCTGCAACAAATATATAATACACCGCCTTACGAAACTATACATACTGTTGACTATAGGGTTGGCTTCATATATATTCAGTTACACGTATTAGCAAATTTCGACTAGGTAGATAAATGCTCGCATGAGATACCAAGTCGATTTTCCAACGTACGTGTATTCCAATTAACCTTCAAAACCAAAATTTTGGTAGTTTTAGCCAAGCCGGAATGTAAATTTAACATAAACCTTAAAGAATATTTTCAGTTCCAACATTGTAGGGGGATTGAAAAACGTAACTCGTTTTCTTTTCTTTTATTCCACATTAAACTGCCTCATTAGCCAAGTGGTCCTGAGCGGGACTGCAACGCTAGAGGTCCTGGGTTCGATTCCCAGGTCGAGAAAAGTGTTATTGAGTTTTTCTATGAAATTCCCAGTAGTAGGTCGGAGTTAGGAATTTGTGCCCGGTTAATGACAATAGGCTCGGCCCCTATTACATGGGACCTAAACATACCGGCGAACTGTGGGTGTACAGTAGTACGCCTCTGCCTAACCTTTCGGGGAATACAGGCGTGATGGTATGTTATGTTATTCCACATTAAATATATTTAAAATCGGTTCTTTTAAGACAGGACAAGGAATATAAAAGTCAAATGATTACTCGCATCTTTGGATGTCACATACATTTACCGTGTTGCTTCGGTGAACATTTGCTAGCTACAAAAGCTTTTAGTAAATAAGTATGTGCGTGTTCAACCTCCCTGAAATGGACGAAGATGCTTCTATACTTCCATTACTTGATTTTTGTATTGAAGGTTCGGAAGCATAAATCGTCGATGTGATCTTCAATTTTGTCATCCTTTGTTAAAGAATAATTCCGCGACAATGGCCGCACAACATTTTTTTTCTTTGTTAAGAAAAATGGGATTTCTTTATAAATCTAAATTCTTTGTATCTAACTCATATGCTTTCAATTATCATAAACCATAAACTGATTTCTAGTCAGCCTCTCAAAATATATGTATAGAGCGAATATTACATGATCTTTTCTATGAAACAGTACAAATAAAATCGTATTATATATAAGTATTATAAATATTAGTATAAGTATTATTATAAGTATTAAGGCCGTTTCGGCTGGAGCTTTTAGTTCTTTAAATATTTTATTATTTTTTCTATTGTAGTAACACGGAAAGAATTTTTCAAATCGGACCTGTAGTTCCTAAGATTAGCGCGTTCAAGCAAACAAACAAACAAACTCTTCAGCTTTATATATTAGTATAGTATTTTATAATTTTTTCTATTGTAGTACTTAACAATTTGTGTATTTGTTTTATTTTACTACTAGCTTCCGCCCGCGACTTCGTCCCCGTAGAATAGTTACTTAGTCTTAGCGTGATGACATTTAGCCTATAGCCTTCCTCAATAAATGGGCTATCTAACACTGAAATAATTTTTCAAATCGGATCTGTAGTTCCTGAGATTAGCGCGTTCAAGAAAACAAACAAACAAACAAACTCTTCAGCTTTATATATTACTAGCTTCTGCCCGCGACTTCGTCCGCGTAGCGTGATGATATATAGCCTATAGCCTTCCTCAATAAATGGGCTGTCTAACACTGAAAGAATTTTTCAAATCGGACCAGTAGTTCCTGAGATTAGCGCGTTCAAGTAAACAAACAAACAAACAAACTCTTCAGCTTTATATATTAGTATAGATTAGTATTAGTATATAGATTAAAGGGCATACTGCAATGCTGCAGTTTGTCTATAGACAAGCAAAGAGGTTCTGATCCTCATAAGAACACTTATTATAATCGTCAGAAATTGCGGATGTCTGATGGCAGTCGTTTCATGTAACATAACATAACATACCATCACGCCTGTATTCCCCGAAGGGTTAGGCAGAGGCGTACTAATGACACCCACAGTTCGCCGGTATATTTAGGTCCCATGTAATAGGGGGCGAGCCTATTGCTATTAACCGGGCACAAAATCCTAACTCCGAGCTGCTACTGGGAATTTCATAGAAAAACCCAATAACACTGCTCGACCTAGGAATCGAACCCAGGACATCTAGCGTAGCAGTCGCGCTCACGACCACTTGGCTAATGAGGCAGATTTTATTTCGTTTCGTGTAAAATACTGATATTCAGTCGCATCGAATTAGAGTAGAAACCGATTCCAATATAGTTTTGAAAAGGCCAAGAGGACGATAAGGAACAACTTAATCAAAGATACGGCCATTTTGCTAATTAAATAAAAACCCATAGTTGACCTTTATTAAATTATTGCAAGGACATAAGTTTTACTACACCGATCTCATCGTTAATACAAACTTAACCTATAAAAGTCCCATTGAAATGTATTCAACGGTCTTCTGGATTTATCCTCGAAGGGAGATTTTATTGTTGTACTTCCCCAATACTTTTGGGGTTCTAACCTGTAAGAGACTGCAATGTACTGCAGGTGTCTATGGGCGGCGGTGATCGCTTACCATCAGGCGATCCGTCTGCTCGTTTGCCTGCTATCACATAAAAAAAAAACAGATACTTATAACAGCTAGACATGTATTACATAACCCGTATGCTTCCATGACCCAGCTGTGACGTTTACAGTACCTACGTTGGGACATCAATACGTAACGTTGACGCTGTCACAGGGAGCAGTCGTGACAGAATGATTTCTGGCCGTCACAGAAAATCGTGACATATGGCGCCTCATATGGCGCACTGCATCGTTGTGATTGACATTGATGTGTATTATTCTGATACTTAGAGCCTATTTCACCATCGTCGTGTAAGTCATTAATGATGTTTATTTCTGTAAAAATATATTTTTAGGACACTTTTTCACAAGTCAATTTTTGATATATAATACTTATATTTTTTTTTTGTAAATATATACTTATAATACATAAGAAATACCCAGACGAACACAAACACTTATATTCATCACATAAATATTTGTGTCCTGTGGGAATTGAAACCGAACCACTAAACCACAGAGGTCGACAGATGCGAGGTAACACACCGATTACCAAAACTAAATTATTAACTGCTTCCTGCTATTTATATTTACGTATACCGCACCTAAATTTCCAAAACAAAACAGCAAAAAGCAACTTTCTTTCGAGTCATCGGAACAACAGCTTCACAGAATTTTCAGCTTATGCTGCACTTTCCTTTTAGCTTTTATTAATGTACGCTCATCTTTCGTTTAACTCAACTGTAATGAAGATTGTTAATTAGCATATCAAGTGGTTGCAGCTCCAACATTGACTTTTGCAAGTTCACGATGTGTTATCTGCTCTTTGTCAGCGTATGTTGGATTACACAAATATTTATGTGATGAATATAAGTGTTTGTATTCATCTGGGTGTTTCTTATGTATTATAAGTATGTATTTACAAAAAAAAAAGTATATAAGTATTATATCCATTGTCTAGTACCTACCCATAGTACAAGCTCTGCTTAGTTTGGGACTAGATGGTGTTGTGTAAAATGTCCCAGAATATTTATATTTATTTATTTATTTATTTATATTATCAAAACAATATGCAACTATGTTACCTAAGATAAATGTTTCTGCGTTAAGAGCCTCGAAGAGCGCGCTTCCTTCACAAGAACAAAGGAATTGGATCTTAGCTTTCTTTGCGTTGTGTCATCTACCTATATTCATTACTTTAAATTTCAGTTTCGGAGTTAATTACCATAATCAGGAATTTATATAAATTTTGTTTTGCTTTAATGTTTTGTTTAATTATATATCATCACGCTACGCGGACGAAGTCGCGGGCAGAAGCTAGCATTATGATAAGTGCGAAAAATAATTTTATTTCAATACTAGCTTCTGCCCGCGGCTTCGCTCACGTGAAGCTATATCAGGAGTAAAAATGGAAAAACCAACATTGATGATCTCTTCTTTGTATGGGCCTCTATACATCAGGGAGGTCAAGCTGTTGTATCTCAGGATTCTTTTAATTAATTGAGATAAGAAGTTCATCAGTTTTTAAGTTGGAGCATATACTTTCTAACAGTGATAATAAAATTAAAATCTATTCAGTAGTTTTTGCTCCAACCCGTAACAAACAGACAAACAGACAAGAATTTTAAAAATCACATTTTCGGATTCGTAGACGTTTATATACCATAACCCACGTGTTTTTTTTTAAATATCTTTAATGTACAGACACAGCTTTTCTACAATTTTATAATAGTAGAGATTTTGAGTGGCGAGCGATAGATCGTTGACTTTTCTCATAGATGCCATTGTCAGATCTGGATCAAATTTAAATTAGACCACACGGGAAGCACCAGCTTTCAAATAAAAAAAACACCCAGTCGAAAGTTCCGAGGTAACAAACATAAAAAAAATCGAATTGAGAACCTTCTCCTTTTTGAAGTCGGTTAAAAATACAATATTTTTAAGAGATCTAGCGTTGATATACCTAATTTAAAGTTTAGTCATTAAAACACTAAAGTTAAACAATAACTTGATTTGTAATGCTTTATGACGAAGACTGTGATTTGGTATCTAAAGTAATTACCAACAGGGTTTATTAACGAGCTAAATTATACAAATAATTTTAATGAATCTTGCTTTTAAGTTGAAACTGGAAATGATAATGATGAATAATGGGGTACTTATAAACATTTATCCGTTATCAACAGCAGCAGAATAGGTATTCCTTTGTTGAGTCGAAGCTATAAAATTTCATAATTCACTTTCTGGTATAAACCTCGTCCATAATCACCTCTTTTCAGACGAAGATATCAGAAGACATTGTTATCGTTTCAATTCAATAGAAATCCAATGCTTTTTTCAAGACGTTCGCCAGGTTTTTACTACCGGCCAACCTGCATCGTCCAATCTTTTAGTAGTATTCCTCTCGATGTTATTCTCAATAAAATACTCCAGCTTCATACAAAATCATTCATTACTTACATATTTAGAGTTCCTTGCTTGCTCCAATTCAAATAGTTTATTCTGAGGGTTAATAAAAACGTTCATAGCTGCTATTTATGGTTCCGTATGCGGTGATTAAGTAACCAATATAGACGCTGTAAATTTATTTGTAAAGGTAAGTTACTGCGTTTGTGGTCTTATATTTTAAATCGAATCAGATATTTCGAGCAAGTTGACATATTTACAGGCTTGATTACATAATTTAGCTTGTAAAGTTATTTTAGTGAAGGAAAAAGTCGACTTGCGGGTAGGAATCGAACCTGCGTCTTCTGGTTAGATACACCAGACGCTATGACCATTAGGCAACCGCAAGTCCCTCCCGCCTTGTCGAAATTTGCCTTCACATTCATTGTATCTAACCAGAAGACGCAGGTTCGAATGTTGCCCGCAAGTCGATTTTTTTCATTGTTCACCGCATTCATTTTGTAATAGGTATATCTATATATATAAAAGAAAGTCGTGTTAGTTACTTCATTTATAACTCAAGAACGGCTGAACCGATTTGGCTGAAAATTGGTGGAGAGGTAGCTTAGAACCAGGAGACGGACATAGGATACTTTTTATCCCGTTCCCGTGGGATGTGATGACAGACCGAATTCCACGGGGGCGAAGCCGCGGGCAGAAGCTATCTTGTATAAACATTTTAATAATGTTGGCAAAAGACGAATAGAATTATAGTGAATGTATGCCGTACAATGTAAACTGCTTTTATTTATGATAACGGCGATTAATTAAGTTAGATAGTTAGCCTTTAGCAGTAAATCTAATCCATATCTGTCTCTTGCGACATACGGTACGATAATATTAATATTTACTTACAGGATAGGATTGGCTAAAGCAACCACGTGATTAGCACACTGTTTGATGAAGTGTTTAACGCACTGAGCCTAATAAAGCCATAGCTTAATTCAAATTCAGTACATAAATAAAATTTATAGTATAAATATTGTATAGATAGAAAAGAAACACTAACATATTATTTACATTTAGCATGACTTATTCTTAATTTAAATCATGGATTTCTATCAGAGAAAGCAGGTAGATCCCCTCACAAAATCATATCCCTATCTCATACCATATCATACTATCACTCCTGTATTCCTTGAAGGTTTAGGCAGAGATGTACTGATGTTGTGACGCACACACCATAGGCTCGCCCACACATTCTCTAAACATACCTGCGCAAGGTATGTTTAGAGAATGTGTGGGCGAGCCTATTGCCTATTAACCGTGGTCAAATCCAAACGAGAATTTCATAGAAAAGCCAATAACACTGCTCGACCTGAGAATCAAACTCAGAACCTCTAGCGAAGCAGAAGCGCTTAGGACCACTAGACTAATAAGGCAGTATTGAGTTCAGTGAACGAGTTCTTCTCTATGTATGTACATAGGTATAGCTATGACTCTAGGGCCTCGGAATTCATAATGCGTTCGTCTATGAATGTGTCGATTTCCCATTCATATTTATCTATATCATAGTTGGCAAGAAAATTGAAAATAAATTATACCTCAATGTATTCGTACGATACTATAGCCTGCGGCAGTAACTACTACGGTTTAAGGTTGTGAGAAAAAGATGGCGTTATCCCATGTGAATAGCGATATCTCTGTCTAAATCGCAAAACGATCGCAATAACACGTCACAGTGCGGCCACGGATACCGACGGTTTTTATAGGGCTGGTCTTTAGAGGTTTATCTAGAGAAAAGTAAACGTTACTCATTTTATGTTTCCTTTTGGTTATATTTGTGAATTCTTGAATAAACGTTGGGTTATGTTGATCGATGGTTTATTGATGTAAATTGTTTACGATGAGAACGAAATGACCTTATAACACGATTCGAGCAGTGGCTTAAATATTTTCGATTAGTGAATTCGATTCTGAGGCCGTACATGTTATTGTGATGGTTTTGTAATTGAGTGGGAGGGATGCCGCTACAGCTTCAAATCGACGAATTTTTCGGGCAGAAACGATAACAAGATAAGAAAAGATAGAGGCGCCCCCATCTTACCAACGTTAGAAATTTTGGTAATTTTTGTGACCTGACCCTTGAAATTTGCCTTCTATATAATACTTATTAGCTTAACTTTTGTGATGTGAAAATTGATTTGAAAGTCAAACCATTATACTATGGACTAGCGGCCCGCCCCGGCTTCGCACGGGTGGAGAAATCATCTAATTTTTTCAAAATATTCTATAGCCTATGTTAATCAGGAATAGTGTAGCATTCAAATGATGAATGATTTTTTTAAATCGGCCGGTAGTTTTTGAGTTTTTTCGTTACACACATACCTACATACAAATTTTTCCTCTTTATAATATTAGTATAGAAGTATAGATTTGGCGCTCCCTGAAACTGTCACCCAAAAATGCCCCTCCCCACTACCTCTTAACTATAATCGCCATAAACTCGAATGTATTCAAAAAATTGGCGTTCCTTATAATATTGGTAGTGAGTTGTTCAAACCTATGTTATATATTGATAATAGTTCATAGTACCTACGACGAAATATCCTGTAGTTGTAATTTTTGAAATAATTTCCTATAATAGCACTTAAATATTTTATAGCAGCTCCATATACAGCTGCGCGCAGGAACCACAAACTACAGTTTACTTTTAATATCATAAAATAGACTTTATACCCTGTTGAGGTATAAAACCTTCATAATGTTACGATCCACTAACAACGGTTGTAAAACATAAAACGGAAACGGTTTCGATTTATTGAACATGATAGTATTGTGTTCGAATGTTAAATCGTTTTTACTTCATATATTCTTAGATCGCTGACGTTGGTCATAGGGCCGCTACTCTAAAGTTGAACTGGGCCGGACATGTGTGCCGCATGTCTGACGAATTGTGGGCTAAACAAACAACGAGATGGAGTCCACAAGGCGTAAGACGACGTGGGAGGCCCAGGCGGAGATGGCGGGACGAACTGGACTCCTTTTTGGGAAATTGGGACGAAAAAGCAATGAACCGAGAGGAGTGGAAGAGAGGAGGAGGAGGGAAGGGAGGCCTCTGCCTTGCAGTGGGACAAACCGGGCTTATAATAATAATAATATTCTTAGTTGCTGTCTTCATTACTGAAGGTCGTTTCTAGTCTGATGCTTTGGTCGCTCGATAACCTATGCGGCTCCAAGCTCGTTTGTCCTGGGTGGTCTTCATTGCTTTTGTAATTGGCAGCGCAGTAAGCCTTTTTTTTGGCTCTTCAACGGGTAGGCGAGCGACCGCGTGGTCTATTCCCGCGACCCGACCAACAATCATCAGCTTTTCCAGGCTATCAGAGTCTGCGAGCTACGTCCAAAATATTTGAGTATCCGCTCAAACCATTTCCTGTCCCATCGTGGGGTTCCGGTCAGAATGACAGGCTCAAAAGACTATCCAACTTGCTAGTCTAGTATGGTTTGGCAATATACGCCATTGAGACAATATCCTAAAGTGGGTCTACGCTAGGCGAACCGAGCACGAGCCGAACACAATTCGTCTAGTGTGAACCGACTTACAAGCCTCGAACGAGCGCGCTGCGAGAATTTCGTTCCGCCTCTTGTCGGTTTTTTGACGAACACAAAGGGATTTCGTTGTACCTACATCCACACTTGACGCCGCGAACGATGAAGCTGAGAACGGCTCCGCTTGCGCTTCGCTCGTGCTCGGTTCGTCTAGCGTAGACCCGCCTCAATGAATTCATATTTCCTCACAATATTATCTTCCACCTTTTAAGTGAGTGATTGTTTCAATGTAAACTCCTTTTAATTGATTGCCGGATTTTACGAGAAACGAAACCACTGTATCAATCGCACTAATGAATTTTACTTGCGGATTCGACACCATATCAATTCATTAATTGATCAATTTAAGGTGAAAATTGTAATATATATGGATAAATGATGTTCTACGGAATCTTGAAAACCGCCTTAAAAATGTAACACATTTTTTATATCTGTCAAAAAATGCTGATTATACTCGAACCATCACCTTGATGTATCTTCCTATATTCAAGAAATATGTCTATAAAATATCATTACCATCGCATTCAAGACCTCATTCACCGTTCCTTTATGAAATCTCTAAAAACGTCTCATTACCGGTGTCTGTCAGCTTGAAGATCGGGTCCAAGTTCAGAATTGATGTTACCATCCGTTCCGTGGAAGTCATTCCATAAGAGCGTCATTTCTGGAACATTTCGGTGAAGCCCTAATAAGACAAATGGGTGTCTCATTACTATCGCCTCTTCTTCGTTATATGAAATTCTTGGCGTCGTCGCCTTAAGATGCCATATTAGTGCTACCAATCTACCGAAGGATTACGGTTTCGTTGCAACGTTGCGGTTAGGGTGGAATTGATACACAGGGCTAAAGAAAAGGAAGCGATTTTTTTTACGAATGTAGGTAACTACTAGACAGTTTAATATAGCGATTGAATAAGGTAGGTAGTACATACATTTTTTACTTGCACATTCTACTTACAGACATCAAAAGTATTTAAGGATCAAGTATACTTTTAAGTATAAAAAAATATCCAATTAACATCTACCAAATTTAGTCTTCCAGACTGGCTTCTTACTTTAATTCCTATGTTTAAGTTAACAACTTATGCCTATATTTTGTAAAAAGTATGAATACATATCATTAATTCCAAATTGTGGGAAATTAACCTAAGTTAGTCAATTCTTTTAAATTTTTATTGTAAACTTGCTTCTGCCCGCGACTTCGTCTGCGTGGACTTCAGATAAAAAGTAGCCCATGTGTTATTCCAGACTATAATCTATCTCTGTGCCAAATTTCATCACAAATCGGAATAAAAGGTATCCTATGTCCTTTCTCAGGGTCTAAAGATTGTCTGTGCCAAATTTCATCAAAATCGGTTGAGAGGTTTAAGCGGGAAAGCGTAACAGACAGACAGACAGACAGCGTTACTTTCGCATCTATAATATTAGTAGGGATGTATAAAAATTAATAATCAGTGTTTCCACCTATCGCTAGACCTCAACCCAATTGAGCACGCATATGATATGCTCCAAAGAAGCCGAGTATGGACTGTCGTGTTTCACGATTTCGATTTGCACATTATTATTGGGGTGGGAACGGGCAGTGAGGTTTTATGGAAAATAGTTTCTGAAAGTTAGGATCGTAGCTATTCATCATAAATAAACAAAGACGTATATCAGGGATCTTGGATTTAAGGTGGAGATTAAAGTTTAAATCGCGAGTGAAACGGCGGGGAACAGCTTGTAGTAGTATAAAAAGGTACAACGTTTTAATTTAAAACAACGAAGAGCCAGTATTTTCAGAACTGACCCAGTTTGCAATTGTTCGCAATGTATTTGTTATACGTGACTAATTAAATGAGAAATTTAATTACCACGGATCTACCACTCCGTAATATTTTAAATCTTTAACTAGCGACCCGTGCGCAAGTTTGTCTGCGTAAATTTAAACATCCGAGCTTTCCGGTTTAAAAAGAAACCGGCCAAGTGCGAGACCGACTCGAGCACCGAAGGTTACGTACTTAAAAATATTTTTATTATATGATGTAACTAAAAATTTATGCTCTTCGCAATTTTTCCTTGATCAATGCTATAAGACGTTGCTTCGTACCAAATTTCTAGATTCTGAATACACGGGGAGTACCTTGTAGGTTTTGATTCCCTTGCGAGTGTCAAAAATTTTCGGAAATTGTGAAAAGTGATCCTATAAGTGTTCCGTTTTTTCCTTTCGAGGTACGGAACCCTAGAAATATTATTTATTTATAAACAGAACATAATATAACATCACGCTTATGCAGAGGTATACTAATGTACACCAACAGTTCGTCGGTATGTCTAAGTCCCATGTAAAAATATAAACTCCTAGTTGCTAGTGAGCATTTTATTGAAAAACCAAACACTTCTCAACCTGGGGATCGAAACCTCTAGCCTAGTAGGTAATAAAACACCTCCACTAAGCCCTTTGGGAAATACAGGCATGTTGATATTTTTTATGTTAGGTACATAATTAAATTAAAAGTAGGTAGATACTTGTTTAAGACTTGGAACTGACTCATGGAAGCCAATGAGAATTCATATTTTAACGTAATCTTATTAATTGCTCCATAGCAAGAAGTTTCTGTTATAACACATACTTCTTTGTTCAGCTCTATATAAATAAAATCTCTAAGTTTTTTATAACTTCCAAAAAAGTCTCTACTTTGTACCTAGTACTTACAGTGTAAAACAGTAAACCCATTAAATGAAAGTAAAAGTGTGTCTTACAACGTTACACGGGACTTACTGGTCCTTTTCAGTTTCTGTTGTAAAATAAAAGACGGTGTAACAACTTAAGTGACGAAGCGGAAAAGTATCCGTCTCTCTCACGGTGTAGATACTCCTCTGTGTCTCACAAATATTTTTTTATGGGATAGGGGAGCATATGAACTGACGGATCACCTGATGTTAAGCGATAACCTCCGCCCATGGACACCCGCAGCACTAGAGTCACAAGTGCGTTGCCCGCCTTTTAAAAGGGTTTGGGCCTCCGGTAACCTCACTCACTCGGCGAAATACAACGCAAGCGTTGTTTCACGCCGGTTTTCTGTGAGACCGTGGTATCACGCCCATTCGTGCCGAGTTAAAAATAATAATTATTAATGGTCATTTATAATTAATGGTCTTTTATAAACATAACATACATCACGCCTGTATTCCCCGAAAGATTAGGCAGAGGTGTTCTAATGTATAACCACAGTTCGCCGGGATGTTTAGGTTCCACGTACATAATGAGGGGCGAGCTTATTATTAGGTATTATCCGGAAATAAATTTGAACTCCGAGCTGCTACTGAGAATTTTATAGAAAAACCAAACGACACTTTGCTCAACCTGGGAATCGAATCCAGAAACTCTAGCGTTGCTCTTGGGGCAAATGTAGACTAATGAGACAGTTTAAATGTTCGTTTATAAGAGCCTTTTTAGTTTATACGGACGTTTATACGGCTGTGTGCGGAAATTTTTGTGACGAAGCAGAAAAGTATCTCCGTCTATTTCGCAGCGTTACATTCTCAATTTAAAACTTTTCAAAACGTTATAGTTAAAAAATACGCTTATTCCATCCAAAATTAATGTTATTTTACGAGTCTTAAGTTTCTGCTTTAAAAGAAAAGACAGTATTCGGAAACTGAATAAGTGACGCAGCAGAAATGTTACACAGTCTCACCCGCAGGGTTACATTCTTAATTTAAAGCAATATAAAACACGTGTTGAAATAAAACTACTTTTTTACGGATTATCACTGAGACGTCCAACACCTCAGTTTACCCGTGACCTGCTGTATAGGATCCGAAACGAATCAAATCTATACTTAATATCTATACTAATATATAAAGCTGAAGAGTTTGTTTGTTTGTTTGCTTGAACGAGAACTACTGGTCCGATTGGAAAAAATCTTTTACTGTTAGACAGCCCATTTATTGCAGAAAGGCTACAGGCTATATATCATCACGCTAAGATCAAGTAACTATTCCACGCGGACGAAGTCGCGGGCAGAAGCTACTAATATCAATATAACGCAATAAAATACGTAAAAAGTAGTTTCATTTCAATGTCTAATATTCGAGTAAGCGCCAGAAATCAGTACATGTGTTGAAGTAAAAAAAATAAGCTTGTTTTCGCCTTTGCAGATTTATAGACCAAGCCGAACATTTGTGACAAATTACGTGTTCACATTGTCAGGTTTGACAAATGATAGCACCTCGGTAACATAAGGGTCATGTTTGACACAATCAAACGATTTTTATGACTTTCAGAACTTTCGCTGGTAAAATCGCTTTTGCCTTTGCGTATAAAATAAAAAAATATATACGATATGTTTTAATAACTTTGATTATTTTTTACTGTTTGCAATTACTTTAAACTAGCAACCCGTACGCATCTTTGCCTGGTGCATAAAATTTTCTCAATATTCTCGGTGAATTTAAAAAAAAAACTTTCGCCTGACAATGACAAACACAACAACAAAATAAGAATTATCCAAATTGGTGCAGTCGTTCGGAAGTTATGCGCGTACTTACATACAAAAATTTCGAAGATTCATTTTTATTTATATAGATTTAACATTCAATAGCCTTCAATATAGAAAATAATATCTATAATAATACTTTGTCAGCACTCCAACGCAGAATGAGAATTTTAATTTTGCTTAAGTATTTTTTATCCTGGTTATTGGGTGTTTCTGTGAAATTCTAAAAGCTCGGAGTTTGGTTCTTGTGCCCGGTTATTGGCAATAGGCTCGCCTCCTACTCCATACACACCTCAGCCTAACCCTTCCGAGAATAGGCGTGATGGTATATTCTAACTAGTACTGACAGCACGGCGTTCATATAGGGTCAGCCCTTATATTCTTAGTAACAGTATCTTTTTAGTAACAACACGTACATTTTTCCAGCTCTAGCCTATAACGGCCGCTTTAGACAATATAAGTATGTTATTTTTTATTGAATCTTGTTTTTTCTGTCTAATGAAGCGACAAAGGACCAAGATTTGCTGATTGTGAAGTCGAACTACTTTTTAGTACTGCAATAAACATAGTATTTCACGTTTGTTAATAAAACTTTATTCATTCATTTCTTTAAATATATCTTTCTACATTTATATATAAGTTAATGATTAATTAATGATGTCTAGACTTAAAACAATGACATATCCAACTTTTGCGGACAAAAGCAATCAAAATTTAACGTTCATTCGGGATCAGCTTACAAATATAATTTTTATTACAATCATAAATACACTGTGAAATGTATTCACCAAAATATTCAGAGCACGGTTTTAATAAAACCCGGTATTCCTGCTATTTGTACTGTGTGGACTTATTGAGATATTCCTTGTACACTTCCCGCTCAAGTTGTGAGAGCGAAGTTTTGCTTCATAAGTATGGATGCAAAATCTGCAGACATGTGCGGTCATATTTTCCTGGTACTATTAGTACCATATAGTGCATTAGTTTTCATGTGTTTTCTTCACGTTATCTTAAAACATGTTCTATTATTCAAGACTTATTGCGATGCGGAATGAGATTCTACTCAGTAGTTTCCTTCCTCGGTTTCCCGATAGCAATTCTCGCTACTGCACTCTCCAGTCTACTCTGGATCTGTAGATAAGTTGTCATATCACATTCAAATATAAATAAAATATATGCAACTTACTATAAATGCATTCTACAAATCGAACTTTTATTGTGCTACGATGCCAAACAAGCATACGGTCCGCATGATGCTAAGCAGGTATCACGCGATGTTATCTTGAGACCCTGTTGTTATACATTGACTACATAACTTGACTACACAACCCTTTAAACTTAAGAGACAAAAACAATAAAATTATTATCTTATTATTGCGGTGCAGCAGAATATTATAGGAATTCGTCTCCTCAAAAACACACTTCGAAAATGAAAATTATGTGTACTATTAACACATAGGAATTATTAATTGTTGCTTTACTTTTTCTTATAGCCATTAAAATATTTAGTACAGTATTTCCAATAAATAAATAAAGGATTCGTCAAAAGACAAACGCAGGGCACTAAAACTAAAATGAGTTTTCTTTTTGTATGAGTAAATAAAACAATGTTTTATTTATATCCGCACAAAGTACGTTTATACACCTTGCGCATTTTTTCGATAGTAAAACGGATTTATTTTAGCCTTTGTTTTCACGAAGAGTAATAAATGTATGTACAATTTTGTGGTCACAAAACGGGTTGAGTTTTTATTTCCATGACGGCTGATATAATCTGATAATCCATTTCGCAATGTTTACACCGTCAACACGTTGGGTAAATATTTTTTAAATTTATGGGAATTCCTTCGCGATTTATTTGTATACCCCTGTAAAAGAGCCTTTTGGTTCCTTTTATTTATAAGGCTACTAACCCATTGTTTTAAATGTAAATTATACGCACAATAAATACATTATTAGCTTTTCTAAACGTCGAGTAATGCTGCCTTCTTTGATGTTGACGCAAGCATTTAAAACGGAAATAGAGGGCGAGAGTTCCATTTCCGGAATGCCTAAACTTGGTCTTTGAGGCATATTATTACGACTCTCTTCTGTTCTCTTGTCGATTTATATCCATTAAATTTCAGCGATGAAAAAATGTATTTTTTTGAGAAAGAAAAATTATTAAAATGTATCCTACAAATAGAAGAAACCAGACAAAAAGACAAGAATAATATGATGATCAGTAATTAATTGATTTTCAGTTTGTGATGTGAATATGAAATTGATAAGATTATTGTGTAGGAACTTGAAGGCATACAAGACACAACGAAAAATAGCAAATGAAATAAACCAGAGATGTATGTGCCACTAAAGATCAAAACCCAAAAATCTGAATGGACAAATGGACAGAGCGAAATATTTTATAATTTGATTTTAACTTTATATTCATTCCTATGTAGTACTACAATACCGAACTTAAGTACCTATACCTAAGTACTATCTTTTGAGTATACTAGCCTTTTTCTAGTTGGTTATCTGGGCCACATTATGCGACATGATAGATACCAACTGCTGCAACTTATAATGATGGGCAAAGTGGCTGTAAGAAGATCAGTAGGCCGAAGAAGAAAGTCGTGGCTTCGCAATATTCGTGAGTGGACCGGCATCAACAGCGCCGCTGAACTGTTCCGTCTCGCAAAGTACAGACTGAAGTTTTCCGAAATGACGGCTAACCTCCAGTAATTGGAGAGGCACTTCGAAGAAGAAGAAGCCTTTTTCTTGAGTTAACGTTACGACGACGTTGAAGTTGACCGTTTCCTTACAAGGTGTCGACAGTAAAGTGGAAATGCTCGTATTAGTCTTACGGCAAGAAGACTAAAGAGATGTTTAAAATTAAGATCACGTAAAGGAAAACGCCGTGTAGGGACATTCTCCCTAATCATGTGAAATGACAACCTAAAAATACCCCTACGTCGGTTGATGCGAAAGTCTCGGAAATATTTAAGTGTGTGCGTCACGTTCAAATCTATTTATTATAACTTGTGTATTCAGTCGGCACAACATTTCTGAGTCTGGTACAATAGCAAAATATATAATTTGATTCAACATTACTCGGGAGTAATTTAAAAATGGAACGTTATGTCTACGACTATTTATTTTGAAACGAGAACTGGAATTGAATTAAATGATTTTGGAGAGCCTTCTCTCTAAGTGCAAGTATAGGTGATAAATTTTACATATGTGACCAGGAATAAAGGAAAAGAAGAAAAACCATGTGGGGCGGGAAAAAAATAAAACAGCTTAAACATTAGCAACAGAAAAAAAATGAAATGAGATGAACTTAACATCAATAGTATCTCATGCTACATATAAGAGACAAAAGTAAATAACAAACAGAAAAGAAAAATAGGCGCTGCTCTCGTTCCCGACGAGGGAAGTAAAAAATAATTGCTCATAACTTCACCACTTGGAGTTTTGTCTAAGCAATTACGTACATTGTAAATTGCCAAATTTTTTGCTTGAGTTACACGAGTAAATGCTTCATTTCAGTAAGCACCGAGTAATTTTGGGCAAATTTAAATATTATGGGCAAAGTGTTTGTCAGGCAAGACGAAATCCTGTTAGACTGGATAATAAGCCAGTAGCTAATGTTACTGAATATGAACTCCGGTATAAATATGAATATGCTTTTGTTAAGCAAACAACGATTCTCTTGATCTCGCTGTTCGGTTTGCTAACATGGTTTTCTTTGTAAGAAATTTTCTGCGATTTTAGCATGATATTATCAATTACTATAAGAAACTTCAGAAGAAAACGTAATACTTATTTAAGTACAGTAAAACCATTTGTTTTGTAAGAAGCTTTCGAAAAACAACGCCAATACCTTTCAAACTTTGATCAAAAGAAACGATTCTCCCAATAAAGTTATTTTAGAGTAGAGTTATTCAAAAGGATTTTCCATATGAGATACTTCAAACAAAATAAAGGGAAAATAATTGAAGAAATAATTGATTATTTCCACTATTTACCAAGTGGCGCCATGATGAATCGTTTTATTTATCTCATTTATCAAGTTCTTATTCCTTTCATTATAGTACACAGCTTGAACAATAGATATCTACTACACGAGGAAACACTCTTTGCGTAACAAAAAGGAATCGTAATCTTTGACAAAAAGTAACGATACCGATTAAATTATCTGGCAAAAATCATCTGGTACATATGTAGTTTGACATAACAAGCTAGTTGGCTGAATATTTTCTGTATAGGCCTGTTCTCAAATGAATCCAACAACACTTAACTACTCTATTATGAAACTGAACTGTATATCGACTATTTTTATATACCTCCAAAATTTTCTGCAGGAGATTGTTTCGGCTGCTCATTTTACTGCGCGATGCGTTAACACAGAAAAGTTTTTCATGGGTTAGCACCGTTGGACACCTATAGATTAAACTACAATGGAAGCCTAAAGACGAGTGATATATAAGTGTAGCATTGAACTGAATTATTATTTCACCAATTGTCACAAAATTCCTTTATACATTCATAGCATAATAGTATTTTTTACAATCATCATGTATTTCTGATCATTTTCAAATTTTATCTATGTGGTGTCTTTTACACACCTAATGTTGTTAATTTTTTTAAGCCTACAAGGTCTTTAAACTGTGCTAGCTTATAGAAAAACGTAAACGTAATTGCAAGAAACAGTTTAAGTCCTTAATGATACACAATTGCCATTATCCGGCCAACTTCTGTAATTGAAGTATCATTCCATAATTCTCAATTTCGCAAACAATGATGAATGCCCGGATCATTTTGAATGCCAAATAAAAAGAATACAACTTCATCCTCAAGAATATCGCTTTTACTAAAATCCAAATTGTTTGTCATTCTCCTTTGTGACGAAACATTTTCAATTTACCCTCCGTCTTTAGTAGAATAAAATGTGAGAGCTTATTTCTTTTGCTTTTATATTAAATGGCAGATCGCGATACAATCATGAATCATCTTTAATCCAATTTTTGATAGTATCCGGTGCCTACGCATTTAGTACGGCCTTGATCTCTATTTTCCATTGTTTATTTATAGTTTACTAGTTCGCGGAATATAACTCATAGTTTAGTGGCTAGATTTATGATTACGAGTAAACATCATCTAGCGTACGATTGTGTAGTTTATTAGTTTCTAAAGTTCGGAAAAGTAGTAAATTGTTGAAGACATGAGTTCAAACTACTGTTTTGTGCGTGCAGTTTCAGTTATGTTATCGTGCTTAACCTTTTTTTAGCTGGGTCGCTTTGGATTCTAGTGCTATTCAGATATGTATCTACAACTTATTAGGCATGGTTATTATTTATATTAACATAACTTATGTATATTAATAACTGCCTCATTAGCCAAGTGGTCCGGAGCGCGACTGCTACGCTAGAGGTCCTGGGTTCGATTCCCAGGTCGAGCAAAGTGTTATTGGGTTTTTCTATGAAATTCCCAGTAGCAGCTCGGAGTTTGGAATTTGTGCCCGGTTAATGGCAATAGGCTCGCCCCCTATTACATGGGACCTAAACATACCGGCGAACTGTGGGTGTACATTAGTACGCCTCTGCCTAACCCTTCGGGGAATACAGGCGTGATGGTATGATGGTATGTATATTAATATAAAATTTTGTAAGTAGGTACCTACTTACAAAATTTTATGTTAACTATTCATAAAAACGCAAATATGTGAATTTCTATAAAAGCTTACATCGAAAAATTGTGTGTATAATGTTTTCATAATAAAATAATGCATATTTGTGAAAAACGAATTTCATTCCATATATCACACAAGAGTTCTCGTTAACATTTCTACTAAATTCAGATTTTTCTTTAAAACATTTTTCCATAAAATCCCGGTTCGCCACACATGACAGTGACATAATCTCTTTCCTCCGCCTTCGTTCTGCGTTAAATATGACAACGTTTTCTGGGAGACCAAAAAAGCGGACGAAGTGCTCGTTTATTGGGCTTTGTACTATCATCCATAAATGATAGAACGTTGTTTGTTTTCTTTTCCTACATGTGCTGTAGTTTTTTCCCCGTAGGTCATTTAAGAATATCCAAACTTGCAAAATAATTTTCCGCTTGTTCATTGATTTTACATAATACAAGCAAGAATAGCCTCGCTGCCATGTGTAATCTACCCGACAGTAAATATCACCAATTACTTTACAGAAAGTACCTACACTGGCTTGCAGAATTTTAGTTTCAAATATTTTGGTCCTTCTTGCCTTAAAATTTGGTCTTTATATACGTACGTCTATTCTTTTTATTTATTAATTAGTAATACTTAAGAGTAAAAGGAAGTAGGTATCTATATTTTATACCTATTACACCCAACAACTTCCGTAAGTTTTTTGACAGTTCTTCGTTCAAGCAAGTGACTAAAATGCGCATGATTTTGCTTGCTTGCCTCTGATTATGTCTCAAAACCATTTATGGCTTATATGTATAATTATATAGATGACTTTAATACGCTAATACAGATATTAGTACTATCCAAACGGACCGGAAAGCACTGGAAATATTGAAAATATCTACAACTTGCTTCATTACTCTGTTTACGATACAGATAGGTACCGGTGAAATCAGGCATTTGGCCGAATCCCTATGAAAAATTTATAAGGTCAAAGAACTCTTCTCCCAAGGAAAGCGCTAGAATTCCAAATCACATACGAATGTACTCGTATGATCGAAAAAATAAAAGGGAGTATCGAACGAAAATTCTAATAGTTAATCCTATATATTCACAAGTTTTTGTTGACTATGTCATTGACCCATTTGGCAACTGTTCAAAACACTAAAATGTTACGCGTGTTCCAGTTAGAAAAATAAAAAAAATGTTTGCGTCCAACCGCTCTGTTGTCAATTAAACATTGTTGTTTTGGTAAGAAAAATATATTCGTTGTTTTTTTTTTTGCAATTGATGGTATTTTGTATTTATTGTCACTTTAAAAGCTTTATTTGTTTTTTTTGTATTTGATGGGTCAAGGTTGTCGAGATTATCTATAGTCACTAATGAAGGAATGTTGATGCATGGGCCATATTACTGCCTCATAATAGTTTATATTCTTTAGTAATGTTTACCTACTGTGTTGCATAATAAAGGGCAGCGATTAAAATAAAACACCGTTTTCTCTATTAATACTAGCGGGCCCGGTACTCGTTGTTAAAAAGTTGCCTTAAATGACAAGTTTGGCAGTTGGAACAGTTTATGGCAACGGCAAGTTATTGGCTTGATAAGAATTTTAAGCACAGGTTGTTCTCAATTGTCAATCCTGACATTTCAAAACAAAGTCCCCCGCCGCATCTGTACTTGAAAACATTTTGACCAATAGACGGAGTTTTATAAGGAAGGTTTCAAGCTAAACATCACGTGAAGACCCTTAGGAACGGGTAAACGTGGGTGAAACCGCGTTTGAAAAGCTAGTATCGTAATGTTAATGTAGCGATTACTACTGCTTACCAGAAGCCTAGAATGTGTATTAGACCTACAATTAGAAAGAAAGAAAGAAAAATAGTTTATTTTTCTCAACCAAGAACACACAGAGATAAATTAACACAAAATAAATTAAAATTAGTTCATTGGAGCAGTTGTGTGTCACCCGTGTGGGGTTAAATAGGTTCCACTAACTTTTTTGGTTATTTTAGCGATATACCTACCTAAAAAAAATATTAAGCGGGTTGAGTGAACAATTATCTCTAAATGTAATCGTAATAAATCCATGTTATTTTAAAATTAACTTCTACGTTCTGCGAAATTGATTGCCAGCTTAGCTTCTCTGCAAGAGTCTACTCTTGCTCTTTGTCAAACAGCTGTTGAAACTGTGAACGCTGATAAATTATGTACAGCTTCTAAAGTGTACACATGGTACAATTCTAATTCTAAGTAATCTGTCGGCGTGGAGAACTGTATTTATTCATGTGTTTCTGTGATCATGTGTGTAGCTTATTGACGCGACTGCAAAACCTAAGCCTATTATGCCCAAGCAAAGAGCTTTATCCATCACTAGCTTCTGCCCGCGGCTTCGCTCGCATGAAGCTCAAAAACCAACAGTGTTGATCTCTTCTTTGTATGTGTCCCTATACATTTGAGAGGTCAAGCTGTATCTCAGGTTCCGTGTAATCATATGACATAAGAAGAATACCAGTTTTTAATTTGGAACACAATTTATAAAGGTTTTAGTAAAATTAAAATCTATTCAGTAGTTTTTGCGCCAACCCGTAACAAACAGACAAAAGGACAAGAATTTTAAAAATCACATTTTTCGTTTCGGAGCCGTTTATATACCCTAACCCACTTGTTTTTTTTTTAATATCTTCTATGTACAGACACGGCTTTTTTACAATTTTATAATAGTAGAGAAGATGACTTTATAATTCTTTTTTTATATATGCGGCGTCCGAGCTGGGGCCCAAGTCTGCTATTTCAGTTGTATCAAAATGATCGTTCAATGGCACTAAATGACATAAGAACTGACAAGACTTCGTAGACAAAACTGTCAAAAATCAATAATTCTGAAGCCATTGAGTGACGATTTTGACACGACAAATTAGCAGACTGGAGATTTGGACAATGACTACATTATTATTTCTAAAGTCTAGACTAGACAATTGAAGTACCTAAAGCTGTTTTTATGGATTATATTGGTAATATTAGATTTCCGAAGTTTTGGCTACGCCTCAATCTACCCGTCTCAATCTCAATCTATACATAAAATAACGCAAAAGCATTTTACTATAAGTAACTACATTAAGAAATACCTAAATATATTGTTGTTATACATATAAGGAGGTCATAACCAGGCTCAAATCCGAACTTCGAGCTGCTACTGAGAATTTCAGTTTAAAAAAGAAAAACCTAATAATATGCTTGACCTAGTAATCGAAAGGAATTCTTGCGTAGCTGCCACGCTAAGGACCACTAGACTACTGACACACTTCGAGAGAAACATCGTAAATCCCTCTAACATTTCCGGGACGAAGTTGATTGATGACAGTTCTATTGGCTTCTACGCTTCGCATCGTGTCGTGGACACTCACATAGAACAATTATTTTATACTTGATTGTGGCTTCTGTAGACTAAGAGGCTCAAGGATTAGCAATAAGCTAAGCTTATTATAATCTACAACGTCAAGCTGCACTCGCTGCGGTCAGTGTCTGGATGGGTGATCATTCTTAACACATTGAAACCCTTCTGTGCCTCAAAGAGCATGTAAAGCCATCGGTCCGGGTTGTAATACGAACATCTATGACAATCCTTAGAGGTACTTAGAAGCCCAAAAAGCCTGACAGCCAGTCTATCCTTCGGACATCGAAATAGCCCGGAAATCGGATTGCGGAGGTCTGATGGCTAATATTCAACCGCATCTGGTTAAACTGGAAGTCGATCCGTACATAGTTGGGAAAGGCAATTTACGAGATACAACCAATGCAATTTGATCAAAACATCGACATTTAGGCAAAATTATATCAAACGTTATCTGTTCGCGAATAGATGCTAGTATACGTATATTTAATGTTGCTTCCAATGTCTGATCATTGAAGACCCCCTTTTGCCTATTTTTTTTTAAACGCTTACTAGCAATGCGGGTCGCCCATTACTAGTATTCTTGTTAACCCCTCGTGCTAATCTAGATTGCTTGTGTTACGAGTGGGTTCACGTCGGTAGTGCAATGGGTGGGGTTCGAACCGGCAACCACATGATCGCAAGTCCGACACCCTAGCCATTAGGCTACCGCCGCTTATTGAGGAAAATCCAACCATCACTATACGAAGATATCAACTTGCCATTCTTATTAATATTTCAACGGAGTAATTGATGGTATGTGTTATATTGGTTACATGTTGACGCTGATTGTGGCCAACGTAGCCTACCATTGCGTATTGAGCTATATACACACTGTCATTAGCCATGAGGTCCGCCATTGGCAGGATAGCAAGCAATCTTGACGTAAATGTTCACAGCCATAGTAGGTATTACGAAATGTAATCTTGTCCGAATGTGTTGGTGTAAGTTGTGAGAGAGGAGCGAAGTACAGTTATCTTTTATAAAAGTCTATACCTTCGTTA
The DNA here is from genome assembly GCA_947256265.1 of Acronicta leporina. Classification (NCBI taxonomy): domain Eukaryota; kingdom Metazoa; phylum Arthropoda; class Insecta; order Lepidoptera; family Noctuidae; genus Acronicta; species Acronicta leporina. Next base: position 4,578,660 of record OX366523.1, read on the forward strand.
TTTAAGGTAAATTAGATCTAGATTCTTCTTTGAATTATCATAGGTAAATACGGGATTCATCGTGACTAGGAGTCAAGCGATTTGTCCCACGGGTATCGTGTTAAAACTTCAATTACTTTGTATTGAAGTTACTAGTTTACTTCCTTGTTTAAATACACAATGGTGTGTGCATCTTGTCTATGCAAATAAATTTATTTTCTTTCTTTCTTTCTTTATTGCCTTATGTGCGGAGCCATGGAATGCCTTCCGTGATCATATGACAATGTTGATCTCGACAGGACTTAAGGAATGTGAGTATGCGATCTGGGTGATTCAGGAGACTTTGAAAACTATTTATGTTAATAGGGGGAAGATGTGTCCATTAAATACCTTATGAAGACAAGGATACGAGCTACCACACTAGCCTTTAGCAGTTTGGCAGACTGTGCATGTTAAGGAACTTGGAACAGTTTACATAGAGCAATTTAGAACTTGTTAACCTGAAGTAACCGTTGCTCTTCGCTATTACTGGTATGGATTTAGCTCTCCGTTAATCCCATTTACGCATTTCATAGTGTTCAATGTCGTAATCTATTTAAATCATTGTGAAATTGTGGATATGAGCCAAAAAACGTGCTTCAATGTTTTTATTGTATCTCCTTTCCATTTTATAATCAGGTCAAATGTGTTTGTTGATGTTAAGGAAATCTTCGGTATACAGTTACCCCATTTGCCTTACCATGTTACGACTCGTTTGCATTGTCAAACGAAATATCTTTTATAATATTACTCCCTTCGAAAGGGTATAAAATGCCAAGGCCGAACGACTAGGGATTCGCAAATATTGTTTTAATGCCCATGCCATAAATAAAATCTTCTATTATGTTGCCGAACTTTCATCGGAAGATTATTATATTTCTACTAGTATTTCCTTCTTGGATTTAAATATATATTTTCAAAGGCATGCAATATGACAAGTTGTAGAAGAACTTTTGAGAGCAATGTATGGAATGGAATAGCACTATGATTCACATATTAATAACCTTCTTCTTATATCTACCCATAAGCGGTATCGTGCTCCATCAGAATCGTTATAGAAATTATTGACCAATAAAAAATGGATAATGTTATTTCATTTACTCCATTCTACTATATTAATTCTAGCAATCAATCTTCTTCTTATCGAATCGACAGCAAAGGAAAATCAATAGCACCGGTTCTAGGTGACTTCTTAGAAGTTGGAAAAAAGCTGCATTTTGTCGACACCCTCCGATTTTATACGTCAAAGATTTCTCCAAGCGAGGTCTTTGTTAAAAAAGTTCGAACGCAAAAACCAATAACGTGAAACACTTCAAATAAATAGAAGATATTGAGACATTCAATCCGGTGCAGTTTGTTTTGCCGCTCGACTGATCTTCTTAAGAGTTTATACAAGGCTCTTACACGTCGTCCAATCTGTAAAGTGAAGTGATTTTGCTAGAGAGACCTATAAAGTGTTGAATTTGCAGAGAAATTTGTAGAGAGGTATAAATTCTTTCTTGGGCCCTATCGGAGACTGTGTTGTTACTGATTATTTTTAGGCTATGGGTCTGGGACAAATGCCCCATTTTCGACGGCAAGTATCACTTATTTACTTTTGGTACATTCACAGTTTTAATTATTGTGGATATTTGGATACACAAGGCGTTTTAGTCTTTATTTTTCACTTTAACTTAAACACTATTCTACGTAATTAAAATTTAGTGTACCTACAAGATAGATTGAACGAATATCTTGTTTAATTCCAATAATGTTTAAACTATAAGATGAAATTATTCTAATCAATGAATTAAAGTAATTATCCAGAATTGTGTTTCAAATGAAATTGCCAAAAACATTATCATCATAATTTTCTTAATTATTTACCGTTTGAGCATATCTCTTATGTCTTACATATCATCATGTACACGATATACATGCAATTTTATACTGTTAGGGCTAACGAACACGCAACACGCACGTTCATTAGTAATTCGTGTGAAACATGTAGACACGTTTAATGAGCTGTTACGAGCATCTGTAGCAGTGCCTCCATACGTACAATAAGCGGCATTATACTCCGGTTTTGACAAATTGTTTCCCTTATTTTACATTGTAATAACAAAGTCCATGATAGCCCAGATTTGTTCCATCTCTACATTTATTTAAAAATTATATCGTTTATTTTCGTCTATTTGAAATAAGTCCACATATGATTCTATCTTCAGCCTCCTAGCATTTTTATAGCATTGTTCAGGCTGGCAAATCAGATGTGGCACCTGTAGATCATACACTTACACACATATGAATACATATACAATTATATATACATAAATGTTTGCTCCGTATGGGGCATCGAACCCAAGTTTCGTAGAAACCGATCGCTTGGCCGCTACGCCAAACGTGCGACACGTTTGGCGTTGGCAACACCAACTTATTGTTTTTATCAGGTCCTTCAACATTCGTTTGATAGAGAATAATATCGAGTTCTCAAATAATATGGTTGAGTTCTCGCCGTAAATAGCCATTCCTCGAATTTATTGTATTACCCGTAATTGAATTGTGGAGGTCTGATGGCAGTCGCTTCGTGTAAAATATTGAATTCATCATCTGCATCTGGTAAGACAAGAAACTCACCCCAATTGCGTTGAGAAAAGGCTTTATCAAGAATCCCATGGCCATTGAGTCCGTAACGTAACGTAAGTACCTATAGGACAAGGAAAAGCAAGTGTGGATTTTAAGTCCGACATACCCTGCCTCTCTAGGTGACAGACTGGCCATGGAGATTCTCCACATACGAAAAAGGATAATAAACCATTATTATACCTTCTGTCTCCGTTGCTTAAAAAACTAATTATTGTAATGTAAACGATTAAACGTATTGCTTATAGAATCTCGGCCATGTATCAAAATTATGACTAAAATCGATATTACTTTTATAGAGTTTCTGTCTCGTTTCGATTAGGCTCGATTAAACATCGTTATTTTTGTTGGCTTTCTTCAATTTTCCTTTTTGCCAATTCTCTACATTTTGTTTACTGTGTCATTTACATATCTATTGGCTATAGTAGCTTTTACTTTTAGAACTTAATTCTCGCTCGTAACTCGATTTACACTGCGTTTTTTTAAATATTCTTTTCTTATTACGATATCAATATTATAATCAGGAGCAATACAATTTCACATTTTTCAAAACCACGAAAGTCGTTTTGCTGTACAATTACCTGATTCAATGAGCTCATGAAACGGTTTGTGGTATTACTGTGTGTATTTGCACTGTTATGGTCCATTAAATACTGTAATATGCTTTTGGAACTGACGTGCAAATCTGCAAGCAATACATTTTGTATGGCTGTTAATATAAGTTTAGATGGAACGTATTTGCCTGTATATTCGTATTCGTAGGTATACCATATAAGGTATTCAGATTGTAACAGAATATATCTTATATTCACATTCACTGACGGTAATTAACTAATTAGAATTTCCGTTGTCTACATCTTTCCGGATTTTTGGGACTCCAGGAAATTCTTTCGTGGTAGGATGTAGATGCTTTCCACTATATGACCTTAAAAGTAGCCTTGAAATTTATAACCTTAGTTAAGTAAATTTCGTTATGTAATAACACTTAATGGATATCAAACATTCTAACATGTTATTGCAGCATGGATTAGCTTAACCAAAATTCAGATATCAAACACAAATACGATCTTGATCAAGTTTCGGAGACCCCACATTAAGGGGATTACCAAATTTGATATCTTATGTTGGCAGTCTGAGTCATATTTATTCAGACTTTTCCTTTGAAGTAAGGTGAACTATGCAGTAGTTTGACCTTGTTCCAAAGACGTTATCACCTGACTGATCTTTGCGAACTTTGGAGATCAAAGAAATTTTGTTTATGACTTGGGTAATAAGTTTGAGGGTGATTTGAGGTTGCCACAGGATAATAAATAAAGTCCTTCGTATTAGGGTCTAATATTATTCTTTAGTTGTAAAGGCTTATGCTATAGATACTAGTAAAACCAAGGGTAGAATACTGGCAATATAACTAGTGCATCCAAATAATGTAATTAATAATAATGTAGTTGTGTAATACCATAAACGCACCGGAGTAACTTCATCGAGGATTGAAATGTAAAGCGCTAAGAGTGACTATTAACGGACTACGACTATTAAGGAATTGGGCTCGATATGCGAATGGTATGGTAATGGTCTTCATAACGTTAATAAAATGGAATTAAAACTATTAAATATTTACTGCATTGAGAATCATATTTCGAAAATTTTTAAATACGAGTAGGTAGCTACCGGAATTACTATTTAAGTTTAATTTGAAAGCCATGATAATTGAAGTATTTTATTAGAAAATAAGTTTTAATAAGCATATATTTTAGATTAAATACAGTAAGTTTTAATGATGTTAAGTTGTGAGATATCCCATTTCATCAATTTGGGCACTCGCTGAAAACTAACTTCACAACAATCAAAATAAACTTTTGCACGATTTGTAGCTTCTTTTTCAAAATATTTCTTTGTAATTCCTAACGAGCTCGAAATATTATAATTTTTTTACGCCAATTTGAAGTTATGTAGGTAACTTTCCTGAAATGTCAATATCGTAGGTAGGTATGGACCACCTTTTTAACATAATCTCGTTCTCATTTTTCCTTGATACCTACATGATAAAAATAGATCCAATATAACCAAGAAAATAACTTATTATATTTTAATTTTACTGACATTAATTAACGTTTTAGTAGTGCGAGTAAATAAATGCGACTCGATAATTTTATCGTAAACGGCAGTATAATCACAACTTAATACAACTGTAAAAAGGTTCTATGTAAGATTCTATGCTCAGCAATTCTAAATAAAATCTCAACGATAAAAATCGACGGATTTTCTTGACGATAAGAATAAGCTGACATATGGAAGCTGTCAATAAAGCATTCGCTAGATAAAAACTATAAAGTTCGATATTATATCGATGTCGACGATTCGCCGTCTGACGAAATAGGATCTAGGGAGAGTAGAATTAAACCTTGTAGGTACCTTTATTTAGGCAATCCTAGTGAAAAGCGGTGGATCACATTAAATTATCATCATATCAAAATATATCAAAAAATCCTACAAAAGTATTAATTTATTTAGGTACTTAACTTGTTATTTACTTAGTCTATAGACTATCCTAATGGAATTGTCGATTGTATCATACTTAACAAAAGCTGCATTCTGCTATCATCAGATTTCTGCTGTCCGAACAGTTGACGCAATTTACTCATCAAGTATTCCGAGCCTAATCGTCGTCGCTTCGTTCAACAATAGACGGTTTTCGGTCACTAGTTCCCATTTGATTTCAAACGAGGTAAGTACAGTCTGCAACACATCGAGTTTCCAAAACGGATCATTTATAAACTTTATTGTTTTGAGATTAAATTGAAAATTGATTGAAGAAATTTGTGAGTTTTGGATACTTACCATGATATGCTTACGTTTAATATCGTTCGACGTTTTATTATTACAAGCCGATAATTGTAGGCTTAACTCAAACTACACTTAAAGCTTTGACAGCAGGTCGAAGGTTTACCTGAATTCCACACACAGGTGATTAAGGACACTCAACAGTCTGTTTCAAAGACAAGTACGTATATATTTTGTGAAGCTATGTAAAGTGCTTGGAAGATTATAGGAAGGATTGTCTGCAGAAAATTCTAGAAAGGGGGGGGGGGACTGTAGGTGGATACGGAAGCCCGTGCAGTGGGACGATAATTTATTCAAATCACTATTATTTCAGCAAAGATAATGTTTGCATGCATTGCATGGAACTAAAAAAAGTAGGAATAAAATATGTATGTACCTACTTACATAGTTTATGGTGAAAGGTAATAAACAAACCACACAATGATTACTACAAAGATTGTTACAGAGGTACAACAAACCAAATAAATTAACATTTTTGGGCTGGGAATCTTAAAACTCAGTTCTTACTACCGTTTTAAACAGACAATTGTTTTCCATTCTTGGTTTTTGTTCAGTGTGGAAAAACTGGGGTATTCTGTTTGAAAAGAGAATAAATAAAACCAGTCAAGTGCGAGTCGAACTCACGCAACGAGGGTTCCGTACAAATTTGTAGGGGTAAACTGTATTGAGGGACAAACTTAGCTTTACCGTTGGAAAACTATTGTCCCCATACAGCAAAATAGGTCGCAGTTAGTTTATCAATTGCTACTAAGTTTGTAATCACATTTTTTTAATGTAATCACTAATTTACAATTTCCATGTCAATTTCATGATCCTAGAATCTAAAGCCTTATCACCTTAACCCTATCATGAAATTTGGGACACTTGGGAATAATGAAATTTGAGATATAAACGGCCATATCTTTTTATTGCGTTGACTAAGATGTGTGTGATATTAATTCAGCTCGACACCTCCACTAGTTCCTGAGAAAAAACTCTGGAATGACATCTAGACGAACGAACGGACAACAAAGTGATCCTATAAAGATTCAGTTTTTTATTTTGCGGTACAGAGCCCTAAAAATGGTGGAATTTGCTTGCTTGTCCAACAACAATGGGCACCTGGAGGCACCTTTCTATTGTGGGAGGAGCATGCAAGTTTGCCAGATGTAACGTAAGCGAAGGACCGGACAATAGGTTGCAACGTTGCATACTGAGTAACTACAAAATTTTCGGTCATACAGCTTTCTATAAACAAAAATTTGAGGGGTATAAGGCGAGCCATATACTTATTGACAATCTAAAGGAATAAGGCGAGCCAGGTATGTTTCTGCAAAGGTTTTGTTGTCACCAATACATGATATAAATTTTAATTTGATTTGTAATGATATTAATTATAATCGTCTTTTTGTGTTTTTTTTTTGCATTTTCCATGCTAAGATTACAGTTATTATTTTTTAGTGAAGGAAAAACTTCAAGTGCCTTAAGTTCAGAATGTGAAGGTAAATTTCGACATGGCAGGTGGGACTCGCGGTGGCTTAGAGGTCATAGCGTCTGGCGTACCTAGCCAGAAGACGCATCGAACATAGACGGTTCGAATCCTGCCTGCGAGTCGAATTTTTCCTTCACTAAAAAATAATTATTATTATACTCATCCCAATAAAATTACCATAATTCACACACAACTTCATTCAAATACCTCATTAGCGTCGGTAACATTAAATGAATTGAATCCAGCTTATAATCACAAACATTTTGATCTAATTTTCAAATTTGCTCTAGTTACTAAAATATTAATGAGTGACGCTGACATACATTTATTTTGCATCACATCACATGGTGAGCAGAAACAGTATAAACAACAAACGTTTTAAATAAATATCAATATCTGATAATAATTCCCGATCAGCGATGAGTAATTTAATATCTAAACTAGCTGAGCTCTGGTAAAAATAGATTTCAGCATGAAACCTGTTTATCCCAAAATAACATATTGTACGCAAACTAGATTTTGTTAGAACCCAAATGTTTTATGTTTAAATAAAATATATTAAATGTTAATTTTATTCTTCATGTAAAAGTGCGAGTAAGCACGGTATTGTCTGCCGAAAATCGTAAGATATACATATTGAATATGCAGGAATATTGACATTTAGAACAACTAGTACTAGTAGTATCCTAAACAAACATTTGATTTTTGGGGAAAGTCAGACCTACTCGTCGTAAAAATAAATAAAATTTCAAGGCCAGCTCCTTAACTTCGCTGATCAATCGATTTTTGGGTAGCTACGCTTGTCGCTGTCAGTCTTTAGACGACCATTCTTCTGATACCAAAAACCCTTAATAGTAATAAAAAAAATTAAAATAATAAAAAAGGGTAGAAACAATCCCAGTCATACCTACAGACAATAATCAGTGTTTATTTAGAATCTGCAAAACCTGACTACCAGTTCATCTTTTGGATATGATTGCGTATGTAAAATGCTGATATTAAATACCTAGCGTAGTCAGCAAACGACCAAATGAGTCATCTGTCATTAATTAATCATCACCGCCTATGGACTACTCTACACCAGAGCGATTGTTAGTGTATTCCCAAATTTAAGATCTCTTACGGGTAGCAGACTGCCGGAGCTGCGTCAACTGATACCCCTATCAGTTCTGACTAGCTCTGAACTAGCTCTGAACTGAACTAGCTCTGACTTGCAAACGTCGAAACATACATCAAGGTCATCACGACAGACTCCGACTAAAGTCTATACCTAATGAAAGCTGAAAATGTTTTACTATCGAGCAAGTTAAATAGTTTCTCGCCTCTTATGGGGTCCTATCTGAATGTAGCTAGAATGATGATGCAATTTCTAAAACCACTTAAACTAGCCAGACTAATAAATAAAACAAAACAAGTGAGCTCGAATTTTCTAAAAAATAGATCCACTAGCCTAACGCAGAAGTTTAATACTACTTTTATAGTGGATGTGGCTAAAAGTAGGAAACCTAATTAGATTGAACGAATGACACAGCAAATGACAAAGCATTTTGATGTAGTTTGTAGTAATAGAAGCATAGGCTCAGCCCTTAAAGTGTCAAAACTCGATCTATAACTCACATGTGTGACTTGCAGTTGTACTGACACTGTTGACCTTTCGTCTTCTGTACCTACTTGTAGTTGTATTTCTGTCGCGTCACGTCATGCCCCTATGCACCATGTCGAGCGAAACAGGCCAGGCCGTAGGTACCATCCTTTTCACGAAACATTTCACGGCTTTCTGTATATTCGTTGTGGGTAAACTTAATCGGCTTGATATTTATTTTAATTAATCCAATTTAATATTCTTTATTGGAACAAATTTAATATGGTATGATATTTGTTACATTATTGTATTTAGAACCGCATTAAAAAACTGTCACGTTCGCTAGCCAGCCACTCTACTAGCCCATCTCCAAAAAATTGACGCGAAGGACATACAAGTTTTAAAATAAATATAAATATAGGTAGATTTTGTGTGAGGCCGTGGTATCCGATGGTATGTATAGGCCGAAGCATGGCTCTTCCACGTGTAAAGGTGGAGGAAATTCAATGTGATCTATTTCATTAATTTACCTTTACGTTTAAATATTGTATGTATGTGTTAATTAACTGACTAATAATCTGGTTAAACATACAGATAGACAAACAAAAGCTCTAAAGATAATTGTTTTGTCTTCTAGTTCTCTCAATATTTTGCCATGTACTAACATCGGCCACTTACAATTTTATTATTAGTACATATGATATGCCCAAACGCGGGCTCCACTCTAGCACTTGTCTTTAGTAAGTTTAATTGCTAAAGACTTATTATTTCTATTTACATTTATGAATGACCGCGTTTGGGCAAGCTCAGTGTGTGACGCCCTAAGACACGATGGAACGACAATTTGAAGAAGGTGGCTGGCAGCAAAAGGATGCGAGCTGCCCAAAACCGGGATGGTTGGCGCTCTTTAGGGGAGGCCTATGTTCAGCAGTGAACGGTTATAGGCTGATAGATGGCATATTATATTATTTGAACTACATAGGTACGTTTAGACTAATTATATAACATAGTTATGATGAAACATAACTTCATTAATGAAGAAAATATTCTCTGTACAATTTATTTACTCCATCATTTGCCTATCATTAAAACAAGTCAAGGGTAGGTATCTTATCTATCGCTGTCTGCATTGATAACCCAACCCTGACTTGCTGCTGTCACATCCCAAACACGGAACGCATATAAACATATCGTGATATCATCAATTATATTAATAGATAGGTCAATGCTCTGGTCATTCATAAATGTAAATAGAATGAATGATTTATGCACTTAAACATAATTTCCTTTCAAACATAATTGTTGGAAATTACAATTTCGTCGTTATGTTTTGCCTATTATGCAAAACCAACAACGATTGATGTTAGCAGAAATGGTGACATAGCAGGGCCGTGGCCTCCTTATGGAAGAGCATCATGCTCTAGAAGGAGGCAGAAGAGCGGGATCGGGAGAGGGCCGAACCCGCTCAGAGGAAAAAAAGGCAAAGGCGCCGAAGAGGCAACCCGGTGCCCAGCCTAGCTAGGGCAAATCGCCGAGTACCTGCTGATTTACTACAAACAGACGATACTTACGCTTAGAATAACTCGAGGCGTCCGTATCCCGGGAGGATGACAGCTTTAAGCTGCATATTTCGTTACGTGCTTAAGGCAGAGCACAGGAGGGCCACTGGTGCATTCATTAGAGATCTTAGAGCGCCCTCCACAATGTGCTGCGGATGGCCGCGGGTTTTTAGTCGGTAGGAGTCCGACATAATCATCCGCCTTCTCTTTCGAGGAACGGAGGACAAAAAAAGATACAATACCATAGATAAACTTAACTGAAATTTTTTGGTACCTATTATATGGGAAAAATATTCTAGCATTCCTTTGTACAAATAAAAAATGAGAGTGAACTTTGTACAGCCTGACACACGTCACATCAACTGCTTTGAAGTGTTTGCTTTGCATGTGTGCGTGCTTTGAAACTTTATAAAAACACCCATTGTTTTGCTTGATGAAAAACAACAAAGCTATAGGAAAAGTTACATTATTTCTTTGCCGTCACAAAAATTTCTTTGGCTATTTAAATATTCAAGTAAATTCTATTATGAGAAGCAATTTTAGGAATTTGTTGCTTATTTAAAAATACACCTAATTATTATATTCGAAACTCGAAATATTTTCGGTAAGTAAAATAAATGTCACGCTTATGAAAAGAACTAGCTTCTGCCCGCGGCTTCGCTCGCCTGAAGCTATAGTAGAATTAGATAAACCTTTAGATTAGATAAGATTTATATTCCAAAAAAAATTAAAACCGACAGTGATGGTCTCTTCTTTGTATAGACCTCTATGCATCAGAGGTCAAGCTGCATCTCAGGATCCGTTTAATTAATTGAGATAAGAAGTTCACCAGTTTTTAAGTTGGAGCATATACTTTCTATCAGTGATAACAAAATTAAAATCTATTCAGTAGTTTTTGCTCCTACCTGTAACAAACAGACAAGAATTTTAAAAATCACATTGTTGGATTCGGAGACGTTTATATACCCTATCCCACTTGACTTTTTTAAATATCGTAAATGTACAGACACAGCTTTTTTACAATTTTATAATAGTAGAAGAGAGAAGAATAGAAGAAAAGATATCACCAGCTATTAAAATTAAGAGCATTGGAATGTGTTTTTGTAAGTGTCATTAAAAAGCCGTTCGTGTTTCATCATTCATTTGGCTTTTAAGCAAAATAATGTTAACGTCTTCGGCTGTATTTTAGCGTGAAATAAATGTTTCTGTACTTTTTAAAAGAAAATAAAACTCGTTTGTTACTTCATGCAAATGATGACATTGTTGTAAATGTTTTCAAATATCTTTTATTTAAATGGAGTTAAGCACTCGAGTAAAGGTGAGCCTTATACTGTCTAAGTTATTTACTTTCTTTTTAAATAAATTGCGGCGTAACTTTGAAGTTCTTTGTGTTTCTGATAAAATTCTTTGTGATCGTTAATCGGTAATTGTGTTTGAATAAAATTAGTTTTACATGCTATATTTAATAAAATGCCTCTTTTATTAAAAGGTTAAATTATCTATTTGAAATTTAATGTAAAATATATTAGAACATACTAGCTTCTGCCCGTGGCTTCGCCCCCGTGGAATTCGGTCTGCCATCACATCCCACGGGAACGGGTTAAAAAGTATCCTATGTCCGTCTCCTGGTTCTAAGCTACCTCTCCACCAATTTTCAGCCAAATCGGTTCAGCCGTTCTTAAGTTATAAATAGTGTAACTAACATATCTCCTTCGAAATTGATGTATTATAACATAACATACGACAAAGCCTGTATTCCCCAAAGAGTTAGGCAGAGGCGTAATAAAGTGTACCCACAGTTCGCCGGTATGTTTAGGTCCCATGTTATAGAGGGCGAGTTTATTGCCATTAACCGGGAACAAATTCCAAACTCTGAGCTGCTACTGAGAATTTCATAGAAAAATCCAATAACACTTTGCTCGACCCGCGAATCGAACGCTCAGGTTCAATAGGCTTTTGAGGACGTTTGATGTATTCTATACATATGTATACATAACAATATACAATTACGTACAACTGCCTCGTTAGTCTAGTGGTTTCAAGTGCGACCGCTACGCTCTTGGGTTCGATTCCCAGGTCGGGCAAAGCGTTATTTGGTTTTTCTATGAAATTCCCAGTAGCAGCTCGGAGTTTGGAATTTGTGCCCGGTTAATGGCAATAGGCTCGCCCCCTATTATATGGGACCTAAACATACCGGCGAACTGTGGGTGTACCTTAGTACACCTCTGCCTAACCCTTCGGGGAATACAGGCGTGATGGTATGTTTTATACAATTACGTATTTTGTCTAGCGAACACAAATTTTACTATAAACTTCCTTTACTTTAGCATATTGCTTATCACTGCAATCTTAGCGCTGCGTAGTGTCTTTGGCAATATTTTCGCTTAAAGGAAGCGGGTACTTTATCCTGTAAGTGCCCGCCGTAACAATATCCGGTCAGATACGGAACAAAGGCGAGCTGTCAAAAAGTAATTCCAATTCAGTATGACGCCTCCTTTCCTACGTTGTACATCAAAACAAGGCTCTTGGCAACCGTCCAATCTTGAAAACTAACCCTCGAGTAAACAGGCTTCTTTAAATGTAAACCTTATTTAGTTTATTTGATTACACGGCCTGCCATGTTTGTTTTTTAATTAGTTGAGTCTATATGTATAAGCGACACGGTAAACATAATTTTAAGTTCCTGTTTATTTTATTTTAAGGGTTAACTGCCCTAAAATATCATCGTTAGGTTTAGCATAGGAATGAAGATACCTATGCTAATTATACCGATTTTTTGTAATCAGGATCCCCCACTTTATATCTGTATGTAGATACATACATTCAGCAAATAGATATTTTCTGAATTAGTACCTTATTATCGAAAATATTACCTACGTCAATTTCTGAAGCAAGTGTTCCAAGCAAAATTCCAACAATACCTTGACGTAGTCTTATAAGAAACCGTCCATAAAAGATAAATATTTTTTTTACTTATTATCATTAAAATTTAGAAAAGATTTAATTTAAATATAAGTGCATATCAGGCCCTTTTACTCTTTACAAAGATTTACACACAAAAATATTCTAGTTAATCTAAAATCGGTGAAATTTATTGGTTTCATGTAGGTAGATAAGATTGGCACAGCTGAAAAATGTGACAAACAGGGAGAGCTACTTAGCAATTCAGCAATATGATAGGATATGACATATGACAAACTAAGCGTATGATATCTAACATTTTATGAAACAGCTATCCATTCTACTTTTTTAATTTAAGATTTAAATTAAAATTTAAATTAAAAAAGTCGTCGACGGAGCATTCGGCATTCCGTTTTTACTCTTGATACGACTCGATCTCCACCCTTTCCTTCACTTGTTCCACAAAACTTCGTCTAGCTATCCGTCAGTTAGGACTGGTCTACTCAAAGATGCTATGGTTCTTTCCTCAAAAGGCCATTTCAGACATTGCCATTGTCCCACTCACATTATTTACATTATTTTATGTCTGGACTTTAAAAGAGACCATGATTCTCTGAGTTTGATTCGGTGTTTCTTATCAGAGGTCGTCAGTTAGGAAATGCCGAAGCCATCTAGCTATAAAAAAAAACCGAAACATTGACTTGTAAAAGTGTCTCTAATGATCTACTTACAGAAATAAATATCATTTCATTATAATATTTAAAAAAAACAATTACCATGCGTTAGTCTCACGAAAACTTGGATAGGGCTCGATTTTGATGAAGCTTTGGTGGTCATTCGGTACGCCTGTGAAGATAAGAAAAATGAAGCAAGAGGCATTGCAACGCATTCCCGGTGGGATTATGCGCGTGTGGGACGTGAATGGGACTAACCGCGAATGGGACCAACCGCGAACGGGACCATTTGCGAACGGACGACGAAGTGCGAATGGGACGAAATTCGCATAACCCTCCCGGTGCACAGCTTATTCATATTAAATTTGTCATGAATATCGCTTAATTCAAAATATCAACACGGATTTATTGAAAAGCAATTTTGTTAAACAATCCAATGAACTGAATTAATCCTATAGAATGATAATTGTTGCAGAACCACCAGTGCATTTATTAATGTGAACATTTTGTATCTACTATTGTCGCGCAAATTTTAGCCTTGCTATGAATTGTGGCGTTCCATCATTTGTTGCATTGGCTTTGAAGTCATCAACCGTACGTTGAACGAGCTTGTTTTGTATAAGCCGGCATATATTTTGTGCTACATTTATGTTAGTCTAGTAATTTATTCCATGATCAAATGTATTGATGGAATGGAATCCATGAAATGGGTCCTACTTGGACAAGATTGTGACATAATTATTTGATACGTGCTATCACATTGACATTCATAAATGAGTCTCATCGAATAGGGAGGCTTGTTTGTTCCTAAAATTATATCCAAATTAGGTATATAATATACTGTCTTACCGCTAGGCATGGGTCTAAGAATGACAGGGAATAGGCTAAGTCCACCACGCTAGCCTAATTCGGGTTCTCAGACTTCACACGCCGTCGTAAAAATCTCAAGCATGCAGGTTTCCTCGCAATGTTTTCCTTCACCGTTTAAGCGGATGATAATTAAGTATACCTACGAATATGACTTCGAAAAGTCAGAGGTGCGAGCGAGAGAATTGATTCGAACTCAAGACCTTTAACTTGGCAGTCCAATGGTCACACATCACTAGAATATCACGGCTCAAATAATAATATCTACTACTAGCCTCTGCCCGCGGCTTCGCTCACTTGAAGCTCAAAAAACCAACAGTGATGATCTCTTCTTTGTATGGGTCTCTATACATTAGAGAGGTCAAGCTGTATCTCATGTTCCGTTTAATTATTTGAGTTTATATTTAATTATTATAATTTCAAACAGTGATACCTAAATTAAAATCTATTCAGTAGTTTTTGCACCAACCCATAACAAACAGACAAACAGACAAGAATTTAAAAAATCACATTTTTGGGTTTGTAGAAGTTTATATACCCTAAACCACTTGTTTTTTTTTAAATATCTTCAATGTACAGACACAGCTTTTTTACAATTTTATAATACTAGAGATGTATAAATCCAAAGTAAATATGTCGGTCTGTCTATTTGTTTGTTACCTTTTCACGCCTAAACCGGTAAATCAATTCTGATCAATTTTGATATCAAAATAGAGTGGGCCTTGAAGACGGGCATAGGCTACCTTTTGTCTCAAAAAGTCCTATATGAATGCTAGTAAAACCACGGGCATTTGTTATATAATACAATTTTAACATTCATCATTTATTCACTTCTCTTAACATGTGCAGTATGACTGTATTTATCCTAAAACTGCTTTGTATTGCAAACATTTCTCTTATAATGTTACTGATATTACATTTCAAGAGTTTCACAAATCGAATGGTAGAATATCTTTATATCCACACAGCCCCAAATCAAAATTTAATGTATGTATTGTATCTGCACGACGTCTTGTTCCGGGGCCACGTTCCAAGTTTTGCAATATCATCCATCGTTGCGAATCTCCCTGGTTCTAACATACGTTTCAATACTGAACGTTCAATGTAAAGCCTCCTCTATTTATAGTTTGTTTGTGTACATACACACAATTCGATTATAGGTTCTATGTGTAATGAGTTGCGGCTAAACTAGATAATTTTTCTCCGTAAGTTTAAATATTATAATGTTTTGTGGAAGGTTTTATTCTAAATATTTTAAGTTTAGAAGAGTATCAATATTATCTTAAATTTAATTATAATGGAACTTTTCCACATTTAAAAATACAAAATTGTTTATTTCTTTAAAAAGGATTTGGTACAGCAAGTTTGTGATTGGATCCTGTTAAGCAAATAGTGCCTGTGTTAGGAGACTCCGTTCTTCCATAGCAAAATAATAGAAATAACATTATTAGCTAATCTGTATATAGTATATAAAATTATAATTCTAATATTAATATTAAAAGCTGAGGGCGTTGGTTGTATGTGTGTGTGTGTGTGTGTCAGGTGTGAGTGTGTGTTGTGTGTGAGTGTGTGTTATGTATGTGTTATGATGTATGTTTTAATAGTGCTTCCGTTTCCTCTTATGTGAGTTTCTTTAACCATTCTATCAATGTTTTTTTGCAGTCGTAATAGGTTTTATTGTAAATAAATACTTCTTTATTTATCCGGTTATATAATTGTGCTGAGCGTCTATTAAATTGCATGCAGGCAGACCGGGACTTGTATTGAGGGATTTCTGCAACAATGTCTCTTCTTCTTTTATTATTTTTAGCTGCGTCATAAGTGAGAGTTTTGTGTTTTTTAAGTACAGCTTGCACAATATATAGTTTTCTCACAGACAATAGATTACTAATTTTATAAAGATTTTCCGTGGAGTGTCAATTTTTTTTAAAATACATAATTTTTATTAGACCACGCTGCGCACGCTCCAACTCCAGTAGCTTCGTTTTTGCTGCCCCTCCCCAAATAGATAAGCAGTATTGTAATACAGACTGCACCAGAGCAGCGTATATCTCGTTCAGTGGATATCTGTTCGGTTTGTTTTTATTAGTACTAGTTAATTGTTTTGGTACAACATGCCGCAGTGTACAGAATATCCAGCTAAGTTTTCTCAACCTAGCAGTAACTTGCTCAAGATGTGGATACCAAGTTAGTCTCTGGTCTACTACCACACCTAAGTATTTAGTCTGACTCACTTGATCTATTGACGGGCAAGTTCTACAGTTTTGTTTGGTTAAGTCTTCACATTCGTGAATCTTAATTTTAATATTATCTTCAGGTTGTGTTCCACTGCTGATACTAAAACAAATATAGTTGGTTTTAGACGTGTTAAGCGTGAGTAGATTGCTAAATTAAATTAAATTAAATTGTAAATATTGCTTCAGCAATATTTACTAGTTGTTGCCATGAATTCCCAGAGAAGACGACAGCTGTATCATCGGCGTAAGAGAGTATTTTTGCGTTTTCAACGTTCAGATTGCAGAGGTCATTAATGTATATTAAAAATAGTGTGGGGCCTAATACGCTTCCTTGTGGTACGCCATATGAAACATCCGCGTCCTCACTGAGGTATTCTCCTATTTTGACCCTCTGTTTCCTATTTCTAAGATAGTTTTAAAAGAGTTCGAGAGGCGTTCCTCTAATTCCGTTACATTCTAACTTATTCACCAGTGCTGGGATAGAGACGGTGTCAAACGCCTTTTTTTAAATCTAGGAAGACAGTGAGACATTTCTTTCCGCTATCTATCTTATCAGTAACCAGTGAGGTTAAGGCAGTTACTGCATCCTCAGTGGATATTCCTTGTCTGGATCCAAATTGATTTTGTGAGAGCAGGTTGTATTTATTAAGAAAATTTAGCAGTCTGATATTAATTAGTTTTTCTAATACTTTTGATATAGCCGGTAATACTGAAATAGGCCTGTAGTTGTTGATATCGTCTATATCCCCACCCTTGTGAACTGGTGTTATAATGGAGTGTTTTAGCGGATCCGGAAATACACCTTTTTCGAAGCACAGATTAGCAAGATGGGTTATATTTAATCATAAAATACTTTAGAAACGTTTCACGTAACTTGATTTTGCTTGGTCGTTCTTTTCATCAAATAAAATATCCAAGGTAGCGGAAAAGTCTTCATTCGTTCCTTAGAAATACATTGCTTAGTACATCATCTAAGTGGATCCATTCATTCATAAAAAAGGTTTTTCCAATTCATATCACGGAACCCGAGTTGACCAATGATATAAAAAAAGTTAATGCATACCTTCTTTCTTTTATAAATAAAGAGAATGGTAACACTTAACATTTTCATGTGTCAAGGGAGACTTTTTATAGTAAATTAACTTTTAAATTTAGAAAAAAGACTGGATGCCAAAATTAGAGAATCGGGCAGGAAATTGCTTTACAGAGCAATTACAAGATGATGGCTTGAAATTGATAATTGAAAATTTAACTTGAAAATAGTTCCAGTATATTCTAATTTCGAATAGGTACGAGTATCAACGATAGTTCTCACGATGTATTGCAAATAAAGTTCTAAATTCAATTTAAATTTAGATTATGAATTGTTATAAGAAAGCTCCCAATATTTTTTTAGGCCCGAAAAGTATGATTCAATTGAGTTTACAGCGTTGGAAAAAGTTTCAAACTTTCAGGTGTTAATAGGATTTCTTTCTCCAAAGATAATATTAAGATGAAGTTGGTTTACATGTATCTTATTTCCTTCGAAGTTATAATTCATCGAAATCATGATCAGGGATTTTATTAGGTATTTATTTGTATTACTAACCATCTTTAATTTTTTTTCATAAATTTGCCTTTTGTTGCATATGACTTTATTCATATGACTCATTTAAACTTGTGATGAAACCATTTTTTTTAAATTTTGTCTTGCAACAATAAATTTGCAGCGTAGCATTTGGCGTGTATCAAATGACTAATCAGTCTAGGAATTCTGTCAATTTTATATTATTTCTATGGTCTCGACGTGTAATAACCATCAAGTTTTACATTATTTCTTAATATCAGCAATAGTCTTCTACAAAAAA
The DNA here is from genome assembly GCA_947256265.1 of Acronicta leporina. Classification (NCBI taxonomy): domain Eukaryota; kingdom Metazoa; phylum Arthropoda; class Insecta; order Lepidoptera; family Noctuidae; genus Acronicta; species Acronicta leporina. The sequence continues at coordinate 4,597,279 of OX366523.1, forward strand.
CTGAAACTACCTACATAATTGAGCCTAAAAAGCGAACAAATGTTTGGGTAAACAACTATTAACTTCGGGCGGATCAAGAATCTCTTAAACAAAACACTCGCAGTGAACGAGAACTTTATTGTTAACGTTTGGAATTCTCAGTCTTTGCATCGTATCGTATGTCTTGAGGAGTAAGTTAAACTTTCAGATGTAACGCAACATTGCTGACTTTAGAGTTAGGACAAGTGGGTAGAGACGATACGATAACAACAGTTTAAAGTATCTTATCTGGAGTACGGTTATAAAATTGTTGTGTAGAAAGATCATAGGTGTAAAATATTTTGAGAGATTTCCGATGCCTGGCCTACTTTTATAAACATTGTCGAAAATTACAATATTAAAGGTGAAGGTAAAAACTAACATCGTCAAAATCCTGATTTATTTATTAATTATTGACGACCCAACAACCACGTGGCCCTGTTTAAGGTACCTTTCGTTAACACGAACAAATTCTAATAACACCAATCTTGAATGCACTGAGCATTCAAGATTGGTGTTATTAGAATTTCGTCTAACTAAAATTGCAAAAGAGAATTGAAATTATCCTGTATTCTAAAGTGCATCCGAAATAATCCAAAAGCGAGGAACGCACGGGCCAATACATTTTCACACAAAGAGCTTTTAAAAAGTTCCCAAACATATACATTTGCCGTCACACTCAGGGTAAAGTAGCTCTATAGGTTCCAAACTTCCAACTTCGCCGGTTTTCGGACCGGGAAAATCCGGAGTAATCTCCCCGGATACTCTGCCTTGGGGAACGAATTGAAGGATATCTACGTGGAAACTAAAAACTATACCTACTAATATATTTACAGGCTGTCTTTACACGTTATTGTGTTCGAAATTTAATATCTTATTCCCAGTGGAAATTTATTGGTTGCCTCTACGGGAAATAATTTCATTGACGATTGATTTCGGGTCTTTGTTGACTTAAGTAATTGGTACTCAAAATGGAGCTCGGAATTTTGAATGGAATTGTAAAGATCTTAATAAAAATCCACATAATAGTCAATGAGAAATGAAATGAAATCTCTTATGAGAATATTCAATGGTTTGCCACATGAATGAAAAAGATAGGTTATGGTTGAAGTGGAGAAAGAAAGATAGTAAATAGAATAAGATATATTACTGCTAATACCTACAGTAAATGTAGAAACAGCTAGAACCTAGGCACAAAAGAAATATTTACTATTCTACGTAGGTACATCCATCTCAATCAGATAACGTTCTTTTATTAACTAGATAGGTAAGTACACGCAAAATGATACATCTTTATTTGCTCTAAGATCTCTATCAGTGTCTGTATGATTAAACGAACATACATTGAATGTTTAGTGGTCGCGATTGGCAGGTCAATTGGTTGGAGCTCTATGTAAATTCCTTGCGTGTGACCTTGACTGGACCTATCAAGTAATTTTATTTTTAGTATTCTGACCTGATGTATTCAATCATACATCAAACTGCCTCAATAGCCAAGTGGTCCTGACCGCGACTGCTACGCTAGAGGTCCTGGGTTCGATTCTCAGGTCGAACAAAGTGTTATTGGGTTTTTCTATGAAATCCCCAGTAGCAGCTCGGAGTTAGGAATTTGTGCCCGGTTAATGGCAATAGGCTCGCCCCCTATTACATGGGACCTAAACATACCGGTGAACTGTGGGTGTACATTAGTACCTACGCCTCTGCCTAACCCTTCGGGGAATACAGGCGTGATGGTATGTTGTTGCAATAGGTAGATAGGATAGACATTAGCCATGCAATTCAATAGGATGGGTAGATATTGAAAAAAAAACACTTCTATCAGGCAAAATTTGTGTTCAGAAAGCTGAGGGTTGATATTATGTTAAGCGTCCTCAAGTTTTTAATTTGGTACCTACTAATAGTATCTTTGAACTCACTGGGTGCTATACTGCTCTACAAATCACATTAGCAGAATGTATTGGATGAATTAATAATTTCCAGTTGCATACTTCCGAATTTAAATATACAGAAGTGTATTCAGTACGAAGCTTTACACATTCAAACATTCGACACAGGAATCGCTAAGTGTATCCGTTTAGAAACAAAAGATACAAAACCGTTTTGAAATAGCAAAAAGTACTGCGATTCTGAAACTCTTCAGTTTGACTGTTGGCTTTGAATAGAGCTTTGACTAAATTATGTATGTATGATATGTGCTAACATTCAGTCCTCTTTTGTTAGACGTTAACGTTTACTGTACAAACGTTGAAAGCTGTTTGCAAATGATATTCAGGAAATTTTCTGAGAAATTCAATTCAAAGGCGTATGTATCAATCCTTATTTTTTTCGTTTATATTCTGCCGAAGAGAATTGAAGAATGTTATTCAAGAATAAGATGTTATGCATAATTCTTAATTCGACCTTATCTTTCTTTCGACCCATTTCAATGAATATTCAGGCAGTTTAACAATTGTGTATTTAAAAACTCATAAAAATAATATTTCAAAAGGATTTGCACCATAAAGTTAAGTATGTATGTATTTCAATGCAAAAGTTTAGCTGAAACTGGCGAATTGTCGCGGCGCGTTGGTCAAAAGGCTCCCATTAATCCAAAAGAAAAGGAACAAGCGAAATAATGTGGCGTTGGAGCTTTGAGCGCTACTTTAGAAAATCAATTGAGGGGTAATGGGGTAGAGGTTAAAGTAATAGCGTTGGTGCAGGCTATCAAAGAACCATTATTTCGACCATATTGTGGACTTCAAAATCTAAATAATAACGTTCTAACAGAAACACACAGTTTTTCACGTGGGAGAGCCATGCTTCGGCACGAATGGGCCGGCTCGACCGGAGTGATACCACGGCCTCACAGAAAACCGGCGTGAAACAACGCTTGCGTTGTGTTTCGCCGAGTGAGTTGAGGTTACCGGAGGCCCAAACCCTTTTAAAGGCGGGCAGCGCACTTGCGACTCCTCTGGTGTTGCGGGTGTCCATGGGCTGCGGTTATCACTTACCATCAGGTGATCCGTTTGCTCGTTTGCCCCCCTATCCCATAAAAAAAAACGGATAAAACCATATAAACACGTTATAGTGCTGATAAATAGCCATTATAAAGAATAAAAAAATATGTGATGTTGCAATAGGTATCTATCATTTTAATGTGAATATATTTAAAGAAAACTTTTATTGCACACTAAAGCTAATGCAAAGTACAGAGTTTATTTACTTCTTGTCCTTTAAAAAGTAAGAAGCCGATATCAGTTGGATCATCTGTCTGCATTTAGATACAAAATTTTCAATTGGAAAAAGTGCACCTTATCACATTGTGTCATGAATCTCTTTTAATCAGCAACAAAAAAATTACAAGGGAAATGGTTGTTATAAAGGATATAATAATTAAATCATTGTCCTATTCAAACTTTGACTCGCATCCTAAGAGAACAAAAGTATGGGACAGAGTAAACTCTCATAATTTAATATAGAGTCCCTCCACAATCTTCGTTGGTTTATTTAGGTCGCGTCTCAGTTGGTCTAAAATTTAAGACTAACCTGTTTAAGGAGGCTTAGCGAGAAACTAATTTAGGCTACTGAAGTATCCGCAGGCAGGCAGTGACATACCTTCTCTCTTAGTTCTATATAACTACTAAAATATTATAACAAAGACAATGTTTTCGTAACGCTTGAGTAAATCCTTTTCTGGCGCCATCACTACTAGAATAATTTTGGTTCACTTGCCGTTTCTGAATTAATAGGTCTATTATTTTTGAACCAGCAGATGTTAGAACCTCATCTCCCTTTACGTATTTGACCTAAGCATAATTTTGACTACCATTCTACTTAATTAATGAAAATTGTATTTTTTTTAATTTGCCACGATTGTATAAGCTCTATGAATATCGGAAGACCATCCAGTCCTTCAAAATTTAATTTATTCCTTTCCTCCAATAAGATCTATTAGATTTGATGGAAAATAATTACTGTAGCTCTGAATTTTCTCCTTCGTACTGTAATAAAGAATAATGAAATCGGAACAATTATAAGCTTTGTATTAAATGTTACTCTTAAGAATTTTAATAAAATTAAATTGCTTACCTGCTAATACCCTTATCTCAATTGACTTGGGTCGCTTTTGTCTGTCAACAGCGCAGGAAGAAGCAATTAATCAGCTTACTATGCAATAAATATAATTGACTTGATCTGACTTTTAAATTCACTTTAAAATGACTTACATTTTTCACCCTTATTCAGAATCAATTCGATGTTAGCGGGAGTTATACATGATAACATATAATTCTGGTAGAAAGAGCCTTACATAAAATTAACCTGATGTATCTTAATCAAATTTTCTAAACTTACTTTAGCGCTTTTGACATAAATTTACTGCAGAACAGAGAAGAAGAATTACAAAACTATATATTTTATTATTGTTAGCGGGTTATTCTATTTCTTTTTCTGGTTTAGCTTCCCTTTATTATATTTTTGCTTTCATTTGGATTCACTATTGCGGTGAAATTAACGCAACAGATATAATATATCTATCTATTATATATCTGTAGTTTTTGGAAAAGCAATTTTTATATTATGCACTTCATTTTATTTGAATCGAATTGTGAGTTTAGAATTAGAATAAAGAATACATTTAATCAGGTTTTTATATTAAGCTTTCTATTCTTCAAGAAGTAGGCTTTCTTGAAGACACCGTACCCGTTTACCAAGAATCTTAACAGTTCTCTATATTGTTCAGTGCCCATTAAAGTGACATTAGTTGGAAGCTCATTAGCTCAATACAATTAAGTCGGACCCTTTAGGCTGTCGTACTTATAAACTGCTTCAGAAGATTTTGTTCTTGTATTTATTTTAAAAAGTGTTTCTTTAGATAGGTTATTGATAAGAGAATTTCTGTATTTCGTGAATTTAAGAAGATTATTTATCTTCCTTTTTAAAATCTTGGTATAATTCTCACCAAGTTCCATGCATCCAGTTACGGTTCGGCTATTACGGTAATAATTACGGTATCGGCTACATTTAAATCTATAGTTTGAGATTAAGTTATATTCTGGATTAATTACTGAAATAGAACTTGATCATTTTTGTTTACTACGTTTTACTACCATGGATCTCCGAAGAAAACCTTCACAACAGATTATTCTATATCATAAAAAGATAATAGTTATATATTTTTTTTATTGTTATTAAAGACGTCACATATACAACCAAAAGAAAATTCAATAGCATCGTTTTATCGTTATTCTCTTCGAAGTAAACAAACTAATAAATATTTCTTATTTATAATCATAATATCTTAAAAACTAGACGTAGATTGCTTGATGTCCTTTAATTTACATATTTAAAAAATTAGTATCTAAAATACAAGCACTATTATTAAGTATATTTCTAGTATCTTCTTTCTTTATGATGACGTAATTATGACATTTGAATAATAACATCAAATCCATTATAAGTTACCAGAAAATTATATTCTGAATGTGGTTTTACCATTCCTCGCTCCAAAGTATCCTTGAGTTTTGATTCAAAGTGAGCTTACTGTACCTAAGCTAGATATCCACAACAATAGTACATAAACGAAATCTGGGCAAGGATTTCCACAAACACATTGAAGACAGATCAACTGCCTTTTCTTTGTAAATACCAGACTAAACCAACTTTCGCCCGTATGTATCTTAAGGTTATGTTAACGAAATTGAAAGGGATCATTTTGAAGAACGAGATTTGAGTGATTTGAGTGGCTTACTTTAAGGGGACCAAAATCATTTGGATTATTATTAATTAGGCAAAGGTTCCACTTTTCTATAAATTGTTAAGGGAACATCAGCTACGTCGTTAGGCTAATTGATGCTTCTGATCTTCATGGAGGACTCAAAGCGCCTTCTTAAATAAATTGACCGTAAATATTTATGTATTTCAGTTCTTAGAATATTCTGTGATTTCCAATCATTACTTTCACTACCTGTGTGGTGCCTATTCTAATCTGATGAAATTATAATTAGGTGTCTCTGAAATCAACCTAGTTGTGACGATTGTCCAAGGTTTCTACCGGTATTATCATTTTTAAGTAAAACAAGACTCAGAACAGAAGCTGATTCGTATGCCATTGTATTCTTAATATAACGTTAATCCAAATTAATGCAAAATCATGAACTGTCTGTTCGCCACTTTGAGCTGAATTGATTGATTTGCGAACCAATACAGACAGTTGACGCCCGTTGATTGGCTAAAATAACAGGTTGTTCATTATTAGGATTAGCGCGGCTCTACTAATTGCCTGGTAGAATGTCGATGGGATTATGTTTAAATGGCAATTGTAAGGACAGCATTAGAGACATCAAAGAATGTATCAATTTCAGTGAGTATATCTCCTAATTAGCGTCGTATCTGATTTAAAATGTTTATCATCTTCTTGCTTTCGATATCTTACTTCACGAAATACCCGTCTTATGTATTTTTTTCGGTTCGTGTACCTACATGTTAATCCATTTCTGCTCTTAGGTATTTAAGTGCACATTACGTGAAATTAATGTTATCTCTTTTCCTTGCAGGCACTAAAACCTAGAACGTGAAGAAAGCGGTAAGTTTTTATTCTTGGGCTATTTCAAGATTACATAGCGACCTACTTACAAAACTAAAATAGGGAAGAAAATATAACAAAAGATGAACCACATAATTTTGTATTTTCTTTTTTGTTTGTGCAGTATTTAAGCAAGAAAGATTGTGAGGACAATCTGCATAATAGTGAAAAGTCAACTAGAATATGACTAGGTTTCGCCCAACAGGTAATAATTAGATTCAAAGTCAGCTACTTGATAAAGGTTCTCGAGTGGAGACAACGCACCAAAAATACCACGTGATACCAAAACTAATTGTGTGAAAGTAAAGATATGATTAATTCAATGAAACAGCCTAAAAAAAAGATTTTTCTTTGTAGTTCTAGCTAATATTTTATTATTGCTACAATCAAACAACTTAATACTGCTAAATCCTCGCTAGTAAACAAAACACCGCATTTAAAAAGTAAACCAACATTTGTAGGATCTGAGCAAACACTGTTGGATTTATACAGCCCTTTTGCGGAGCTTTCAACAAAACTGAACGTCATTCTACGACTAGTCATGAATCATTTAACACAAAGGGTGGCTGCAAAGTGGGGACTCCTGTAAAACATTCAAAGAGATCGTATGAGGGGAACCTTCAGGTACATCCTCTGAAAAATTCAGCAGGTGAAAAATTATCATCTATTACGTCAGTATTTTGTTAACCTGTGTTAGCTGTTACTCTTTTAAAACTTAGTCCAAATACTTCTATGGAACCTTTTTGTTAATACTATAGTTAACTAGCTAGGAGTAAAAATGCAAAAACCAAAATTGATGATCTCTTCTTTGTATCGGTCTGTATACATCAGAGAGGTCAAGCTGTATCTCAGGATCCGTTCAATTAATTGAGATAAGAAGTCCACCAGTTTTTAAGTTGGAGCATATACTTTCTAACAGTCATTACAAAATTTAAGTCTATTCGATAGTTTTTGCGCCAACCCGTAACAAACAGACAAACAGACAAGAATTTAAAAAATCACATATTTGGTTTTGGAGACGTTTACGTACCCTAACCCACTTGATTTTTTTATATTTTCAATGTACAGACAGCTTTTTTACAATTTTATAGTAGTAGAGATACATTTTTTTTTTCATTTAATTAATCATATTTACATTACATTTCATCCACCGCTCCGGGGAGGGCGGTCCCGGTGATTCGCGTCACCACTTTAGTGCCGGGGCCACAGGACTGCTGTTGCATTCGTCCGCAGAATAGTTATTACATCTGGCCTGACCTGGTTAACTCAGATCGTAAACAGAAACTGTTCACTTTTTAAATAATTGGTTGATTGAGTTCTATTATACCACATAATATTTAACCAATTATGTACCTATATGTAAAATTAAACTCAATGTATATTATTGTAATACTTATTAAGGAAATAAAGAGGCTATAATAATACCTCATAGTAGTATACCTCTGCATCTACACATCTTTCCGATCTATACGGTATAATTAGGATATTTTTTTATTTATTTTCATATTTTCTTCCAATAATTAAAAGTTAGCGTAGAAAACGTAATGTACTCGTACATACGACCTACAAATCGTAGCGTAGTCTCTCTCCAAATTTTTTCTATACTTTTGATCAAAATTGCTTCAACGATTTAGGCACGAAAAGGCGTGCAATCAGAGTTAATTTTGCTCTTCATGTTTCGGTTTTGGATCGATATCGAGACATTTTCATGATAGATATCCTCCTCCTGCCCTCATATTAGTTTCTAGTGGTTCACGCGTGTCTTTTTTTTACCTCGTATCTATCCCCATCTATGTATACTTACTCAAAAATACCGTGGGAGAGACATGCTTCGGCACGAATGGGCCGGCTCGACCGGAGTGATACCACAGCCTCAAAGAAAACTGGCGTGAAACAACGTTTACGTTGTGTTTCGTGTGAGTGAGGATACCGGGGAGGCCCAAGCTCTTTTATAAGGCAACACACTTGCGACTCCTCTGGTGCTGCGGGTGTTTATGGGCGGCGGTAATCGCTTACCATCAGGTGAACCGCCTGCTCGGTTGCCCTACTAAAAAAACTCAGGTAACATGCTCCTATGCATAAAAAATGTCCATTGTTTTTCACAGAAACAAAATGTCAAATAATTTATAATAATAATTCAACAGAGAAAGTTCAACACAAATATTTTTGCACGTAAGTAACGTTAATCCTTGTAAAACAATGTGAGATTTAGAGTCATATTTGTATATTACGGCTAGGCGTACTTTTGTTTAAAAAACACCCCTAACTACCTACCTTTGTTTATCTCGTGTGACGTAACTAGGTAACTTAAGTAACTTAAGTTAGTTATAAAGGATTACTCGGTGACAACTTGAGGAAATTGCATTTTGGGTTTTGCCGTCTTAATTATAATCATCCGGGCTTCTAACCCCTTCTAATTAATTTCTGAGCTCTAATAAGAGTACAAAATATATCGTTTTGTTTATAGTCAACAGAAATGTGCTCTTTTTTATATTATACCTATCTTGCTTCTATTGTGATCCTTAAACTCATTTATAGCAAGATTATTGGCACTAAATATAATATTACTAACATGAAAAATGGTTTTTGGAAATAAATACAGGTCGTAAAAACGAATTAGTTTTGTTCGAATATTTTCTTTACAACATTCTTGTATTGTGGCATGAAATATGATTTTGTATGAAAAGCACTTTGCTCACAATAGAGAATGTGATTGAACGGTTCTAGAAAAATGGACAAGTACCGAAATTAGCGGTGAAGAGCTATTTCATGGTTCATAGGATTATCAGGCTTATTGTTGAGTTTCAAAAAGGGAAAGGTTGTTGTTTTGTCTGGAAAGTGGTTGGGAAGGAAAAAAGAAGAAATAATGATTCGATCTATATGGATGGAGCTGGATTCTATATCATGACGTTTGTATTCTCCGAACGTTTAAGCAGAGGTATGCTAACGTAAACTCTCATTTCGCCGAGCCTATCGGAATTAATCGACCTCGAATCCAAATTTTGAGATGTTGTTGAAACTTTTATAGAATTCAGGACCTCTAGCGTATCAGTCGTGCTTAAGACCACTAGATTAATTATGCAGTTAACTCTAATATAAATAGTCTCTACTACCCAAGAGTTGGAAGAGTTGGAAGGGGCCGACCTCGACGAACGTACCACAACCAAGTTGCGGCCGTTCTTAAAAAAGGGCACCCTAAACCGACGTTCATGCATGAGAAGGTTAATGAACGTAGATGAAGCGAAAGTAGTATGCCAGGATCGTAGCAAGTGGAAATCTATAGTCTCTGCCTACCCCAATGGGAGACAGGCGTGAAAATATGTATGTATATGTATGTATGTATGTATGTCTACTGCCCACTAGGAGTCCACACAACAAAATCAGTTCACATTCACACAAGTTACACTACAATAGCATTTCTTTACATCTGTGTGTACTTGTAGAGATTCGTGTAGATAGTTATTTCCTCTAATTAGTCTGAAATTTTCCGTAAGTACAATACTGTTTTACTTAAAAAAAAGTATTGCTTATCGAACTGAAATAATTTGAGACCGAGGTTTATCCAAATCGCTACTAATATAATGAAGCTGAAGAGTTTGTTTGAATGTTTTAAAAATATTTTAGCATTTGAAGACGGTTGTAAGGTTTTTTTTTTCTTTATTTAATTAGGAACTTTTGTATAAAATACATGGCAGTCCCATTGTACCTATAACTAAATCTTATTAACAACAAAGGCTTTTTGATAATATACCATGTTTTGGAACATCATACCTTTAGGAACCGAGCAAGGGAGTAAAACCACTAGGGAAAACTTCTAGTGTTTAAAAATTCTACTATCTCTAAAATAAACATAGTTACTTTTCACATTCAGGAGAATATAGCAAATAGTAATTTGCTAGAATACAACCTCAGATTTGCATAAATATTTTCTAAGGAAAAATGAGCTCTGCATATGAGTTGCAACTGCAGTAAAATGTAAGCTCTATGTGCTTCAACTGCAGTCAATTGTGGATATTTATGAAAGAATATATAAACTGAAAAAGTTTTGGTATAAGAAGTAGGAGAGGGTAAAGTGGGATTGGGTGCATCTGGAATTATGGGCCAACTTTGTAGCCCAATAGATTCTTCGATGCCAAAGAAGGCCCAGAAAAGTGGGATGATTAGGACGTTAACCGAACAGCCTCAGATAGTCAAGAGCAGAAATAGGTGGAGATGAGGAAGATCTATGTTTGGTAAACAACGTAAGAGTTTATCATATTAGATGATTCTGTGTCTCCCCTGAAGGGCATTAGTTTCATTTCGATGAAATGAAATGATATTTATTTCTGTAAGTAGATCATTAGAGACACTTTTACAAGTCAATGGTTTGTTTTTTTTTTATAGCTAGATGGCTTCGGCATTTCCTAACTGACGACCTCTGAGAAGAAACACCGAAACAAACTCAGAGAATCATGGTCTCTTTTAAAGTCCAGACATAAAATAATGCAAATAATGTGAGTGGGACAATGCAGGGCAATGTCTGAAATGGCCTTTTGAGGCCTTTTTCACTAAGAAACTAATAAATTCATAACCTTTTTTATATTTCAACAAACACCAAATGTGTGAATGCACGCAAGATACTAGAGAAATGTGGGTTTCAGCATCGTTAAATAAATTATTACGAGGCTCGTAATGCAACTTCATAGTGAAATTGCAGATACGATTCTTACGTAGGAGAGCCATGCTTCGGCACGAATGGGCCGGCTCGACCGAAGTGATACCACGGCCTCACAGAAAACCGGCGTGAAACAACGCTTGCGTTGTGTTTCGCCGAGTGAGTTGAGGTTACCGGAGGCCCAAACCCTTTTAAAGGCGGGCAACGCATTTGCGCCTCCTCTGGTGTTGCGGGTGTCCATGGGCGGCGGTTATCGCTTACCATCAGGTGACCCGTCTGCTCGTTTGCCCCCCAATACCATAAAAAAAAGCCTTGCAGGTTCTACTATAAAACTAACAACGACTGACTAACAGACATAAATTAAACCTAGAAACATGTAGAAATTTTGCATATGAGTTTCTTTATAACGTAGAAGAATATTGACACGGGGTTTTGGGAAAAGCCCATGTGATTGAGAAACACGATATCATCGCTGGTAACTTATATTGCATGTACTGGTAAGTTATTGTATACAAGCCTACCAAAAGATATAATAGACATTAGACATACATCATTTTCTCTATTTAAAAAGAAATTATAATTATTTGGAATCACCTAATTGTGATAGGAATTGCTTACCGATACGTAATATGGACACTGCACTTATTAGTCATTAGCTGCCTTGCAAATAAGTTATTCAGATTACCTAGGTACAAACAGTACAAAAAAAAGTATTTACAAACCCATTTTAAAATCTATCTTACTAATATATAAAGCTGAAGAGTTTGTTTGATTGTTTGCTTGAACGCGCTAATCTCAGGAACTACTGGTCCGATTTGAAAATTATTTCAGTGTTGGATAGCCTATATATCATCGCAGCCTATATATATATCATCGATAGGCTATATATCATCATGCTACGCGGACGAAGTCGCGGGCAGAAGCTAGTAAGTATATAATGTAGTACTAAGAATTATTTTACTTAGGCAAATCAATCATCACTAACAATAAATGTACGATCTGTTGTCTGCTTTTCGCTCCTATCGATCACTTAATAAGAAGCAAACAACTAGTGTTTATCAATGTAAGTGAATTACCTACTACTACTTACCTATTCTGTTTTGAGGAAATTAAAGTTCTGAAACCATAAGTTGAAGCCCTGGGGTATTCAGCTTGTAAAAAAAGGAAACATCACATTTCGTTGGAGATTTTTTAAGCATAAGTTTCTACGAACTTAATTTGTGCAGTAGCACTAATTTATATGATGTCTATTATGTCCGGGGTCTGGTAGTTAACGCACAGAAAGTAAGTAGCGAAGAATTCCCTTACAAAATTACTCAGTCGAAGTTTCGTTGCAAAAGTTTCCTTTTGTAAGAAAGTCCGCTGTGAAAACACGGTAGCATTTTTATTTAGTTGACTTAAACTTGATCGCAGAACTTAATAAGTGTGGATTTGTGGACTCGTAAATTACTCTGGGTTAATTGCAGCTAATAATTCGTATTTTAATTTACTATGTCCTTCTTTTGTTTGGGATTGAAAATATAAAATCTCACTATGATTCTCCATCAGTAAAAAAAAATATATTCTGTGACCATTTATGAACTGACCCGGTCGAGCAATAGTTGTTGGTTTTAGCATACATATTTGTATGTGAATGATAGAATTATACTAGATGACGACTTCTTTTATCTTCCCCTTATGTCGTCGTCCGTAAAGATTATTTATTTTTAAATTAAAACATATATCCAAAGTTTTGAATGTATTTTTCTACCTAACGCAAATACCACCACCACACTGAGATAACATCTAAAGATATGCCAGCAATACCTACAACTCGTGTGTTGTCTTCTTGCGACGTCACAGACATAAAGTCTCATTTGTCCAGATCCTTTTACTGATCACATTATCCTTCAATCCGGTACACATCAATGTTAGCACATTACTACTAATACTCGGAGGCAAAATATTTACCAATATGGTGGAATAGAACTTGGATGAGCTCAGCATTAGAGTTGTACCAAAAGCAAAGATATAAAATATACAAGCATCATATCAACCGCGAACAACGCTACGCAAACTGACTTAATTTAGAGTAGCTCGCTTCGCAACGAATCTTTTACATACTTTTGCCACCATAAGCGAATACAACGAACGATATCAAAATGAAATTCCATTACGAACATTCGACGTCACGTAATATATTTTTTTAAATTTTTAACGAAGTTTGCCGGTACTTTACACGATAAAGGTAATATTGTAGGGATATTCATACGAGGGCGTCAATATAAAAATTCAGAACATATGTTGTATCCACAGAAGGGTGGCGACAGTTAAAGGCAATCATGCATGAACTAAAAACCTCCACAGATTGAGTTCGAGGGATTTAAGGCTCAATACATATTTTTTTTATTGTTTCTTCGTTGTATCACTTTGTGTATCCAACAAAGACACTGAAGCAGTGAAGATAGGCGTTTTGTAAACGGTCTATAGTGGAACCTGACATTCACCTGACATATGACATATGACACCTGACATATGACTGAATCTTAGACTAAAATTGATGTGACTTTAAGGTTTCTTATTATAGACCTGACAACTATTGACACAGCTTAGTGTATTTAGGCAAAGTTTTCTTGATGTCCATCTTGAAGCGCAAAATAATATATACTTATACTTATCTATATATCTATATTACTAATATATAAAGCTGAAGAGTTTGTTTGCTTGAACGCGCTAATCTCAGGAACTGCTGGTCCGATTCGAAAAATTCTTTCAGTGTTAGATAGCCCATTTATTGAGGAAGGCTATAGGCTATATATCATCACGCTACGCGGATGAATCGCGGGCAGGAGCTAGTAATATATAAAGCTGAAGAGTTTGTTTGTTTGTTTGCTTGAACGCGCTAATCTCAGGAACTACTGGTCTGATTTTAAAAATTCGTTCAGTGTTAGATAGCCCATTTATTGAGGAAGGCTATAGGCTATATATCATCACGCTACGCGGACGAAGTCGCTGGCAGAAGCTAGTCGATGAACTCATATAAAAGTCATTTAACTCTCCTCTAATATAAGAGAAGAATTACATTCTCATTAATATATTAATGAAAAGATATCCTTTTAGTTCAAATTCTATAATAATAATTACTTAGCCTTAAATTTCAACAGAAATGGATCCAACTGAAGTTTCAGCTTAAAACTAAGTCAATAAGAAATTGGTTCTATTATTCGATTACTATCCCATTCATACATTTGGTTCCGCTCGAAAAATGTTAAGACTCTTGGCAAGATCTCAAGTCGAGTTCAGGTCATTGACATAAATGAGGGTTGATTTTATATATTATGGTATAATTTTTCCCAATTTTTATATTTACTAAGCTCTTCTAATCATTTTCCAGTCATAAAAGAGTGATGATAAAATTAATTACAAACCGAAGGCTGCTAGAATAGGTATCCTGTACTATCCGCATACGCGGTGTATATATTCATAATCCCTTTTAAACATAGATGTTATTTAAAAAAATTGCTGTAGACGTTATGAGCGCATTAACATCGGCACGTGGCTCACATCTTGCATCTTTTAAAAGTTGGTTTATATTATACAAGAATATTTTAAAAATACTGAACATGTTAACTGCAAAAGCTTGCAATATCTTCAAGAACAAAGAAAAAGTATATCTTCCTTAATTTAATATGAAATCCGAATATTATGAGCCTTTTTTCGTTTTAAGACTTATTTCGTAAGGTTAACACAAATTGGAAAACAGAAAATAATATCTTCATAAATACGGTCATAAACTACAATCCTAAAGGTCAAGTTGATATGATACTGCAGAAGCAAGAAAAATGTCCTTTATCCCAAGGTCAAAATAAATCGAAAGAAGCATTATTATCAAGAAATGTGAATCAACCAATTTATGTTTTTCCAACATATATTTTTCTTCTATACATAATTGACATTTAAAGGCACATTTTAGGATGTCGCTTAAAATAACATTGTAGAAAGATCCTATCAGATACGAAAATATTTTTGGGGATTGGTGAAATTGTGTGTATAAGTTGGGATAGTTCAAACTATTCGAGACGCTCTTGTATGGCTTCAGCAATATTGTCTGATAATAATTCTGTAAAAGCGTTCTTATTGTTTTACATTTATTTGTAGAATAGAAAGGTTTATCAAAAGAGTTTATTAATGTTAAAAAAAACAGATAACTGTTACACAAGTTTCCTAATGTTAAAAGCTTTTGTAATGTTTGTAATTTGACATTTCTATCGTGTGTAAACGTTATTATATAACAAAGGGCATCAGCCGGTGTAATCTGATCATGCAGTCATGCAAGTTCCAGATTATTGTCAGCTTACTGTTATGTGGGTTATATCTCTGTTTGTCTGATTCAATTTCGATTATATCAATTTTATTTCTAATAAAATTGTATTCAAACGTTTGATAAATATAAATATCTATCTACCAATGACATTATATATCATTGCTATGTACCAATGAAGCTGTATTCCTGATGAAGATTGTATATTAAGATGAACAACGTCTATATTTGTTTATGTTTACATCTTTCATTATAATTATGTTTGTTGCGACAGAGTCACATTTCTCATCTACTCCGTAATTAACACAAGATTTCGTGAATGAACCTCATGAGAATAGGAGGGCTTATTTCTCTTACCAACGTTCCTCACGAACTATGAGGTTTCATAATTACGCCCGGTTGCTTGCACCTTCTATATTTTGTTTGTTCAAAATTACAACTTTGTTGTCCTCGTGTATTCGACACTGGGATTAAATAGAAGCAACTTTTACCCGTTCTAATACTTTTGTTCTACAAAATAACAATGTCACGTCTCTAAATTAATTACTTAGATACAGAGTATAGTGTCAATTACTAACTTAGAAGTTTAGACATCCCGAGCGTCTCGTTAACGATTTGACTGGTGAAGATGTTTTAATTAAACTCGGTAAATAAAATTTCAGAACGATCGGTGAGTTCTAACTTTGATTTATAAAAGATAAGTGACAGAGGAGCAATCAATCTCCCACTAGGATTGATCTGTTTTCAGACGTTGAAAAAATAGTTAATGTATAGTCAAATGGAATCGATCAATATTCATTTTAGTCGTATTACGATGGCATGTCCAGACACTCCAGATACTTTAGTAAATTACATTCTAAATGAATCCCTGAATGAAAATAATATGGGAGATGCGTAATTAACGTAGGTTTTAAAAATGGGCTGAATAACTTTGTGTAGTCACTCTATGCGTAAATTTAAAAAAAGCTATCATTGCACGCAACGATGGTGATTTTTGACAACGTGAATAACGTGGTCTACAACTTTGGTGTTGCGGGTCGTGGGCATGAAAGAAGAGACATGCAAGTAGAATAAATGCTGTAGAGATGAGAGCGTTGAGAAGTATGTGTGGGGTAACTTTGAAAGATAGAGTGAGGAACAGTGTGATAAGGGAGCGGTGTGGTGTGAAAGAAGGTGTAGTAACAAAGATTGAGAAAGGTATGTTAAGGTGGTTTGGGCATGTAGAGAGGATGGATGAACGGAGATTGACGAAACGAGTATACATGATGAGTATGGATGGAAGAGTTGGAAGGGGCCGACCTCGACGAACGTACCACAACCAAGTTGCGGCCGTTCTTAAAAAAGGTCAGGTTAAGAGCACCCTAAACCGACGTTCATGCATGAGGAGGTTAGAGGAGGTTAATGAACGTAGATGAAGCGAAAGTAGTATGCCAGGATCGTAGCAAGTGGAAATCTATAGTCTCTGCCTACCCCAACGGGAGACAGGCGTGAAAATATGTATGTATGTATGTTAATTGTATGTTCTGTCCTTTAATTGGATATTTTTGAAATCCTCTGCAAAACATATGACTTGTGGATTAGTTTTTTTTTTATGTCATAGGGGGGCAAACGAGCAAACGGATCACCTGATGGTAAGCGATAACTGCCGCCCATGGACACCCGCAACACCAGAGGAGTCGCAAGTGCGTTGCCCGCCTTTAAAAGGGTTTGGGCCTCCGGTAACTTCAACTCACTCGGCGAAACACAACGCAAGCGTTGTTTCACGCCGGTTTTCTGTGAGGCCGTGGTATCACTCCGGTCGAGCCGGCCCATTCGTGCCGAAGCATGGCTCTCCCACGTCAAAAAAGTGCGGTAAATGTCTTTTTTAAATAATCTCTTTATTTTTTTAAAAGGTTAGTCAGTCCAATAACTACACATCCTAAAACTGTTGAGGGTCGGTCGTACATGTAATAAGGGACGTCTATCCAAGAGGACCTTTAGATCCTACCATCACCCATGCTGGATTTTTACAATACGCGTTTTTTATTTCAACATACCAAGAGGAAATTTTGTATTCTTGTCTCCTTTCATGGGCAAAAGTTGTTGTTGTTTAAACTTTAGAACTAAATAACTTTAAAGACTCTTAGGTTTACCATTACGATTCGGTATAGCAAATAATACGAAGTAAATAATTACCTACAAAGGCGTTCATAATGAACGCCTTTGATCTTACCTTGGAATTTAACACTGTCACTAATAGACTTGTAAATTGTGACAGGATCATCAGTGTGCTTTGCAACTCTGAAAACCGCAGGTAAATTCTTAACTCATTACCAAGAATGACTGAACCGATAACTCGGTTCCAATTTACGTTCGCCCGGTTGGAAGTTTGAAACTAAGTTCTTCACGAATTCCGTCGCTTGTTTGTGCGAAGTTTATTGGTTTACACGTATTTATCGTGATACGATTAGGTTACTGACTATGTTGACTGTTTTCTATTGACCATATAGAAATATCTATTAATGAGAATCATCATCATTTTCAGACTATATGAGTCCACTCTTGAACGTAGGTCTCCACTACGCCATTTCACCCGGTTCTGAATAAAAATATACATAGAAATGAATACATTTGCTGTGTCAACACAAAAGTTTCTTGATTAGATTACGTTAGTGTTTGTGGAGCTCCTGATGATCTAATGCTGTTTATTATTTTATCTTGCATCAATATTTGCTTGGAATTATCGAGTCTAATCGATTGTTTGCTTCTTTTTGTTTGTTGTTTACGAAGGATGTTCTTGGCGTTGAACCGAAATTGTTCATCGCTAAATATTTGTCTATACTCCTATTTATTATTTTGAAATGCCCTTTGAAGTAATTAGTTGATCAAAATGCACATGACACGTTTTCCAGCTCATTAAAAGTGAAGAAAGACATCGTGAGGAAACTTTATTAACTTAACATTAACATTACCAAAATTCTCACATGCGTAACGGAGCCATATAAGCTGTAGGGTATTTTAAGAAAATCAATTTCCGCTTAACAGGAAAACATACGAATATTTTATATCCATTAACGACCATTTATGCTCTCCGGATGGCTGGAAAAGGGTCATAAAACATTTTAAAAGCTTTAAATTTTTTGTTGGTCAATGTAGCAGAGAGCTTCCCAAACTACGAGTTATGGATAATATTTCATATTTAGTACCAGTGTCTCGTCTCGACATTATATGCAATCGCAAATGGAAATAAGTTTACATCGTGTGCGCATCGCTATGCATATTTCATGGCAGTAACCTGCGGCGAAAGATTGCAACTGACTTATCAATATATGCATTTCCTCATTCAAATTTGTGGCCGCTTTGTAGGAAATGGCTTTTGGAGTATATCGCAAAGCTGAACCTACTAGTTTCTAAATTTTAAAATATATGAGCAGGTTAAGAATTTTCACAGAAATTTCGGTATTTCTTGTTTATGAAATTACACTTAGGTAAATTAACCATAAAAACCAAATCAATCGAATTTCAATTAAAGTATTAACAAATACTGTTAAAGCTTTGGAGCAACAAAATTAATAAGAACGTGAGTGTATAGTTGTTTCACCACGAACAAGCTGCGGCAAACAATATCATCGTTCAAATTAAATTGCCTCTATGTACTGTAGATAGACTAGCCATTATTACTTCAAGTGTTAAACCGACCCGTTTATTTAGAGAGAGATTAGCGCGCTGTTCAATACAAGCTCACAAAGGCTTTAATTTATTGCACGCTAAAGGTCGTTTGTCGTACTTAATTTTATGTTCAGATTATATCTCTTGACTAAATAGGATCTTTGACCTACGAAGATTTATGCAGTAAATTGAATAACCATGCGAGTTTGCAACGGTAAATAATCTGCAATCATTTAAATTAAACGAAAGAAAGATAGGTACTTTGTTGGCACATAAAGAACAAGGCCAAGATATTATAACTCCATAACCATAGAACCAAGGGGAAAGATGTTTGGCCACTTGATACGACATGACGACTTCTTCAGAACTATACTAGAAGGTAAAATTGAAGAAAAACGAGGAAGGGGTAGAACTGGACGAAGTATTGTGGAACAAGTGAAGGAAAGGATTGCGATCGAGTCGTATCAAGAGGTAAAACGGAAAGCAGAAGACAGAGAACAGTGGCGTTTGCTCCACCGACAAGAGCTGAGCTCTTAAATTAAAAAAGAAGAGAACCATCTATGTTGCTAGTTTTAAGAAGTCCGAAATGCCTAACAACATATTTATCCACAGGATATAATAGTTCAGAAATTGGGTTGCGGAAATCTAATATCAGTCTCGGCTTCTGATGGTGTTCAGGCTTTGACGCCTTAAACAGTTATGCGGCAAGCATTAGACTATTAAGTTAAGAAGTGTGAAATATTGGTCAGGCGGTTACTGTTTTTTTTATTTGTTCGGTCACACTGTGTTATCGTTCACTTGCTCATCAACCTCTGTACCGATTACTTATATTTTTTATAAACTCCAATTTCGCTTACTTGTGGAAGTTTTATTTTGCCAACATTATATCCTCTAAAGATATAACAGATGGGAAAAAGCTGGCACCAAAAAGGACACAGATCAGTATATATGTATTTGTGTATTATATGTGTATATTATATATATATATATTTATATATTATGTGTGTATTTGTATATTTGGTAGCAAAATATAATACAACGGCTATTAACTCACCCATACCTACAAAAGTTTCTCAACAGAAAATAAAGTATTCCATTGTATAAGTACCTTTAAAACTACCTTTTTTATTTAATCTATGGCAGAGTTGCAAGCATTACGCACATATTCCAGTTGTATAAGTTAACAAGAACATTGTTACTGCACCGCGCATCGCTTGTTGGCTGAAACCACAACTGTTTTAAAAGAAATTACATTTACAGTATACTCTACCGTAACAGAGTGTAATTTTTAAAACAATCTGCTGTACATTTTAAATAGCTTCCTGGTGTTGTTTTTTTATCTCTCTCTCTTTCTAGATGTTGAGAAAGACTATTTAGGGTTTATTACTTAAATATTTTAACAACGACTTTCTCGGTTTCACGATGAAAAATAACATAAATGCTTTACCTATGCAACTAAGATGAGGGCTGAAAACCAGCGTTGATTATAGATCGTTGATAAAGAAGGCCTATTATAAAATCAAGGTTGATGATAAGAATGTGTGGTGTTTTAATACGAATGCACATGTGGCCTCCCTCGCCACCTGAGGTTATTAATGAATAGGAACTTAAAGGGTTATCTTACATCTTCCTATCTTACATATAATAAGAACGTAAGTGAGCCGTGTCTGTTGTTTATATTTACAAAAAAACTAATTTGGGGGACTTAGAATCGGTAACACAATCCAATTCTATTATTTTTGGAACCTTTGTCTGTTTGTTTGTCTTTCGGTTTGTCTGTGTGTTTGACCGCGCATCAAATGATAACTACTGAAGAGACTTCGAAGAAGTGGGCAGGAATTCATAGCCTGTTTCTTGGAGCCCGGCTCCTTTGGCCGTACGTTTTTGTTTTAAATATGTATTGTATTTTGATGACATTCAAATATTTTTTGTTTCTTATATTATTATATAGACCATACCATAATTATAATTAATTTAGATAAAGATGACAAAGAAACACAAGTCCAACATTCGTAGTTATAAAAAAAAAGTAACTTCCAACAACTTTCCAACTAAAAAAGTATTCAAATACCAGAGCTAAACAACTCTATTTTGTACCCTTTTAACTTAACATAAATTACAAAAAAGTTAATACATGTACCATCAAAGAATAATATAATTTATAATAAAACCTTGCAAACTTTATAAGGGTTCATTGTGGGTTCGTTACACTCTAGCTTTTCAGACTTGTCCCAGACAATAGCTTAAGTGAAGGTAATGTGTGGAAAGCTAAGAACGTGTTAAATGTAAATAGTAATAATCCCTATATGTACATTCGAACAGACTGTAATCGTAATAATGTCTCAAAGGATTTGCATAATATGAAGATGAATGGTAATGAAATGGGTGTAAGCGAAGAAGTTGTAATTATGACTATTGAACTCCATGCTTTTGATGATTATCATTTGAATGTATCAAATTCATTTAATAAATATTGTGTAAATTAAATAGTAGATACTACAGTTACCAGTGATGATATAGTTGGCTGACCCAATGAGATTAAACAATAACTTCGATTTTAAAAGTTCGAAGTAAGAATTATTCTTTCTTTAGAACAGAGTGAGTAATAAGAGGCAGGAGAAATTAAACTTGGTTATATCATATTAAACTGAGGTTTTCACTCGAACACAAAATCTATCTAGCAAGTTACACACTTTATCTACTAACCAGGATTATACTTAAGTCCAAATATATAATCAAAAATATTTTTATATCCTTCAATAGTGATAGTCAAAATCCGGTGTAGCATGACAACCGGTATATCTTTAGGATATCGGTAGATATTGTCCAGCAATTAGGTACCCGAGGTCTTGTGTTAGTGGTTTTATGTAAAATGCTGATGCTGATATTCAGATGGCTCTGTTAAGACTGGCAGCCGACCTTGACATGGTTGGGTTAGGAGTTATCTCGGAGGATAAGGATGATGACTGTACTATCCATAATATTGTTCAGTGATCAGTTCTATTGTGTCAGCCTCCACAATTAGCAATTTTAAAAGGAAAACATTATTTTGCAGTAATTTATGCAAATACCAACCAGTCTGTTTTAATATTGTGATTCTCCTTAACAAATAAATAATCATTTTAGCCCATTTTGGACGCAAAATAATAGTTATTAGGTTTGAAGGATTATTTCCAAAGAAAATATTAAAATGCCAAGAACCTACCTTCTACAGCAACAAACAAATGTTTCCATCATCCACCATAAGCTTAACACAAGAGAAGAACAATAAACAAAAGAAAAGAAGAGAGAGAACAATTTTCAAATAAATAAAAAACAGACTTTAATCCTTTGTAAATAGAAGTTTGTTGGTACACTAATGACTGTTTCCCCTTTCCCTAATAAGCCACAACAAAGCCCCTGCTCAGTAAACCGTGAGGGGAGTAATTGAAGATCATACGTGATTGGAATACCCCAAGACTAAGGATCACTTACAGGGCAACCTTATGAGTTTGCTTAGAAAGTTACAAGCCTTTGAAAAATTATGGGGCATTGAGGAAAGTATGCAAATTATTTTGTGCAAGGGATTTGAGCGGAAGTTAATATTAGATTAATAGGGGGAACACCACATTTTTTCATATTCTTTCTATCATTTTATCTTTTCTTTGTACATGTATATAAACTCATCTGTATGGCATCAAAGTAAGTGATTTTATGTTAATAAGAATAAGCAATCCCTTTTTTTAACGGTTTGGTCAACTTTGATTATTTATTTTTTTACTTATTAGTAGGCAACTATATACTCAGGCAGTTTTTAGCTATAGTACATCTTGTTGACACCTTTTGGTATACAAGTGATACGGGTAATGGCTAGTCGCAAATTTATTCTTCTCCACGTGTCGTGGGTTGGATCACCACGCGGTATCTATACAAATATATAAAGCTGAAGAGATTGTTTGTTTGTTTGCTTGCTTGAACGCGCTAATTCAGGAACTACTTATCCGATTTGAAAAATTCTTTCAGTGTTAGATAGCCCATTTATTGAGGAAGGTTATAGGCTATATATCATCACGCTACGCGGACGAAGTCACGGGCAGAAACTAGTATAAAATATTACATATACAGCTAGTTGTTTCGAGTCTGGGCGTTTGTATATGTGAGAATTCTTGTTTGTAAAAGCGCTCACAATACAGAAAAAATTATGAGTGGCACAATAGTATGAAAAAAAATAGTATCACATTTAATACACTTCCAAGTTTAAGCATCAGGTCGCAGACACAAAACATTACTAAGTATATTAATCCTCTGAACTAAACCAAAAACAGTGCTATTCATTAAAAGATAATGCAAAGTCATCTGCATCAGCTGTTAGCGCATTTATAAGAGAAAGTTCTCAAGTCATATCAGTATTCTTGTGAAGTCTTGCTAATGTTCCCGCGTCAGACATTTTGGATAGTACGAACTTTCAGATATCACACTTTTTCTTCTAAAGATTGTCACAGTTTTAAAAGTTTTCAGTTGCAAAACTGTAAGTAATGAGCTAACTGGTAAATCATCATCATCCTCTTAACTGTCCCTGTTTAGTCAATCACACAGGCCTGGGGCCGAAGTCTGCTATTTCAGTTGTATCAAAATGGTCGTTCAATAGCACTAAATGACATAAGAACTGACAGATTTTGTAGACAAAACTGTCAAAAATCAACAATTCTGAAGCCATTGAGTGACGATTTTGACACGGCAAAATAGCAGACTTGGGGCCCTGATACAGGGTTGGCAGACGTCACACGCCCACGGCATCGATCAATCTCTGAGGCATGCAGGTTTCCTCATGATGTTTTATCGTGATACCTAGAAACGCCCTTAATGACCCTCGGATGCCAAGATAATAGATTTATACGGGACTTGATGTGTTAGTGCGGTTACTCTGTTTCACCAATACAGCTTACACGGGCTTTGTGCATTCAAAATTATATTATGTACTGCCTCTCAAGATACAAGTATTGCCTAGTTTGGGAGTCAGCAGGCTATGGACCGCAAGTTCCATTCTACCAATGTTTACATAATCGGTACCTTGTATATCTCATAATAATTTTAACTACACTGTTTATGTTCAAGTGCTCCTTTATTTGATTGAATAAATGCCATTATTTATTTATTATTTTTAAAAGTTGTAATACCTGCCTTGGATTCGAACTTGGACAATAGTTATATCACCAGGCTATCACTGCTTTCTGCTAAATGCTTTTCCGTTTTGCAGAAACACATGTTCCCTACTTATTGATCCTTTAAAGTCAAGCGAATTGAGCACGTATACTGAAATCATGTAACAATTTCCACATATCACGCCTGAACACTATCTGAATTGCGGTCAACTGTAACACAAAATTTTCACAAGGTAAATTCAGTCTTACGTCACTGAAATTTAAATTGGAAATCAAAAACGTATCACGTCATTTGGAGTTGCTGATAGGTAAAGTCGCATCGATAGGACGCCGGGTTTCCGCAATACCGCTGCGCTCAATTGAGTTGCCTTTCGCTGGAAACTTGACGTGGCGTATAATAGGCAAATTTCGTTGAAATAGGTCACACAACTTGACACCCGCATTCAACCGGAACGAGTCTGGGAAATTGAGTTATTATACCCAAATGTTTGTCAAAGAAAGTTAAGGGAACGTTTGCATTAATGAGAAAAGACCGTGGCAATGCTTTTCTAGATTAAAGTGTCGACGTAAAACTGAATGGACGCAGATTACTGCTTGAAGTTTCTCGTGTCCTCATATGATATAAACGAAACATGGCGCAAACACATGAATGAGGAGTGTACTGGTATAAAATTTTCGTTCAGAATACAGAATATTTCAAAATCTGAGAGATTTTCTAGAAAACTATGAAACTTGGAAATAATGGCGATCATATTAAAAAGTCAAATTTCTTATGAAAACACGAGTATGTTTTTACGTGGAAACGTATAATTCTTCTTGTCTACGTTACATGTAAAACAAATTATTAAATTTTAGAATTGCTAAAGCTCGCATTCTGTCGGGGATTTCCAGCTATAACTCAGGATGTAATTTGCATAAAAAATCTTTTGCATTTCTTCTTTTCACTTGATGTAGTTTTAATATCGCGTCTAAAAGAAGCAGAATGAAAGCAACAATCGCTTTATAAATGTCTGGTCTTTAATTTT
Source organism: Acronicta leporina (assembly GCA_947256265.1). Classification (NCBI taxonomy): domain Eukaryota; kingdom Metazoa; phylum Arthropoda; class Insecta; order Lepidoptera; family Noctuidae; genus Acronicta; species Acronicta leporina. The sequence goes on from OX366523.1 coordinate 4,622,627, forward strand.
CTTTTTATCATCGTGACCCTTTCAGACGAATGAAGAATGAATGCTTCTAACGGTGAAAGTAAAAAATCTTTAATTTCACGACCCCTTCATTAATTCCCGCTTTTGAGGCGCTCCCTTATTGCGAAGATAATTGATACTACGCTGGCCGGTTAAACGAAGTTTGAGCTTTATGCTTAATAATGGTTTATACAGGAAATTTAAAATCATTGTGCTTCCGGCGCATTGCTTTGTTAAATCCAGAATTAGGGATTTATGTTTTATTGTGTCATGAATTATAACTCTACAGCCTTTAACCCCTCTTATTTTAAGAAGATAACTTTGCTTAACAATGGGGTTGTTATAGGTAAATGGATAATTAAATACTATTTATTTACGATATTAAAGCCTACTGAGCTTATTTAACAATTGTAATTTGCAATACAATTAATGCAGAAAGATTCTTCGAACGTCCAATACAAATATAAATAAAGTGAAATATATCATGCACGTAAAAAAAGGAAAACAAATCATATTTTTTTTGCTACGATTTAATTTTTTTTTGCATAATATAGGCATACCTACTTACTGACTTTATACACATGTTACAGATTTATGTGCTCAGCGTCATTGCCGTGAAACGTCATCACACTGAAAAGGAAGATAGTAATCATGAAATGTGTTGTTTTATGTATGTCACAGTTAGGGTCACCTGTAAACTTGATATTTTACGACAACTATAAAACACAACACTACATTTTTTCTTCCTTGCTACATCCCTATTTCAGCATTTACTTGATCGTTTGTACTGTAACAGAGGCCGGATTTTCTTGATGAGAAGGGATTTCACTAAATCCGTGCGAACCCAATATAAGATTAGTGGGTCTTACATCAAATCTCCTTCTAATGGGCAGTAAGGTGCGATCTAATAATTTATATCTGCTGGACGTGTAAAAGTAAATAATAAAGAAGAACAAGAAACAAGTTTAAATAATGATGAGTAAAGTAAAGATAAAAAAAAGTATTATAAGAGGTTACCTATATTGCAACGCATATATAGAATTTAGAATTGAGTCATTGTTTTTTATTGGAACAAAAGAACGAGTATATTAGAGGAAGTTTGAAAGTGGCGTCAGTGAAAAAAACGTTGAAAAGTAATCGTATTATACATAGTAGTAAAATTCATGTAACTAAAAAAGTAATGAATATAGAGGAATGGAGGGAGCAGAAAGAAAGATGGATCGATTTTGTTAAGGCCAATATGATGGAAAAGAGAGCTAATAAAGATTACGGCTAACAGGGTCAAATGGAACTAAAAACCAAAATTTAAAATAAACCCACGACTATTGTAATCGTAAAAGGATTAAATAACATTTAACATAATAACATTAAGTGACTCTACCTACATCATTGAACGGACTTGTAACTCCTCTGGTGTTGCGGGTGTCCATGGGCGACAGTTATTGCTTACCATCAGGCGATCCGTAGGTATGCTCGTTTGCCCGCTCTCCCATAAAAAATATAAGTGAGTTAGTCACCTGTGTAGGTGGTAGACATACCTAAGGTGGCCCGTATCCTTGTTTATCATCTTATTACTTATTTTTATATTTAAGAGCTATGCTTCTGTCGATGCAACGTCTTTCAGAACTTTCTCTAATTCTAACTAAATACTTAAAACATAAAAAAATAGTTGCATGAACAATATTCAAAGATTTACATTTAAAATGCACGTCAGCATTTCATTACAACAAACTTCTCGGCTCGCGTCACGGCTTGGCGGGAACTATGAGTGGTTTCTGATGTCTTGCATAAAGTGTTTGACGTGTTTCAAGAAATACTTTTACAGTTTTGCTATTGTTTAGCTTTTGATCGGAACCTTTTAGATTGAATTTCAAAAGGTTATTCTTTGAGAGACTTTCTTGGACAAAATGTTGCCTTTCATGTTGTAAATAGGCAAAAGGTACTTCTTGGGTTCTAAGGCGTTTGTCATCACGTACGATAATATTATACTAACTTATAACATACTAAGTATATTATGGAGTAGTAGCTAATATTGTTTTAGATATTTTTCACTTAATTTTTTTTCCATCCATTTATGTCTTTTGGATTGAAAATTTTCTGTCTCGACCACATTTTATTCACGACAAGAGTGGCTGACCTTACGTTTCTTAGTTCAATTCTCCGGCGGAATAGTGTAATTGGGTTTTTTCATAAACTTTTGACCATCTCAACTCATGCTCGGGTTTTGGATTATAGCCTAGCATATATATATATATATATATATATGGTGAATAGATGTAACACAGCTATGTTCTATACATCTTCGGGAGATATTAAGCGCAATTTATTAAAATAACATTTCTCAAATAATTCATTTTTTCTTTTACAGATCAAAAATGAGGCCAACAGCCACCCTCCTCTTCATTTGCTTCTGCGCCCTGCTATTTCCTCCGCAATGCGGCACCTCCTCCAGCGCTGATGACAGAAGATGGCTGGTGTCTTTAGTGGACTTAGTGGAGTTAGACTACGTAGACCACTGTGAACAGAGAGCCAATGCTGCTTGGAATGAACTCACGGGGAACAGTAAAGGATTGGCATCGAAAGTAAGTAATTTTTTTTAACTTAATTTTTTCCAGGAATAAGTCACGCGTAAACCGCTGGATTTTATTATTGGATTCAGGATTAGATTTTATCCATATTCGAAGATTGCGATTGCCATCAGATCAACCCAATATCTGGGTAATACCGATATTCGATTGACTGGTCTTCAGTTTTGTTCGTATGTAAAGCGAAGGCAATATGTGCTTTCCGAGGTTAAACGGGGTCTCGATGTTTTGAGAATAGTAACTCATTCACACACCTTAACCTTGTAGATAGATACTATTATTATCATTATTTTTTACTAATTAAAATCCTTCTGAACAGCTGGAACGAGACAAAACATACGGTATGTTCGTGGTGCAGCAAACAACTGATATAAAGAGTGCGCTCACAGCGCATGCACTCTCCGCCGATGACAATGTGCTACGGCGCAAAGTTAAGCTTCTACTCCAGCCTGGGGACACGTTGCTTGAAACTGAACAATGGATAAAGGTAAACATTTTATCAACACTATGACATCATTAAACTTTATTACTAGGTGTCATCTTATAACTGTATGTATTAAAAAAATAAAGAGGACGCCTTTAAAACGTCCAGTCGATATTCCATCTCTTTTCCTAGTATTGCCACGGCTCTCATAAAAGGAGAGAATTAGGCTATATGCCACTTCGCTGGCCTAGTGCAGGTTTGCAGACTTCACACGCTGTTGCATCCAAGTGTCATGTTTTTTCCTTCATCGTCACCGTCTAAGCGAGCCACAATGAATTATCAATATACATAAATGCACATGTTCCCTAAAAGTCAGTAGAACAAGTATTTAATGTTTTATGTGGGTAGTAGGAGGCAGGCTTGCTTGGCCCCATTTATCGTTTTACACGGAAAATCCTCATGGATCGTGAGCGACCTGAGGCCGTATCATGACGTGTTATTGCCATCATTTTTCGATTGAAAGAGAGGGATGCCGCTCTACAGATTATATAGCGCTATCCCATCCTCACAACCTATAAATCATGACGATAATACGTCGTAATACAGCCCCTGGGCGGCAAGGTATGGCGGACTCGTACTGACTAAAAGCCGTACTTGCTTTTGCTTGTCGGTATAGTCACGTTCATGGGATTAAGGGTGAATATCGCGATATTCACTCCTACCAGTGTTAAAAGAATATAAACTGTAGTTCCTTCTTTGCACCGATCGATGCCGCGTTGATATAAAAGTTCTATTGTGCACCTGCCCTTATTCCACTTTACGTGCTGCCATATCCTCAGTTACTTCCTTTGTAACCATATCAGCTTTCTCGCAAACAATGTACCTATCTTTTCTTTGATCTTCTACTTCCCCTATATACATAATTATGGTCGGTTTCCAGTCTAGCGATATGCGGCTGAACATCATTATTTTGCATGAAGCGACTACCATCAGATCTCTGAAAATTGTTTCTGAGAAATATCGGTATATGTACTTAGGATAAGCTGGTTGTTAGGCTTTTCGGCTCCTGACTACCACTAATAATTGGCGTTAGTTTTTTTTAATAGCGTCTGTATTCCCAAAGCGTTAGGCAGAGGTCTTCTAATGTATCTGAGGCTTGCCGCCGCCGTACGTTTAAAAAAAATCCGAACTGTTACTGATAATTTCATAGAAAAACCTAATAAAACTTTGCTCGACTTGGCCATAGTACCCAGGTTATCTAGCGTAGCAGTTGCACTTAAAGATACTGCAACAGCTTAATGAGGCACATCGTAACATTAAATGTTTTAATACACATAGCCAAAGAAATATATAAGCCAAATAACGGCCAATCCTAAGAACAAATCAGTCAGTAGATAGAGTTAGGATTTTGACATTACTTGTATAGACTTTATGTCAAAATCCTACCTCTAGTAACCGAATCTATCGACGGATTTGATTGAGACTTGCCGTAAGAAAAGTGTAGGTACTTCAATCGCCAATAAATTCATTTAGTTATTTTTATTACGATAGATAGTATGAAATAATTGGCCATAAATCTTTGCTTTTATTTATGGCGTCCATGGCGGAATCTTATCCATAAAATATTATATTGCCGACCGCTACGCCGTGAGTCGTTCCTTACAAATACTTGCTACTGATCGAAGATAATTGTTCTTATTGGAAGAAAGAAATGCATCCATTAAAAATTATGACACCATAGAAATAAAAAAACGCACGGCCACACATCCTCATACACATAGCATATACAATCTGAAGTTAGCTGCTTCTGGAAGTATATTGTGTGTACTACGGGTCCATAATCCATAATTTTCTACATTGTATATTTCCCCCGCAAACTGTCAAAATATATATCATAAAAGCGAAGAAGGCAACAAATGTATGCAGTTCCTAATAGGGTAGAAATCAGGCAATCAACAATTTGGGAATTCTCACGGGTTTATCAAATATAATACCAATTCGTAACACCGTCGGAGGACTCCCTAATTTATCAAGAAATAATAAGACTTAGAAATTTCAAATGTGCTGATAGGTTTTCTATAAGATCTAGGCATCCGTTTAGAAATGTATTGGAAAATCCCTACAGAAACCCATCATAAATTTCCACATTCACCTTAGTCCTTGACTAAGGCGTGACAAAAATATATTTATATACTGCGCTTGTTGACTGTTCCAAACATTCCTTAACTTCGCGTGATCGATCCGCAAGTTGTTACTTGGCTAGCCCCTCGCCAAACTACCAAGTTGCCAAGTTATTTTGATAAATCTATGGAGCCGCCTATTATGTCAATAATTCATTTCCCCTCGTTAATTTTTACAACTTACGGGCGCGAAAACAGGCAGATTTTCTCTTCTCGCTGTGTCTTGTGACCCGAAAAATGAAGCAGCGTCCAATTGTCAAGGACGTTCTCAATTTGTCAAGGGCGCGCGATCTCAGGGTCACAAGTCCATTGGGACTGTAATTTATGTATTCATTGCTTTTAAATAAATAATTTTCTAATTTGGGAACGGGAAATGGAATTACAATACAGCACTTGTTACTTTGTCAGTACCTACATCTTCCACACTCGTATATATAGACTGACTCCTTGGTCTAGTAGTCACTTTTGTTTGTTTGGATGCCCAGGTTGATCTTGTTTGACTATCTTTAGATTGTCTATCTTGGTAACAGAAATCAAAATTTCGTACACATCTCACTCGAAATACACCAATAAGACAATTTATGATTACTATTTTATTTATGACCTCATAAAATGTAAGGTAATTAAAATGACAATAATACTAATGGATACTCATTTTTCAGCTTGTCACGTTTGGCGATAACGCTCAAAACAGAATAAGATTCGCTACCAACTACGACTGTGGAACCACCAGTAATTGTACATTAAGAGGTAAGATTTCTCATAGCTATACCTAGACATACTAGCTCTCCAACCAAACGATGGTCTAACTAGAGGTATGTAAACGGGTATTGGAGCGCATTTTACTAGGTGGACGATTGACGGACAGAATATCCAATAATGGTCCAATAGTAGTCCCAAAATCTATGAAATCTGGTTCAAGTGGGCATGAGCCGGCCATGTTCTCCGCTTGTCAGACCACGTGAGTCAAATTGATCACTATTTGGAAGGATGTGACACAGCAGCCCTCCGTGCCGATAGTTTGACGACTGATACATTTGTGTATAAGCTGAAAATAAGAAAAAGAGATATAGTAACAGTGAAGGGAGGCCTTTGCCATAAGGCTAATAAAAACTGGCCTACTATAAAGTAAGGCAGTATGGGCTCATAGAGTTTTATTTTTATTTTTGATAATAACATATGATTCACAATTCTGGCTGTTAAGGTAACTACTAAATTAAAAGTTTATTCTAACAATATATCGTAATGAATTACATGTTATTGTTGCGTGTTGTTCAATTACAAATTAACATGATATAATACCTAAAGAAAGTATACCTACGAGTATATAATATAGCAGTTACAGCCCAAGCTAATAACGAAAAAAAAAATTGAAAAAAAAGAAAATTAAAAGAAAAAAAGAAAAAAGAAGATTGATTACATATTGATTATTTTGCCTCGATAGACTAGTAATAGGGCTTATTTTTCAGTTCACCCATATGTTTAACCATTTTTTTTTACTTATTATCCAACTGACGACGACCTCTGTGGTTTAGTGGTTCGAGTACTGGACTGCTGACCATGAGGTCATGGGTTCGATTCCCACAGAACACAAAAAATTATGTGATGAATATAAGTGTTTGTGTTCGTCTGGGTGTTTTCTATGTATTATAAGTATGTATTTACAAAAAAAAAGTATATAAGTATTATATCCATTGTGCAGTACCCATAGTTCAAGCTCTGCTTAGTTTGGGACTAGATGGTGCTGTGTAAAAATGTCCCAGAATATTTATTAATTATTTATTTAACTAAAGTACAATATTTGTTTTACAACAGCTGCTTTTGGAAATGATTTTGGTTTATCTAAAACAACATATTTGCTGTACCTATTACATTTTTATATGTTTCCATAACCTAGTCCCTATATACAATTATACAGATAAGTAATGTACCAGATATTAAACTTCAAGTGCTTAAATTCCTAAAGTCATTCCAAATCTAAATTCTACTACAAGAATATTGTCATTGATCTCGTCAAAATTGAAGAACTTCCAACAGGAAAATAATCTGTTTGAAATAACAAAAAAATTGTATCCCGAATTTAAAAATGAATTAGGAGCTTCCTAACTCCCGAAGAAGGGCGAAAGTCGAAAGACAAATACGAACGCGACAAGACCACTGTCTTCACAAAATAAAATTCTCAAGTCATTATGAACCTTAAGAAGAAGAAACTTTTAATAACAGGGCACAGTAGACGAATGTTTGTAAAAAGTAATTTCCCAACATTCGTGAGAGCACTTTGTGTTTTTTTTATGATTAAAAAAACACTGGTGAAGATTTTACGCTTGGGTAAAAGGATGAGTGCCTGCTTAAAGGACGATTCTAGCTAGTGCTCATACAACATTAAAATTAAATGCATTCTACGCGCAGTTCTCCAGAGAGGTTTTTGAGGATTTTCTTGTGAACTAACGTTTGAATAAGTACTATTCATGTAAATTTATATACCTAAATGTAATTTTCTTGAATTACTTTTTTACAGGTATCATTATGTACTCACAAATTAGTAGATTCTATACCAATCGGATGCACTGCAGAGTAGAAGACAAGTTTTGTATATTTTTTGAAAAATAAAATGGTTTTTGTATTATTTTCTTTTAAAATATACATAGTTGATAGGTATTCAATTTAACAGTTAACCAATATAAAAATTATACAAAGCTGAAGAGTTTATTTGTTTGTTTGCTTGAACGCTCTTATCTCAGGAACCACTGGTCCGATTTAAAAAAATCTTTCAGTTTTAGATAGCTCATTTATTGAGGAAGGCTAGGCTAGGCATGCTAAGACCAAGTAACTATTCCACGCGGACGAAGTCGCGCACAGAAGCTAGTATAAAAATAAAAACAGTTTATAAATGGAACAACCAGCTGCCAGAACTACCTAAGCGAAACTGAAAGACTGCAGCGAAAATAAAGAGATTTTATAGCAAGCACAAGTTATGGTGTCTTTAAAAGCTAGCTATATTTTTAAACAGTTTGATAGAACAGATTAAAATCTAAAATACGATCATAGCACATTGCGCTTGATTTTATATTGTGAACTATTAAATTCGAAATTCTTACACAATTACAAAAAAAAATTAAAGGGTAACTTTTGCATTCGATATAATATTATACACTACAGAAGTCATTTTCGATTTCTTTATCATTATAATTTAAGAGGTGCAATTTTTTTCCCGAATTTTAAAAAAATTTTAGTGCAGGTGCGAACCCACTGTCAGGTTGTTTAATATGATTGAATGATTTATTATGATTTCCAATTGTTTTATTAATTACTTAAATAATTCATAAAAATATTTCAGTATCGCAAAATATACTCCCACCTAAAACGAACAAATAAAAACAATTTTTTTTACAAAAATTATAATATTTAAATCGAAAACTCTCAGATCTGTTTTTCCGTAATTAGCAAAATTAAGGATAAAGAGCTTAACGTTTGAAAACAAACAGAACCATTGAAACCAACTCGTTCGACTGTTGAACCCAGATTCTAGAGATATTCGCTGTTTAAATTGCTAATTTAAAATAACATAATTTAATTTGTCAGAGTTGCACTACAACTTGGCTCGACAACAAGATGAAGATACGCTGCGCCGCATGAAAAAATCCTGGGAGAACAATTTGCCTGATCTCGATGATTATTTGGAGCACATACTTCCATTATTGCGTAATGCTTCGAAGAAAAACAGTGAGTACATTACACTATATTGTTTTCTTTTTTAGGGCCACTTGCACCAACTTCTTAAATGTGTTTAAATTGTATTTGAACACAAAATTTCTATGAAAAATTGTGTTTAAATAAGAAGTTGGTGCAAGTGGCCCTTAGTCTCCCTTCATTCCTCAAAGAATGGATCGATTCATTTGGTAGGTGCTAAATTTTCTTACTAGAAAAACCCAACGAATTTACTCGATCTGTGGAACAAATCGTTTAGTAAAAAATACAGTCAAATTGAGCTTCTGACGGGAATAGGACCAGCGTATGCTTGCCTAAGCTAGCACAGTGGTAAAGGATGTGCACTCCGTAGAAACAAATTAATTACCAAACTTTGTTCTAAAAAATCTAGTTTATTTCGTGTCTGTAAAAGCAGACTAAAGAAGACAAGCTTCTAAACTGCGAGGCTTGGATGAGGGGTTTTAAGTTTCACCTAAAGTTAATGGGTGCATTGTGTGAGACTGTACAGTAAAATAGAAATATTACAGTAATTAAATTAACAGTAACCAGATCCTTGTTTATATGAACGACTGGTTTTTACATTAGCTGCCTCATTAGCTTAGTGGTCCTGAGGGCGACTGCTACGCTAGAGGTCCTGGGTTCGATTTCCAGGTCGAGCAGTGTTATTTTTCTATGAAATTCCCAGTAGCAGCTCGGAGTTAGGAATTTGTGCCCGGTTAATAGTAATAGGCTCGCCCCCAATTACATGGGACCTAAACATACCGGCGAACTGTGGGTGTACATTAGTACGCCTCTACCTAACCCTTCGGGGAATACAGGCGTGATGGTATGTTATGTTATGGTTTTTACATAGACGGAGGTTTTAAGTAAAGACGTGATCAAAATCAGATGACGGTGTAAGTTTAAATACTGGGTTTAGTTCTTATGTACATTTTTTTCTTAATATTTTTCAATCAAACTAACGAAATTCCGACACTAAAATTAATTAATGAACACCTGTTTATAATTATCAACAGCTCATTATTAAATAACTTAAGTATAGCAAAATCTGTTTCTAAGGAACATTTAATTTAAACTTCATTGAAAGTAATAAATATGATTCATTGGTCGTTTCGAATTAATGAAGGCCAAGCATAAGCAACTTTGAAGTAAAATAATAATTAACGTGCCAATAGAGACCGTCAAAACCTATTTCGAGAAAAAATAATCGGTACGAACTATTAGCACCTAATTATATCGTATAACAAGATATTACCTACCAGTTTAAGTGCTCTAAATTATGTTCTTAATTTTTGTTTTTAATGATATTACGTTAGTTAATTATAATTTTGCTGGCCCAGTTTTAAAAGCAAATGGATTTTAATTTCCTAATAATTATTAAACTAGGATCTAATAATTTTAGATCTGTCAGGGCTTTTTGGAAATTGTATACTGAAACCCATTTAGTATTTGAATAAGTACTTACGAAGCAAAATCTGAAGTTTCGAGTTAGTCACAAAGTTAAAACAAAACAGCATTTTGTTGGAAAAGCTAAATGCTGAAGTTGAACTGTGAGTACAGAACTCCATCTGAGTAAAGTTTTGAAACAAAGAATAATTAATTAATATGAAATAATAGTAAAGTAGAAGATAATTATAACAATATGGATTAATTGTATGTAGGTATTACATCTTACATCGCAAATTTGATGCGGTGCTTAACAGTTTATTACAAAAGTACTACTATCTTATGAACTACTAATGTCTTATGAATGATGTTATGAATAATAAATAACATAACATAACATACCATCACGCCTGTATTCCCCGAAGGGTTAGGCAGAGGCGTACTAATGTACACCCACAGTTCGCCAGTAAGTTTAGGTCCCATGTAATAGGGGGCGAGCCTATTGCCATTAACCGGGCACAAATTCCTAACTCCGAGCTGTTACTGGGAATTTCATAGAAAAACCCAATAACACTGCTCGACCTGGGAATCGAACCCAGGACCTCTAGCGTAGCATTCCACTTGGCTAATGAGGCAGTTTTTGTCTTATTATTTATAATAAATTATAAATAATAAGACAAAAAAATGCAACATGCATAACGTGAAACAACACTAACGTTGTGTTTCGCGCAGTGAGTGAGTATATCCGAGGCCCAAACCCTTTTATAAAGGCGGGTAACACATTTGCGACTCCTCTGGTTTTGCCGCTAATGGACATCCTCATGGGTGGCGATAATCGCTATCAGGTGATCCGTTTGCTCGCTTGTCCCCATAAAGAAAAAACCCTGAACAAAGTTTATTATCAATTTTGTCTAAATTTTTCCATAGACTACAGTTCCGTTGAAGAGTACTGGGATGCATTGGGCGAGTATGAAGGTGCTATACTGAAGGCTCGAGAATTGTGGGAAAATGTGAAACCTCTTTACTTGAAGCTGCACAAGTACATTGCACTCAGGCTTAAGGGCTCCGATGCCATCGGCAAGCCTCTGCCAGTACATTTACTGAGTAAGTACCCAACAAATACTGTTATTACAGATATTACTAGATATAATTGAATAAACTTAAACGAACAATAATAAAATCTTTTAATAAATGACTGTTTTGATTGAGGCACTTTTTATCTATTTTAATAATAATTGTTTACTCAACTTTATGAAAAATCATCAATATAATTAAATTATTTACATAAAATGTTATTCTACTGATTGAACACATTGGTAGTGAATTCTGATAAAAAAGTGCAATACTGGTGGCATTTATTACTTTAAAAAGTTCAAATGAAGCCTCTTAAAATAAAACACACACGCTGGATACACCGCAGCGAGGCAAAAGTTATATCGAAGTTAAAATTAAAACCAGCGTAGTTGCAGTCGGTAAACAAAATGAATTGTTTCAATGCATATCAGTAACTTAAGCCTAGGCAATTTCACTAGTTTTGTCCTGCTGAGGAATGTAGCTACATAAAACCACCGTGACTACAATGCAAAATAGACTATTTAAAAAATAAAATACATATTGAAAGAGAAGAGGCAAATCCATGTTTCTTATAAATCAAAAGAGGATATTAACGTGACGTTGAGGTATATTTACGAGAAATTATTATTTGAAATAGAATTATACATTTTCAGTAACTGCCGTAATCAAAGACACATCTGACATCAGTCACTAATAAGATTAGAAGAGCCATTATGGATGCGCTGACAAAAACACTCACAAGAGAAAATAATCTAAGATATTTGATTCACATTGTGGCAGGGAATAGCTTTATTACAATACATTACATTTATTACACAGAAATAAGTCAGTATGCTACCCAACAAATTGAATTAAACAAAGCGTAAATATTAAAATGTTTGTCCCTTGAAAAATGTACAGTTTACCCTGTTTACGTTCTCCGTTTGTCACGACATACGTGTAATAATCTAAAGGTAACCCCCCACCAGTCGCTTCAGAAATGAAATCTCTTATGATATTTGATCAAGTGGCTTTAAGTATACTCTTGTTTGTCTCAACAATACCCTTGAAAAGGTTACCGTTTTGTGACAAATTGTATCTTATAACTATAGGAAGATAATTAAAATAGTGATAGATACAAATGTGCGCCTAAATTTGGTGTCAATTTTTCAGGGTCGTTAACTGGTGATGATTGGTCTAATCTAATAGAAAGTTTACTGCCAAAACATGCAGGAATATACCAAAAGATTTACGCAAATCTTCAGTTAAAGGTAAAATTTATTTTCTTAAAGATTGTTGTGATATTGAGAATACTTTATTTTATAAGGAAAAATATGTACAAACCTGTTACATACACATATATTTATTTATTCTCAATGTTTCGTACTCTAATATATACTCTAAAACATTTATTTTAAGTTTATCAAAAACTTAAAATAAATGTTTTAGAGTATAAAGTAAAGTCTATTTTACAGAACCTGGGCGGATCAGAAGCTTTCAAACAAGCAGCAACACTCATCAAAACACTAAACTTAGGAGACGCAGACCCCAATATTTGGCCTGAATCGGTGTTCAATAATACTTGTCCGCCAACCTTAGTAGATTGGTGCAAACCCAACAAAGTTAGAGCAATAACTTGTAAAGATGTCAGCATAGTCAACTACATAGAAGCTCACGAAGCAGTCATGAAGATAGTTTACAAGCAGACCATTAATTTACACAGCAATAACACTTACATTTTAAGGGAGGCTTCTCGCTATTCTGGTAAGATTTGTTCTAGTTTTGAAGTAATTTCTTTGAAAACTTTGTATTTAATTGCGTTGTTTGTTCCAGCTGTATATGAAGCTATTCCTGGTTTCGTGTCACTACTTTCCCTAAATCCACACGCATTGAATAAGGCTGGACTATTCCCGATAGAAATATTTAACTACAATCAAAATCATCATCGTCTTGTTTTGCAATTGATAATGGCCCTGAGAGATTTGCCAAAGTAAGTTTTGAAGAATGTGCCATCAACTATTTTTCTCATCAGTTTTTCCTTTCGTTATTGTTTTATCAAAATAAATATTTCCTTGCAGATTAAACTTCTATTTGGCAGCCGACGAATGGAGAATTAAAGTTTTATCAGGAGCCATACCGTACGCGAATATACCAAACAGTTGGAGCGACTTTCGTAAAAATTTCTCCAACATAGAAACAGCTGACAGTGATTTCCTTGGAGACCCGTATATTTTGTTCAACAAGCCTTTTATTGGGTAAGTCTATGTATATTATACTAGCTTCTGCCCACGACTTCGTCCGCGTAGCGTAATGATATATAGCCTATAGCCTTCCTCAATAAATGGGCTATCTAACACAGAAATAATTTTTCAAATCGGGCCAGTAGTTCCTGAGATTAGCGCGTTCAAGCAAACAAACAAACTCTTCAGCTTTATATATTAGTATAGATAGATAAGTCCGTAAAAAATCTGCGAATAGAAGATATTAAAAAAAAAATGTTTTAATAATAAATAAAAGTCTCCGCCTCAAAAAAGCGTTTTTGAATTCTTGTCTTTGTTAGGGGTTGGCGCGAAAACTACTTGATAAATTTTATTTGTTACAAGCTTCTGCCCGCGGCTTCGCCCCCGTGGAATTCGGTCTGTCATCACATCCCACGGGAACGGGATAAAAAGTATCCTATGTCCGTCTCCTGGTTCTAAGCTACCTCTCCACCAATTTTCAGCCAAATCGGTTCAGCCATTCTTGAGTTATAAATGGAGTAACTAATACGACTTTCTTTTATATATATACTAGCTTCTGCCCGCGGCTTCGCCCCCGTGGAATAAAAAGTATCGGGACCGGGATAAAAAGTATCCTATGTCCCTTTCCTGGTTCTAAGCTACCTCTACACCAAATTTCAGCCAAATCGGTTCAGCCGTTCTTGAGTTATAAATGAAGTAACTAACACGACTTTCTTTTATATATATAGATAGATAATGGTTAAAAAAACATATGTTTCAACTGAAAGCCATTGTATACTTGTATACATCTTTAAATAGTAATTTGATAAAAAATAACAGTGATAATCTATTATTTGTATGGGTCTACAATTCTACATACAACAGCCTCTGTTGGATATCTATAGGTATACAAATATAATTTGTTGATTTTTATTAAATTATTTTCATTTAGGTAGAATAATTTGTTTCAGTATTAGTTTGTTGTCGAATGCAGTTTTCTTTTTTGACATTTCATTTTTTTATCATGTTAGCCCAATGTTGTGATTCGGTTGAAATATTTTTAATTAAGTATAATTGTTGTGATTACTTTGATTTGGTACAGATGTTTTAATTTCATATTAAAAGGGAATAATTTTATACACTGCTAAAAGTAACTACAATAGAAAATAATAATTAAAACCGATCGACATAAATCCGAGCCCTGTTACCAATAAAAAGTCATCTGTAACATTTTTTTAGAAGACAAATGTTATGGCTTCCCCATACCAGCTTTTAAAAAAGTTTTATATTATGTTAGCAAACTTCGGGTCTATTATTATAATCGTGTAAATATTTAAATGGAATATTATTTTTGATTGTTACAGAAAATTTATGGGCTTAATACTGAAATACCAAATCTACCAATCCTTTGCTGAAGAACTGGTGTCTGATGATTCAGACTTAGTACAACATATAGCTGAAAACAATGATCGATTGGTGTAAGTATTAATGTATTTATAAAGCCAAATTTATGTCAACCATATTATTTTTATAAATAAATAATTTTATAAAAATAAATTTTAAAAATAATTCACAGAGATGCCATGATGCAAGGATATGGAACAGTCTGGCCGGAGATGGTCAGCGATCTACTAGCAAAGCGGGAATATGGCCTTGAATACACTGGACTTACAGACTACTACAAATTTCTAGATGAATACTTAGATAACCAGTTAGATCCATCAGATAGTACTAGTTCAGAAGATTACGTTGAACCCATCATCAACGAACCTATACCTGAAGAAAATGAGATACCATCATCCGCAGAAAATCAAGCGACGGTTAAAGAACCAGAGAAAGTAGAAACTCATGAGAATATTGTAGAGAATGTTATCGATATAGGTGAAGAATCTAATTCTAAATTTAGCGTCGAAACGTCTACAGTAGGAGTTTTGGAGATAAAGAACCCTGTAGCAGCTGGGGACCAAAAAGAGATTCCAAAAGAAGCGTCGTACAACACTTACTGGTGGATAGGAATAGCTGTAGCACTAGCTGTCGTTGTGATATTAGTAGCAATAATAGCAAGAAAGCGCCACAGTCATAGAAAACAGCTGGAGAGACAGCGGAGGAACAACACGCATGCCTGATTTGAGGAATATCGGTTCTAGGAGTGGAACCGATACTTATTGACACTGAGACTAAAGTATAGTGATATTGTGCCAATAAATGAGTGGAGTTCAAAAGACGTATTTCTGTTCAGTGTATCGGTTCGTATTATCTGCTTTTTGTTTGGGAACTTGTTGTAATTAGCTGTGTTTATTTATTATTTCTGTGTTTTTATTAATTATTACTTTCATCACATGCCAACGCATTTAAATGTATACAGTGTATACTCAACATTTAATTTCAATAAATTTATAATAATATAATACTAGATTATAAAGATGGAAATATTTTTGTACATATCACAATTTGCGAAATAGAATAAAGATTGTTACCAAGAGTGTCTATAATAGTGTATATTCTAGTTAGATGTAATTTTGCTGTGCCTTAAGCGTCTCAATTTCTAATAACTAAGATGCATAAAATATGTTAGGAATTATCAAATTTGTAAAAAAATAACTGTAATTTTATAAAATCTCTATTATAACCTATGAAAATTTTCCGACCAAATCTTGATGAATTTGTTTCCTAATCACTGGTTATAAATTGTATGTGTTTAGTTTTATATTTGAATGTTATATCTGTATTCTGTATACTTGTAATCACCAAATTTATATTTTACTTTGATGTTGCTAGTGATTTATTATTATTTATATGTTACTAATGTTTTACTGAAGGTAAAGCGGGGATTAGTAAAGTTGTGTCAACATTGAAAACAGAGAATAATAAATGTTTTAAACATAAAAAATGAATGTTCATTCATAAAAATCGTATAACGGCTGGTCCCAATAAAAATCAATCAGTGGATTTGTTTACTAGAGATAGGAGTATGACATACACGGTCCACACAACTATTTTTTTTAAAATTCTTGATAGGCTTACCCTTGATCGCCAGTTCACCTGATGTTAAGCGACACTGCGACCTAAGATGGAGCGCGCTTGCCTAGAAGAAACAGATTCACTCGTAATTTAAAGACAACATAATGGAAGACCCACTGTCATGATCCAATGTCAAAATCCTACCTCAAGTAAGCAAATTTATCGATGGATTCGTTATTGGGAACCGGCCTTCTACTCTTGTGCCATTAAAACAGCTTTTGCTGCAGGACTATTATAATGATCTAGGTAGGTACCTATTATATATTTTAACCGCCTCATAAGAGGTCGTTATTGCTAGAGGTCTTGGTGTCCATTCCCATGTCAAGCAATGTTTTATTGAATTTTTCTAAGAGATTTTCAATAGTCTCGGAGTTTGGATAGCTGCTGGACAGGTGGAGTGATGATTTGCTAAGGGCAGTGACTGGATAAGGAAAGCCGAAGATCGTGTTCTGTAGCGGTCATTTGGAGACACCTACATCACCAGTGGACGAATATACGAATAGACTGAACACGATGTTTTTTTTATGGGATAGGGGAGCAAACGAGCACACGGGTCACCTGATGGTAAACGATAACCGCCGCCCACACCAGAGGAGTCGCAAGTGCGTTGTCCGCCTTTTAAAACGGTTTGGGCCTCCGGTACCCTCACTCACTCGGCGAAACACAACGAGAGTTAATTATCTAAATGTAACAATAGCTTTACTTAGGTACTATTAACTAATATAATACATATTACAAAAGCAACAAACTTCTGCAGTCAAGCGTAATCGAATTATAAAAATCGTATTAATTCTAATAATTCGATTACGCGTGACTGTAGAAGTTAGTTTCTTACGTTCTTTCTGATACTCAAGTCACCTTCACTCAGCGAATACATATTTGAACCAAAGAACCAACAGAAATCATTTCGCGCGAGTCAATTAAATATAGGTATCGATTGTTTTCGGGGTACAATTAAAATTAATGAAGGTATTTTATTCGAATAACTTTGAGACGGTTTTAGTTGTGAAAATGATTTGAGCAAACAACTGTTACGTATTTCAGTATCGATCATTTTTGAATCGAATAAGATATTTTTCATGTTTTTTTTTTAAAAGCTTACTAGTAATGTGGGTCTCACATTACTAGTATTCTTGTTAATCCCTCGTACTAAGCTAAAATGCTTGTGTTACGAGTGGGTTCACGTCGGTAGTGCAATGGGTGGGTATCGAACCGGCAACCACATGATCGCAAGTCCAACGCCCTAGCCATTAGGTTACCGACGCTTCATTCTTTGTTATTCTTATGAGTACTTACAAACTAAATAATTTTCAATCATTTATCAGCCACTTGATTTGTGTCCCTTCGTCCAGCATACTCACCATGGAATCCTGATATTTCATGAATGTCAAAAAACTGTTCTGAAATAGTGCTAAATAGTGCCCAAAGGAAAAAAATAGTGCTCTTGTACTTGCGAAGTTATAGCCATAGTTCGATGAGTATGCTGGACGAAGGTTTCGCCCAGCATACTCACCTCCGTCCGGAGAATCTGTATACGCTTCAAACATAATTCATACTTCAAAAAATAGTTCCCAAATAGTGCCAAACGGTGCCCAAAAAGAAAAAACAGTGCTCGAATAACTTCGGAGTTATAGGCTTCGTTCAGTGAGTATGCTGGGCGTAGGTTCTACGCCCAGCATACTCACCTCAGTGCGCGAATATCGAACGAGCTATAGGTACAATTTACGTCTCAAAAAATTTTGCTTGAAATAGTGCCCAATATCAGTCCAATTTTTGCTTGACTTTTGACCTAGAAAACCATTCAATTTGATTGTAAACTTCTACATACATTACATTGAGTACAGTCGAATACAATATTATTAACTTTCTTTCTAACAATTTTTGTCTTGTGTAAATTATTAATTGTCTATGTAAGGGAGTATTTACTTTAGAATCGCAATATTATTAATTACACATTATTTTAATAATACTTTATAATAATATGATTAAGCCTTCGCGCGTCGCATGGGACCCCGGTAGCTAGGAACAATGATTTTATATATTTTGTCTAGATCACGGCGCTTGAAGGATTAAGATATCAAATGAAGTAAATCATGCATGAAAAATAAAGTTGCTGTTATTAATGCTTACATTACAACTGACAAAATTATTCAAAATAATCATTTTCCGGATCAAGGACGGTACCACAACGTTTACGGAATTGACCTGTATTCCTCATGTGATAAAGTTCAATATAGTGTGGCAGTAATGGATGCACGTACGGTCAATAGGTATGGGGCTTACGACGCGCGGCGCCCGCGACGCAAATGAATATGTTTATGTTTAAATACTAGATGGCGCTGCCCTAACATCTTACGATTATTAGACAAGACTGATCTGTATTTTGAAGGTGATAAGGGTCCATTTTGTGTCACAAAGCGACGCGCGGCGCCCGCGACGCAAATGAATATGTTTATGTTTAAATACTAGATGGCGCTGCCCTAACATCTTACGATTATTAGACAAGACTGATCTGTATTTTGAAGGTGATAAGGGTCCATTTTGTGTCACAAAGCAATCGAAACGAACAAGCGCTTCTCAGTTTCTTTGTTTGTTTACTTCGTCGCACATCATTATAATAACGCCGGCTTTTGAGTTTGACTACATAGTGGGTTGCAAAACCAAACAATGTGTTGGTGATGTCATTATTTACCTATATAAAATTGTGTATCTAGTACGTAATCAATATAGGAGCTGCACCCAAATCAGTAAGTATATTTCAATTTATAATAGTGGCATTTAACTAAATTGATTTTACACTCATTCATTAATTGCACTGTAAAACTAGGTAGCAAGCGAGTTGTTTTTTACAAAAACACGTTCATTTTTTCGTTGAATATGATACTGTACACTTAAAATTAAGGACATGCTTAAGAAGTTTTAAAAATGGGTACCTACTTAGTTACTTTTTTAAAGGTTTGATGTAGGTAGGTACACACATAATAACGTAATGTAACTTGTTTGTTTATCTAATTGGATCTCAAATACCTATTTATATACCTACTTCTGCGGAGGCCTGGTTTTATCCTCCAATTCTACTGGAAATGAAACACTGTCTTATTTGCTAGGATATAATTTACTTTTCTTCAATTTTTTTATTACAAGCTTGTCCTCGTTACCCGTCAGGATCTGTTCTCGTCTTAAGTTCACGTTAGTTACATTTCAATATCGAAATAGGTAGAATCAGTCAGCGCGAGCGTCGGTAGTAAGTATAAACGTAACTATAGAATTAACACAGATGTATTTTTTAGATAATATGACGTGAAGTGAAGACTATTACCGATTGTCATCCGGCGAATGCACTTAAACTTTTAAGTGTCGTCAACCTATTCATCACATTTTCTATGGGAGTTGTGACTTCGGGAAATCGTCTTCAGCCTCGTGTTTTGCCCCTTCGCTATTTATAATAGAAATCACGCTAAAATAATGGAAAACACGTAAGTGCTTAAGTACCTTTAGAGGAAGGCTGGAGCCTGTCATACCTATATTAAATTATTTAAATACGTGTTATTTTCAGATTATCTTGAAGACACAATGTTTACCACGTTAGAAGACAACTTTTTCTGACTCGTACTGCGTGAGCGGTGGGGCCCGTTATGTTTTTTACATCTATAGTTGGTATTTTCAGGTAATATAGGTAGTATAAGTACACAAGTGTTCATAATGTTATTGATGTTGATTTATATGTTAGTTAGTTAGTTGTTATTTCATATTATGTTAATATTGAAAACAAATGGCATAATAATTTGTGATAATTCTTGTGAATCTAACGACATGGATCAGCAAGGAAAACGAGGGCCTAAACCAAAGGTTTCATTAGAAACGCAAAAATTAGTAATTTCAGAATTCAAAGATGACTTTTTTAAAAATATTCCTTCCGCAAATGACTCAATTTATAAACAAATTCAAACACGGTTAAATTACAAAATGAGTATTAAATCAATCATATTAAGCATAAAACGAAATTACGAATACTTTTTTGGTGTTGATAAAAAAGAAATAATTCGTAATAATGATTCTAATTTGATAAATCAAAAGTCTACATCGTCATCAAACGAAAGCATTAATAGTGTTTCGGAGAACACCAGTACGCATACATTTTATATGGATACAATAACTTGGGATAGTATTAAGCCTCAAAGGTATTTTTATCACCGAAATAGCAAAATCGCCCCTGGTAGTCTGTATAATGTCAGACGTAAATTAAAACCAAACCAATGGACTAATGTAATTCAAATGCATCTATGGAAAGAAATAAGATCTTTATGCACTTGGTGTTTTAAAAATAATATTGTGAAAGACAATTACGAAATCAAATGCACAGGATATTGTAATCAATGTCACGCAAAAATAATTATAACAACTAACTTAGAAACGGAAAATTTAATTAAACTAGAATGTTGCATAATTAATGAAAATAAAAAGTACTCTCATAACACCAGTAAAAAAAACCGATTACGGTATTACCAAATAAGGGAATTAGGTGAAAAATTACAACACGAAGCAGCAGCTTCTATAAGATATAAATTAGCCTCAACTTTAATGAAGAAAAATGACAAGGAACCTCCAGTATTGCCAAAATTACAAACACTACATCGAATTAAACATGAAAATAAAAAAGTTGATGTTTTCCATCCCAACCCAATATTGTCACTTACTTGTATGTGTGTTTCACCACCTTTTGATAAATGTGTTAGATATGTTTCTGCTTTTCCATTTTATACATTTTACTGGACGGACGATCAAAAGAATTATTATAAAAAATGCCAAAAAGAGTTTAATTATATTAGAGTTTCTATAGACGCAACAGGTTCTATATTTAATAAAAATCTTCGGCCTGTCGTCAATGAACACACACAACTATCTCAAGAGTCGCAAAGTCCTATATTTTTGTATGTTATGATGACAGATACAACCGTTAAAAGTAGCGTGCCAATTTCACAGTGTATATCAGAAAGTCACTCTTTAGATACTATTGCTAGCTGGTTACAATCTTGGTTGGCTAATGGAAAACCTCCAAATGAAGTAGTAACTGATGATTCCGCAGCTTTAGTAGGTGCGCTGGTAAAAGTATTTTGTGGTTATAAATCCACCTCTGACTACTTAAATACATGTTTTAATATTTTAGAAAATAGAACCAAAAAAATTCCAACCTGTTATGTTCGCCTTGATACTTCGCATTTCATAAAAACATTGTACAATCAAAGTATTTTCAAAAATATAGACACTAGAGTAACAAAATTTTTTGTTGATTGTATGATTCTGATTAAAAAATGTGTTTCATACGGAGAGGTAAAGAAAATTATAGAAAATGTTTATATTATAGCAAATAATAAACACCGCGGCAGTAGAAATGGAAATTTAACACGGTGTGAAACGGCGATTTTAGAATTAAAAAACCGGATCAAAACTAATTTGCAGGAATGTGAAATACAAAATGTAGATTCGGAAAATCACGTTCCAATTAAACATTCTTTATGGGAGGGATTAGATAAAGAAGAAAACCCGCTTCTGAAAATGTATAAAGATCTTGAGGAGAAAGAAGATTTAATTAAACAATTGTGTGATCAAGAAACTGAAATCGAAAATATTTATTACTTGCCGGAAATAAAGGACACTTTGATTAGGATTCTTAAAAAAATTCCACTATGGGGAAATATAATGATGACTTATTTTAACAGTAATTATTGTACTCCAACCAGTTCAAATGTAGAAAGTTATATGAAAGACGTAAAAAAGTTATTTTTTAAAACAAATTCAAATAAGTACCGCGTAGATGAGTTTATTATTAAACACGAGCCTTTGATAACCGGTTCCATACGCTTAGCCAAAAGTGACTTGATTGATGTTCAAGAAGGAACTGAAAATATTGTCGATGAAAAAAATGAAATAAGTGACCATAACACACCACAAATAAATACTCTCGTCAATGATGAATCATTTTATGAAAACTCAATTTTTAGGAGCGAACCAAATTATATTGAAGACTGGCGGGGACTGGTGTCTAAACAGAAGAAAAATAAAAAACGAATCAATCGTCGTACAAAATTACATATTTTACAAAACGGCAGTGTTTCTACTTCAGGAACATACAGATTCACGTTTATTAATACGTGTGCTTTTGATTCCGTGGTCCAAAGTTTTTCAATTGCATATTTAGATAGACCTAATATTAGAAAAGATATCAATGATAAAAAAAACGATCTTTCACAACTGACCAGAAGTTTGATCACGTATGACAATCTAAAGAAAATCACTAAGAAGGCTAGAAAACCAAAAGATATTTACACTATTCGTTCTAAGGTATTGGCTAAAATATATGATACTGTGGAATCCTGTACTGTGGATTTTAGTAGTTGCAAAAATTGTGAGTGTAATGTAACTTTTATAATAGATAACATACAAAGTTATGGTTTTTATAGTGCTAATAGATACTTAAATTGTACAAACCAGAACTGTGAAATCAATAAAGGTTCTGGCACAAAATGTAGTTGGATTCCAATAAATGTAAACATATTGACGACTCAAGGTATTGGAGCCCTTAATGAAGCTCTATTAGTAAATGATACTGAAAGGAAATGTAAATACCAATTATGTAACGGTAAAAACGCATACAAATATGAAGTACTAGACTTCGTATTTATTGAAATTAATACTTCAATTGAAATTGAAATTGATGAAATTCCTAAAGAGATCATAATAAACGGTGACACCTTTAAAATTCTGTCGGTAATAGATTTTACAAATGGTGAATCAGGACGCATGGGGCATTACAAGTCAAAGTGCTATCGATTGCTAAAGAGAACTTGGAACTGCTATGATGACCTTAGTAAAAAAGTTTGTAGTAATTCCCAATATACTGTACCACACTGCATTATTTATACGCGAATGTAAGATGAAGATCGGTCCTAACTTGTTAGTTCCTATTTTGTTATTGTTTGTTTGTTTTTTTTTTGTTCTTGTAAAAGTTATTTTATTAATAACTTACAGAAATGTGATTATAAACTGTGATTGTTAATTTGTAATTACTATAGGGTATTTAATATTAATAAAAAAAACGTGATTATAAACTGTGATTGCTCAATTTATACTTATTTGTAAGATAATTTTATTGTGATTAAAACGTTGTAGCAGTAAAACAAAGTACAAGTACCTACGTGTTATATTTTAGAAAGTTTTACCAATATTTGGCTAAACATTTTTTTATATGTATATTATATACAATATTAAAACTACAATTTTTTCTATTTACATTGATTATATTATGAATGTTAACAAAAGCTGTGAACTAGTTAACTAGAATTCTGATTACTTTGGCCCTTTAAATATTAATAAATAACGTAAGTAATTAAAAATGTTTTTTATTGCTAAACCTTTCATTGATGAAACTATTGGAAAGAGTTTTAAAAATTTGTATAACTATGTCACAGTACTAGTTTTGACTGGTTATAAGTTTTGCCTGCAACATATATACAAAAAGAAACTGTATAATTTCCTTTTTACAATTTTTCAAGATATTAATTTTATTGGCTGCAAATGACTGTTTTTATTCAGACAAACACACAATGCAATGAAGTAATAGACTTCATTTACGCTTAAAGTTTCATTCATTTATTATTATTTATAAAATATATAATAATGCATTTAATCGAAAGTTTTTGACATGTGAGAAAATACCATAATTATTTCCAATAACATGAAGTCTACAATTAGAAAGTTTAATATTTTTGTCCGAAAACATGTGTCGACGACTGTACCCCATTTTACGTTAGTATGTAGAAGTTTACATTAAAATTTAATGGTTTTCTAAGTCAAAAGTCAAGCAAAAATTGGACTGATATTGGGCACTATTTCAAGCACAATTTTTTGAGACGTAAATTGTACCTATAGCTCGTTCGATATTCGCGCACTGAGGTGAGTATGCTGGGCGTAGAACCTACGCCCAGCATACTCACTGAACGAAGCCTATACTCCGAAGTTATTCGAGCACTGTTTTTTCTTTTTGGGCACCGTTTGGCACTATTTGGGAACTATTTTTTGAAGTATGAATTATGTTTGAAGCGTATACAGATTCTCCGGACGGAGGTGAGTATGCTGGGCGAAACCTTCGTCCAGCATACTCATCGAACTATGGCTATAACTTCGCAAGTACAAGAGCACTATTTTTTTCCTTTGGGCACTATTTAGCACTATTTCAGAACAGTTTTTTGACATTCATGAAATATCAGGATTCCATGGTGAGTATGCTGGACGAAGGGACACCTTGATTTTAATGTTTCAGAAGTGAACAATTCCTTAATATAAAACTAATTATATAAAATTTCGCCTACGTACCCACATATAGGTACCTACCCTACGAAGCGATATATGTATTACTAAACTGTTCTTCCAAAGTCACCACGTCCGTCATAAAAATCAAGCAAAAACGTATTTGAACCACCGGAGTTATTGTTCATTATCATAATATACACAATTACACACAGATGAAATAAACAAAACTAAATTTAAAAAACCATTGCATTAGCGGCATAATATGACAACTGGCAACACTGACAGCTGCCAAAGTTGAAAAGTACCAACATAATCTTCAATTCAATTTTTAGGAATGGCAATATGCTGATTTCGACAATTCTGCCAATGTCAGATGTGCGATGAAGAAACGTAGGTAAATGAATAAAAAATAAAAATAGACAAAAAACGTCTTTAGCGCTGTGTGACTTAGCAACCAGCCAGGAATTTAATTTGACATTATATTATTCTATGTTATTGAAATAGACACTCGTTAGTTAACATCAGCTGAGTACTGTACCTACTAGCTACTTCTATTGTACACAGTTTAACTATTTAAAGGCTGAAACAAACGTATCGACACTTTTCAATCTCCTAAATGGTCTACTAACCATTTTGAGGGACAAATGGAGTGGAGCTGAAGGGTTTTTGTGATAAATCAGGTAAAAGCAATTAAACATTTGAAAATTAAAAATTATAGTATAACTTTTATCTTATTCCAAATAAATGTATTAAAAAATAATAATGTAGGTAAGTAACTGCCTCATTAGCCAAGCGGTCCTGAGCGCAACTGCTACGCTAGAGGTCCTGGGTTCGATTCCCAGGTCGAGCAAAGTGTTATTGGGTTTTTCTATGAAATTCTCAGTGGCAGCTCGGGAGTTTGGAATTTGTGCCCGGTTAATGGCAATAGGCTCGCCCCCTATTACATGGGACCCAAACATACCGGCGAACTGTGGGTGTACATTAGTACGCCTCTGCCTAACCCTTCGGGTACTACAGGCGTATGTTATGTAAGTAAGTATCTAATACCGCATTCACCAAATAAAAACTGGCATTATTTTTACGTGACAAGTATCATCTACCAGCCAACAGTAGAAGTTTACGTCATGAATGTACCTACGTCACTAGCATCTATCAGCGTAACACTGCAATATTGCAACGCATAGGTACTTACTGTTTCCTCCAATCATACTTGTCTCTTGGGTAAGTTGAGTGCTACAAAAAACAAGCAAGAAACCAGAAATCGGAGCTGACACAATAACTGAACTGACTAGGATCTGCTGTTACCCCTCAGGTTGGAAGGCTGCCAAGAGGACCCCAGATATGAAAATGAAATGGACACAAAAGAGATTCCGTTGTGCAGTTCCTGTATTCTAGTGTTTTCAAAAAAAATATAGGTGGGTAGGTATTTATTATATTGGAACGCAAAACCCACAGAATTTCATTTCGCAAATAGCTTTTTGTGCACGGATGCGTAAATACCTTAATATGAAATGGTATTTATTTAAAAATTCAATGCGAGTAAGTATAAATTATAAAAAATTAAATTGATAGGTATTCAAAATATACACCGTTGAAAGTATTCCCCTTTTTGTAGATAAAAAAGACGTAGATAGCATATAATGGTACCTATTTTATTTTATTTTTGAACAACCTTTAAACTAATGTAAGTAATGGAAATGGAAAAGAAGAAATATTCATGTTTATGTGATATTTAAGTCGTGTAGTTATTAGCGTAGGTACCTAAACATGTGATCAATTCTCGTTGTTTATGATTATATTTCTTCTAGTATGTAGTGTGTATTGTGTTTATATTTAGAAAAATGTGGGTTCGCGCTATGGACAAAAACTTTCATCTACCTAAGATATAAATCGTAATTAGGTAGGTACCTACTATAAATGACCAAAAATATTTAGTAAAAAGTGGTGGTCCAGTCTTAATCAAATAATTTTTATAGTACATTATGTAGAATGTATAATATGTAACTAGGTACCTATTTCTTAATTTTGACAGGTAACAACACTAAAAAGTTATTTTAATACAACATTTTGACAATGAAATGACAGCTGTAGTTAGATATTTGGATTTGGAATCGTTCAAATTCCATTCCACGTTCGCTGTTCAAACTCGGTCTGTAGTTCTAAAAACAACAGTATAAACTGCAACTGTTTCCAGCCACAAATCATTACATAGTGAGTCAGTATTAGCATAATCTGAAATCAAACAATCCGATTGCAATGTGGTACCAAAAAGGTTAGATTTTATGTTCGAAAACATTTGGCCCAGTGCTCCAGTGTATGTGTGTTGTATTTATAATAAAACTCATTCAATGCTTTCCTTTATTTTTAGGTAAGTGGAAATTTATGGTGAAAAATCATTAAGTGAAGTTATAAGTATTATTGAAACTTTCAGCGCCGTTTAAATGCCACAAACATTTATGCGTAAGTTATTTATATTATATTCGTACCATGAAAAACGTTTGACCAATTAATAATACAATAAGCTACATATATATAAATAGAGCCGATCAAAATAAACAAGTTTCCTATAAGTTTCTGCTATTTTGCCATGCCTTAAGATATGAGATAAGGAGATTACTTTATAGGCCGGCAAGAAACTCCATACTTAGATAGGTATTTTTAAAAAATATATCGAATCAGATTACAATATTAAGCTTTACAACTTTTAAGCAGACACCAGTTACTACACTTGGAGGATAAGGATCACGCCGTACCCACGCTGGGGCAAGGTTTCCCCATTTGCCATTTGCCCACCGTGCTCTCTAACCCTAAGCTATGAATTTTTCGGCAAAATTAATAATAAGGGTACTTTAAAAATTACCGCGCGATGCAATGCAGTAGGTAGGTATAGTTGAATCTAGCGCAAGTGCACAGAAATCAAATCGAGTGGTTTACGATACTATTTAGTTTATTTACTTCTACTCATAAAAATTTTGGGTACGCCCATGCCAAGAATAACGGTGTACCTGATGTTAAGATCGATAAATCTGTAGGTCATAGACATTAAAATAAGTAACATAAGCACCGAACGAGCACTCCCCTAAATTTATTTTGGTACCACTAAAAACTCATTGGATGACGGTACTAAGGATAATTTTACTGTTTATTATTCCAGGATGTGTTTGTATTAAGAGATTTATCCTCACGCACGATCGTTAAGGATATTATTTTTTTACTTTACGATGTTTTGTTATGGAGGGAAAGGATTATAAAGACTGTCATTTTTTTATGACAAGCTAGGGTTGAGATAAGTTTTGAATTATATTAATCTATACTAATATATAAAGCTGAAGAGTTTGTTTGTTTGCTTGAACGCGCTAATCTCAGGAACTACTGGTCCGATTTGAAAAATTCTTTCAGGGTTAGATAGCCCATTTATTGAGGAAGGCTATAGGCTATATCATCACCCTATGCGGATGAAGTCGCGGGCAGAAGCTAGTTGTAAAATATGTATACATGCTGTCGATGTACCTAATAAAATTAATAAATAAATTATTTACCACGCTCACAGCTATGCCTATTCGGTAATAAACCATAATAAAATTTATTTGTTTATCTGAAACAAAATGACTTAATCGGTATTACGTAATATTTACAAAAAAGAAATTTAAGCCAAATCGATCCCTATGTTTGTCAAACAAACTGTTTACCACAAAAACAATTTCAGAGTTAACTTAATGAAAAAGTTTTGTGTTAGGGGGAGAATCAAGAGGAAATTGCACCCTAAAACCATCAATTTGATAGATAAATAGAAAGTTATGAACATTGATGGATTATTTGCATTAGTTTTATAGGATGGCGGCATGTTTACTTGATACTTTTAGACAAATAATGTCTAATGTTGGTTTCTCATCATATTTTGAAGACGGAAGAATTGTGCCGAGTTCGTTCTGAACTCTGCTGAGTTCGTTCTGAACTCTGCTGAGTTCGTTCGGAACTCTGCTGAGTTCGTTTGTAACTCTGCTGGTATCATATTTTGAGGTGGTAGAGCTCTGCTTCTAAGTGCGTCTGGTTTGGTACGAACGCAATGCTAAAGTTCTGCTGCTATGCGATATAATGTGCTAAAATTATTGTGTGTCTGTTTTAAGATTAATATAAACAGAGAAATAACTGGGCATCATCAATCACTACTTCTTTTTCTATCTTTGCTTTAATAGAAAAAAGTGATACCGCTATACGAGACAGGGTAAGGAGACACCCTGCCAAACGAGTTAGTGAATATGAAATCTCATCCTTAATTTCGGACATTTCGTAATCACGAACTTGAAATTTGAACTTGAGATTCCATTTCGCGTTCCCTACTACTATAGGCCACTGGAAAGTAAGTGCGAGACTAGGCCGACTCCAATACCTCAACTCATACCCGGTTGTCAGAAAGGTCTGTATTAAAAAACATTTTCGTCCCCTATCAGTCTATGTGTAACATGGGGATCTTAGGGCGAGGTTATTATATTAGTATTTCAAGTGTTAAACTCCAAACATTTCTTCAGGAACAATTAATCAAAGTACTCGTATAATACGCAACATCTGGCTCAGTAACTATGAGTTTCGGTTCACTTTATTACTTCATCTTTATGACATCATAAATTTTAATTGCATATCGCTCATTTTAATTAAGACATGCAACACTTTGATAATGCAATTTGAATTTTACTTAAATTATATTTTTTGTCGCGTACCTACTTTGAAGTTCGTTCATTTATTTTAAAGGAGAAGAAAATCGGTATTGCGCTGTGATTGCATTTAATTTACTGTCAAAATTCATTCATTTGGTTTTGGGATTGCAAGCGCGGCGACCGTGCGTGTGATTATGCTATTATGATGATAT
The DNA here is from genome assembly GCA_947256265.1 of Acronicta leporina. Taxonomy (NCBI): domain Eukaryota; kingdom Metazoa; phylum Arthropoda; class Insecta; order Lepidoptera; family Noctuidae; genus Acronicta; species Acronicta leporina. The sequence goes on from OX366523.1 coordinate 4,652,377, forward strand.
TTACATGAGATTCTCAGTAGCAGCTTGGAAAAGCGAGATTTAAAGTATTTAATGTACACTGTATTTAATGTGTAGTATTTATAGTAGTTGTAGTATTTAATGTATTTAGTGTACCGCGGTGCTACAATTTTGTTGCGCAGTTGTTCACCAATTATATGATAATATTATCTATTGTGTTTTACTTTTAATTAGACAGTGAGATCACTGGGCAAATGAGACATAAAAACTGAGGTCTCAAGATGGCAATACGCGAGTGATACTTCTACCAGAAGTTGGCATTTATTAGGCTGGGGTCCGCATGCTTGTTTGTCATATTATTACGATAAAAAAGGGCCCTTTATACCAGAAAATGGTGGGATCAGTTTTCCCTAACATCGTCAAAAATAATCCTATTTATAGGTGTCATTTTGTCATTTTATTTTCCTAAAATTTAATGAAGGTAAAGGTATGCTTAATTAGTATAAAGGTTTTCGGGTTTCAATTTTGTGCTCGTATTAAAACCATAAAGTCTGTAATTAATTTTTGCCAAATTATGTAAAAGGTTGACACGGATTATATTAATGAGGACTTTTTACGCGGTCCGAAATGTAAAAAAAGGATCATACTTAAAAAGGTGGACTGAGAAAATAGAGGTGAATTTCCCGTTTGAATATTATGTGGTTAGTACCTATATTTTGCTCATTCAATTATATTCTTCTAGGGACCTCGACACCCGTAATTAAGTAATTACAACGCTACCATTGACAATTATATAATTATTCTATTAACTCAACGCCTATATTGAAGTTCTATAATCACTTAGACTCAGTCCAGAATTTTCCCAACTGAACTTTTTTTTTTAAACTAGATTTTCTCTTTTATCGTGAGTACGTTTACATACACAAATTCTCACATACATAAACGCCTAGACCCGGAATAACTACCTATAGGTCATACAAGTATTTGCTCCGTCTGGGGATCGAGCCCATATAACGCGGCGTAGAAGCCGATTGCTCAGCCGCTATACCAAAGTTAGATGTGGGGTACGTCTGAGTTAGTTATATATGATAGGATCAATAATTATTATTTTATGACATAAAATTTATACTAGAATCATGATCTACTAGAAATTAAAGAAAAATATAGAGCCAACCCATGATTTACATAAAATTTCAACGAACATTTTTATCAATTTCTCGCAAATTATAAAGTTATAAAGTTCCAACGCAAATTTACTATATATTTGGAACCCTCGTTCCAACCTGAAACTATCAGGTAACTGCGAAAAAGACAAGAGGTGACCTCAAGTAACTATAATAGTGAAAGTGAGGACAAATTAATTAAAGTTAGCAGAGGCTTTAAACTTTTAATTGGTTCTGTCCGTTTTTCTACCTATTCTAACATCTTGTAATTTTAAGTGCTAATAAATCTTTTGAACTCTATTATGAGATGAGTAGTAAAAATAATAAGTATTTCAATAAAAAGATAATAATTATACTTACATAATATAATAAGTATATATCTTTGTGATTTTTCATGCTAACATTGTAAAGTTATTTTAGTGAAGTAAAAATTACTGACGTCACCTTTAAGACGTAAGTTCAGAATGTGGCAAATTTCGACATGGCAGGTAGGACTCGCGGTGGCTTAGTGTTTATAGCGTCTGGTGTATCCAGCCAGAAGACGCAGGTTCGAATCCTGCCTTCGAGTCGAATTTTTCCTTCACTAAAACAATAATATAATATACCTTGACGCCTGAATTCCCCGAAGGGTTTGGGCAGAGGCGTTTGGCTAATGTACTCCCACAGTTCGCCGGTTATTATAAATTTAAATCCATATAGGTAGTCAAAGATCCCATTTAATAGGGAGCGAGCCATTAACTAGGCACAAATCCAAACTGAGAACTGCTACGGAGAATTTCATAGACAAAAAATAGCTAAGTGCGTCTACTAGTCCTGAATTCGATTCCAAGGTCGAGTGTTTTCTATGGAATTCTCTAGCAGCTCGGATTTGTGCTCGGTTGATGGTAATAGTTTCGCCCCCTATTCTATGGAATTTAAACATATCGGTGAAGTAGGTGTAAATAAGTATAGGTACCACTGCCTAACCCTTCGGGGAATACAGGCGTGATGGTATGTTACGATTAACATGTCACGCGACAAAACAATAAGAAAAGTTAGATCACAAGTATATTCGTAGGTAATAAGTTTAGCTACGGAAAAACTAATTTACCAAGACTTAAGAAATGTAATACTATCTGTGTCACATGGACAGCAACGCTCAGTAAACCAAATTAATTTTAATCATTCAAAGATAATAGTTTTGGTGTTTTCTCTGAATACAGGTATAGATAACAAATACAACAAAGGATAATTTATTAATTAACATGCCATCACGCCTGTGTTCCCCGAAGGGTTAGGCAGAGGTGTACTAATGTACACTCAATAGGAGGCAAGTATATTGCCATTAATCGGGCTAAATCCCAAACTCCGAGCTGCTACTGAGATTTTCAAACTCCATAACACTGCTTGACCTGGGAATCGTACCCAAGACCCTAGCGTAGAAGTCGGACACAGGACCACTAGGCTAATGAGGCATTAAATTAATCAAGTCTACTATCACACAATATAGATACTTTATGTGATTGGATAAGGTAAATTTAACCCACAGTTTAAATGACAGTAAATATGTTAATAGCTCCTTTCAATTAAAAAAAATAACAATAATGCGAGTTTTTCGTTCATAAGTAAGAAAGCTCCGAGTATGCTTTTTATCGTGGGAGAGCCATGCTTCGGGACGTATGGGCCGGCTTGACTGGACTGATACCACGGCCTCACAGAAACCCGTCGTGAAATATCACTTACGTTGTGTTTCACCGAGTGAGTGAGGAGGCCCAAACCCTTATAAAAGGCGGGCAAAGTAGGTACTGGGCGGTGGTAATCGCTTACCATTTGATATTAAAAAAACGCTTACCATTAGGCGCTCCGTCTGCTCGTTTGCTAAAAAATGCTAAACATTGTATGAGAGCTTCCGGGCACATAATTAGCATACTCTCTCTCTCTCTTACGTCAAAAGTGTACAATTGGTAGTTCAAACACATAATTTTTCGATCGAGATAAGTACCACTTTTGCTTGAACTTCTATGTCACATTATTATTTAATTTGTTTTGGTATTTCAAGTCATTGACTTACTTTTCTCGTCGTCACCGTGGCCTAACAATGAGATATATGTATCTTTATTTCTTACTTTATTATGTTAGCGCGAAGTAATTATTATATTCTGTAACATAGCCTCTGACACTATGCCGGCAATATTGTTGTGAGTGTTGTGACCTCAAAGTTCCGAAACTTTTCAAACATTTTATAAAATATTTGAAAAGTTTCGGAACTTTCAACAACAACTGAAAGTTTAATATAATATCGGTTCAAGTTACTTTTGACTACACTAGCGTTTCCTAAAGTGGGTTCTGTGGAGTTCACGGTTTATTTACTACTACCTATTATAAAATGCGATATAATTTGTCAATTTATCTCTTGGTTTCAAGTTAAAATAAGAAAGATTTATTGAATGTTCCAAAGCCATCAAATTATAGGTAAACTGTTGTCTTTGACACTGAAACTCGACAAGTTTTAAGTAGGTAATTTCAATTATGGAATAATTAAGTCGGTAGGTTGTGTAGTGAACAAGATATATATACTGTCTGATATACCTAGGGAGTAAGACCGGGTTATGTATTTCTTAAATATTTGTTGATCTCTCATTTCTAAATCGTCCCATTCCCGTTTAAATAATTATAATACATTTTTATAGCATTGTTTGCGTGCATCCATAAAATATTTTTTATTTCAAACAACAAAGAAATTTAAGGAAAACCAGGTTTTAATTCTATTTGCATCCCCACCCTTTATTTTGATATAGGCACTGCGAAAAGCTCAAAACAATTTACGCTGTCTCCCACAAACTTTCGACTTTGCTGGATTCGAATTTTCCTAAAAAAAGAATAATGAGGTAAGTCAATACAAGAGTTTGTTGCCCTGAATCGAGTTCATTCAAGTGTTGAGTTATTAATCAAACACTCCCCTTACTACTGTTTTTCAAAATATTATCGTATTTTTGTCAGGTCGATTGAAATAAGCGAACTTAAAATCCACGAAATATATTTGAGTTTATATTACACCTAAAATAGTTTTGATGCCTCTTCAAAACGTGTTGTCATTATTAATTATATTAATAGTTAATAATAAACAATTAAATTCTTAAATCCAATCTGGTATAATACAGTTAATGTATAAATACAAATTGTGAATACAAATATTAATTGTGTATTTAATAAAAAAAATCATCTGAATTTGTTATGGTTTGTTTATAAATCAACATTTACATAGGTAAATAAATAGATAATAAAAAAACGATTTTCATAATTTGTTTAATAATATACAAATACCTATGAAATTTTATATAATTATTATTAATCATAATTGGTATTATAATATGATTAAAAAAATCATAATACTTTCGACCATTTTTTAAGAACATATTTATATCAATTGAATAGGTTATATAAAATTAATTCTAAACAAACAGAAACAACGTAACGCCAACAAAAACTAAATCGGTTGTGTAATTTCAACCAAGAAAAAATGGCTCCAAAAGTTATAAAAGAGCGTGAGTGGTTTGATATGGAATCGAAAGTGATACCAAACTCGCATAATGGAGCGTTATTAAAAAAGTTGGTGTTGCCATCGTGAAAATATATGGTAGTAGCTCTTGTTCCATTTTTTTCCTACCCTCGTTTGAATCCTTTTTTTGTCGTGTTATATCGTAATAAGAAAACATTGGGTGAAAACATGATGAAAAATCCGTTCATCCGTTCCGTTTCTGTCTATCGAAATTATTGTTATTGTACAAAAATATTAGTCGTATTAATGAAAGCTATTATCACGCCTTCTGAACTGACCGCGGTCAGTCACGCCGTCGGAGAGCCATGCTTCGCCACGAATGGACCGGATTGATACCATGGCCTCATGGAAAACCGGCGCAAAGCTTGCATTGTGTTTCGCTGAGTGAGTAAGAATACCTACTGGTAGCTCAAACCCTTTCAAAACGCAGTCAACGCACTTGAGGCTACTCTGGTGTTGTGGGTGTCCATGGGCGGCGGTAATCGCTTACCAGGTGATCTGTCTGCACGTTTGCCCGTTTGCATAAGTGAATATTAGGCATATGGGACTTAAGACTGAGGTCTGAAGATGATAACGCACTAGTGATAGATGCTAAACTGTTGTTTCTGGCGTCTCTAGGCTGCGGTTACCGCTTACCTATTTGTCATCATAGCTAGTAAAACTATTAATATTTAAAAAAAATCATGATGTCCTGTTTGGATAATTACTTAGGTGACTTTATGTATATAACAAAACATGAGTATTCAAACATCCAACCAATGACGTAACTATTATCTAATCACTACTTAACGTTGAAAGCTATTTAAAAGGAAAGAAAAATTCTTATCTTTCATTTTATTAACACTGAACCACTGGACAGCCTTGCAAGTCCTCTTAGGAATGATTATTTTTCTCATTTTCCTGGTATCTTGTGGCTACATCAGTTAACGTCTTGGTGGAAATCTTTTAAGTTTCCTAGTAAATTTCAGTATTAAATTGAGGTTTATCTAGTAAACTACTCGCAACTGTGCTTCATTCATTACTGCAATGGGTTGTAGATAAAAAATATACTTAATTACTTATTTCTATGTTGTTTGCTCTGAAATCTACAAGAGTTCAAGACGCATTTATATATTTCATTTTAATGGAAATATAGAACAAAAATAGGAAAGGCAGCCCCGACGGATTTTCTTGTAGGTAGGGACTGAATAATCGAAAATGTTAATCATTTCACGATTACATTCCTTGAGGGATTTTTTCAAAAATTTTAAATTTTCCTTTTATTCGTTACATACCTATTCTAAATCGTGATATTAGTTCTAGAATATTCACAACTGTGTATCATCGTGGTTGGTGGCGACCATAGTTGTTTTTTATGGAATAGGTGAGCAAACGAGCAGACGATGATGATGACCTGACGGTGACGGACCACCGCCACGAGTGCGTTGCCAGCCTTTGCCTCACTTACTCGGCGGAACACAACGCAAGCGTTGTTTCACGCCGGTTTTCTGTGAGGCCGTGGTATCACTTCGGTAGAGCCGGCCCATTCGTGCCGAAGCATTGGTCTCCCACGTGATTGTTTCTTGCTGATTGCAAATAAATTGAATTGGTGAATCGATTTATTTATAACTTTGATAGGGTTTTCTGCAAAGTGTTTGAAATTCATATGTTATGGTTTTAACATATCCATTTTTCTGAGTTTTTTTTTTATTTTATTATATTTTTCACTTAATCTGTTATTTTGAATATCAAACATTTGTCCACTACCAATCCTATTTATACAAAACACTCTTTTATTTCTTGCTCCACAAAATTATAAATGTGATGAAGTCTCGTCAAGGTCTAAAATCATCCGGATATTAAATTTTACATTCTTATTATAATCAAGATTTATCATCCAACAAGAGCCAAAATGGCGAGACATAATACTTTTTGCTTAAATAAACAAGAAGGAACCGAGATTTAGCTCCGAATTTATTGAAATAGCTGTCTCAGAATACGCGGGCTTGTAACACTTATACAAGGCTTTACTGGAAGAGAAAAAATAAACATACAACTGTGTTTTAGCCGCAGGAATTTTTGTTTGAATCCTGTCTTTCTGTTTGTATATATTTTTAAGTGGAATGTTACGTTTGCATTCTTTGCTGTACTAAAATATGTTAGTTCTATAGGTACTGATTTCTGACACTTACGCGAATATTAGACATTGAAATAAAACTACTTTTTATGGATTTTATCGCGACCAGAGTCTACCCTGATTAGATTTTATGTTTTAGGTTCTATATAAGAGCTGCTATTGAGAATTTAATAGAAAAATACAATAACACTTAGCTCGACCAGCTAATTAAATCCAAGACCCATCAACCCAACCTACACATGTAACGTAGCAGTCCATTTTAAAAATCTCAGCATGAGCAAGTCTATGTCATGGAGATGACGACACTGCATGACATAGAAGCTGTGTAGGTAAGCTATCTTTTCTGATTCTATGCCATGCAGGTGTCGTCATCTGCATGACATAGAAGCTATGTAAGCTATCTTTTGTGATCATAGACTCACAAAAGATAGCCTGTTTCCTTCCTCGGGATGCTCTTACTCCTTTTCAACGAACATTGACTGTCTCATAAACTGTTGACAACTGTAGTTACAAGTATCAAGCCCATACAGCAATATAACACATGAAAGAGACCACAGTAATTGCGAATCAGGACACACTCCTAACTACCAAGCTACTGGTTTAATGACCCCATTTTGTTACTAAATATGTAATTTCAGCACCCATTATTATACACAGCAATGTAATTAATGTCTGTGCAAATTATAAATTTAAATTTTGGTCGTCGAGAAAATGTTGGTGCTGAAGCGGTAAAATACTGAGTATGGTGATATTAAAGGTGAAACCCGCTACGTGAGCCCAGTCTATAAGCAATTACGGTTAAAATAACATTCATATTCATCACAGTTTATATTCATATACCTAGCTTCTGCCCACGACTTCGTCCGCGTAGCGTGATAGCCTATAGCCTTCCTCAATAAATGGGCTGTCTAACACTGAAACAATTATTCCAATCGTAAGTACTAGTAGTTCCTGAGATTAACGCGTTCATGCAAACAAAAAAACAAACTCTTCAGCTTTATATATTAGTATATAGATGTGATATGTATGTATTTTAATACGTGAGAAGTGTGAGAGTATTTAAGTGTATCATTTTTTAAGTTAAAGTTTTAAAGTTTAAGTTTACTAGCAATTTGTCGCGTATTACTAGTATTCTTGTTAACCGCTCGTGCTAAGATAAATGCTTGTGTTACGAGTGGGTTCACGCCGCAATCGTCAAATCAATTAGGAATAATAATTAGAATTCTCCGATACGGGCCGCGGATTTGAGTCCCGATCAAATATTCCTTTGGTAAATAATATTCCGGGTATGGTATGATATTTTTAAACAGACCCTTGATACACGGTATCGTTTAAAAGTAAATATGAAAAGTTGAAAATATAAAAATAATTATTCAAACAAATAATGTGTGTTTAATAAACATGTTCTTGCGTAATGAGGTATTACAACCCATTACTGACTACATAATACCAATTATTACATTACTGTAAAATATTTACTGTATAGATAATAATAGTAAAACAATCACGTCGTTTATTATGTAAGTGTTTCAATTAACAGATGAAATACATTATTTGCATTACGCCTTTATTTATTTTAATGACTGCATTACACGCATTCGTGAAATCACACTTGTTTTCAACATGACCTGCCTTTTCGATCTTATGGCGGGTGTTGTCATTTTAAAAAGAGAAAATTCTGCTTCATTAAAAATGAACAAGACTTCTAGAATTAAAGTGACGTTATTCGACATACCATCATGCCTGTTAGGCAGAGGTGTACTAAGATACACCCACAGTTCGCCGGTATGTTTAGGTCCCATATTTTCTACCAAATAGTTTATTTATTATCTTAAATGACATCGGGTTCCCCCTGGTGATACTTGAAGTACCTACCTACATTACGTAAGTTTTATAGGTATAAAGTATTTTAAAATGAATCAGTTTTCGGTTCAGAAATCACCCTCTCCCACCTCTCTTGGGGTATTGGTGGTGGATTTTTTCAGACCCCCTTTCGAACCTCACGTTGAATGGATGTCCTCGAATCGCATAATATAATAGCAGAAAAGATTGTAATATTAAAGCTTCTAGATTGTTTCTGTCATATTTTTGCTATAATTTGTAATTTGGTCTAAATTGCTACTCGTGTAAGACTTTAAATTGCTTACTTTGTCGCTAACAAAAGTTCCTATAGACTACAATTTCTCATAAGAAGGTCATAATTACATCCTACTTTCTTTTACTTTAAAGGTTGCATATTCTTGCGTTATCTTTATTAAAACTTATAAACTACGTTTAAATTGCTTCTTTGTGCGAAGGTGAACTAAGAAGTAATAACCTAACCTCCTTATTCATAAAAATAATATAATTCGTATTAAACTGTATAGTACTATAAGTACTATGTTTTGTCTTCTTTTCCCTGTTACAGAATATCACGTGTCAAAACAAGACAAAAGATGTATATTATAGTTACATATACGAAGTTTATTAGACGTTTTATGTTATAATGAATTATATTACGTACGTATCTATTATTTATATTATTGTCTTTATCTTCTTCTTCTATGTTTTTTATCTTCTTGTATTTTACAAAACGTTTTACGTTATTATGAATTACTAGCTTCCGCCCGTGACTTCGTCCGCGTGAAATAAAGATTCACAGCTCCTCCCCCGTAGGTGATAGCGTGATATATGTAGCCTATATGTTGACCCGACCTGTTAGTAATATTCATGCAAAATTTTTAGTAAATCCATACAGTGCTTTTTGAGTTTAGCCCGGACATACATACAGACAAACATTATAAAAACTATATTTTTGGCTTCGATATCGATTGTAGATCCCGCCCCAAGTATTCTTTTAAAAAAATATTCAATGTACAGTTTTGACTTTCCTACGATTTTATTATATGTGTACCTAGATATTTCTCTTCCCTCTCTCTCTCTCTTTTCTCTTTATAAAAACGTTGCCCCATACTAGGATTCTCCTGTAAAAGATTTTTGTTCTCTTGTCGCAAATTATTTTCATATCGGTGTAACATGCAGCCCGTAACCCCATAACTTATACCGCCCGTCGTGACATTGTAACGTCACTGTTGAAATGTTTATCATTACCAAAGGAAAGTTCTGGAATTTTGACAGTTGGACTTGGTCAGTGTGAAATCACACCACGGTTGGCCGAGCAACAGTCACGCGGGAATTTTCATAATCCAATAAGTTTAACCTGGAAACAATGTCCCGAGAATATCTAATCAGGAGTGTTGGATAATATGGATCTATTTGGACCCAGTGACGCGTAACAAAAGTTTAATTTTCGGACAGTTACCTGGCTGGATTAGAATTTGTTTGGGATCCAAGACTTGCTCTAAAGTTTTCCTTCAAAAATGTATACTCACTGCTCACTGGTTTGATGAATCTTTATAATTATTACGGTAGAATGAAGATCTTAGAATTTCAAGGCTCTATGGGCGAAGACCTATAAATTGACTTTACAGATACCAAATTGTTGCTTCAAATTAAATGTATCGTAAATGGTACCTTTCTGATCTGAGTAGTTAACTAATGCTAGAATGAATTTTTCTTAACCGTTTAAGCGCGTGTTAGTTAATAATTATATTATCTACGAATGTTTTCAAAAAGTCAGTAATGCGTGTCCGAATTTTCAGGATTTTGGTCAATGGTCATATCACTCCTTCACAATATTATAATTAATTTGAGCGACTGAGCGATCGGTTCTGCGACACGTGGTGTGGATTCTATCCCCACACGGAAAAAATATTTATATGATCTACAGGTAGTTGTTCCGGGTCTGGGCGTTTGTCTATGTGATAAATTGTGTTTGTAAACGCACCCACGATACCTACCGTAGAAAATCCTAGTGTGGGGCAACGTACTTTTAACTTAAAAGAACAAAAATATAATGTAAATACACTTTTATAAAATAATTCATTGTTGATTCAGCGATGTCCTTGTTTTCTCATTCTTTATTTAAGTACATGAAACCTCAGACTAGGAACCTGATATCCTTGTGAACTTTTGCGTGAAACTTTGCGACTTTTGTTTCACTTCAATATTTATCGGAAGTCGGTCAAACAATATTGTAAAGTTTAGTGTTAAACACCACCGCAAAGGGACGTCAACAAAATGTATTTAATTACAGGATACTTTTAAATTAAAATATTGTTTCTACAGCTTCTATTTTTTAAAAGCCGCAACGAAACAGCTGTCACATTACTCGAGGTTTAATAAAAGAGGTAAACGGATGTTCCATAAATCTTTACAAATAAATAAAATTGAAGTGTCTGTTTGTAATATTAAAATAACCGCTTTTTACTAAATGCATTTGGATGTTTACACGGTACATATAGGTATCAAAAAACATTTTTTTTTCAATTTTTGTCTGTCTGTCTGTTTAAATAGCTGGGCTGATTTTGACGGGACTTTCACTGGCAGACAGCTGATGTTACAAGGAGTAACTTAGGCTACTTTTTTGAAATACCACACCGCCGAAGTTGCGGGGTACAGCTAGTCAACAAGCTAATACTTCAGAGTCCGGTTGAACTTGAATTTTACAAGCATTTTAGCTTAGCACGAGGGGTTTAGCATTGCTAGTTAGATTAAAAAAAAATAAAAATTGTAATACCAAAATAAATCGTAATCCAAACAATGTTTTATCAAATTGTGTTATTATTCGGATTGAGATACCGTTAATCTAGGTTCCTACCGTACCATTTCGTCTACTACTACTACACTGGAAATAAACGATCAGAAAATCGTTCCAAACTTTTTAAAGTTATCAAGAATTGCATTCGCTGACATTTATTTCCAGTGAAGTATTTTGGACGAAATGGTAGAGCCAGAAGTTGGAACCTAGATTAAATTTATCGGAATCCGAATAATAACACACTTTGAATAAATTGTGTTTGAATTTTTGGTATAACACTCGGCAACGCACCTCTGGTGTTGCACGAATGGATCGTACGAATGAATCGTACGGTGGATCGAATTTCCTATACAAATATAGGAAATTCGATCCACCGTCGGATTCTTACATTTCGATAAAATCGGAAGTTCATAATGAAATTTAGGATTGTATGTAGTGTCCAGTCCAGTAGTCCATATATATGTAGTATCATGTTTGCATACACTTCCAAACATTGTTCGACTCGAACCCTGGGCTTTATGTTATATTGGCTTACCCGATGATGCAGATCAAAGTTGTTATCCATAAAAAAACTGAGTATTCATTTGTTTTATCTTTAACGTGGGAGAAAGGGGTGACTGAATGTTTTTAATACCACTAAAGTGGCAAACAAACGTACGGCCCGCCTGATGGTAAGCGGTTCCCATAGCTTATTGACGCTTGCAACACCAGAGGTGCGTTGCCGATTATTACACCTGGTGTGTATGTATGTAGGTATGTTTATCTTGGCCCTCCGAAAGCTCTGCTCTGCCTGCTTTGTGTTTTTCTACGCGATACCTACAAGGCTGGCCTATTCTTGGGTCAAGGAATTAGCATTGCCATTCAACGTGGCAATGCTACCAGTCCATTTTGCTTAAGATTTGTAGGTACTTCCAACAACATAAGAAATAAATAAAAGTTCAAGTCTATAACTTTATTCCGAAGCGAATAACGTAAAGTCAATGGTGCGAATTGAATTGAGTCGGTTAAAGGTAGAAAGAACTACCTAGTCACAAGAAGTTCTACTTAATTAATTTTACGGGACATTAAAGTTTTAACAATTGACATTAATTTGACATTAAAGTTTTTATTCTCCTGCGGTCTTATTCATAAAACTTAAAATAGCATCAAGCTTGCATTCTCCGAAGTTGAGACTAATGTACACCCACGTTTCGACCTTTTGAGACGCGCGTATAACCGCGGAGAGTAGAAACACAATTATAATTATCATTATTATTTTACTAAATTTCCAACTAAGACATTTTTTTATTGTGGGAGAGCATCATGCATCGGCACGAATGGGGTGGCTCGACCGGAGTAGAGATTGTCTAAGCTGAAATGACGCGCCCCATCTTCGCAAAGCAAATTTCAAATATGGACGCCGACTATTACCCGACTAGTCCACCGTCTTGTACACGTGCAGATCATAGTTCACTGAACAATCGACGCTCCCACACAGATGAAGTGTCGTCATTAATATTTGCACTCACACATCTACATAGACTAATTAAGTAGTGGGGCGCGTCATTTCAGCTTGGAAGAGCTATACCAGAGAGATATCATGAGATACCACGGCCTTACAGAAAACTGGTGTGAAATGACATATACCGGTATTGGAGGCCCAAACCCTTTTAAAAGGCGGGCAACGCACTTGCGACTCCTCTGGTGATGCGGGTGTCCATGGGCAGCGGTAATCGCTTACCATCCGTCTGCTCGTTTGCCCCCAAATCACAGAAAAAATAGAGTTTCAATTATTTAAAATAGAGTAGTTAGTAGATAGAGAGATAAAAGTTCAAATTACAATAGTAACACTGAAATTCTGCTGAACCGTGACGTTTGTGAACATAATTTGAACATAAGTAAATTCCGAAATAGTCCAATTTATATTTTTATCCATAATTCTAAACTTATAAGTTGAGGTTTTCTTATGTAAAATGAAAATATTATTCATTGAATTAAAGTCTTTCAGTTCAGTATTCAGTATCTCAAGATAATATTTTCTTTCATGTCTGAAACAGAATATAACAAGATCCTGGATTCTAATTTTTGTATTTGTAATATACAAAAATATATCTATCCAAGTGTGGGTGTGAATTTCTTATATTATCATATTGAGTGGGTTTGTAGACCTTAAAGATGAAAATATCCACCTACATTGACGAAATACAACAGATTATCTAAAGCGACCGTTACATCTTCTTTGAAGTCGTAAAAATTCAAAACGAAACTCCCACGTACTATGAGGGAAATGGATTATTTTGACAGTACGTCACAAACTTTATAATGTCATTGGTACGTCAACAACGACGTGCCTTTATAGTTTGGTTTCTGGGATTCTGCTAAAAAATGGATAAATATTGTTTCATTACAAAGTATCAAGAATAATTTGATAAATGTAACCGTTAAAATTCATAACCGATATACTGATTTCTGAAGCTTACGCAAATATTAGACATATTGAAATAAAACAACTGCACGGATTTTATCGCGTTATATTAGTACAAATCAAAGCCCGACGTTTCGGAATATGATATTTATGTTATAAATGTATATTGTACCCAATGACATTATAAAGTTAAAAAGAGGATTATATCATTGATTGTACCCTATCTACGAACACTCATTGATGAATTATGAACCTTAAAGCAGCAATCGGTCAAACCGTTACGGAGATTAGTGGTAACATTCGTTTGAGGGCACAAACAGCCTCTCAAACTAAACGTATATTTGAAGGCAAAGAAAATTAAAACTTTAATATGACAAAACAACCTGAATCCATCCGCTCGTTTCAATAGTTTTTTTTATAGGAAACGTGATGGCGACGGTTAAGACGGGCTTTTGATTCGAACGTTCTTATGGCTTCTATGTTTCAGTTATAGTTTTAAATTTTTGTTCCGTATACGGCCTATTTCTCTTGCGTCAGAGTAAATTTTCATTTTGTCAAACAATATGAATAACTTGTAGAAATCAAGACAATTTACAAGTATATTACCTAGGCAATGTCATAATAAACATTTTATTGCAGTCAGCCTCAGTCAGCAGTCCTCCAGGTTGCCATGGTTACACATAAAATATTATTAAGCTGCAGATCGTTAATTATGGTGATTTGTGGCGAACGGCGACATTCCGAGTTTCCTGGAAGTTTAAGATAATGATGACGAATTATATCTTATGTTTTCGCTGAGGATTTTATACCATTTCGCGCTCAATTTACCTTAAAATTATTTGAAGAGTGCTGCTACAGGACCTGTGTTCAATTCTCAAGTCGAGCAAAGTGTTATTAAGTTGGTCTATGAGTTGTCACTAGCAGCTCGGAATTTTGATTTGTGCCCAGTTAATGCACTCCTATGTGGAACCTAAATAAAATAATAATTATATAAGTATAATTATTTGCAATAAGTATAACAAATAAACGAATGCTTACATTTTACTTACATTACATTTTTGCTGTCCGTGGTTTTGGCACGCATCTCAAAAGGACTATTAAAATATTTGAGACATAGCTTACGTCCTCCTTCAGAATAAAATGTGTCTTCTTGCCAAATTTATAGAAATATGTTGTGGCTGTGTTTGCTTTTATAATTATAATATAAATATGGATTTAAGAAACCAGACTAGCAAGTCTTTTCTTTAGTCCGATGCGATTGCAGCAGACAATGCAAGATGAAAAAGTAATGCAACATGAGTAATAAATGTAAAGAAGAGGGGTGTGCAATTTCAGATATAATCTTAACACAATGTTCTTTCCCTCAAAGTTTATTCACCTTTACTAGTCACAAGTCAAGGGTTTGAAACCCCACAAAAATATTTAACGAACCAATAAGAAGTGCATTTTATTTGCCGAAGTCATTCCTATTCGTATTTATTTGTCTGCAAACACTTTGGAAAGTGTTTGTGTGTTGTCGTGGAAGCCACCACAAAGGAGTCCTGTCACGATTCAGCTATAACGCCTGCTCCGTTTGTTTATCCCAGTTTTATACGGCTCTTGTAATCAACAGCACTGTTTTATGAATTCCCATTTGCTTGACTTCGCTTGTACTTTATGAGGTTTTATTAACAAGATTGTGCAGAGGTTTTGTTGCTAATAACACTGTTAGGTACTTCTAAGGCCAACAAAATGAATTCAGTAGTGCTGTCAACCGCATAATCTTTTGCGGGTAAGATGGATGTATTTTTTTTTGTTTATGGAGGGAAACGTTCAAAACGCGGCCGGTCTTCGGGGATTAAGATCGGAGGGTGTGGGATTTTTACCCACTAAAACCACCCCGGTGGCCACCATCAGCACAATAAGGGGGGCACTGTGCCCTCTTAAAAGACCAACCCAGAACCCCCCTGTGCAAAGAGCCTTAACACGACATGATCGTTCGGATAATCACTATCCCTTCCCACCAGACCTCCTCAACACTATATCCCCAGAACACAACTAGTTGACTTTAAGACTTTTTCTTCAACGATTATCGATAAATAGGTATCTATTTCCTTAACGATTAAGGATTAAAGATTGTGTTAGAGCTTAGGATAGAATAAGGTTGATATGGATTTAAAGATGATTTTATGAATTTATAGACGTGTGGCCTGACCTATTATACTTTTATTTAAACACTGTTAATACAAATATGTAGTTTAGTGGACTGTATACTTATTACACTCAACTGCCTCATTAGCCAAGTGGTCCTAAGCGCGACTGCTACGCTAGAGGTCCTGGGTTCGATTCCCAGGTCGAGCAAAGTGTTATTGGGATTTTCTATTAAATTCCCAGTAGCAGCTCGGAGTTAGGAATTTGTGCCCGGTTAATGGCAATAGGCTCGCCCCCTATTACATGGGACCTAAACATACCGGCGAACTGTGGGTGTACATTAGTAGTACGCCTCTGCCTAACCCTTCGGGGAATACAGGCGTGATGGTATGTATACTTATTAATATAATGATAGCTAGCTTTATGCTACACTCGGCATTTCTTTGGACGAATTGCCATAGATCTTTGTTTGTTTGACAATAGGAACCGACAACTTAGTCTGCGAACACAACACAAATGTATTCGTTTAGCCGCTCTCTGGCAAATGTGTATTATATTTTCTAGAAAGCCACGTTTACACTCCTCGGAATCATGGCAGCCACTTGAAAAAAATTGCATTGTCTGTTGGGGGGCAAACGTGCAGACGGATCACCTGATTTTAAGCGATAACCGCCACCTATGGATACTCGCAACACCAGAGGAGTCACGAGTGTGTTGCTCGCCGGTTTTGGGCCTCCGGTAACATCACTCACTCGGCGAAACGATCACGCCGGTTTCTGCCGAGGCCGTGGTATCACTCCGGTCGAGCCGGCCTATTTGTGCCGAAGTATGAACAAATTCATGTCATGATGTCATATAAACGCGCCCAAAGTGCTCTTTGAAGCACAGATGAGTTGGTTCATCATCTGTAGACTAACCGTGGCAAGCAGAGATTAATCTGGTCCATTGATCAGCGTAGTTATGGGTTACCCCAAAGGGTTCGGCAGAGTTGTACTAATGGACACCCACAGTTCACCGGTACGTTTAGGTTCCATGTAATAGGAGTTGAACCTTATGCTTATGAGAAAGTCGTGGAATACTCCAATAATTCTAATACTCAACTGGTGGAATACTCAACTTGGAAATCGTAACCAGGACCTCTAGTGTACACTGATAAAGCATTGAAGCCTGTCTCCCATTGGGATAGGCAGAGTCTAGGTAGGTACAGATTTCTATTTCTATAGAGACAGTAGGTATAGTTCGTAATTATGAAAAGATGTTGCATTTGTTAGGTAAATAAATAATAAATAAATAATATTTATTTCCAAAAAAACATTGAACAAAACACTTCACTACTTACAAAAATTACTAAATTCAACAATATAACAAAAACAGTGTTTCGATGAACTCTGGTACCCAAGGTAAGATTTAACTTGTGTTATGTGTACCAGTACAAACATCTAATATTTATTTATGTATCTATGCAGATATAAAAAGTATTCTTCAAGTATGCTGCCACCCACTGCTGGAATGACCTTCCACCACCAATCCGCAGCCTGATAACAAAACAAAGTTTTAAATACCATCTCAAGAAGTTATTCATGAAAATACAGTTTCAATTACCTACAACGTTTAGCTCTTTTGTATAGGTAATATACCTTATGTGTGCGGCCGGCGGGGTCTGGATGTTCCCTTGATGCTCATAGTTGTCTCATAATCCGAATGTGCAGCCTGGGTGCCTTAGCTTGGTTCCGATTGGTTCAGCCCATAACTTTTTGAAGCCTGAATGAAATTTAACATATTATTATGAAACCTTCGTTTTATTCACGCATTAGGAACTATCAGCTGAATTCTATATATTAATTATTCTAAATCTCTTACAATTGTCTGCTGGCTAGCTCGAGTGCTTTTCTGTTCGGGGTTCTCATCTCATTTTGGGGTTCTCACAGTGTCTCACAGACACACAATACTTGACATCACACTTACACACATCACTTTTTATTTAATTGCCTTTATTATTATTATTTTGACATGTTTACTTGGTGGAATCTTTTATTTATTTATTTATATTTACTGTATCACATTGCTTTCTTTTTGAATCTCACAACTTGACTGCTTCCTTTACTTTTTGTATGTATAAACTGGTACTTTGAATAATAATGTTTGATTTTTCACCACTGGAGCCACCATGCCATTACGTCACAGGGTCATCGCTGAAAACCAGCGCTGTCGGTGCTGTAACACTACATCTCCGCAGCGACATGCTGAGCTTTGACCTTTTTTCGTTGATACGACGCACATCTCTCTCTTTGTTTAAACAGCCTCAGTTATAAAAAAAATGTTTTTTAACGTTCAATTTATGCATCTGACTTTGTGTTTGTTATTGTTTTTGTATTTATTATTTTTGTTGGCAGTGCTGGCACTTGGTTGTCACTTGCCAGTGTTGTCAGATGTAATAATTTGTTTCTTTTTATTTTATTTTTTTGTGTTTATGTTATTTTTGTAGTGTCTAACTGACACATTGCCCTTGGCTAAAAAAATAACTTGTGCGTCGTTATGGGCGAAAATAAATGATCTTTCTTTCTTTCTTTCTTCTTTCTAAAGATGGGAAAAAAGAGCATGTGGTTTTTAGAATTCTGAGTATGTGCTGTAAGTATTCCACGAGAAATATGACTGTGCTTTGTAATCGCGAGCGCATAACGCCAGCTACTAACACACCAGTTACAAAAGCCATTAGATAATGAGTTGGTACTGCAATGGATTGTATGCTTCTCCTTGTAAAAAAATCCGTTCAAAGCTCCTTTGCTGCAAATACTATTGAATTAAAAAATAGAATCCCGTTTTATTTTAAACTCTCGTTTATATTTCTTAAAGTGTTTATTTAATTGTTGTAGTAAATGTAAAGTACCTACATTCAATATTATCCATATACATTTGAATTTTATATTAGTAATTATGATATCTGTGATACGATTAATTTTAAACCAGCCCATAAATCTCACATTATTAGAAAAAAGCGAAGGTTGCTGGCGGAAGCTGGATGCGACAAGCCGAAGACAGGGTGAAATGGCGCACATTGGGGGAGGCCTACGTCCAGCAGTGGACTAGTATAGGCTGATGATTATGAGAACAAAATTGAAAACAAATAAAAAAAACAATATTTACATTTATAAATAAAAATATTAGATTAAAGATTATTCTTCATAAGACCCACTATTTCGAATCATCCACTTAGTTTTTTACAATTTACAATCAAACCTGTAATAATGATATGAATGAAAGATTTTGACTTTGATTTGGGAAACCGAAAATTCTTTAGTATTGTAATAAATTTTAATTATATTTTTCTATCTTCATATTTATAATACTCATAATTAAAGATTTACTAAAACATGTGTATGTGACCCAAAGTTTACGAAAACATAACTATTATATTACCGCATTACAACCATTACAAATTCGTTTGCTAATTACACGAAGGCTGGTATCTTAATTGCCTCAGTATTAGTTAATAGTTCTCAGGCTAACATTTAGGCAATTACACTAGAATACATTAGCGAGAGTATTCTTAATTGTAATGTAAATTGATCCCCATACATTGAGATGGAAGGGAAAATTATGGGGCGCTGTTTGCGATTTGCATTAGGAAAGTAGTGTCTAGGGTGTACTTCAACGAATAGAAAATTGAATGGAAAAACAGTTGCCGGCTTCCTTTTTTTTATGGGATAGGGGGGCAAACGAGCAAACGGATCACTTGATGGTAAGCGACAACCGCCGCCCATGGACACCCGCAACACCAGAGGAGTCACAAGTGCGTTGCCGGCCTTTAAAAGGGTTTCGGCCTCCGGTAACCTCAACTCACTCGGCGAAACACAACGCAAGCGTTGTTTCACGCCGGTTTTCTGGGTGGCCGTGGTATCACTCCGGTCGAGCCGGCCCAATCGTGCCGAAGCATGGCTCTCTCTCTCATTTTGGAAGAATAAAACTATTCGTGATAGTATTTTTTTTGTGGTTGTTTTACTCGGGTCCAAAAAGGAAATACTTGAACTCGGCTTCTAGGCGGCATATCATGCACCAGATTTATAATTAGACCTCCAACAGTGAGAGTATGAGAATCTCGTCCAATTTCGTATATATTAATATGAATTTCGAGATTGTGCCGTATATGTGATATGACATTATAATTGACTATATAAATATAAATACAAAATTAATTTAAAAGTAGGTACTAAGAGAGAGAAAATCTTAAATTATAAATACTTTGTTAATATTAACAAAACTGCCTCGTGGGCCGGACCGCGACTGCTACGCTAGAGGTCCTGGGTTCGATGCCTAGGTCGAGCAAAATGTTATTGGCTTTTTCTATGAAATTCCCAGTAGCAGCTCGGAGTTAGGAATTTGTGCCCGGTTAATGGCAATAGGCTCGCCCCCTATTACATGGGACCTAAACATAACGGCAAACTGTGGGTGTACCTTAGTACACCTCTGCCTAACCCTTCGGGGAATACAGGCGTGATAGTATGTTATGTTTTATTATATTACTAGCGACCCGCCCGCGGTTTCACCCGCGCTGCCCCGTTCCTAAGAGTCGTAGCGTTATGTTATATAGCTTAAAACCTTCCTCATGAATCACTCTATCTATTAAAAAAAACCGCATCAAAATCCGTTGCGTAGTTTAAAAGATCTAAGCATACATAGGGACAGACAGCGGGAAACGACTTTGTTTTATAATAAGTAGTGAGTGGTGATAGTGTTTATCTAATATCTGATAATGACATAGAATTATAAATTTGCAGCCTCCTTACAGGGTTTCATAGATACCTAATAATTGTATCATCCTAAATACACACGAAAGCCTTAAAGATTTGAATCTGAATTAAATTTCGTTGGTGTTTTACTATTGGTTATTATTATAATACCTACTTTAAAATGGTGTCGAATGGTAGTCAAATTTTTTAATAAAAAGTTCTGCTAACTTGCACCAGGCCAGAGCGTGGTGAATGATAATCTAACCACTCTTATACTAAGGGAAGATACGTGCCGGCAGAGGGGATGATAAAAAAATTGTAGTTATTTATTTAGACACAGGAACAATATTTAGTAGTATTTTTTTCCGTACAATGCTTTACGCAAGTAAGTAATCCGCCTAACACGAAATATGTTGGCCATTTACCCGAAAACTAATGTCGTAAAATGAAAGAAACCATTTCCGTGAGCTATTCAATGGACCCCTTTAATGCTTTGTATACTTATGAGTATGAATAAGATAAGGTATGACTGTGACATATCCTGAATGACTTAAGACGTAAGAGCTGTCCGTACTTACATAAAGCAGTCACATTGCCACTCCACTAACCACTAAAACTGTCTTTGAGTGGGATCTACAAATTATGAAAGTATGTGAAAGCCTAACCTTAAGCCTTATTTATTACTTCTTCTTGGCTTTAAAGCAAACATGTTTTAAGCGTCGTCTGTTCAAATTTTGAGTCAGAATGATAGAAAACCCATTGATAAAAATATACTTAGCTGTTACTTACATTTTGTATGGTTAGGTACAGCGTCGATCAACAAAACCCGAGACCGAGTCCGAGCCGAGTCAACTATGCAATTTAGAAACCTCAGTCATTTCATTCCACACAGACTTGACAAGGGTTAAATGGCTTTTTACACTTCCTTTTTCGTCTTGAGGTTGGATATTTTGTCATCTTCACCATTTTACGCAACTTTAAATTAAATGATAACTTACTACTTCTGTCTTTTTTCATCATATCATCAACATTATAACAGCCTAAGACTACTGAACAAAGGCCGCTCATCGAATACAAACCGATTGCATTCAGCGACTTCCAGCGACCTTCACCAGGTCGTCCGTCTATCTCGTTGGGAGTCATCCCCCTATGCATTTTGGTGTGTGGTCTCCACGCGACCCTAGGGGCCATTAGTTCTACTAGCTATGTTCCCCACCAACTGCTAATCTTTTGAGCTACTAATCCTAAAGTTCCCGTTATAGGCAACTTTAGGTTTTCTACGAGTCTCAGTGTTTTCGGGGACCGAAAATCATTATGATTCATGGACACACGAACATAGGTCAGGTCAACTCAAAGCTGATATGGCTCTTTCTTCAAAAGGCCTGTCCAGATATTGCCCTACATCGTAACACTCACATAATATCTAATAACACTGTCTGGACTTTAATGAGACCATTATTTTCTGAGTTTGTTTCGGTGTTTCTTCTCAGAGGTCGTCAGTTAGGAAATGCCGAAGCCATCTAGCTATAAAAAAACTAACCATTGATTTGTAAAAGATCTCTCTAAAGATCTCTCTAAAGATGTCTCTAAAGATCTACTTACAGAAATAAATATCATTTCATTTCTGTTCATTTATGGATACACGAACATAGAAATTTCTAGCCAATCACACTTTGTATGAGCGCGTGGTACGGAATACTTTATCTGATTCATACTGCAAGGTGCGTCCATATAATGGTTTATACACAAGTAACTAGCAGTTGATGTACGATAACGTTCTGTTCATAGGTTCTGTTATGGTCCCTGGCTTGCTGGCCGGTAGTTTGTTCCACACCGCTGATGGGATATTTATGACGAATAAACATGATTGATACGAACTTGGAATTATATTGGTGTTTATGTTTTATTTTATCAGTTATAAGTTTATGTCTTATGGAAGAGTTTATTCATTAATAGGTATTTTATTGCATTGTTGGTATAAATGTTATTTTCATTTATTTATGCTTTGCTGTTAATAAATTTGACAGGGTTGTAGAGCATACACATGACACATACCATCACGCCTGTATTCCCCGAAGGGTTAAGTGGAGGTGTACTTAGGTTCACCCACAGTTCACCGGTATGTTTAGGTCCCATGTAATAGGGCGAGCCTATTGCCATTAACCGGGCACAAATTCCATTTTTGAGAATTTCATAGAAAAACTCAATAACACTTTGCTCGATCTCGCAATCGAACCCAAGACCTCTAGCGACTAACGAGGCATTTTCATATATTGTATATCTCATATTGGTTTTTTTTTCTCTTTTTGTTACGCTGGCAGTCTGACATATATGACAGAGAGGGTGACAGGAGTACCAATCCAAGCTCCGAGCTGGTACTGAGAATTTCATAGAAAATCCAACAGGACTCTTATGAACCAAGGATTTTTTATGGCATTGAGGGGCAAACCATCACACGGATCGCTTGATGGTAAGCGGTACCGATATCTATGGACACCCGCAACATCAGAGGAGTCGAAAATGCCTTGCCGGCCTTTTAAACGGTTTGGTCCTCCGGTATCTTCACAAACTTTTTTTTTTATGTGATATCAGGCAAACGGGCAGACGGATCGCCTGATGGTAAGCGATCACCGCCGCCCATGGACGCCTGCAACACCAGAGGAGTCACAAGTGCCCTGCGGCCTTTCAATTCTAAATACACAACGTAAGCATTGTTTCACACCGGTTTTCTGTGAGGGCGTGATATTACTCCGGTCTAGCTGGCCCATTCGTGCCGAAGCATGGCTCTCCCACGTTAAAATCTCCCACTAGACTAATGAGGCAATTTAATCTATTTACGTTAGGTATATTAAACAAAATAATAATATTCTAACCCATAATAATAAACAAGCAATATTCTGAAATCATGTTCTGAATATGAAATAGATTCTTCAGCAGAATCCAGTTGAGTAAATAAAACATACGATAGTATTTGTGAGTTACGCGATGTGAATAACAATATCATTCCATAGAAAGCTCATATCGAGTGAGGAATCCTAGTGAAAGATGGCTTCCGTTATATCTAGAATTTCCGAATACATTTGAATTTGATTCGATATATTTTTTTTTACGTGGGCGAGCCATGGCCTCACAGAAAACCGCCGTGAAACAACGCTTGCGTTGTGTTTCGCCGAGTGAGTGAGGTTACCGGAGGTGCAAACCCTTTTAAAAGGCGGGCAACGCACTTGTGACTCCTCTGGTGTTGCGGGTGTCCATGGGCGGCGGTTATTGCTTACCATCAGGTGATCCATCTGCTCGTTTGCCCACCTATCCCATAAAAAAATGTTAAATAATTTCAGGTTAAAGTAAAGGAACGAATGCCATACGCAATGATGATGATGACGAGTGCTTAATACATTCTTTTTCTTTAAAAAAAACGTAGTCCCACTCAAGTATTTTCTACTGTATCGTGGATGCTTTTACAGACACAAATTATCACAAACACAAACTTCCAGTACCGGAACAACTACGTGTAGATCATACAAATATTTGGTCCGTGCGGGGATCGAACGAACTCGTAGCGTAGAAGCCGATCGGTCAGCCGTTACGCCAAACGTGCCATAATTTATGTTGGCAGGAAACAGCTGATGTTACCATCAGCTGATTCTTCTGATCTATTTGCGAACCCCACCTATCTCTTGGTAAGTTACGGTGACTATTTACATAACACTAAAATAACTTTATAATCTTACCAAATGCAAAATAAAATCTCACAGAGATACACCACGGTGCTATACGAAAGACTCCAACACAAGGGAGGCCACCTCCCTTGTGTTGGAGTCTTTCGTAGGCAGTCAAACCCCAAGAGATTTTACCACCGAGCAAGTCAGATATTTCTCGCGTCTTACGAGATGCTTAACTGAATGACAGTAAGGAATTGTACCTAACCCCTCGCCACACGAGGATAAATACCTAATAACTAATGTACGACCCGGATTTTGTTTATATAGTGCTGCTAAAAGGCGTCTTACGAAATATTCATGGAGACTGTTTACCCTTTTACCCTAAGACCGTAACATGGGTAAGCTCCAAAATGGATATAAGCTTCTTACAAAGGTGAAGACCTCCTTAACCTTACTGTAAGGATTTTGTTTGTTTTCTTTACTATTTGAATGATTATAGGAATGAATAAGGCACCTATATCAGCAGTATTCCAATACTCTATCAAGTATCAAATCACGGACACAGCGCAATATTTATACGTTGTTACGCGGACTCGGCGGGACTCTTTGCAGAAACTAAGTCTCGGTTTGTGTACGCAAGTCAAGCAGTGTTAATGATCGGTTTTCTACGAAATTCCAGTAACAGCTATAAGTTTAGATTTGTGGATTAGTGGCAATAGCCTTTCCCCCTACATACATAATACATAATCAACCCATTATATGTCCCACTGCTGGGCTCGGGTCTCCTCTCACAATGAGAGGGATTAGGCTATAGTCCACCACGCTAGCCTAATGCGGTTAGCAGACTTCACACGCCGTCGAGAAAATCTCTCAGGCATGCAGGTTTCCTCACGATGTTTTCCTTCACCGTTTAAGCGCGTGATAATTAACTATTAATACGCACATAACTTCGAAAAGTCAGTGGTGCGTGCCTTGGATTTGAACTCGAGACCTTTGACTTGGCAGTCCAATGGTCATATCACTAGGGTACATTTTTTTTATTTATATACCTATGAACATATTTCTCTGTAAAATAATACATACGATAAAACAGAGATGTTAGAGAAAAAAAATATGAAGTTGATTAAAGAAATAATATTGAAAGTGGATGTAGTTAAGCAGAAAGGATTCAACCCACAATTTGGTAAAAAAATAGTTATTGATGCCAGGGTCTTTGTCTCTCTTTGTAGTTATATAATGTTGATTTTGTAATGCATTGTGAAACCAAACCTTAAGTTTAATGCTTCTTAAAGTTTATTATTTCAAAGCGTAGCCTATAAAATTCCAGGTGCATTAAATAGCTAAGATATTAACGTACCTAATTACTTGTTACTGTAGAGCCGAGAAAGCTATTAAATGTTTTTTTTACCACTTAAATTTCCATCTGCAATAAAGAAACGAAACAGTTAAAAAGCTCATAATATAATATTTCCTGTAAACTCAATAGGTTAATTATTATTTGTTTGAATAAGGACAAACCGGTAGCAGTTTTCATTGTCTAAGGGAAAACTTGGACATTGTTAGTGGGTCGTAAACTCGCAATACTCTTTCTTTAATGTTAAAAACTAATAATAATTATTATTATTTGTTTGAATAAGGACAAACCGGTAGCAGTTTTCATTGTCTGAGGGAAAACTTGGACATTGTTAGTGGGTCGCAAACTCGCAATACTCTTTCTTTAATGTTAAAAACCTAGTCACAATTAGCTCGACCTAGGACCCAAGACCTTTTAACGCAGCAGTCGCACGTACGACTCATAAACTAATGAGGTAGGTAGGTAGGTATAAATAATAACAGTAAGTAGTAATGATAGATTAGACGAAGGCTATAAGACAAGTCTGTCCTTTCTGGGTCAAAGATCAAATGAAAACGTGGCGTACCGCAGTCCGCAGATGTGGTTTCATTGCAGACCTTCGTGTCTTCAATTAAGCTTTTAATTAATTCTAGGTTTAAAATATGAGCTGCTACTTGGGACTGTTATTACAAGTTTGCTGTTTGTAAATGTAAATGTTATTGCTATAGGCATTATAGTACCTACATATTACATTCACAAGGGACACTGTCGTGTGAAATACTGATTTTCATTCTCATCTAGTTAAAACTATAAGCCAAAACCTACAACAAGTACAAGTTATTTCTTTACTTATTATATTCTTTATTGTACACCAAATTAAATATAGAACTGGACATATTGAGACAAAATAAACATACGGGCAACCTTAGGATGGACACATCTGGACTGAACTCACAAATGAAGTTGACTACGCTGCACATACCTACATATACATTTAAGATGATTCTCTACTATTATAAAATTATAAAAAAGCTGTGTATGTACATTGAAGATATTTAAAACAAGTGGGTTAGGGTATATAAACGTCTCCGAACCCAAAAATTTGATTTTAATATTCTTATCTGTTTGTTACGGGTTGGCACAAAAACTACTGAATAGATTTTAATTTTGTTATCACTGTTCGAATGTTTGTGCTCCAAGTTAAAAACTGGTATACTTCTTATCTCAAATAATTAAACGGAACTTGAGATACAGCTTGACCTCTCTAATGTATAGAGATCCATACAAAGAAGAGATCATCACTGTTGGTTTTTGAGCTTCAAGTGAGCGAAGCCAAGCGAAGCCAAGCATAGGCTAGTAATACAATATTTTTATAAAGAAAATTAATCCAGCCCGCCTGATGGTAAGCGGTTACCGTAGCCTATAGACGCTTGCAATGTATTCTATTATCTGTGATTATGTGATGCAACTAGAAATGTATGCTATTCGCAATTTTTCAAGATTCTAAGTTCACGCGAAATACCCTGTAGGTTTTGATTCCCTTGGGTCTTGACAGACAGACAGACAACAAAGGGATCCTATAAGGGTGTCGTTTTTTCCTTTTGAGGCACGGAACCCTAAAAAGATATACAATCACCTCGAGTGTCGCCATTGTAGCTTTCAAATAAAATACTATCAGAATACAACAAATTATTTTCGACATCTTCTCAGTCACAATTTAAATAAGGTCGCGATAACAATTTTATTATTTATGAACTTCGCCACGTTTCGCCTGTTTGTTTATTTATTAGCTTATTTCTGCTTCACCGGGAAATATTTGCGAAGTTTTAATTAGCTCCGTGACACTGAAATTATTTGAAAATGAAATGTTAGTATTGCGTTTAATTAATTTTAAAACTTGTTTTGGTAGAATGACACTTTTTGTGCCATCTATATTAGTAACATATAAGGCTGAAAAGTTTATTTGTTTGTTTACTTGAACGCGCTAATCTCAGGAACTAGTGATCCGGTTTGAAAAATTCTTTTAGTGTTAGATAGCCCATTTATTGAGGAAGGCTATAAGGCTATATATCATCATGCTAACGCGGACGAAGTCGCGGGCAGAAGCTACTTATAAAGCTTTTGTTGTATGTATTACCATTATTGAAATTCAAGCTTCCAATATTGAATTTTAAAATTCCAATATTGCAATTCATCCTTCCGATATTTAAATTAAATCTTTTTCTTTTATATTATCAATATTTTCAAATTCTATAAAAAATGCAATTTATTTTGGCTCACACCACAACATATTCAGACACTTAATTTTATTCTACCTGTAAAAAAAACCCAAAACAAGGTTTCATATAAGTAGGTATCTTCGTTACAAACCACTTTTCTTTCTTGTCAGAAAATCTCGCGCAAAATGTACAACGTTTTTGTTTATTCCTTTTGCAAAGTTGTACCTACACGCTAAAGCGAATGGGTCGTTTGAGCTATCAACTTGTCGCAACTTACACAGTTGGCAACTTAAGCCAAATGTTTGTGCTATGAACTGCAAACTTTGTTGGAGAACCTAATGCTGGAACCGTTTAAAATTTTTAGTTTTTCATAAACTGCACTGTCAAGTTGTTAAGCTTCATTTTTTAGAAAACCGGACAGCAGCTGATGTATACAGCTTTTAGGTATATTAATAATAATGTATATAAAAATTCTAAGGAATGGTACTATAATGCGACAATAAATAAAACCAAAACTTATACATATTTAACCAAATCAACATCATAAGAACCAAAAGAGGTCCACTGTTGAACTATGCCTCCCTCGAAGACTTTCACAAGGAGCGGACCGGTTATATGCCGCTTGCATTAAAAAATCTCTTCTCCAGGTCGTCTTGGAGGTCATCTATCGTATTGGAGGTCGTCCTTCACCCGTTTCCTGATGCGTACTCCAAATAATCACTTTAAAATAGGAAATAATAATTATTAATGTATAAAAATATAACTTTCATTAGATATTATTTAATTGGTGAGATGGCAATCTTGCATGGGAAGCAATTTTTTTTGGTTCTAATTACCTTTTTTTATAATTCACAGTGCTTTTTATAACATTACTAGCTTTCGCCCGCGACTTCGTCCGCGTGGAATAGTTACTTAGTCTTAGCGTGATGATATATAGCCTATAGCCCTCAATAAATGGGCGATCTAACACTGAAAGATTTTTCAAATCGGACCAGTAGTTCCTGAGATTAGCGCGTTCAAGCAAACAAACAAACAAACTCTTCAGCTTTATATATTAGTATAGATATTAATATAGATTATACATTTTTAACTTAAGCTATGATTTCAGTTATCTGTTACATAGTTTATTTCATATAGCAAAATCTTAATTCCCATCTAATCTAGAAAATATTTCGCATAATCAAACTATAGAAGCGCATGAATTACAGAGTTAAGAGCACTTCATGCTCGGTACGGTAACGAGGGCTGAATGCAATTTTCTGAATATAATGACCGTTGTTGACTACAAAACTGAAATGTGAACAACGCTGTTGTTAACTCGCAATTGAAAACAGTAGAATTGTTAAGTTTCATTTTGAATTGAATTTAAGTTCCACGTTCGATATTTAAAAGAGTCCCTGCAAAAACGTAACCCTTTTTGCAGTGGAGAGAAATAATTTCATAAAGTTCCAAGTTAACTGCCTCGCTGTCTAGTGGTTTCAAGTGCGACCGCTACGCTAGAGGTCTTGGGTTCGATTCCCAGGTCGAGCAAAGTATTACTGGGTTTTTCTATGAAATTCTCATTATGAATTATTTTAAAATATTATCATGCAAGTGTAAAACAAAAATATAATAACACTCACTATATTAAACTTTCAATTTATTAATATTGATCACGGCCGTAAAGTACTGCAATATCATTTCAGGTTACAGTTTGAGTCCTTTTTGAATATTATTGTATGACACAAAATGAAAATCATGAATCCATTCATGATTTTCAGTTTGAAATTTAAAAAATACGGTAATGGATGAATCCATCCATTGTTATTAAAATATTACTTTTGTGATTCATAACTATGTATGTATTATGTTTAAAAAGTAAGTCTACAATTAATTAAACATTATGTAACTTACTGGTTTCTGACACTTACGCGAATATTAGACATTGAAATAAAACTATTTTTTACGGATTTTATCTCATTATAGAATCTATTAAATCTAAATCCAAACCCAAAACTGCAAGACCAAAGGATACGGTGAGCTCGTTCTGCGTGAATCGGATCACTAATAATTAACAAAAATGTAAGGTAGCTGTTAGTAATTTTAACATTAAGACGTCCAACACCTCAGTCTACCCTTGACCATGGATGCTGTAAAGGATCCGAAACGTCGGGAATTAAATAAAATTTAATACAACGCGGTAAAATCCGTAAAAAATAGTTTTATTTCAATTATGTAACTTGTAAGTAAGCTTGGCAGCGTAACCGTTGTTGACCCAGTTACAATCTTAATACTTAATGTCTTGCTAAGAAACTTTTCAGTCAGTGGGATGAATATTACTGAATTTGAATTTAATAAGTATGAAAATGTACTGTAATTGTAATTAAATGACTAGAAACTTATCCCATTGTCCCTAGCTATGCTAGTGTTTCTGGATTCGAGAAATGCATTATTGATTTTTTTATGAAATGCTCAATAGCAGTTAGGAATTTGGGATTTATGTTATGTACCGTGATAGCCTAGTGATATGACCATTGGACTGCCAAATCAAAGGTCTCGAGTTCAAATCCAAGGCACGCACCTCTGACTTTTCGAAGTTATGTGCGTATTCATAGTTAATTATCACGCGCTTAATCGGTGAAGGAAAACATCGTGAGGAAATCTGCATGCCCGAGAGTTTTTCTCGACGGCGTGTGAAGTCTGCCAACCCGCATTAGGCTAGCGTGGTGGACTATAGCCTAATCCCTCTCATTTGTGAGAGGAGACCCGAGCCCAGCAGTGGGACATATAATGGGTCGATTATGTATGTATGTTATGTTAATAGATTTTATTATAATTACAATTCTATAATCAATGTTTGCTCAAGACATAACATAGTTCGGTTATTTTTTCTCAGAATGCAATGTAGGTATCCCTAAATATAACCGGAATCATTGAAATGGCACTACTTTATACAGATTTTATCGCTTTGTGTTGATATTATTTTATTCCCAACGTTTCGGATCCTTTACAGCATCCATGGTCACGGGTAGACTGAGGTGTTCGAAGTCTTAATGTAAAAATTACTAACAATTACCTTAAATTTTTGTTAACTGTTAGCGATCCGATTCACGCAGAATGAGCTCGCCGTGTCCTTTGGTCTGGCAGATTTGGGCTGCGCAGAACTACAAGACCAAAGGTAATTTAATTTTAACATTAAGACGTCCAACGCCGCTGTCTAACATGGACGCTGTAAAGGATCCTCGAGAATAAAATAATATCAATACGACGCGATTAAATCCGTAAAAAGTAATTTAATTTCAATCTATACTAATATATAAAGCTGAAGAGTTTGTTTGTTTGCTTGAACGCGCTAATCACAGGAACTACTGGTCCGATTTGAAAAATTCTTTCAGTGTAAGATAGCCCATTTATTGAGGAAGGCTATAGGCTATATATCATCACGCTACGCGGACGAAGTCGCGGGCAGAAGCTAGTACTAATATATAAAGCTGAAGAGTTTGTTTGTTTGCTTGAACGCACTAATCTCAGGAACTACTGGTCCGATTTGAAAAATTCTTTCAGTGTAAGATAGCCCATTTATTGAGGAAGGCTATAGGCAATATATCATCACGCTAAGACTAAGAAGCTAGTGTCTAATAATCGCGTAAGTGTCAAAAATCAGTATGTCAATCGGAATCAGTTTAGTAGAAACGTGAAAAGGTAACAGTTATATAGAGTTAATTTCGCACTAGATTACCTAACCGTAAGGCCCGGCCTAAGTAAGAGACAACCGCGCCAAGTTCGCTAATCGATAGCTTAGTCGGGCGAACCCATGAATCTACATCGTATGGAAATGTGGGAATTTCCATACGTCACGTTACGCCATGACACTCCAGCACGAGCCGCCATTAGAAATGATTTGATTGATGTTTGGACTGTGAATTCGTAGTGGTATTGATTGATAGTGCAGAGCCGTATAACACATTTAAGTTCGAAGATAAAGATTGAAGATTTTAATTAATATACCTATGTAATTTTTCGATTTCACTGAGTATATTAATCTTTTCGGGGTTCCTGGATAAGTTTATTACTTATCCAGGAACCCCGAAAAGCTGATCAACTGGTCTGCAAGGTTAAGCTGCGCTCGCTGCGGTCAGTGTGTAGATGGGTGACCATTCTTAAAACATCGAGATCCCTCCGTGCCTCGGAGAGCACGTAAAGCCGTCGGTCCTTGTTGTTATACGAACATCTTTTGACAATTGTTAGCGGTAGTCAGGAGCCCAAAATAAAAAGCCTGACAACCAGTCTATACTCCGAATATCGGTATTGCCCAGAAATTGGGTTACGGAGATCTGATGGCAGACGCTTCGTGTAAAATGCTGGTATTCAGCCGCATCTGGTTAGATTGGAAGCCCAATATAGGTCGGAAAAGGCTCGGAAGAAGAAGACTGAGTGTATTAATCTAAAAATCTGAATACCTACTATGTATATGGTAGGTATTCAGATTTTCACTGACGACCACTGTGGTTTAGGGGTTCGATTCCCACAGAACACAAAAATCTATGTGATGAATATAAGTGTTTGTGTTCGTCTGGGTGTTTCTTGTGTATTATAAGTATCTATGTATGTCGGACTTGCGATCATGTGGTTGCCGGTTCGAAACCCACCCATTGCACTACCGACGTGACCCCACTCGTAACACGTAAGCATTTAGCTTAGCACGAGGGGTTAACAAGAATACTAGTAATGTGCGTCTCACATTGCTAGTAAGTTTTCTTAAAAAAAACTAAATTTAAATCTAAGGCCCACTTGCACCAACTTCTTAAATGTGTTTAAATACAATTTAAACATATTTAAGAAGTTGGTGCAAGTGGGCCTAAGTATAGTACATTACTTTTCCACTGTTCAAATTTCAAATACAGGCGTGATATTATGTTATGTATAAAAGTAATAAAGGGGAAGTAGTCCGGACCGAGTCGTGCCGAGTCATGGGGCGTGTTCCTACATCTGTCTTCAGCGTAACGGATGATCAATCTGTTTTGCTTACGCAGGTAATATATTACTTGTGTTCGTATATGTTTCATGGGGTGGGTTTGTCATGTTACATTGTGGTGTTTGTTATTCATTTTTGACATTAAAAACATGGTTTATAAAACAAATTCTCACAACCTGTCAGATAGGCATCTTGTTAGAAGAGATAATCTCAGATCAGGTTGCGTGTCCGCTCATTTGCCGACATAAACCATAAAAAAAACTCACTTTTGGTACAGATGTTTTATCCTAAGCATTTTATGTACTTACTTAAAATATCATAAAAACTACACTACAGTGAGTTTGGCTTATCATGCTTCGGCACGAATGGGCCGATTCGACCGGAGTAATACCATCGCCTTACAGCAAAACCGGCGTGAAGCAACGCTTACGTTGTGTTTTGCTGAGTGAGTGAGGATACCGGACGCCCAGACCCTTTTAAAAGGCCGGCAAAGCACTACGACTCCTCTAGTGTTTTAGGTGTCCATGAGTGGCAATCCGTCTATTCGTTTACCCCCCTCCCTATGCCTTAAAAAAAGTAGTGGCTAAAGACAACACTCACAAGCTGTAAATAATAAGTCACCCCAAACGTAAGCATATCAAGAATTTAAAAAAAAATTAGCATTCCTTTAAAGATTTTTTACTTAATTCTGAAGTCTTAGGGTAAGCACTCTCACAATGTTTTCATTCACAAATGTGTTTGGGTCAAGTCAACTTTTCCGGAATCTCCAAAGCAAGTCTACTTTTGTCTAAAAGAAAGAAGAAGAAAGATTTTGAAAAAATACTCCTGATTGTATGTGGCCATCGCCTGCATCTCTAGAGGAGTTACAAATGCGTTCCCGGCCCTTAAAAGACCTTAATTTTAAAGCCCAATTTGACTGGGTTGGTTGTACCTATCGAGATTGTCAAACATCAAAGAAACAAGGTCACAATCACAACCCAGAAGCTCAAACAATTCGCAAACACGGCACAAAGCTGAACAATGGCCAGTACAAGAGTCCTAACTAAGAGGAACCGTCGGAGTGACCGCGCGTGCTCAAGCATCCGCCTTAAGCTAACAGCACGTGTTCGTGACAAAGTGTAAAGTTTAAAGGGGATTTAGTTGTTATTATAATTGGAATAGTATACCAAAATGCCAACAAAAACATATATTGTAAAAAAAAACAAGTCTCGCAACTCAGTCAGATCCAGGTTCCAGGATCCAGGTAAGTCGGTCAATTTATGCATCCTTACTTAAGGGTCCTTCTGTCTTAAGTTATTACGTAATTAACTAACCTAACAACATCATACAGTGACCATATCAATGATAAAAATCTTTTATGTTTTAAATAAATAGAGAGAGACTTGGCCATCGCATGAAAACACAATGTATATTTTTTTTTAATTAAAAACAATGTATGTCACAAGTAATACATATTATATTAAATTAGATTGTCTTAAACAATCTTGAACTTGGATTATTTAGTAAATTCAGGCTTATAGGTTTATCCTTAACGAAGTTGCGAGTTGAACGGCCGTGCCGCTTGTTTTTTTTTTTGCACGACTTGGCGGGGGCACTACCGTGCCCCCAGATCCACTATAAATGAAGGTATACAACCTGTAACAGAAAGTGAATGTAATTTTGTATAACTTAGTTTCTACCGCTTTTTCGAACATTTATTTCCATTGAAGTGAAAGTAGATGCAATTGTAGGGTAGGAAAATTTCATAGAAAACCCCAATAAAACTTTGCTCCACCTGGGAATCTATGTTAGCTGTCGCGGTTAGTACCACTGGTCTAATGAGGCAGTTACCATACCAAATTTACATGGTTTGAATTCAAATCGAGACAAATTAGCGCGAGATGTCATGAACAAAGCTAGGGACAGCCTTATGTATTTCTCATACACGTGTAGCCCAAATCAATTAGGAACAGTACGTAGATTCATGTTCAATAGACTATGTATTGAACAGGATAGCGAAAATGGGAGTACGCTCACCGACATAAGACGTAAGTAGGTATTTCAAGACAAAACTATTGTATGGATTTACTTAAAGGGTGTAACGTAAGTCTATTCTTTATCTTACATATAATAAGAAGGTAAGTGAGCCGTGTCTGTACATTGCTTATATTTACAAAAAAACTAATTTGGGGGATCAGAATCAGTAACACAATCCATTTCTATTATTTTTGGAACTTTTGTCTGTCTTGTCGGTTTGTCTGTCTGTCGTTGTCTGTGTGTTTGTCTGTCTGTCGTTGGCTGTGTGTTTGACCACGCATCAAATGATAAATACTGAAGAGATTTGGAGGAAGTGGGCAGGAATTCATAGCATGTTTCTTGGATTAACATTTAGAGCGCTCGCGCACTTGTGATTTTTAGTCGGGCGATAGTTTGGTCGTTCTGGGATTCACTATGGAGTTATATGGCAGTGCGCGCATTTGATGATTAGAATTCGACATGAAATTACACACGACTACTACAGCGACTAAACTATCGGTAGACTAAAAATCACAAGTGCGCGTTAGCCCTTAGGCTATTTTTAATTCAAATCGGCTCTCTCTCTATCAAAAGTTATTAATATTTTAACCATTGAAAACGTTGAATTTTAAAAATAACCATTGAAGTAAATTTCTTTTTCAAGTATTTCCGTACTAGACTAGCACGGCTCAAAAATTATAACAGAATAAAGAAATAAAATTTAAAAAATACTCTTACAGGGACTAAATAAGATAAAACAAGAAAATAAAGCAGATCAATCAGAAACCATTATTGTGACCAGGAATTGATTATTAGTACAGTTATTCTAACTCCACTTATACGGGGAATCGCGGGACATACATATTTATCCAACGAGCACAAGCCGGTGTAAAAACTAAATATTTGAGTAGGATATAGAAGTAAACAAAGAATGACAACTTATTTTCTAGCGGACTAACACGAAATCGATATTACCTCAATTAAATTTCATTCGATAACAGGTGTCATTTTGAGTTGAGAATTTTGACGATTATTGTTTTCTTTATAAAAGCATCCAGCCATATAGTACCTCATTTTATAATGTGAAACCTCCATAGTGTAGATACAGTGCGCACACTTTATTTGAGAACTAAAGAGTTTCCATCTCTAATCTCAATCAAAATCAAAATCAAAATCTCTAATCAAATAATTAAATAATATACCCAAAGAATATACCACGTATGTATGTATAATAATAAAAAAAAATGCATGCAATCTTTACTGATGCCGAAACAGTTATTTGAGATTTTTACCTATGTATGTCTGCTTATATTTCCATGCTTCACGTCAATACCATGTGAACAAATTTTTGAAATTAAGTAATTTATAGCTCAGAAATAAGGTATTCAGAGGTCAATGGCGCTAAGTGTATTAAAAATATGAAAAACCAGATTTCTCGAGGTGGTTAGATGAAATTTGGAGAGGACAACGTCTGTCAGGTCAGCTAGTCTTAAATATATATATTTTTCTTATACTAGCTTTTGCCCGCGGCTTCGCTCACCTGAAATGGATTCCAAAAATAATTTAATAATTAACCAACAGTGATGATCTCTTCTTTGTATGGGCGTCTATACGTCAGAATGGTCAATGTACAGACACTGCTTTTTTACAACTTTATAATAGTAATAGATTATATTATATTTATTTAGTCTATTTTTTATCTACGAACGGAGAACGAACGGAAATGGAGAAGGTTTATGCCTTCACGGTGTGAAGCTGTATTTTTGTTAGTGGCAACGAATGTTTTTATTGCATTTATTTTGACCAGCTGTTAGTGAGTGAGTGAAAGTGAAGTGAAGTGGAAATCTATAGTCTCTGCCTGCTGCCCAAGGGGAGACAGGCGTGAAAATATGTGGTATGTATGAGATTTGTAGCAGAAAAAAACTCGATAATTTACGATACGAATTTGATAGTTCTTCGTGCTTAGGCTGTTTCGAATCATTTCGATGATTTGGAATCAGACGTAACCCTTCCAAAAAATAGCAAACCACTGAATTATTTTTCACGTTACTTAGGATGTTTTCCTTCATACTTTTATCTAGTTAATCTACTCAACATATTTTTCATCCCATCTATTCGAAAAGGACGAATTGGTTCGCCTAAGGTGGTGTTTTCTTTAAGAAACTTTTAGCGGGTAGTAATGAGATTTTAATCCTCTATAAGTGCGCCGCAATTTACTTTACCGCGCTCTTTTTGAGCGGGCAGTAATGAACTTTTAATCCTCTTTAAAAGTGCGCCGCAATTTACTTTTCCGCGCACTTTTTAAATTTGGAACATCTTAGTGTTCAACGCCAAAGAGATCGAACGCAAATATTGTTTGAATAAAGACTGGCTGGTACGACGCCGACGGCCTAAGGTCTCGCACTCGGCGACGCCGCCGGTTGAAGAGGCGGCGTTTATTTTCTCATAGTGGGTGATGAAAAGTAGAGTGTATTACTCGGGCGAAAAATATATTTTTGGCTCGGGCGACGTACTTTGAATCCCTCGCTACGTTCGGGATTCTACTAAAGAATCCCTCGCTACGCTCGGGCTTCTACTCTAGAATCCCTCACTTCGCTCTGGATTCAAAAAAGCGCCCTCGCCGTGAAAATATTACTTTGCTCCCTTATTATACAATCTACTATTGTAGATAAGTATTCTAAGCCTGCAAAAAACAGGATATTCATTAATATTCTAAACCAACTAGCATTATCAGGTCAAATATTGCAAATTTTCCTCAAATGGAAAAAAAATATAATTGCAAATTGTGAAAAAGTTTTTCCTTCAATTTAAACAATGGATAGAATGGAGTCGTTCTTGATTATTTTTATGTCGGTTGAGAAGCAAAGTAATAGTACCTAATACTTAATACTTTTTAATAGTTGTTACTGACGTCACCTTTAAGATGTAAATTCAGAATTAGAAGGCAAAATTTCGACATGGCCGGTGGGACTCGCGATGGCTTAGTGGTCATAGCGTCTGGTGTATCTAACCAAAAGACGCAGGTTCGAATCTTGCCATCAAATCAAATTTTTCCTTCACTAAAATAAAGTCGTCCTTCATTGTTATATTTTTTGTTCACGAGGTTTTTGTTAAAACAATAACGAGCGCAAGAGCGCTGTTTATTTCAATGTGTCTGGAACGAACCTACCTCCTCAGATCTATATTTGAAGAATCCATAATAAAAATTGAATAAGCAATAGGTATTGGTAACAACAAAGACCGAACGGAATACGAATCACGTATTTGTGACTTTGTGCAATTTTTTTATGTCGAATAAAAGCTTATAGGTATCAACACAATACTTACCTATCTTCAATCTATTTTTTAAATCATTCGTAGGTAGTTGATTAAGAACTACGGTCCTCAGCTGAACAGTATGTACCTACTGTGCACTGTGCAGTGCTAAAAATTGCTCCTTTAGTCAATTGCTGACATTTCAGCTAATCAATTACTCGTCATCTATTCATTGGTGTTTACCTAGATGTTTTTAAAATTTAATTTTAAGAACATAACATACCATCACGCCTGTATTCCCCAAAGGGTTAGGTAGGGGCGTACTAATGTACACCCACAGTTCGCCGGTATGTTTAGGTCCCATGTAATAGGGGGCGAGTCTATTGCCATTAACCGGGCACAAATTCCTAAACCCGAGCTGCCACTGGGAATTTCATAGAAGAACCCAATAACACTTTGCTCGACCTGGGAATCGAACCCAGGACCTCTAGCCTAGCAGTCGCGTGCAAGACCACTTGGCTAATGAGGCAGTTCCTAATTTTAAGAATTCAATTAGTTTTAGTTAATTCCTACCGCATTGTTAAGTATTGTCGTCGCAGACCCCGCAGCTGAATGTGAGGTCTAGGGTACACGATTGTAACAACGAATATTGTTATTAAGTTATTCAGTACAATCCAAGAGTCGAATGTGTGCCCAATTAATGGTTATAACCTCACCTACTATTCCATGAAACCTAAAACATACTGGGGATCTTATGGGGCATACTAGTATGATTCAGTCCTTAGAAAAGGTATTGTACATGTATATAAACGTTATAATATTTTTAGATTAAATACTATATTTTGAATGCTGTTTAAACCTATTATAAAAAAAATTACTATTGGAACATAATGCTATTAAAATATTCTATTAAAAACCAATAAATAAACAACAAATGTCTACTCCATGAACTTCTGTCATAGCACGGTTGAGCGGAAGTTAGAACAAGCGGACTGTGTGCCACCCTTCGGTAATTGGTGTACAATTTCAATTTACTTGCTAATTCGTCTGAAACTAACTACTGGTATGAACGGCCTTTGATTCTTGTTATGAAATATTCGGTCACCTGTATAATTGTATTGAGCACTTTTATAGCGGAAAATCTATTTTCAAAATTAGGGCAATTTGAGCATATTTTGTTATTGTGTAGACTTAGTTTTTTAAAACATGTTTTAAGTGTAGGATTATTGAACGTGTTAAATGGAACGCAAGATAATAAATGATCAAATGAACTTACCTGTTGTGAAGTTCGATCATTATGTACCCTATTAGTGCCTCGTTCAGTAGCCATACCTATCGGTGTAATCACAAGACAACTTATAGTGTCACTTTTATTTCACGAAGAACAATGATCTCCGTTCCAACGACGCTTTATTCCGCTTTATGACGACATTTCATTTTTCGTCTAACTTTGTAAAACTTCTTCATGTTGCCGTTTAGGCATAGTTTTGTTGAAATTATAATAAAATACACTTTACTTATAATAAACACAGAGAAACGCAGTATCATATGCCGCGCAAACGAAAGAATGACGTTCCAGTTTACCACAGATTACTTATAGTCGATTTTAGGGTCGGGATGCTGCGTCTAAAGTTGCGTATAGTTGCCGGAAAATGGAGAGAGCTGCTTGGTTAAATATATATCGAGAACGAGGCAAACAATATAATTGTAAAAACGGTATAAGTATGAATGAATTTTTCACGTGGGAGAGCCATGCTTCGGCACGAATGGGCCGGCTCGACCGGAGTGATACCACGGCCTCACAGAAAACCGGCGTGAAACAACGCTTGCGTTGTGTTTGTCCCCCCTATCCCATAAAAAAAATGAAAGTTTAGTATTGATACAGAAAAAACAAGCTATTAAATCTTTGGAAATGAATGAGACATATTTTTAGTAATAACAGTCACACCAGTATTTTTGTTTGTATTTCTTAAACACCCATTAACGGCTGCACGAATTGGTATAAAACTTGGCACACAGAAAGTTTATAAGTTGGCATAAAACATAGAACATGCACATTTAAGTTTTATCTAGGTTGGATCTAATACTAAAGTCAGCGCAGGCGAATTCGTGGGAAGAAGCTAAAGCTGAACTACCAAGACTTGGATGATAGAATATTTACTGATTCTGAATTTATATAATTGTTGTAATATACCTAGTGAATTGTGATACGGTTAATAATATACCTAGTGAATTGTGATACGGTATAAATATTATGATAGTACTTTAATACTTATATTTATTGCCCGTAAAAGGTGATCTATTTCTTACTAAGCCTAGGTTATAATAATTCTGACAGAATGATGTATATTTCTGAAATAAAATAATAAATCGATCAATCATTTTTTCTTCCAGACATTATTGGGTTCATCCTAAACGTATATGGATTATGGGATGAATAAATATTTTAATGTTAGGTATTAATATTCATGAATAAATATTACAATATCGCGATATTACGAAGTGGGTATGAACCTACTTATTTACATATGAAGTGATTTTATGGATGCTTTTTGGTTTGCTAAGAGTTTTAAAAGGTTTATATTTAATTCTATTGATTTCTCACCATCATTTATTGGTTGAAGTTAGATAATATCTTTTTAGGGACTCATTATAGCCTTATTGGTCCTAACTTAACTCTTTGTTAGCAGCCGTGTGAGTGGCTGAGAGAGACTTGTTATCGACTTCTAGAAGAGAGGATTTTGGTTTAAAAGAAATAGTTTCCATCGATACGAAGTTACAGGAATAAATCGAACTGTAAATTTCTAATGTAATAATAATTATCTAAATAAATATATCATTAATTTTCAATTATATTCAGCATGTCAAAAATTTTTAAGGATATAAATTTAGTGGGAGAAAACAACCCTATTTTAGTAGGTTCACTGCAAGGAAACCTCTTCAATATAAGGGTTAGCGCAGACAGATGAATTGGTCGGCAAGGAACTAATTCCATTACAATTAAAATTCAACTTTACTAACTTCGATATACAACTGAAATTGGTATCGCGTCGCTTACTGCGGCATAAGTCTGAATTGACATTCATACCCAAGGGCTACTTTTGTTTGCTATTAAAAATAATAACACACTTAAATTGATAACGTAGTGTGCAAAACTCCGCTCCTCGAAAACCACAGCTTCAATTTAACTTGGAATAACATTTTCCGTTTAGCTTTTAACAAAAGTAATATTCATACCGCTTTCACAATGTTCCTTTAATCCCCCCATTTTTGTTTGATCCGGAACCGAAATGGAGATTGTAAATGAAAGGAAAAGCCAAAGGATAATACGTGTATTTTAGGCAATGGGATCTTTGAAATTTGTAGATGCGTTGTTTGGAAGCTTTCAATCTTTTAGAGTAAAATCCTATTGTATTGTTTATAATACTTTGATTGGTTATTTTTTTTATAAGTCGAATAACCTTTCTGCCTGCCTCATTAGCATAGTGGTCTTAAGCGCGACTACTACTACTAGAGGTCCTGGGTTCGATTCAATCGAACAAAGTGTTATTGAGTTTTTCTATGAAATTCTCAGTAGCAGTTCGGAGTTTGGGAGTTGTCCGGTTAATGGCAATAGGTTCGCCTCCTATTACATGGAACGTCAACGTACCGGCGAACTTTACTGTGGGTGTACGTAAATTTGTACGCCTCTGCCTAACCTTATTGTTATGTATGTTAACCTGTATGAAGTTAGGCACAATTATATCCAGAAATGTAAAAAATACTAAAAAAGCGTATCTATATAGGTATATCTACCATAAAATATAGTACCTACCTATACGTTTATTCTAATCATAATAATAATATGAGGTTGTCGACATGTGGGAGGTGGATTCAGCAATCATTGTTCCAATCGTTGTGTCAGCCAATGGCTTAATAGCCAAGAGCCTCGACCAACACCTAAGGAGGCTCTCATTGGATGGCTGGATCAAGGGCTTGATGCAGAAGGCAGTACTTCTGAACACGGCCCGCATTGTTAGGAGGTTCCTCTCTCTGGGGCCCTGACCACCGGTAGCTTGGAC
This sequence comes from Acronicta leporina, assembly GCA_947256265.1. Taxonomy (NCBI): domain Eukaryota; kingdom Metazoa; phylum Arthropoda; class Insecta; order Lepidoptera; family Noctuidae; genus Acronicta; species Acronicta leporina. The sequence goes on from OX366523.1 coordinate 4,694,531, forward strand.
CCTGCTCCCGATACCGGTGGGCTACTATTTTTTATATTTTTAAATGTTTTTCAATTTTTTATAAAAATATTTAAAAATGTATTTAATATGTAAGTTAAGATAATAAATGAGAATAATAATATTTTAAATAAACCAAAAGGATTTACTCAGACTTGCCCTTAAATTTTCGTTACAACCATAATGACAATCTTCGGGTTTTCGAATAGCTCGTGAAGCAGGAAAATTTAACCCATGGCAACCCATCGTCGTATAAAAACAAGTAATAGAGAATTGCTTACAAAGGGGTGGACCATTTGCTTGCAAATATACACGCGCCCTTTACCACAATCTTACATAAAGCGGTCCAAACATTACAGACGCGATAATGCTAGAAAGGACCATTCTCTCACAAAAGAAGCAGTAGAATTGGCTTCTACAATAAAATTTGATGGGTTAAGATGCCAAGTGATACACGAAATGTTGCTATTCTTTCTAACGACATTATCTCAATAGATTTTAATAATCTCGCGTTTTTATGAACTCATTGTATGGATGTATATTGTATTTTCTTTTATAGTTGATGGCCGCGGTTTCTAAATAACTTTTTGAGTAAACTACGTACCTAGTGGGTAACCTCTTCTCTAGTGTCCAAATGTCTTCTTCTTGAAATGTTTTGTCTTTATTTGAATATTCCGTGATAGGAAAAAGAAGACAAAACACATTTTAGCAATAAGAATTTGATAACACGTTTTATATTTTTATGAATAAGGATATGTCTATTTGTCTCACAGATAATACTTAGAATACTTTGTCTATACCAAAGACTCATGAATAATAGATTAATGAAAATGAATACTGTTATTGAGGCGCGAAAACGTAACGTATAAGCAGACAGAGACTTACTTTCGTATCAGTTTAGTTTATTGATCTGTCTAATTGACAGTCTGTCACAAAAATGGAGAGCCATGCTTCAGCACGAATGGGCCGGCTCGACCGGAGTGATGCCACGGCCTCACAGAAATTCGGCGTGAAACAACGATTACGTTGTATTTCGCTGACTGAGTGGGGAGGCCCAAACCGTTTTAAAAGTCATGTAACGCACTTGCAACTCCTCTGGTATTGCGGGGGCGGTGGTAATCGATTATCATCAGGTGTTCCGTCTGCTCGTTTGCCCTCTTCCTATAAAAAAATACTGAAGGCTAGTCTTTCATTGATCAACGGGACAAATAAATTCAAACCACTAAAGCGATAAATTGAAATGATGTGTTATACCATCAATTGAGCATCTGAGTTGAGGTCGAAAAACTCATCATGCTGGTATTAAACTCAATATGGGGCATAAAGCAACCGAAATGCGTTTTATTATCTAGCGTCGTAACTTACATTTTGCATGACCATTATGCATTGATATTTATGCTTTATGGTACTTCCTCCCACTTTGAATGCACATAAAATAAGTCGGTTGTTACGCAAAATAATGTAGATATATAGGGTATGTTACCTGCATAGATTCTTATTCGACTTCTACACAACATCGAACTATATGGTTCTATTATAAGTTTACCTCACATTATACATATTTACATATTAAAGCTGAAGAGTTTGTTGGTTTGTTTTATTTGAAAAATTCTTTTATTGTTAGATAGCCCATTTATCGAGTAAAGCTATAGGCTATAGGTAAATCATCACGCTAAGATTAAGTAACTATTCCACGCGGGCGAAATCGCGGGCGGAAGCTAGTTATACATATATACTTTCCATGGAGTTCATCATATAATGAACCTATTGGTTTCTGATACTTACGCAATATTAGACATTGAAATAAACCTACTCTTTACGGACAATAATGTAAAGTAGCTGTTAGTAATTTTAACATTAAGACGTCCAACACCTTAGTCTACCCGTGACGATGGATGCTGTAAAGGATCCAAAACGTCAGGAATCAAATAATATAATATCAATACAATGCGATAAAATCCGTAAAAAAAAGAATTTTTATTTTAGTGAAGGAAAAATTCGACTTTCGGGAAGGATTCGAACCTGCTTTCGCTATGACCACAAAGACCATTTTCGTTTAGATCTTTTTAACCGCACTATAACCCAATTCAATAAAAACATTATTACACAGCACATAATTTAAAATAAAATCCAGATGGCAATAGGCTCGCAAACTACCTGCATACCGGCGAACTGTGGGTGTACATTAGTGCGCCTCTGCCTAACCCTTCGGGGAATAAAGGCGTGATGGTATGTTATGTAAATCCAGATGGTGCCTGAGAAATAAATGTTCCCTTGTCAAGGGACATCATGGTGGGGAGACAAGTATTTCTGTATTTCCAACTTTTCCAACCTCCCTGACCTTTCCGTGACAGAAAATAAATCATAACATATCCAACTTTAAATAAACTGTTCACACTATCGCCCATGCTGGACATAGTAAACAGAACTACATAGGTACAAGGATAGCTTTGAATGTTCAATGCAATTTGTCTGAAATTTGTAATTTTAAGACCTTTCGACGTTTCTAAGGATCTTTTATCTAGTAATTTAGTTAAATTACTGGGCAAATAAGGCTTCTCCTGTTGGCTATTATCAGCCCATTTTACTATCCCATTGCTGGTCATGAGTTTCTCTCAGGGTAACAGGAGTTAGGTTATAGTCCACCACGCTAGACTCCTGAGGGTTGGCATATTTCACACAGCTTAGAGAAAATTGAATTTTATTTTTTTGGGTATATGACCCTTCAAACCATTGAAATGTTAGCACATTATTTTTTAGTGGCAGTATATTTGGTAAACTGAAAAATATTCCACCATATCTACTATATAACTAAAAATATAGTATGTGAATATTTTTTTCCAGATTTTTTCGCAAAAATGAATCATATATCGAAGTGGTAGAACTCTGCTGCTTATTTTTGCCATTTTAAACTTAACTTTTTAAATAAATTGCGTTAAACGGATTTTTTCCAGTGAATCCAGATAAAAACAAAACAAAGCGGACTCTAGATACGAATTTGGTTGGGCCAGGAGAAATTAAAGTGTCATTCTTCTAGCGAAGTGTATTTCGTGTATGGAAAAAAATCCACGTCTCAAATTTAAATACGTATTCCGCTTTGTATTGTATTCGAATTCTCAGGACTAACCAAATAGAGATATTTAATTTTCTTTCTATTTTTCTTTATAATAAAGACCTGAAAATGCTCATACCTAATGGTTCGGTAAATGAAACAATTAATGCTCCATATTAGCCAATTACGTAATAATATAAAATAATTACACTATTAACGTTCTCTAAAAATATTTTCTAATAAGAAAAGTGTAACTAATATTTTAGAAATTTTCAATTAATTTCGCAATCTAGTCCCTTGTCTCAAGAATAATGTAAAATTAAATTGAGACCTAACCCGATGTTCAAAACTTGTTGAATTAAGGCCATTTAGGAATTTCCGAGCCTGGGTATTACACAAATGGCCTTAAAATACACTTTACCAGAAAACCCCATGCCTATGGAAGTTATAATAAAGCAATTTCTATACAAAAACTGTCTAATTTTAGATTTGAGAGTAATTTATGTATTTCAAATATAATTTATTCCGTTCGCATAAGACATAAATGACTCCGAAAAGTTTATTAATGGGCATTTTGAAGGTGGACGCTTGCTCTCCTGAAAATCGTGCATTGAATTGGTAATGATTATATATTCCAGTTATTATTTAGATTTTAGATGTTGGAATTATAATAAAACTGTTTCATCGTGGTTTTGGATTCCATTCCAATTTGGAAAGTGTTATGGGCTTCTCTATGAAATTCTCAGCAGCAGCTCGGCGTATGCATTTATGCCCGGTTAATGGCACGCCTCATTAGCGAAGTGGTCCTGAGCGCGACTGCTACGCTAGAAGTCCTGGGTTCGATTCCCAGGTCGAACGAAGTGTTATTGGGTTTTTCTATGAAATTCCCAGTAGCAGCTCGGAGTTAGGAATTTGTGCCCGGTTAATGGCAATAGGCTAGCCCCCTATTACATGGGACCTAAACATACCGGCGAATTGTGGGTGTACACTAGTACGCCTCTGCCTAACCCTTCGGGGAATATAGGCGTGATGGTATGTTATGTAATGGCACGCCTCATATTACATGGGACCTAAACATACCGGCGAACTGTGGGTGTACTAATGGTATTTTTTATGTATCTCTAATACCATCATGCTTGTATCCCAAGGGGTTAGGCGGAAGTGACTATAGTTATCTAGGTATGTTTGTAGATCCCGAGTAACAGAAAGCTAGATTCTTGTCAAAAAAGAAATCCAAAATTTTATCTGTTATCTATTAACAACTTTAAAGTTACTAAAAAAACCTAATTGCAATGGTCGTCTTGGAAGTCGAACCGAATAGAGTACCTCACGTTTCAACATCACATAAAAATATATTTAACATACAAATCGAGAATCACCTTCTTTTCTGAAGTCGGTTTAACTAAAGAGTTACGATGTAGAACGTTCTAGCAAATTCAATATCGAATCCATTTGCATTGACGGGAAATTTTATGTTAATCTTGTCATGCTAGAAATTCCATGATGAAATAGTTCATATTTACTTTAAATAACTAACTATGAAGCGGCGGTAGCCTAATGGCTAGGGCGACTTGCGATCATGTGGTTGCCGGTTCGAAACCCACTCATTGCACTACCGACGTGAACCCGGTATATTTAGGTCTTCTATAGATACCAATATTATAAAGAGGAAAGGTTTCTATGTATGTTTGTAACGAATAAACTCAAAAACTACGGGGCTGGTTTCAAAAATTCTTTCTCCATTTGAATGCTACGTTATTCCAGATTAATATAGGCTATAGAATATTTCGAAATATTTTAGGGATTTCTCCACCCATGCGAATCCGGGGCAGAAGTCTAGTATGTAATAAGGGGTGAGCCTATTGCCCAGTAGTGAGACGGTACTTAATTAATCGTAAAGACGATAATTAGGCACAGTTATTCTAGTTTATATTCGAAAGATCGTTTGAATATCTAAACAAGGACACAGCTCACGCTTGACTTATGTGTTATACATAACTTAAATGCTTCTACGATATTAATTTAAGCTACGTTTCGGTATGTTAGTGGATTCCAAGTATGGGCCTTGTTAGTAGAATTTCTAGTATTGATGCTCAGTGCATTAGTAATGGCGCAAGCCGCTTGCCATGTTTTGGTAGAATTTAGTAACAAGGATTGAGTTATAGGTATAACATTAAAGAAATGCGTCACAACTTTTCATCGGATCAACTTATGTAAGTAATAAGGAGTTTGCGTTTACATGTTGATCCGATGAAAATTTGCTTATCGTAATAAACTTACTGTTCCGAATCGCCGTAACTTTTTTTATACTTGTATGGCAACATTGTAAAGAAATTAGTAAATATCGTTTAGCAATAAAGTTTGCAAGGGCGGTAGAGGCGTTGGCGTCGTTTTGTTCGCATCCCTAGTTTCCCGGCGCGTCCCGGCCGGCGCAGCGTCGCTGGTCAGTCATACTCCACCCGCGCTACGGTGAACCCGCGCTACGGTGAACCCGCGCCGCTGCGCGAAGCATTTTATCGTTAGGGCTCCGCGCCGGCCTCCACCACTGCCCCGCCTTGCATTGTTCTCTGATAAAATTACGATGGTTTTACTTGAACCACCATGCTGTCCCTCACACTTACTTATACATACATACTTATATAGTTTCATGTCTGTCTCCTATTGGGGTAGGCAGTGACTATAGATTTCCACTTGCTACGATCCTTGCACACTACTTTCACTTCATCTACGTTCATTAGCCTTCTCATGCATGATCGTCGGTTTAGGGTCGGTTTATTTTTCCCCGTCTGGGGATGGGCTAGAATACTATTCCTTACTGCCCTTCCGATAGGCATCTCCTAAGAGGCGAGAAAATATCTGACTTGCTCGTTGGGAAACAGGAAATTTTGACTTGACTCCTAAAAAAATATACCTAATATTTTATAATGAAGCTAATGCAATGTAATGGTAATGAACAGCGATAGCCTAATGGCGAGCACGTTGAACTTGCGATCATGTGGTAGCCGATTCGAAACCCACCAATTGCATTACCGACGTGAACCCAATCTTAGCACGAGAGGTTAACAAGAATACTAGTAATGTGCGACCCACATTGCTAGTAAGCGATTTTTTTTCTAAATAATTGATTAACGATGTTAATTGATAAATTGAATCTAGTAAGAAATTGGTATATAATATTATTCCAATAGCAATTAATAATATTTTTTGTCTACAATAAGTTGCTTGACGGGCGCTGAAACGTAGAATAATGAAATAGTATACACAAGTCTCTATCTACACGAAATCTTTATAGGTACTAGTATATCCGGTATTTCATTAAAGAGCACAGTGGTCCCGTTTATTTACTGACAGGACAAAAATAAAAATGTATCAAGAAAAGTTGAGCTTAGCTTTTTATGTTGTCGCCTGTGAACACTAAGTTGGTCCAGACTATAACAGAAAATGAAACAGAAGGTTCAACGCTTACATCGATGCGACCTTATTTGGTTGAACGTTATAGATTTTATAACGAAACAAAAAATACATAGTTTGTAGTTCATAGTTCTCCGAAGAGTTGGCATAGGCGTACATGTACCCAGACCCAGACCTATTGACCAGAGCCTATTGCCATTATCCGGGCACAAATCCCAAACACCGAGACACTACTGAGAATCTCAAAGAAAAATCAAGAAAATTTTAATTAGGTATATAGGTATTTGAGATGCACAAACTAGCGAAAGTTTTTATTTCGAGTTGTAAGGACTAGGATTTCTATATCTTCTCATTTCATGGTCAGATGTTTGTGACACGCCACGGATACGACAAACAGTGGCGTCTGCGGATATGAAGTTTTGTCCAGCCAGAAACATTTTTAGACCACTTGGCTTAAAAATCTGTTTTAAAATATATTGCGCCTGACTTTTTATCTAAGTGGAGGTTTTATTTGCCTTTGCTACTTTCATTTTGGATGATTTAACTGAATGGTTTCCTATGTCTATTATAGTGGGTTTTCAGACTCCGTCTCTATCATTCTAGTTTCCTCGATGTCTACCATCATCGTTTGAACGAATAATTATTCATACACAGAAAATTTTGAAGTCCAAATGCTCTATTAAGAATTTAGTACATGTAAATATATTTTTAAATCTTAATACTTAGTTTTTTTAAAAAAGCTAAGTAGGGACTAAGTAGGGAGTAAATTCTTATTTAAGTTATTCTATCAGGATAGAATAACTTAAATAAGAAATTTACTCCCTCGTAGTTAAAAAATGGCCACTATAAAAATAGAAACTGAAATTTACGTAGGTACGAAAATAATGAGCTAGCAACACTTTAATTCTAGAATTCAAAATGGAGGTGCTAATTTACGAGTAACAAGACTATTCACTTGGAATCTGCAGCCGTAAGAAACTCGATAGCTCTTTCCAGTTAAAAATAAAACCCAAGAACCTTAGCAAGCCTTCACAATATTCCTCTTTATGCCAGTTATAATAAGAACTTATCATAACTGGCAATTATTATTAAACTTAATACAATGCAATAACCGTTTACGCTAACATGCGGAAAAAGGTTACTGCAATTTTAATAACACTTTATTACAATAAGATCTATATTTTTTCGTTATTTCTCTCGCGTTTGCTTCTTCTTACATTTTAAATAGCGGTAGTCGCACTGTTATTGTGCGACAGCAACCAATTTGTTGTTCGAAAAATATGCCTGTGCGACACCTTCGGGGAAAAGTGAGGTTATGTGGGAAAAAGCGAATGTGCTTCTTGGGGCAGGGTTATCCAAGACCAGAGGACAGAGACATAACCCCAGGCCTCATTATAAAGCTAATGGAAGAGCTGTTCGAAGAACTGGGAGAGGATGATGATTAGTATCTAGGGGAAGCACCAAAGATCCCACTGCCTTGCTGCCCCACACAAGATAAGATAAGAGGTTATGTGGGGCTCGCACTGACTAAAAGCTTTGTTTGAGCCTACGTCTGCTTCATAGAGGGGTCACAAGAACTGTTACGCATTACTTTTGCGACCCTTCCTGAATTGCATGTAGTCCTTTTTAGGATGTAGTCCTCTCTGCAGACGGCGTGTTATGCGGGTGGCATGCATGTTTTCACCACCGGAATACCTTCCGATGGCTTCTAATACTATTAAGGGGCAGTTAAAAGAACATTTTAATTTAAAGACGGCCAAAAATATTTCATAAAGTCTTAATTGCTAAAATAAATAGAACACAACATCTTTTAAAAATGTAACATTACCTGAAATAAGCCTATATGGGTACAATATTAATAGTCATATCGCATAAGGATCGAGCTCTTAAAAAGAAAAATGCGGTAGCTGAACGAACATAGTTTGTAACTTATTCCTTATTTTAACCCAGTTTGTTTCTTTTAAGGTTCCTCATACAATGCTTCATGACATGAAGAAAATCGTAGGAGAAAACCTATTTGATGGCGTATCCACACATGCCGCCGGCTTATGCCGCCGGGTTTGCCGCCGGCTTTCAGACCGCCTTGCCGCTGATTTTGCCGCCGGCTTTACCGGCGGCCTGCAGATGCGGTTGCAATTTTCGCAGTAGTGTTGTGACTTTCGTCGTGTTCATTTTCTTGATACTTTTCTATTAATAAAAGTACTGCACTATCATCCCAGTTAAATTCTGTCATTTCGTTATTTATATGAAATGATGTTATATATGAATACGACAACACTACCACTCCGTATCGAAGCCGCAAGCAAACTGCCGCCGGCAACCAAAAGCCGCGCGTGCCGCAGGTAAAAGATGCATGTGCCGGCGGCATGGCCGGCGCCGGGTTGGCCGCCGGGCGTGCCGCCCTGTGTGGATGCGCCATTACAGCCATAATCAATCTTGAGATTATTTATTTTGGTTTCACGATTTAGTGGGTATTTCAAGTTCCACCGAACCCCCAACCATGAAAAAATTTAAAACACAATGACTATTTGACTATAGTTATTTCATCATAGTCTAAGGACGATAGTAGTTATTAATTGGACTAGCACTTTCAGAAGGAGCTCAACTACTAGGTACTTATATCAATCGAATACAAATAGGTTATCTCTATCTCTTCTTCTCTATACTATTATTACTATTATCTCTACTATTATAAAATTGTAAAAAAGCTGTGTATGTACATTGAAGATATTTAAAAAATAAACACGTGGATTATGGTATATACTTAAACGTCTCCGAATCCGAAAATATGATTTTTAAAATTCTTGTCTGTTTGTTACGGGTTGGCGCAAAAACTACTGAATAGATTTTTATTTTGTTATCACTGTTAGAAAGTATGTGCTCCAACTGAAAAACTGGTATACTTATTATCTCAAATAATTAAATGAAACCCTAATGTATAGAGACTCATACAAAGAAGAGATCATCACTGTTGGTTTTTCAGCTTCACGAGGGCGAAGCTGCGGGCAGAAGCTAGTTAATACATAAAATAATCAACCCATTATATGTCCCACTGCTGGGCACGGGTCTCATCTCACAATGAGAGGGATTAGGCTATAGTCCACCACGCTAGCCTAATGCGGGTTGGCAGACTTCAGTCGAGAAAATCTCTCAGACGTGCAGGTTTCCTCGTGCTCATGCGTGTGATAATTAACTATTCATACGCACATAACTTCGAAAAGTCAGAGGTGCGTGCCTTGCATTTGAACTCGAGACCTTTGACTTGGCAGTCCTATGGTCATATAACTAGACCATCACTGCTTATTTATTAATCATAATAATTAATGTCAAACGTAATGGATAGTAGATACTCACTGGTAATTAATGAAGAACGTGCTTGACATACAATGAGGGCAACATGTTGTGCTATCTATGTTAATGGTGAACTTAGAACTTCTAGGAGGCGTAACTATGGCAGCTCGGAGTTCGGTTCGGATCCGGATTGGGCACACATCTGAATTTCTGAACAAAAGGCCATTTCAGTTGTTATTCTGCATTGTGATACTCACATAATTATTTTATACACAGGTACTACGACTAGCTTAGTGTACATATATAACATTATCAACCTATTATACTGCCCCACTGATAGGCACGGGTCTCCTCTCAGAATTTAGAATCAGATTAGGCTATTGTCCACTACGCTAGCCTAATACGGACTGCCAGACTTCACGCGCCGTTGAAGAATCTCATGTATTTGGGATTCCTCGCGATGTTTTCTTTCCTTCACCGATTAAATAGAAAATTTAAAATTAAACAAATTAAAACTTATTGATATCTATATATGTAGGTATCTACAACCTAATCTAATGTTACCTATTTCTCCATAATCTAATCTTCCTTACTTAGGCTAGTTTATGAGTCACGCTGACCGTACGCTGACCGTCGGCGCTGACACCCGAAATGTATGAACGTCTAGCGAAGCACGCGCTGATTTGTTACGCATTATTCTAAAACGCTTCATAGACGTTCATGCGCTTCGGCTGTCAGCGCCGACGGTCAGCGTACGGTCAGCGTGACTCGAAAACCAGCCTTAACCTTCCTATATTTCAATATATTTCGTCGTGAAACCTTTTAGTTCTGATAGTTGTTAGCTGTTATGGAAACGGATAGTAGGTACGAGCGACCTTATTTTGTTCGTTTGAAATCCTGCTCAATCAAGTCAATTGACTGTCAAAGTTTAATATTTGAGATATTAAACTTTGACAGTCAATTGTTTACTCTTTACATAAAGTTCAGATGTTTTCAGCATCGTGAACGTGGCTTATTTGAACTTCAAAAGTAGCCCGGCTATGAAAAGGACGTAATTATGCAGATTAGATTCCCTAGCCAGGCACTAAAGGGTTTTGCCTTTAAACTTTCCTATTTGGTTTGCTCAAAATATTCAAATATTTTATCTAACCAAGAGATTCACGAACTTTAATGATTTGCTAAGGCAAGAAATTTACTTAATCAAACTCTTAGAGTGACCGACTGACAGACAACGTAATTTAAACCCATTGAAAAGTAAGATTCCCATTGAAAAGCTAGTATAAATTCCCACAAGGGAATCGAATCTAGTGATATATAATTTTGTCTTGATCATTGAAACACTTACAATTAACTTACTAAAGATATATTAAGAACTTTTACAATATTTTACTAAATGTGAAAGTTTGTACGTTAGGATATTTTTTACTCCATATATATAAAGCGCTGAACGGATTTAGATGAAATTTGGCACACAAATAGTTTATGGACTAACACATGATTTTTATCTAGATTGGACCCAATTCTGATGTCTACGCAGGCGAAGTAACAGGCAAAAAGTAGTAAAGGATGAAATAATGTTTCTGCTATTCTATTCAAACACCATTTTGACGGTAACGTCTAAATATAATAAATCCGTTGGTTCACGACAAAGGGACGGCTCCGAGCACTCCATTGAAGGTGACAGGTGAATTCATAACTGATTTTCCCCTATTGTGTGAACATTTCTTTCGCATAAACGAATCTGTGCTGACTTATAAAATATTTGAAGAATACTTCAACCTATAGAAGTCTGGCTTTTCAGTCAATTGTATTGACAGATAAAACAAATGTTTTATTCCATCTTGCCAAGACCTTATTCCGTGAGTTTAGTAGTTTCTAAACTAAATCAATTTATTCTTGAACTAGATATCGCCCGTGGTTTCACTTGAATAGGTACCAAAAGACTTTTCAAGATAAAAAATAGCTTAAAGTCCTGCTTCAAGGTCCAATCTATCTCTATACTTACCAAAATTCATCAATATTGGTTCATCGGTTTCGGCGTGAAAATGTTACGAACAGAGAGACAATTTTGCATTTATAAGATTGAGATAATGAATGCAGTTGTCAGGCATAGAAGTAAATGTACCTATGTAGGTATAACCTGCCACAGTGGTCTACAATACATGTCGTAATTATACCATTACACCTATTTTCCCCGTAGAGTGACCACAAAGGTGTACTTATGTATAGTTAGGCATGTATCTACGTATATTTCCGCTGGTATATTTAGGTACTATGTAGGGCGCGAGCCCGTTGCCACTACCTGGAAATCAAATCTCCGAGTAGCTGAAAATTGTAAAAAAGCTCAATAACACTTTGCTCGACCTGTGAATCGAACTTCTAGCGCAACATTCGTCGTAAGGACCTTTAGGCTAATGAGCCAGCTTTTCAGGAAAATGAGAATCATGATGTAATATGAGGAAAAGTTTTTTATTTATTCACGTTAATTTTTTGTAGGGTTGTCACACATGGAAGCGATACCCAAACATCATTTATTCAACCACGGAATAAAATTTGGGCAACATTTTACGAAACCGGCGTATATCGGTTGTTTGTAGCGACCGCACCTGAACTTAATGACAAGTATAAAAATTAAAACCTTCATTATAAATGATATTTATTTCTGTAAATAGATCTTTTAATGACACTTTTACAAATTTATATTCTTTTTACTGGTTGGCGCATTTCTTAACTGACAACCTCTGAACAGAAACACCGAAACAAGCTCAGAAAATCATGGTTTCTTTTAAAGTCCAGGTAGTAATAGTAGTATTATAAGGTATTATGTGAGTGTTACAATGTAGGGCAATATCTGGACAAGCCTTTTGAAGATAGAGCCAGCCGTACGACGATACCAGATCAGCGAGACATTTTTTTTTTAAAAAAAGCTTACTAGCAATGTGGCCATGTAAAATACTCGAAACTGTGAGCAAAACATTAATATAAATTTAATCGTATTTAAACTAGCCTTCATAGTACTCACATTTACATTTATGACAAGTACAAAAATTAAAATAAAAACAGATTATATGAAAATTAAACTTCTCAATACAAAGGATAGTATTTTTGTTTGACACATCCCTAGTATGGTTATGGTATAAGACGGTGTAGTGGGCAGACTTCTTTAACAGGTAATATCTGCCTATTCGAACTACACACATGTATGTTCTTTTCGTATCTAATCTATCTCTATACAAACAGTCATCAAAATTGGTTTAGCGGTTTAGGCGTGAAAGTATAGCAAACAGACGGAGGATTACTTATGAATTTATATTAGTCTGAATTCTATACTCAGACAGTAGGTAATGATGAGGATTTTCTGCACAGAATAGGTAGTGAAGTATTTTTCTAACGTTTACGATCCTCTAAGAAATCCTTGCGGAACAAATACTCGGCGCCGCGACTTACATTTTGTTGTTATTTTAGTTCCAATTTTCACAGCGTACAAATATGAACAGGCCCGGGGGGAACAGTGCGACGGAATCAATCCCCTTGACAAATGTTATTTTTTTTGTTTCAAAAGGTACTGTGAGTGATGATAATGTGATTTGTTATACATGACACGTTATATTTCACTAGTATTTTAGTTCAAAACTAACACTAGAACTAATATTTTTATGGCACCTTTCCTGAATCCTGACATATAGATCTTTAAAAGTTTTCGTATTGAACATCAATATGAATAAATACCATCACGCCTGTATTCCTCGAAAGGGTAGGCAGAGGTGTACTAATGTTAGTACCCACAGTTTTACTGCAGTTGGGTTCTATGTAAGTATGAGAGGCAATGAAATCGAAACTTCGAGCTGCTACTAAGAATTTCATAGAAAAAAAACAATAATTCTGCTCGACCTGGGAATCGAACCTCGGACCTCTAGTGTAGTTTCCGGTCTTGGGACCACTAGACTTGTCTACGCCTGAACGCAGCCTTTCTTCATATTTATAAATAATTACGAACACACCCTAACAACATCGCTCGCTGCGGGCTTCACGGCGTAGGAACTGCACTAACTTCACTACGCACGGCACGGAGCTTGGACGCACCGCCATTTTTGTCTCGATACAAAATTGTAATATCTGAACAATAAACTTTATATATTTCAAACATCGAGGTGTGAAATTATTGTATCGCCCCCAAGACTACTGAAACAGTTCCTGCCAAGTTTTTTTTTTTTCTAGGCCAGTTAATCGCACTGTTGGACAAAGTCTTCCCTACCATCCTTCCTAGCCGCTTTCTCTTCTTCTTCTTACTCGTGGGAGTGGAGAACCCGTAACAATAACAACAATATAATAAACACCTTACAGAAGAAGTTTTAAAGTTTCAATTTCACTTCACCGAAACAAATTTATTGTAAAGAGTAGGCACTTAGTAGGTTAATATTTCAACACAACAAACAATGAGATAATAAAGAAACAATTGTCAAAACTTATTTGGCAAGAAATATTTTATATCATATTTTATCTTTCATAATACTATGATTTAGGGGCTAATCTTCAAGGCGTTTGAAAGTTTCAGGATAGTTGATGGGATAAAGTATGGAAATAAATTGAAGTTACGCACCGATACAGTGAAATAAATCTAGTTATTTGAATAGTAACAAGTCATAATTGGGTATGTACAGACGATAAAGGAGGTATCTACACATACAGACTACTAACATATCTACATACATACGGAACTACTGGTCCGATTTGAAAAAATCTTTCAGTGTTAGATAGCCCATTTATTGAGGAAAGCTATAGGCTATATATGATCACGCTACGCGGACGAAGTCGCGGGCAGAAGCTAGTTTAAAATAAAATAAAACTATAATATCATTTAATAAGGAATGCTTATAAGAAAAAAATTGATAGTTATATTGAGTAACATTGTGTGTTTAAGTAATCTATATAATATATAAAATAAATCTGTATTTCCCTTGGTCACCGCATCACGCTTGAACGGCTGGACCACTTTCGCTAATTATTTTGTTGTTGTGTTTGTTATTGTGAGGAGAATGTTCTTAGGAAAGAAACAAGTAAGAAAGTTGCGCGGAACATTAGAAAATTTAAGATATTTTTTTTATTACCTTATTATAGCAATTGTAATTCAATATTCATAGTTGAGACAGCACAGCGTCTGTCGGGTCAGCTAGTTTACTATTATTATTACGGTCACCCTATATAATACAAAATACACATAATTCTTTCAACAAAGTAAAAGGAGAAATCTCGCAATGCAGCAACTAAACTCTATAACAACTAAAGCAACTGGTGTTTCCTTACCATGACATAAAATGATGATGAGAAATGATCTCAAAGGCTCTCGTCCACAAAGTTAGACAAGCACAGAGAAACATCGGACTTACCACGCTACAAATCACATTACTGAATCGAGTGCTGAATATCAGAATTGAAAGTTTCACCTGACGGAAATAGAGTTGTGGCATTCAAGCCGAGTTGAGCATATCGTAGGTGAAGTCGAGACAGGTGAAACTGAATTTTGATTAGTTGGTGCGGTAGGTACTGAATAACGGGGGAACGCCTTTGGCAGACTACAATCTATCTTATATCTACATATCTATGTGACGTATGCAGGTTGTATTAGCCAACTTCAAAAAACGAGGAGGTTCTCAAATCAACTAATACTAGTATTTTTTTACGCGATAACTTCGGTCGTCGTCGGTCGGTCGTGGACAGATTTCAATATTGTTTAATTGACTATGATATATTTGAATTGGTCTGATTCAAATTTAATGGTATAGAAACGCTTACCTTAACAGTTCAGCGGACCGAACTTCCTATACAAACTTAATGCTAAAATAAATCGTAATTCTGGGATATTTTTACACAGCACCATCTAGTCCCAAACTAAGCAGAGCTTGTACTATGGGTACTAGAAAGTGGATATCTATACTAATATATAAAGCTGAAGTGTTTGTTTGCTTGAACGCGCTAATCTCAGGAACTACTGGTCCCATTTGAAAAATTCTTTCGGTGTTAGATAGCCCATTTATTGAGGAAATCTATAGGCTATATATCATCACGCTACGCGGACGAAGTCGCGGGCAGAAGCTAGTAATACATAAATATACTTTTTTTTTATAAATATATACTTATAATACATACATACTTATAATTAAAACACAAATTAATAAAAGTATTTAGGTTATTATTCGGATTCCGATTTTCCGGTCGTTTATGTCCAGTGAGATATTAGTAGACGAAATGGTACAGTAAGAACCTACGGCATCTCAATCCAAATAATGACACGAATTAATAAAATATTGTTTGGATTACGATTTATTTTGGTATTACAGTTTTGTGGGCTGTTCAAGCTCCACAGAACCCCGAGGCCTAAGGTTACTAAAATAAACTTATTTGTAAGCATTACTCCCTTTTCGATCAAGCGCTAAACAAAGGTCGACATTTTCTTAATTGTATAAGCTTCCTTAATTATAATCACGCACAAACACTTGACAATAGCAAATTGAATTAAACTTAAAAAGGGAAACAAGGGAACATTATTTAAAGGAAATCAAAATTGAAATTTACGCAAAGACTTAATTTATGTCCAAACAAATGCCTTTAGATTTTAGTTTTGCCTTGAGAATTTTCTCTTTAACTTGTCTAAAACTGCCTCGTTAGTCTAGTGTTCCCAAGTGCGAATGCTACACGAGAAGTGTTAGGTTCTATTCCCAGGTCGAAGAGTGTTTTCGGGATTTTTATGAAATTCTACTGAGAATTTCATAGAAGAATGCTACTGAGCAGCTCAATGGGCTCGTGCCTTATTCCTGGGGCCCTTTGGGGATACAAGCATGATGGTGTGCTGTGAATTTTATTTTTAATCGTAAATAAAATGAAAGTTAAAAAACTAAAACCTGACAACGAAAAATCAACAAAAAAGTATGAAACAAGTCAATTTTCCTATGTCCAGGTAAAGTGGTGTCCAGTTTATAGTCGTGGTTGTAATCAAAATCTGATAAGTAGTTTTCGGGCTGAAATCAAACATCCATACGATATGACATACATTAATACCTACTTACTTGAAGTACGTAGTACGTAAGGTAGTGGTATGGTACATAGACTGATTAATTCATTACCTTATCTTGTCGTGATCGGGTAAAAACGTACAATATGATGTGGGTTCAAGCCTTTATAATTCCCTCTTGATGAAATCATTATTCACAATTCCGAGGGAATTTCCCGAAATCCCAACTTAGTACCCGCCTATGTTACGAGTAAATAAGGAACACATTGCAACGTATCACATAAGTCTAGAGCCACCGGCTTAAGCTGACAACACACACAGCCATGGAGTTTTATTAAGTGGAAACTTTTAAAAATAGAACTCGTTACACTTGTCTTCCATTTTCAAAAAACTGCGCGGACGTTGAAAACTTTGCGGACATTTAATAGCCAGTTTTCGTTACCATAGTTACCAAATTAAAATGAACTTTTCACATAGCATGTGGAAGTCTAGTACTAAACTTCGTCGTGCACGATAACCCTTGATGGTTTCAGCGGAGTTTTCTGAAGTATTACAACTAGAACATAGCATAATAGTTCTAACACTTATATAGGTAGGTACCTACTACTTATTTCATCAACATTCAATTTGCTATATTACTGTCTTGTCATAGAGTCTACTTTCAGAATAACTATCCTAAATATCTATGTTGGGATCAGCTTCCACTCTAATCAGATGCGGCTGAATAACAGTATTTTACACGAAGCGACTGCCATCAAACCTCCCTAATCCAATTGGATTTGGGATAATAGGCACCAACGGACTTACGTGCTCTTCGAGGCACGGTCTCTTCACGGTCTTTCCATGGATTTTCTTTCCGGATTCTCCTCCTTAGGATCAACCTTTTGGGACCGTGCAAGTAAAATCATAAACGTTATTAAAAGCTTATTTGAAATAAAAATATTTGAACTTTGAACTTAAATCCCATTAAATAATAGCTAATGTATGGAAGTGAATGTTGGGTGTGGCAGAAGAGGCATGAAAGTAGAATAAATGCGGTGGAAATGCGTTCCTTGCGAAGTATGTGTGTTGTAACTCGGAATGATAGATTGAGAAATAGTGTGATAAGACAACGTTGCGGACTGAAAGATGATGTAGTGACACGAATTGAAAGGAATATGCTGAGATGGTTTGGACATGTTGAGAGAATGAATGAAAGACGATTAACGAAAGGAATTTATAAGGCGCATATCAGCGGCAACGTCAGAAGAGGTCGACCTAGAAGGACCTACATCTTATTGGCGAAGTCCTTCAAAAAGGTCAGGTGCGTAGCACTCGCAACCGGCGCGTACCTATGTATGAGAAGATGTATGAATGTCGCAGAAGCAAAAGAGGCATGCAAGAATCGTAGCAAGTGGCAGTCTATAGTTTCTGCCTACCCCTGTGGGAGAATGGCGTGAGTGTATGTATGTAAAATAATAGCTCTTTTTGCACAGTCAAGAAAAAAATGTAAGTAACATCTCAGACAAATGTTTTAATGTTCTAAGTATAGTGGTAGCATAAGAGTCCACTGTATTTTGCAGTAGTCAGCTGGTGTTCAAGAAAAAGTGTCGCAATAAGCGCCTAACGAAAAAAGAAAAGGACATAAAATTGGCACTTCCCAGTTTCTTGATAATTAGGTACTAAATTGTGTCATTAATTTTGTTTAATAAGCTTCTAGTTTTTATATTGTTTTACAGACACGTGACAGACAGACATGAAAAAAAAGAAACTGCTTTTTAAGGATTTGGCGTTATATTGATATTATTTAGAATTATATAAATAAAAATTAAATACTGATAACATTTAGAATTAAATAACGTCGTAACATAACATACCATCACGCCTGTATTCCCCGAAGGATTAGGCAGAGGCGTACTAATGTACACCTACAGTTCGCCGGTATGTTTAGGTCCCATGTAATAGGGGGCGAGCCTATTGCCATTAACCGGGCACAAATTCCTAACTCCGAGCTGCTACTGGGAATTTCATAGAAAAACCCAATAACACTTTGCTCGACCTGGGAATCGAACCCAGGACCTCTAGCGTAGCAGTCGCGGTCAGGACCACTTGGCTATTGAGGCAGTTTAATAACGTCGTTAAATCCCTAAAAAATAGTTTTATTTTAATCAATGTGTGGTGGGTACCACACATTGATTAAAATCACATTTTAGGGTTTGGAGATGTTTATAATACCCTAACCCACTTGTTTTTTTTTAATATCTTCAATGTACAGACACTGCTTTTATAGACATTTATGGCTTATATAATTCCCATATCTCAAGTTATTTAACCTTAATTTCCATAGAGCACACATGTGAAGGCTATAAAATGTAACTTTAAAGTTTTAAACCCTTCAAGCGATAAAATAATTTCCATAAATACTTTTGCACGAACTTTTTAACGACTTTAATGCTCTAATGTAGTGCTGACTGAAAGGAGACGGTAAATGTCATTCGCAATATTGTAATTTGACGTCGACATGTTTGGCATAGCGGCTGAGAGATCGATTCGGCTTCGATCCCCACATGGAGCAAATTTCTGTATGATCTATAGGTAGTTGTTCCGGGTTCGGGTGCTTGTGTATGTGATAATTTGTATTTGTAACGCATCCACAATACATTTTTTTTAAAAGTAGCCATTTGAATAAGATAAATATGTAAAACATTTTATTTCATTACTTAATGTACCTTACCTTCTCTTTTGATGAATAATTATGTGAGCTTGCTCGTATTGTTACGTAATTAATATAACATTTCAATTAAACAAAAGATTTTATATTAGTTAAAACATATTTTTTTAAGATTCACAAAGGAGCAAGAGCTAATTTTCTCAATGTTTCTTTGAGTAGTCTAGGTATTATTTAATTCATAAATATATTTGTTCTTACTCAAACAAGTAGGAACAAAGTTAAGTTGGACTGAGTAGGAACAAATATTCCTTATGAATTACAATTACAAATATATAATAAATATATACGTATTAACATACATAAATTTTGTTTCCATTCAAAGAAACTGTTGACTGCTGAGTGTTCAAATGTTAACATTGCAAATCGTTATGTCTGAATATCCAAAGGGTTAGGCAATGGTGTACTGATGTACACATACAGTTCACCGATAAGTTTCATGTCGATCTTATTGCCATTAAATTGGCCACAAATTCAAACTTGGAGCTACTTTAGAATTACATCGGAAAATACAGTAAAAAAATATTCTACTTGAGAATTGAACACAGGTTTAAATTCTTGCTTGCGACTACCAGATCAATGAGGCAGTTTAAACCTTCTTCTCTCCTGAAAAGAAGCATTTGAAGATAGATAACGAAGAAGAAGAAGAACGAAGATAAAGATAACACTATGAAAGTAAAATTTCTTTTGCCAGAATCAGCTCACGGATGAATGACCCTTATATATGCATTTATTAAGAGTCCAGACAACAATAGCTAATCCTTTTCAGATTCCACAAAATTTATCACACATATGGGATCAACCTTTTAACCGCCCAAGTCGGATTTATCCGACGGCAAAATTACACTTTAAAAACGATAAAATACTCATAAGTACAGATAATTAAGATTCACGATATGGAAGTGACACAAAAATTTTTAGCGGATTAATTAGTGGTTAAAAGTTTATTTTCACTGCCACTTTAACCCAGTGGTCCGGTATGTGACTGCTACGCTGGAGGTCCTGGGTTCGATTCCCAGGTCGAGCAAAATGTTATTGGGTTTTGCTATGAAATTCTCAGTAGCAGCTCGGACTTTGGAACTTGTGCCCGGTTAATGGCAACAGGCTCACCCTCTATTACACGGGACCTAAACATACCGGCGAACTGTGGATGTACATTAGTATGCCTCTGCCTAGGCCTTTGGGGAATACAGGTGTAATGGTATGTTATGTTATGGTTACTACAGAACATATAATTCAATATTGCCCCCGTTTCGAGGCAGTGAGATTTCATCACAACATGATTTGCCACAATTTCAAAGTAGACCCCTTCAAAATTATCGAACTAATTAAAAAGAAACAAACAACGTAATCGTACACCAAATTGATAGAAACAATATTTAGTAAACTAAAGCTTTTCAACGGAACATAAAAACGAGAAACATATAAATAAAACAGCGGATATGTATCCAATCGCATATCTGCTGAAAGAATCAAAACTAAACAAATTAAGAACTCAACTAAAATTATAAAAAAAAAACCTGGTCGTTTTTGTCCACAATTTGGTTGTGTTACGTTCTCCGAGCTGTGACCCTTTCGACTCTTCTGTCCGTACTGGCGTCCCTTAAGTAATTATTTTATCCATATCTGTTCATCCAGTATAGTCATTCTATTTCACGAAGTCCTGTATGATGACCTTTATGTGATTGAAATAAAGTTCAAATTTCAATAATTTAACGGCCTTCGTGAAATATAATATCCATATCAGTAATTAACAATATACTTATTCAATAGTGGTAGAAGTCAAAATGTTATAGCAAATTGATTCCTGAATAACTAAAATTAAATACGTAATTAGAATCAGAGTCCATTAACTCAAAAAGCTATTATAAATTTGACTTGTCCCATTATTGAATTTAAACAATAATTTATTGTGTAAATTCATTTATTAGCCTTGGCAGCAATTATTAATTGGATACCTTGGTTGAAATTAAAATGTGCTCTAACCGTATCTAACCGTGGGAGAGCCATGCTTCGGCACGAATGGGCCGGCTAGACCGGAGTGATATCACGGCCTCACAAAAATACCGTCAGGAAATAACGCTCACGTTGTGTTTCGCCGAGTGAGTGATGATACCCTAGGAGGCCCAAACCCAGGCTGGTAACGCACTTACGACTCCTCTGGTGTTGCGGATCTCTTACCATCAGGCGATCCGTCTACTCGTTTGCGCCCCTCTACCATAAAAATATGTCTTTTCCTGAGCCATAAAAAGAAAACTGTAGATATTCAGCAGTACACATCTGCTTATCTCTCCAGGGAAAACAGTCGTGGTACTACGTTATTTTAGGATTAACGAAAGGGTTCCCTCTAGTACTACGTTTATTCTTACACAATACGTGTTGCGGTTGCTATGGCTCCTAAACCCGAGGCGTTATAGCCTACGTGACTTTGAGCGATAATCGCACGTAATGGATGTATAGATTTAACTTCTGCTTACACATTTAGAAAAAAATATGCCCCCGAAAAACTATTTTCAAGGTATTCTAGGGATCGCTAAAATAGTGTTTTTTAGCTAGGATGCAGAATTGTGATCGATTGAAGAAATTACTTTCCTTCACTCATTCCACAAAACTACGTCTAGGTCTTCCCCTTCCTCGTTTTCCTTCAATTTTACCTTCTAGTATAGTTCTGAAGGTATTTTAAAACCGGGCATGCTGAACTACCTGATCAACAGAAACACAAACAACTCATCAGATCTGCAGCAAAATAATAACGTTAATATATAGCAATTACCGCCCCCCTCTCGCATCGTCAACATACAACAACCACTACCAGAACACCAAACTCATCTTCCAAGCTGGCTGGTCACCGTGGAAGATCATGACCAAAACCCTCCAAACAACCCTCCAAAAAATGAAGAAACCTCACAAAAATCGTTATACATTCTGACATATA
Source organism: Acronicta leporina (assembly GCA_947256265.1). Lineage (NCBI taxonomy): Eukaryota > Metazoa > Arthropoda > Insecta > Lepidoptera > Noctuidae > Acronicta > Acronicta leporina. The sequence goes on from OX366523.1 coordinate 4,716,933, forward strand.
ATGTTAAAACACTTTCATCATATGAACGTTTGTTAGAGCTAAATGAAGCGCTCAAAGAAATTAAATATGACATATTAGGATTAGCTGAAACAAGACGTTTTGGAAACAAAATTGAAGAGTATGAAAACTTCATTTTCTGCTATACAGGCCACACACCTGGAAGACATGGCATAGGTTTTATAGTTAAACACCATCTTAAAAATAATATAGAAGGATACCTCGGGCTATCTGAAAGAGTCGCCATATTGAACCTGAAATTCGAGAATACCAGCTTATCCATCATTCAAGTCTATGCCCCCACTGCACAAGCAAGCGATTATGAAATCGATAACTTTTATGCGACAGTAAATAGGGCAATAGAGCTAGCACACAAAGATTTCATACTAATGGGCGACCTAAATGCTAAAATTGGGATACCAAAAAATGAGGAACATTTAATCATGAAAGCACACGGATATGGAATCAGAAATGAGAGAGGACAAAAATTAATCGAATACGCCAGTGAAAACAAACTGTGCATTCTGAACACTTTCTTCAAAAAAAAACCAAAAAAAAAATGGACCTGGCGATCTCCGGATGGAACCTACAAAAACGAAATCGACTTTGTGCTATCAAATCAACCTCGTCTGTTTAAAAACATAGAAGTACTAAACATTAACTACCCTTCGGATCACAGGCCAGTAAGGGCAACAATATCATTTGACACACATTTCAAAAAAAGTAGAACAAAGTTTACTAATCGACAACATAACACAATAACAAGCGAAGAAGAAACCACCAAGTTCAAAGAATACCTAAACTCCTACATATCAAAAGATCAAATGTTCGCTGAGACTACTGTCCCAGTCCAGAAGTATTACGACAACTTAATCAGAATCATCACCACAAGCTTGCAAAACGCCCGAGTAGCACAAAACCCAAAGAAAGTCCACAAAATAATTTCAGAGCGTACATTAAAACTTTTTAAAAGAAGACAAGACCTGCAAAAAAGCTCAAATAAAACCAGAGCAACAAGAAATGAAATCTCGGCGCTTTACAAACTTGTCAACAAATGCATAAAAAATGACTACGCCAACTACAGATATAAAACTATAGAAAAACACCTAAACCAAACTGGCAGCACAAAAAAGGCATACAAAGAGCTGAAACCAAATAAAACTTGGATTGAAAAGCTAAAGCGAGGCGATTTAACTAAAAACAACCGCGGCGACATCATTAGCATAGCAACAGAGTTCTACAGGGAGCTCTACAGTACAAAAGAGCCAGAAGACACCAGCCACGAGAACCAAAATAGCAGCAGTGAAGGTAACATACTAATAAGACCCCAAATAGAAGAAAATGACGTCATTGAGGCATTAAATAAACTGAAATCAGACAAAAGCCCGGGCTCGGACAACTTAACAAACGAGACTCTAAAGATATCTGCCCCAATACTAGCTACACTCTTTACAAATTTATTTAACGCTATCCTCGAATCTGGAGAGACACCCACCCAATGGTCTGAATCAAACATAATTCTGTTATATAAAAAAGGCGACCCCAATGATATTGGGAACTACAGACCTATAAGTCTGCTGCCGAGTGCTTATAAGCTATTCTCTACAATCCTGACCAAAAAAATAAGTGCTACAATAGAAACAAGACAACCTGTTGAACAGGCAGGATTCAGGAAAGGATTCTCTACCATCGACCATATACACACACTGGAACTTCTCATAGAGAAATATCAAGAGAGAAATAGACCACTGTACTTGGCATATATCGATTACAAAAAAGCATTCGATTCAGTGTCGCACAACTATATCTGGGAAACTCTAACAACACAAAATTTGGAAAACGAATATTTAAGAGTAATCAAAAGTATATACAGGAAGAGCAAAAGTAGAGTTAAATTAGAAACAGCCGGTCCCTGGTTCCCTATAAAGAGAGGCGTTAGACAGGGTGATCCGCTTTCACCAATACTATTTATAGCCACATTAGAGTCGATAATAAGCAAGCTTGAGTGGAATGAATGCGGAATAAAAGTAAAAAATAAGTACTTAAACCACCTACGTTTTGCCGACGACTTGGTGTTGATATCAGAGAAAGGAAAAGAACTACAATACATGGTAGAGTCACTAAACAAAGCTAGCAAGCTCGCCGGGCTAGAGATGAACCTCTCTAAAACTATGGTAATGACCAATAACACCAAGGTACAAATATACGTTGACAACGAGCCTCTCCAATACACTGATAAATACATTTACCTAGGCAAGCAAATAAGCTTTGACAGACTAAACAACTACCAAGAGATTGAGCGCAGAGCCCAGTTAACATGGAATAAATACTGGAGCCTTAGAGAAATATTTAAGAGCAACATGCCAATCAAACTGAAGACAAAGGTTATGAATTCTTGCCTTATACCATGCCTGACCTATGCTTGTCAGACATGGAAGTTTAGCAAAAATATCAAAAATAAAATTATAACATGCCAGCGAGGAATGGAGCGGAGTATGCTAAACATAAAAAGAATAAGCAAAATAAAGCATACAAAAATACGTAACATCACAAAAGCAACAGACGGTTTAGCACAAGCTCTTGCATTAAAATGGAAGTGGGCTGGACACATAGCACGCCTGCGAGACTATAGGTGGACAAAAAGAGTGACAGAATGGAGGGGGCCAGCGGGCAAAAGAAATAAAGGGAGACCTCCCATCAGATGGGAGGACGAAATTAAACACATAGCGGGTCCAAACTGGATACAAACAGCACAATCCAGAGAAATCTGGCTCAATTTGGAGGAGGCCTTTACCTGCAGAGGGGTTCTTCCAGAATAATTTTATTAAAATAGGTATGCATAAAACTGAAACCATACATTAAACATCAAGCTACAAAAAATATATATATATATATATATATATACATAAATTAAAATATAACAATAATAATAAAATTCTTGATACAAAACTAATTTAACTTGTAAAGCATTGTCTGGAAGAAATAAAAGGCTTTTTTATTTTATTTTTATTTATTTATTTTATAGTTCTGAAGAAGAAGTAGTGTCGTATCACGTGGCCAAACATCTTTTCTCTTCTATTCTATTGATATGCTTACTACGTCTTATAAATTACTAGCTTCTGACCGCGGCTTCGCCCCGTGGAATTCGGTCTGTCATCACATCCCACGGGAACGGGACAAAAATCCTATGTCCGTCTCCTGGTTTTAAGCTACCTCTCCACCAATTTTCAACCAAATCGGTTCAGCCGTTCTTGAGTTATAAATGGTGTGTATAGATGACATAGACAGATGTAGTTATCTTAAAATAACTTCAAACAAAGGTGCTCATGAAATATTCTTGTGATAGGATGCAGCTCTCGGCAACATTGCTAAATATTTACAAGACCTGAAATATGAAATATGCAAGATGCCCTCTGAGGTTTTATTAACCAGGTTCAAACAATATTACAATTTACACATGCAAATATACGTTGGAGCTTAGCATGATTTGTGATAGAATTGAGATGATTCACTAGTTTACTTAATTAAATTTGATTAATTTTGCAATTAAAACCAGAGAATTGGGCTGTTAACATATTTGTTTGTTAGTTTATATAGTTTATAGAGATTAAAAATACTATTAGGTATTATAAAATTTATTTTTTTAAGTTTTTTAAAAAGCTTACTAGCAATGTGGATCGCACATTACTAGTATTCTTGTTAACTCCTCGTGCTAAGCTAAAATGCTTGTGTTATGAATGGGTTTACGTCGGTAGTGCAATGAGTGGGTTTCAAACCGGCAACCACACGATTGCAAGTCCGGCGCCCTAGCCATTAGGCTACCACCGCTTTTATTTTGTTGACATTGTATAAAAAACATTGCCCCCAGCAGAATGTTTCTTTCTCTATCTATTCTCTTGTATTATGGGTGCGTTTACAATACAAATCCCATATGCACAAATATCCAGACTCAGAACTACCTGTAGGCCATCGAAATATTTTTGTTTCATGCGGGATTTGATTCCCAATGCGAAGCGAAGCATGTAGATCATAACGCGTAAGGTGATTTTTTAATAAAAAGCTTTTAGATAAAAGCTTGTATAAAGAATTTTAAAATAAATAAATTTGTTTTAGTGATGGAAAAAATCGACTCGCAGGCAGGATTTGAAACTACGTCTTGGCTAGGAACGCCAGACGCTATGACCTCTAAGCCATCGCGAGTCCCACCTGCCATGTCGAAATTTGCCTTCACATTCTGAACTTACGTCTTAAAGGTGACGTCAGTAACATCTATTGACATTGACATAAATAAATATCAACAAACCAACTTACCATCGGGCGGGCCGTAAACATGTTTGCCATCTTAGTGGTATAAAAAAATGTTAGTAAATTGAATAAAACTGTCTTAGTATTCATTACAGAAGGTAAATGTAAGTGAAAATGGTAGATCAGATAATCAAATTACTAAATGAGTATTATAAGTTTTCGCAATTCTCAGTCACGTAATATTATTTTCACGACCTTTTTGATATCTTATATTCAATTAGTGACTTTAAGAAAATGAGAAAAATAAATGTATTATGCGAGTTGTGTATAAAGACTGAATTTTAGACGACGAACGTGTTTCGAAATTATAATGTAATTATAAGCTAGTAGCGACCCGACCGTGGTTTCGCCTGTGTTGCCCCGTTCCTAAGAGTCGTAGATTGATATTAAATAGCTTAAAACCTTCCTCACGAATCATTCTGTCCATTAGTGTAAAACCGCATTAAAATCCGTTCAGTAGTTTTGAGTTTATCGCGAACAGACAGGCAGACGCGGCGGGGGACTTTTTTTACGTATAAGTATAAGGACATAAATAATATTCTTACAAACAAAGAATATAAATAAAGTTAGTATCAAATCTGTCAATAGATTTACCTAGAATAAGTTTTTGACATAAGGTTCAAATTTTACCTATATTTTTGTATATCTGAATCATTTATACAAATTGTTACTGTATTATATTTTTAACTCGATATAGAAATCACCCGTTATAGTGAAGTCATTAAGTAATTTAATTCGTGTTTAGAATAGGAAAATAATTAATTGCCTCATTATAGTGCAATGGTTGCAAGTGGGAGTGCTACGGAAAAGATCATTGGTTTGATTCCCAGGTCTTACAGTGTTCGTCCGAGTTTGGATATATGCCCGGTTAATGGCAACGTGCTCGTCCCCTATGATATGGGATATAATCATATCGATGAACTGTGGGTGTACATTAAGTTCACCTCTGACCACCCCTTCTGGGAATACAGGCGTAATGGTATGTTAAGAGTAGGTACTATTTCAAAATCTTACTTACATCAAAAATACAAATAAAGGAAAACAAACCTAATTATAACGATATATTGTACTCCATATACGCTGCTTAATTATGCAAGATAAGTAATTGAATGTATAACGAAGTGAATATCTCAAATCTCGGCTGTGATCCCGACTCGTCCCAAACATTAAAGATTAAATTAGACCGGAGTGTGTGTATGGTTGTAAAATATAATTTACGTTCCTTAGTACTTAGTAATCGCAATTTATGACCTAAAACGGCAGCGTTGGCAAACGTGAGGCAACGTTTAAAACAAAATACATGACGGCGAATAGCAATTCACACCGTAGTTCCTTAAGTTACAGTTTAAAAAAAAATCAGTTCTTTTATCAGACCACAGGTCCCAGTCGCTGGAATCCTCAAAATTTGATCAGAAAATTTATAAGAAAACAACAATAACTCGTTCCGTTGTATTAAACAATGGGACAAAATATAATGACCACCGAATTTAGTAAATTGATCACCAAAATACTTACCAAATAGGATAAATGGTCACCAAAATGGCTAAATGGTCACCTAATATTAGGTTTAGGTTAGGTTAGATTTATTTTGTTGATCATTTACTATTTTTGGCAATTTATAGTGATTTTTTACGGTTACATTTTACTAGATCTAGTGGATCGTTAAACATAAGCCTTAAACGATGGCATGGTGAACGTAACAAAAATTATACTCGCGAATACTAAAGCTATGGCATTTTTTAACAAAAAATAAAACCGCTTTAAAAACCCTAAAAAAACCTAAAGAAAAAATACTTATTTATAAAACAGTTTTGGAAGTAGGTAGCGAAAACAAAAGATCTAACAATATCAAAGGCATCGACATCCGAAACTGTTTCGCACATCAATTATTTTTTTAGGATTTCTATTCCTTTTTTAAGAAGAATAATGACGATTGTAATTTTTGACATTTTCTTCTAATAAAAATAATCAACTTCCATTAAACTGCCGTTCAAAACAAGCTAATCAAATTACACTCACAATTAACAAACTCGGATAAAAGTCAAAAGCATTTCGAAAATAATCCTCATCTCCGTAACGAGCAAATGTAATCTCTGTAATGTAATCTATGACAAATCCATTTACTAATTACATTTACGAGCATCCCTATGTCATGTGACCTAAATATTAAATCCTTTTAATAAGAATGTACTAGGCTTTCATGATATTGTTGGCTACGTTATAAAGATTTCGAATTCATGAGCGTGAACGCCTCGGTCAATGAACTTTGAACTTGTCTTGAACTATTCTGTTGTATTGGTGTGAAATATTCAAAGCATTGCCTGTGTGTAGTTGAAGGTTCGCCGTCTATATTTGCATTGCAAGATAATGTTGGGTTAAGTTTGTTTTTATATTCAAAGGAGATTCTAGGTGTGATTCCCATACCTACACATCGCGCAAAATGTAATTGTATTTTTTATTGTTAGCATCAGCTTCAAGTTTGGGTCATCTTGAGTTGTAGAATGTAGAAGAGAAATCGGACATCATAGGCAGGGTTCTTGGTAGCTTGCATGCAGTTTGCTCAAAAAAAAATCCTTCACTGTTTAAACGCATCATTAATACGCACATGACTTCGAAAAGTCAGAGATGTGGGCCTTGGATGCAAACTAGAGATCTTTGCAACTTGGCAATCCAATTATCATATCACTAGGCTATCACTACTCTCTTAGAAGCACCAACTTAAATTACTAATTAAATACTCACTAAGCAGTAAAACTGGATTATCCTACTGCCAAAGATTGCCTTACAAACAGAAGGAACAAGTTCCGTCTATACGATTTCTTTTTTCACAGACTTGGAAAAAATAAAACGCTTTGTCCATATTTGTATCTTGATTATGTAAATGTTGAATATTTGTAAGTCCTTGAACTGACAGCTAAAATGTATTTTTGTTCGGATTTAGCAAACATTGTCTGAACTGAACCTTTTTTAGCTAAACCTTGTTTATGAAAAATTTCAGCTTTCTTCTAGATGTAAACACGATTGGAATCTTTACAGAGCAATACAAAATAAATAGACATAATTTAATTTTTGTTCTATGCTGATACATTTTTAAATATCATTGCGTTTGCTTTTTTTTTCTTGAATCGAAAGCAATATCGTATGAAATGAACTCGTCATTAAATTATAACCATTCACGTCGTGCATAAATAGATTGTATGTATCAACATAACTGTATGTATCAATTAGATTTATTAGAAAACTAATGTATGTATTACCGTATTAAGTACCTATAATTTAACTATATTGCTGTACCCTTACCGGGTTTCATGTTGAAACTGAACAATTTTTTTGTAACATCTTTGTAACACATGATTGCAAATAAATAACTTAAAACTTGAAAATAATTTATATTTTACATTAATAATCCATTGCAGTATTATTATAATTATTGGCTCTTAACTTAATTATATATTTTTTTATAATTCAATCATCCCTTTTGACAATAAAAGGACCAATTACAACTCTGATTGTTTGGAAGCCGTTGAACACAAGCTTGAGCTTGAGAGATTAAAGGAAAATACGATGTTCTATATTAGTAAATGTTTGTGTAGAAATCTGAATCTGCTAGTGTTAGTAAGATAGTTTACTTATATGTAGGTAATCGGTATATTGTTGGCCTCGAATTTAAAAACTGATGGCTCCTTCTACGCAAAAGTTGCTATGTCCCCAATTTAACACACTGCTGGTCTCTCAAGTATTGTGAATAAAGAAAATATTTTATATCTACGCAGGCCTTTGTAAAGCAAAAGTGAATCAAAGAACTATTGTGTTTTGCAATGTTTAATTCCTGATGTTACTGTAGCGAACGAGTCACGCTCGGAAAACACAAACATCGCCCGTTTTTGGTCCTTTCACCTAAATATTTACCAGCGGACCGGAATGTAAACCGGTCATTATAAGTTTATATACATGTGAAGACTTTTAGTTGATAAAACTACGAATGTTTTAATGGTATGGCTTTAGAACAATTTTATTTTTATATATTTTTGATCCTTTGATCCGACTCAAAGCTGATTTTTATTGATTTAACTATCATCGAATATGAATTTTATAAAATTCACTAGTTTGTCACAAATAGCGAGTGATGTTTACGGATTCGAGATTTTGAAAGCCACAGATACTGGTACACACGGCAAACATGACATACCATATAGTTGCTCTACAAAAATTACCACTATTCTGACAAAAGAAAGGCGTGGTGATACAAAGGGCAAATGTATGGAAGGATTTGTTTATTTATTACAAACAGAACGACCGAAGGCCATTTACACTGTTTATAGTAAGTTATTATAGTAAACATTAATAATATTATGAATCTATACTAATATATAAAGCTGAAGAGTTTGTTTGTATGTTTGTTTACTTGAACGCGCTAATCTCAGGAACTACTGGTCTGATTTGAAAAATTCTTTCAGTGCTAGATAGCCCATTTATTGAGGAAGGCTATAGGCCATATATCATCACGATACGCGGACGAAGTAGCGGGCAGAAGCTAGTTAATAATATTTTAAACTGTCATAAATCACGCTCGCAGAACTTCCTGCATTCTTATAGAAAAAATCGTGTTATCGTGTATAAGTCTTCTAACTTAGCAGTCCAAGGTCCATCACTGGGCTATATATAGGCTTAGTTGATTGATTGCTTAGAATAACCCCTTTTCTGACTCAAAAAACACAAAGTTATCATCGATACATGTGAGATAAATGATCTGAAACTCACTCAATAAATATGTCTACGACTTTCCCCTCTTCAACAAGCGTATTGTGAATGCATTTCCTTACAAACACATCAGTTTCTTTTGTTATGTGTCCACCCTATCTATACGTTGACCGTTGAAAAGAATTCGTCTATATTTTGCTGTCGACGTTTCGGTGCCAAGAAGAGTGGGTATTAACACCATTTTGACGTCTACCCGAAAGCATGCCAAATCTATATCTATTACTAATATATAAAGCTGAAGAGTTTGTTTGTTTGTTTGCTTGAACGCGCTAATCTCAGGAACTGCTGGATCGATTTGAAAAATTATTTCAGTGTTAGATAGCCCATTTATTGAGAAAGGCTATAGGTTATATATCATCACGCTACGCGGACGAAGTCGCGGGCAGAAGCTAGTATCTATATACTAATATATAAAGCTGAAGAGTTTGTTTGCTTGAACGCGCTAATCTCAGGAACTACTGGATTGATTTGAAAAATTCTTTCAGTGTTAGATAGCCTATTTATTGAGGAAGGCTATAGGCTATATATCATCACGCTACGCGGATGAAGTCGCTGGAAGAAGCTAGTGTTTTGATAACACTAAGACTACTACCTATGTACTGTTTTATGTATCGTATACTTTTTTAGGTTCGTAAGAAGAGCCTTCTAAGTGAATTATCGTCTATCATACCCGAAGGAGATAGTTTTTATAATATACCACCGTATTACAAAAAAAACTGCTTCATTAGTGTATTGGTCCTTAGAGACACTGCTACGCTAAAGGTAGGCTTGGATTGGAAAACCAGGTCGAGAAAATTGTTATAAAAATGATTTATGTTTGATATTTATCTAATAATTGATTAGAGGCCACAAAATAGGTTGGCTTTAAATTAAAAGAATAGCTATTTTACTGCTATATACCTATAGGCACAATACTATATTGATTACATTTGTTATTGATTTTCTATTCACAATAGACTCTATTGCTACTGCTACTGCTACTATACAATCTTAAACTGTGTGTGTACATCAGAACAACTCTACCTAACCCTTCGGGGAATACATAAATGGTATTTTATTGCAAAATCTTCATATTTGACTTTTCTTTTATATTGGATGGATCTATTAGTTGTCAACTCAAAATACCATTTCCTAATTGCGAAATGATACATCGATCTTTGCAAAACGTGGGCTACCCCTAGCAAGAGAATACACACAGCAATGTTAATATTAGATGAAAGCTGACTATTGATGTAGTAAACAGAGTAACCAACAAATTAATATGAGTCCGATCTGGAAGTTACGTAACGTGAGTTGAAGCTGAACCGCTAATGTAAATATGCCTCACCAATCCATATTATATACGTATATAATGTGTACCGTATACATTTTTGTTATTAGTAACGAGTTGGCAAATGGCCGTTTTTTTACTGAAATCGTATAATCCATACCTACTCCTTTCTAATATTACGGTCGGACGGTCTCTGTGGTTTAGTGGTTCGAGTACCGGACTGCTGACCAGGAGGTCGTGGGTTCTATCCCACAGGACACAAATATTTATGTGACGAATATAAGTGTTTGTGTTCGTCTGGGTGTTATAATTATAAGTAAGTATTGGTATTATAAGTATGTATTTATAAAAAAAAGTATATAAGTATTATATGCATTGTCTAGTACCCATAGTACCTACAAGCTCTGCTTAGTTTGGGACTAGATGGTGCTGTGTAATATGTCGCAGAATATTTATTTATTTATTTTATTATTTATTTATTTTCTCGCCTAAACTGCTGGAAAATTTTGGTGAATTTTCTTTCGGACAATCCAAGTCTCTCGTAAAGATGTATTATTGGTTCAGCTATTTGATTCTACCCCTGGGAGTACAGCTAAGAATATTTTGTTTTCCTTTCCGCTTCTTGCTTGGGAGACCTGTGGCAGTGTGTTGGACCATCAGTGTGTTGTTTAATACCCAAAGGAACCATCGATATATGTCACTATCTTACTAGTTTCGTTTTATATACAAACATACCTAGTTATATACAGACAAACAACGTAGAGAGAAGATAGCTTTTCGCCAAAGCTTTGTTTTCCGCATTCCCGCAAACAAATGTCAACTAAAATACAGTATGTTTATAAATGATAAAAATTGCGATAACATTAAATTAATTAAGCGGCGGTAGCCTAATGGCTAGGGCATCGGACTTGCGATCATGTGGTTGCCGGTTCGAACCCCACCCATTGCACTACCGACGTGAACCCACTCGTAACACAAGCATTATAGCTTAGCACGAGGGGTTAACAAGAATACTAGTAATGTGCGAACCGCATTGCTAGTAAGCTTTAAAAAAGTTCATTTAAAAAAATGCTGTATCAATAAAATGATTTTAATGTTACTGGGGACGGGCGCATAGTATTTTCTGTAATAGTTTAGCACCAGATACATTAATTAGGTACTCAACCGACCTATTTGTGATACATTTTTAGACAGTTTGTTCTGAACTGTAAAGTTTCCATTCGGAAAATTTAAACCCAAATGTGTTTTAAAACGCATGGTTTTATTTAAGAGCCCGGAGGCGATGAAGCATGGCCGATTCTGAACGATGCATCGTGATCCGAGACCGAGCGGCCCAGAACGATGTGTTAATAAAATCAACTAGAGAATTACGGGAGATTATGAGAATTACGGAAACAATGGAGAATAAAAATGGATATTTTACCTGACAACAATTTTTCAAACCTTTCGATTGTTACGATGAAATTTCAGAATCAAACATGTACCGAAAATATCACCCTGGTTTTGCGCACTTGGTAATAAACACAGCCTGTATAGTTTAGTTCATAGAGGGCGCAGGTGCTGCGGGATCACACTGCGGTTCCTCCAACGAGTTGGTATATTAATAATTTCATGAAATATGTTCGCGGGTCTATGTATGTCGCAACACTCGCGACGCTTCCGTTCTAAGGCGCATATTTGAATATACTTACACAGGAAAAGGAAAATATACTTACTTGTAAAGGTACTGTATGAATTACGCAAGTTTAATCTGCTTGAATAAAATACGTACCTCGAAAATGTGATGTCATTTTAGTTCAGAGGAGATGATGTCATGAAAAAATATATTAGGCCACGCCACATTTTATTAGCTCGTCTGTAATTGAAGAGAGAGAGAGAGTAATAGCACATATAAATAAAATAAAATTATAAATTAATAGAAAAGACAAAAAAAAATGGGTAATAACCATCATTTACTCATCATTTCTAAAATACCACGGAAAAGGTATTTTACGCAAACGTAAACCGATTTCATTATTTATTTATAGCTGCTAATAATACCTACTTCTTGGTTAAATACTACTAATGTTTGGGATATCCGTTATCCATTTGTTTATGTTGCAAGATTAATCCATTTTGCTGGTCCATGAAGTTGCTATTTAGTTATCTTAAACAAATAAATTAAACAATGTTTTCATCGGCTTCCGAACTATAAGAAGATAATAAAATAAAAAGTGTAGAGTCAGTACAGGCTACAATTAACAGCCATCGTGAACTCTTCCATGCTTATCTTATCTAGTGGTCGTTTGTCTGAGCCAGTCATTCCCAAAGTGATGTTTAACCCCCTAGCTATTGACCCTCTAAGTAGTAAATTTGAACTTATTTTATCCATGCCGATTCATGAATCAATTGGTGATGTATTCGATGTAAATTGTAAAGGGTTTAATGAATGCAGGTTGTCTAATTGTTGTTGTTGTTGTTTAATGAATGAATGAATTTGACTGCCCTGACTTATATGAATACTACCTAAGATTGACATTAATACTTACCTACCTAGTTTTTTAAACGTTATAGGTACTCTAAAATTAGCGGTATCATAGCGTTCACTCTGAGAAATCATTTAAAACACATTAGTGTTGATGAATTTGTAATAAGCAATGTTAGAATAGCAAGGGGTCTTTAACATAAAAAATCGGTACGTAGTCTACGGGATAAAAAGTTTGGGAATCTATGGACTCGGAAGTCTGGGTACATACTACTTACATTAAGCATGTGTTCGTACGGAGATTTATCGCCAGTCTTGAACGGGAAGATATAAAATGTTTGTTTTTAATGGTCGCGTAAACAATGTTAAGGTTTAAGTTGAGTTTTATAAGGCGGGTTTAAAACTAAATAGCGGATTTGTAGTTCAGTAGCATTCGTATCTTCGTTTGGACAACGTTCGTATACTGGACGGATAGAATATTCCTTAAGCTTCGCTCTTAAGCTTAAGGAATATTTTATCCGTACTGACAGGGTTAAGAGAACTGCCGTTATTTCTAATTATTTCGACTTCCGACTTTTAACAAGAGGTTATCGATTAGATCGATTTCGAAAGTCGGTGGCGAAAACGAAAAATCGGACTTAATCGAAGGCACTGACTTCCAACACATAAAAAAAACATAACATATTATTTTATTCCTACCTATTTTAGTTATAAATTAAATTATGTTGATTTACAATTTTGAAGAGCTCAATTTTATTTAATTGTTTCATTGTATTCCGATTTTAGTTCTTCATTTGACTTTAGCGGTAAGTATATTCTTAATTTAAAAAAATACTTATGTACTAGTGAGTGTCCCTACAAGAACTTTTCATTTTATTTTCTACCCAGGTCTAGAGGCCACTTTTTTTTAAATATTACTAGCAATGTGGATCGCACATTACTAGTACCTATTCTTGTTAACCCCTCGTGCTAAGCTAAAATGCTTGTGTTACGAGTGGGTTTACGTCGGTAGTGCAATGGGTGGGTTTCGAACCGGCAACCACATGATTGCAAGTCCGGCGCCCTAGCCATTAGGCTACCGCCGCTTCTTGCACATTTTTCAAATTTGAAAGTTGACCACATACCTAACTGAACAGAAGGGGCGGCAGCCTAATGGCTAGGGCGTCGGACTTTCGATCATGAGGTTGCCGGTTCGAAACCCACCCATTTTGAACTACTGACATGAACCCACTCGTAACACAAGCATTTAGCTTAGCACGAGGGGTTAACAAGAATACTAGTCATGTACGATCCACATTGATAGTAATAAGATTTAATAAAATAAATAAAATAATCACAGGGTACTATTATTTATAAAAGAAAGCCCCATGAGGACGCTGACAATTCATTTTAGGCTGAATAATACAGACTGAGATGAATTAGGAACGACGTTTGACTAAGTAATGAGATATCTGGCCAATGTAGACCAAAAATCTTGTGTTGCTCCGCATCGCTGTCACTGTGGCGAGGTTGTCGACAGCCTCAGACATCATGGCCTATCGTGTTGCAGGAGTGCAGGCCGCATAGCGCGGCATGCCAGTATTAACGACATTCTTCGTCGTGCTCTTGCTACCGCCGGCGTACCAGCTGTTTTAGAACCTAATGGCTTGGTACGAGACGATGGGAAGAGACCAGATGGTATGTCCCTTTTGCCTTGGAAAATGGGTAGGCCTTTGGTATGGGACGCAACCTGTGTTGATACCCTTGCGCCATCACATCTTTCAGGCTCAGCTGGCTGCGCTGGCGCTGCTGCTGCTGCTGCAGAGACTCTCAAGCGGCGCAAATATAGTAACCTATCTGGTAACTATATTTTTGAGCCGTTTGGGGTCGAGACGCTCGGGTCGTGGGGTCCGAGTGCTCGTCTCCTTTATAAAGAACTTTCAAGGAGACTAGTCGACAATTCGCGTGACCAGAGGGCTGGTTTGTTTCTAGGGGAGCGTATAAGCATTGCCATTCAACGTGGCAATGCTGCCAGCCTTCTGGGCACGTTACCAGACGACAGTGATGCCGATGAATACTTTGACGCTTAGCCGCGCCTCAGTTTTTTAGTTTTAGTTTATATAATATATATATATATTAATTTTATGTAAATAGTCTAAGTGTATAGTGTAATATGTTTTAGTTTTTTTTTACATATACTCGTTGTAAATAAAGTTACATAAAATGTCACATATATAAATACTAATATATAAAGCTGAAGAGTTTGTTTGTTTGTTTGTGTTTGTTTGTTTGTTTGCTTGAACGCGCTAATCTCAGGAACTACTGGTTCGATTTGAAAAATTCTTTCAGTGTTAGATAGCTCATTTATCGAGGAAGGCTATAGGCTATATATCATCACGCTAAGACCAATAGGAGCGGAGCATCAATGAAGAATGTTTCAAAATCGGGATTTTTCCTTTTGAGAGCTTCCGATGCATGCGCTGCGTAAACGATTAAAGTTTCGCAAAAATAATATATGATAGAATTGTTCCTCTTTAAAAGTTCTAAAAAAAAGTCCGCGACAGCATATGTCTATCTTTTAAGGTTGGCTCACTATAACCTTTTTTATGCTAACTTTGTTCTAAAATTCCAAATGCATTATTTGCGTAGGTGTTTTTATAAACATGATATTAATCCTTATCCAAATAAATACGTTATTCATCAGCCTTTAGAGCGTTTGTTTTGTATCCGTGTGGACCGAGCTTGGGTCCGCTCGGACCCAACAAACGCTCTAAAGGACATATCCTCATTTAGCGTTCTTTTATTATTCCTGTTCCCGTGACATATTTTACTAAAGTTCCGCTCGGATACTCAATACTCAATTATCAACTAACAATATTGGCTATATCTTGAAGTGAGCTTCAATCAAAACATACTACAAGCCACTGAACGGGATCATCATCTTCTTACCACATGTCAAGTGCCACCTGCCAAGTTTGCTTGAACTTGAACGCGATAATCTCAGGAACTATTGGTCCGATTAGAAAAAATGTTTCGGTGTTAGATAGTCCATTTATTGAGGAAGGCTATAGGCTATCATCCCGCTAAGACTAAGTAACTATTCCACGCGGACGAAGTCGCGGGCGGAAGCTAGTTATACTAATATAAAAAGCTGAAAGCGTTTGTTTGTTTACTTGAACGCGCTAATCTCAGGAACGACTGGTCCGATTTGAAAAATTCTTTCAGTGTTAGATAGCCCATTTATTGAGGAAGGCTATAGGCTAATATCATCACGCTACGCGGACGAAGTCGTGGGCAGAAGCTAGTGTACTATAAAAAGCTCATGGGAATCATCGTTTGTAGGTAAATGATTGCGTCATAATGTCGTTTTTAAATACCTTATATTACAATTCAAATATCGTTACTTGTCAGGCCTCTGTTTTTTTGACCATTGAAACCACATGTGTATTAGTGAAAATCATCCCAGTACCAAGTACCTAGGTAGTAACAGTCATAATTTGATTATTTAGTTTGGTTTTTAGTTTACCTGTCTACTATAATATTTTAAGTAATGTATTATACATTATTAATTGCTTCCTACATATTGTTATTAATAATTTTATGTATGTTAATTTTCTATCATCTATTTTCTACTAATATTTTGCCTAAGATATTTTTTTTTTACTTTCTGTCTCCTTAGGTGGAAAAAGTGACAGTAAAAGTTACAAATAAAATAACTGTTTAAAATAATATATTTCTTTATAATATTACTAGCTTCTGCCCGCGACTTCGTCCGCGTGGAATGGTTACTTGGTTAATTGGTTTTAGCGTGGTGATACATAGCCTATAGCCTTCCTCAATAAATGGGCTATCTAACACTGAAAGAATTCAAATCGGACCAGTAGTTCCTGAGATTAGCGCGTTCAAGCAAACACACAAACAAACAAACTCTTCAGCTTTATATATTAGTATAGATATTGGGCTAATTAGCCTAATTAGCCTATTGGTCCTGAACGCGACTGCTACCCTAGAGGTCCTGGGTTCGATTCCCAGGTCGAGCAAAGTGTTATTGGGTTTTTCTATGAAATTCCCAGTAGCAGCTCGGAGTTTGGAATTTGTGCCCGGTTAATAGCAATAGCCTCGCCATGGGACCTAAAACATACCGGCGAACTTTGGGTGTACATTAGTCCGCCTCTACTACAGTAGTTCGATGATATTTTTTTTGAAAAATAGGAAGCAAAAAATATTTCAAGCAGATGCTGAATCTTTTCTGCGCGTCATACTGAAAACACTTGAGTAATTAAGACAAGGATTGTTGTGACAATCTAAAGAGCATTAATCACTTTGGCACTACATCGGTGTAATCCGAAACGGATGGTTAATGCTGAATCGAGGTATAGTTTAAACCGACTGCTAATTACTTTAACCTTTGAACTCTGTCGCTGCGGACCAAAAATAATCTAGCTGGAACTACATAAATTACATTAAGTACGGACGTTTGAAATGGCGTTGAAGTAGTTTACTTGGCTTTAGGTGAAGTAATTTTAGGAAATGACAAATTGGTGCTTCAATAGAGATTGCAACTCAACGCCAACCTTGATATGAAAAATCTATACACGATTAATGGGAATAGGCTCGCCCCTTATGAGATGGACACCTTAACGTAGGTACCGTAAGAGGATACTCCAACATTAGGCACCTACCTCTGGATCGTTTTTCCTACAGGAGATCAAAATTTGACATTACTTATATGGATCTTATGTCAAATTTCAATCTCCAGTAAGGATAACAATCCAGAGATAGGTTATCAATTTCGGCCTTTACAGTATGACTGTACATCTAGGTGGTCACCTTGATACTATCGTTACACCGCGTGTCGTAGGTTCGTTTCCCACTCGAAGCATTGTATTACATGGATATTTGTTTCAAGTACTTTGTGTCCGATGTTTGAATGTTTTGTAAGAAAAACGTATTTTTTTTTTAAATAATGCGTAATGATTTTTTATTATGAGAGTACTAGATTCTGTACACAATAATTATTGAGCACAATAAACAAATAGGTACATTCATTTATATAAGCTCAAAGTCAGGATTAATTTTCAAATAAATATTGTCGGACGTGCTCGTGGCTCACACGATGAAATATTCATGAAGACAATGTAATTTGTTACCGATATTGCCCCTGTAATCACATATGACTGGGGATGTAATATCACTATAAATATGCAATATACAAGTTATATTAGTTTTAAAAATAAACTAGATGAGTTTTTTTATACCACTAACTCGCGACCCACCCGCGTTGCCCCATCTCTAAGATTGATGTTAAATAACTTAAAACCTTCCTCTTGAATCACTCTATCTATTAAAAAAACCGCATCAAAATCCGTTGCGTAATTTTAAAGATCTAAACATACATAAGGACAGACAGACAGCGGGAAGCGACTTTGTTTAATACTTTGTAGTGAGGTGGAAACGAAGCATACGGCCCTCCTGATGGTAAGCGGTTACCGTAGCCTATGGACGCTTGTCGGCAACGCGCGAGTGATACCCCTGGTGTTGCCAGGGGTATCACTCGCGCGTTGCCGACCCTGTAAAAATCATTTCATTTCTTTATAATTAGTTTATAATGGTTAACTGCCACATCCTAGTGGTCTTGAGCGTGACTGACATGCTAGAGGTTCTTTGTTAGATTCCCAGGTCGAGTAAATTGAAATTGAATTTTTATATGAAATTCTCAGCAGTAGCTCAGATTTCCGGGATTTGTGCCCGGTTAATCATAATAATAAGCTCGACCCGTATTTTATGGGAATCGTAGCTATGTACCCCTGCTTAGCTCTTCGGAGAATATAGGTGTAATAATATTATGTTACAACGAAAAAAGCAGAAACGATCCGAAAATTCGCTAACAAGCTTGTGAAAACGTTTAACAATCTACTGAGAAGATCGGCTTTGCAAATTTAAGGGGGATTCGGTATCGCGTTCACGTGATATTTTTATCAAGTTACGTCAACTTCTAAATGGTTGCTGTTTTTATTTAGAAATTGCATTATATTGTAACATTTACATTATATTTAATACCTACCTATGATGTTTATAGTTTAAAAGAAAAGAATACCTACATGTTTTCCCGAGTTGTTTTCGATGTTTCTTGTCAGAGACCATTAGTTACAAAATGCCAAAGAATGCCACTTAGTGTTAGTAAATTTTAAAACATGTACTCGTATGTAAAGAAGGTATCTTAAAATGATCTATTTTCAGATATAAATAATAATGTATGGTTAAATTTAATAAACATATACCTACTTATCCACATAATAAATTATTTAATTAACGGACAGTGAATAATGAGGTAACGGCTCACAACAATGATTGATAAAAATAATTACAAAAGAAAACGTAAATCAGCACCAGCATAAATTATTCTGCCAACTAAACTACGCGAAACCATCATGACATGACATTTAAGATAAGTACCTACGGCGGAATTGATATTTCCAAGGACCACAGAATTCCAATCGAGTTCCTTTAGTACCGACAACCCCTTAGGCATTAGGAGGTCCCTGTTACCGACATTTGGGTAATGGGACGCCAAGATTTGCTGTCACACGACTTTGAATCCACATCAGACCTGCGGTTAAAGATAATTTACTCACAAAAATTTTGGTTGTGTTAGGTTTAGAATGATTATCGACTGTAGACTATATATAGACTTGAATTGCATATTGTATTCGACTAATCGGGAGAACCGATTAATTGTGCTTGCAACACCGAATCTCCTTGTCGATTGACGTAAGCCCAAGTGTCATTTTATAAAAAAAGTTGTCAGCTTACGTCATAGCAAGTGGAGAGTTTTAACGGTGACTTCTCGGACATGGCTGCCCAGGGTTGGACGCACAATCAGTCTAGTTTTATACTCCTCACAGTTTTTATGTAAAAGTTCAATTGGTCATAAAATTGCCTAATCAATATTATAATTTATATTGTGTTGAGCGTACTGAGTAATCTCATTTTATTGGGTAAGTTATATTTAATGTTATATATACCTATTTCAAATTATAAATAAATCGTTACTCCGTTTTGGGTAAGTTTTATTACAGTTGCGTAGTGAATTTTGTAAGATATTGTTTTGTTGTATAAGTATGCTATAACCAGACGACTTCCAGTTGAAACAGTTACGGAATATCAGGGAGTTATAAGCCCCTGCAATTCAAATTCTGGGCAACGACTATATTTTTCACGTGGGAGAGCCATGCTTCGGCACGAATGGGCCGGCTCAACCGGAGTGATACCACGGCCTCACAGAAAACCGGCGTGAAACAACGCTTGCGTTGTGTTTCGCCGAGTGAGTTGAGGTTACCGGAGGCCCAAACCCTTTTAAAGGCGGGCAACGCACTTGCGACTCCTCTGGTGTTGCGGGTGTCCATGGGCGGCGGTTATCGCTTACCATCAGGTGATCCGTTTGCTCGTTTGCCCCCCTATTACATAAAAAAAAAACGAAAGTGGAATGCCAGTGCCAGATTTGCACTTGCTACAAGTGGAAATCTATAGTCTCTGCCTATTCTAATGGAACACTGCCGTGAAAATATATATGTATGTATATATGAACAGAAACAGAAAACGGTTATGGTTATGGAATAGCAGTTTTTTACTTCGTATACTGATTTCTAAAGATTTATGGAATATTAGACATAAAAATAATAAAATAAACCACGTTTTGGACGCTTTAAAGTTGTCGCGACAAAATCCGTAAATATTTTTTATTTCATTAAGGTAACTAGGTAGATAGTTGGTGTAACAAAATACTATCCTAAAGAGAGATCTGTTAAATAAATATTTAATGAAAGTTAGAGTGATATATATATACCAAGCGATATAGCGAGCTGTAGGTATCTATATATATCAATAGCCAAGTGGTCCTGACCGCGACTGCTACGCTAGAGGTCCTGGGTTCGATTCCCAGGTCGAGCAGTGTTATTGGGTTTTTCTATGAAATTCCCAGTAGCAGCTCGGAGTTAGGAATTTGTGCCCGGTTAATGGCAATAGGCTCGCCCCCTATTACATGGGACTTAAACATACCGGCGAACTGTGGGTGTCCATTAGTACGCATCTGCCTAATCCTTCGGGGAATACAGGCGTGATGGTATGTTATGTTAAATAATGAAATAAACCACGTTTTGGACGCTTTAAAGTTGTCACGACAAAATCCGTAAATATTTTTTATTTCATTAAGGTAACTAGGTAGATAGTTGGTGTAACAAAATACTATCCCAAAGAGAGATCTGTTAAATAAATATTTAATGAAAGTTGGAGTGATATATATACCAAGCGATATAGCGACTTGTAGGTATCTATATAGTAACAGTAACACATAGGTATTGAACAAGTC
This sequence comes from Acronicta leporina, assembly GCA_947256265.1. NCBI lineage: Eukaryota > Metazoa > Arthropoda > Insecta > Lepidoptera > Noctuidae > Acronicta > Acronicta leporina. The sequence continues at coordinate 4,738,077 of OX366523.1, forward strand.
GTGATAAGAGAATCGTATCTTCGGAAAAGTTGTTAGTTTTTAATGAATTTTAGTTAGTTTTAATAGATTACACTAATTTCCAGGCACTCTATACTTATAATATGTACACTTATTGAGTTTTCGTTTGAACAAGTCTCCCGTAAAATGATTTGAAATATAAAATTGCTCTGAAACTTTTGTAAAAACATTATTCAGTGTCTCCACTTTCAATTTAATATAATCAGAGTTGGTAACAAAATTCTAAGATTGTTTGAATTAGCCTAAAATATAAGCATTTTTGAGTTAAAATATTATATTCCTTAGATTTAAATTGAAAGGTTTCGAACATGACTTTAAATTGAATTTTGTTACGTTCTAAACATGATTTTGATAGGTACTCGAAGGATGGTGTAATAGATATTCATGAAAAAAAATAACGCATTTTCCTTTTCTTGTAAATTTTCGCTTCTATTGTATCTGTATTTAATTTTTTTTTTTTTTAAAAAGCTTACTAGCAATGCCGGTCGCACATTACTAGTATTCTTGTTAACCCCTCGTGCTAAGCTAAATGCTTGTGTTACGAGTGGGTTCACGTCGGTAGTGCAATGGGTGGGGTTCGAACCGGCAACCACATGATCGCAAGTCCGACGTCCTAGCCATTAGGCTACCGCCGCTTCGAAATGTTTAATGACATTTATTTTCTCAAAAGATTACATTAATCGTTTACGGAGAAAATAGAGTACCTATTTTAATGTAAACAAGATAACAAGAGAACTGCACTAATTGGTTATTAGTGCAGTTAGTAGGGAATATGTTAAAAATTGGTCGATTTTATGTGTAGTGAGTGCCGCTAAACGACGCGAACGCCCCGCCGTGATAACAATGCGTGTTTATTAAGGGCTATGACACAGTGTGTTAAGATAGCGATATTTTACGGAGAAAATAGAGTACCTATTTTAATGTAAACAAGATAACAAGAGAACTGCACTAATTGGTTATTAGTGCAGTTAGTAGGGAATATGTTAAAAATTGGTCGATTTTATGTGTAGTGAGTGCCGCTAAACGACTTGTACGCCCCGCCGTGAGAACAATGCGTGTTTATTAAGGCCTATGATATAGATTGATATGATAGCGATTTCTAAACAGTTTCTTACTTTGTTCATTTTATTTAGTTTATTATTAAGAAGAATTATTCAATATAGCCTTCAGGAAAAAAAAAATGATATCAGCATATTCGTTTAATATGACGACCTCTGTGGTTTAGTGGTTCGAGTACCGGACTGCTGACCATGAGGTCGTGGGTTCGATTCCCACCGGACACAAAAATTTATGTGATGAATATAAGTGTTTGTGTTCGTCTGGGTGTTTCCTATGTATTATTAGTATGTATTTACAAAAAAAAGTATATAGGTACTATATCCATTGTCTAGTACCCATAAAAGTACAAGCTCTGCTTAGTTTGGGACTAGATGGTGCTGTGTAAAAATGTCAAAAAAAAAAGGAAAAAAAAGTAACTGTGCCTCCGTTTTCATCTGCTTTGCCCTGTTCTCACGGGACGTAGCGTAATGTTAAACCTTCCTAAAGGATTGTGTTATAATTTTCATTATTTTTTAAATAATATTCTAGATAGTGACATTAAAATATATTTTTCAATACTGCGATGCAAAGGACCAAAAACTAAAATCCATCGTCGTTTGTATTCATGAAGTACCCAACAACAATTTGTGGGTTGCTCCGTTTTGTAAGGCACTAGACGAACAGTCGCTCAATCACTCCCCATTAAGCTTTATTGAAGAGCGATGACGTCACTACTCGAAGATAGATTGGTCCTTTGGGCTTGAACTTACGGCTAATTAAGACTATTTTTCATTATCAGTTTTTTCATTTTTATCATTAGTGTTTTCTGAAACAATGTCCTTTTGATTGTGTGTTTTAAAATAAATAACGTTGCGTTGTACGACTTGACTATTTATTTACTTAGGTATGCACTTCTAAAAGGCATGAAAATTACTTAACGATGTGTTGAAAGCTACATTTTAGTTTTATTCATTTGTTTGATTCAAATATTAGATGAATACTTGTCTAGGGGCGCCGATATGACAATCGTAGAATGCAAGTACAATAAATAATATAACATAACATAACATAACATCACGCTTGTACATTCCCCGAAGGGTGAGGCAGAGGCGGAAAACCCAATAACGGTTTTCTCGGCCTCTAGCGTTGCAGTCAAGCTAACAAGCACTTGGATAATGAGGCAGTTAACAAAAAATAAAGAAAACAAATACCTACCTACTTTAAAGTAGGAAATATTCTGTTAACATATTTTGGTACTAACTTAAATTCAAATACGGAGGATCTTTCTCTCTATCTATTCCGGATCCGAGGTTCAATTCTAAGACGACAAAAATATTTGCATACCGCACTATATATACTGGTATTTGCTCCGGGTTTGGATGTATGAACATCACATACCGTCACGCCTGTATTCCCGAAGGGTTAGGCAAAAGGTATACCAATGTACTCCCACAGATATCCGGTATGTTTATTTTCCATGACATAGGAGCGCTGGTCAGTGCCCACAAATCCTTATTTCTTTTTTTTAAATGGTTTTACTTGAACATTTTATTTTGTAAATGCACCCAAATGATATTTACATTACATTACATACCATCACGCCTGTATTCCCCGAAGGGTTAGGCAGAGGCGTACTAATGTACACCCACAGTTCGCCGGTATGTTTAGGTCCCATGTAATAGGGGGCGAGCCTATTGCCATTAACCGGGCACAAATTCCTAACTCCGAGCTGCTACTGGGAATTTCATAGAAAAATCCAATAACACTGCTCGACCTGGGAATCGAACCCAGGACCTCTAGCGTAGCAGTCGCGCTCAGGACCACTTTGCTAATGAGGCAGGCATAAATGATATTTATGACATCCATTATGTACGGCAATTGAAAAAAAAGTTCTGTTCAAAATTTTTTCTGTATTCTTAGATGGACTGTAATATCTATCAGTCTAACCCTACGGTTAATATGACTAGTAAATTACCGGTTCAGTTTTATACGTCTTATCTAATATAGCCTCAATCCTAAGGGAAATCACGAAACCTTCAGTATAGAAATATATGGGAAGAGATTTGACCTTACGAGGATCAAAATAATATCGAAAATCTGATAAAAGGTAAGGTCGGTAAGTCGAAAACTAATTTATGATGGACACATTTTCCTTAGATTTTTTCGAGAAAATAATAATCTTCTTGCCTTTGTTTTTATTGCAATAAGAGCGTTTACACCTCACGACATACTAGAAATAACCTTTATGTTAAAAATGATCGAAATAAATAAACCAATTTTATTGAAACCTTGTACGCATACACAGTTTATAAAGTTCTAACAAGTAAGTAGGGAACATTTTTTAATATGAGAATTAAGCTAAATTTACAATTATTTTCATTTCAGTTAGTTATTAGTTATAGTTCGCGGGGAAGAGCCATGCTTCGGCACGAATGAATTAATATTAGACATTGAAATGAAATTACTTTTTTCAGATTGTATAGCGTTGTATTGAATTTAAATGTCGGGAATTATATAATATTATTAATACAACGATAAAATTCGTAAGAAGTAAATTCACTACACTATTAGTTTTTGTTCCCTAAAGCTCTATTAAATCTTTTCTTAAATTGTTCACGGTCTTTTTCTATATTTATAACAATGTTTTCGTTGTAATTTGTGTCATGTTATGTAAACCACCTCAGTACTCTAGGGGTCATGAACGCCACTGTCAGGGTAGAGGCCCTGGGCTTGATTCCTAGTTTTGATAAATATTTTCTATGATTTTTTTAGTAGCAGCTCGGAGTTTGGATGTCTGCCCGGTTATAGGCAATAGGCTTAAGGCTCGCTCTCCATTACACGGGACCTAAGCATGCCAGGGAATTATGGTACATTAGTATACCTCAATGAAGTTCTACAAGTCTACCTATAAGGCAAAAGACCTCGTGGTCGATATCCAACTCGCTGAATTGACCTCATCACCAAAGCCACGAAATCCATCGCAGTACAGTGTGCTCGCAATGCTGAAAGCCGCCAGAAGTGGAGGGACATCGCGCAATGTGCATCAGATTTTGAAGCCAGCAGTGATGCCGGGAGCAAACCATTTCCATTGACAGCCACGACCACTCTGTCAAGAGTGCCCGACTGAGAAGAGTATACCTCAGTCAAACCCTACAGGAAATACAGCCATGATAGCATGTTACGTTTATGTTGTATCAACATGATACAACATTTAAATAATGCTAAGGTACTATATTTTAATTCGACAAACTATATACAAAGCAATGTCAATTCAACAAATAACAAGTAAGAAGCAACATCATTTCCGAACGCGATCAAACATCCATAAAAAAGGCTATCAAAAATTATTTAAGTACTCGTCAATCCGAACTACTGATAACGAATCCCCAGAGGGTTTTATGTATCATAAATTATTATTTTACAATGAAGAATAATAATTAATGAATATATATGAATAATACCCGAAACATTCATTGATATATTTCTTGTTATAAATACCCTGTTGTTAGTACTTGCTACATGATTGCAGTGATTGCGCCGCAACTTAAATAATGAGTTGCAAAAACTAACTTCTACGAAGTATTAATGTCTTCGATATATATGCGGAAATATAACAATATATAAATGTACACATACTACCATTACAACTAAAGTGTCGTATTTTAGTTACTTATTCAATATACGTACCTACATACAAAATTACAGATAAAGCCAATGTGTTATGGGTAGTGTTCAAACAATACCGGAATAATTTTTATTCAGTGCGCAAACTTTGACAATTGATACTTAAACGACTTTTATTAAACACCAATTTGTTATTTTGATATGTCTTAGTACAAAATATCGAAGTTATCGTTAACGAAAGATGTTTACTTTGAAACTGATTTTATGGTTACTCGCTAGCGCACGGCAAAGCGCGCGCGCCTTAGTACCTACATCAGCTGTACACCGGCGCGTGAGTCGGCTGGCACACGTGCATATTGTTATTATTGCGAATAGATATTATGTGTCCATATTTTGCTGATTTCAAGGCGGATAAAAATTTAAAAAAAGTTTTGAACTAATAATGGGAATGTGTTCTATTACTGATACTGAACTACCAAAATTTTTTTGCGCACTGCTTAAAAAATATTCCTGTATATACAATGAATTCAGTATCTTACTCACCATTTTAGCAATTTCTGTATACGTATTAAAGTAGGTATCTGCCTCAAAACAAGCATACCAAATGTAGTTGGGTATGACTGCTGTAGTACCTTCGTACATAATAACTCAATGGAAACATTTCCGTATTTCAGAGTCTAGCATAACAGCAATGGTCACCGAGGGAAAAGATATATAAGTTTCATTTACGATAAGATAACGTAATATCCGCTGTAAATATAAAATTTATGATACTATTAATACAGGTAGGATGAAGTAAAATCTACTTTATTACCTTTTTTGGTAAATTGAGGCTTATTTGTGCGCCAATTCCTTTGGTACCAATTTATATATTTTTGGAGCAGGAAAATGGGCTTCAAAGCTATCTATTAATGTTAACATCTTTTTAAATTTCCTCTAACTTCCCCTAAGTTCGTCTAGTGGTCGTAAGAGCGAGCGCTACACTAGTCTTGGGTTGTGTTTTTGTTTTTTAAACTAGGAAATTCTCAGTAGCCATTTGGTGTTTGGAGTTTTAATCTAAACTAAATATACCAGAGAACTGTGTATATTGTACAGTACATGACTGCCTAACCCTTCGGGGAATATATATAAAAACTAATTGGCACAGCCCCCAGCAATACAACTGCATCCAATTTTGTGTAAAAGTTTTTGCATGATGCGCTTCCAAATTTGTTTTACTTCAATATCTATAACGTACAGACATTTTACAATTTTATTATATGTTTAGATACATGACTCCGTAACTTGCCATCCGAACTATAAGTCTTAGTGAACTTTCGAAAAGATGCCTTTGCAAGCATAATTTTGTCTTCTCAGGCTGTAAAGATGCACTTTACACTCTTTCACGTAAACGAGAATTTTAAACGCATGTTAAATGCATTTCGTGTATAAAGTATGAAGCTAAATGGGAGCTTTAGTTGAAGTGACTTCATGACTATTTACATCCTCCAAAGATTTTTGCAGAAAATGTGCAATTTTTTAAATTTCTTTTTCTAATAAACACCGTTCGTCATTTCGTTTGATAATTATATTTAAGCAAAATTGACATAATAAAAAAGTGATAAATGTTAAGTAAAAGGTTCGTTTCCCGGGTCGAGTAAGTGTCATTCATTCGTTCATCTATAAATTTCGCGGACATTGGATTTGTGGCCCGGCCAAAAGGCAATAAGTCTTGCCTTATGGCATGGGATCAAAATATATCGGAATACAGTGGGTGTACAGCAATACACTTCTGGTCTTTTCCCCTTAGGGGAATACAGGCGTGATGATGATATGACTGCTATATATATATACAGGCGTGATGATGGTTTGTCTGAAAAACTGAATGATTTTAAAATCAGTGTTTTGAAATTATAAGGCTTGTTTTTTAGCTTGTTTGAAATAATAAGAACTGAAACAATACTGAATACCAACATTTTTCTTTAACGATGAATGGTTTAGAAATCTGTTCTAGTCTTGGAAAAATATCCGTCTAACAATGGGCGGCTGAAATATTCTGAAATACAGGAAGCGTTGTCTCAACGTACGACAATGTCAGTTTACTGAGATATGGTTGACTATGTCGTTGTGAATTTTCGAGCTAACATTACTATGCCAAAATAAATATAGGTCATTTTTAACCCACTTCAAATAGCGGAAGTTCTCCATTCGACTATTTTTTGTACTTATCTTTCTTATCTCAGATCTCCGGAACGGTTTTTTAAATCATAAACCGATTTCCAAATTTATTTTTTTATTCCTAATTAAGAAAAGTTATTAGCTATTCTATTATTTTAATGCGGAAACATACATGCTTTGTGTTTTCATGTGCTTTTACACTAGATTAGGGGTTAATCAAACGCCAAATAAGGGATAAATCAAAAATAATGGATTTGATTTTTACTAATATACTTAACGCGATAGAATCCGTAAAGTTGTTTTATTTCAATATGTCTAATATTCGCGTAAGCTCCAGAAGTCAGTAAATTAAAAATAGTACTTTTAAAGAAAGAAAAAATAAATCTCACTTATCCTTATTTAAATCGTATTCAGAGACACCCTACACTTGCATCCCGGGTTCAGAAGCGTAACTATGAATAACCAGTCATCTTGCTTGCTCGCTAAGGAACACGAGACACATACATTGTACTTAATATCTTGTTTTAAACGTTGTATAAAACTGTCAAACTGCAAGATGAACGTCTTAACATTGAATTCATTCAATTGCAATAGCATATCATCACACCTGTATTGCCCGGAAGGTAAGGCAGAGATGTACTAATGTATAACTGATGTACTGATCTTTTTCCAAAATGCCATTTCCGACATTGGCAGGAAATGCTGGCACTTAAAAATTAAAACACTAAATTCTTAAAGTGTCTTAAAAGATATTTTTACAGAAAAGTATTTATGCCATTAGAAACATAACTTTTAAAAAAAATAAGTCTTGCAACTCAGATCTTTTACCGTAAAAAGTTGTGAGATCCATGTAATACCAAGTCGGTCAATTTATTTAGTCTCTACTTAAGGGTCCTTCTGTCTTAAGTTATTAAGTAATTAGCTGTCCTAACAACATCTTGTAGTGACCATATCAATATTAAAAACCTTGAAATAAATAGATTGAGTGGGCAATCTATTTATTTAAAACATAAACGATTTTCTCAGGTAGTGCCCCCAGATTGTATACTTTCAAGTGATTTAATTATTTAAAAGACAAAAGATTTTCTCAGGCAGTGCCCCCAGATTTCATATAGTGATTTCATTTCATCAATAATGTATTATAAGTAAACATTGCTGTCTATAAGACCCTTAAAGAAAATGTTGACTCCCATGGCGAGGTCTTTACATTACACGCAACGTTTAGTCTTGCGAGCCCTAAAAAAGATTCGGCACTTATCCCCGCGACCCACATTCAGCTTACATTTTCGTTCAGAAAGAATGGTATTATGAATTTTATTTTGACATACTACCACGCCTGTGTTCCCTGAAGGGTCAGACAGAGTCGTACCGGCTGCGGCCGGGCCGAAACCGGGTTTGACGGCTTTACATATTCAGGTAATACCTACGTGATGAATATATACCAAGTCGTCGATAATAAGTAACATTAATGTACTATTTGTGTCAGAATAACTGCCTCATTAGCTAAGTGGTCCTGAGCGCGATTGCTACGCTAGAGGTCCTGGGTTCGATTCCCAGGTCGAGCAAAGTGTTATTGGGTTATATCGCGCAAATATTTCGATACGTGCCTGAAATTATTTTTTTGTGTTTTTTGTAAACATAAGTAACATTTTGTATACTATCTAAGTTAAGGATCCGGCGGACATAATTATGTAATACCCAAATAAATCTTAATTAAAAAAGAATTTAAACAAATTTTAGTATGATTCGGATTCAGATACCATTAATCTAAGTTCCTATCCAACCATTTCTTGCAATATAATTGTATGTGAATGTAATTTTTGATAACTGTACGAAGTTTTGATCGATTTTCCGGACGTTTATTTCCAGTGAAGTAGTAGTAGAGAAAATGCTTGGGTAGGAACCTAGATTAACGGTATTCGAATCCAGATAATAACACAATTTGATTAAACTGTGTTTGAATGACGATTTATTAGTCTTATTACTTTTTAAACTGCCTCAATAGCCAAGTGGTCCTGACCGCGACTGCTACGCTAGAGGTCCTGGGTTCGATTCCCAGGTCGAGCAAAGTATTATTGGGTTTTCTATGAAATTCCCAATAGCAGCTCGGAGTTAGGAATTTGTGCCCGGTTAATGGCAATAGGCTCGCCCCCTATTACATGGGACCTAAACATACCGGCGAACTGTGGGTGTACATTAGTACCCCTCTGCCTGACCCTTCGGGGAATATAGGCGTGATGGTCTGTTATTACTTTTTTGTAGGCAATTCAGCGTGTACATTCGCATAGCGTATGGGTATTTTTTGTGTGATTTAGATAATTCAAATAACATTTTAAATGAAAAGTTAATGATTACTGAACCGTCCACTAGATTTGTCTTATGTTTTTAAAGTCTCCCTGTATATTACAAATAAAAATTTCCAAAATTTCCTACGTAGGATTTCATACACTCCATACGAAAATCTAAGTCAAGTGAGGTATTGCATCTGTTTGTAGACTTATCCAGTTTGGAGCACCGAGCGAATCTCGTAAGTGTATTACATAGCTTGTTGGACTTTTTTACCAAACCATGCAAATACCTACGTTGTTGCGATCCCATATCCATTGTTTGTTTTCTTTGAAACTGCCGACGTATTGAAAGGGATGAATCGGAAATGGATTTTGTATTGCTATTTCAGTCGCCGCTTCTCAAATATTTTCAAAGCGGTTTCGTTGTGATTGATATTTTGCAAACAATATTTTTTATCTAACTTAATTGTAGTTTTACTGCCTCATTAGCCCAGTGATGCTGAGCGCGACTGCTACGCGAGAGGTCCTGAGTTCGATTCGCAGGTTGAGCAGTGTTATTGGGTTTTTCGATTAAATTCCCAGTAGCAACTCGGAGTATGGCTATGGAATACCTGCCCGGTTAACGGCAATAGGCTCGCCCCCCTATTACATGGGACCTAAACATACCGGCGACCTGTGAGTGTATATTAGTACGCCTCTGCCTAACCCTTTGGGGAATACATGCCTGATTGTATGTTTTTTAAATACGTTATTAGGTCTTATTATTATTAGGTCGTTATTATTAGGTTGGGTTAATATTTGATCAAGTTTATTCAAACAGAATATGTATATCAATTCTCATTCAACTTCAATTACAGCGTTGTTTCGTGAGGAAATCTTGTAAAGGACAGTCCGATCAATTCTTGGAAGCTTTAATAAAGTAAACTCGATACGACAATAATTACATCTTTGTCTGGGAGAGACTCGGAAGCGTTGACGCGCCCATTAGGACTGCCAACTTGTTAAAGAACACAGATTATATAAAATAAACAGAGGTGCTTTTGAAATAAAACCTTTGTAGGGATTTTCTCGTGTCATCATTTCAAATTCCGACGTTTACAGAGTTTCAGTTTCAGTCAGACGGACCCTTTACAGTGTCCACGGTTACGGGGATACTGCCTGGAGTCTGTAAATTTAAATCTCTAAAAGGTATTATTTCAAAATGCTCATTTATTTTATTTATATTTTATTATAATCCAATATTCGCGTAAGTGTCAGAAAGCAGAGGTACTTTTGCTTAGTATTTTATAATATTATAAAGTAACTTTATTTTTTTGTTGCGTTGCTTGATACAAAAAATGCTACTTTTTACTTATTACAGCTGCCATCGTATTCCGCGTAGGGTGAGGCAGATGCAACTCTAATGTACACCGTACTTAATAGAGAGCGAGTACACTGTAGTGTAATATACATATAAGACGATCTCTGTGGTTTAGTGGTTAGAGTACCGGACTGCTGACTATGAGGTCGTGGGTTCGATTCCCACGGAACACAAAAATTTATGTGATGAATATAAGTGTTTGTGTTCGTCTGGGTGTTTCTTATGTATTATAAGTATGTATTTACAAAAAAAGAAGTATATAAGTATTATATCCATTGTCTAGTACCCATAGTACAAGCTCTGCTTAGTTTGGGACTAGATGGTGCTGTGTAAAAATGTCCCAGAATATTTATATACTTATACAAATGCACATACAAATTCCAAACTCCGAGCTGTTCGAGAGAAGTTTATAGAAAAACCCAATAACACTTAAAATAGCTCGAATTGTGGATCGAACCCAAGAGCGTAACAAATAAAATTCATAAAAATTAGTACTTTATTTACGCTTAGAATCACTAGACTATTGAGGCAGTTTTTTTTTTATCACTGATAGGCTTACGCTTGACCTTGCCTGTTTGATATCCAAGTTCGCCATTTAAAGTACTGAGTAAAATTGTCTAGAAATTTAGCGCATCTCCCTTATTTCTGCGCTCCACGTAACAAAAGTTAGTCAATCGTACCCATTAATTTCGTGAAAGCATTCGGACTTCACTCTCCAGTTCGGATTCGTGAACATGTCACTTTGTGTTTAGGGTCCCTCGTTTCTCTTGGTGATAGATACGTTTATTAGAAGTGTGTATTCCTGTACCAAAAATATTTAATTCAGTATACCTTAGAGATTAAGTAATTACTATAGACAAAGATATAGACGGAACTACGGAATAAGGGTAGGTTTAAGGTAATTAATTCTAATATAATAAAGCTCATAAACTAATGCAATATTGGTACTTCCCTATTCAGTTTTGCAAACTTTTATATGCATTAAAAAAAGGATACCAACTAACAAGAGAAAAGAGCATTAAAACATTTTATTTTCTAAATCTGTTTTCAGTAAAATTTAAATGAGGAAGGTGACACTTGTTCTTGTTTCATGTTTTTCAGATGTTTTTTTTTAGTTTTTTATCTTTCGTTTTTTTGACACTTTTTGGTGGCTCATGCATAACAAAACATAAATAGTTTTTCGTCAAAAAAGAGATGGCGCTAGTAGTACGAAATTCATATAGGTACCATTAACTTTTCGAAGGTTGGGTTTATAGCTATGTGCGCGACGGGCATTGATATAGTTTAAAGGTATTTATCGTTAGACGTAAACTGATACACGGGTTCGAATCTCGCCCGAGGGCGAATCTTTTGTTCACAAAATATGATTTTTGTAAACAATAAAGAAACTTTGATAACACATCTGTTTATAAATTAATCCGCCATCGATTACAGCTATTTGACACAGAACAGAAAAACTCCAAATTAATTTTTAAGTAACCAAACTAGGTCGGAAAAATTAAATCCCACTTGACCTAATTAGTCAAACCTCTTTTTTACATCAACGGAATGCCAGCGGAGATTCTAAGGTTGGTTAAAATTTTCTTGTCACGAGTCCCCAATTTGCTGGCTCAAATAACTTGGTGGTCGAGGCTCGTTCGGTCCAAAGCACTGTTTTCTTAAGAAATTAGGTTTATAAAAAGGTATCTTGGTTATAAAAGAAAAAAGATTCGATAGGAAATAATGAACTTTGCCGATCGAACAAATAGTAAGATTCTTATAATAATATATGTAATGTTCAAAACATTACATATATTATTATAAGAATAGGTATTGAAAATCTATATATATAAAAGAAAGTCGTGTTAGTTACTCCATTTAGAACGGCTGAACCGATTTGGCTGTAAATTGGTGAAGAGGTAGCTTAGAATCAGGAGACGGACATAGGATACTTTTTATCCCTATAGGAATTCGGTCTGACATCACATTCCACGGGGGCGAAGCCGCGGGCAGAAGCTAGTATATTATAAAGTACATAATTATGATATTACGATACTATTTTTTAAAAAATACCAAGAGTTGCTTACACGTATAATTAGTACATTAAAAATACTAGTAAGTATTAACTAACTAGTATTCTGTTATCTGTGCTAATACTATATAGAATTATTAGAGCTCAGTTTTCGATTTATTTTTTGAGAACATGTTTCTTTTCTATGCATAGCTTACTGAGTTATGGCCTGCTATGGTTTTTTAACTAATTATTAGATATTCCGAGACATTTTTGAATGTCTACCCTTTTAAAGGCAAAAGTCCCGTCCAATAAATGGCACCCAAAAATACCCTCGAACTATGGATGTACTTCATTATACCTGTGCTTCACCCCTTTTGTGTAAACAGACGTGATAGTATTTTTGAGATTTTTTCATTTTAAGAACATCATATTTCTAAAACACTAATATTATCTTTGACATAGTCAAAGAATATTATTAATTTTGATAATGAAACAGGTTCAATATCAAATATAGCTAATAAATTCAGCTAGTAAATCTAAATGACATATGAAATAATGTCTGTAAGCCTAGTTTCGATACTTTACAGTAAATATTGAAGCATTGACTAAAGCGCGGGCCCGTTAGTGAGGTTTAAAAAATTGGATAAAAATGTGGAGCTCGACTTTGGTCTTGGTTGAGACGTGACAAGGTTATTGACCCGTAAAATTAAACCGCCTGCTAGTATGAAAAATACATCCTACTTCTGGATTTCAATTTTTATTCTAAAACTAGCTTCTGCCCGCGACTTCGTCTGCGTAGCGTGATGATATAGCCTATAGCCTTCCTCAGTAAATGAGCTATCTAACACTGAAAGAATTTTTCAAATCGGACCAGTAGTTCCTGATATTAGCGCGTTCAAGTAAACAAACAAACAAACAAACTCTTCAGCTTTATATATTAGTATTAGTATAGATATATTAGTATAGAGTATAGATATAGATTATAAATTAGTATAGATGACATTTTTAAAGGTAATTGATTAATATCTTTGTATTTTAATAACATTTAATTCTAAATTTAAAGACCCCTGCAGCTTAAGCTAAATAGTACTAAGTTGTTAAATTTCAAGATCATTGACTTGGGAGTACAATACCACTAGGCTATCGCTGTCACTGGTAAATTATATTTATAAAGATAATTTTACAATTTAATATCTTTTTGCTAGCTAGATGGCACCGGCCTCCTTTCTTTCCTGATAATCGTGTTTTAAGAAACCAAGTAAGTATTCAATAATTTAATGAGGTGATCTCCCAAATGAGAGGCTTGCATGATCAATCCCAATTAATGTTGCCTTAGGAAGTAATTATACATGGACATGCAAGAAACAGATTAACTTTTTTGGTTTTAGGAGTTTTCTCCGTAATGTACTTAGATACTTGCTCATTTTTTGAATAAAGCTGTTTGCCCATCGCTTAAGGGGGCAATGGAGGGAATGTTAGATTCACGATATGATGTGACCAATAAACTCTTTTCATGGTTGCTGGCATAGTCGTAGGCAGGAGGGGGGTGAGCCTAGGGTGTTCAAACCTCCAAAATGCCTTAGTAAACTCTTATCACTTTTTTAAGGTACTTACGCGTTATGGAACGTCCGCGGGGGCGGCGGGGTACTTCGGACTCGACTAAAAACCGTACTTGCTTTCCCTTGCTCTATAGTCACGGTCATGGGATCCGCGACATTCGCCATGACGGTGATCCAGCATAACCTGGACCCCTTCAGAAAGCCAAGCCTCGACTAGCATCCTTGTCGAGAACGTACACGCGCAACACCTACTGGGCCCATTGTCCGATCATGTACATCACATATTTGCGCTAAATTTGAGTGCCTGAAAGATATTTTCGACGACGAAGTCGAGTAGATTCTTTGGCATCTATGTTACTTCAACTGTTCTAAAACCACCTGGAATTTAAGCTAGTAGCTTACAAGATTACGTATGAATATATGGGTGTATATGGAAGTTACACATTTTCATGGCCCCCAGGAACCCCGTGTAATTATTTTTCAATCTCCACCAAAGTTTACAAGGACCTAATTACGTTTTAATCCCAAATTTTAAATTTCAGTACACAGGATTTCAGGTAAAATAAATGCACATTAATATAATTGATTTTTTTTCATAGTTTGAAAAAAAATCAATTATATTAATATGCATTTATTAGTATTTAAAATATTTAGGCCCACTTACTGTCGGATATTGGATTTCCGGAAGGTTTGATATGGAAGTTAAATACGGTTTAATATTGTATATATCCTGTATATAATACAAATAATCAGTCTCTAGAAAAGTATCACTCACTGGTTAACAAATCTTTATTAGAGTATACTATAGTATACTCTAGTATGCTCTAGTATACTCTAGTATACTCTAGTACACTCTAGTATACTCTAGTATAGAGAGTACCTACTTTAGTATACTTTAGTGCGTGAGGCACTATTAGGGGTACTTGTATTACAGAGGACAAATTTACAGTACTAAACAAAATCCCGTAAAATACCTACACAAATATTGGCTTCGGGTGGAGATCAAACCCATGACTCGCATCTGATCATCTAATGGATCAACCGCTACGCCAAACGTGAAGTCGTGATTGCGAGTATGTAAATATTAATATGTGCCGATTTCGTACAAGTTTCGTGTGTAATATTCATGACACTGAACCAATATGAGGGTTTAACCACCCATATGTTAGGAAAATGTCTCTAGAGTACATGTATGTATAATGCAGCGACCCTGTTACAATTAACCGCACACAAAACAAAACTCCGAGTTGCTATTGACACTTTTAAACTCAATAAAAATGAACACGCTTCCCGAGTGGGTCTTCCTCGATAGATATAATCTGGGTGTCTTTAAATCACGAGTGAACTGATTTCTTTTAGGCAATCGCGCTTCATCGTAGAACGCAGTATCGCTTAACATCAGGTGAACTGTCAGTCAAACGTAAGCCTATCAGAAATAAAAAAAAACAACAATAGACAATGGGCTCATCCCTATTAAATGGAACCTAAACATAATAGCGATCTTTAGATACAGACTACTGTTGAACCGAAAATACAGGCGTAATGGTATGGTATGTGAGATTATTTGTTATAATTAAAACGGCTTCATTATACTATTATATCCCGAGCGCGACTGCCACGCTAGAGGTCCTCGATTCCCAGGTCGAGCAAAGTGTTATTGGGATTTTTCTATGAAATTCCCAGCAGCAGCTCGGAGTTTTGAATTTGTAGCCGGTTAATGGCAATAGGCTCGCTCCTTATTACATGGGACCTAAACAGACCAGCGAACTAGCCTAACCCTTCGGGGAATACAGGTGTGATTATTTGTTGATGTTGTTATAATTTCCTTAAAAGGCGTTACATAAATAGACAAGGTAGTATGTCATATTTTTTTAAGAAACGCACTCGTGTTTTTCATCCGAACCTATAATCAATCTTAGATAACTATCTTTTCAACATCGTTATTACCTACCATGTTAGCGTCTAATTGACTCCATTATTTTACGATAAATCCAAGGAAAGAAATTATAAACTCTAAAATAGATATTAAAATAACTGTCGATATTTTCCCGTTAAGTATTTGTTTAATATCATAGCATGGAGTATTAAACTCTATTCCACTTTAACTGCAAACTGCCGAAAACGTTAAACTTGAAATAAAAGTGTGAATACCCGCGTAAACCTAGTTTCGTTCCCACATATTCAGCTTTTAATCTACCCTCCAAAACTTGGTTACTTGCTATCATACGTGCCCGCGTCCGATGCGTTAGAACCGCAGTAAAAGCGGTTTGTGCTCTCATAGTTGATTAGCAGAAGGTCAATTTAGTCTTGTATATTATACCTACATTCAGGAATGGAACGTGATTGGCGAAAGAGAAGGAAATATCACGCCTGGTAAGGCGTGAGTGAGAGAACGAATAAAGGTTAAGGATCCACGACAAGATGACGGGAATGGCTTAAAAGCAACTGAATTACAGATGATAGATTGATTGTAAGAGATACCAGAATGACGATTTATTATAGACAAGACAATAATAAAAATAAACTGAATATTATTACTGCAATGATTTGAAGCGGTGGTAGCTTAATGGCTAGGGCGTCGGACTTGCGATTATAAGTAGTTGCCGGTTCGAAACCTATCCATTGAACTACCTAGTATGTGAACCCACTCGTAACACAAGCATTTAGCACGATCAGGTTAACAAGAATACTAGAAATGAGCGGCCCACATTGTTAGTTTTTTATGAGGGTATGGATGGATGGTATATTATGTAAAATTAGGAAATCAGACTAACTTACCTTAAGTGACGTCTGATGGTAATTTTATGAACGGCTCATCCCGACGCGAACGTGTTTGTTGGAGACGCATACTACCATGTAAAATTGCTTTCAGGATGAGCCGTGTAATAAAATCACAAATTTTACTTATAGGATCAGGCAAATAATACTTCTTGAGCTGGGAAACAAATTCAGTAGCTAGCACCGCTAGCGTAGCAGTCACACTCATGACCACACTAACCAAAATAATGAGTTAGTAATACCTTTCACTATACTACTTACAAATTAATGAGTGGATTTTCTGCTGTACCATTTTATGATGTAACCACAAAGCATTGTTTTATCGGGACTTTACGGTTGCCTTTTATTACCTCTGTCTATTATAGTCGGTGGCGTAAAACATAAATTCTTGTTATTGTTCTAGTTATAACTTATCATAGTCACTGTAAATCGGGATAGTTTGCATTAGTTTACACTCTTTGTTTCCATCCTACCTTCTGTGATTCCTCCTGTAGATATTATCAATTTAATATGCATAAATGTAGTAGCTTTGTCTGTTGTCGCAACAGTTTTTCTGACTGTGGGTCTCACTTTATTTTATTTAGCATTTACGAAGGACCCTGAATGAAGTTAAAATGGATGTTTTTCATCCAGTGTCTCATTTTTACAGTTATATAAGTCGCTGTGTTTGATTTTATATTACTTCTCTTCTTCTTTTTGTAGATCTAATGTAGTTTATATGGTTGTAAGTCTCTATTGTTGGCGTTCGTATATTCTAACATTATTTTATTCTGGAGGAAAGTGAAATTATTAGGAGATACTTGATAATTGAGCTTTTAAAATTACAACGCACTTGTTATACCTACTACTGGTTTTTTGGCGTCTATGGGTTGCGATTTATACTTACCATTAGAGGGTCCATTGCTTGTAGGTACATCATCTTATTACATTTATGAAGCTAAAAATTAGGGTCTTGTAATATCTACTGAAAATAAAAGAAGTTATACAATAATTAACATTCGATACTTGCTAAGGGCCTATGTTTCGATAAAACTTACGAGGAGTAAAACGAGATTCGTCTGCTTTCTTTATGGAAACATGATGACAACATTCTTTCTAAATATTAAATGATTCCAGAAGTACTCAGTGGCTATTTATGACGTCATAATCTGTTACTTCTTCTGTCATATATTCTTGGCAGAGCAGTCGTGGTCATGGGAGTTTTTGCACCGCCTTTCTTATTGTCTCTCGCCATCTCTATCCGATTCGATATTCCGAACGCACAAATTTAGAGGTGAATCCGAGAGAGCTTTCACTTGATCAGTCCACCGCAAAGAACAGGAATCTGTTATTGGTAAAATTATAAGTACCTTTTCCATGCTCATTTTTGGTTATACGAGTATTCTACTGCGAAATAAATATCGGGGCACTACAAACGCAGAATTTTAAGCCAATGGAAAGGACCGTTGTTGAAAATTATAGGTTCATAAAGAGTTTAGAGACCATTGTATGTGAAAATCGACCTGTATTTTTGTTGAATCATATAATACACCGTAAACGGACAGATTCGGGGTAGGTTTTACACCTTTCATTTATGATACAGAATAGAATAATGTTAACAGATACCACCAACAAAGTAAAAAGTTTTTAAAGACGTCACTTTACGCAATATTAAGTAAAGATTAGAATATACATATTTATTTCGGCAGAATGTAGGTATTAAATAGAGTAATTTGAGGTCTTTACAGTTTTCTGGTATACATTCTACCATAACACCGACCTATTTGTAAAATCTGACAACACGATGGCGTAGCGGCTGAGCCATCGGCTTCAGCGACACGTGTTCTGGGTTCGATTCGCACTCCGAGCAAATATTTGGACGATCTACAGGTAGTTGTACCGGCTGTTTCGTACCTATGTGAGAATTTGTGTTTGTAAACGATAAATAATCCTTGTGTCGGAAACATAAAAAAATAAGAAGATAACTAAGTGTCCACAATAATAGAGAGTCGGCTATAAAACATTTCATAAGACAAGAAAAAAAATATATAAGAACCATTTCATTAAAAAAGAAGCAGACACAGAATAAGAAACTATTATAATTTTTATTAAGCAGCTGTCGCCAAACTTCGGCGTGGTGACAGAAATTAGATTTGAAACGAATAAAATATAAACCGAGTTAGGAAAGTCTTGAAATTGAAATATTCAAACAGGCCTCTGCTAATTTTGCAGTGGTTTGAAAATTATGGCTCTTAAGAAACCATCAGACAATGCTGCTAATTTTGCCCCGCCTTAAAGACTCCAGATAATTAAGTTGAATATTTCCCTATAGAATACCTTGTTCGAACTACGTTAAGAATATAATATAAATAAGACAAAAACTACTGAATAGATTTAAATTTTGTTCACACTGACACATCACTGATAGAAAGTATATGCTCCAACTTAAAAACTGGTGGACTTCTTATCTCAATTAATAGAACGGATCCTGAGAAACAAGATGTGAATGAGATCCATACTTAATAAAAAGAGATCAGATTTTCGGGATCCATGTTTAATCCTAATAACGCTTCAGGTGAGCGAAGGCTAGTAATATAAATAAGGTAGAAGAGAGGAAGGAATTCAATTCAATTCAAATTAGTTATTTCAGGAAAATCATCCATACTACATAAATTACTTGGCAAATTACAAACTATAAAATATACTAGCTTCTACTCACGGCTTCGCTCACTTGAAGCTCAAAACCAACAGTGATGATCTCTTTTTTGTATGGTCTCTATACATTAGAGAGGTCAAGCTGTATCTCAAGTTCCGTTTAATTATTTGAGATAAAAAGTTTACCAGCTTTAAGTTGGAGCACATACTTTCTAACAGTGATTACGAAATTCAAATCTTTTCAGTAGTTTTTCCCCAACCCGTAACAAACAGACAAACAGACATGAATTTTTAAAATCACATTTTTGGTTTCGGAGATGTTTATATACCCTAACCCACTTGTTATTTTTTAAATATCTTCAATATTTTATAATAGTAGAGAAGAAGAGAAAGAATACCACAATCAATGTTATTATATCATTGGCAATAATGGACACACAGGATCCAGAACGCTTAACATGTAGTTTTGTCCAGTATGTCCAGTCCATGAAGTAGCTGCCAATGCCAATTCATGTCTCTTTTTAAGGAAACCTTGCCACACACACATTGAGGATACCAGAGGCCCAAACCCTTTTAAAAGGCGGGGTACGCACTAGCGACTCCACTGATGTTGCAGGTGTCCATTGGCGGCGGTAATCGCTTACCATCAGGTGAACTCAGGTGGTTCAGCGATTACTCGTTTGCCCCCCTATACCATAAAAAAAACCACATGAGAATATACTTGTGTGTCGGTGCCTTTAATTTTTATTTAAATCAATCCACACTGTCCTGCTGCTGGGCCCGAGTCTCTTCTCTTATAATGTGGGTTGGCAGACTTCACAAGCCAGTTAAAAAAGTAAGTTTTAATGCTAGACTGAGAGCACACATAGCACGTTGTGACGTCAAACAAGTTCTCTACTGACTTTCGTTTTGGGGGAGAGACGTGGCATCTCCTCACATTCTACTACCAAAAACTTTAAACGCTGATATCTAGAACTTTATTAGTCAATTTAAATTACTATTAACAATAATAAATAACACTCAGAAGACGAATTATATTAAATAGGACTGTTATTTTGTTGACAATGGGTAATTAATAAATCATTATATTATGTTAGACTATGACATTCTGGAGAAAATTATAAATGAACCGAAGTCAACACAATTATATGTATAAGTATTTGAGGTGATTTTGAATTTACCGTGAAAATACCACGGAAATAGGTGTTTGCTCTTGAGAATACTTCAAGTATTAGAAATGTCTTCAAATTATGTGAATTATAATGTTCCTCAGTAAAATATTATTTTCTAAAATAATACTGCTTTGTTTGCATTGAAGCTATTCTTGTAGATCTAATAAAACTCAATTGAAATTTTAATCACAGCTTTGTAGATTCTAGGAAAATATAATCTTCCGGCGAAATGTCAGCGCGCAATTATTTCAAGAGATATTTTTCTTGTATTGTTTCGTAAAGTTAAACAATAATGCTATTAAAAGGGTTTTTTTGGTGTATCGTTATAACAGATCAACAACATAAGTACAATCGCGA
This sequence comes from Acronicta leporina, assembly GCA_947256265.1. Classification (NCBI taxonomy): domain Eukaryota; kingdom Metazoa; phylum Arthropoda; class Insecta; order Lepidoptera; family Noctuidae; genus Acronicta; species Acronicta leporina. Next base: position 4,759,055 of record OX366523.1, read on the forward strand.
ATCGGCTCTGAGCTACTGTTGATGATTTAATAGAAAAACCCAATAACACTTTGTTTGCCTTGAAAATCTAACCCAGTACCAATAGCGTAGCAGTCATGCTTAGAACCACCAGACTAATGAGGCACATTATAGAGCTTATTATACTTTATATCGAAATAATGATGGCGCTATAACGTTTTTCGTTTAATCCTACCAATATTATAAATATGAAAGTTTGTGAGGAATGTGAGGATGTGTGCATTTTTGTTACTCTTTCACGCCAGAACGACTGAGCGGATTAGCACAAAATTTGGTACGGAGATAGATTATAGTCTGGAATAACATAATACCATAAGCTACTTTTTATCCAAGTCAGACCTAATTCAAAGGAAGAATTGGTACATGCTGGGTTTCCAAGAATGTTGGGTTTTATAATTGTGTAGATGAGAAGGGAGACTACTAACCAGGCAAGTGTTGTGCATAGTGTGGCACGATCCGATGGTTGAAATCGGCTGTATATTACTAGTGAGGTACATGCTAGTTGCACGGTAAATGTCGCTTGCGTGATTCAGGATTTGTTCGTCGCAGTTCCTATGCAACGCAATAGATGTCGCTATATTATATTGTTTTACTTTTTTTTACTATTGCGCCGAATGAACGTTTGGTATTCTTCACGAGCAAATTAATCTACTGTAAAATTCTGAACTACACAATGTACTTTACTACAGGGACATAAACCATGTGAAGAGTCGCAAAGATTTTAATGTCCTACCACATTCTTAAAAGTTCTAAGAAACTCTTAAACGGAACTGTTGAGTTCAACACAAAAACTTCAGCTATTACGCAAACCTACGAACGTGTTTGTGTACTTACCTATGTACTTTCGAAATTGTTGCTCCTCAAATGTTCCTTGGTGTAAATCATACAAATTGACTCGGTTATGTTAGGCGAAGAAGCTCAAGCGACAAGTATATGTTTTACCTTTATTGTTTACTTTACTTAATGTATTACGTCGTGGGTAATTTAAAATATTCGTGTAAATAAAAATTAAATAGGAACGAAATATTTGAGTTGGTCGCTCACTATGAGTCTCATATGAAAGCATTTTTTTTCAACTTACCAACTTTTTTGGTATTGCGGAAATTCCTTTTAGATCCTTCTGAAAATGGTATCGTGAGGTCATAGTTTGTCTGTAGCCTTCGGCGCCCGGTACGTCAACTACGTACCGGGAGAGAGCTGGATCCATCTTCCTCCCTTTCCGTCACCATTTTTGCTCGCATTAGGAGGTGGCTCTCCTGACAACATATCTAATTACGGTCCGAAGCGAGAGATTACCACCCATACGTTCGACTAACCTACGGCATAAGGATATCCCTTTGCCTAGATTGCTTTGATCCAAAAAATAAAGGATTATATAAAAAATATAGTAAGTACCTCGTTTGTTTAGTGGTCCCAAGTGCGACTGCTAAGCTAGAGGTCCTAGGTTCGATTGCCAGATTGAGCAGTGTTAATGGCAATAGGCTCGCCCCCTATTACATGGGACCTAAACATACCGGCGAACTGTGGGTGTACATTAGTACGCCTCTGCCTAACCCTTCGGGGAATACAGGCGTGATGGTATGTTTATTTGGCGGGCTCAGCTTAACGATCAGCCTTAATGTACTTCTGAAGAAAATTTTAGAATTCAATTATTTTCACAATATTAACACTTAGTACCTATGGTTCGTATCACAATATCTCGTTTTACAAAACTATTAGTTGTACCGACATCAAAGCTCTTTGAAAAGCCAATAAGTCTTGTATGTCAGTATTGGGTGCTCTGAAGAGAATATAACGTCAAAGTAAGAGACATAAAGGCTCTACCTTTATGTGTTCCTAAAGTTAATTAGTTCTGGAACCATTATTGGCGAGGAATCAGGTTGTAGCCGGAGCTTGGCAGTGGTATAGTATTTTTTTCCTTTTTAAAGAATCGGTATTTTACCGTATTGAATATGAGCTCGTGGCTAGTAACTATGTACTATGACCAATCTATCTGTAAGGTAGTAAGGTAAAACAGAACTTGCCGCGATTACTCTATAGATGGGTGATCTATATAGTTTGGAATTTCGTAATCTATACAAAACAAAAATGAATCGCCAAATGTAACAGCAAAACTCGAGAACGGTCGACCAATGCAGCATTTTTTTTTCATATTTTCATTAATGCATAAGGAATTTTCTTATGGTAAAAACGAACATTGCGATGAAGATAGTAAAAACACCACCTTTCTTCTCTGATACTCATAGAAAGCACATATCTAGTAAATTAAAACATCAGTGGCCCAAACACGAACAACTTGCGAAAACGTATTCGTATCGCAATCGAAAATAATTTGTATGAGAAAGAGGTTAATGAACGTAGATGAAGCGAAAGTGGTGTGCCAGGATCTACTACTACTACTACTTAGGCTTCTAGCTGTCAAACATTTGACGTCAACCAAAACAAAACAGTCGCTCCGCGTTAGGATCCTCAGTACCTATCACTGAAATTCTTTTTTTTTTCTATCTGTGATCTGTGCATGGCTCATGGCTAATAACTTTTGACAGAATATAGTCTGTCGGGGCAGCTAGTGTTTAGTATATAATTGGGAAGATAATACTTGACGTAGATAATATAATTGTGAGTAGTAAATATAGGGAAAGCCAATTTGTGTCCTAAAAAATTCCGACAGTGAATCAAAATTCCTCATTCCCTTTGCAACCCTTCAAAGGAACGTCTTATATTAATATGCATACGAGAATAGGGCCTAAAATACCCTATTATTGTAGCGTGGGCGATTCTCAAGGAGATTCTAAAATAAATAATATTACAAGTGAAACTTAGTAAGTACATATTACAGTTTGAACTTAGGCTAGGATATGATTTTAAGCAAACGGATTTAGCTTCTGTAGCCGAACTAGGCAATGCCTGTACTACGACTATCAGCGCCAACCCCAATTATACTATATTATTAGCCCTTTTTAAGGAACTATTTAAGTAGGTAGGTATGTTTTTTTTTTTTAATTGTTAGTTTGTGTGGTGTGTATAATTATGTATGTGTGGAGGTGTGTGTATGTGTGGATATTTGTATTTGTGTAGGTTTGTTTCTGTCATTTTATGTATTTATTGTACTATGTATAGTAGTTGTTCAGTTTCTTCATAGCTCAGTTTTTGGAGGTATTGTGTCAATTTTGTTTTGCATTGTTTTATGGTCAATGGATAGATGTTTAAGGTCTTGTTCAGCTTATTATATAGATAAGGACCAATGAAATCAATAAACTTTCTACTGAATTTGGATTTGCAATCTGCAGGGTATGTGCATGCCATATATTTTCTGCGCTTATGTAGTATCTGTGGATCAAAAGATAATTTACTATGTTTTAGCAAGAGAACCTTCAATATAAACAATTGCCTCACTGTTAGAACCTCACAGAATTGGTACAGTAATTTGGTAGGATAGTAGATAGGTTTGCAAATGGAGACCTTCAAAACAGCACGCTGGGCAACTTCAACAGACTTCAATATAAGGATAAATAGAAACATTGTATTAGGTATGTTCAAGTTTTTTACTTGATTTCACCTTTAAAATTATAATAAATATCTACTTTTTCTCTTGAATTATTTTGATAATTTTAATAAATTGAAAGAAAGAAAGAAAGAAAGATCATGTATTTTCGCCCATAACGACGCACAAGTTCTTTTTTTTTTAGCCAATGGCCAATTTGTCAGTTAGACACTACAAAAATAACATAAACACAAATAAAAAATAAACAAATTATTACATCTGACAACACTGGCAAGTGACAACCAAGTGCCAGCACTGCCAACAAAAATAATAAATACAAAAACAATAACAAACACAAAATCAGATGCATAAATTGAACGATATAAAACATTTTTTTATTGCATGCAAATAATACCTAAAGTAGTAATGCATCCAGTAATATAGTTGTAAAATGATCGTTAATAACAGTTAATAACCCATGAACATCCGTTATTTTATCCGAATACGTGTCATAAAAAGGTTATTGTTATTTCAAGTTTTGTTGAGTTTATAGTATTATCAAATTCAACATCCACATAATGGAGTTGTATGCAACTCTAATAAAAATAGAAGCAAAACTTATCATACTTAGCTTACACCCTTAGTTCACTGGTAGGTTTACGTCCCTCGGTGTGTTAAAAATGGTCACCAATGCACACACTGACCGTGGCGAGCCCAGCTTAACCTTGCAGATCAGTTGATCAGCTTAGTTATAGTTAGGAGCTGTATTCTAACTCGTCGACGTGCCCACACAGAGGATCAATCTAAGTCAATTTCTAAAAAATCTAACAACTATCAAGTGAAAATAAAAGATTCCCGTGGAGTTTTTTATCGCGAATAAATAGGTATATACTATGTAGTATAAAGAGCTAAAAGAAATCTTAAAAGTTGTGATATAACAGGGAGCCACGCGATTCGGGTGTGAAACTCAAGTGTATTATAACGTATGGGCCAGGTTAAGGAGCGTGCATATCGACTTAAACTACTACAATATTTTTGATACCTACTTTTACCTGAATTATTTATTTTATTTAAAAGGCAATAAATATAAATTTATTGCCTTTTCCCATATTTACCAGACCGCGCCAGAAGAAGAGTTAAGTATATTTTTTAAGTGTGTGTATATTTCTTTGTCACCCTTCGGCTGGATTGATTTTGGCTTGAGATGCGTCGTTATTAGATTTGTCTCAATTATGAGAGTGACACTGGGTATATCTGGGTATAATAAAAAAACATGACTGCCAAAGATGGAAACAACACAACCAATCTCATGCCGACCGTTTGAGATTGGTCATCCTGTTGCCAGCTATTTTGGCAGTTCGGTATTTTATTTTTATACTTATTATTTTTAACTTTTTTTATTATTAAAAGATTACAGCTAACAATATAAAGATAGGTATAATAATGATAGGTACCTCTTAGGGCCCTAAGGGCCACTTGCACCAACTTCTTGAATATATACTGGTTTCTGACAGTTACGCGAATTTTAAACATTGAAATAAAACTATTTTTTACGGAAGCAATTTAAACATATTTAAATAGTTGGTGCAAGTGGGCCTAAGAGTTGTAGGCACATATTTAATTTATGTTGAACTTGTATTCAAACACATTTTTTTTTGAAAATTTGTATTTAAATACAATTTAAACATAATTTCGAAGTGAACCAAAAATAATGGTACCTATTTCAATTTAAAAATCTTAAAATAAGTAATGGAGAAAAGCTTTTATGCTAACGTTTTATTTAAGTTTTCCTTTATATAAATAACATTCATATTTTTGACATTTCAAGACCGCGGTGGAATTCTTATCTATTCATGAAGAAATTTTCCATTAATTTATCTGTCTAAAAACATTTGGTACTATCAATTTAGTTTTGTTCATTGTGTAGGTACCCCTTTTGTTTTGAATTGACATAACGAAACTCTAGTCACCTCCCTAGTATTTTCTCAACTATTTTGAAGTCACAGTTCTAATGACAGTTATTAATGATATTTTGCCTGAAATTCCTTTTGAGTTTTTGCTTTTGAGTCTAATTGTACAGTTCTAAAAAGTTGATTCTATGAAGAAGGATCTGGCAACAAACACAAGGAGTTCTTGCTAGATTCTATTCTTTTCCATCGAGCAACGAGTTTACATACCATTACGCCTGTGTGACATGGTCCGCCCCTGTCGGCCCTTCCCCATGCCCCAAGCCTCACTACGCGAGTTGCTCTAAAAGGATCGCCACGACGCGGGGGCCTTCTTCTTCCTGCTGCAGCTGCCCAAGCTAAGTGCCGCCCTCTACCGGCTGGACCTCGCCTCGAAGCCTTCATCGAACCATCCTGAGCCTAACTCACCCTACTCTTGCCTTAATATAGTTTAAATTCTAAACCTAGTGTCAATAAATTTGTATATTTTGTGTTCCGAGTGTAATTTATCTGCTCTAAATAGCTCCCGGTCGGCCACGTACCTAAAACGTGTCCACCACGTTACACATGTATTCCCCGAAGAAGGCAGAGGCGTACTAATGTACACCCACAGTTCACTGGTATGTTTAGGTCCCATGTAATAGGAGGAGAGCCTATTGCCATTAACCGGGCACAAATTCCTAACTCCGAACTGCTACTGGGAATTTCATAGAAAAACCCAATAACACTTTGCTCGACCTGGCAATCGAACCCAGGACTTCTAGCGTAGCAGTCGCGCTCAGGACCACTTGGCTAACGAGGCAGTTAGTTGGCAGTGAGGCAACGAGTTTTTAACTTTAAAAATCGAACTTTGAACTCGAGTTTATCAAACGGACGAAACAGTTATATCATGTGCAAAGTCCTTTACAATAGTATTTCTTAGCCGAATTGCTCTCAAGAGGGCCCGTCGGTTTCGGCCGGGCAACAACTCGGGCAATTTATCCTCGTAGCGACAGTGATGTCTCAACTTTACAGCGGTTTGCGGATGGATTTGTTAATTCGCTAAATCCCTAACAAAATAGTTGAATATGGACACGGAGTTTATTTAGCATAGTTTCGAGTTTAGCTGTTGATTTAACTTTTTAATTATTACCTACGCTTGATGTGAAATGAAGTACTCCACTCTCAACGTGGCAGAGCCATGCTTCGGCACGAATGGGCCGGCTCGACTGGAGTGATACCACGGCCTCATAGAAAACCGGCGTGAAACAACGCTTGCGTTGTGTTTCGCCGAGTGACTGAGGTTACCCAAACCCTTTTAAAAAGCGGGCAACGCACTTGTGACTCTGGTGTTGCGGGTGTCCATGGGCGGCGGTTATCGGTTACCATCAGGTGATCCGTCTGCTCGTTTGCATTATAAGGAAATGTTTGGTGGTTATCATCATCCTTTCTCCAATTAAGTTATGGTCGGCTGCTAGTTTTACCAGACGCGGCTGAATATCAGTATTTTACTCGAAGCTACTGCCAGCAGACATCTTCAACCCATTGTTAAATGATGATAATGACTTGTGCCCGGTTAATGGCGATAGGCTCACCCCATACTACGTAGGACTTAAATATACGAATGATCTGAGGGTATGCACTTACGGCCAATCCCAATACCTAATCGGTCAGTAACTAGATTTATTTTGCTTACCAGAGATAGCATTTTGACATAAATTCTATACAAGTAATGTCAACATCCTACCTCTAGTAAGGAAATTTATCGACGGGTTTGTTATTAGGACTTGCCGATAGAAATTAATACCTCTGCCTAACCTATTGTTAATACAGCTGTGATGATAATCTATGGTATAATAGCTGTGCCCGCGACTTCATCCGCTTGGAATAGGTCTTTGGGTATAAGTTTCAAGCTTCTAGCTCTAGAGATAAAAAAAAACTTTCAACACCTTATAACCCTTTTTTCACATTAAAATGCCTATTTCCTTTCTCAGGCTCTCGACTATCTGTGTACCAAATTTTATTTAAATCGGTTCAGTAGTTTTGGCGTAGAAGCGCGACAAACAGACAGACAGAGTTACTTTCGCGTTTATAATATTAGGTAAGGATCAAAATTATTCCACAACATTCGACGATAAAGAGATATTATTCAATTTCCCTCTTCCATATTCACCAATAGGTAGGTATATCTACTGTATATGGCATAAGTACCGTATACCATACCTATGCCATATACAGTCAGATAGAGTAATTTTCCCTCTGCAAAAGGAAGTCTGTGAACGATACAGTAATATTATAAAGCCATAAAGGACGTTGTGACATTAATAGCGGGAACGGTGGCAGAATACGGATGTTTAAGTGAGAAAGATAAGAGACAACTGTATTATATGAGAAATTCTATTTTTTTTATTGTTGACTTGAATTTAATCCTATTCTAAGATGGAGATAAATGAGAGATGGAGCTGTCAAGTAAATATCCTTTGATACTGTCTCTCATTACCCACTCGAAAGTTATGTTGTTTTGTGCTTGACACAGAGCGTTAGATAATACTTTGTGTCGTCAACTCCTTCGTGCGCCATAAAAGATCTCTATTGATATTCGCTTTGCGGGATAGGGACGTATCCCCTCAATCCCCGGCAAATAATTTTAAACGCTAACCTCTTAAACTTTATTAGTCAATTTTTTTTTTCAATAGGATAGTTAGTTTCAGTTAACTACCCAATTCCTCCTGGAGGCACGCGTGTCCAGAAGTCCGACAGTACTGAAATGCATTTATGAAAACAATAATTTATAGTTTAGTGAAGACTTTGAGACTATTCTATTCTATTCATCTTATCCCGTTTTTCTTTCCTTTATACACTAACCACGAACGCTTTCAATCCTCCCCGACAGCGTTTTTCATAAATGGAATGGGGATCTCACTAAAGTGGTCTAAATGGCCAAAATTTGTCAAGAAGTTAAGATGTAAGTTATGGCGTCCATTGTTATAAGACACGAGGGGCGTAAGGCACACTTATCTAACCCTAACGAAGATTTATACAGTGACGTCACATATTTTTGGTCATGATATTCGTATTTTTTACGTTGAAAATTCGTATCTTTTTGCCCCGGAAATGTGAGGCCGGTGAGTAATATGTTTGTTTACTTATTTTTTGTGTGTGACATTTACATACGATAGTTGAGAGTAAAAATATGTGTGTCACAGTGTCAGCCTTGTCTTTGCTAAAAAAAGTTATTATTGGTTATATATTTTTTTGCCAATACAAAAACAAACACTTAATGCGTTAGTACATTTTAGTGAAGTAATGCTGATAAAGTAGTGGTTAAAACGTCTAGTGTACTCAATCGAAGGGATGCAGGTTCTGATTCCGTTTGAGATCGATTCTTTCTTTTAGTAAAATTTCTATATTGAAAAAATGTAGTCAAGATAAAAATACAGGTAGCCATTCACCATTTCTTATTTTAAAGTGCATAATTAAGGCAAATTATTTGGGCTGTGGTACCATTTAAAGTCCTAACATCTTCTACCTTGAATAGCTTTTCATAGAAACGATCTCATAAAGTTTCACAGATTGAACCACAAATATCTACGAGCACACTACTAAACATTGCCAAACAAAGGACAATTAAATAACTTAAATACTTTAAGTTAACCAAAGAAAATTTCAAAGGAAATTAGTGGTGTCTAGTAAATTTTCTACTTGACATAATTAAGTTTTCTCTTTCTGTAGTGTCGGCGGGAACTTTTAATGGGATGCCTTGCGTTAGTAACTTGTGACATTATTCTCTGGCTAAGTCATCAAGATAATAAGCAACACTATGAAAGTGTAAAACTTGTAATACTGTACAAGACAACTAGTACATTAGTGCGATCTTTAGTTGAAAAAGGTAATTGCTTTTTTAATAATTGTTTACGTCGGTAAATGAGCAGGCGAGCCACCTAGTGGTAAGAAGTCATCAACAAGTCATCACCACTTCCAGACATCTGCAACACTCGAGGATTTGCTCATGTGCTGCTGAACCATAAAAGCCCCCACAGACTGCAGACTGTCGGAACCACAGCAACCGAGAGTCGGGAGTTGCTCTGACGTGCCTAAGTCGACACATACACGAAGGTGTTTCACAATAGACTCTTATAAAGGGGAGGTCGAACCAGATAAAACTCAAGAGGTATTACTATCGGGCAAGTCAGATATTTTCTTTCTCTTACAAAATGCCTATCTGAATGGCAGTCAGCAAAAACAAGGATATTGCGATTAATAAATTTTTTTTTGCATGGCATTTGACCCTTGATAAGGTAGAAAGAACAAATGATTTTAAATAAGCATCCGATTCATGTAGTCATGTGGAGTTCTGGCTCTCTGGAGATAAGATGAGCAATTGAGCATTATAAACAATACATTTCTTCGCTTATTAATTAAAAAACTTATCACGTAGGTATTTATTAAATTTATTTACAATATCTATACTTACAATGCTTATCATACAAGATTCATAGTAATATCGCGAAGTAATAACTTATTGCATATTTAACTTAGCTTAATTAGCGATACTGTGAAACTTCGACGGTTTACTTACAAAAACACAATTTAAACATCTAATTAATTTAGATTTCATGTAAATTTTGGTGGAAAAGGCAAAGATAAACTTCTTGACGAGAGATTAAGTGGTTAATAAATTCTGAAATTTAACAAAATGTTTCTTAAGAATTGTCTGACTAATATGGGCACATTTTATTGCACCGTGGTCTCCCATAGGGTTATCTTCTGTTTTTTTTACAAAACACAAAATCTCACATACACCGGAGCCCAGATTACCATCAAACCCACAAAAAGTGATAGTGGAAGACAATCTATACAGGGAAGACAAGCTATACAGCTTGTTGTATATCTGCTTGTTGGTTGCTGTGGCAAAAAGGGGCTAGAAACAAAGAAATTCCCAGTTCCCAGACGGCCTCCGACAAGACGGACCGTCCACCTGGAGAAGGGTGCTAGGAGTTCTTAGATACAAGCGACCTATAACCGATCATTGTGGAAATCACGAGATAAAGCAGATAAAGATGGCCTCCAATGATAGACGAACATATTATAATGTCCCACTGCTGGGCACGTATCTCCTCTCAGAGAAAGGGATTAGGCTATAGTCCACCACGCTCATGCCTCATGCAGGTTTACTCACGATGTTTTTTTTTCACCGTTTAAGCGCGTGATAATTAACTATTAATACGCACATAATTTCCAAAAGTCAGAGGTGCGGGCTTGGATTTGTACTCGAGACCTTTGACTTGGCAGTCCAATGGTCATATCACTAGGCTATCACTGCTTTTTTATTCTTAATTTTACAAGAGAATCTCTAAAATGCCTTGGACAAAAAAATATTTATTCTAAGCATTATAAACATAACCACCATTCATACCCGGGTTGAAGATCTTACCAACTTAAATAGGTAATTCGTCTCCGTGTTGAAATCGCAGTATGCCTTTTAAAAATTCAAGAAAGCCAGCTGGTGATGTAGACTGGTTTAACGCTTGATACTCACGGATTTAAAGTTTGAAAAGTAGTGGATTAAATTGCACAAAAGTTGAGAAGATGGCGTGTTATAGATGTCTTTAAGCGGTGATTTTTTTAATAATAATAACAACTCGCCGCAGTGGTCGAGCAATCGGTTGCTGACCGAGAAGTCGCAAGTTCCATCTCCACACATAACAATATCTGGCTTATAGGAAGTTCTATCATGTTTAGATGTTTGTATATGTGAGAAAATTTCTGTCTGTTAATGATGTACTTATCAAATCATAACCCAATGTAGAACACCGATTTAAATAAAAATCGCCACATATTGGTATAATTTAGATTGGTTCTTAGGGAAAATCAATAAAACAATTTATTTCAAGATGTTGATCTCTCTGATGAATTGTATAGTAGTGGAGCATTATATAGATATAAATATTCTGCGACATTTAACACAGCACCATCTCACAAAGTCCCAAACCTATGGGTACTAGACAATTTTACTTATTTTTTGTAAATATTTACTTATAATGCATAAGAAACACCCAGACGAACACAAACACTTATATTCATCACATAAATATTTGTGTCCTGTGAGAATCGAACCCACGACCTCGTGGTCAGCAGTCCGGTACTCGAACCACTAAACTACAGAGATCGTCAAATCAAATAATTAATTATGACATGAACGTTTCGTAAGTAAACTTAACTAGGACATCATTAAAAAACTCATAGTTTCTGTATGATTAAACATAGGACAAAAATTACAATAAAATCAAGTACCTATTCCATTTCCCAAACCGTTCTCACAACTTTGTTCCGAACAAATCCACGCCAGGTTTACCCAATATTAATTGCTTAAATTATAATGCTTGTAAAGTTCACATAACTGGGGAACTGTAAGTACCGAGATCATTTGAATATTTCCCCAACGTCGGAAATAAGACTCGGGAATTCACGTTGTTAAGTAAATTTTTAATGTCAACATAAAGCGTAGGTAACTAAGACTGGTTTTAGTGGTGACATTTAACTTGTGATGTTACCTTCTTAGAAGATACCGAACTGCAATTGTACGTTGGATCAAGATACTTACAGAATAAATTGTAAGAGTTTGTTGGCGAACAAACTTGCCGAGACAAAACTAAACAAAGATCAACACAATATTGGCACAGAGAGAGGGCGTGACGTTTATTTAAAAAGCATCTGAACAATTAATACTGGATCTCATGTATTAGCTGTAATGGCACACGACAGACACAAAAGTTCCGTTTTTATATGTAGACATACTGCAATACTTGGAGATAAATTCGTGCAAGGCTGGTGGCAAAGGGGGCTTTAGATAAATCATAATATTTGTTACGGTGTCTGAATTAGCTTTATAAATTGTACAACAAACGCAGTGAAAAATTAATTAAATCTCAGTGGTTCTATGTTAATTAGGAAGTTAATCAACGTAGATGAAGCGAAAATGGTGCTCCAGGATCGTAGCAAGTGGTATAGTCTCTGCCGAACTCATTCGGAGACAGGCATGAAAATATGTTAGTTTCTTTACTGTTATAAACTTAGGTTATTTTAAATAATCTACTGTAATTTTTTTCTTTATGGGATACGGGAAAAATGAGCAGACGGATCACCTGATGGTTAGCGATAACCGCCGCCCATGGACACCCGCAACACCAGAGGAGTCGCAAGTGCGTTGCCCGCCTTTTAAAAGGGTTCGGGCCTCCGATAACCTCACTCACTCACAACACAACGCAAGCGTTGTTTCACGCCGGTTTTCTGTGAGGCCGTGGTATTACTCCAGTCGAGCTGGCCCATTCGTGCCGAAGCATGGCTCTCCCACGTGACAAAAAATATATATTTATTGAACTACTGTCCAATTTCAATATAAGAAATTATTGTTACGCCAATGAATATAACATACATAGCATCACGCCTGTATTCCCCGAAGGGTTAGGCAGAGGCGTACTAATGTACACCCACAGTTCGCCGGTATGTTTAGGTCCCATGTAATAGGGGGCGAGCCTATTGCCATTAACCGGGCACAAATTCCTAACTGCGAGCTGCTACTGGGAATTTCATAGAAAAACCCAATAACACTTTGCTCGACCTGGGAATCGAACCCAGGACCTCTAGCGTAGCATTCGCGCTCAGGACCACTTGGATAATGAGGCAGTTGTAGAGCCAATGAATATAAATACAGTTATTTATGTGATATTGAGATATTAAAAACCTTTCTCTACCGAGTCCCGCTTAGGGCCACTAGATCAATATGGCGGTAAATTAGAATGAAAATAAAAAATATTTACTCGCTTTTCTTCTAGGTAATATTAATTCTAGAACGGGAACACAATTTTCGATGCTTTTGCTTTTAATTTTCAGTTGGTCCATCTGTTGTATACGAAATAAAGCAATAAAAGCTGCCGTTTTAATGTTATTTACCTCAGTAAACATTGCACGAACGTCCATTATTCGTTCGTATTTAAATCAATCGTGTTTTCGTTTCGATGCATTTCGCGATTTTAAAGGCAAGGCAAATGCTATTTTAAACGTGTTGAATGCTAACCGCAATAATAACACTTGTTTGTTTATGTTGTTATTTTGTTTAAACTTATATATATATTATGTAGCGTCTGCGTGACCTTCAGAATTGGGTTTGTCCTAGATAAAAAGTAGCCCATATGTTATTCCAGACTATAATCTATCTCCGTGCCAAATTTTATCTAGGTCTGTTTAGCCGTTCTGGCGTGAAAGAGTATCTAACAATATCCATCCATCCATTCATCCTCATAAACTTTTGCAATAATAATATTTGTAGGATATTATAAATTGTAGAAGATATTGTAGTGTAATATTATAGTGTAGTAAGTAGATATAGTTTATGTATAGTTCAAGCTTCTTAACCTCTTTTTTTATAATATAATAATAATACTAAACAGTTTTCTGTATCCAAATTAGTCGAAACCAAATATTCATCCTCACTGTACCATACTTAATTCAAATTGTAATATGTGGAAACGTAGTGGATTGTACATTAACTACCTTAGCTTGTAATATTTATATTATGTAACCTTAATTGTACAATTGTTTGTCTTCCCAAATAAAAAATAAAAAAAAGAGAGAATAGATTTTTTGTTTTGTAGTTTGTTAAAAAATTAACTTAATAGTACTCAAAAATTACTGGACCGATAAAAAAAATCTCTTAAAGCATGCTACATTATCACAGAGTAACATAGGCTATATTGTAAATCGAGTTGAATGTAACGGTCGCGAGTGAAACCGCGAGAAACAGCTAGTATGAAAGAAAGAAGAAAGTATTTAGATGATAATCTTTACCATCATCATTTATTTTTGCCCCTAATTGGAAGATACAAGAGATCTACGTAGTCATTTCTCATGTGCCCAATTTTACTGCTATATTGCTCTTCAAAAGTCTTCATCTTATTGGCGAAGTCTTTCAAAAAGGTCAGGTGCGTAGTACCCGCAACCGGCGCGTATGTATGAGAAGATGTATGAATGTCGCAGAAGCAAAAGAGACATGCAAGAATCGTAGCAAGTGGCAGTCTATAGTGTCTGCCTACCCCTGTGGGAGAAGGGCGTGAGTGTATGTATGTATGTATTGCTCTTCAAAAGTAACACAATAATATTAGCACATTATTTCTTACTTTAGTTTCAGAATATTTGGCAATGCGGTGGTAGATATACGAGTAGTTTATAGGAATATCAGCATCAGTATATTATGTTCTCACTACGGAGAGTCATTAGATATTAATTAATATACTTAAAAAAAACCATTAAAGGCACAAATTGAAACTCCAAATTCTGCTGACAATTTCGTGGAAATACATTTCTACAATATTCTCAGTTTTAAAATGAAATCCGTATTTTTTTATTATAAATTAAACTAATCTAAGACTTGCTAATAAATTGCAACTGTCAGCCAATTACAATTATAAACTTAAAATTAAAATAGAATATTCATTTCGACCATGTTTCAAATAATATTATTAAATTAGACAAGTTTGAAAGTTCAGAATCACTTTGAATGAATACCAACACTGCCTTAGGCATACTAAAATTGTCGAAATGAATGAAACCTACTTTTGGAATAAATGCCTTTTTAATCTCTCACAATAGCAACACTACATAAAAGACCATATCTTCTTCTTTTCTACTATAATAGAATCGTAAAAATGCTGTTTCTGTACATTGCAGATATAAAAAAAAACAAGTAGGTTTTTGGTAAATAAACGTCGCCGAATCCAAAAATGTGATTTTTATAATTCTTGTCTGTTTGTTATGGTTTGGCGCAAAAACTACTGAATAGACTTTAGTGTTGTTATCATTGTTAGAAAGAATATGTTCTAACTTAAAAACTGGTGAACTTTTTAAAGGTATCAATTAATGGAACGGATCCTTAAATACAGCTTGACTACTCTGATGCAGACCCAAACAAAACAGAGATCATCACTCTTGGTTACTGATAAAGAATAATGAGAAATCTTCATGTGAGCTAGTTACTTATAAAGGAGTCTGCTCACTACACCGTCTCATACTATGACCATGCTATGAACGTATCAGATACGGAAACAAGCATGACACAAAATACTATACCCGTATCAACAGCGTATTATATCCGTATACGGGTGTTAGGGGCCGTAGTGTCTGCGTAATGTCGGTGGAAACATATCCCGTTCAAAAAAAAATATTATTATTTAAATGTGTGAGACTATGGAGCGTCAACATATTGTCGGCGAAAATATTTTGCTATCGCCGTTACGCTCTGCACATGGCACGCAGCAGTGTTGGTCGGTGATGGAACGGTCTAGTGTGCATAGTCTTTTTACGTGGGAGAACCATGCTTCGGCACGAATGGGCCGGCTCGACCGCCTCACAGTTAACCGGCGTGAAACAACACTTACTTTGTTTTTCGCCGAGTGAATGAGATTACCGGAGGCCCAAACCCTTTTAAAAGGCGGGCAACTCACTTGTGACTCCTCTGGTGTTACGGGTGTTTATGGGCGGCGGTTATCGCTTACCATCAGGTGATCCGTTAGCTCGTTTGCTCCCCTATACCATAAAAAAAAACTTCTCCATACAAAGAATAGTTTTTTGTCTGATACGTTCCTAGTATGGTCATGATATGGGATGGTGTAGTGGGCAGAGTCCTTTTGTAGGCTAATCACGATTGCATACAGATTCACAATTATTTGCTTATGTGTACGATAATAAATTCAATTAGTTACTACTTTAGTTAATTCTACTTCAGAGTAGTCTTACCGAATATACTTTTTAAATTATTGTAAATATTGCTTCTCTACGGATGCAGTGTGAACATTCAACATGACATTTTTATAAAAGATTTTCCGAGGTATCTTCTCTACTATTATAAAATTGTAAAAATGCTGTGTCTGTACATAAAAAATATTTAAAAAAACAAGTGGGTTAGGGTATAATATAAAGGTCCCCGAACCCAAAATTGTGATTTTTTAAATTCTTGTCTGTTTGTCTGTTTGTTACGGGTTGGCGCCAAAACTGCTGAATAGATTTTAATTTTTTTATCACTGTTAGAAAGTATATGTTCCAACTTAAAAACTGGTTAACTTTATATCTCCATGAATTGAACAGAACTTGAGATACAGCTTGACCTCAGTCTCTGATGTATACAGACCAATACAAAGAAGAGATCATCAATGTTGGTTATAGTTTTTACTCCTAATATAGCTTCACGTGAGCAAAGCCGCGGGCAAAAGCTAGTTTGAAATAATTTTCCTTGTTATTCACACATCGCGATATAAATATTTATATATACGTTTTCTTATATAAAACATATCCGCCCCCGCATCTAAGCTGATAATAAAATGTAACAAAAAACGGACGGGAAAAAAAATAACAGTCCACAGTGATCTCACGAACAAAAATAAAACGAAAGAAAAAGTTTAGCTGACGTTTGATAAATTGCAAGAAATAAATATTTCCTCTGCAGTTTTCCTCAAAAGCCTGTGCGCTTAAACGCGGACATGCAATTTCCTACTATCACCGTACATTTTTCCTAGCTATGTTGCATTTCTCCGAGGCGATTTTTTTTCCAACTTTTAAAATTAACACCACTGTGGGCTATTCTACATGTCGCGGAACTTACTTGGTAAACCTCATGTACAACTAGCAAACTTAATTTCGCTAGCAGAAAAATATTCTTTGTTTGTTTCACAACTTTGTTACTTAGATAATAAAGTTTAAAATTGAGCGGGAGCTTTGGAAAGTCAGTTTTGTCGTTGCTTTTTGCTAGCGCAAATCCTCTTTCCTGAAGCTATTTACCAGTTCAAACCGGTTTTTACCGGTTTACTTAACAGCATAACTGCGTTGTAAGAAAAAAAAAATTTTTGAAAGATGGATACGCTGCGTTGACCGTATTACAAGGGTTGGTGGTTAAAATTCCGTGTTCCTTCGTTATAAACGTTTATGTAGTGAATTTAAATTGTGTTTGTTGTATAGGCATGGTAATGTTTTCAATTCAATTAAAATAGTATGTCATGCGACTAAATAATGATTAGAGTCAATAATTTTGATCCCGATAAAATATTTTGAGATTTTTATAAAAGAAAATAGATAGCCTAGTGTTCCTGAGCGCGACTGCTGCGCTAGAGGTCCTGGGTTCGATTCCCATGTTATTGGGTTTTTCTATAAAATTCCCAGTAACAGCTCGGAGTTTGGATTTGTGCCCGGTTAATGGCAATAGATTCGCCCCCTATTACATAGGACCTAAATTTACCGAAGAACTGTGGGTGTACATTAGTACGCCTCTGCCTAACCCTTCGGGGAATACAGACGTGATGGTATGTTAAAATAGATTACTATGATTAAAAATGCCTCAATTCTATTAATTTGCGCGTCTATCGTCTTACCAATGAACTAATACAGTATCCAAAATAGACTAAGCATATTTACAGAGTAATATTTACTTTAGTAAAAGTTGGTTTGATTATGTAATCACTGATCAGGTAGGTTATAAGGAAAATCCTGGACTGAGTGAGGGGAGGCCTTTGCCCACTTGTGGGAAGCAAAAGAGAATAATGAAAATTATATTTTTGAAGAACATTTTATTTAAAAAAAACTGTAAATCTATATCTTATATATATAAAAGAAAGTCGTGTTAGTTACTCCATTTATAACTCAAGAACGGCTGAACCGATTTGGCTGAAAATTGGTGGAGAGGTAGCTTAGAACCAGGAGACGGACATAGGATACTTTTTATCCCGTTCCCGATACTTTTTATTCCACGGGGGCGAAGCCGCGGGCAGAAGCTAGTATATATATAAAAGAAAGTCGTGTTAGTTACACCATTTATAACTCAAGAAGGGCTGAACCGATTTGGCTGAAAATTGGCGGAGAGGTAGCTTAGAACCAGGAGACGGACATAGGATACTTTTTATCCCGTTCCCGTGGGATGTGATGACAGACCGAAATTCCACGGGGGCGAAGCCGCGGGTAGAAGCTAGTTCTAAATAGATTATTTTTCAAAGATATTTTGATGTATATTCATTATGATTCCTCTCATTTCATATTCAAAGTACTTTACATATTTAAAAGGTCTCGTTCTTGCCTCATTATTTTGTACAAACGATCATAATTATGCTGAAAGGATAGCGAGATGAATTAAAGATGCATTCTGTTTTATGACCGTCGGGTAAACCGAAAATTGGATTTTTGGAAATCCATGGTAGAGAGAATGAAAGTGTGACATCATAAAACCATTCTATTTTAGAAATATATGTAGTTTATATTAGATAAGCAGCTTCGCCAAAAAAAAAATATGGCTGTCTCAGAATTTTCTTTACAACATTCTTAGTAATATGAAAGTTATTAAAATGTCAAGTAGGTACCGAATTCAATGAGATCAATAGTTTATTGTTACACTTTATTGAATACTAGCTTCTGCCCGCGGCTTCGCCCCCGTGGAATAAAACGTATCGGGAACGGGATAAAAAGTATCCTATGTCCGTTTCCTGGTTCTAAGCTACCTCTCCACCAATTTTCAGCCAAATCGGTTCAGCCGTTCTTGAGTTATAAATGAAGTAACTAACACGACTTTCTTTTATATATATAAGATATAGATATAGCAAGTCTTTGTATTGTTGTACTGCACTTAAACTTGAAAAAAAAATGCAAGTGTCAAAGGATAATGCACACAATGCCAAATATGTACAGGCATTACCGACACCTGACGCCATATTAATTTCTGCCCGTGTTTTGTTTCTTTGAAATCAGTCAATCCGTTCACGATACAAATTTTTTTTGAGAAAAGCAATTTTCTTAATAATTTTATTTTTCGTGAATTTCTGCTATTCCGGCCTGGTGGAGACAAATCAATGATCATAAAAATTAGTCAAGCCGTGCCTGAGTTATAAATGGTGTAATTATCCCGGTTACATCAAATTCACGAAAAAGAAGATAATGAAGAAAATTGCTTTTCTCAAACATTTTGTATCGTGAACGGATTGACTGTTTTAAAATAAAGATTTTAATATATTCTATTATAAATTAACGTTAACGTACCTATCTCTTATTTGCAGTCAAGACGGCTTTATGTACTTGATCAAGTTATAAAGCCTTTGATGTCTAAGTGCCTATATGGTACGAAAAATCAACTTAGTCATATTTAAATTTATTAAAGCCGTAAGCCTTAAGAGACTTGAAAAGTCTGGAAAGTAAAACTTAGTACTTGGAAGCACCTGAGCTAGGTAATGTGCTTATAAAATGGATAAAATATTGGTAGCATGGATTTAATAATGTATGTATTAATCTTTTGCTTTTACCGTTGAATAGAAACTAGCATTTTCACGCGGGTCAGCCTCATCTTAAAAGGTAATTTAACTCATACCATACATACAATCACGCTTGTATTTCCTGAAGGGTTAGGCAGAGGTGTACTTATGTGCTCCCGCAGTTTGGCGGGATATTTCGGTCCCATGTAATAGGGGGCGAGCAACCCCGACTCCGGGCATCCCACAATCCCTAGATGGAGTGCGGAGATAACCGCCGCCCATGGACACCCGTAACACCAGAGGAATCACAACTGCGTTGCCCAACTTTTAAAAAGGTTTGGGCCTCCGGTAACTTCACTCACTCGGCGAAACACAACGCAAGCGTTGTTTCACGCTGTTTCTCTATGAGGCCATGGTATCACTTCGGTCAAGCCGGCCTATTCGTGCTGAAGCATGGCCTCCTTTTGAGATACGGAACCCTAAAAACTAGTTAACTCGTCATTTCCAACTGATGTAGGTTTAACAAAACTACCACAAACTAATTACACGTGACGCTATATATACACTTTTGACTCCAACATTCGGTATAAGCTTGTGAACCCTCAAATATTTGATTAAGAGAAATAGAATCATGAAATTGAATCGAGGTAACACGTCGCGCAAACAAACCGTTGGCACAAAATATAAGTGTGAAATCTCTTAATACTTTTCGATGAAATTTGTAAGCCGTGTCGCCAAAGATGGATTGAATAAAAAATAACTCAGATTTTGTTATACTTGTTATTCACAACTCAATTTACTATGCATTTATAAATTTGTATTGCGCTTATCTAAAAGTTTTAGCTTTTGCCCATGGTTTCGCCACCTGAAGCTATTAGTTATTAATACTGGATCCCAAAAATAATTTAATCTAATACCAACAGTGATGATCTCTTCTTTGTATGGGTCTCTATATATCAGAGAGTTTAATTATTTGGGATAAGAAGTACCTATACCAGTTCTCAAGTTGGAGCACATACTTTCTAACAGTGGTAACAAAATTAAAATCTATTTTGTAGTTTTTGCGCCAACCCGTAACAAACAAAACAACAGACAAGAATTTTAAAAATCACATTTTTCGGTACTGAGACGCATAAGTACCCTAACCCACTTGTTTTTTTTTAATATTTTCTATGTACAGGCACTGACAGCTTTTTACAATTTTACAATAGTAGAGATATAGCACGTTTGGTAGTTAGGTACTACAACATAACCTTGCGCAGTATGTCATGAATTTGATTCCCATCAGAGTTAAATCTTTGTGCGTTCCGTGAATTCGAGTGTTTGTGTATTTTTTTTATCAATTATGTCGGCAAACGACCTGTAAAATAACGTTGTCAGATTCACTAGCGAATATTAATGACTAAAGTATCGTTTGGATGCAGACGCATGTCGTGACATAATTTTGTCATTGCATCATCTCGTTTCCGGCCATATACCTACAGATTAGCGGGACTTTTCAGTGCCACCAGAAAATTCAGAGTTGTATGTATCTATGTGTGGTATGTAAGATAATTATGATAAAGCTATTTTTTTTTATGAGATAGGGGGGCAAACGAGCAAACGGATCACCTGATGGTAAGCGATAACCGCCGCCCATGGGCACCCGCAACACCAGAGGAGCCGCAAGTGCGTTGCCCGCCTTTTAAAAGGGTTTGGGCCTTTCTCAAGGCTTCTTAATTTGTGCTTTTCTTAAGGTATTACAAATAAGGCTTAATTCCCGACGTTTTGGGAATTAAATAATATCAATATAACGTGATAAAATCCGTAAAAAGTAGTTTCATTTCAACGTCTAATATTCGCGTAAGTGTCAGAAATCAGAAAGGCTAAATGTATTATTAAACTTCTTTCAACTTCAGCAAAAAGTTAAATATTTAATAAAGCAAAATTAAACCATAAATACTCTTCAAGAAAACGTCGCGCTAAGTGCTTGAAAAAAATATACTCCCATTTTCTCTTCGATAAAAAGGTCCGTAAAAGTAAGTGTCTATAAAATACCTAGATCTAAATACGATGAAAATGTCTAGAAGCTTATCAAAGATAGTTTTCCCTTAGATCTGGATAATGAGAATCGAAAGACTAGATTATACTTATAAAAAAAAACGACGGTAAGAAAAAACTGATGTTTGAATATAATTATGTAAACAGCCTCATTTGTCTAGTGGTCCCACGCACGACTGCTACGCTAGAGGTCTTGGGTTCGATTCCCGGGTCGAATAAAGTGCTATTGAGTTTTTTATGAAATACTCAGTAGCAGCTCGGAGTTTGGTATTTGTGCTAAGTTCGCCGGTTTGTTTTGGTCCCATGTAAGGGGGCGAGCCTATTGCCATTAACCGGGCACAAATACCGAACCCGAGCTGCTACTGAGAATTTCATAGTAAAACTCAATGGCTCTTTGACCGACCATCCTCAGCATTCGACCCGGGAATCGAATCCAGGACCTCTAGGGTAGCAGTCGCGCTTGAGACCACTAGACTTATGTGGTAATAATGCAATATTTGTATGTATTATTTGTGTAATGTACTTATGTCAAAAACAACACACATTTCGGATATCAAAAAGTTAATTCCGAGATCAAAATCCCACAAACTACTCAAAACATTGAAATTAATTGTAACAGATTGTTCCCTATTAACAAACCGCATTAATTATTTCTGCGTTACATATAAAAGTACAGTCACCGACAAACGTGTTAGCCGTGACTGTTATATATTTGAGTTGCGCTCACCGTGATCATAAAATAAAGCGTTCTTTGACGTTAGCTAGGAAACGTGAGAAGAAACTAGATACAACGTAATACTCGCGGAAAATGATTGATTGAGGGAAAAGCAGAAGGATTACTTATGATAAAACATTTTCTAGGATACCTGGAGATTCATAAATTATAGTTTAGGGTGAAATTGGACGAAATATAATGTAATATTTGTTAAATTCCGAAGAGAAGAAAATAATGTTATTTTTACGGTGATTGATTGACCCTAATCATCCCTAATGATTGCTGATCTTTTCTATACAATAACTCTTTTCAAACTAAAATACGATACGCTTTCCGTGCTATGCAACTGAATTAATTCCTACAACTCTCCTCTGCTCAGACTCCTATGCTCATGTTAAATGAAATATTATGAAATTAACATTACAATCATGCAATAACAATAACAAAAGTATAGATAACAATGTAGCAATATCGAAATATACGCCATTATTAATAATACCTCTATTTCAGAGAAATTGCTAAACATATTTCATATTTAAAACCTCTTGTAGAATCATATCGATTTTCTGATGAGAATTAATTATCATAATTTATCAAGGATGTCCTTTCATCCCAGTGGAAGTTAAAAAGCATGCTCTGCAAACATACAAATAAATTGTATGGACTTAACAAATTACGTTAAGACTGTACTCAAGTTCAATCCGCTCGCAGAGCTCGTCTCTAAACCACGACAATGGCTAGAATAGTTTCTATTGTATAACTTTGACCACCAACTTCGTGGACCCCTTGTGTTTACACGAAATGCTAACAAATTGACTTGTAAGTTTACACCGCTGTTGTATTGCGGTTGATTTTCTCTTGTTACAATCACAGGGACTGTTATAGAAACAGGTGATTTTGGACAACGAAAAGTATGGTAATTCTGTAAAAATATTGTATCAGCAATGTCATAAACGTCTCAAATGTTACCTTTTGGGTCAATTTCTGATTTCAATCTTATCGAATTCGTTCATTTTTGACGATTCTAAACTAAAAAAAACGTTAAACATTTCAGGATTAGAATACCATTCTTTGATATTTTCGAAACTGATACTAGTTATGAAGGTTAATTATTTGGATCAATCGGCGATTCGTTAGAGTATGTAAGATAATAGAAAGAAAATAAAATTTATTTAAAACAAACACAATCCACACTAAAATATTAATAAATTAAAAAAAATATAATATGTATATAGGCTTCGTGTGGAGTTGTGCGTTTAAAAAGGCAACAGCTCAGCATTATGTTGCGGACACACGAGTATATCTACAGCGCTGATTTTCAGCTGATGCTTATGGACACACTATGTCAAAGGTACTATGAAAAACATTAAAAAATATAACGGAACATTCAGGTTTTTAGTAGGAGGAAGGAAACAATTCATAAAGCGCCGAACTATCTAGCGAGGAGCCATAACTGTCATCATCAAATCTCAGCGGTAGTCACTATTAACGTAAATCAACTTGGATTTTATCTCGATATATTATAGTTCTTATTGCTACTAACTTTTCGCCATTCGAAAAGCAAAAAAGTCTCAGTTAAAATATTTTCTTCCGCTATCAATCTTGGAGTTGATGCAAAATGTGATCACATTAATAAAAACTGCTACAATTGGACTTCATAATGAACTCATTTTAACAGTACAAAAGAACGGAAGCATATTTAAACAAGAAAAATTTCAACCGAAATTATTTTAACACCTACTATTTCATAGCACAATCGGACTGGCAGCGCAAAGCAGCGAAAACAGGAGACATTAAAATGAAAAATATTTAAGCTTATCTAAAAGTACTGTACCGCTTGATGAGAGTGCGATGCAAATGAATCACCTTGCTATGGTTTTAACACTTTGTTACTGCGAAAAAAGAACGGTTCGTTTTTCACAGCTTCTTGTATCAAGTGTCACCAAGATAAAATACCTAAGTAAGGAAAAAGTGAGTAAAGAGAAAAAAACACGCGTGATGGATGCCGCTTACTAAACTAAAAAGGTAGACGGCTTTTTCTTACATTGTTTTAGAGCCTTTGGTTGACTCGTGACCTGGCCTAAAAAAATCACGACATCTATTTCAGCTATTCTTTTAACCACTGAAGGCCTATTTAAGAACCTATTTTCAAAATTTATTATTAATTATATTAATTAATAAAAAAATTAGGTACCTATTTATGTTAGTTTTTTGGCATTTCATAAGTTGATTAATTCAGATACGGCGTCGTTTTACGAATAAAAGACAAAAGCATAACATAACATACCATCACGCCTGTATTCCCCGAAGGCTTAGGTAGAGGCGTACTTTAGTACACCCACAGTTCGCCGGTATGTTTAGGTCCCATGTAGTAGGGGGCGAGTCTATTGCCATTAACTGGGCACAAATTCCTAACTCTGAGCTGCTACTGGGAATTTCATAGAAAAACCCAATAACACTTTGCTCGACCTGAGAATCGAACCCAGGACCTCTAGCGTAGCAGTCGCCCTCAGGACCACTTGGCTAACGAGGCAGTCACAAAAGCATAAAAAACACAAATTGCAATGACATTATTTTGTTTAGAGGATCAGCATTGCCTTCCAACGTGGCAATGCAGCTAGCCTTCTGGGTACCCTTCTGGCTGAAAGTTTTTTAGCCACCTTAAGTTAGCTTAAATTTAAGTTAAACTAAAACTCATAACTGTGAACAAAATATATGTTTATATCTTAATCCAGAAAACGATTTCCTAAGCGTTACAGTGGAGGCCAAGTCACGGGCTTATACTGTAAGCCAGGAGTAGCAAGCAAATGGAATAATAATTTAGCTTGTACTCCTGGCTAAGAAAGGCAATGTTTTTTTTCAACAGCCAAATAGATCAATTTCTTTTAAGTAAATATTTTAATAGCCAAGAGATCAAATTCAAAATCTAAGCTGGGTCAGGACGGTGAACTTGCCGGGGACGAATTTTTTGTTTCCCGTAGCCCCCGACGCAAAACGTGCAGGAAGGAACACCGTGTGGCTTTTAGATGGTAAGTCACCCACTATGGGTGGAGTCCGACATGCCCCGCTGCTTCCCCGGTAGCATCCTCCCTTGATAGCAGACTTCACACGCTATCAAGAAAGTCTCTAGGCTTGCAGATTTTTTCGTGGTCTATTTTTTATAATCTACATGATTTTTTAAGGTCAGGCCTTGGATTTGATGTCTAGCTTTGGTACGCCACTAAGTTACGTTAACACTACTCTTATGGCACGTTTACAATTAGCAATTAATCTCCTGATCAAGTCAGTTGTCCAAAAGGCTAACTTCGTTTGTATCTGTATTCCTGGCTTACTGTTGTTATGTTTTCCGTTTTGTTGTATGTATTGGATGTACTGCGTGCTATTGTTTTTATAACGTGTCTCTATTAATGTATAAATAATCTGGCGTGTTTTAGTCAATGTTGTGTTTGCCCGTAATTGGCATATATATTAGAATATTACCATAAGACTCAATGTATCTATGTCCATATATGTGCTGTGGGCGAACCTTAAGTAAATAAGTAAATTAATTAATTTTTAATGTTATCGCTCCAGTTTGTATAGGCTCCGTGCTTCGAGCCCGCGCCAAGATTTTGTTCTAACAAACTTGTGGACAATCCATACGTAGACTGTGAGATATCTCCACTGTCCAGCTATTTTATTTACTCTTAGCTGCATATTGGAATTGAAAAAGAAAATACGAGTATTGTGTTTCTAGTTTATTACTGGGCGTGAATTCCAAAAATGTAGGTTATGATTTTAGTTGTTCATGATATGTGGGTTTCCATGCATTTATTGCACAGGTTTTATAATTTTTTTATCTACCGAATGGTTTTGGGTTGATATTTTTTTTGTCTCAATAGCCAAACTGCCTCAATAGCCAAGTGGTCCTGATCACGACTGCTACGCTAGAGGTCCTGGGTTCGATTCCCAGGTCGAGCAAAGTGTAATTGGGTGTTTCTATGAAATTCCCAGTAGCAGCTCGGTGTTAGGAATTTGTGCCTGGTTAATGGCAATAGGCTCGCCCCCTATTACATGGGACCTAAAGATACCGGCGAACTGTGGGTGTACATTAGTACGCCTCTGCCTAACCCTTCGGGGAATACAGACGTGAAGGTATGTATGTATTTTTTTTGTCTTATGAATGATTTTTCAGTATTCAGACAATTTTTTTTTTCTATAAAAAAATCTTTTGAAAATTCGCTTGGACAAAAGCTACACGTATTTCGCATTTACTATTTATTTTCACATCATATTTTATTCAATAGATATATTATATATATATTATATAATATATCTATTTCATTTTAACATTTACTTTGTCCTTAAAATAATATTGACACAGAAAGACCTCTAGGATGTATAGAAACCCATACAAAGAGATCATCACTGTTGGTTATTATTAAATAATTGTTGGTATCTATTTTTAATCTAAATATAGCTTCACATGAGAGGGCAGAAGCTAGTAATTTAGCAGATTTTTTTTTTAACTTTTAAAAGAAAATCCATCATTAGTTGCTAGTGTATTCAAAACACCGAGTGCTCGCTAAGCCTGAACGAATTACTTGAACAGAGCAAGGATTAAGACGGGTAGCTGCGCGCGTTAGATTCTGATCAGACGTTGATTGATGAGTAACGGCGTGTTTTTGTTGATAAACTCCGTTTAAAATGTCGAAGTCAACGGCTTCGATTAGGGCATCGGTCTCTGTTTTGTTGTTGCCTTTATACGCTCTCTTTTGTGAAATTCAGAAAATTCAAATCATGTAGGTACTTTTTATAGGTACAGAAACATCGATAATCTTCTACATCTTCACCGTTATCGGGCTTATTATTCAAAAGTGTACAATTAAGAAGGAATTATGCTTAAATATAAAAATAAATTGCTATGCAATAATCTCTTCATCTCTTCATCAATATCGATGAAATTTTGGTAGGTTGTTCCACGTACATCTGCGAAGATGAATAACATAAGCATTACATCGCATGCCAGAGGCCTAGCTAGTTCAGAATTTTAATTAGTTAATTCTAAATTTTCTCCGCGTCCGTTTTGAATTTCACCAATTCTTCTCACTTGTTTATTCTATAGGTATTTGACATACTATCACGCGTGTATTCCCCGACGGGTAAGGCAGAGGCGTACTAGTGTACACCCACAGTTCGCCGGTATGTTTAGGTCCCATGTAGGTAATAGGGGGCGAGCCTATTGCCATTAACCGGGCACAAATTCCTAACTCCGAGCTGATACTGGGAATTTCACAGAAAAACCCAATAACACTTTGCTCGACCTGGGAATCGAACCCAGGACCTCTAGCCTAGCAGTCGCGCTCAGGACCACTTGGCTAATGAGGCAGTTATTAACGATTAATGAAGTATTTGATTTACTAATATTTTTAACCTTGTTAGTTTCAATTAAAAACATTGGTCTTACAATGTTTTGTACCAGTTTGTGTATTATTCTAATTAGGCTTATGCCAGAATGGCTACTAACTTTTCTACATCCTATGTTAATAATATTCACTAGGTCCCAAACAAGATTATAATTATCTACTAAAACAATAACACAGTTTCTAGTTCATTGTTTAACAAAAGTCCCTAGGAGCGGTGTGTATGTTTTAGAAACCGAGTTCCTATACATCTAAATGGATCATCTTTGGATTATCAAAGTACAGTACCCTCAGACTAAACACTAGAATAAGCCCTTGCTCCATTTTGTTACTAACCAGTGCTTGTGTTTATATCGGTGATGTTCCTTAAATAAATACATAAAATCGAAATTCATTTAATCAAAACTCCAAGCTGCTTGAGAAAATTATAGAAAAACTTAAAGCTCCTATCTGGGAACTTCGCGCAGTTGCACTTACGGGTCTAGACTAATGATTAAGTCCACAAATTTTCACCTGCCACAGCAAGCTGGCTGAAAAACTTGGATATAGGAATTTGATCCACGCTGGATCAATGCCATACACAATATGATGCATAGAATCTTAGTATTCAATTGTTCTACTTCAATCTACGATCTGCTAAAGAAGAAAACGTTCTACGCGACAACAGTTCCATCCCCATCATCTTGATGGCTGGCAGTCCACAACTGTGCGTTTCTCTAGAAACTTTCTGCCTCGCACAACAAAACTATGGAATGAACTGTCGCCTGCAGTATTTCCGGACCAATACGACCTTCAAACCTTCAAGAAAAGAGCGTACTCCCTTTTAAAAGGCCGGCAGCGCACTTGTGACTCCTCTGGTGTTGCAGGTGTCCATGGGCGGCGGTGATCGCTTACCATCAGGCAATCCGTCTGCTCATTTGCCTGCTATCACATAAAAAAAAAACAAGGTATAAATCCTTAACTACATTTATAAATACAGCACGTATTCACCTAATTCAATATATTTATTGTTTGAAACATTAATTCATGCGTCAGTAACATAACACGTATTGATAACACAGCGGAGAAATACATATACGTGAGTATCGCTTCCGCAAAAGTTGGTGAACTTTTAAACTAGACTTGGCACGTCTTCTTTGTGTTCATTGGAGAGGAATAGAGTGTATCTTAAAATATCAGTCTTATAATGTCTGATTTTACAGTTTCTTGTTATCGTTATATCTTGGTAAACATAGATATTGTTTGTTTTAAGGTTATAAGTAATGCACACAAAAAACAAGAAGCCCTAATAAACGACATGTTCTCAATTTGATTGTATTTGTTTTGCCTAGTTAGTTAAAAGCAATAGAGTTATTATCAATTATATCCTTTGACCTTAACATACCGGTGAACTGTGAGTGTACAGTAATTCACCTCTGCCTAACTCTTTGAGGAATATGGTAGTGATGGTGTGTTTTTTGTGTGGATGTTTAGCGAATTGTACGTTGATTATGAACCGATATCAGCTATTCGTTTCGTATGGTCTGTTTTGGACGATCCGTTCTGAAGATAACCTACAAATTTTAATGCTTAAATTATTGGTTTTCAATTATTTTGTTACTAATAGGTCCCGTGTTTTTTCTTATAAATCAATAAATTTCAGGAAAACATAATTTTGGATAACACAATGTAGCACGTGTATCTTTGGATGAGAAACGTTAAAGCTAAGTTTCCCTAAATATCTGTTAACGACGGGTTGACATTGAGTAACGAAGTTTTGACCCTGACAGAAACGGATATTCAACGTACTTTCTAGAATAAATAGTCCAGAGAGCTAAAATGACCTGTCAAAAATCTGGCTATAGAGCAATTGGCTTTTGCTTGAACTCCTAATATGGGTGAACTACACAATGACTGATCCATGCGTGCCGTCGGCTGGGACTGGTCTACTCAAAGCCGCTATGGATACAGATCCATGAAGATAGTTTCAAGAGGCCATTTTAGACGTGGCCCTACATGCATCACTCACATATTTTGATACTTTTCACGTGGGAGAGCCATGCTTCGGCACGAATGGGCCGGCTCGACCGGAGTGATACCACGGCCTCACAGAAAACCGGCGTGAAACAACGCTTGCGTTGTGTTTCGCCGAGTGAAGGAGGTTACCGGAGGCCCAAACCCTTTAAAAGGCGGGCAACGCATTTGCGACTCCTCTGGTGTTGCGGGTGTCCATGGGCGGCGGTTATCGCTTACCATCAGGTGATCCGTTTGCTCGTTTGCCCCCCTATCTCATAAAAAAAAAATACAATTAATTTATGTCTGGACTTTAAAAGAGACCATAACTCTCTTAGTTTGTTGCAGCGTTTCTTTTACTAACTCTTCTTATGCTTATCACTCCGGGGAATTCAGGCGTGATGATTTGTTATGTTATAGTCGCAGATCAGCTAATGGATGGATTATTTTTGATCAGAAATTAATGCCAAATCCTATAAATTAATATGACAAGTATCTTCTCCTATCAGCCAGAGATAAAAGAAACAATCTCATAGCCATTAATATAACAGATTTTTGTTTATCTGTTGTTTCCAGTTCAGCAGTCATAAATTCAAAAATATCAGACAAGTTTCAACGATAAAAGTTGGTAGCTTTCAATGCTAATTTGTGCACAATGTTGTAAAAACTTCTGCTAAATTAAAGTTGTTCGGGAAACAGTGGACACTGGATCCAAAGTTATTAATTAATTGCATCTATATTTTAATATATTGAAATAAAACAACTTTACGGATTATATCGCGTTATATTAGTATTAAATACAATACAAATCCCGACGTTTCGGACCCTTTACAGCGTCCATGGTCACGGGCAGACTGAGGTGTCATGCGTCTTATCGTTGTATTTATTGAACAGCTCCCGTCCATTAACCCTTGTGCTTTTTGATCTCAATGGCCTCACGAATTGATCAGCTATGTGCTCCTTTACACGGGTTCCTATGCTTCTTTTTGTTTGGCCTATATATGAGAGACCGCAATCACAGTCAAGCTTGTATACACCTGCATCTTGTAAATATAGTAATATGTATATAGGCCAAACAAAAAGAAGCATAGGAACCCGTGTAAAGGAGCACATAGCTGATGTCAAGCACCGCCGTTCCAAGAAGTCAGCAGTTTGTGAACACGCGCTTGGCATGGCTCAGCACTATATCTGATTTGACAAACCACAGGTTCTTGCAAAAGAAAATCGATTCCTACCCAGGATGATTCGTGAGGCCATTGAGATCAAAAAGCACCCAAATTTCAACAGAGAGGACGGATGGGTATTAGCACCTGCTTGGAACCCTATTATAGATTCTATTAGGTCTAAATGCACGCCCAAAATTGCAAGACAGAAAGATACGGTGAGCTCATTTTGCATGAATCAAATAACAAATGATTAATGTAAAAGTGAAAGGGTTAATGGAGGGGAGCTGTTCAATAAATACAACGATAAGACGCATGACACCTCAGTCTGCCCGTGACCATGGACGCTGTAAAGGGTCCGAAACGTCGGGATTGTATTGTATTTAATACTAATATAACGCGATATAATCCGTAAAGTTGTTTTATTTCAATATGTCTGATATTCGCGTAAGCTTCAGAAATCAATATCTATATTTTAATATTTGGAAAAGTCGTGAAAGCGTATACAAAAGGATTTCGATATTTTTATTTCGCGACATTCTACGATAGTTACAGTTTTTAATTATATTAAACTTTTCAATTTCCCATTTTATTACAAATTAAAATTAGTTTCAAATATATGTAATTGTTATATTTTACGATAGTTTGGTATGAAAATGTAGAGCGAAAAACATACGACCTGTATTTTCCGAAGAGTTAGGCAGAGGCGTACTAATGTACCTACACTATCGTTCGCCGCTATGTTTCGGTGCGGTGTAATTGAGGGCGAGCCTATTGCCATAAACGGGGCACAAATTACAAACTCCGAACTGCTACTGAGAATTTCATAGAAAAACGCAAAAACTTTTCTCGAACTGGGAATTTTATAATAGTAGAGATATAAATAATCATTGAAAGTCTAAACACCTGAATTCTCTTTAAGTAAATGATTTACTGCCTATATAATTTACTTAAAGACAGTCAAGCCCTGTATGACGTAGGATTTACTAAAGATTTTTTTACGAGGAAGTACGAATGGGGACTTAACGTAATTAAAATGAATGGACATAAAGTACAACTAAATTAAAAAAAAATACTCCCCCAAATGCCCCCCCAAAACAATTTTAATCCACTACTTATTTTTTCTTTTTAAATTATTAACTACTTTTTTAAAACAAAACATCACCCCACACAAAAAATTTCTACTGTATCGTGGGTGCATTTACAAACACAAATTCTCACATACGCCAACGCCCAGACCTGAAACAACTACCTTTAGATCATACAAATATTTGCTCCGTGTGGGGATCAAACGCACAACATGTGTCGCAGAACCCGATCGATCTGCCGCTACGCTACATGTGTCGCAAAGATATATAATACTAGCTTCCGCCCGCGACTTCGTCCGCGTGGAATAGTTACTTGTCTTAGCGTGATGATATATATAGCCTATAGCCTTCCTCGATAAATGGGCTATCTAACACTGACAGAATTCTTCAAATCGGACCAGTAGTTCCCGAGATTAGCGCGTTCAAGCAAACAAACAAACAAACTCTTCAGCTTTATATATTAGTACTAGCTTCCGCCCGCGACTTCGTCCGCGTGGAATAGTTACTTAGTATTAGCGGGATGATAGCCTATAGCCTTCCACAATAAATGGACTATCTAACACCGTAAGATTTTTTCTAATCGGACCAATAGTTCCTGAGATTATCCCGTTCAAGTAAACTTGGCAGGTGGCACTTGACAGGTGGTAAGAAGATGATGATCCCCTAAGAAGATGATGAT
This sequence comes from Acronicta leporina, assembly GCA_947256265.1. Taxonomy (NCBI): domain Eukaryota; kingdom Metazoa; phylum Arthropoda; class Insecta; order Lepidoptera; family Noctuidae; genus Acronicta; species Acronicta leporina. The sequence continues at coordinate 4,791,837 of OX366523.1, forward strand.
CCCCTTCAGCGGATTGTAGTATGTTTTGATTGAAGCTCACTTCAAGATATAGCCAATATTGTTAGTTGATAATTGAGTACTGAGTATCCGCGCGGAATTTTAGTAAAATATGTCACGGGAGCAGGAATAATAAAAGAACACTAAATGAGGATATGTTCTTTAGAGCGTTTGTAGGATCCGAGCGGACCCAAGGTCGGTCCGCAAGGATACAAAACAAACGCTCATCATCAAATCATGTTTATAAAAACACCTACGCAAATAATGCATTTGGAATTTTAGAACAAAGTTAGCATAAAAAAGGTTATAGTGAGCCAACCTTAAAAGATAGACATATGCTGTCGCGGACTTTTTTTTAGAACTTTTAAAGAGGAACAATTCTGTCATATATGATTTTTGCGACACTTTAACCGTTTACGCAGCGCACGCATCGGAAGCTCTCAAAAGGAAAATAAAACGAATTTTAGAACAAAGTTAGCATAAAAACGGTTATAGTGAGCCAACCTTAAAAGATAGACATATGCTGTCGCGGACTTTTTTTTAGAACTTTTAAAAAGGAACAATTCTGTCATATATGATTTTTGCGAAACTTTAATCGTTTACGCAGCGCATGCATCGGAAGCTCTCAAAAGGAAAAAACCCCGATTTTGAAACATTCTTCATTGATGCTCCGCTCCTATTGGTCTTAGCGTGATGATATATAGCCTATAGCCTTCCTCGATAAATAATCTATCTAACACTGAAAGAATTTTTCAAATATAACCAGTAGTTCCTGAGATTAGCGCGTTCAAGTAAACAAACAAACAAACAAACAAACAAACAAACAAACTCTTCAGCTTTATATATTAGTATAGATAGATTGGGAGGCAAATTTACTCTCGGCATTGGCTAGGTGCCGCAATACGAAGAGTTTGCCACAAACCTTCATTGGATATCTATCTTTACTTATAAATACCGCTTTGGACGTAATTTATCTTAACTCCCAGGTCAGCAGAGTCCGCCGTCCGCGGCATGCTTTGACCTACCCTGATGTATTACCGTCTTACAAGAATCAAAAAGAGACTCTAGACTAGCACTCAAAACACACGTCAACAAACGCCGTCCGATTTACCGTTCTCGCCGATGACGCCCGTCGCGAAGATCTTCTAATGGTAAACCCCCGCCCCTTGCTCGAGCCGAGCCAGTAGGTTTAAATTGGTCCCTAAATAACTGAAACCAGATCCAGCTATCCCTAGTTGTACAAGTACGGTCCCCCCAGCAACACCCTAAGCCAAAGCCCGAGTCCCGTTAGGGGACGCCCTTAGCTGCTGTTGCTTAGTTATAGTTGCTCCTAGGGCATTCGGTACCTCGACACCAAGTCCAGTTACGCTGTCAAGATTCCCTGAAACAGCAGCTATTGGCATGTAGGAAAAAAAACTAGTTTAATTGTGGTCTAGCACTACGCTACTATTTGACTTTACAACCTCAGTTCTATCGCGTTTTAATACTGTATATATTGCGTAGTTAATGTATTTGTTGAGATTTAAATGATAACTTCTGTATTTTTAAACTTTTGTTTATTGTTTTTAAGGTGATGGTCTCACAATAATCCTTCCATAAACTCTCCTTGAACGTCTTTCTTTTCTTGCACCTCTTTTCTCGTACTTTCCCAGTCGTAGGTGATTTGGCAGAAAGCCTGAGTGTTCACGAGTTGTTATTGTCGGAAATATAGTCCACTTGTGGTCTGTGCTACTTACTATCTTTTGTTTTATCTTCTTTTATTACTGCTAGTTTCTATTTAGTATTTGTTGACATTGAAATTGTATTTTTGAGATTGAACGTGTTTTGTTTACTTTGAAAGGAGTTTGATAATTATTTTTATTACTGTAACACTCAATTTGGAAGATACAACACAATAAAAAAGATATTGTATCCCAAGTGCATCAGACTCACCATTGTTAGCGCTAAATATACCTAGTTATGTATTCTATATCAGGATCAAAACTAGCACACATTTTCGCACTTAATTTATCTTATAAAACTGATTTGTACCTCTTCCTGTTAAATTTAACCTGCTATCAAAAGTAAAATGGCACATAAAAGAGTAAGGAAAAATATGTTGTAAAACAAATGTGACAAAGTTGACGGTGAATAAAAACCCCATAGAAAAGAAGGGTTATAAATTTTTCCCCTAAAAATAAATATAACAAACATAGATACTGAGGGTGAGGTTATAAAATGTCAATATAAACGAGACTGTATTACGTGTATAGAATCAGGCGTTGCTTTGTCAAGTGTGAAAATAAGGTGAGATATTTGAAAAATACGAATGTATATTGCGAACGTTCCTGCTCAGTCAGACATATAAAATTTCATAGCTTTTCTTATACGAACGTCAAGAATGACAACATTATTAATAGTAAATCTGTTATGTGACTTTATAATAATTATCATTAATATAATTTCAGGTATATTGTACCGGATATGTAAGGGAAAGTAATGTACGTGTATTGAGTAAAAAGTTTCAACGACACATTTGGCTGAGTGATTAGCTTCTTTAGGTTAGGGTCGGGTTCGATCCCCACACGGTGGAAATATTAGTATGACCCATAAGTAGTTTTTTGGGGTGTATATGAGAGATTTTGTGTTTGTAAAAGCTCCCACGATACAGGAGAAAATCCTATTGTGGGGCCACGGATTTTCTAAAAAAAATCGGTAAGAAAGAGAGTAAGAGAGTAGTACCTAGATGAGAAGACTTAGTACCTTGGTAAGTCCACCTCCTGTCGACTTAAATAACACTCTATTACAATGGTTGCAGCTATGGTCAAAAACACGACATGCACCCGTCCTCATCTCCGCCCCGTATGTTTCCAACACAGAGGATATATCTAGCAGCGCCTTCAGGTGTATCCGTGACCGCATTGCCAACGTGTGCTCATATGTTGCCCATTCTCTTTTGGTACGTGAGTAAAATAAAGTTTTACAAAACTTTTACTTAAGAATTCTTCAGGAGCCTTGTGCTTTACAAAACGAATAGATTGGTAACGGATTTGTGGCAATAGATTTTTTCATTCTGATTGAATTTAATATTATATTTAATTTTATTTGTTAATATTAACCGCCTCATTAGTCTAGTGGTCCTCAGCGCAACAGCTACGGTAGGGTTGGATTCCTAGGTCGAACAACGGTTATTGGGTTTTCTATAAAATACTCAGTGGCAGCTCGGAGTTTGGAATTTGTGCCCAGTTAATGGCAATAGGCTCGCCCCCTAATACATGGGACCTAAACATACCGGCGAACTGTAGATTTAGTACTCCTCTGCCTAAGCCTTCGGGGAATACAGGCGTGATGTAATGTTATATATCTTCTGTACCTAATATTATAAATATTTTCACTAAAATTACATTTATTTTAAACCTTAAACATTTTTTAATAACGTTTGATATATATATATTTTTCACTTAATCCACATTTGTTTTGATGTTTTCTTTTTTACGCTCTCACTTGGAGCTAATCCCAAATTTAATTATCAAAGAAAATTAAGAAAAAACATGGCAGCATATATACCTATGTTAAATAATCTAAACAATAAGTGGTTTCTCCCCTATAAGCAATTGAACGGATTCACTTTGTTTTCCTAACTTTCTTGTGAAAATACCCGAAAGAATGAGCTAAACTTCAATTTCCCCAATTCCAAACTTCAGCCGTACTAAACAGCGTAGGTATACATTTTATTTTGTGTACCTCTTTCTAGCTCGTGTAACTTTCTGGTTGCGCGAAAACTTGCTACTTTTAACGATGCATCTGACGTCTTGCCTCGCCTACATTGCCGTATATTGCAATATTGAGTAAAAAGTTTAATGCCTTCGATATTTTGCTGCTTGTGGTTCATTATTCATTAATTTTCATACCTACAAGAGGCTTGAGACTTTTCATACCTAGGTACCATAAGTGTAGACATGCAAGAGAGGTAATTTTGCTGAAAAAGCTGGTAAAATACGAGTCTTACGGTCATTTAAAGACCTAAATTACAATAAAATTAGCGACGAAATGAGGTATTTTTAATTTTGATTTGTTTTAAATCCCGCACGCGTTTTGTTGCAAAATCCAACGTTTCCAATTAGTGTAGGATCAGCATGACGTGAACCCAATTTTCTGTTTCTTCAAATTCCAATACTGCTTATTATATCTGTCAAATTTAATTCTAATTTATCTATTTATGAGTGAATTAGTGACTCACTTCGATATTTATAGTGTTAGTGAATATGAGTAGGTACCTTCGTTTAATACCTACGTTTTTATCATATAGTATTACCACCGATTATTACCGTATTTTACTGAGTAATTTTACCGATTGACGTCTCTAGTCAAGTCTAAATAGAGATTATCATAATATTCTTGTCCTAATTCCAATTTCCTCGGAGTCAGCGCAGTATGTCTTTTCTCCCATTCCATTATAGACATATCATCTGATACATCTTTCCATTTCAGGTTCGATGGTACAGGAATGGTTTGCCCGCAATGTTTTATCTCAATGTACGTTTGAACGCCGCAAAAGTAATGTACAGTCATATATGAATACTAGCTTCTGCCCGCGACTTCGTCCGCGTAGCGTGATGACATAGCCTATAGCCTTCCTCAATAAATGGGCTATCTAACACTGAAAGAATTTTTCAAATCGGACCAGTAGTTCCTGAGATTAGCGCGTTCAAGCAAACAAACAAACAAACAAACACTTCAGCTTTATATATTAAGTATAGATATAACTTTGTATGACACAGTCCTACATAGGTAATATATATCTTGATATTTGCCAATATTAGTTTGGACTTATACATTCCCCAGAGACTCTCCTACGAACATTCGCTAACCGGGATCTGTTCCACCAGTAAATGCCTATATTTCACAAACACACCTTTTTTATCATTAAGTCGTGAAAATAACCCTTTGCCATAACCGTGTTTTTTATATACCACTGAAGTGGCAAATAAGCTTAGACCCGCCTGATGGTAAGTAGTTACCGTAGCCTATGGACGTCGAGGCATCGCTCGCGTGTCGCCGACCCCGTAAGAACCATTTCACTCTTTTTTGAAAACAGGTGTAAGATAAAAGGGTAATGGTATTTTTCCCAGTATCAATAATAACACACATAACTTACCATCACGCCTGTATTCCCCAAAGGGTTAGGCAGAGGTGTACTTAGGTACACCCACAGTTCGCCGGTATGTTTAGGTCCCATGTAATAGGGGGCGAGCCTATTGCCACTAACCGGGCACAAATTCCAAACTCCGAGCTGCTACTGAGAATTTCATAGAAAAACCCAATAACACTTTGCTCGACCTGGGAATCGAACCCAGGACCTCTAGCGTAGAAGTCGCACTTGTGACCACTAGACTAACGAGGCAGTATCAATAATCAAAATCAAAAATTTAATCGAATTGGATATCTTGAGACAAACAACCTTTCTTTACTTGATTTCTAAGTTTTCTGACACTCACCCGAATACTGATTTCTGTCACGAGAATATTAGACATTGAAATAAAACTATACGGATTTTATCGCGTTGTTTTGATATTAATTTAATTCTCCATGTTTCGATGTCCTGACGCGATTAGACATTAAAATAAAACCTCATTTTATAATTATATCCTGACTTATTCTTTATAGTTAGTGCAGCTTAATCATGTAAATCTATAATATAGTAATAACTAGCTTCTGCCCGCGACTTCGTCCGCGTAGCGTGATGATATAGCCTATAGCATTCCTCAATAAATGGGATATCTAACACTGAAAGAATTTTTCAAATCGGACCAGTAGTTCCTGAGATTAGCGCGTTCAAGCAAACAAACAAACAAACTCTTCAGCTTTATATATTAGTATATATAGATAGAACTTTGTATGACACAGTCCTACATAGGTAATATATATGTTGATATCTGCCAATATTAGTTTGGACTTATACATTCCCCAGAGACTCTCCTACGAACATTCCCTAACCGGGATCTGTTCCACCAGTAAATGCCTATATTTCACAAACACACCTTTTTTATCATTAAGTCGTGAATATAACCCTCTACCGTAACGGTGTTTTTTTATATACCACTGAACTGGCAAATAAGCTTAGACCCGCCTGATGGTAAGTAGTTACCGTAGCCTATGGACGTGGAGGCGTCGCTCGCGTGTCGCCGACCCCGTAAGAACCATTTCACTCTTTTTTGAAAACAGGTGTAAGATAAAAGGGTATGGTTTCACCCAATGGTATTTTTCCTAGTATCAATAATAACATACATAACATACCATCACGCCTGTATTCCCCGAAGGGTTAGGCAGAGGTGTACTTAGGTACACCCACAGTTCGCCGGTATGTTTAGGTCCCATGTAATAGGGGGCGAGCCTATTGCCACTAACTGGGCACAAATTCCAAACTCCGAGCTGCTACTGAGAATTTCATAGAAAAACCCAATAACACTTTGCTCGACCTGGGAATCGAACCCAGGACCTCTAGCGTAGAAGTCGCACTTGTGACCACTAGACTAACGAGGCAGTATCAATAATCAAAATCAAAAATTTAATCGAATTGGATATCTTGACACAAACAACCTTTCTTTACTTGATTTCTAAGTTTTCTGACACTCACCCGAATCCTGATTTCTGTCACGAGAATATTAGACATTGAAATAAAACTATACGGATTTTATCGCGTTGTTTTGATATTAATTTAATTCTCCATGTTTCGATGTCCTGACGCGATTAGACATTAAAATAAAACCTCATTTTATAATTATATCCTGACTTATTCTTTATAATTAGTGCAGCTTAATCATGTAAATCTATAATATAGTAATAACTAGCTTCTGCCCGCGACTTCGTCCGCGTAGCGAGATGATATATAGCCTATAGCCTTCCTCAATAAATGGGCTATCTAACACTGAAAGAATTTTTCAAATCGGACCAGTAGTTCCTGAGATTAGCGCGTTCAAGCAAACAAACATAGAAACAAACAAAAAAACTCTTCAGCTTTATATATTAGTATAGATTTTACAGGAATCCCTCTAATAAAAAATAAAAAAGCTATAAAAAAAGTTTGAATGCGAAGAGTCTACTCACATTTATCATCATTATCTTGTACCGGTAAAGTCGAATTTTTCACCCACCTTTAAGGCCTTCAATGCGTTCAAATAAATGATAAAAAGCGTTCAGGTTTGAATAGATAGTACTTTATAATTTATCGCTGTCGTCTTTTTGAATATTTTGATTATGTACCTAGATAGGTAGGCTTTCTTTCTTTCTTTCTTTCTTCTATAGGGAGTAAAGAAGATGGTGAAAACATTGTTAGTCAGATTAATTTGTTGTATTTTGCATAGATGAGATTTTATAGACATTCCTGCTAGGAACTTCAAGTTCAAAGGCTTTTATTTCAAATAAGCTTATAGTTGCACAGTTCCAAATATTGATACTATAGAGTATAATCCGGTAAGAAACTCCATTATTTAAAAATAAATGGTGTTACAATCTTCAATGATACAATATTGCGATAACATGTGTGGACATTAAGGTTAAGTTAAAGTTACCCAGCATTTGAGAACTCGATTTTAAGAGAATAAATAAACTATATGGTAAAAATACCCATAATTAAAGTAGTCTAATTAAACTAGTCTGAGAACTGTCTGTGTCTATCTTTGTTAAATGATTTCAACATTTTGGTAAGTGTGACCTATAGGCATAGGTAGATATTGCAACGAAAATTTAACACAATCGACATCAATGTCAACAGTACTTACGAAAGGATATGCAAAAAAAGCATTGATGTTTAATAAGTAGATTCCCAAAAAAGTTTTACGTTAAGGGAATGCTCCCGTATCCCAAACTTTTTTAAATTGCCCGACAGTCCTATCACGTGCCAAAATAACAACTGCTCCTACAACAGGTGTCGTAATCCCTTTATTAACCCCCATCTTACTGTCTCCTTATTGTTCAACTGTATTTCTATTGTCCAACTTTCCTTCGTATTGTATGACGTCAGAAGTCGGTATAATCTCAGCTGTGTGCCAAAAGAACACCTTTTGAGGAAAATGGGAGATTTTATTCCCTTTTGTGTGTTTCCTAACGTCTTTATGATTGTGGTAATTAGGTTTGTTTTACAATGTCAATTTTGGTACTTGTTTTGTATGTTCAAGGTAAAAAAGATAAAAGCTCTGAAGACTGCCTCGCTAGTGAAAAATTTAGCTGGTTCCGGTGGACCCCCTGCAGCAGCTACATTTCTGCCATATTCCCAAAATGTTACGTTTTTTGTCACGCCAACGTAGACCCCCGTCGAGTCGACCACTTTGGGGTCTAATGGTCTACTGGACCCACGCGCGACTGCTAGGCTAGCGGTCCTGGGTTCGATTCTCTGGTCGAGCAAAGTGTTATTGAGTTTTTCTATGAAAATTATTTTATTTATTTAATACTTTATGCACATAGTACAAAGGCAGTTCTCAGTATACAGCTCGGTATTTCGGATTTGTGGACGGTTAATGACAATAGGCTCGCCCCCTATTACATAGCACCTAAAATACCGGCAAACTGTGGGTGGCTTACATTAGTACTCCTCTGCCTAACCCTTTGGAGAAAACAGGCATGTTGGTACTTATGTAAAAGTTTCGATGTTCGATTCGATTTGTCCAACAGTTTTGATCCCAAGATCATGATATGATGAGTTTTGTCTGGAGAGTATGTAGTCGTTAAATAAATACTCATTGGTATGTTTTCTGCCTACCAATAGACAAGCGGAAAATATCGTCAATAAGTACTCATTTCCATATATACACAAATAGCTACACTTATTAAAATGTATAGAGTATATCAGGGTTATTGTTTTAATTTTATTTAGTAGCTATATCTCAGACCTTTATAACCCTTTTGGAGGTGTCGCAGTCAAGGGTAAGCCGAATAAATAATGTTTGCATAAATACTACAATGTTTTAAGCTTCTATGTATTGAGTACTAGCTTTTCACGCGGTTTCACTCGCGAAGTTATTGTAAAGTGACGTTATGAATAACTCGACTAACAATATAGCCTATTTTACTCAGGAATAAAGTACCTAGCTTTCTATAAGTGAAACTATTTTTTTTAAATCGGTTGGTTCATTTTTTGTGTTTAGGTACCCATTACAAACAATAAAATCTTTTATATAATATTAGCGATTATCTTCGGGATTGTAAAAAAAATACTCAATACTCAATACATTTATTGCTATTATTAAATACTTATTTATAAATTCGTTGTTACTCTCCAAATAGGATATAGGTACATATTCCAGTGTTCTTCAAAAAAACATAATATGACGTAACATGATACCTAAATAATAAAATTATAATACCTAAATAGTTATTTAAGAAGTTATTAAAGCGTAGCAGTTCTCGTTGCCCATCTATGAAAGCGGCCGTAGGCCAACACGGAGTTTTTAGTGGATGCGAGCCCCACATAACTTTACCTTCCCGAAGGTGTCGTATGCGCCAAGCAATTCTTCGTCCAAAAAAATGTCTACATCGATGTCGCGTACCATCAGTCTAGTCTTGATAATAGCAGATTTATTTTTGCCGATTGTCTTATTACGGGCAATTTCCTTAAGTGCCAGCCATCTTAGATCTTTGTGCTCGATTTTCGCCTGGGCCGGCTAAAATGGTATCGTCTGCTACAAATGGATTACAGCCCCCGTACATTAATTAACAATGTTTGTGTTTCATTGTTTTGCGTTTGTCAAAATGCACAGAATCGTATTTTCTGCCAATTATTCTTTTCTGACGAATGACTTCGGGGGATCTGTTTGCCCTTAAGTGCCTTTTGAAATATATTCATTGTCGTTTATGGATGGGAAACTTCCTGGGAAAAATAGAGCTGGTATGTACTTTTTTTATTAATATTAAATTCTTCAATTGAATTCTTCAAGTAGATTTATGAGTGTTTGTGGTCTTTGATACACTGCATGCTTTAGCGAGTTACCTTCCATTATTAGTTGAGGAGCAAAATTTAATATTGATATCTCCAAAGCGGTGCTTGAAATAATGATTTCGTTATTAATGTACCCATTGATTGCCAAATCAGGTCTCTCGAGTAGAGTTCCAAGAACTCGCAAGACTTTTCGCAATAAATAATTACTCTAAATATCACTCGCTTGAACTGTAAAGTAAAATATTGTGAGTAAACCTGCATGCCTGCAAGATTTTTTGGTCTCTTGGCCAGCTTGGTGGACTTCGTTCTCATTCTGAGAGGAGACCCGTACCCATGATAATAATAATTTTACGTTTCATCAAACACAGATACCGTCACCGATAGTTTATAAGCGGATATTTATGTTATAGCAACTAGCAGGTCATCTGAGAAATATATGATATCAACTGAGACTCGAGTTTAAAGTAATAAAAGAGGTGCACTTAATGCTTTCTGGCGTTCTAGATAAAGTGTTTCCCAGACTTGTTTTTAACGTTCCGCTCAAATGAACTGTGAGTAAGACGGCTATTGGCTTGCACGAAGGATTTATTTTTACGACACTTATAAAGGAAATTATTTCTTTGAGCGTATTAAAAAGTTGTTATATTTTGTATTTTATTATAAAATAATTAAAAATCAAGTCCCTAATAGACGTCGAGAGAGCATACACTAAAGTATCTACCCACTGTACCTTATTTTAGCACCTACATAATTTGTAGTAGGGATTGTAATAGCATCAGTTATTTTTGTATAGGGGAATATTTGGGAATATGGTAGAAATGTAGCAGCATTTCTACCATATTTCCAGTGTTACTTTTTTTGTCACGCCAATGTAGATCCCTGTCGAGTCTCCCGTGGACCCCTGGGGTCCACATGGACCTCTTTTGGAACTAATCAGTGGTCCCAAGCGCGACTGCTACGCTAGAGGTTCTGGGTTCGATTCCCAAGTCCAGCAAAATATTATTGGAATTTTCTATTAAATTCTCAGTAGCTGCTCGGTGGTCGAATTTGTGCCCGGTTAATAGATATACGCTTGCGTATTACGTGGGACTTAAATATACCGGAACTGTGTAGGTAGTAGGTAGGCCTCTGCCTAACCCATCGGGGAACGGATATGTATCCAATCGCATATCTGCTGAAAGAATCAAACTAAACAAATGAAGAACTCAACTAAAATTATTAAAAAAAAAACCCATCGGGGAATACAGGCGTGTTGGTATGCTTATCTAACTTGTATAACGTACTAGTTTCTGCCCGCGACTTTGTCCGCGTAGCGTGATGATATATAGCCTATAGCCTTCCTCAATAAATGGGCTATCTAACGCTGAAAGAATTTTTCAAATCGGACCAGTAGTTCCTGAGATTAGCGCGTTAATCTAAACAAACAAACAAACTCTTCAGCTTTATATATTAGTATATTTATTTTAAAATGTATATGTTGAAATTATAATTGGCTTTAGAATACGTACCTAATTGGTACAATGTGATAATACATACCTACATACGTTACAGTGACACCAACATTTTCCTTGTTCTGTATTTTGGGAAGACATGATAAGTATAATCCTTATCTAAAACTAATTTAAAATGAATTGTGTCGGTCGGATGAAATATAATACAATATTAATACAACATTTTTGTCACGTATCTATACTCTTTAGTCAATGAAAAAATTGACTTGCCGGCAGAATAGGGTATTACACCTTTTTTTGAAAACTGTTTTAAATTAATCCTTAGATCGTAATGAAACAGCAGAATTTTTATTTCAGTTTTATAAAACCGAAAAATGCCTTAAATACTATTTTTAATTTATGTTTTTGAATTTTCGCGCAGAAACGCTAGCCGCCATGCTACTTCAGATCGTGACGTCACTTCGTTAGTAAACAATACAACTGCAAAAGACCAAGTAACGTCAAGTTACTATCGGAGTGACATCACGTCGGAATCCAATATGGCGGATGGCGTTTTAAAACAGATTAAAAAAGACTATTTTTGAAATTGAATTATAAAATTTACATTGCATTTTTATAAATAAATACTAAAGTTTCTCGTTTACTTTTTTAAAAATCTATCTTAAACATGCATTTTTATATTTTTTCTTACATGGTGTAAAATACCCTATTGCATCCCGCGTCTTCTGGTTAGATACACCAGACGCTATGACCACTAAGCCACCGCGAGTCCTACCCACCATGTTGGAATTCGCCTTCACATTCCGAACTTAAGTCTTAAAGGTGACGTCAGTGACAACTATTGAAAAGCAAGTTACTTTGCTTCTCCGAAGCGGGTTCAAGTCCTACCCGCAAGTCGAATTTTCTTCACTAAAATATCTTGCCGCATGCCAGACGAACTGTGGGCAAAAGCTACCACAAATTGGATCCCACACGGAGCGAAGCGACAGCGTGGTCGGCCCAGACGGAGGTGGCGCGATGAATTAGACTCTTACGAAGATTGGGTGGCTAAGACTACAAACAGAGAGATTTGGAAGGAGGGAAGGGAGGCCTTTGCCCAGCAGTGGGACGAAACGGGCTAGGAAAAAAAAAATCTTTATACTCTTGGGAAATACAAAAACAAAAATTAAATGTGTACAATAAAGATATAAATAAATAAGATACACATAATATTATGATTTTGCACAATTTCCAAACTGACGCACGCCTCCAGCATTCAACAACAGTAATTTCAGTTGACATCGTTTCATATTCATGGGTCCTATCCCCGAATCATGTGAGGGTACAAAGGATTCCCTACGAGTTACACATTAATATTTATAACATAAGCTTACCTTTGTCCATTTGTTTTGTTCAGACAAATTTAATAGAGGCTTGTGTAGTTTGATTTATTTATGTCAAAGGCGCAGACGAGCCACTTTTTGGTGAGTAGACCTGCAACAGCAGAGGAGTTTGCTAATGCATTGCTGAGTTTTAAAGATCCGGCGGATCGAATTCCCCGTAAAAAGTTTTATTTAAAAAAAAACTTACTAGCAGTGTGGGTCGCACATCACTAGTAAGTAGTATTCTTGTAATAATACCCTCGTGCTAAGGTAAATAAATGCTTGTGGATTCACGTCGGTAGTGCAATAGGTGGGTTTCAAACCGGCAACCACATGATCGCAAGTCCGACCGCCGCTTCAACTTTTATCAAGTTTTGTTATTTTTAGTGAAGGAAAGAGGCCTAGCTGTCCTTCACAAAAATAAGTAAATAAGTAAAATAGTGACTAGCTTTTCAATAGATATTTCTACGTCACTTTAAAGACGTAAATTCAGAATGTGAAGGCATATTTCGACCAGTTGGGTGGGACCCACGGTGGGTTATTGGTCATAGCGTCTGGTATGATAATCTGGGCAGGATTCAAACCTTTCCTTCACTAACAATCACTTTATAATCTTAGCATGGAAAATGCAAAAAAGTCCCAATCTATACTAATATATAAAGCTGAAGAGTTTGTTTGTTTGTTTGTTTGTTTGTTTGTTTGTTTGCTTGAACGCGCTAATCTCAGGAACTACTGGTTTGATTTGAAAAATTCTTTCAGTGATAGATAGCTCATTTATCGAGGAAGGCTATAGGCTATATATCATCACGCTAAGACCAATAGGAGCGGAGCACCAATGAAAAATGTTTCAAAATCGGGGTTTTTTTTTCCTTTTTAGAGCTTCCGATGCGTGCGCTGCGTAAACGGTTAAAGTTTCGCAAAAATCATATATGACAGAATTGTTCCTCTTTAAAAGTTCTAAAAAAAAGTCCGCAACAGCATATGTCTATCTTTTAAGGTTGGCTCACCATAACCTTTTTTATGCTAACTTTGTTCTAAAATTCCAAATGCATTATTTGCGAAGGTGTTTTTATAAACATGATATTAATCCTTATCCAAATAAATACGTTATTCATCAGAAGTATTTAATTTAAAACAAAAGTACCCTTTACATCATTGGATTTCAATGAATATCTTAGGAGATATCGCAGTTTTAAAATAACATCGCAGTAAAATAATGATCAAGTACCGCGCGCGCATTTATGATGTGCAAGGCAGTCATGAGGGGGAAGGGCGGTGAGCCCAGTTAGCTCAGCGAGTTAATTTTCTTTAGGGTATTGTTTCTGATTTTTTAGTACCTATTTTAAGCTTATTCTTTTACCGTGGGTAGGCGATATCTTATTGTATAATCTATACTTAATATATAAAGCTGAAGAATTTGTTTGCTTAGTTGAACGCGCTAATCTCAGGAACTACTGGTCGGATTTGAAAAATTCTTTCAGTGTTAGATAGCCCATTTAGTGAGGAAGGCTATAGGGTATATATAATTACGCTACGCGGACGAAGTCGCGGGCAGAAGCTAGTAAGAAAATAATTGGATAGAGATATTGTCTAGACACACGTTTTGCCCAGAATTATTTACACCGGCTTATAACAAAACTTTGATACCTTTCTTAATCATTCTGGACAGTTTTGAAGGTCACAACCACGACAGTGTCATTGAGACAATCACCTAACTAGTTGTCTAAAGTGAAAGCCCTATTAAAACTATATCGGCGACAACTAAGAGCAATTAATGTTACGAAACTTGTACCCTTGTAATCAAGGTTGTCACAAACCAATCATTTGATGCTTGAATAGATTTAACACTAAATTAATAGATATTAAACTAACTCATTAGTCTAGTGGTCTTTAGCACGCGAGGTCCTGGGTTCGATTCCTAGGTCAAGCAAAGTAGCTACCTATTATCGAGATTTTCTATAAAATTCTTAGTTGCATCAGAAAGTTTGAATGTGTGCCCGAATAATAGAAATAGGTTCACCTCCTATTAAATGGGACTTAAACATATCGACGAACTGTGGGTGAACACCTCTATCTATAATATTCAATTTATAATTTTGACTCAAATTTATCCCAATATTGCTTGACTTGGAAATCAAACCTAGGACCTCAAGAATAGCAGTCGCGTTTGGATCTACTACTACAGTACCTAATGCAGAAGTCCTAAAAATACCTCTAAGTTACCGGCAGAAGTTAGTATAAACTAGCTAAGTATTTCTTACGTAATCCACTTAGGAACGGTAAAAAAAACACAATTACCACATTACGACGCATTTTATCTACTAAGTGAGAAAGGCGGGACGATTGTAACCTATAAAAAGCAGTTAAGTCAGTAACAACCCGTAACTACCGAGGTCTTAAAAACAAATGACGAGGAAAACTTAGACTAAAGTTGGGATCAATTGCTCAGAATACCAGATATGGACTCAGAACCTAGGCACTGATAAAAGGAGTAAAAAAAGGGAATTAATACAAAATTCTAATATTCTATTCTAAAAAACAAAGTTTCCCGCTGCTTCTGATTAAGATTATGATTAGCCTGTTGTGTCCCACTGCTGGGCAAAGGCTTCCCCCTCATGTCTCCATCTATCTTGATCTTGTGCTATATTTATAATATATAAATTTGCGCTGAAAATTTCAAAGAAAACCCAATATCACTTTGCAAGCGTTACAGTCTTGTTCAGGACCACTAAACTAATGAGGTAATTACCTACTTTAAATATTTAATTGGAAACAAGTGTTGGGCGAGTGACCTCAGAAGTACTCTCAATTTCTAAACTTTCGTCTCCTCCTTGACCGCTTTTAAGTCTTCTGGTGCTTTTTGCCCTAGGTAGAATCCGGCCCTGTAGGATGGACTCGGCTAAGTAACTTGATTCCCAAGGTAGAAATGCCAGTAATATTGCAAATTGCATCAGCACGTGCGCTTTCTACGCGCTCTAGTAATTCTGGTGCCTCCCTAGCGAATTTTGGTCCATTTGGTAATAATATTCTATGAATTTGAATTTGTATGCGTTCGTTTCAGTTTACGATGAAACAGTTCATTGGTGTACATTCAGAACGTATTTGTCAGTAAAAACTAACTAAACACAATCAGAAATTTGGGTGTTTTTTTTCATTTCGATAGCCTCACGAATCATTCTGGGTAGGATTTTTTTGTGAAGACTTGTGGTTCATCAAATCTAATGTAGTGCTGGGTCTTGTCAAGGGTCTGTTCGCAAACTGCTAAGAAGAGGCTGTAAAGACCTGTCTGCCTGCGAGGCTGTAAAAAAAAGGCTATTGAAATTAAGAAAACATCCAAATTTCAATAGAAAAGATGACTGTCATACCAGCTGCTTGGAACTCCATTATAGAATCTATTAAATCTAAATCCAAGCCCAAAACTGTTAGATCAAAAGACACGGTGAGCTCATTCTGCGTGAGTCGGATAAAATGTAAGGTTTTTAGTAATTTTAACATTAAGACGTCCAACACCTCAGTCTACCCGTGACCATGAATGCTGTGAAGGATCCGAAACGTCGGGAACTAAATAATATCAATGTCTATATTAGCGTAACTGTCAGAAATCAGCATATAGTGGAGTTTTAGAAATAGTTACATTGGATGAAAAAAGCTTGCGACTCACTCCAATAACCTATCTTTTCCATCGCCATATCGCACGGGCGTATGAAATATAACCTTCATCAAAGGTTAGTGTTTATCCCGGCTGAGATGTATCGCTGTCTCTTATTATTTATTGGGTTGAAGAAAGAGACCAATTAAGCGTGATTGGTTTGTTGCGATATTGGGATAGTAAAAGTGAATTCTTTTGCGATTATGAGCGGACTATTATGAGCGTTATGTTCCGGGGTTTCGTGCTAAAAATAACAAGTAGGTAATTTTATTGACAGTATAACAGCACTGTGTGCTAACATTCGAAAATTATGGTTATAGGAACACAAAATTGTCGACAGCTATTTGGACACATAGGTAATGCAGTTTCGATACAATCTGAAATCCCAATGTAAGTTTTGAGACAAAAGGTCACCTATATCTTTCTTCAAGTTCTAATCAATATTATTTTATACAAAACAATCATCAAAATTGCTTTTAGCGGTTTAGGCTTGAAAACGTAATAAACAGACATACAGAGTTACTTTCGCATATACATAGAATATTAGTAGGTATGGATTAATTAAGCAACATCTTTTGTATATCTTGACTTGCTAAAACATAATAGTTAATATAAACTAATTACGCAAACACTAACGATTTGTTATAATTTAATTTGATACTGCGACTAGATGCTACACGTATTAAACCCACTACTTTAATTACGTCGATGTTAAGCTGGTCTATTAATAAATTAGATAAAATATTTCCTTATTACTACGTATCTCTTCGTCATGATTACTTTTTTCCCAATGCTAGGGGAATTTCCCAGAATTCCAAGTTGTTTAATTCATATAAGGAACTCCTGTGGAAAAATTAGAAATTAGTTTTGTAAATTAACCTCAGTTAAAATCGAAATTACAATTTTTATATTTTTTTTTTCTACATTGATCCATACTCACAGTTTCATATACTCGTACATACTAATGGCAAATTTCAATCACATTACACAATTTGAAAGTAAAATATTTATTATCTACAATTATTAACTTTAATAAGAAAATCAATCATTATTATTATACAGTGTTGATTTTTTATGGGGGCAAACGAGGAGATGAATCGCCCCCCTATCCCATTAAACAAATCATAAAATAGAGTCCAATCAAAAATTTAAAATAATTCATCCTATTATTATTCTGTGACTGCATATTACCAGCTTTTATCCCACTGTGCGGATTGTGAACACTTCATACCAGATGACATTGTGTGTTACCAACGGGAAATGAAATAATGTAGCTGCTATATCATTTTCAAAACCGCAACCCGCAATTGTGACATGAAAACAGGAGTGTTCTTTTTTTGAAACATTTTACGTTTCCTCTTTTGTCCCTAGTAACACCAACCCAGACCTTAGTGGCATATTTTTAGATATGAACTGACTGTCTTTAATGTTAAACAAAGCGTGAATTAGATGTTACGACATAAAAACCTAAGTAGACAAAACAACTTTTCATACAAATTGTCGGACTTGCAATCATGTGGTTGCCGGTTCGAACCCCACCCATTGCACTACCGACGTGAACCCACCCCAGCTTAGCACGAGGGGTTAACAAGAATACTAGTAATGTGCGACCCACATTGCTAGTAAGATTTAAAAAAAAAAAAAATTATAGTAATTTATTTTTAAAATTACCATTTTCCTTATTGAAACATTTCTTGTTAACTGCCTCATTGGTCTAGTGTTCCTGAGCGCGACTACTACGCTAGAGGTCCTAGTTGGATTCCCAGGTAGTCCAAAGTGTTATTTTAGGGATTTTTATGAAATTTCCAGTAGCTACTCGGACTTTTCAATTTTTACATGGGACCTAAACATACCGGCAAACATGTGTTTGTTCATCAGTATGTCTAACCTTTCAATGTTAATACAACCGTGATAATATGTTTCTGCTGCGCGGAGATCAGCCCATTTTATTTCTGTAGCTTGTGGAGATTTTTGGCACTCTCCTACAGATTCAATTCTGCAAAAGCCTATGCCTGTGTTGCCCATCAACCATTCAAAAATAAAAATAAAAAATTACCTGGTATCTATTTTCGAATTACGAACTTGACAGTTTTCACAATCGGTTTCCTCTACGCTAAATTTACACTTGCATGTGACAGTTTCGTTTCCTGTGACCAGCTAGAACGCTGCATTCGTGAAGCTTACTGCAGTATTTGAAAATGGAAAATGGGTGTGTTTTCTGTTTATTTACAGACATAGGTACTTTCGATTAACTGTATCAATAAATATATTCATCCCTCTAGACACATTAACTGTCCCACTGCTGGACGCGAGTCTTAAAATAGGAGTAGATACCCCTCCTATTCTGACGTTATCAAATTAATACATACATACATACATACACTCACGCCTTTCTCACACAGGGGTAGCCATGAACTATAGACCGCTACTTGCTACGACTCTTGCATACTTCTTTTGCTTCTGCCACATTCATACATCACATACATACCCGCCGGTTGCGAGTACTACGCACCTGACCTTTTCGAAGGACCTCGCTAAATTAATTATCAAATTAATTCTCGCTGCAAATATTCTTTTTAGCCTTTTAGATGCTCGAAGGCGATGATGCTGTTGACCTTTTTAGCATAAAATTCGAAAACGTATTCGTATCGAAATCGAGAATAATTTGTATGAGAAGGAGGTTATTGTACGTAGATGAAGCGAAAGTGTTGTCCCCGGATCGTAGCAAGTATAGTCTCTGCCTACCCTAATGGGAGACATCTATGTGAAAATATGTATGTATGTATGAGATTTGTAGCAGAAAAAAACTCATTCGATTACGATACGAATTCGGTTTTGGTTGTTCGTGTCTGGTGTCCAGATAAATAATCATAAACTAACTTATTACTAAGTATGTAGGTATACCTAGTGATATGACCATTGGGCTGCCCTCTATTTGTGTGCAAGAACATTAGTTCCTGGGTTGGGATTGTAGAGCTAAACAAGGGTAGGATACCATTTTGTATGTTCAGGTTACAATGCGATTCCAACAGGCGCGCTGCTTATATTGTTGGTACCACACCAAGTTGGTAGATGGCGCTTTATTTAGATAAACTAAATAGCTTGTTTCTGAAATTGCTATAAGTAATGAAAATTTGTTGTTTGTTGGAATGCCTTGCGCGTTGTTTAAGCACGGCTAGACCAATTAATAGTTCGAATAAGATTTTAGGAAAAAATATGGAGTTTAAAGAAAAAAATAATAATTTGAGAAGAACTGAAAGCCTGAGCCGAAGTTATTTCTTTGGGATTTTTATAAATAATCAACCCATTATACTGTCCCACTGCTAGGCACAGTCACGAGCACAGGTATGTTACACTTGGCAAATTACAAAAGCGATTTTCTCATAATGTATTTATTTAAATTTTATGATGTTATGAACATAGTATTTTCGAACCAATGCCATAATGATATTGTTATTATATCAAAGTTTGCAATCGTCATTTCATAAAAAAAAAACGCTTTCGAATTTTAGTAAGTGTGTACTTAGTGATGCTCGTGACTGTACAGGTCTTCTTCTCTCTGAATGAGACGAGTTAGGATTTAGTCCACCACGCTTTGGTCTAATGCGGGTTGGCAGGCCTCATACGCCGTCGAGAAAATCTCCCAAGCTTGCAGGTTTCCTCCATGTTTGTTCTTCACCGTTTAAGCACGTGATAATTAATTATGTATGAATGTCAAGTCAAGTCAAGTCAAAAGATTTATTGCATATGTACATAATTGGTGTTACATTCTATTTTAGTAATTATGACTTAGCGGCCTTTTGCGGGCATTGCAATATGGAGAGCTATCTCAATATTTTTTAATATATGAGGCAGAAGCATGAGAAGTATGCAAGAATCGTAGCAGGTGGCGGTGTATAGTTTCTGCTTACCACTATGGCAGAATGACGTGGATATGTATAATTAATTAAATTAAAATGCCTTAAAACTGAAGACCTCTGACTTTTCATCCCATTGATTGTTTATGCACGTACCTACTAACATACCTATAGAGGCGATGATGACTATATTAGTATATAATATGTAGGTAGGCGATGATTAAGGAAAAGTAAAAATAGAATATTGTTATGTTGATCCAATAATTCAGTCCGTTTGTGTTAGCCGCAGAAATGTACGTCTGTATAAGCTCAATTTTTATACTATCTTTTGTGACACTTGAATTTCAAAATGTATCAGGTTAGTATTCAATTTGGTACTGTTTTTCTTTGTGTGCTAAAAATATATTTCTACCTTTTTTATGGGTTATGGGAGCAAACGATCAGATGGATCACCTGATGGTAAGCGATAACCGCCGCCATGGACACCCGCAACATCAGAGGAGTCACAATTGTGATACCCTCCTTTTAAAAGGGTTTGGGCCTCCGGTATCCTCACTCACCCGGCGAAACACACCGCAAGCGTTGTTTTACGCCGGTTTTCTGTGAGGCCTTGGTATCACTCTGGTCGAGCCGGCCCATTCGTGCCGAAGCATGGCTCTCCCACGTGAGAAGAACTTACCACTATTACTTTAAATTCTAAATATATATACTACTTTACTATTCGGATTGAATACATATATGCACTCACATACATACAACTATTCATTTATAATTTCTGTTTCAGCAACGATACCTGATATGACTCTAGTAAGTAATAATTAACAAGAATTCTGTTAACACAGATTTCCCCACATCTACGTTTTCGTTTGATGGATCCGACAAATAAATAAAAAACCAACAGTGATGTTCTCTTCTTTGTATGGGTCTCCACTCCATACATCAGAGAGGTCAAGCTATATATCAGGATCCGTTTAATAATTTGATATAAGAAGTATACCAGGTTTTAAGTTGGACACTATACTTTCTACCAGTGAGAACAACCCGCAACAAACAGACAAGAATTTTAGTCCAGACGTTCAGACGAGTAATAATACTTTTATATACCCTAACCCACTTGTATTTTTTTAATATCTTCAACGTACAGACACAGCTTTTCACAATTCCACTAGGCTAATGAGGCAGTCATTGATTTAAATCGGGTATAAAATATTAATTTCGTTTCCAGCACACCGACGACGACAAAAAGACGTGCACGAGAAAATTATGTAAGTACAAAAAATCTCCGTTTATGACGAAAAAGTCGACCTTAGGCTCGATTCAAATTCCAGCAAACAACATACATATACATAATTATATACATAAGTGATAGAGTAGCTTTTCTTAAAAAAAATCAAATCATTAATTTATTTTTATTAATAAAGGAGTACCTATCTATATTTTTTTGTTCGAGAAATAGGACCATCATAAATTGTGGTGTATAGTAAAGAAACATAAATATTGATTTATTCCTTATAATCTTTACATTACAATGGTATAATTAGTTAGACATGGTATAACTGGAATAATGAGAAAAACGACAAAACTATGAAAGTCAAAATAACCTATAAATCAGGCCAAAACTAGAGGGCTTGTGAAACATACCTAATAGCATTATAATTTAAAAAATGAGGATTTCATATACTTAGGTATACTAGCCGGGTAAGGTCTTGTAAGCTGTTTATTACAGGAAGAGAAAACAAATCGTTTATGTAACATTCTATTCATTAGTAATTTTCTAAATCATCTCTTCTAAGTAGTATCTCTTATCGTAGTTTTTTTACTGTTCTAAGTCGAAAAACGAGCATAAATAAGCGGAAAATACAGTAGACGTCAGCAATTTTCTTTTATTTAAATAAAAAACATACCATCACGCCTGTATTCCCCGAAGGGTTAGGCAGAGGCGTACTAATGTACACCCACAGTTCGCCGGTATTTTTATATCCCATGTAATAGGGGGCGCCTATTGCCATTAACCGGGCACAAATTCCTAACTCCGAGCTGCTACTGGGAATTTCATAGAAAAACCCAATAACACGTTGCTCGACCTGGGAATCGAACCCAGGACCTCTAGCGTAGCAGTCGCGCTCAGGACCACCTGGCTAATGAGGCAGCTACTTGGCTAATGAGGCAGTTACTTGGCTAATGAGGCAGTTCATTTCAAAAAAACAAAGTTTACT
Source organism: Acronicta leporina (assembly GCA_947256265.1). NCBI lineage: Eukaryota > Metazoa > Arthropoda > Insecta > Lepidoptera > Noctuidae > Acronicta > Acronicta leporina. The sequence continues at coordinate 4,814,281 of OX366523.1, forward strand.
TAGCAATGTGGGTCACACACTAAATGCTTGTGTTACGAGTGGGTTCACGTCGGTAGTGCAATGAGTGGGTTTCGAATTGGCAACCAAATAATCACAAGTCCGACGCCCTAGCCATTTAGGCTACCGCCGCTTTTAAATATTTTAATATTTAAATATTTGTAGTATAACTGGCGTGTTGTCACCTTGAGACCTTAGTTGTTAAGCCTCATGTGCCGAGTAATACTGGCTAAATTAATCTTCAAAACTAAACACAAAATATTTCTAGACTGCAGAATTTTGCTTTGGAATATGGTGGTACTAAAACCCAAAAGAATTCAACAAGAGAATTCTATCACATACTTGATCATGTTTTGTGAAGAATATTCTATTAGCATATGCTAATAGAACGGATGCAATGGCAGCGGATGGATTTATCTGCCCAAGACCGGGATGGTTCGCGCTCTTTGAGGGAGCTCCCTAAATTCGGCAGTGGACGGTAATAGGCTGATATGATGATGATGATTACCTATGTTTAAATAAATAAATATTATTCCCACTGATGCAATATGGCATAACTATAAGGAGGATAGTTGTAAAAAAAAACATTATTTCGAATACCTATATTGACGATTTTACCTCAATCATATTAGGTACGTATTAAATTGTGCAAATAACTTCAATATTATATTATAGGGATACAAATACAACATTAGGTCATCAACTACTTTGGCCTAGATATTATATACGAGTACTTAGAGACAGCTGTCACGTTTAACTATTATAGAATGACGGACGAACTTAATGATTCAAATAACTAATTGCCTCATTGATATCAATGTTGCGAGCAAGCATTTTTCAATTTCACATTAAAATAATATCGAAAATAAAATAATTTAATTTATGAAATATTTATTTTCTAGCTACGTGCACATTAAAAATCGTAAGTACTTTTATATATTTTTTTCATTTAATAATGCCATAATTAACGACTAAAATGCCAAATGCAGTCAAATATTCTCGACTTGTATTTAGTTGGTTATTTATTTGTATCGCCTCGAGGCGCATAACCTCATCACGAGGCAGAATTAGGCTGCTCAAATGGAAACTTAGCTTGAGGCGAAAACTCTAACTAATCCTGTGCTTTAAATATTGCCTTGAGTTAGAATACCAAAAATACCTTAAGTTGATGAAATTGACCTTCACTTTAGCTACCTTGGGTTAATGTCCCGCCTCATCCCGAGGTTATTTATGCACCGCGAATTGTATAATGTAGGAAATAATATTATCAAAAATTACTTCTGTGTACCATATTAAGTTACTTAATAAACCCCTTTTTTATATATCAGGCAAACGAGCAGATCGATCGCCTGATGGTAAGCGATCACCGCCGCTCGTGGACACCCGCCCGCAACATTAAAAGGGAGTACGCTCCTTTCTTGAAGGTTTGAAGGTCGTATTGGTCCGGAAATACTGCAGGCGACAGTTCATTCCACAGTTTTGTTGTGCGAGGCAGAGAGTTAAGTAATTAGGTAAACATATTAAAATATATACCTATAGGTACCTTACCCTTAAGCAAGCATAACTCGCACTTAATCAGTTTTTGGAGAATTAGTTTTACTCTAATTACAAATAATAGATAGTCGTCTTGCTTCACTAAATAATATTTTAAAAACAATATCATAGTTACTTCGTAACATTATTATTTTTTATGTTTTATAGGATAATATTACGATACCTGAACGTGGAGAAAAAGGATTAAAAGGAGATCAGGTAAGTTTAATAAATTATTCTTACTAGCTGTTGCCCGCGGCTTTTCTCTCGTATCTCGGGACTTTTTGAGATAAAAGTTAGCCTCCTACTCCAGGGTCTCATTTGTATCTATTCCCAAAATTCACCAATATTGGTTCAGCGGTTGATTACTTTCGCATTTATAAGATTAGATAGTGGTAGATATTATTCCCAATTGTAATTTGTATTATTTAATCTATTCTCAACATAACATAACATACAATCAAGCCTGTGTTCCTCAAAGTGTTAGGCAGAGGCGTGTTAGTGTACAGGCACAGTTCTCCTGTCTCCTGTCCGAGCCTATTGCCATTAACCGGATTCAAATTCCAAACTCCGAGATACATACATACATAATCAACCCATTATATGTCCCACTGCTGGGCACGGGTCTCCTCTCACAATGAGAGGGATTAGGCTATAGTCCACCACGCTAGCCTAATGCGGGTTGGCAGACTTCACACGCCGTCGAGAAAATGTCTCAGACGTGCAGGTTTCCTCACGATGTTTTCCTTCACCGTTTAAGCGCGTGATAATTAACTATTAATACGCACAAAACTTCGAAAAGTCAGAGGTGCGTGCCTTGGATTTGAACTCAAGATCTTTGACTTGGCAGTTCAATGGTCATATCACTAGGCTGTCACGGATGTCCACAATGTACTACTTATAATACAATTATAGAGGCTACTTTATGATTATATTGAATTTTAAATATTATATATGATATAATTATTTTTGTCACGATTGATTTTTCTTAAAAGTAAATGGAAGGAAGACATCATACTTTACAATCGATGACATCCATCATATAATTTAGTATAATATGTATCTACAAGCGGCCTTAATTAGGTTCTTTCCACACTTATCGACGCGGTATCGGTCTAGGCCGGTCGGAAAAAGCTTTATGTTGATAGCATGAGGGTGTAAACTACGTCTGTTTTTTTTTCGATTACGGTAATGATACACTTTGGGCTCAAACCGAGTTTGCATCGATGAGTATGTGGAGACCCTTATTACGAACCAATTGGTAGTCATTTTAAAGATGTTAAGACAATTATCATCAGTGGCCTTGAAACTAACTGAATATAACTATTATTGGTATTTTTAACAGGGCTTGCCTGGGATACCTGGAATTAAGGTAAGAAAATATAGCTCTGCAATGCAACTTTACAATAAAATAGTAAAGATAATTATCAAATAACTTAAACACGAAAAATAATTTGATGAATAGAGAACATTGTCCTTTTTTAAAGCTGGTTAAAACATTGGTTGATTTAACTATCTTTTTGTGTTTTTTTTTTTCATTTTCCATGCTAAGATTATAAACTTATTTTAGTGAAGGAATAAGGTGTTTTGGTTAAATTATTTATTAATTAAACGTTAAATTATGAATTTTTAGTGCATATAATTATTATGAACTTGTTTCTAATTAGGTACTTCTTTTATTAGGGATCACCGGGCCCCATGGGCCCGCCTGGAATCCCTGGACGACCTGGGATTTGCCCGTGTATGGTAGCACCTCCTGATGGTTCGTATTATTTGCTGGTACTAAATAAACTGTATGATGTTTCACTATTTTACCTCCACACATTGGAATTAAAATCTACATAAATTACCTACGTAATAATAGCAAACATATCAAGGAATACGAAGTGCGGATCCGGTTTTCTGGATTTCTTTCTTATTTCTTCCAGATCCGGATTTCTTATGAATGACGGGGGACATAAATTATCTTTTGAAATATTAGAACGTAGAAAACTATAGTTATTTTAATAGTAATCATGTATTTATCATTCGTTTTCTGAGGACACTGTAAGCATGTCATCAGTTTCTATGGCGTTTCACACGTCTGTCGTGTACAAAGATATCAAGGATTTCTTTTGTGAATGACGGGTGACACTATAGTAGTGCCATAATTAGCTTCGTTGTTACTTCAGTATAATTATTATCTTTTCAAATACATATATTAGAACATAGAAAACTATTGTAATTGTAACTGAAATCATGTATGTAGTGTTCGTTTTCTTATAACACTGTAGGCGTGTCATCAGTTTCTATGGCATTTTACACGACTGTCGTGTCACGAAAATTCGGGGGTATATTTGTCTTGATGGTAGACGGTAGAGCTGTTATATAAGGAAGGATTTTTTGGAGAAATAGTTGAAAGATGTTTTTAACGGTTTGTTTTTTTTTATCTGTAGGTACTCAAGGGTTGGTTAGTGTTTTATTAGATGTTACTTTATGGAATGGAGCAGTTTCATAAAATAGCGCCACTTGTTATACCTATATAATATTTCATTGCTAGCAGTACCAAATGTGACATTAAATCACTGTGAATGGACTAGCAGTGATAGGCTAGTGATATGAACATGACTACCGAGTCAAAGATCTTGAGTTAGAATCCAAGGCACGCCCCTCAGTCTTTTCGAAGTCATCTGCGTTTCGCGACAGTGTAAAGGAAAACATCGTTAGGTAACCTGCATGCCTGAGAGATTTTCTCGACGGCGTGTGAAGTCTGCACACCCGCATCAGGCCAGCGTGGTGGCCCACATCGTAATCCCTATCATTCTGATAGGAGAGCGGTGCCCTGCAGTGGAATAGAATAATGAGTTCATTATGAACGGAAATTAGTAGTGACATTTTACATTGTTATAAAAATAGTAGTTCCATGAAATTAATTTAAAGTAGCAATCATATTCGTGTTTACTGAAGGCTACTAAAAGCTGTAATATTTTTGTAGAGACAGATCCACCTGAAGGCATTTCAGAGTTCGGGAAACCGGAGTTGCCATCAAATGTCAGTTGTAAATTTGCAGCGGCTGATGTTGGCAGTGGTAAGATTTTTTTTTGTGATATTTTTCATTTTCCATGCTCAGATTATAGTTTTTTTTTAAAAAAGCTTACTAGCTATGTGGGTCGCATATTACTAGTATTCTTGCTTGCACATTACTAAGCTAAATGCTTGTGTTACGAGTTTTTTTTTATAACTGATAGGCTTACGCTTGACCACAACTTGCCTGATGTTAAGCATCGAAGTGGTCTACGATGGAATTACTTGGTATTATTCTTATTATTCTTACACTACATTGGTTCATGTCGGTAGTGTAATGGGTGGGTTTCGAACCGGCAACCACATGATCGCAAGTCCGATGTCCTAGCCATTAGGCTACCGTCGCTATAAAATATCAGTTTTTTTTAAACTGTTTTATCTTTATTTTATCCTTTAATTTTGGCTCGAAGTTCTGTAGCTGCCTACAAGAAGCGCATCTACTTACCTTTTCATACAAATAAGATTTAGTAGTAGCACTGGTTGGTTAAAAATTGGCTGGAACCTAATACTAAACAGCAAAAATGCAAATTCTTACTGATTAACTTCAAATGTGAATATTGTAATTTTCTATGAAATTCCCAGTAGCAGCTCGGAGTTTGCAATTTGTGCCCGGTTAATAGCAATAAGCTCGCCCCCTATTACATGAGACCTAAACATATCGGCGAACTGTAACTGTACATTAGTACACCTCTGCCTAACCCTTCGGGGAATACAGGCGTGATGGTATGTTTATGTTTTTTCTTATCTCTATTTTCAGGAATTTATTATATGGGGCCAAAATCTCAAACCATTCAAGTATATTGTAATATGACCACTAAAGAGACGTGTATTCGTAACGAAAAAACAACACCCTTGTATTTGTATAATTCTGCTAAATCACCATTCTGGTTAAGCGAAGTCGAGGTTGAACTGAGAGATATATATGACGTAAGTACTATACGAATTTATGTAAAAAACTGCTTAATTAGCCTATCGGTCCTGAGTACGACTGCTACGCTAGGGGTCTTGGGTACGATTCCCAGATCAAGGAAAGTGTTATTGGGGTTTTCGAAGAAATTCCCAGTAGTAGCTCGGAGTTTGGAATTTGTGACAGGTTAATGGCAATAGGCTCGCCCCCTATCACATTGGACCTAAACATTGGTGTACATTAGCACGCCTCTGGCTAACCCTTCGGGAAATACAGGTGTGATTATATGTTATACTTACCAAAAAATAATGGTAATTGCTCTTTGTTCAGCTGCCTCATTAGTCTAGCGGTTGTAAGGGTGACTGCTACGCTACAGGTCCTAGGTGCGATTCTGAGCTCGAGAGTTTTATTGGGACTATTTCATTATAACATATGTATGTATGTCGGTTATCCGCCATTCCCAATAATAAACCGGTTGATTGAGTTGCTTACTAGAGGTGGGATTTTGACATTACATGTATGGACCTTATGTCAAAATCATAAATCTAGGAATCAAATCTGCTGACTGGACGTTAGTGGTAGAATGCTACAAACTGTTTTTCCCTTCTTTCAGTTAACAACAGAACAAATAATGTGGCTGCAATCTCGCGCAGTATCCGTCCGTCAAACGCTCAAGTACAACTGCTTGAATTCAGTACCTTACGATAAGGAAAGTAATTCCCACTGGGTTCGATTATTGACGTGGAATGAAGTGTTGATTGGCCCATTACCTTCCGACAAAACTCCCTTCTTTTATACTGCACCACCTGCCACTGATTTATGTAAGGTAAGTCTCTATCTACCATATTAGGTATATTGTCAAAAGTTTTACAGTTCCTTAATCTAATAAATTAGTTTAGTGGTAAATACGCATTTATTGACTAGCGTTCCCCAACTCCTTCAAGAATTCGGCTATCAAATATTTTTTTTTAAATCCAACTAAATATTACTATCTACGTTCCTGAGATTGGTAGATACGTTCAAACAAATTATCTCTTAGGCTTTGTTATAGGATACTGAAGATTTAATCTGTTTTTTTTTTCAGAAGGGAAGTTCCGAATGGCAAAGTACCATCATAGAGCTACAGAGTTCAAACGCCAACAGGTTACCTATCATTGATATGTGGATAGGTGATGTACGAAACACAAATCAAAGTCTTAAAATTAGTCACGTTGAGTTGTGCTTTGGATAATTAAAAAAAAAATAGAATTCCCGCATTTCTCATTACCTACATCATTACAATTAAATCAAACCGTTTAACCGTAGGAGAGCCATGCTTCGGTTCGAATGGGCCGGCAGGACCTGAGTGATATCGACGGCTTCACTGAAAACCGGCGTGGAATAACACTTACGTTGTGTTTCGCCGAGTGAGTGAGTATACCGGAGGCCCAAACCCTTTTAGAGGGCGAGCATTGCACTTAGGAATCCTCTGGTGGTGGGGGTAATCGCTTACTATCAAGTGATCCGTCTGCTCGCTTACCCATAATCCCATAAAAAAAGGCAGAATAAAACATGCAATTTTTAAGGTGGAACAAGCATTTCAACTAACTACCCTTTCAGGCTCTAGCACTCACATAGACACGAGTGAAAATGTTGAAAGTTGTTGAAAGTCAGTCTACATAAATTGGTAGCAGCTACCCCGGCGGATTATTAGATCCACTGAGCGTGCTGGAATTCTTTGACTCCTACAACATGTTTTTCTTCCCAGTATCTAAGGAAAGCGTTTTGTAGGTATTCGTAGCTATTTAGGTCTGGTAGCCTGCAGTCCGTAGGGGCTCTCAAGAGCATCATTTTAGTGTTGCAACCGTCGATAACTACTATCATCAAGTGGCTTGTCTGTTAGATTTTTTTTATACCACATGAGGTTGCCATACAAGCTTACGGTCCGCACTACGGTAATCAGTAACCATAGCCTATGGACATCTGCAATACCAGAGGTGTCTTTCGCTTAGAGAGTCGTTTTACCGATATAACATGACATACCATCACGCCTTTTTTTTCTAGTACGGAATATCCTCATTGATCGTCCGACACTTGGGGGGCGGCGGGGTATGTCGGACCCGTACCGACTAAAAACCGTACTTGCCTTCTCTTGCCCTATAACCACGATCATTGGATCCGTGACATGCGCCACGACCGTGACAAGCTAGCCTGCTTTTCCCTAAGGGTTAGGCAGAGGCACTTAACCAATATTATAAAAAAAATAAACATAAATTTCTTTAAAAGCATCTTTTTACTTACACTACGAGTAATACTGGGTAGCCACAAATCAAGGCTTATACCAAACACCTTTTTTACGCTATCTAAAGTCACCAGACCAGTATAAGCTTATTAAAATGGAAATTTTCGTACCTTTTTTGTAGGATGTCACTGTTTATTTTTAAATATAACTTTTTCGTTTTTATTTGTTCATTTTATAGATTACGAGTTTGTTCATACTTTTTGTCAAATATAATTCTGAAAACTAAATGTGTTTGCGTATTTTTATCCTGTCATTCATCGATCGTGACTAAAAAAGGATTTGCATCCTTCCACGTTTCATTTTCAATTACCTCACAATGAGCTAAGTTTCTGTTAATGAAATTGTGAACACATACGTTGATAATGTTATCACAAAAAGATAACAAAATGTTTTTTTTATAGGATAGGGGAGCAAACGAGCAGACGGATCACCTGATGGTAAGCGATAACCGCCGCCCATGGACACCCGCAATACCAGAGGAGTCACAAGTGCGTTGCCCGCCTTTTAAAAGGGTTTGGGCCTCCGGTAACCTCATCCACTCGGCGAAACACAACGCAAGCGTTGTTTCACGCCGGTTTTCTGTGAGGCCGTGGTATTACTCCGGTCGAGCCGGCCCATTCGTGCCAAAGTATGGTTCTCCCACGTCAAAAGTCAAATTTCTAACTTTTGAAATAGGGGCTGTATTTTTATTTTTGCTTGAACGCGCTAATCTCAGGAACTACTGGTCCAATTTTGAAAAATTCTTTCAGTGTTAGATAGCGCATTTATTGAGGAAGGCTATAGGCTATATATCATCACGCTACACGTACGAAGTCGCGGGCAGAAGCTAGTCATACATATAAATAATGTATCTATATACTAGTAGTTCCTGAGATTAACCGTTCAAGCAAACAATAAACAAAGTCTTCAGCTTTATAATATTAGTATAGATGTATATTAAATACTTCTGAAAGTTTTTAATTGGCCTTAATTTTGTTACTCATTCATTTTTTAACTTTGTATCTAGCTGTAAGTTTTCCATACACTTAATTGAAAAAAAAAAAAACGTACTTATTTTAAATATATTTTAAAAACACTTCAATGAATACTGAGCGTTACCTATCCGTCGAAAAGATGAACACTCCGCATTTAACCCCCTTGAAGAAAAAAAAAGTAAATGAGAGAGCAATAGCAACGATTATCTGCAGTCTAAAACATTAATTATTCATCTTTGGTGAATTTATCTGTACAAAAGAATGCCTCATGAAAGTAGCGATGAGCGTACTTTATTCATTTGTTTTCATTAGTGAGCCCGCGGTGCTACTATGAGATAAACGATAGGATCTCACTTGAAAATCGTTTGTCGTTGCTTCGAGAAATAAGCGTGTATAACAGAACGACTGTTTTCTGAATACTGTTTACCGCTATGTGGTATCATTATTGCGTTCCATTTTGAATGGTAATGTTGCCAGAGAAATCGCTGGGCATTTGAGACGTAACAACTGAAGTCTTAAGTTGACAATGCGCGATATTTAGGTACTGGTGTTGCTAGCGTCTATAAGCTGAAGTTACCGTTTTGCCATATAGTGGCCCTGGCTTGTATGTCATCATAATATGATAAAAAAAAACAATTAATTCACCAAACAAATTTCATGGTACCGCTATACTGTCGTGCAGGCGAGATTAATAGATTATTACTCCATTGTTTACTGGTAGTCATTATTCAATTAAGTATCACGGCCAAACGTAAACCATTGTGTTGGCCCGCCAATATCAAAACCGTTTTACGTCCAACGTTTATTATTAAATTGGAACATTGATTCAAAGGGCCTGAAATACACTGAGATGAATTGGAGACTTTATGGAATATTATGTACTTTATTGATAAGTAAGTCAAGGGAGGTTAAATAAGTATACCCGGTTGTCACTACTGTGAGGGTTGGTCCGAGTACATGGCGCAGCACACGCTGAAGTTATGCCCACCTTGGGCAGAGCAGTGCCATGCTCTTGTCGCCGGAGTGGGTTTATGATCTCTCATTTCCAGCCATCATTAGGTCCACAAAAAGAGAGAGTTTGTGAGCAACCACCGCCACCTACAGCGAGCAAGTTTTGCTTTAAAAAAGAAGGTATGATGATGTTGTTTTTATTTCTATCGGCTTAAGAGCAGATACTATAGACTCCAATGTAAGTGTGGTCGCCAGCTAGTCAAACAAACAGCTAGACAAGTACATTCACAAATTTTCTCGTTCCTTATGAGATATTAAGCCTCTAATCCATTACCTGGAAACGGGTCTCCTCTTAAAATGAGAGAGGTTAAGCCAAGATCTACCATGCTGGTCTAGTGCCAACTTAGGTTATCAGACATGAATCCTCTTTCCTCCTTTGTCCCTCTAAATCAACTATAAAATACCTCCATTCCTTAAACGGGCATTACTTTAAACAACGTCGGTAGATAGGTCGTCTTTGTGGTAAAAATATGAATAATAAAGGTTCGTTCGCGACCAGTGAGAGATTGTTGCTATATTTCTCCAGTCGGAGAAGGGACGAGCTGTTATAGCGATGAATTATACAATTTGTTATGCTTTGTGCCCGAGGGTACATTTTCGGGGTGCATTTGACTAATGCGACCTTTTTTACAAACCGTTTGTCTGACTTTATTGCATGTTTTATAATTTAATTGTGTTTTTAGAGTTAGTAGTTTCCCAGCATGTGGAGGGCCCTCTCATTTTCAGACCCGTGCCCATCGCAGTGGATTATAGAATGAACCCTTTCATTCTGAGAGGAGAAACGTATTCGTATTAACAGTCGGATAGTATCTAAATGGATTGATGATTTTTTTTTATAGGATAGGGGAGCAAACGAGTGCTAGTAAGATAAAAAAAACTTACATACCATCACGGCTGTATTCCCTGACGGGTTAGTCAGAGGTGTATTAGCACCCACAGTTCGCTGGTTTGTTTAGGTCTCAACTAATAGGTGAGCTTTTTGCCATCAACTGGGCACAGATCCCAATCTCCAACCTACTATTGAGAATTTTATAGAAAACCCAATAAAACTTTGTTTGACCTGGAAATCGAACCAAGGTCCTATATCTAGCGTAGCAGTTGCAGTTACTGAATGATGCGGCGCTTTTCTCTTTCTTTCTACACTAGTACTTACTTATATAGCTTTACTTTTTTTTACTAAACAGCCAATAACTACTAGACTACTAACGCCACCTATACTCTTAATTAGTACTTAATAGTAAGTACTTTTTAAAACAGGATTTTGTTGTCGATTTCTCAGTGTGGTACGTAAGTGTTATGTATCCAAGATTTGCAGACCTAATAAAGTAGGTATTGAGAGACGATGACACGATATTTCTGATTTTTTTTCACATATCTGTTGCCTACTTTTCCCCGAGAAGCTGAATCCTCTTAAATCCTGAAAAACGGAACTGTGATGACCCTCGAGTTTTGTAGTGCGTATTGTAACCCAAAAAATCTTAACCCTCAACAGGAAAACGCATTGTTACACACAACAAAATTAAGTTGGGCCACAAACAGCCGCCATTAGAGGAGACATCACGACAACATGTTGCTACCTGTCCAGCGTGATATATCGCAACCCGCGCCTAATTGCTCGTCTTTTTGTAGTACATTCTGTGTTCTACCATCTTTTTACATTACTCACAAGTTTTTTGGAGCGGAAAAGACAGTACAGTATTACAGAAAATAATTAATTAAACCGTATTTCTGTTGACCCTAACCTTCGACCTAGCCTTCAACCTAACCTAGAGCCTTCAACCGAGTGTTTTGTAAAGAATACTCAACTTGCGTTGTACATAAATGTTACTCGCGCGAATCAAGGTTGTTTGGTGCGACAGATGTCGCTGTCAACATTCAGATAGATTGCTGTCGGTGATATTATTATGTTCAGCGATTGCTCTATCTAGTTATTGTAGCCATTCCACCATTATCAGTTCACGTCTGTGTTTCTCGAAGGTCAAAGGTATACTAATGTACACCCACATTTTGCCGGTTTGCTATACTTCGCGCAAAATAACATGACCCAAAACTAACGGAGAGGGGGAAAGTTTGCGCAGTGCGTTTGCGTGCAGAGTTTGAATTTGTATCCGGTGATGAATTGCATGGAAAAAAACCACACATTCCTTGACCTGGGATTTCTATCCAAGATCTCAAGTGGGCTTACGACCATTATACCAATGAGGTTTTGTGTTTCTCTAAATAAATGTTGTGACATTCTGTTCAAGTTCAAGTTCTTTATTTGCATTCATGTGTTACAAAATATTGATCAATTTCAACATGAAACCCGGTGAGGGTACAGCAATATAGTTCAAGTATAGGTACTTAATACGTTAATACATACATTAGTTTTCTAATAAATCTAATTGATACATACAGTTATGTTAAAATATTATGTTGAGTAGGTAGCTAGTGCTATCTATTTGTGTTTTATTTGTATTTTGTGCTTAATTTATTTTCTATTCTATCAGAAGTAAGTACTAGAAATAAACAAAATACAAAAAGATTATTTATCTGAAATCCGCGCGTATACTGCGTCAACACCCCATATTTAGGGTCGCGTTCGTATGGAATTGAATCGGAGCACACTTGGTCGTTAGCGTGGCGGTTTAATGACTCAAATTGTCCGTTGACACATTGACCTCTTGCTACTGATTAACGCCTCTGGGTTTCAAATGCAGGTGATCATTACAGGAACGCATTATTTATTTCTATGTCCTTTGACATAGACAAGAAGTTCAATTCATTCAATATGGTTGAGTCTTTGATTATAAATCTTAGTTATAAATAATCGTTTATTCATTAAAGACTACTAGGTAGTACTTTTTGAACGTCATTTTTACATTATTGACAGCCCCCAAAACGCCCGCCCTTCACCGCTTCCTACTTAGTGTTTTCGCTGGAAAGAAGAAGCGGCGCAACAAACTCCCCAGCAAACACATTTCTGTCTGTTAAGTTACTAAGGCGTTATACAAAATAGAATTCAAATCATTGTTTGGGGTACTTAATAATTTATTCATTGCTACTGTCAGCTGGCGCACATGTTATTATTAATTATTTTCAAGCAGTATTTATAATATTAGCAAGCCTCTTTTCTTCTAGATTAATGATAATTTTAACTATTAAAAACAGTGAACCTGCCTTTGACTCGGCAGTCCAATGGTCACAAGGCTATCACTGCACTATACAAATATTTTTATTATTTTTAGTAGTGCAATCGTGATCGTCAAAAATCATTCGTCAAAACATATTTTTAAAGAAAAATGTCACTGTTATCACCTATATTAATTTGATTTACCAAATAATATTGGCTTTCTAAAAAACGTCATTTTAACCCTCATCAAGTGAGAGGATCAACAGCTTAGCTTTACCGAGTCAACCAAATGCCAACGAAGATATTTGGAATATCTTCGTTGGCATTTTAAAAAGGAACTTGGGGATCTTGCGATAAATTTATCGGTTTATAAGAGCAGAAAAACGTCTCAAAACTTTATCGATATTACGCTTGACAAGTTTGAGACCTTTACTTGACAAATTATGTGTCAAATGATTTTGTTTTTGATCAAATCTCACAAATAAATCCCTGATTACACAACGCCACCGCCGCCGTAAGAAATATATTGTCACAAAATATTAATTTAAAAGAAAAATATTACCTACATTGAATAATTATTTGCAGGATCGTTAATAATGATTTATCGGTTCTTATTTTATCTTACTATTATTTAGAAAAAAATACATGAACACTCGGAACTTCAGTTTCCATTGAGTTTCTTGTCGGATTCCTCGCCTCAATTTCTTTTGGAACGGTATAACTAGAATCGTTTCGTAAATGCTTGTCAAAGCTTAAATAGATTTGAAATAAAAACAATTGAATTAATATAAATATTTTTTTCGTCTTTAACACCAGCTCCACATGTTGGGCACATAGGCCGACCAACGTTAGCGCTAAGCGATTTGAAGCAATCAAAATGTGTCAGCAAGCTACATGGGTGTTGGCATCAACGCTGTTTACTGGTCCACACATTGGCAGAAAAGCGTTGGTGCTGCTATTGGGGCCAACGTGTGGAGCCTGCTGGCCTTAATATTTTTTAGTAAAATTGTTATACTTTTTGCTAGCCTACCTCCTAAGACGCGAGACCATCGGCAGTCACTGACGTCACCGATATTTAGTGCCGACACTACCACTGAGTCTTCTTTATAAGGCCCATCTTTTGGATCTTGCAACAGTTGACAAGAACTGCCTTCATAGTATTCTAATTTAGAAAGCATTCTCTATCATATAAACCTGTCAGTCTACACGGTATAGTTACAACGCAATATCCCATATTTTTGGCAGAGGATTTCCCTTTTAACCGTTTGCAAGTCATCGTTGGAAATTGAATTGAAAAATTTGATTAATGTGCGAGTAAACTTTGGCTTTGGTTATGGATACAGATAGAACAGCTTTCAGTTTTATGGATTTAGAGCGGTGACTGTTTGAAAACAAAAAATCCAACATTATTGCTCGTAAGAACCGTCTACATATATCTTAGCTGCTTATTTTTTTTGCTGCTTATTTATTTATTTATTTATTCTTTTGCACACATAAATGTACATGGCGGACTTAACGCCGTAGGCGTTTTCTACCAGTCTACCTTCGGGTGGTGCAGAGATATTATAGGCAGGTGCTAAGCATGATTTAACTATGTAACTTAACGAGAAAACAAAGGGGATACTGTATAAGTATATTAAATATAAAAAATATTTAAAAAAAAAATGTATATACATAAATCATATTCATCTTCATACTTAGACATATAAATATAAAAAAAAATATATATATATACAAATAATATAATATATAAAAATAAATACATAATATATACATATATAATAATATATACAAATCACTGTTGTGATAATTCTGCCAACTTTCTGTGAAGGTGTTCACGAAGCTTTAGCTTAAATTTATAACGGCTATTAGCCATCCTGATTTCCAAGGGCAGCTCATTCCATAAAAGAATAGCTTGAATGAAAAACGAAGAGTGCATGAAGTCAGTACGGTGAGATGGACAATGAAGAAGACGATTATTAGATGACCGGAGATTTTTATCATGTTGGGAACATACATACTGGAAGTGAGATATTAAATATGAAGGTGAAGCAGGTGAATGAAGAATAGAGAAGAGGGTGGTGAGTGCCCTCAACACTCTCCGTTGTCTAATGGGCAACCATTTAAGTTGTTTTCGATACGCCGATACGTGATCGTATTTGCGAAGGTTAAAGACGAATCGAATGCAATTGTTGAGAAGGCGGTCCAGTTTATTAAGAAGATCTGCATTCAGGTCATAGTAGCAAACATCACCATAGTCGATTATGGGAAAAATAAGGGTCTGCACAAGCATTGCTTTCGCATTAGACGGGAGTACATTTTTCAACCGGTAGAGGTAGCGCAGCGTTCCAGTTATTTTATTGCTTACGGTTGCAATTTGTGTTTGCCAGTTGAGGTTCGCGTCGATGTGTATGCCAAGATTCTTTACATCAGGACTAAAGGGGATATTCGAGCCATCGAATTGGACGGGGGATAGGTTCATGGTGGTTAAGTTAGTCACATTTCTGGAACTCCCTAAAATAGTGACCTGGCACTTTAGAGGATTGACCGTCACTCCAAATCTGTCAGACCAGTTCTTAACTACCGCTAAGTCCTGATTTATTTTGATAATAGTGGCAGGTAAATCAGTAATGTTAGAATGACGGTAAAGCTGTAGGTCATCGGCATATAGATGATACGCACAGTGAAGTTCAGGAGTTAAGAGATTGATAAAGATAGAAAACAAAAGTGGTGAAAGAATACCGCCTTGTGGGACTCCAGCGTCGAGTTGGCACCAGTTTGACGAATTATCGTCAACCCGCACTGACTGCTGGCGTTCCAGAAGATAAGAAGAAAACCAGTCAAGCGCCTTGGAAGAGACCAATAGATAGGACAGGATGGATAACAGGATATCGTGACTCACGGTGTTAAAGGCATTGGAGAAATCAACCAACACAAGTACGGTGACTTTGGTATCCTCCATAGCTTCTCTAACATCGCCAGTCACTTTAAGGAGGGCAGAGCTAGTGCTGTGTCCTGTCCTAAACCCAGATTGAAGAGGACTTATTAAGCTGCTATGATGAACAAATTGAGAAAATTGCTTAAGAACAGAAGCCTCAAGAACTTTTGACAAAAAAGGTAGAATAGAGATAGGTCGAAAGTGGCTGGGAAGCGTAGGGTTAGGGATTTTTGGAAGAGGACGCACATAGGCTTTCCGCCATAGTGAGGGGAATGCTCCAGAATAGAGGGAAAAGTTAATTATGTGGGTAATAGCAGGAAGAATTTGGTCAAGGATAGTGACAATCATTTGGCGGCTGATATTATCACAACCCACCGCTTTTGATTTGATGGCAAGGATAGTTTTCTTGATCTCTTCCTCGGCGACTGGTGAGAAGTTAAAAGGTTTAATATCAGGACGCGTTAGACCAGATATGTAGCTGAGGGTAAGATGTTTGGTTTTGCGATCCAAAACGAAAACAGTGGAGAAATGACGGTTTAAATCGTCTAAACCAATCGTATTGGGAAGGTCACAATTACGCGATTTGCCTATACCTAGAGTCCCAAGGAACTTCCAGATATCGGCAGAAGTAGACGTTGAAATATTGTTGTGAATATGGCGGCGTTTAGCGTTACGAATCATCAAATTACACCGATTCCTAGCCTTTTTGAATAGGTCCCAATTCGCATCAGTCCGGTCACGTTTAAATTTACGAAACGCACGGTCTCTTCGTCTCATGGCTATCCTGATTAAGCTCGTCATCCATGGCGCAGGCGGTCGTTTCAATCTGACTTTCTTGACAGGTGCATGGACATCATATAATGTGGTCACCAGAGCATTAAAGATGCAAACCTTATCATCGACTGTGACAGCTTCTGTAAGAGGTGTCCAGTCAATGCAGGAAGCGTCTTTGCGTAGCTTCTCGCTGTCCATACGTGCAAAGCAACGCCTGTGCAGTACCTTGGGTTTAGGCTTAGGAGGTTTTAGGATATAGGAAAGGAAAATCAGGTCGTGGTGAGAAAAACCGGGAGCAATGTATTGACCATGGGAGGAAACAAAGGAAAGGTTGGAGGTGAGGATAAGATCCAGCCAAGAGTCATCCCCAACAGGACTGTGATGAGTGGCTTGGAGTGGAAGGATACAGAGGCTGGCCGATGCAACAAGATGCAGGAGTTTGCGGGTTCGGGGAGAGGTATGGGCTAAAAGGTTTGTATTGAAATCACCCATGATGACGTAATGTTCATACTCTGAACCCAAAGATTCTAATACCGATTCAAAATCAGTGAAGTAATCAACCGAAGGGGGGCAGTACACTACGCCGACGACGGTTTTGACTCCTTTGACGGAAACCTCTAGGAAAAGATATTCCACGGATACGGAACTGGGAGAGGAAGCCAAAACCTTATAATGAAAGTCACTACGCAGGTATATTGCAACACCACCCCCTCTCCTTCCTATCCGGTCATTCCTAATGAGAACGAACCCAGGCAGAGGATAAGAGGTGGACAGAAGATTTGGTTTAAACCAACTCTCAGAAATCAGGATAGCATGCACGTTATTGTTAGTGAAAGTTTCATACAGTTCACTGTAGTGGCTGGGAACACTTTGTGCATTAATGTGGCACACATTAAACAGCTTATCAGCCTGATTAAACCTGAGCCGCAAATTGTCACCAAGAGTATCAGGCAATGAACTAAAGCTGTCGTCACCAGAAGCAGACGATTCGTTAGCAGAAAAGTAATTATCATTATCTGAGTTCATAAAATATATATATATATATATATAGTATAAATAGATAAAATAAAATAAAATATGCCTTAACAAGGTAATCAAACAATATCAGGTGTTGTAGCATTATCTCCACACCACCCGCCAGTTCACACCAAGGGTCAAGTGAAAAGCAAAAAGAAAAGAAGCACTGTCACAAAATAAAAATAAAAAGTTATCCAAAATTCAGATAAATGCCTAAGATATTAATGGACTAGTAATATTCATTAACAGAAAAGCAGGAAAGAAACAAAGTCTAGAATAACAAAAATCAAAGTTATGTGAAAACATTAATACAATATACGTTTCCGAACGTTTCCCATCCGATCACTTTTTTTTTTTTATGTTGGCAGCACTGCAGCTTATATCTAATATCTCTCGTTCCTTACAAGTATTTGTCCATTCTTACCGAAGTTACCGGAGGCCCAAACCCTTTTAAAACGCGCGCAACGCACTTGTGACTCCTCTGGTGTTGCGGGTGTCCATGGGCGGTGGTTATCGCTTACCATCAGGGGATCCGCCTGCTCGTTTGCTCCCCTATCCTATAAAAAAAAACCAATCACTCCACACATCCACCTTAACATTCTCATCTCCGTTGCATGCAGTCTTCCTTCATACATCTTCTTAATGGCCTAGCTCTCTGATTCATACTTTAATGGATTCATAATCATGAATTGAATTGAATTTAGGCTTTCATCCTAATCCCAGCTGGGACAGTCTCAATCAATCTTAGTTTCGGTACTTATATCCCAACCAGTTCTTCATAATATGCATTGTATTTTGCGTTATTATATCATTGCCATACGGTATACCTACGCATAATATTATGTTGTGGTTAAAGCAATCCCGTTCCAGAGTAATTCGTTAGAATTTAGTTGCATAGATCTGGAATAACTAATGATAGCTTATTATCTTTTTAGTTATGGGTAGTTAACGATACCTACTTTAGATACCTAAGTAGTTACGGGTTTTATGACGTTTCATTTTTGATACCTATATGATGAAATGTTAAACTGCTTCATTAGCCAAGTGGTCCTAAACGCGACTGCTACGCTAGAGGTCCTGGGTTCGATTCCCAGGTCGAGCAAAGTGTTATTGGGTTTTTCTATGAAATTCCCAGTAGCAGCTGCTAGGAAGCTAGCTCGGAGTTAGGAATTTATGCTCGGTCAATGGCAATAGGCTCCCCCCCTATTAAATGGGACCTAAACATACCGGCGAACTGTCGGTGTACATTAGTACGCCTCTGCCTAACCCTTCGGGGAATACAGGCGTGATGGTATGTTATGTTATGATGAAATGTTTGAAAAGTGGCGATAATAGAATTAAAGAGGGTCGTTTATAAAATTACCCTACACCTGTATTCCCCAAAGGGATTGGCAGAGGTGTACTTGTATACGGGAGTATACAAGTACACCTAGTACACCAAGTACACCGGCAAACTGGGAAGTTTGCCGGTATAGTTAGGATAGATACTTTTACTTATTACTTATAGCTATAAAACTATGCTCAACATGACTCAGGATATTTTTACCTTTCTTTTTTATTAATTAGTTCCCCTAATTGCATTCGGGGGCGCAAACAAAATTTCTCTTTATTACCTAGGTACTACCTACTTACTCTTTTTTTATAACAACAATAAAAAAGACAAAAAACACATCATCGCGTCGATTTAAATTCTTTGGTTACAATTCCAGAAATCATATTGAGCGGTTCAACGAATTACAACTTCATGATATTTAAACATGTAATCTCTGTCCACGTACATATTACCGGGCAACATTATATATAATTCTGTAAGTACCATACACCGGAGAATACTAAAGTTGAGTGCGGGAGACGGTACTGCCCGTGCGATGAATAATTTAGCCAAGCTGAGCAATGTAGGCGTGCCTGACATAGCGAAGCATCGCTTTTGAACTCAGAAGTGAGGTCTATTGAGGGTTCGGACTTGTCTAAGAGTTTCGTGTAATCAATCTTATATGGTGTCAAGTAAGTGCTTAATCATCGTACTTTAGCAATGTTTAGTGTGTCACTATATAATAATTATGTAATCCAGCAGCGACAACATTTGAGATGACGTCATAGAATTTTGAATCGTAAAAGTAGACTTTTATATTCTTAGATATATATTCATAATTATATTTATAGTTAAACTTAAAAACAACAAGGCAATGTTTTACATTTTTGTAATAGGTAGCATTTCCTTACCTCTGATAACAAAAGCCAAAACAAACTCAAACAATCATTGTTTTTGAAGTGAAATCTTCTTTGACGGCGTTGTGCACTTTTTGGGATGGGTAATAAATGTTAAACTCGCGTCAGGAACCGTGACCTGATCGAAAATTCGTAAGACGTTTGTAATAGTTCTGAAGTGTTAAATTTTTAATGTAATATATTTTTTCATGTTTGTGTATTTCAATGAATATTGTATTTTACTACATAAATTATAGTAGGTACTTACTGATAATTACCTAAAGTAATTCGTGCGAAGTTATTCCCTAACCATTCGAAAATATCAAAAATGCACAACGTTAATGTTCAAGTTTTCACTTCTGCCGGCACTCCCGGAGTGCAACCCGCTGTTTTTTTTACGATATGTAGGTACCGTAACTATGTAAATTTTACACCGTAGGGCATTATCTTAACAGGCATTTTGAAGAAAGAGACATAGCAGCTTTGAGTTGATCTATCCAAACTGACGGCACGCATACGCTCATCGTGTAGCTCAACCATTATTTAGGACTACCTAACCACTACACATCTATAATGTAACGGCACTAGGTATAATATAGGCTATAGCAAGACAATGTTTTGGTCCTACGACAACAAAATGGTCGAGCAGGCTCTCAGAATGCAAGAAACGAAACTTGGCACCGGTTATATCGTGATTATTTCAAACTTATTACTAAAGTATGGCGGTTTCATGGTCGCATTGTCGTAAACGGTAACTGTTATAATGGTACGTGGTACTGCTTATTGATTGCAGTATTGAAGACTTTGATGATAGTACTGGCTTTTTATTTTAAGTATAAGCAGTGATATGACTGTAAACTGCCCAGTCTTGGGTTACAATCCAAGGCACGCATGAATTATCGAAATTATGTGCGTATTAATACTTCTGACAACCACTGATGGTCATAGGTGTTCTCTGACGCACTAAGTTGTTTTGAAGTGCTAAGAGTGGTCACCCATCTATGTATATGTTACAGTCAAAACTCATAACCAGTCAAAACCACTTTTGACTGCGAAAATCAGTCAAAAGTGTTTTTAACTGCTACATTTCGATTCTGGCATACATCGTTTGGTCACAGTTTGGTCACAGTAAGCGTTGTTACACGCCGGATTTCTGTGAGGCTGTGGTATCACCACGGTTGAGCCGGCCCCCGGAACTCGTGCCGAAGCATGACTTTCCCATGGGATTTTTGTGTTCAGAAAATGATTAGGTACCTAATCAAAAATCTAGTACCGGATATCTAACAATACCTTCATGAGTTGGACATGCTTTTCATAATACATTGTATAAAACATTGCAAGCGCACGTTTTGTTTGCATAGATTGTGAACAACCAAGTGCAGCTCCAAGCTGAATGCCGTGACAAACAAAGACAAAGGCAAGGGAACTCATTCTCAGGAAATTAAACTTTACATATGAACGCCTCTCAATATTGATTTCACTGTGGATTTTATTGTTAAGATAGTTTTAGTGTAATATAAAATACTATCACGCCAGTATTCTATAAAGGTTTAAGCGGAGATGTACTATGTACACCCACAGTTTGCTGACATGTTCAGGTCCCATGTAGTAGGAGGCGAGCCTTATTAATCAGGCATATTAATGGGCTCGATCTGGTAATCGAACCTAGGACGGGGGGACCAGGGCGTAGTAGTAGCTCCTAGGGACACTAGACTAATAAAGCAGTTAAGATTTATTTATTCGACATAACTCACTAGGGTATTAGGTTTAGAATCTGTAGGCGCACGTATGGTTTGACGTTAATTAGTATTTTTTTCTTCTTGAAATCCATTTTTGCTTGTACATTAAAATGTTCTATAAAGAAAATAAAACTGCCTAAAGTAAAGTTAAAGTACCTACAAACGACACAAAACAGACAAAAGACGCTACACAAGGTCATTAACCCAGGTGTTTTCAGGGTTCCACTCAATCTATTTCTGTTTTTGTATTCAGCAAGCACAAAATGGTTCGTATTGTTCGGCCGAATCTGAAGTGACTGAAGCCTCAATATAATAGACAAATGAATTAATGTCACAGTATACAAAATAGGCAGTGTGACAATATTGAATTTTATTAAATTACTTTATTTTTTTGGCTTTACTTTTTTATTTTATTTATTCTGAGAAAAATACAATCAAATTACTTAAATTATCAAAATCGCCAAACTGTACGACAGTTTGTTGGCGATAATGGCGCTCTTATACATATTTCTTATTTGTTTTATGTACCTATACACTTATCTAATTATACATAACAAGAATTTAAGAACTGTATAAGAATTTAGTTTACTTTGCTCAGGTCTTTGGACGTATCTCTTATAAAATCTACATTATTAAATATTACCGGAGTTAAGTGTTGTCTAGTTCTTTTACCATAATAATTTCTTACACGTGATATCACATATTTACCCTGCTCAACTTGCCTAGTTTTATATTTATGAGTTATAAGTTCTTTGTGTTTATTTATCTTATAATAATTATATCTTCTTCTAAACACGTTTGTGATAATTGTATTTATTAGCGTTTCCAACTACTAATTCAAGTACCAAAATAATTTTAAATCCGGAGTGATTGTGACTCGCTTGCAATAAAATTATTTATTATTTCTATAATAATACAACTTTGTAATTTTAATCTAATTATAAGTCTAATCCGACTGAAATATTAATTTATAACAATTATGATGTAATTTTTACTTGATAACATGAAATTAAATTCTTAAACTATTACTATCATTGCAATAGTCCTATATTGCAATGATAGTAATATAATTATTACAATAAAATTATCAGTGCAGATAATGCTGAGCGCCGATATTTCATAATATTCTAGCATGTTAACGTTTTGTTTGTATCAACACCAGTTCAACTAGGCTACTAATTAAACATACAGGTAAGTGTTGACAAAACTTAATTACTTGTAGAAATACTCGAGCAGACTCGTAACATTATACACATGACATTGATAGACTGGGTGCGATTACTAGGCTGTGGCATTCCAGTGAACAATGGTTTAAAGTATAAAATACTGCTTCGAATAATTTTATAAGTAAATGGCCCGGTATATTAAAGAGAAAGTCATTTAAATACTGAATTCAGGTATTTTCTTTGTGGAATTAAAATGAATAATGTTTTATATAATTCTGTATTTTCGCAAAATACCTTTAAATTGAAATACTTAAGACTTAATTATTTGTCTATTCGTCGCTCAACAACATAATATGCATGGAAAAAAAGAATAGATATTAGCCTCTTTGATCTGTTGGTTGAAAGAAAAATGAGTGTAAAAATCTAAGTTCATTTCCTAGATCAAGCAAATTGTTATTGATCTATGAAGCACTTGAATTATAATAATTTGGTTTATTGAAAACAAAGCACACAGTTACATAAAAGCACTGCCTGAACTAGTTTGTTAGCCTGCCTAACATTTAAACATCAGACCTAATGACTAACGATACATTTAGACAAGGAACCTTTGTGTTTTAAGGTATGTGTGATTGACTACAAAATAAATAATTAATTATTCATTATTCAATGCGGGTTGGTAGAATTCATAGTCTTACTATTTAACAAACATAGCTGATTTTGTACCTTGTTCCAATATAACTACAGCATAATAACCCATAAAATGTGTTTAACTTCCAAGTGAAGGGGCCCGCAATTTTAAATTACACAATCTCAATTATTGTAGCGTATATAGCGGTGCTGGCGGGACACGTTGCGGGAAGACGCCTATACTTGCAGGATTCGTCGAATGAAACACACTATTGCTTGAGTTTTTTCTTTATTCTTCCTTTTCATGCTTCTTGTAATACTGCTGGTTTCGGAATGCCTAACCACTTTTTTTTTTTTTTTTTGGAATGGACATTAGCTGTTGATTCAGGGAATCTTAACAGCGTAACCGAACTTGGTGGCGAGGCACCGAATGCCTCCAGCCAGGAGCAACTTAAAATTAAGCAACAGCAGCTAAGGGCGTCCCCTGCGGGACACGGGCCTCGGCTTAGGGCGTTGCTGGGGGGGGCAGCTAGGGACGGCTGGATCTGGTTTAAATTATTATTAGGGACTAATTTAAAGCTACTGGCTCGGCGCGGGCCGGCTCAAGCAAGGGTCGGGGGGGGATGCCTAACCACAGAAACCCACCTACATTTATATTTTCCTGGAGCCAATCAGAACGCTTCAATTTTGCGCACGGCACTAATCTTGATGGGCTCAACCAATCAGAACGCGTCAAGTTTGCACACGGTACTAATGTGCAATTTGTATGGGAATCTTATTTTGGCAGTTTTCTGTAGTTAGGAACACCTTACATTATTTATATTTATTTTACAATATAGTAAATAACTTTTACTACCTAATTACATAAATATCTCAACCTTTAACCTTAATTAAACCCTTAAAAAAATCATAAAATGTGTTGGCGGCTCTCGATACGGTAAAGTAGCACCTTACCTTAGTAAATTACAACAAAATGATACAAGTGGCGCCACCTATCGTTTGAGTGAGAACGCTTACATGATATTTTCTACTTGGCCTAGTTTTAGATAACATTAATAGTGTTTATTTTGTGTATATTTAAATAAAAGACAACATAAATATATCTTTATTTGAACTTAGACAATAATCTCTTAACTTAGTACAAAATACTTATCACGCTTACAACTTTAAATCTTTTTTTATTCAAACTACCTACCTACCATAATTATATTAACTTATGTTATGGGAAATAAAGGCTTGTATTTGTTTATTTATTTTTAACTTAATAATTCATTTGTCGTCGCTAACATTCTCCCCCACGGTGCGTAGCACATCCTCCTGTCGAAGCGACGATGCCGCAGGAACGAGGACGACCACTCGTCGAGTCGGACGACGAAGCACTCCTCCTGAAGTCCGCACGTCCAGCACTCTGGTCCTCCCATCTGGTCCAGGGTATGTCTTAATAACTTCTCCTCGAGGCCATGAATTTCGAGGTAATGTCGCGTCTACTATCAACACGATATCTCCTTCTGCTGGGTCGGCGGTTTCTCGGCCACTAACTTTTCTTGGCATCAGAAGGGGTAAGTATTCTTTAACCCATCTTCTCCAGAAATGGTCAGCAAGCCGCTGGGTGGTTCTCCAGTTTGCCTTTCCAATCAATTCAGTGTCGCTGAATTCCCCCGGCGCCATCGCTCCGCACGATCTTCCCAAGAGGAAATGGTTCGGGGTTAAACTTTCTTCGTCTTCTGTATCCATACTGACTGGGGTGAGGGGTCTGGAATTTACTATGTGTTCCACCTCAGTCATCAAGGTGTGGAGTACTTCCTCTGGAGGACTTCTTTCGTTGAGAACCACTTTTAGCGATGTTTTGACTGTTCGCACGAGCCTTTCCCAAGCGCCTCCCATGTTCGGACTTCCTGGTGGTATGAATTTCCACTTTATGCCTCTTTCTTGCGCTGCCTCTTCCAGCTCTTTGTTGGCTCCGACAAAATTTGTCCCATTGTCACTGAAGATAGTCTTGGGGGTTCCTCTTCTGGCTGCCATCCGACGTAGCGCCATGATCATGGAGCTGGTGCTGAGAGAAGGTACCAACTCTAGATGAACGGCCCTTGTAGTGAGACATGTGAACAACGCCACCCAGCGCTTTTCCACTCTTCTTCCTATAGTCACCTGCAACGGCCCAAAATAGTCTACGGCCGCGCACGTGAATGGGAACTGGTGATGCTGCAGCCTCTCGCTTGGTAGATCTCCCATTGGTGGTATCTCCGGTACATTTTTTCTTGTCTTGCACCATTGGCAGTTGTATGCGATCGCCTTCAATGTCGCTCGTAGCCCCAGGATCCAGTATTTTTGCCGAATCTCATTCATGACTGTGGCAACATTACCGTGGAGAAATTTCTTGTGGTAATGTAGCACAATAAGACGTGTGATGCTCTGCTTTCCTTCTAAGACGATAGGGTTCATTTTCCTTCTTTCTTCGTCGCAAAACTTCATGGTTCTGCTTCTTAATTTGATGATCCCGTCGTCGTCTATGTAAACGTCGATCTTCTTAAGTCGACTAGCGTTTTCCAAAGGTTTTCCATTCTTGATATTTCTTATTTCTGTTGGAAAACTGTCCTTCTGACACATTTTGACCAGTAACTCTTCAGCCTTTTTCAAATATTCTTCTTCCAAGGGCAGGTACAGCCGCTTCCTAGCTTCAATTGGCGAGGTAATGATCTGTGCCTTTTTCTTCTTCTGGGATCTCACTTGAGGTTTCCAGGCCTCTTCCTTGCGTCGAACGGTGGTGGTGGTGGTGGTGGCTTTACGGGTCTTCTTCAATAAGAGGCATGCGAAAGCCACCACTCTTCCCATTGTGCGCAGCAATCGCTCCCAGCTGGAAAACCTCTCAGGACGTATTAAAGCTCCTTCCTTCGTGTTCATCACCATCACCTTCGTCTGTTGGCCCTTTTCTTCTATCATGACACTTTCTGATTTGAAGTCTCGAAGCGGCCATTCCTCCTCTGGTTGGTAGAGAAATTTAGGACCTTGGAACCATCTTGTGTTGTGATCGAATACAGTTGGGCTTCCCCTTGTGGCATCGTCTGCAGGGTTCTCCTTTGTCGGTACCCATCTCCAGTCTTCAGACTTGGTCTTTTCTTCAATCTCTGCCAGCCGGTTTGCTACAAAGGTCTTGAATTTTCTTGGTTCCGCCTTGATCCACTGCAGTACTGTACTGGAGTCTGTCCAATACGTCCTTTTCTCTACTTCCAGTTCCATTTCTTCTTCCACTGTAGCTGACAATCTGCTTCCCAATAAGGCAGCTTGCAGCTCCAGTCTTGGGATCGATACTGGCTTCGATGGCGTTACTCTTGCTTTGCCGGCAATCATAGAGACATGGACTCTTCCTTCAGTCTCCACTGTCCTCCAATAGACTACCGCTGCGTACGCTTCTTCACTTGCATCGGAGAACATATGCAGCTGTCCTTTTCTGGCATGAGGCGAGACGCATCTAGGAATTTTCACTTTGCTTAGTGCGGACACCTTTTCTAAGTATCTAGTCCAGGCTGCTCTTTGATCTTCGTTGATTGTTTCATCCCAGCCTATTTTCCTACGCCAAAGGTCTTGAATCAATTTCTTTCCTTGTATCAAGACTGGCGCCGCGAAGCCCATTGGATCAAACGTAGACATCACGGCGCTTGTGACTTCTCTCTTCGTAGGAGCCCTTCTTCCTTCTAACAGATCCCTTGGTGTGTTGCGCAGACCAACATTAAAGGCAAGCGAGTCTTCTTTCACCAACCATCTCAGTCCCAGAGTTTTTTCTTCCTTCGTTAGTTGTAGGGACTCTTCCTTATTGGTGTCTTCCACTTCTGCTAGAATACTTGGTTCGTTACTAGCCCAACCCTTCAGATGGAAGCTCGCCCTTGCGTGGATTTCTTTCACTTCTCTTGGTACCTTCTCGGCTTCTTCCTTCGTATTGAAACTCTGCAGGTAGTCGTCCATGTAATGGTTTCTCTTGATTGCTTTTACTGCTTCGGGGTGTGTCTCTTTAGAGTCTTCTGCATTTTTGTTCATCACATATATCGCTGTAGCTGGTGACGATGCCGCTCCAAAGATGATCGAAGACATTCTATATACTTCAGGTTTGTTCGTTCTCTGATTTCCGCGCCACAGGAATCTTAGACTGTCCCGGTCCTCTTCCTTCACTTTGATTCGAAGAAACATGTCCTGGATGTCAGCCATTACAGCTATTGGACCTTCCCTGAAGCGCAGCAATACCCCGAACAGTGATTGCAGTAGGTCTGGGCCTGATAACAAGGCGTCGTTGAGGCTCTTCCCTTCAAACTTGGCAGCCGCGTCGAAAACTATTCTTGGCTTCCTTTTGACTGGATGCACCACAGCAAAGTGGGGCAAGTAAAATGTCCTCCCCTTGTTCGCGGTCTCTTGAGCCTTCTCTGCGTATCCCTTTTCGATTAGATTCTGTATCTGTTTCTCATACGACTCTTTAATTTCTTCATCTCGATCCAGTTTTCTTTCGATGTTCGTCAGACGTCGAAGTGCTTGTTTGTAATTGTTCGGCAGGGTTTCGCTTTCATTTTTCCACAATAGCCCTGTTTCGAATTGGCCGCTTGACAACCTTCTTGTATTCTTCTCAAGTACTTCGAGTGCTCTTCTGTCGCTATCGTTTCTTGGCAGTCGATCTTGAATTCCCATAGATTCTAATTGGAAGTGATGCCGGACCATTTCTTCTATATCTTCTTTGTCGCTCTGAGCTTCTTCATGATTGACGAAGTTCACCACGACGTTTGTTCCGGTGTCACATCCATGCAACACCCATCCCAGGTTTGTGAGTGAGGCTACAGGTTCAGCTGGCTGGCCTTTCTTCAGTTTTCTTGTTACTATGAGTCCCCAGTTGTCCTGACCTATCAATAGTTTAGGTCTATCTCCAGCATAGAGAAGTTGTTCTTCAATTGCCTTCAAATGCTGACAATTCTTCAAGGTTTCCCTGCTTATGCTTTGTTCTGACAGCTTTAGGTCGTCGATGGTTCTCGCTTTGATCATCTTCTTGTCTTTTCTGTGGGCCCCCTTTATTTTGAACTTGATCTTCTGCGAGCCATCTTTCTTTATCACCTTTCCACCGACTGTTTCGATTGTAAGTGTTTCGCAATGACCTTCGGCTCCAATCTTCTCAGCTATTGATGCATCCAGGAGTGTGACTGTTGAACCTTCATCCAGCAGCGCTAGTACCCGAACTTGACCCTTTGGCCCGTATAGGTCCACAGGTGTGATCTTCAGATATGCCTTTTCTTCTCCTCTTGCCTTGTGAATTGAGGCGACCTTTTCTTCTGGCTTATCTTCTTTGTGTTCCTTTTTCTTTTCTACTGGCACTGGAGGGTTGTCGGAATGCAGTATAGTATGATGCCATCTTCTACATAGCTTGCAGACTGGGGCCTTGCAGTTGATTCTTGAATGCTTGAATCGAAGACACTTGAAACAGATCCTAGCCTTCTTGATCATATCCCATTTCTCATCTATGTTCGCTTCCTTGAACTCCTTGCATTCTATTGCGAAGTGTTCCTCTTGACAAATAGGACATGTCTTCTTGTAACTGTCTTGCGAAGCTTCCTGAACGGTGTGAACTGGTTTTCTTATCCCTTTCTTGGGTTCTGAAGTCGTCTCAGGCGGGGCAAAGTCTCCACACATGTCGGCTTCAATTTCCAAAAATGCTTCGATGAGTATCAATTCTTGGAGGTCTTCCTCTCTTCTCTCTCTATGGTAGGCGAACCATCGGAACTTCATAGAGGGCGGCATCTTGTCCACTATTGCCTTCATAGTTTCAGGCGAACTGAGGTACTGTGGTTTCTTCAGGGCCTTGATCGTGGCGATGGCGTTCTTCACTCTGCTAGCAAACACGCATATGTCGCTGGGGTTCTCGCCGACCTTTGACAGGTTCTTCATCTTTTCTAGTTCAGCCAATGCCAATGCTCCAGGTCTGCCGAATCTTGCTTCTAGTCCCTTGATCACTTCTCGTGGGTCTTCGGCGGTGAATAGCAGGCTTTGGACGGCTTCTCTGGCTTTTCCCTGGATTGCTCTTCTAAGGCGCGCTAAGTTCTGCGTGTTGCTGAAAGAAGCGGCCATATCTTCATATGATCTCTTGAACGCCAGCCATTCTTCACAGGCCCCATTGAAGTGAGGAAGTTCAAAGTGCTTCGATGTGATTACATCGTGTGGCTTTTCAGATAGCTTGAATATTGCTTGAGCCAACTGCTGAATGTCGCTTTTCTTCTCTCCTGTCTCGATCAGTCTTTGTTCCTTATTTGACTTGGCTCCACTTTGAAAGAACCATTTCTCGACCTCTTGTGTACGCTCGAACAACTCTTCTCCAGCTCCATCTTCTCCAGCACCGTCTTCTTCTGATTCGGCAGCTATAAGCTCCATTTCGGCTTGAGCTACTCTTGATCGTGCCTCCGCTATTTCCAGTTCCCTTAGTGCCAGTGTCATCCTTGCTTGCGCTTCTGATCTCTTCCTTTGCGACGAGCGGGCAGACTGACTGTCTATCTCGCGGGTCGGCTTCTTAGGTTGAGTTCGCTGCAAACTATCCTCTCTCGACGCCGGCGTGCTTCTCACAGCCCGGCGCGCGTTGTCCTTCTGCTTAGGATGGCTTCCTTCCTGGCGTGCGGCTTCGACGCGATCTTCTTCTGCGGTGCGGGTTGGGGGTGCGGCGCTGGTTACCTCCCCCGTTGTTGATTCCCCAACAACTTGACTTGCATGGGGTGCGGGCGATCGTCTTCCCTGTACACTGGGCGGCGGCGTCCTCTTCGTGATCGCCGATCGACTTGTCGCCGACGCACTCGTAGTTTCGCTTGGTGTGTTCATACTCCAATCCGATGTAGTACTTTCTTCCCTAGTCTTGGAGCGCGCTGACCCTGATCTCGTAGTTGGCATCTTCAATTTCTTGCTCCCGATCCGGCTCGAAGGACCATAAAATGTAGCGTATATAGCGGTGCTGGCGGGACACGTTGCGGGAAGACGCCTATACTTGCAGGATTCGTCGAATGAAACACACTATTGCTTGAGTTTTTTCTTTATTCTTCCTTTTCATGCTTCTTGTAATACTGCTGGTTTCGGAATGCCTAACCACAGAAACCCACCTACATTTATATTTTCCTGGAGCCAATCAGAACGCTTCAATTTTGCGCACGGCACTAATCTTGATGGGCTCAACCAATCAGAACGCGTCAAGTTTGCACACGGTACTAATGTGCAATTTGTATGGGAATCTTATTTTGGCAGTTTTCTGTAGTTAGGAACACCTTACATTATTTATATTTATTTTACAATATAGTAAATAACTTTTACTACCTAATTACATAAATATCTCAACCTTTAACCTTAATTAAACCCTTAAAAAATCATAAAATGTGTTGGCGGCTCTCGATACGGTAAAGTAGCACCTTACCTTAGTAAATTACAACAAAATGATACAAGTGGCGCCACCTATCGTTTGAGTGAGAACGCTTACATGATATTTTCTACTTGGCCTAGTTTTAGATAACATTAATAGTGTTTATTTTGTGTATATTTAAATAAAAGACAACATAAATATATCTTTATTTGAACTTAGACAATAATCTCATAACTTAGTACAAAATACTTATCACGCTTACAACTTTAAATCTTTTTTTATTCAAACTACCTACCTACCATAATTATATTAACTTATGTTATGGGAAATAAAGGCTTGTATTTGTTTATTTATTTTTAACTTAATAATTCATTTGTCGTCGCTAACAATTATGGTTGATATAATTTTTATGGACTGAAAATTGCTTACGAGAAAAAGACGTAATCGTTTTCTGGTTTAACATACATACCATCACGCCTGTATTCCCCGAAGGGTTTTCTGTTTCCTGAAGAGTTTTCTGGTTTACTAGATACATTTTAGTGAAATAGTCAAGAAGCTAAGAGCATTTTTTTTTAATTGAATCTCCATATCTGTCAAACCAAATATACCAAACGCCACTTGCTACAATTCGTGCATACTTCTTTTGTTTCTTCCACATTTATAAATCTTGACATCCGCGCCGATTGCGAGTTTTTAGTTATTACGACCTTTTTGAATAAACTCACCAATAAGGGCGATTAGGTATATGTATGTCAATATGGTAGGGTGTCACCTCCCGGTGTTTCCACTGACATTTGCCTTCAAATCCTTTATGTTAATCTACTTTAATTAATCTTCATAATTAAAAAAGAAAGTTTGCCTGTGACCATGGACACACTAAAAGTTTCGAATGTTAGAATTTAGTTATGTAAAAGTAACGCGATAATGTGTATTAAGTGCTTTTATCTCAATGTCAAAACATACATACATACATATTTTCACGCTTGTCTCCCATTGCGGTAGGCAGAGACTATAGATTACCACTTTCTACGATCCTGGCACACTACTTTCGCTTTATCTACGTTCATTAACCTCCTCATGCATGATCGTCGGTTTAGGGTGCTCTTAACCTGACCTTTTATAGGAACGGCCGCAACTTGGTTGCTAGCAAAATAGGCACATTAAAAAAGTAGGATAGTAAACATTTCAATTTACTAGAAATAATAAAGAGATATAACAAAAAAACTGACACTGCAGTTCTACATTAGTCAGATTGGTTTAATTTCTAAATGTTCCTACTATATTTCCGCGCTAACTAACACAATGAACTGGGTACGTTACGTGACACGCTCGGCACATTATTTAATGCTCTTCAGCCTAGCCTTCATTCATTAGAGGAAACTAGAACTCATCGCCAGATGTCGCTACTAAAGTAACTGCGGAAAATATGAGATAAAAAATTAAAAGTGTTTGGCTTGTGGCTAAGTGCGGACGCAGGAATCATTGCTGAATTCAGTATAGTTTGCTTGAAGCTTAGGATTCGAAAAGCGTCGATATCTGTACAAAGTAGTTTTATTTCAAACATTATCGTAGTTTCTATGCCTCATTAGCCTAGTGGTCGGGTTCGATTCCCAAGTCATGCAAAGTGTTATTGGTAATTCCCAGTAACAGTTGAAGTAGAAGTAGTAGAAGCTCGGAGTTTGGAATCTGTGCCCGGTTAATGGCAATAGGCTCGCCCCATATTACATGGGACCTATACCTCTGCGTACTTATGGGTTAGCCCTTCGGGGAATACAGGAGTGATGGTATGATGGTATTTCCAACAACATTAAATCGGTTCGGTTTTTACAATAATGTTATCAAAAGTAAATATGCAAAAAAATTACATCCTATTTATTGTACAGTTATTTAAATTTGGTAATTTTTACGCACTCTCTATCTAACATTAGGCGTCCTTTCTCTTTTAAACTTTAAACTTTTAAAATAAAGAGCCGCCAGCGACTCGAAAGCAAACATTTGTATGTGATTCTTTTTTCAAACCACACTAGTATATATTTTTTCAATATTGCCAACCCTACGTGTGCAGTTCCTTCCGTTCACTAATAATCGCCATTGTGAACAAACCTTCACCGCTCGCTTGGTGGCTCGAGGAATATCAATCAATCTGTTTGATACGACTTTTACCAAGGCGAAAATGTTGTTGCTCCCTGCCTTTTGGCTATCCTTTATTATTCTATCTTATCTTATTCAATCCTATACTATTAATAATAGCAATAGTAATATTATTTCTCTCAAAAAGGTACAATTTAGGTATATAAATAAATAAATAAATATTCTGGTACATTTTTACACAGCACTATCTAGTCCCAAACTAAGCAGAGCTTGTACTATGGGTACTAGACAATGGATAGTAATATAACATAATAGCTAGATCTACAATAGACAATATAGTATCTAGGTTATAAAAGATTCAAACCTTAATGAGAGCTGGAGTCTATACTAGGTTCGGGACCGGTATGACAGATCTCCAGGCTCACACCCTTACAATTAATACAAAATTAAATTAAGTTACACTTACGTACTACTACATTGTAAAAGCTCTCAAATTTATATTGAAAAGAAAAAACAAGGGTTATTTGCTATGAGTGTGTATGGGGAGTGTTGTGTGTCCGTGAGTGCACGTAAATGAAATGAAATGAAATGAAATGAAATGAAATGATGAAATGAAATGATATTTATTTCTGTAAGTAGATCATTAGAGACACTTTTACAAGTCAATGGTTTGTTTTTTTTTATAGCTAGATGGCTTCGGCATTTTTTTTTTTTTTTATG
Organism: Acronicta leporina; assembly: GCA_947256265.1. Taxonomy (NCBI): domain Eukaryota; kingdom Metazoa; phylum Arthropoda; class Insecta; order Lepidoptera; family Noctuidae; genus Acronicta; species Acronicta leporina. The sequence continues at coordinate 4,847,802 of OX366523.1, forward strand.
TGATAACAGGCAAACGAGCAGACGGATCGCCTGATGGTAAGCGATCACCGCCGCCCATGGACACCTGCAACACCAGAGGAGTCACAAGTGCGCTGCCGGCCTTTTAAAAGGGAGTACGCTCTTTTCTTCCTAACTGACGACCTCTGAGAAGAAACACCGAAACAAACTCAGAGAATCATGGTCTCTTAATGTTTTAAGTGTTGTTTTTTAGATAGTAGGTAAGTTGAACTTTATTTTGTGAATCGGTATCCACTAAGTAACTTATAAAGCTTACTCCTATCCAAATAGTCAAAATAATCTGACGGTCGGTTTTTGTGGAATTGTGGATACAAAGAATTTTCGGAATCTCGGATATCCACACATACTGTTACGGATTATTATACCAGTAAAGAATATAAACATAATTAACCTATTATAGTGTCCCACTGCTTTTATTTCTAGAACAATATGGGTCTGACAGAAAGGGGCTTCAGAAGAGGGATTAGGCTATAGTGAAGAATAATACTTATTTTAAAAGAGTGTCCATGGAGTTTCTGGCCGGGTTCTTCTCTGAGAATGAGTTTTTTGCAACTGTGCAGTACTAAACCCATATTTTTTTAGAAATAAAAGCATTTGAAATTAATCTTTGATTTTGAGCCCGATGAATAGCAAAAAGGTCGCTGCATATATCGTTTGGCGTAGCGGCTGTGCGATCGGCTTCTGCGACACGTGTTGTGGGTTTGATCCCCACACGGAGCAAATTTGTATGATCTACAGGTAGTTGTTCCAGGTCTTGGTGTTTGTGTATGTGAGAAATTTGTGTTTGTAAACGCACCCACAATACAGGAGAAAATCCTAGTGCGGGGCAACGTTTTTTTATATAAAAAAAACTTGGGACTTAAAAAAATCTGGCAACCTGTATGTCTGAAAGTTTTACCTACCATCTTTTCCAATGTTCTAGAACCATTCTGTCCCGCAATTTACACGAAACGGTGATTTCTAGTTACACATACTAAGCTAACACAGGTATGGCCAAGACAGGTATTGATGTATCACAAACATAAATGCCGCATGACCGCCAATGAATCATATATGATCTATTGCTTGCCAACGGGAACCGAATATCATATTTATACTAACTAGTTAAATGATGATAATTATGGCTCCTTGTAGGTAGTTCGCTATCTGAAATAGTATATGTAATTGAGTATCTACTTTAGAAGAATGGATATAGGTACATAATTTTATTAATGTCGAATGTCAGCGGCAGCCTCGGAGGAGGTCGCCCTAGAAGGACATTATTATTATTATTTTAAAAGCCCGTGGTGTCCCACTGCAGGGCAAAGGCCTCCCCACTCTTCTTCCACTTATCTCTGTCGACTGCTGCCACGGACCAGTCCTCTGAAAAGAGTCCAGCTCATCCCGCCATCTCCGTCTGGGCCTGCCGTGTTGACGTCTGCCATTAAGTGGGACCCATTGAGTTGTCAGTTTGGCCCATTGTTCGTCTGACATGCGACAGATATGTCCAGCCCAGTTCCATTTCAGTGTGGCGGCTTTCCGAGTGACGCCTATTATTTTTGTCTTGGAACGGATTGCTGTATTCCTAACCCGGTCAACAAGTTTGATACCCAGAATACTCCGTTCCATTGCTGTCTGACAAACCTCGAGGGTGGACCTCAACTCTTCTGTCAAAGACCAAGTTTGAGAACCGTAGAAGGACATACGCTGATATTATTGTCTAGGTCCTTCAAAAAGCTTAAAACGCGTATGTATGAGACAGAAGCAAAAGAAATACCTATACAAGAATCGTAGCACGTATGAGTAATGAAAAGTGTGTTTGCAGACTTCACACTATATTGAGAAAATATCTCAGAAATGCACGATTCCTCACTATGTTTTCCACCATACTTTGTTTAAGTTGTTACACGTTCATATGAAATTATAGTTATCTCAGGTCTGTTTAGGTTTGCAGGTCTGTTTAGGTCCCATGTATTAGGGGCTAGCCTATTACTAAATCCAAATTCAGAGCTGATACAAATTTTATAATAAACCCCAATAACGCTGCTCGACCTGGGAATCAAACATTCGTTTCGTTGATTAACACTACACAAATGAAGCAGTGTTTAAGCATACCTTCTTATATCATCATATATTAACCATGTAGGTACATGAAATTCAAGATTTAAAACATAGTTGACGACTTAATTAAATAATACTCCCATTATACTCAACTTTTATGGTAAATAAGCTAAAGTAAGCTTCATTTATTATGGGATAAAACACTATTTACGGTGTGGTAATGCTCTACTAAATTATTCTCACACGTATATGGCTACAAAATTTAATTATAATTACCCGTTTAAAGGATTAATGTGCTTTCACCGTGGTTATATTGCTAGATCGTTGGTTTTAATGGCTGTTAAGCTAAGAACGATGTAAATAATTAAATAAATGGATTTATTTAAAGGTAATAAATACATTGTTATACTACAAAGATGTTGTAAGGAAATAAATTCATACATGCTCTGTTATTAGTTTGTAGTAAAGGTATGACTACGCCAGAGGTCTTGAGTTCGATTCCCAGGTCGAGAAAAGTGCTATTTGGCTATTCTATGAAATTCTCATTAGCATCTCCGACCCCTATCTCATGGCACCTAAACAAACCGCCGAATTATGGATTTACATTATTACAACTCTGCCTGACTCTTCGGGGAACACAACGCTTAGTACCACAAGGCTAATTACTCATTATAATCCAATGAATCAAACCAATAAGCAAAAAGAGGTCCAGTGTTGAAGAAATGCCTCCATCGTAGAATTCCTTTAAAATATGTTTAATTCAAGAACTGCGTAGCACAAAACCCAACAAAAACATTTCACAGAAGGGTAGATATTTTTAGCTCTAAGCTTCAACCAAGAAGCAATAGGTACTTATATAGCAAGAAGTCTTAAATACAGAAGTCTCGCCAACTTTCCGTAATTACTCGGCCACAAAATTACAACACACTGTAGAACAACACGCATCTTGCAAACTCAAGAAACAACAATACTGTAAGTATGTAGGTATTAACAATGGCAATGTGTGACCACGCTTAATGTGGCGCCCGCATTCCGAACTTTTTCTCTTACATAGCATCGAGAACAGGGTGTTCCACGAAGTTAATAAATGTAAGAGAGTTTTGCTGCCAAATTAATATAGCTATGCATGACAAGAGTTGGCGGGAGCTCACATGAGTTAGTTTCAACGCCATCATTGACATACTAACCTTTACTTACCATGTTAGGATCGACTTATTTATAAAGTTCCCGCCGTGTCGCGCTGAGTGTGTGCTTATTCGGTGTAATTTAAAAAGTACTTTCATAATACTAGAAATATATATTTATTTCGTGGGAGAGCCATGCTTCAGCATGAATGGGCCGGCTCGACTGGATACCACAGCCTCACAGAAAACCGGCGTGAAACAAAACTTACGTTGTGTTTCGCCAAGTGAGTGAGGATACCGGGTGCCCAAACCCTTTTAAAAGTCGGGCAATGCACTTGCGACTCCTCTGGTGTTGCGGGTGTCCATGGGCGGTGGTTATCGCTTACCATCAAGGAGATCCGTATACTCGTTTGCCAAAAAAAAAAAACTCGATATGGTTCTTTCTCCAAAAGGCCAATTTCAGACAATGTGCCTTTCAATTATTATTATATACATAAGTGTTTCAACAACAATATTTGACTTTAAAAGAGCCCATGATTCTATGAATTTGTTTCCGTGTTACTACGTTTCTTTTACAGTTGTCAGTTAAGAAATGCCGGCGCCAACTAGCTAAAAATATATATTTATGTCCCATGTAATTGGGGCGAGCCAATTGCCAGTAACTGCGCACAGAACTGCTACTGAGGATTTCATAGCAAAACTCAATAACACATTCTTCCATCTGGGAATCGGACCCAGGAATTATCGAGTACCTAGTAGTAGCGCCTGGGACCACTAGACTACATATAGAAATAAATATTATTTCATATATATCTGCCTTAATTTTGAAATCGGTACAGTTTTGTATGTATGATACATACACCCTACACATATAAAGAAAAATAATTTAAGTTAGCAAATGTAACTCTACCAACCGTTTTTACTGAAGCACCGATAATGTTTAAAGCAATTTCAAGACTCCTCAGCTATGCTTAACTCTAAATTGGATCCACTAAACTTCACCCAGATATCACGACTCTCATTATAGTTTGCTTTTTAGTACTTAATCAACGGGCACTTAAGTAGACAGTTTAAGTGAGACTCTCCGAATTGCGTCTTCACAAAATGATTGACCAACTTACCTCGTCTTAACCAGGGAGCTAAAATGGAAATTTCATATGAAAATATCGATAAGGAATTAATCATAATCCTCTGAGCTTTTTCTTTTTTTTAATGGGATAGTGGGGCAAATGATCAGACGTATCACCTGATGGTAAGCAATAACCACCGCCCATGGACACCCAGAGGAGTCACAAGTGCGTTGCCCGCCTTTTAAAAGGGTTTGGGCCTCCGGTAACCTCACTCACTCGGCGAAACACAACGCAAGCGTTGTTTCACGCCAGTTTTCTGTGAGGTCGTGGTATCACTCCGGTCGAGCCGGCCCATTCGTGCCGAAGCATGACTCTCCCACGTGAAAAGTTTTCACAACTACGTTGGGGTCGGCTTCCAGTCTTACCAGATGCGGTTGCATATCAGAATTTCACATAAAGCAATTTGGTAGTCGCTTCGTGTAAAATACTGAACTCTGCATCTCAAATGCTGGAAAATATCGATATTCGGAGAATAGATTGGATGTCAGGGTTGTTTGGGCTTCTGACTACCACTAACAATTGTCAAAGATGTTCATATGTCAACCAGGACCGACGGCTTTACATGCCCTCCGAAGTACGGAAGAGTGTCGATGTAGGTATTAAGAATTGTTACCCATCCACACACTGACCGCAGCGAGTGCAGCTTTACCTTACAGATCAATTGATCAGCTTAGTAATTACTTAGGCACGAGCCCTTAAGGTACGGAATCAGTATGGGTTCTAAATAAATTGATTTAGATAAATTACTGGAACTTTCATTTTTTAAAGTCCTAGTTAATAATTCCCAAGCAGCTGTAACTTTTTTGGAAAATTCAGAATCCGTAGCAATTTCACCCCGTATTGGTTCATGCATTTTGGTTATTAATCTGGTTAAGTAACCAATTCCTCACTGTGACTGGCATTCAAACAGTCATCTCATAATAGATATTTTATGAGATGCCTGAGATGCAAGACTTCTTGGAGGTTGCCTGGCTGGCGACCACCCTTACGTTAGAGTCTGTCGTTAATCTCATTGGTGTGTTTCGACTTCTACGCATGTGAACGAGTTGTATCTCGGTTGCTGCGACGGTTTTGACGTGGGAGAGCCATGCTTCGGCACGAATGGGCCGGCTCGACCGGAGTGATAACTCTCCCTCTCAAAAAAGAAAGCCTCTCAGAAAACCGGCGTGAAACAACGCTTGCGTTGTGTTTCGCCGAGTGAATGAGGTTACCGGAGGCCCAAAGCCTTTTAAAAGGCGAGTTACGCACTTGTGACTCCTCTGGTGTTGCTTGTGTCCATGGGCGGCGGTTATCGCTTACCATCAGGTGATCCGGATGGTAGTTTGCTCCCCTATCCTATAAAAAAATACTTACCTTAGTTATTGTAAACTAAAATGTTTGTAATAGTATTAGTGTAAACAAATTGTTGGTTGGCCAATAAAGGATAAATAAAAATAAACTCCTTTGAAGCAGGTGCTCATAGGCGGCGATGGCTACTTACCATCAGGTGGCTCTTCTGTTCTTTGCCAACTAAAAATTCTACGGCAAATCATTTTATGATTCACTTAAAGCGACCTTTTTAACTCTCGTGGTCTTGAAGCAGTTCAAATAAGGTTTCTGTATGAACAGCTTAAGGTAAATAGCTTAGCCTAATACCGTTCAAGCTCTCCATTTTATGTTTGCAATGAATAGAATGTCAATACAGTAAACTAAACCGTATTTTCTGGACGATCCAATTTATTTGGGCTTAACAAAAAGAGGTAGGTTGTAAAAAGTTGAAATAGCTAGCGAATTTAAGAACTAATTTCGCTTAATCTTTTTTCTTTGCCTTTTCTTGCTTAATTTATTTAATAAACGAATGCTGCACTACTGCTGCACTGGAGGTCCTGTGTTCGATTCCCAGGTTGAGCAAAGAGCTGGTGGGATTTTATTTTTATTCTATAAAATTTCTTAGTAACAGCTCGGAGCTTGCATTTGTACCCGGTTAATGCAATAAGCTCATCCATTATGATATGGGACTTTTACATACCGGAAAACTGTGGGTACATAACTACAGCTCTGCCTAATCCTTCGGGGAATTAAGATGGTGGTATTATTATGTTACGTTATGAAACTGATAAGTATTTTAAAAAAATTATAGCCTGTAATGTCATTTCCTCATTCACCTAACAATAATTACATGGGTTGTGATATCAATTCTAAATTTAAAAAGGAATTATTGGTCCAAAAAGATCAATATCAAAATTTAAAATTAAAAACTAAACTGCGCCTTTCAATTTGACGGGAAAAATAATATGTCCAAACATTATCATTCTGAAAAGGCAACTTTGGAATTAATTCGCATGGAAAATTAGAATCGGTTACCATCCAGCCGGTGTATTTCATTTCAGAGTTCGTCTGGTTTCGCCTTTATTTAATGAACCAAATAAAATTCTGACAAGGGTTTTTGTCTTACTTTTTCCAGCCAATGTCTTTGGTTGTGTTGCTAATAAAAAGGTTTATTTGATTTTGACGTTCTTACGATTTGTATTTGGAAGCTGTTTCTTTTATGCAATGAATGCGAAGTTTTAATTTTTAAAGGTTCATTGGTATGGGGTACTAGGGTTTATTACATCATGTCTCGAGTCGTTTCTGAAACTATAATATATTATTTAATCAAATATCAAGCTTAACTTATGATACCTTATCGGGTGTTGATGCTCGATAAAAAATAATTTTCTATTGTGCTTATAATTTTTTGCTTGACCTGAAAAAATAATATAAATTAAAGTGGAAGAAAAATTCTATATCAGATAGGATTCGAACCTGCGTCACACCGGACGCTTTACCGACTAAACTATAGAGCAATTATATATAAACAGGATATACAAATAAACCTTAAGTTTAGGTACTTGGAAGGTTTAACTAAATTCGTATAGGTATGACTATCCGGCCGTACACTCGTGTTATATAAATATTGTTCCACATCTCTTAAAGCATATTATTTTTATTTATTTCCTTGTACCTTATTATCTACTAATAAATAAATAAATAATAATAATATTATACCTGGTCGTATTTTGGAATGTAAAATATAAAATTATATCCTAGTCAGGTTATATACTACAGGAAAACATATGACAAATTGAAATGAGAGGTTCAGTAACCTTCACTTACTCATTCTAAAATGTTATTTTAATAATCTAAATTGTACAAAAAACCACTTTATTTATCATCTTAGATGGTGCTAACTAAGGGCCACTTGCACCAACTTCAAAATTATATTTAAGTTGTATTTAAACACGATTTTTCATTGAGATTTTGTGTTTAAATACAATTTAAACACATTTAAGAAGTTGGTGCAAGTGGCACTAAGTTGCTGTTTTCGCCCGATCAATCCATTTTACGCAGATACTACGTGAAGTATGGCAAAGCTTAGCACTTCAAATCATTTACCATTTTTTTACTATTCACGAGAAATGTAGAAGTAACGGCGTACGAGACGTTGGCAAACTCTATTCAAAATAAGTACTAAAGAGGTATAATATTTTTTTCTTTGTTACATATATTTTAATTTGTAACGTCTATTCAATTTCACCCTGTCTGTTTCTGTAGTAGATACAAGATGAATATCGTCAGATTAGGCATTCAACACCGAATGTCAATGAGGTATTAATTCTATATACGGAAACTGTGTGCCAATCGGATTGAAACACGATACGAAGATTGTACCTGAATGCTCTTCAACGAAGATCGAGTGCTGTGCACACAACTAATACTGTACTCAAATCGATTAATATTGAGTGGTATGCAAAGCTTGGATTATATTAGTCACTTGTTTATTAATTAATGTCACCAACCGCAGATTCTGCGGTATGAACGATAGTCTAAATCTTCGTAATCGAAAACGAATAATAAACGTATATTAACTAAAATTGCCTAAGTGCCTCATTAGCCAAGTGGTCCTGAGCGTGACTGCTACGCTAGAGGTCCTGGGTTCGATTCCCAGGTCGAGCAAAGTGTTATTGGGTTTTTCTATGAAATTCCCAGTAACAGCTCGGAGTTAGGAATTTGTGCCCGGTTAATGGCAATAGGCTCGCCCCCTATTACATGGGACCTAAACATACCGGCGAACTGTGGGTGTCCATTAGTACGCATCTGCCTAATCCTTCGGGGAATACAGGCGTGATGGTATGTTATGTTATGTTATAAACTAAAATTAGACGAATATTATCCACACGGAGCAAATATTTGTATGACAGGTTTTGGTGTCCGGGCGTTTGTTTATGTGAGATTTTGTGTTTATTAAAGCACTAATGATACAGGAGAAGATCCTTGTGTGAGGCAACGTTTAAAAAACGGGTGCGTGAGAGACAAATGAACCCCCGTTATCTACAGCAAACAGGCCTTTTTATCCATACGATCTTAATGAAGAGTCAATATGGAATTATTCCTAGTAGATAATTCATTGAATGCATCAAATATAAATAACAAATTAATATAAAAATTAAAAAAAACCCCCGACACAAAAAAATCACCTTAAAAACTATGATGAAATAACCACAAATAGAACAAAAAAGGTATAAACCTGAATCCCTATAAAAAGAAAAAAATAATCTTGAAATTATAACCCTTCGTAAGTACAGTTTAACCACCTAATTAGTTTACATCAACACATGGATAACTGCCGTTGTTATTGTGTGCGTAAACTAATAAGACGATGTAAATCAGTACGCATACTAACGTCCAAGCGAGCGAGTTCTACTACACACACACCTACATCAATACTTAGGCATGGCTAACACGCTATAATAGTCCTTATTACTAATTGGTGTGGTTGAATGCATTGCACTATTTCAAACAATTTTACTAGAGCAGCTTTAGCACCGTTGCTAATGTCTCTGACTGGTAAAACGAATGCCGTATGATCAAACCACACTTGCGAATTATATTCTTTTTATAATATTATTTAAATCTTTTACAAGTTACTATTAATCCAGTTCATAATACAATCGAAGTTTTGCAACGTTTGAGATATGCCATCGAAACTAACTACTTAAGCATTTTATTTTGTGTCCTTAGTAGACAAAGCTACCCACAATTTTTCAATTATTTTATTTTATAAGAATTGAACGTCGTCATTTGTCCAGTCTATTTGCATTAACTATTACGACCTTCGTTTAAGCATAGATTGCTTCTTACAACTCCTGTAATAATTTGTGTGCGGTGTTATCCTATTTTTTATTGCTTAATCATGCAACATTTAACGATGTTTAAGAAGGCCGAAATTGTTGTATTACACGAGCAAAACATTTCTATCAGTGAAATAGCGAGGCGATTAATGATATCGGTGAGTAACATTTATGGACATTTTCATTATGAACCTATGCTCTTCTTGTCTGTAAACGTTAAATTATACTATATTATATAGTAAGTATATTAAATATTTTATTCTTTCCTAAATAAATTAATTATTATTTGTTTTAATATACTATATTAATTAATAATAGAATTAACTAATTATATTAATAATATAATATATATGTTTAAATATTATATTATAATATATATATATATATATATATAATACATAATATAATTAATTATTTTATTAATTAATATAGTAAGTATATTAAAACACATAATAATTAATTCATTTAGGAAAGTGTCATATAAGTAATACTGACTTAACACAATATATAAATAAATTAAATTTATGGCATAGGATTTGAGCCAAGATTCAATTACTTATTCGAATTAAGCAAGTAACTAATATTAATTATGTTTACTAATGATGATACAAATAATAGGTATATCATTGGAATCAATGTTTTTAGTATTATAATTATATTAACATGACATGTTAAATTATGATTAATATTTATTTACACATATCAGCATTTATATACTTATACTGGTTTCTGAGCATTTCTTTTTTATTACAGAGAAGAACCGCGCAGTTATGGGTTCGACGATTTGCAGATTCCGGTGGTGGTGGGCCAAAACCATCGGCAATTTTTTCAAATGACACCGGGACATCATATCTAGGCACAGAGCGGACCCATTCCTCCCCACCCGAATAACCGCAACAGCTCATAATGTGTGCTTACAAACCGTGCGAAACCACTTGCGTGCAGCTGGTTTACGATGCAGCAAACCAGCACAGAAGATATGACAACCAAGAAAACATGACTATTATTGACTGGCCTGCTAAAAGTCCAGATTTAAACCCCATAGAAAACCTATGGGGTCACATGGTGCTAAACTGGGACTCATCGAATACAAGATCAAAATCGAATTTAGATGACCTAGTTACGTCCACTTGGGAGTCGCTACGGGGTAGCAATATATGCGCTAGTATGGTAGCCAGCATGCCTAGAAGGTTACAAGAGGTAATTGATAACGATGGTTTGCCGACACATTAATAATTGCCATGACGTGTTATATTTTTCACACTATATTTTAAAAGTGGTCACACTGTTTTAAACGACGTGTGTATCATAAATAATGAAAGTCTTTAGTTAATATGTAGCCATTTTGTAATGTGAGTGATGTTATTGTTCCTGAGGTTAGAAATTGCCATAATTTCTTCCTCTAACATGTTGATTCACTTCACATTTTATTTTACTATGATTAAATTGATATATCTATACTCAATACTTTGACAAAATATATTACGTCCATCCTTATCCAACAAAAATAACTTTGTCTTATTATGATGTGAAAAGTTAACTTGTAAATTTTTATTTACTTACTTGACGTCTTTATTTTTGATTAAATTGATCACCTCTAACAAAATATTACGCTCATACTTACCCATCAAACAAAACTTTGTATTCATAACTGATAAAATAGTAACCGTTTCATTAAAGAAACGATTAACTGTAAGTTGATTTTTCAACCATGATTGTAGTGGAGGTTATCCTGTAACGATACGAGTAGTGTGTGTAATAATAAATAAATAAATAATAACTGCCTCGAGGCTCGATAAAATTGTTTTTCTATTGTGTATATTAATCGATCCGTTATTTAGTTAATTAAATGTTTTAATATACCATTTTTGTTGTTTTATTTCAATAACAAACAAATCAATACAACACAAATAAAAACAAGTCAATTAAACCAAAAGAGTTTACACAATTTACTTTTTTAAAATATAAAAAGTATGACATAATGACAAAAATAATTTCCTCTACCGTGATTTGAACTCACGACACGCTGCTTGTGCTTCGATTCCAGTCACCTCACCGTAACGCTACGGAAGCTATTACTCTGCCGGCTAAAATACTGAATCATATTCCTTTTATGTATGAGATTAATTTCTGGTTTGGTTATAGTTGTGTGCAAGTCGTTTTATCAATCCTCGCTTGAGCGTGTGCATAATACGTACTGTACGTAGATACGCACACATTGAATTAGACAACACCGGTTGCCTGTAGCATCCGCTAGGGTCGCTAGTAGTATGTAAACCAAATAATTTTGTTTTTTGTACGTATGAAGTTTTTTGATTAAATTTTGTCGCGTCGGGGGACCGCTCTCTATTTATTAGCCTAACGTTTTTGTAAACGACATTACGTTTATTATAAAGGTTTTAAGTCGTTGTAATTTCAAAATCGGTTCATCCATTCGGGAGCTACGATGCCACAGACAGACACACACACACACACAGACACGTCAAACTTATAACACCCCGTCGTTTTTGCGTCGGGGGTTAAAAATAGGAGTGTCCGGTTTATAGCCGTGGTCTCCTGCTCTAAGACCTGTTACGGCTATATGCGGCTATGGCTATAAAATGGACGCCTCTTTTCCTATACTTATGTGTTGGTCTAAGGAGATATAGGAATATTTTTTTGTTCTATAATTTTCAGTTCAAATGCCTCATCAGCCTCATGGTACTGAGCGCGGCTGCTACGCTTGGGTTCAGTTCCCAGATTGAGCAAAGCGTTATTGGGTTTTTATATGAAGTTCTCGGTAGATGTCCGGAGTTTGGAATTTGTTCAATTGAAATTGACAATAGGCTCGATCCTATTGAACTGTAGGTCTACATAAGTACGCCTCTGTCTTACCCTTCAGGGAATGCAGGCGTGATGGTGTGTTATAAAAAATTATTTAGTTATTTTACTATTATCAATCAATGATTAGCACAGGTATATGTTATGATTTTCATTTTATTTGTTTCATATTTTAGTCGGGTGTCGTCAGCGACTTTATAGGTACGTTTTAAAACCAAGACACGACTTAGTCCTTAACCAGATGCCGTGAGTTTATAGTAATTAAAACAGTATGTGTATAATGGCATGTACAGTAAAATTTCTCATAGTTCTACTAATAATAGCAGACAGTGTTTTGGTCAATTTGAATGTATTTGCACAAGAATCATCCAGTGTAGCGGAGAGTTTTATATCGCATCAGCTTGTTCCGGATGTCGTGCCCGTACTACCCTATAAATTGGTTTATGTAAGTACCTTAAAGTAAGGCAATTTAAAATAATTGATTATTGTATACACTGAGACTTAAGGAATAGCGTAATATTGTAGCATTGTGGAGTGAAAGAAGATGTACTAACAGTGATTGAGAAAGGTATGGAGATTGACTAACCATACGTGGCAAGTATTGAAAGGGATAGAAGGAGCTGACCGTACCGTCGGCCATAGACATAATAAAAAATGTAGACGTTCTCAGAAAAGGCCAGGTTAAGAGTATAGTTTTTACCGTGGCAGAGTCCTACTTTAGCACAAATGGGCCGGCACGACCAGAGTGAAACCACGGCGTCACAAAATACCGGCGTGAAATAATGCTTACGTTTTGTTTCGCCGAGTGAGTGAGGATACCGGAGGATAATGTCGATGCTCTGTCTCGCAACCACTCAAACTCCTCTAGGTGCAACCTACTGGAGCTATTGTCTGCTCGGGAGGCAGGATACTCTAGTCAGCTGCCTGCAGGAATAACCAGTAACATGATCTAGATCATCAGGGGAAGAGCATACCTGGATGGAAATGTCATAATATAAAAACTTAAACTTGATCTGGAAATACAGGACCTGACAGTCAGTAACCTTCTTTTGAGCTACTTTGGCTAATTACGTAATTACAGGTGAAGTATCCAAACGGCGCGATAGTAAATCTAGGTAATGAGCTGAACGTAGCCGATATTGCTTTCAAACCATCTGCCTCGTGGGATGCCGCCGTTGACCAGTGGTATACCCTCGCCATGGTTGGTAAGTAATTTAAGTCATACGATCACATCGTGTACCGATGCTCATCAAATGACTCTCGGTTCCATGTGATAGTGAGCGAGCGTAATGCCATTAATGGGACCCCAGCTCTATGCTACTAGTGAAATTTTCAAATGGGAAATCCCAATGACACTGCCCAATCAACCTGGGACTCAAATCCAGTTTATTTTCCTTCTCAGACCTAAATATACCTACTTTATTTCCTGTAAAATAGCTAATTCCCTCATTTCAGAAGTGTCTTTTAAAAAAATAACCCAATTTTCAGACCCAGACGTGCCTACCAGAAAATTCCCAGTAGCGCGTGAGTTGCGCCATTGGCTGGTTGTGAACATTCCTGGCGACAACGTTGATGCAGGGCAGACCCTCTCGAAGTACCTGAGCTCTACACCTCCACCAGGTTCTGGCCTGCACAGGTATACATTCTTGGTTTACCTGCAGTCCGGTAAATTGACATTTGACGGGATCGGATTAATAATGTACAAGTAAGTTATTGAAATAAATCTATATTTTACGGATTTAATCGCGCTATATTGATATTATTTAATTCCCGACATTTTCGATCCTCTACATACCTATCTATATAACAACAACTTTACGTATCCAAATATCAATATCACGCAATAAAATCCGTTAAAAGTAACTACTTTTGACGGAACTACTTTTAACGGATTTTATTGCGTGATATTGATATTTTGACATTGAAATTTCATTTTCAGTCTAATCAAACCTCGCACGAATTTCGACATTGCTGAATTCGCGGAGCAGTACAATCTAGGCAACCCGATTGCCGGAAATTTCTTCCAAGCTCAGCTACTAGGGGACGCTGACAAGTTGATATAGCTGAAAATATATTGGAACATTGGCGATAACTATATTTAAAATGGAGAAAATAAATGGACTGTACGCTTAAAAAAATATACTACTCCTTTGTCAATCTCAACCTTTGGTGTATGGTAGTCACAATATACAACGTGAAACTTGAATAAGCGTAAAACCTCAAATACGTCAATTAGAAAATCTAACCATTATTATAATCATTGGTCATATAAGCTAAAGCCAAAACTGGAGATTGTACTACAGTCGCACCCATAACGACTATTATATCATCCATCCATCCTAAGGTTGCCTGGAAGAAATTGCAGTTAGCGGTGAGGCCGCCCATTGTATGTTTTTTGTCTCAATATGTCCTGTCTTATGTTTAATTTGGTGTACAATAAAGAATATAATAAATAAATAAATATCAGCGCATACATGCACACAATAACAATTTATGCCGATAGGTTTCAGTTTTCCATAGCTCCAGTCACTGAGAAACCAGGAGACCATAGTTACAGGTATTGTAATTATTTTTACGGGAAAAATTAATACATTAAAAACCATTGTAATCGAATCTGAACAAACAACTTTCAGGTTACTTAATACACGCTTATTAATTAATTAATTTAATTGTTCACATTATTTTTTAAAATGTATTAAATATTAAATTTAGCTAGCCCACATGGCCAATGTCAAACTCTGAGCTGTTTCTGAGACAGTTTACTCGACCCGGGAATCGAACCCAGGACCTTCAGCATAGTTGTCATGCTTGAATCCGATAGACTAATGAGTTAGTTAACGAGTTTTAAATACCTTGTTTAGATCGATCGTGTTGATTTGACGATCGGTATTAATTCAGAACAATTAAAATAATTATCCTAATTATGTTTTATCAAGGTTTCTAAGAGATTATTAATTATGAATCGAGGAAAAACAATTGAGGAGTAATTATGAAAATGTAGGACAACGGTTGATAATATTAACAACTAATCCAACATTAACACCTCAGTCTACCCGCGACTATTTCCGTAATACTTTAAAAAAAAAGTTTGTATAAAACAGTAAAATAATCTGTGAGTTTAGAACGGGTGTTTACTATACATATATCTATACTTAATATATAAAGCTGAAGAGTTCATTTGTTTGTGTGCTTGCTTGAACGCGCTAATCTCAGGAAGTACTGGTCCGATTTGAAAAATTATTTCAGTGTTAGATAGCCAATTTATTGAGGAGGGCTATAGGCTTATTTAACTATTCCACGCGGACGAAGTCGCGGGCGGAAGCTAGTCTATATATATATACTAATATATACCTAAAGCTGAAGAGTTTGTTTGATTGTTTGCTTGAACGCGCTAATCTCAGGAACTACTGGTCTGATTTGAAAAATTCTTTCAGTGTTAGATAGCCCATTTATTGAGGAAGGCTTATAGGCTATATTATATCATCATGCTAAGACTAAGTAACTATTCCACTCAATATAGAAAATTACTACTACTAATTATTTTAATTAGTTTTAAAATACTTAAACGTTACAACATCATATCAGGCAGTAGAAGTCTATTGTTGAACAAAGGCTTCCCCCAGACTTCCACAAGGACGCCAAATCCCAAAAAATTATAAAAGAATCGTGTCTTTGTATGGGATTGACTTGGTACGGAATATGTTTGAAGTATTTTACTAGTCGCTATATATATTTGGTTTTACAACACACTACAGCTGAGTCAACAGTTTTATCAGTATCACTAGAACAATCGATCGCTAATTATCTCTGCCTCGCAGTGTTACTCGCGTTGATTTCATATTTTCCATTCTCGAGGGTAATTCCTGAAATCCTTTATTAGCTGATTTATTACCTTATAAGGAATAATCTGAATTGTAAGTATATGGGCTATCTATATAGTTTTAGAACTTTCGTGATTAATCAGAATGAATAAGTGGTACCTATTTCGCATTGTACAAAGCTAACTTAAGATAGATGTTTCTGTACGATCGATACAAGTTACAAGTTAAATAGTCCAAACAATTACATATTAATGCATATAATTCATTAATATGTAATGGTTTGAACTATTTAACTTGTGAACTGAAAATATAGTTTTTACTTTGTCAATAAACGCGTTCAAAAACACTCAAAGAACGGGTGCGGAGACAAATAATAATACAGGAATATTTTTTAAGCAGTGCGCAAAAAAAATTTGGTAGTTCAGTATCAGTAATAGAACACATTCCCATTATTAGTTCAAAACTTTTTTTTAAATTTTTATCCGGCTTGAAATCAGCAAAATATGGACACATAATATCTATTCGCAATAATAACAATATGCACGTGTGCCAGCCGACTCACGCGCCGGTGTACAGCTGATGTAGGTACTAAGGCGCGCGCTTTGCCGTGCGCTAGCGAGTAACCATAAAATCAGTTTCAAAGTAAACATCTTTCGTTAACGATAACTTCGATATTTTGTACTAAGACATATCAAAATAACAAATTGGTGTTTAATAAAAGTCGTTTAAGTATCAATTGTCAAAGTTTGCGCACTGAATAAAAATTATTCCGGTATAAGGGCCGACACAAATGAAAGCGTTCCGTTGCGTTGTGTATCGTAGGTGATAATTTTCTCGAGGATTGTGAACATTGTCAACGTAGTCTTGACCCTATAGGTATTGACACTAATCGCTTATTAAATCCTTGGCGCAAGCGAATTGCAATTTTATTGTTATTAAAAACTAGCTTCTGCCCGCGGCTTCGCCCCCGTGGAGTAAAAAGTATCGGGAACGGGATAAAAAGTATCCTATGTCCGTTTCCTGGTTCTAAGCTACCTCTCCACCAATTTTCAGCCAAATCGGTTGAGCCGTTCTTGAGTTATAAATGGAGTAACTAATACGACTTTCTTTTATATATATAGATATCTGCGTCAGATGTCCATTTATAAATTGTTTTTCTTGGTTTCTTGGTGGCTTTTGTAATGCCAATTGATCGATGATATTTGTCAACGTCGTCGATCAAAACGTTAATTCGTCATATGTCCGATAACACTTTTAACTTATTTCATAGTTCTTATATAGGTATGATTCAAAATATACAATAAGTACATACACTATCTTCACACTTGTGTTCTTCCAACATTTTTAACCTTGATTAAAAACCAACACACGACTCAGTCCGACACAGTCACTGCACATCTGTTTTGTTAATTATTGTTTCTCATAATAGACAAATAAAAATAAATACAATGGCACGTATATTAAGATGTGCAATAGTTTTAATAATAGCAGAGAGCTCTGTTATCAATTGGAGAGTATTTGCACAAGAATCATCTGATGTAGCGGAGAGTTTCACATCACATCAGATCGTCCCTGATGTCTTGTCCGTTCCACCATCTAAGTTGGTTTCTGTAAGTACCTTTTAAATATAACCTTCTAGAGTATTGTGCGAGGAATAGCGATAAAAAGAAGCATTGATGAATGAAAGATTTGAAGCGTAGTGAGTATGGATGTAGTTGGAAGAAGCTGACCCCGGTAAAGGTACCACAACCAAAATGTGGATGTTCTCAGGTAAAGAGCACTATAATCATGCATGAGAGTTTAATAATTCCTCGACCTGAGAATCGTAACTCGCAGTGCAGCAGACTGTACATTTACATTACGATTGACGATACAGGTGAAGTATCCCAGCGGCGCAACAGTAAATCTAGGTGATGAGCTGAATTTAACCGATGTTCTTCTCAAGCCTTCTGCCTCGTGGGATGCCGCTACTGACCAGTGGTATACTCTGGCCATGGTTGGTAAGTATCATAAATCATACCGTCACGCCTGTATTCCCATAAGGTTAAGCATAGGTGTACCAATGTACACTCACAGTTACACTCGACGCGTTACAAAGGATCGTCAGTTATAAAATGTGTTATTGTATGACGGAAGTGACTTGCATCTTGAAACTGCAACACAGTGCTATAATTCAAATATAATTCAAAATATACAATAATTAACTTATAAATCCTAATAAAAAAACCGTAGGATATGGTGATCAGACTAAGTTTAAAACTTTTCTAATATCATCAGCCTCTATTCGTCTACACTTGAGCTATGTCATTAGGGTAATTTATACAAAGTGGAAACCAATAACCAAAAATATACCTACTGAATCATAAACAATAAATATATACTAAAAAAACAAATAATTTTCTCAGAATTAAATAATTTCAATATAACGCGATAAAATCCGGAAAAAGAAGTTCCAACAATTCCAACATTTTCCAGACCCAGATGTACCTTCTCGTGAGCTTCCAATATTGCGTGAGTATTCTACGCCATATAATACGTTTTAATAGACATATGTGACAATGTGATATTGTCTCTCAATGTGATGATATAACATTGAGTGATATTGTCACTTTGTCACTCAATATGACGATATAACATTGAGTGATATTGTCACTTTGTCACTCTATGTGACGATATAATATTGAGTGATATTGTCACTCGAAATCTCATACGTTTATTTTAAATTTTTATTACAATATTGATTACATAATATATTATGTGCAATTATAATGACATCGTCATTATAGATACTGGTACATAAGAACTGCCTCATTAGCCAAGTGGTCCTGAGCGCGACTGCTACGCTAGAGGTCCTGGGTTCGATTCCCAGGTCGAGCAAAGTGTTATTGGGTTTTTCTATGAAATTCCCAGTAGCAGCTCGGAGTTAGGAATTTGTGCCCGGTTAATGGCAATAGGCTCGCCCCCTATTACATGGGACCTAAACATAGCGGCGAACTGTGGGTGTACATTAGTACGCCTCTGCCTAACCCTTCGAGGAATACAGGCGTGATGGTATGTATATGTAATGACATCGTTTTATTTATATACTCATGTCTTCTGTAGGTCTTCATGTTAATTTTACTGACTGTCTTCAGACATAAGAAATTTTGAATAACA
The DNA here is from genome assembly GCA_947256265.1 of Acronicta leporina. Taxonomy (NCBI): domain Eukaryota; kingdom Metazoa; phylum Arthropoda; class Insecta; order Lepidoptera; family Noctuidae; genus Acronicta; species Acronicta leporina. Next base: position 4,867,061 of record OX366523.1, read on the forward strand.
AGTTTCTACCAAAACTGTTTGACGTGCACCTGTAACTAATGTATATGTATAACATACCATTACGCCTATATCCCTTGAAGGCAAGGGCAGAGGTATAGTGAAAGAACACAGTTTCGGTATGTTTAGGCCCCATGTAATAGGGGCAAGCCTATTGCCATTAATCGGGCACAAACCTAAGCTCTGCTTCTGAGAATTTCATTTAAAATCCAATAACACTTTGCTCGACCTGGGATTAAAACCCAGGACTTCTAGCGTAGCAATTAATAGTAGTAGCAGTAGCTATATAGGATTTTATATGGATAAGCTTGCGTTTCATCACCATCTGACCAGATGATAAATAACAAAACTGACGACAATTGCCTGAAAAAATAATAATGAATCATAATTAACTTTAATAAGAAAACTAATTTAATTCAATGAATAAGTATATCACTTTCGCATGCCGAGATCGCAGGTGAGATGTCTGTGTACTTTCCATTAATAAACATCTTTTTAAAACCATATCTCTAGCGAATAAATGGTTCTACCTTTTCTATTCTGAAGAAACCTATTCACTCTTTACTCATCAACAGAATATATTCAACACTAAACAGATATGTACCGAAACACCTACATAATATTAAACTAACCAACACTTTCACAGATTGCTTGTAACACGCTACTCTTAGGTAACTGAAACAGATCCTAGGTGTTAGTGGAATGCACTCGCGGTACCCGTCAACTAACGATTCTAGTAATGCAGGTATATACTTTACTTGAACCCCGTCCATTAGACACGTACAAGTAGGGTGGCCATGATACTATGTGTAATATTTATTACTGTCGTTCCTTTTTACTGTTTATCTTTATGTTGAAAAACGAGCAGATGAGTCACATGGCTGATGACAAGCAACACTAGAAGAGTTGCCACTGAGTTGCCGTGCCGAGCCTTAACAAACTGCCGGAGCCGTAGCAAATGAGAACGGAACTGGCTCTCAGGCGTAAAATTCGAAACACGCAAAAGAGCGCAAAGCAAGTCAGATATTTTCTCGCCTCTTACGAAATGACAGTGAAAATGGTGTCTAGATATTTAAAAAAATATGTTAATCTAGAAATAGCTATTTATTTTTATCAATAAGTCTTGTTGTAAATGTATTCGTGAATCCCATGGCCCGACAATAGGGCAAAAGAAGTCAAGTGTAGACTTTCTGTCCCTTGCTAGAGGACGATTTACCCCATTGTAGAAAAAGAGGAGGCACAACTAAACAGAGCATATTTAATTTTTTTGTAAAATCTCTTTGGCTATTATTAATAAGACATGTTCCGTATTTTTACACACTTTTACTTTTCTTCCATGAGTACTTATAATTCAAATACATTTCTTAAAACATGATATATTCAAAAATAAGTAAAGACTCATTAGATTAATTTGTGTTAAAGTAGAAATTTTAATAACAGGTACACACCTGTTATGGCAGCACGGTGATGGCAGCTGTTAAGGTTATTTGAAATTATTTTCAGGACTGTCCTACTAGTTGTAGGTTTGTGGTGAACGTTTATAATGTGATACTAGGCAATAATGCCTTAACTCAGTGTAGGAGAAGTAAGTAAGGAGAACTCAAAGCTCTTAAGTAAAACGCTGTTTTCACCAGTTTTAATTGTTCAAAGGTTATGTTAATTACAATCAATAAAAAAATGATTTTCTTATAGTATAAAGCTTGAACTATTGTTTTATTCTCTAAAACAAGTTTCAAGGAGGAGGGGCTTGGGAACAGAATTGCCAATGAGGGCATTATATCACCTCGAGCGAAGTCCTGTTTATAAATTATGCAATAAGATAGAAAGATAAAAAATGTATATAGTACCTATAGGTATTTCTTACGACACGTTACCAATTGTTCCCCTAGACAGCAATTTCTATAGAATTATATATATTATAGAAATCTTCTCTAAAGATATTTTTATCGAAAGAAAACTTGATTAAAGGCAGGATCCGAACCTGCTACCAAGACTGCCTCATGTGATATCGAATTTCCTTCCTTCAACGTCCTCTGTCTCAAGGTGACCTCAGATTTTCACCATCATGCCTATACAGGCATGATGGTGAAAATCTGATCTGGTGATGGGGAATACTCCCCGTAGGGTTAGGCAGAGGCGTACTAATGTACATCGACAGTTCGTCGGTATGTTTTTCAGGTCCCGTGTAATAAATAGGGGGTGAGTCTACTCATTCCAAACTCCGAGTTCCTACTGGGAATTTCATATAAAAACTCAATAACACTGCTCGACCTGGGAATTGAAACCAGGACCTCTAGCGTAGCAGTTGCGCGCAGGACCACCGGCTAAGGAGGCAGTTAGACGTCAGATTTTTCTTTAACTTCTTAAACTTAACTATCTTTTAGAATGTTAAGCATACCTATACGCGAAATATAATTTTAAAAAATATCTACTATATACGTTATAATTATTGATTTCAGTGACTAGATATCACTCCGCCCACATTGACTGTCTTTGGTAATACGATTTAATTAAATTTCTTGTATATTTATTCGTTTTCCTAAATAAAATATGATCTATTAGGTCTAATTTAATTTAACAGTTTCGCGATTTTCATTTGTGGAAATTAATATCTATTTTTAGATGACATTTTCCGACTTTGCCAGTACAATACTGTCAGTATCCAGTTCGTTTCATTACCTACTGATATTTTTAAAATGACGATGATATTATTTAACTTTGGGTGCTTCTGGGAATATGCGTAACTGGTCATTGATTGTGGAGGGTTAAGGTGTGTTGCCCCTCAAACAAGAGTGGATTCTAAAAGTCGGGTGTTTTGCCTGGCGGACCACAGTCGGATGAGATTGATTGACAGAGTTTTTTTTAGGAATAGCAATAGCTGTTGATTCAGGCAATCTTTACAGCGTAACCGGACTTGGAGGCGCGGCGCCGAATGCTTCCAGCCAGGATTGATTGACAGAGATTGACGTCGGGTGACGTATCCTAGATGCATTGCAAACTTCACTTGCGCGATGCAGAATTTGTCCGTTGTAGTTTGTATGTGGCGTGGTAGATGTCGCTACAAGAAAATTACATATTTTCGCAAAATTTTATGAGAAGATTAATCCATAAAACACGATTTGGAAGCCAAAGCTTTTAAGCTTTGTATTTATTTTAACATTATATTTATGTATATAATCAGTCACATAGACAAAAGTAGCTACTTGCCATGCTCTGAAATGTGCACCTTAAGTCGATAGAAATGTGCAATTGGCTTATCCATTAGAAAATTCTTAGACACAGCTCGGAGCCCAGTTTTAGACACTAGATTGGTTTTTACATAGTACCAAATAATACCAACAAATTGTGAATTACAGCAGTACGCTGCCTAGCCCTATGGAGTACAGGAATGATGGTTTGGTTTTATAACGTTCTCAAATGATCCTTAATAACTTCAGTTTCATTAGAACAATTAGATTTTTCTCGGCTCAATCATATTAGATTTCATAACATCCGACATCACGAATCTTAAGTTTATAATAATGTTTATGAGATATCAAAATGACAGGAAAGAGGAATTAAATAGGTTTTATTTTACGGCAAAATGAATAATAAACGGAGCAAGAGGAAATTGAGAATGGAGCCGCAAACATAAAACTCATAAAACGTAATGAAATTTTCAAAATTAATCCGTCTTGGAAATAATATTACTTACGCAAAACAAATAAAATTACTATTATTAAAATGGTTTTTATGAACATAATGCGTTATATATTTTTTTAATGGCGATTTAATGGATTAATCGATGCAGGGTTTTATTTAATGAACATAAACATAACAGCCCGTATTTCTCGAAGGGTCAGGCAGATATTTACCTACAGTATGCCAGAATGTTTGGGTCCCATGTAATAGGGGACGAGCCTATTACAATTAACCGGGCACAAATACAAACTCTGAGCGGTTATTGAAAATTTATATAAAAACCCAATTACAGTTTTTTCAACCTGGGAATTACACCCAGAAACTCTAGCAACAGTCGCGCTTAGGGCCACTAGACTTATAAGGCAGTTTTAATGTAACAACTTTTATATATTTGGCAGCATAGCCTCTTTATCAACCCTTATATTTACCCTTCAATATCCACGCCTAATCATCTGTAAATTGCGGCAAATACTTAAACACTCAATGTTCAAAACTTCATCAATCTTACCATGCAGTTTGTATAGAACCTCTGAACTTATTGAAGTATACTCACCCTTAACATCATGGTCAAGCGAAAGCGCTTTCTTGTACACCACAATTTGTGGTCGGGGAGAGCTAGTGTTGAAAACTAAACCGCTTAGACAGTTTCACCCACATCACGGGAGTGTAAACAATCCAGAAAGTGAATCCTTCAGTCCTTCCGTACGGTCCAATGGACGCGGACCGTCGCCTTCATAAATTATTATCGTTTGGTCTGATACAAAAGCGATTAGCGAGTTTTGTATATTAGTAAAAAAATACTTAAACATATTATGTGGTGCTCTCGTTGTAAGCTATAACTGTTCCATAAACACAATCATTAAACTTTATTATTTCAATTTCAATGTGTTAATTATTTCACCAATCCGATACGCTAGTGCCTACCGCAGCTCGGTCGAAACGGACCGATATCGTTCCGCTCTTATTTAAGGGCTTTATCAAATTTTAAAAAAAGTAGATTTGTGGGTAATTGTGGCTATTTGGATAAGATAATTGTGAATTTTAAACTTGCATGTCACTAATGAAGTAAAATTAAAACTTAAAGACCAGAGAAATTATTATATTCTAGCTTATAACTTGCACCACACACTTTCAATGAATTTCATGCTCCAAATTCGATAATGGACAGATAAGATTTTTTAAATTAAATTCTGTAGCACAAAGTGATATGTCATCGCGGCGAATGTTAATTTTATTTTATTTGTAGCTCCACGCCAATTTATTCATGGGTAAATAATTTTATTTACTTACTTACCCCTTCTTTTATTATCTGTATGTAGGTCTTAGTTAAGATCAGTTAAATAACTAATAGATATAAATCCTGTCTGCTAAATGTCCAAAAATGCAATGTTTAAATATTTACAACGTTTAAAAAAGATTTTCCAGGTAAACATAGCTGCCAATTCGGTACCTTGACCAAGATGTTTTTTTTTTCATTATGTGTATTGCCACAAATGAGGCACAAATCTACCAATACTGAGCTTCTAGAGATTCTCTGAGAAATTTTGATATTTTGTCGCGGGACTACTAGACTTTAATGAACCAGTCATTTCTTTATGATCATGAATTAAATGATTATACTTGTATAAAATATAAGAGAGGGGCTCGTGGCTAAGTAATAACTAAGCTAATCAACTGATCTGCAAGGTTAAGCTACGCTAGCCGCGGTCAGTGTGTGGATGGGTGACCATTCTTAACACATTGAGACCCCTCTGTGCCTCGGAGAGCACGTAAAGCCGTCGGTCCCGGTTGTGATAGGAACATCTATGACAATTGTTAGTGGTAGTCAGAAGCCCAAAATAGCCTGACAACCAGTCTATCCTCCGAATATCGGTGTTGCCCAGAAATTGAGTTGCGGAGGTCTGATGGCAGTCGCTTCGTGTAAAATACTTATATTTAGCCGCATCTGGGTAGATTGGAAGCCGACCCCAACATAGTTGTTAAAAGGCTTGGAAAATGAAGATGATAATTATAAAAATAATAGCTAAACTATTTTTAGAAATAATAGCCAAACTATTTTTCTATTACAGAATTCCATTGAAGCTCAGTTTAGATATCCAAACGCTTCATAACTTACAAATTGAAGTTTCGGGTCAGTCCGGAAGATTCATTAACATAATAACTTCTCTCAGCAGATTTAGTATTGGATTCCCGGAACTCTAAAGTATCTACGTGGGAATGGCGCTAACACAGATCTTGGATTATCTTAGATTTATCATTCTTGTCTTCATAATAATATCGATATACGTGTATAATACACTCACGCCTTTTTCTACAGGGGTAGGCAAAAACTGCAGCATTTGCTACGCATCTTGCATGTATGATCGGTATTAATTTTAAAATTCGAATGCCAATCTTTGTTATTTTGTTTTATTATCTCTGTGATATTGTGTGATTATTGTAGAATTAATATTTTAATGTTAGTATTGATACTGAAATTGGTTACATGTAATAATAATTGTATCTGATTAGTGTAATTGGTCTAAGATCGTTCTAGTTAAATTTTCTAAATAAATAAATAAATATTTCTTTTACTTCTTCTGCCAGTACTACGCACCTGGCCTTTTTGAAGGACTTCGCCAATAAGATCGCCGTAAGTTCTTCTAGGGCGACCTCTTCCGACGCTTCTACTGACAATCGCCTCATCAATTCCTTTCGTTAATAGTATTTTATTTATTATCTCAACATGTCCAAGCCATCCAAAAATAATAACACCTACTTTGTATTGAACATGTAGCGTAGAAGAATTTAATGAGTAGTGGAAATTTGCTATAAAATCAAGAATTTTTTACCGCGAGAGACATGGTTCGACACGACTGGGCCGGGTCAAGTTCAAGTTCAAGTTCAAATGTTTTTATTTCAAAGAAGCTTTTACAAGCGTTTATAAAACGTTGTGATTCTAGTTGTCGACTTGAATGATACCACAACCTCACAGAAAACCGGCGTGAAACACTTACGTTGCGTTTCGCCGAGTCAATAAGGATACCAGAGGCCCTAACCCTTTTAAAAAGCGGGCAAAACACTTGTGACTCCTCTGGTGTTACGGATGTCCATGGGCGGCAGTAGTCGCTTAGCATCAGGTAATCTGTCGCCTTGTTTGCCTCCCATCCCATAAAAAAAATCGAGGAAAGCGTTTTGAAGGTTTTGGCCCAGTGTGGCCACCGCCATTTGTTTTTAAACGGCTTCCGCTCAAAATCTGTAGGTACTGTTTGTATTTAACGATGGAAAATTTTCAAGTACATAACGAAAGTTCTGAAACCAATAATGTACCTACCTATGTTTATCTTTTTATGCAAAATAAGTTCATTTTGCAAAAAAGTCCCATCGGTTAACATAAACTTTTAATATAGTTACCAAAAACCTTTGAAACGTTGATTGCACACATATCTTGGCAACGTGATGCTTTACAACATTTCGTCCCATGACATTTCTTGTCAGTATTTGAACCCCTTTTGTATGGAAAACCTAGTTCATCAGTTGAGTCTTCCTCGCTCCAATCTCCTGGTGAAGTCCTTCAAAAAGGATTAATAAGGTTAAGGTTAACAAAAGCGCCGCAAAAGGGATCAGAGGTTCCAGAAAAACATTAACAGACCTTTTTCGTGAGGTCAAAAGGTCAGGTGGGTTGTACTCGCAACTGGCGCGTGTGTCTGTGTATGACGAGATATATGAACGTGAATTCAAACTAAGAATGCAAGAATAGCAGCAAGTGGGGTTCCGTTAATTTCTGTCTACAACTGTCAACCCTTATGAGAAAAACTGTAGTAGGTACTAGCTTCTGCCCGCGACTTCGTCCGCGTAGCGTGATGATATATATAATTTTTTTTTTTAAAAAGCTTACTATTAATGTGGGTCACACATTACTAGTATTCTTGTTAACCCCCCGTGCTAAGCTAAATGCTTGTGTTACGAGTGGGTTCACGTCGGTAGTGCAATGGGTGGGGTTTGAACCGGCAACCACATGATCACAAGTCCGACGCCCTAGCCATTAGGCTACCGCCGCTTATATATAGCTTATATATATATATATAGCCTATAGCCTTCCTTAATAAATGGGCTATCTAACACTGAAGGAATTATACATCAATTCAAAGTCCCGGAACAACTACCTGTAGATGGCAAACATTGCTCCGTATAGGGATCGCACCCACAATACGTGTCGCAGAAGTCAATCGCTCATCCGTTATGCCAGACGTGTCATCTTCCACTTTCTCAGTGTCAATGAGCAAACAGTATTGTTCCAGTTTGAAGGCATATAGCCAGTGTACTTACTGAGCAAATGTGACTTAACATCAGGGCCCAAGTCTGCTATTTACTGTGTCAAAATCGTCATTGAATAGCTTCAAAAATGATAATTTTTGTCAGTTTTGTCTCCGAAATCTGTCATTTTGTTGTCCTTATGTCATTTTGGGCAATTGAACGACCATTCTAGTACAATTGTAATAGCAGACTTTGGCACATACCTTGAACAATTAATGAAAGGGACGGTGTGAACTGCCACACGTGGCTCTCTTTACTTGATTGTCAACTTTAAAAAACGTCTATAACATATTTGTTACAATTCCTCAACCCTGCTAAATACCTATAGCAATAAGTAGTCACGCTCGCTTATTCCGCCGCTTCCAGAATACCCAAATCCATGGTTACTCAAAATGTTGCTAAAATGTCCGGCATAATTATATGCAAAGTTTAAAGTCTATGTGCTGGCCAAAGGTTCTGTGATGCCGCAAGCGCTCTAGTACAAAGCCGTATAGTCGGACGTAAGTAAACTAAAATTATATTTACTCACGGATAGGTCAGTGTTCGAAAATGTATGAGGTACGGCTATAAAGTACCTACATTACACACTTTAATAGCTTTTATTTTTGTTATATATTGAACCTTATGTACACCAATATGATGTTCAACCAAATATTTATTTATTACCTAATGGAGTATTAAAGCTGTATTTAGGGTATTTCATATATAAAACAATCCCGCGGCTTCGCCCGTCTTTAACGTTCACCTTGAATCTAGTGATTCCTCCCTTGGTGAAAACCGTACGAAAAACCTTTCGGTAGTTTTTGAGTTTTGAGTATATCGTGTTATTTGTACAGACGTATTATCAGACAGATGCGGCAATAATGCACAAGGTGTAGTTATTCATCCAGAAGATGGCGCTCAAGCACCGTCGAATGGGTGGCGAAATAGGGCTTCGCACTTTGAAAGAGTCCTACGACCTGGAACACAGCCTGTCATAGTCGTGACGATCATCACACATCCTATGGCCATGACTATGGAAAGGCGATACAAGTCCCACAAAACCTGCCACCTTCCCGGATGGTAGATAATCCATGAGAATTTTTCTACTAAAAAGGTGTAGAATTCCAAGTTGGTAAACAAATATTACTAACAGTTTATGAACCAGCAATCGCGCTTTCATCGTTGTAATATGATTTGGAGTTATTTGAAAATGAATGTTTTTTTTTATTGTAATAAGATAATAAATGTCCATACGGACCACCTGATAGGAAGTGGCAACCGCAGCCTATCGCACCAGTACTATCACAATCTCGTTGTCATCTTAACAGATCAGCTGTTAGGTCTCATAGGATAGGCGCAGTAGTTTGACCTGCTTGATTGCCTTTATAATCAGAATAAAATGTTTAATATGAGTAACGACTTTCATGGGAAACAATTACGTATTTCTAGTTTGTGTAAAACGGTCCTTATAATGTACTATTGTGTAATTTCGTGGAACAAAAGCTAGAACGGTTATTATGAATATTCGGAGTTCTCATTACTGTGGAATGAGCGTACACTTACACGCTACATGATATGAAATTCTAGAAGGGTTTGTTTTAGTTTTTGAATTATAATTTTATAGTTGTGAAATTGCTAGTCGTTAAACTAAACGTAGTTTTTGTTTTAAGAGTAATTAATGGGGTAAATGTGTGGCTATTTAAATGTGAATTGCCTCATTAGCCAAGTGGTCCCGAGCGCGACTGCTACGCTAGAGGTCCTGGGTTCGATTCCCAGGTCGAGCAGTGTTATTGGGTTTTTCTATGAAATTCCCAGTAGCAGCTCGGAGTTAGATTTGTGCCCGGTTAATGGCAATAGGCTCGCCCCCTATTACATGGGACCTAAACATACCGGCGAACTGTGGGTGTACATTAGTACGCCTCTGCCTAACCCTTCGGGGAATACAGGCGTGATGGTATGTAATGTATATTTTTTTGCTTTTATAGTAAAGAATATATTGTTTTAAAATACATACAGTTGTAATCACTAAAATTAATCACTAAATCACTAAAATTCTCCCCGTGTGGGGAAGGGTTAGAATACAATTCCTCATTGAGAAAATATCTGATCGACTAGACTCGGTGGTTGGGCATCTTGGATCTGCCCTTTTGCGCGTAAGAGTGGCCATTTCCCTCATGATTGCTGCGGCTCTGGCAGTCTGCAGACTGTAGGTGCTCCAACGCATCAGCAACTCCTCTGGTATTGCAGGTGTATATGGGCGACGACGACTTCTTACAGTCGTTTGCCAATTAAATCAATAAAAAAAACTAATAGTTCACGCTCTTTTCGCCTACTGAGAATAACATTATGAAAACCCAATAACACTTTGCTAGACCTGGGAATTGAATCCAAGATCTCTAGCGTAGTCCGTTTTCTTTATTTTTAATCAATACAAAATATCCATGATTGCTACCCACCAAAGAAGGCTCGCGTTTGAACCAAATAAAACTCTATACAAATTTACAATAGGAGCCGTTAACATTTCTTTCGTATCCCCAAAAGAATTCGTGAGGACAACACATGAAAAAACTTTCAACAGAAAAATATATGGGTCAATTTACGACTGTTTTAAAAGTTTCTCTTTCACTCTAGTTGACAGATTTATTGGTTCAAACTTTCACAATCTTTGTTTACAATTAATTGATTAGTGTTCTATTTAAAAACTATAATGATTGATTCACTAAAGTTATTAAGTGAGTACATTACACATACGTTTTGAGTTAGTTGCTTACTTACTTAGTTAGTTACTTAGTTAGTGACTTAGTTAGTTACTTAGTTAGTTACTTCTAAAATCAAAACACCTTCATAGTAACATTGATATTTTTATTTAAAATTTTAGCCGATGGTACAAAGTTGTTTTTCATTTCACTATCTGCTAATCAATATTACTTTACATAAACAAACATATACTAGAAATCTTGACGTAAAACTTGTGACACCTGAAACAAACAATAATCATGAAAGAAAAAATCAAAAACTTGTGTCCAAATATTTTTCTTGCTAATATAGGACATAGTTACTGGGCTACAAATACATTCTTGTCATACCAATATAATCACAAAAGATTTTTATCCCTGTATGAAGGGTCTGTCCCCATGAAATTCAATAATTACAATTGCTACAATGTTGGCTGTAATATCGAAGACAATAAATCTCTATTCTATTCTATTCTATTCTAAATTACTATTCTGTATCCTTTTAATCCATTCCCATTTACCCGTACCTAAGAGGATTTCACTAAGCGGTAGGGATTGCGATGAGTGCTTAGTTTTAGATGTATTAATTAACAAACCCAGTGTCGCTTGTTACCGACTTTATAAGTTATTCGATTTTATAGGTATGTGTGATATTGTTGGTGCGAATTATTAAGTAGATGTATAATATTAATAATATATACGTGTACCCGCTATCTCACCTATATTATGATTAAACAGCTGTTGACGTCGAGGAAGGCACGCGTGCCTTAGACAGAGGATTCAAGAGATGTAAGAAGTAAAGATAAAGAAAATGGGAGAGAGCTTAGAGAGCTGAAGGATCAAGTTAGTATGTACCTAAAAAAAGAATGGCCAAAAACTACTGAACAATACTTAGTGTGATTCTGTAGTTTTTGTTGCAAGAGCATATAAGACCTCTTGCTTCGCCCATGTTAATAAACTAGTCGAACAAACCCTTGTAATTCGGTCTTTAAAATTCTTTTGTTGATCTGCAAAGTAAATTCACACTCACATCTCCATTGTTCGAGGGACGTGAACACAATGGACATGATTTGAATGGAACTGAAAAGCTATTGCATTCAAGAGATGGATTACATACCATAGTGGCTGGACATCATCAGATTACAGGATTTAAAGAATTAGACTAGTTCGTAGCGACTGTTTCACTAGTATATAGAAAATAACGTTCAATCATAACATTATTTTACGTAAATTCCATCAACAGCTGGTAATCATCTCCATCTTTCGTTATCACAATCATTATCATTAACACTATTGTCTTCATCGTCGTCATTGTCATAATCGTCGTTTATTTCTTTTCACACCAAAACGTGTGAACCAATTTTAGTAGGGAAAATAATTGGACCTTTAAAGATGGAATTACGTCTCGAAAAATTCGTTAAGATCGAGAACAATAAAAAAGAGATGAATGTAATAATCAAAGTGATTTTATATACAAGTCCGTTACTGGTGAAACAAAAACTTTGAAGTAAATGTTTTTGACTGGAGGTATAGGCAGTCTCTAAAAGGACTGTTAAAAAGTTATTAAAAGTGTCCTAAATTATGCTTGGAACAGAGCCTGTAATAATTTGAAACTTTTTACAGCTCTTAAATAATTCTAAGACCGTATTTCAAGTAAAAATATTTGTTCTACAACAATATCTGACAAAAACACTGTACTCAGTGTTATTGTTTGTTTGGCGCTTGCCATTACTATGGCAAGCGCCGGAAGTTTGAACTCCTGGCTTGCAGAATAACTTAATCATTAATAGATGTAGGAACTGAACATGGAGTAGTAAAAGCATGGAGTGATAGTACAATTTGTCGTGATGTCGCACGCTTAATAATACAACTGAATAGATCAGTTTTATTAGGGAGGTAAGAATTAAATGGTTTTAAACTACAATTATACTTTTTCTTTCTGCTTTTACGGTTTAAGTGTTAGATTAAAACTTGATATATTTGCCAATAATCGAACCGCGCCATAATTATAGATTTCTTTTACGCCTTTTTTATTTTGTTCATTCGCAACATTGCTGCGAACATTTAGAGCATATTTTTTCAACTAGATTACTTTAACACTTTTAGATTTAGTTTCATACTGCACTTGCCGTATCAGTATTCCTATCTGCCGCCTAGACTACTGACTGCCACTAGTGCCCTAGGTTCGGCTTTTTCGGTTCGGTTGGTATCGGATTTTTTTCATTGCGAAGAATACCAGAATTATATCGCATACTTAGCTTATCACTCCATTTTGAACTACTTTGTATTACAAGAATACAAACCTTTATCTATAGAATTCGGCATAGTCATACTATGCATTTCGGAGTCTCTAAGAAATATGTAGTTTGCTTTAAAACCGGTGGCGTCAAGTCTATCGTTGGACTTGAAAGTTATTCTAAGAAAATTCTTCTCTGACGTCACTTGAAGCTCTTTTAACTGGCCACAGTGCCTGTGGCTTTGTGATTGGATCATTTGACTATAGAACTGGACGTAATCACTGGCTGATACAGCTTCACACCTGTAAATAGACCGACTCATCTTTTCACATCTTTTCAAGGTTTAGATACTTTCTACTTCGATTCTGTCATTAGAAAAATATATTGACGGAGATTTTACTTGATTATTATTTATTTGAATCTGCCTCATTAGCCTAGTGGTCCTGAATGCGACTGCTACGCTTGAGGTCCTGGGTTCGATTTTCAGGTCGAGGAAAGTGTTATTGGGTTTTTCTATGAAATTCCCAGTGACAGCTCGGAGTTTGGAATTTCTACCCGGTTAGTGGCAATAGGCTCGCCCCCTATTACATGGGACCTAAATATACCGGCGAACTGTGGGTGTACATTAGTATGCCTCTGCCTTCCCCTTCGGGGAAAACAGGCGTGATGGTATCTTATGTTATTTGATACTAATTTTACTCTAAAGGTGATGTGATATTTCTATATAAATTACTATAATTCTTCAAATTTATAAACAAATAATAGTGTCTAGATGAAAATAGAATGTTTGAGTTAGGGTCGTGACACATTTTAGATATCGATGGATCTGGATTGTTTGGCACTAATCTTACCCTTCAAGAAACTAGGCTAGGATTGTGGGTTCGACTATTCCAAGTTACCAAGGAACCCTTGTCAAGCTCAGAGTGACGAAAGCTATTTTACTTTAAGACTTTTATAAACCTAATAACATTCAAATGAATTACTTACGGGACCACACCTTCGACGTCGAAATAAGTGAAATGTAAATGTACTCTCTCGTTTTTGTTGCCGTAGAAGAAGTAATTGCACTCGGTGTCCCTTGGATAGAGGCCAGGGTGGTTTGGTGACGTCACCACCCCCCTCCCCCTCTCACTGCTATTAAATACGAAGGCACATGGAAATTCTGAAAGTTGGCTCCCCGCTGCGATCCCGTAATCTGAAAGTCAAAAACTTGTTACTTTTGTTTTTCGATGACCGTAAATTTCGGTTGTAATCGAGGCTTTCCGAAATAGAGACTCTTAGGGCAACTTCTTAAATAATATTTAAACACAATATTTCATAGTAAATTTGTGTTTAAATACAATTTAAACATATTTAAGAAGTTGGTGCAAGTGGCCCTTAGGTATTATTGGAATAAGAGGCTTTATATTAGATTAAATTACAATTATGAGATTATATATTATATTACGAGATGGACGGACGACCTGGTGAAGGTCGCTGGGAGTCGTTGGATGCAGGCGACATACAACCGGTCCTTGTGGAAGTCTTTACGGGAGGCCTTTGTTCAGCAGTGGACTTCTTTTGGCTGAGATCATGATGATGATGATCATGATGAAATTACTATTTGTATTTACAGTTCAAACATTTAAATTTATAAAAATTTATTCAATCACGAATAAAATTTTGTGTCTAATATAACATTTCCTAGATAGCCGTGATAGCCTAGTGATATGACCATTGGACTGCCAAGTCAAAGGTCTCGAGTTCAAATCCAAGGCACGCACCTCTAACTTTTCGAAGTTATGTGCGTATTAACAGTTAATTATCACGCGCTTAAACGGTGAAGGAAAACATCGTGAGGAAACCTGCACGTCTGAGAGATTTTCTCGACGGCGTGTGAAGTCTGCCAACCCGCATTGGGCTAGCGTGGTGGACTATAGCCTAATCCCTGTCATTGTGAGAGGAGACCCGTGCCCAGCAGTTGGACATATAATGGGTTGATTATTATGATTATAACATTTTCAGAACCAAAAAACTGAGCAGAAAGAACGTTTATTTTGCCTTTGAGATACTTATATACATATAATTTATCTGTATAACTTATACAGAAATAATAAATTTATCGGTGCTGCAAAAACGAACTGCAAAATACAATATCATCACTGTGTTAGAAATGCGAACATTCAGAAAAATGTGAGGAATTACGCGCAGCCCGCATCAAGAGTGATGAGGTAGTAAGGACGTGGTAGTCTGAATAGCGATGTGAAAATGACAAAAGATTTTAAAACACGCTGAGAGCACGGTAAAAAGTAAAAAAAAATGCGTTATATATGGAATGAAATGACAAATTTTTTCTGTAATGACGTAACAAAAAGAAAAACCGCCTTCAAAAACAAAGAAAATATATGTTATGTGTGAATTGGTCGGATCTTCATGATTCTTCGGATTCGGATGTTCCGAATAATCACGTAACAAATATACAAATTAAAAATACAGACGAATTGAGAACCTCCTCCTTTTTGAAATCGGTTGAAAACAAATGACAAAAAAAATTATGATAGACGATATCTTTTTTATAAATCCGGTTTATTTATAAATTTTGGAGCCAATTCGATGCAAAAAAAATCAAATCTTTCCGCTTTATAATATTAGTAGGCACCAATAGATGAAAATCTAAAAATAAACACCAAACCAGAGCATTGTGATAGATTGATATCAATCAATCACAATAAACCAAAGGCATGACCACACATAAGAAATTTGGATAAAAATAGAAAGGAGAATAAAGTAGGTACCTTCAACAAAGGAGTATGATATCTTAAACCCCCTACTGTGTCTCGACGAGAATATTCCACGGAACTCTATAGATAACTTGGGTCCATTTGACATTATTGGCCTCGGTATATCGTTGCCGCAAAATGATGCCATCTTCTCAAGACGACCGTCTACATACAAAAATATGTCTAGAGAATCCATACTCTCGCAGCTGTAACAAAGTAAATTTGCTTATACGATATCGCTTGGAGTATTTTGTTTGTATCCATTCTTTTTTTAAGGTAATGTCGTTATTTTGTGCTGTTGAAAGTTTGTAGTCGAAAAAAGGTTCATCAAAAGTTTTAATTTGGAAATTGTTGTTGGAATTGCCCCACGATATTGTAGTAATATGGGACATACCGACTACATACTATTAGAAAAGAAATTTTGGTATTACAAAAATTATCAAAATTAGATCATCCTATTCCAGAATAAGATTTTGATTATCAAGGTTAATCTAATCCTAATTTTAGGGACAAACCTTTGGCTCAATCCCCTATCTACGAGTATTAATATAATTACAATACAACCTGACGTATGACGTTATTATTTAAACAACCTAAAAATTTAAAAGATAGTAATTTCTATTCCAATTTTAGTCAAATTATACTAAAAACCTACTAATTTTTAAAATATAACTCGCTCTTTATCTATTTGAAACTGACTTGCTGAGTTGAGCTATCTAAATAATGTAAGATTTGAAGTAAGACTAAACTTACTCTATGATATTCTCCGTTATTCGCTGCAAACTGAAGTCTTCAAACACCAGTCTCACTCTTTCTCTTCCTCGAGCCAGAAAGTCATAATGGCATTGCGTTTTCTGCGGGTAAGGGGACGGGTAGAGAGGTGATGTTAATTTCCCAGTTTTGCTCTTATCACTGCTGAATACTTGATGGCAAGATGAGGCTAAAATAAATAATTGTTCAAAAATTAGAATATATATAAATGTATCATCTTATTATTATCATGAATACTAATTCTTTGCAGCAGAAAATAAATCAAACGTTTTGCTGCTAATAAGGTAAGGGTTTCTAAAATACATTGCCTGTATCCTACGCTTGCAATATTCTATATCGTAGAAACATAAACACCAAATAGAAAATAGCTTTAAAGATATGTGGACCCGTAGTGCTACATTCTACAACTTTTGAAAGCGGCGGTAGCCTAGGCTAGGGACGTCGGACTTGTGATCATGTGGTTGCCGGTTCAAAACCCACACATTGCACTACCGACGTGAACCCACTCGTAACACGAGCATTTTAGGTTTGTACAAGGGGTTTACAGGAATACTAATAATGTGCGAGTTGCGCGACCCACATTGATTGTAACCTTAAAGAATTCTTACTTGAAGTAATAAAGGAAGTACATTTCCAACATCGTGTTAATAAAAAAAAACTCAATACCAATTGTTTTTTAATCAAGCATTTTTTTCTGAAGAGGTTTTAAATTCCAATTTGAAAAGATTTATATAGAACCCATTTCACAACAAAGTACAATCACGGCAAAATTTTATCGAAGACCGTTTATAAAATGTTTCTAGTAGATAATGGAAATAATACTTAAGTAGTACTTTAATGTCTTCCCCTTTTACCGCCATCTTTCTTAACGTCACAGATATATATAAAGAACCGCCTACAAAGCATCTTAACATAAATGGACTCTTAATAATATATGAGGTGATTTTGTTTATAAAAACGCAAACGCTGTGTTTTTAAATGGCAACATTATTTGAAGTACTTACTCGCGGCGCTCACAGCCGGCCCTAAGCCGGATATTGCTTCTGCTGTACTTGATTTCTTATTAATATCTCCATCTGCTGAGAAAAAGAAGATTATTGCGGTTCAACGTATAAAATTTATAATGAAACAGACAAATCAAAATCTAAGCTAGGTAAACGACCTTAACGACCTTAATATAAAACTAGCCTCTGCCCGCGGCTTCGCTCACGTGAAGCTATATGAGGAGTAAATATGGTAAACCAATATTGATGATCTCCTCTTTTTAAGGGGCTGTATACATCAGAGAGGTCAAACTGTATCTCAGGATCCGTTCAAATAATTGAGATAAAAAGTTCACCAGTTTTTAAGTTGAAGCACATACTTTCTAAGAGTGATAACAAATTTTAAATCTATTCCGTAGTTTTTGCACCAGCCCGTAACAAACAGACAAAAATTTTAAAAATCACATTTTTGGGTTCGGTGAACTTTATATACCCTAACCCACTTGTTTTTTCTTAAATATCTTCAATGTGCAGACACAGCTTTTTTACAATTTTATAATAGTAGAGATTCTAATAAAATTCCTATGGCAATATTGTGTTTTGTCTTGTTTTCCCCATCAAAATATATCGCGTGTCAAAACAAGAAAAAACATTTAGTATAAAAGCTAAAAGAGACTTAATAGACGTGAAAAAGGCCGTTAATCTGTAACAAAATACGAAACCACAATAATTACGTATGTTGCCGTAATACTGACTTTAATAAAAGCACCAAAAAATAGTACAATGTTACTCGTTTTTATTGTGTAACTGCGATCCACCAGGGACCCAGTCCACATGGCAACCCCTATTACACCCCTTTTGTATGTGCACAAAAAGAAATAAAATGTTTTTGAAAATTTCAGAAGTTTGAGCTATATCATGCCAGTCAGATACTTAATATGTCTTATCTCTATTATAAAATTGTAAAAAAGTTGTGTCTGTACATTAAAGATAATTTAAAAAAAACAAGTGGGTTATGGTATATAAACGTTTCCGAACCCAAAAATGTGATTTTCAAAATTCTTGCCTGTTTGTCTGTTTGTTACGGGTTGGCGCAAAAACTACTGAATGGATTTTAATTCTGTTATCACTGTTAGGAAGTATAAGTTACAACATAAAAACTAGTGAACTTTTTATTTCAATTAATTAAATGGATCCTGAGATACAGCTTGACCTCTCTGATGTATAGAGGCCCATACAAAGAGGAGATCATCACTGTTGGTTTTTGATTCAATTATTTTTGAGATCCATTTTTAATACTAATATAGCTACATGTGGGCGAAGCCGCGGGCAAAAGCTAGTTATTTTATAAATTTATTCTTCTTTTATAATTAAGAACAAAGTATATAATATAATTTCATATCATCTGATGATACAATTTATTATAACATGCTTACTAAACCTGCGTTTGGGTCGTCCTCCATTTCAAACTGATAGCTGGCCTTGAAACCCTGACCCGGGAAATTGGAGTTTGCAGTAAATTGCACCAATAGGTCTGTACCCGTTGATAGAATTTCGTAACCTGCGAGAACAAAGCGCATATATGGTAATTTATGCGAAAAAAAAACAAAAGCAAATATTTCAATCGAAAAATTGAATTAATTAAACGAAAAACCCACACACGGTTACGTTCTGATGTTACACGTTTTAATTGGATGCACTCGCAGTTTTTAGGTTTTGTTTTAAATCATATTTTGCATGTATCATAGAAGAAATTCGAAAATCAAACTTAAGTATGTATACAGGACCATTCATTTATAAAATAAAGGAAAAGAAACTACAATCTTATTCCAGAAAACCAAAGTAATTCGTACCTACTACTTCATTACATAGCATTGCTAGTACCGGCGCAGACGAGGTCCGTCCATCGAACACTTTTATTATGTCAGCACGATTGAGGCAGCTGGAAATCGGAAAAGTTATAACACCAAAAGGCAAAGGACATTGTACTAAAGAATGGAACTTCTAAATACCTCTCGTCGCCTTTCTGAAGAAACAATTCTTCGAAAACTAACTTGATCCGCTCGTTATACCTAAAACAGTAACAGCCTTTAGTATTAAGTTTCTGGAAATGTATAAAGGAATTAGGTATATTTCAAGTCAAATATTTCAAGTCCAAAATTTCCTTAAACTGTCTTATGTAATTGGAGAGACTTGTTTGATCTTTGATATAGAAGAAGTTATAAATTTGATTTGAGTCGTAAGAGAGAACACGACATCTGAAGGCCGATGCTGGTACCTACTTGATTAAAAAAGATTCGAAAAATAGTTCTGATCTTGTATTAATAGCGTCATAAATATCAAAAACTACTGCATTTGTTTATACTGGAAGCTGTCCCGAGAGTTGTGAAAAGGCTATAGAATGAGGATGATGATGACTTATTGTATCTTAATCAAACAAATAATAACAAACCTTGCGTTGAAGTGGTAAGTGCATCTCACATTGCTGGGGTAGCTGGATGGATATCGGGGGCTATACAACTTCCCGTGGGCGGGTCTGCTTGTCTGAGAGTGAAAGACGTAATCGCACCACGTTTCAGCCACTGGTACACCATCTGTCTCAAAATTTCCTAGGAAACGAGATACAAATTTTATTAATTGGGAAACTTTAGAAATCGATGAATAGAATTAGATCTGTTACGTGAGTTAAATGTTTGTTTGGACTTAGTGTCTATTTTACGTTTAGTCTACATAAAAAATATTATAAATATAATATATATATATATATATATATATTATACTTAAGCAGGATAATAAAAAAAATGAAAGTAAAAAATTATGTTTTAGCAGCTTACTTAAGTCATTCCTACCACACTTTGATGAAGATAAACTACTAAATATTTAAATGACATGAAAACAGAAACAAAAGTTAACACATTATTATCAAAGAAAAAACAAACAAGAAAACAAATGATATATTGAGGCTACAAATACCAGTATTACCTGTGGAAGCTTGTTATTGGCATTTATTTATCTAATTTGTTATTTATTTATAAGTAGCTGTAAGCTCCCCAAAGATAATAAAATAAAATAAAATTATAGAAAAACTCAGTACCCACCTAATTACTCCAACAAAACCTTCTAGACCAAGGACTAGACTAAGCTATGGATAAAATTGTTAGAGTGATTTGATCTAAAATCTCCTTGTATTTATCACAAGTTTATAAGCCATTGAATCCTCTTTCATTCATTTTCCGAACACCAACATCGCTCAAGCTACTTGTGGCATTAACTAAATTAATTGATATATTTAAGGTAACCAAACCAGACACTGAGTTGATTGGACAGAGACGAACAGCCAAGGACGAAAGAGATTGACTGTAATAAGAATTAATGATCACAGAATAAAACCTTTTTGGTTGGAATAAACGAAGCTAGAAATAAAATGAGTCGTGTATTCACAAATATTTCTGTTCTAGCAAAGCGTTAAGTTTTAAGTGTTCCTTTAATTGTTTGATTCATTATTGACTGTAATGTTTTCTGTCTTGTTTTATTTTTGCCATCTTGTTTGAGAGCAAGGCTATTACTTTAATGGAATGTGAGAATTGGATTCATGCTTCGTTTCAACTAGATGTTTTATAAGCTTGTTGGTAATAAAATTACCTGATCCGTTTCAATTCAGCGCTCTTATAAAGGCGTTTTATTTTATCCGAATTTTATTCTTTACCTGGACATTTTCATTTGCTGTAACTATTGACTACATGATCAATAAAATTTGATGATCTCTAAAAAGAACGAATGAAGTGGCCTTCCACTGGCATATGCCATATGGTCAATCCTATCCCACTGATAAAGTATGCTGTATTTTTGCTGTGGCTCACATGGTAAAAATGACCACTAATAAGGACCCTAATACAGACAAAATTCATTGCAGCAGACATTATTCACAAAAAATAAGAAATTATGGAGACAGACAATAGAATGATGCAGATTAACAAAGAAGCAAGAAAATAAGACTTACTTCTATCTATAAACCTGTAGTTTCCAATAAATCCGGTAGCATTTGTTGCTTTAGCTCCTGAATGCATTTCTAAGACTAACAGAGGTCCATGGGAGAATAATGCTGGCGGTGCATCAGCCCTGCTACCACATAACACTCTTGACCAGGCGGAGTACTCGTTGACGCCGGGTGGTCCTGGACCGTGGAGACCTCCTTCGGAGTACACCTTCAGGTAGTCGCCTCTGATACATCTATGTCGAGAGAAAGGAAAAACATTGTTTTTAAACGTTTATTTATTAAGTACATAAATATTTTTATTTTATTCTTTCTTACGAAAACTTACAGCTAACAATTCTAATATAAAAAAAAACAAAAGGCCAATTACAAGTTTTCACGTATGTCTAGTATTATAATAATTTACAGCACGTACATGACGTGTCACCTATTAGGATTACTTAATATACACTTCGCTATTATTTATCCAAAATTATAAATGATGAAAAACTATAAAATTAGGGCTCAAAGAAATCTCTGGTAATGGTTTTTTTTAAATGAGCAATAGTTGATGCATACAAGTCAAGATCGACTCTCCGACACTCCCCGTTAAACGTACGACATGCTCTAACAAATATGCACGTAATAGTAGCAACAAAAGACTGAAGATTGAGTGAACGAATGCTAAAAGAGTTCATTCATTTTATAGTTCAAATGAAATAGAAAGACAAATATTAACGAAAAAAATCTGTCTTATTTTAATGGTTTGTTATGATTTGATTATTCTGAGCAATATTCCACTGGAAACCGTTTTATGGAAATGGTATAATTCTATAAGATAACATTATCTTTGAAGATTTTATTTCTCTTTCTCAAAGCATAAGCATTATTAAATGCTAATACATTTGCCGTCTTATTCATAAAAATATAATACGCCTCATAAATTTTCCATGGGTTTAATAAGTTATGTCTTGTTTTGACATGTGATATTCTGTGACAGGGAAAAGAAGACAAAACATATTATTGCTATAGAAGTTTATAAGACATTTTATATTTTTATGAATAAGGGAGTTTGTATTTTTGTACGAAACAGCCGATTATCTTATTTTAATATTCCAGGGTTGTGCTCATAGTAAGTGAAAGGTTTTCACTAAATGTATTTATTTCATAATATAAACAATATTACCTTGTATAATAAATCTAAATTAAGTCACGGTCAAAATGATAAACGTTGGTGCTCTTAAATCAGTGAAAGAAAAATCTAAAAATGATCTCAGGGAGGATTCAAGTTTATTTTAAGCGTTGCTCCAGATTTTCACATTTATAATTTATAGTACGTTTTAGTACAAAATTGTCAAAGTGTCTAGACTTTAGAACTACTAATTTGCCAAAACCAAACATAATTTTGGCAAAGCCATCTGAGCGTCTTAGCCTTAATTGAAACCCCAGGGCAACGCAGGTCGAGTGGAAAACTACAAGCAAATGATACACATTAGTAGCTTTGCCCCTAGCAATACTACCGAGGGTATACTGAGAGCAACTAGTTTCGCTTATTGCGCCAGTTCAAGTATAGTTTTGGTTACAATCAACTGTTGTTGGTTAAATAGAAATGCACTACAACTAAACTGTACCTATACGGAGTACAGGAGCCAAATTTTCTAGATGAGAAGAATTTAATACAAGCTAATATAATTAAATTTTACCAGAGTTCATTTGAGAACTAATTCTCTTAGGGCCACTTGCACCATCTTCTTAAATGTGTTTAAATTGCATTTAAACTCAATTTTTCATAGATATTTCGTGTTTAAATACAATTTAAATACCTTTAAGAAGTTGGTACAAGTGGGCCTTAAGAATCTAACGGAACGAATTTTCAACGACAAACGAACAAACGTATTACCAAAATAAATCGTAATTCAAACACAATATAACCGAAGTGTGTTATTATTCGGATTCCAATACCGTCAATCTAGGTTCTTGTTCTACCTTTTTGTCCAAAATACTTCACTGGAAATAAATGTAAGCTAATTAAATTCTTGATAACTTTAGCAAATTTGGAAGGATTTTCCGGTCGTTTATTTCCACTGAAATAGCGTAGATGAAATGGTATGTATGGTATGGTAGGGACTAGATTAACGGCATCATAATGCGAATAATAACACAATTTGAAAAAAATATTGTTTGGATTACGATTTATTCTGATATTAAGTTTTTGTAGACAATTCAAGCTCAGCCGGATCCTTAAATATTTAAAATAAACAGGCAGGTTCACTGTGTTCAGCCAGAGTACTAAATGGTAATTATATAACAAGTTTTCAACGTTTTATAATGCTCAGTAAATTACGAACACTTAAAATCTTACTTAGGCACTTCTTCACTGATAATAACGACTATATTTAAAAATACAATTGCTTGAAAGTTTAAATAAACAAAAACAACAAACTACACAACCCTTTAAAGCCTACTCTGCCCATAAGCCTAATATAATCCCTAAGTAGGAGGGTGTCCTATTTTTAGTCGAGGATCATAGGGGCGTACCTCGCAAATTGTGTTACTAAATCCACTAGATTCAGTAGTCTCTAAGTGCGGACAAAATGTTATTACTATAAAGAGGATGTACAACTTTATACATAAAACTTAAACTAATATACCATGACCGGACACTTTCAGCGTCTAAAGTGTTTAGTACTCGGTAAAACACCCTCAACTCCGGTTAAATCCTAGTACAGTGTTAGCTATTTCCTAAGCACGACTTCTTACGGCCATTTTGTTAGCCATACACGACTTTTACGTGCACTTTTTAGTACTTATAGTACCCGTTATGTTAAAATATTTTGTGTTCATAAATTTAATATCAAACAGAACTATTATTAGGTATACAATTAGCATTTTTATTATATTTTAATTATGTTAAGTGCCTTATTAGTCTAGTGTTTGCAAGGGCAACTGCTATATACATAGTCTATTGGTGTTGGATTCGATTCTCAGGTCGAGCAAAGTATTATTGAGTTTTTCTATGAAACTCACAGTATGTAGGTATTTCGGTCATGTTAATGGCATACCGACGAAATGAGGGTGTACATACATTAATGACCTCTGACGAACCCTTTGGGGAATACAGGCGTGATGGTATGTAATGTTATGTTTATCAAACGGGTGTATTTGTACAAAGGGATAAGTTTAATTACAGTGAAATTCATTAATGTGTATGTCATGTGTAACTATGAGTTTGTAATCCCAACCATGCTACATATATTACAATTTTGAATTAAGGCTTAATGTGTAATTTGGACCAGTCCAGTAATCCTATAGCATTTAACTACACCTTATAGGGTACTGTCGAAATAGTTTCCAATATTAAAAGGCCGAGTTTTAGTAGTTTTTGGGTAGTTTTAGTAGTTTTTAGCTAGTTTTAACTTTGTGGTTATTATTCTATTGATATTTGTATAAAAATTTATTTTGCGTTTGTTTTAATACTCTGAGAGGACCCTATGTTTAGGTGTTAAATATTAAATAAGCGTACTTATTACTTTTGGTGGTCAATTGAGGCAATAGCATGGGCGTCTCTCGGGGAAAACGAAATATAATACACTTCAGATTCCTTTCCACTTATATTTTCTCTGAAGTGGCAAAGGGATGTCAAGGCTTTAGTGTTTATAAAATTATGCCAATTCCAATGCTATTGTAACGTGACTCTTTTGGTTACTTTTGTTGTATTTATTTTATAAAATATAGGTCTAATCTTCTAGACAAGCGCGCTCCATCGTAAGTCGCAGTATAGCTTAGCATCAGGCGAACTGGCGATCAAGCGTAAAAAGAAATAGACTTGATTACAAGTATTAATTCCAACGTAATACCTCAATGCTTTCTTAAGAAAAACAATCTCAACATACTGACGGACAGTGGATGGACCACGAAATGATACTATAAGGATTCCATTATTCCTTCAGAGGTACGGAACTCTAAAAAAGAGCTTAACCTTGGTAGGACCGTGTTTGGGATTTTCTATCATCCTATTATGTCTGTGTGGACACAAAGGAGGCTACATACAAAAAAGAGCTTAGAAGCTTAGTAGCTAGCTTAGCCTTTATCTATGGTAAAGTAAATCTGGTGATATATGTTTTTTCTTAAATAACTGCACGCACGAATGTAGAACGCGAATCCGGATCACGCATAACCACCGATTGAGAAGTCCATAGAGTTCGATCTCAATATCTGTCTGCGTTTGAAGTTGTAAGTACGGTTTGCAGTAGAAAGTTTTATTAAAATAACACAATGTAAAGATAATTAGGATCGTAAATGTTTCGCATTCGTGGTTGACCGTAGTGATTCTGAGATTTTTGCACAAAAACACCGTGGGAGAGCCATGCTTCGGCACATGGGCCCACTCGGCCAGAGTGATACCACGGCCTCCCAGAAAACCGGTGTGAAACAACGCTTACGTTGTGTTTCACCGAGTGTGTGAGAATACCACCCTTTTAAAGCCTTTTAAAAAGCAGGCAATGCCCTGGAGACTCGTCTCTTGTTGCGGGTATATGGGCGGCGGTAATCGCTTACCAGCAGGAGATCCGTCTTCGCGTTTGCCTCCCTATCCCATAAAAAAAAATGCCTCGCTAGCCTACTGGTCATTAGTGCGAGTGCTACGCTAGAGCTCCTGGGTTCGAGACCGAAAGGCGAGCAAAGTGTTAGGTACTGGTTTTTTCCATGAAAGTCTCAGGAGCAGCTCGGAGAGTTTGGGATATTTGCCCGGTTAATGGGAATAGACTATTACATGGGACTTAAAATAACAGGGAACTATGGGTGTACATTAGTACCCCTCTACCTAACCTTTCGGGGAATACAGCCGTGAAGGTAAGTTATGTTTATTTTTGACAATTAAATATGTGATTTTCCTTTCGCAGCCTTTCAAAACGGCTATATTTAGATGTGCACAGTTTCATCGACCATTGTATAAGTTACCTACCAAAATACCAGGTAAAACTACTAATAAACAACGGTAGCCCGGTAGTGGCTAGGGCATCGGACTTACGATCATGTGATTGCCTGTTCGAAACCCACCCATTGCATTACCGACGCGAACGCACTCGTAGCAAAAGCATTTAGCTTAGCACGAGGGGTTAACAAGAATACTAGTAATATACGACCTACATTGCAGGTAAGCTTTAAAAAAAACGGCTACTATGCTAATTGCTACATGAAGGTGAAGAATTCCTCATGGGTCTTCTGCGAACTGGTATGGAGTGTCGGCCTCGTAACGACTGAAATTCGTGACATTGCCACGATTGTGACAAAATATTTTCATGTAAAATGTTGCCAAGACAAGACCATATGGCTCGCACTATAAAAGTTATTAGATCTCATGTAGAACTAAACTTTTAACTCTTGACGCCCAAACTCTATAAACTCTACACCTTAGTCAGAATTTGTGGCTTTGACTACAAGAACTATTGTATAAAATTAAAGTAGGTCTTTCCCGATATAATCTAGGTGCCTTTAAATCACGAGCGAATCGGTTTCTTCTAGGCAAGCGCGCTCCATGGTAGATCGCAGTGTTGCTTAACATAAGGCGAACTTGCGGTCAAGCGTAAGCTTTTCAGGAATAAAAAAAAGTACTGAACAGTGAATAAATTTTACACCTTCCGCCCATGTGATGGTAGTGAAAAGGCCAAGTCACATGTAGGTATTGACAAGTTATGAGAAATAAACAAAATAATACAGAGTGACGATACAAATATCCTGAAACAATTAAAAATAAAGCCGATACGTAAACCCTTCCCCGCTGCAATATTTTTTAATTAACAAAAAATCACATAGAAATTTCAATTTGCGAGTTCATTCCGTATCTGTTTACAACACTTTTTTTACACATAAATCAACGTGTCACGCCTAACAAGCGAACATTGCCGAATTAAGCCGAGTAGGTGCGATCGTTCAAAAGCCAACCGACCAAGTTGAAGTTAATTTGAAGCCTACATTCGAACGTGGAACAACGAAACAGTACTATATTTTGTATGTAGGCGCGGTTTAATCTCATAACATGTCCGGTACAAATGAGTTTTTTTTGTCCTTTCGGTTCAGCATTCAATTATAACGGTTGGAACTTCGCTGTGACGTCAGTTATCTGTTTTTACGCTTGCAGGATTTGTGATTTTAATTTTCTTTATGTTGTTTCAATATGGTGACGTTTAAAAATTATGTTGTACTGTATAACTGATCTAAAAATGTCTTCTTGTATTACGTTGTCTCATCAAATCACAGTTTGCGTGCTTTAACTATATTCTAATTTATATATAATATGAATATTAAAATTGTACCTATGGATCCAGCGTCTGAAATAAATGATATTTGATTCAGGTTCCATCCATGTAATAAAATAAATAACCGGGATATATCCCAAACTCCAAGGCATACAGACATCGGGAAGTTAGAATTCTAGTATGATGAATATTATGATACTCCAGTACGTAAGTACATAATATGTACATGCAAAGTGGGTACTAACACGGGTACTATCTTCACTACGATAATGAAGGCTAAAACTTTTATACGACCGCATTGACATAAAGTTGACAATGACGAAGTTAGTGGGAACAAATCATTATTCTTTATGACAGAAACTTGCGCTGAACACGCCCGCGGGAGCGAATAATCTGAAGGCTGTGATTCTCAGTTTCTCTGAATATGACGTACAGCGAGGTGTCAAGTAATGTAGTAACTTTTGAACTACTATTAATATCATCATACCGTTGCGCGTATATTTCTGAAGGGTTGGGCATAGTACCGATTACACACGAATACACATCTCACTATAACTTTCAGTATAAGGGAACTTCTCATTGTATTTAATTTTCCGTACAATGAGATGTCAGTATAAATAGACTAGCTTCTGCCCGCGACTTCGTCCGCGTAGCGTGATGATATATAGCCTATAGCCTTCCTCAATAAATGGGCTATCTAACACTGAAATAATTTTTCAAATCGGACCAGTAGTTCTTGAGATAAGCGCGTTCAAGAAAACAAAAAAACAAACAAACAAACTCTTCAGCTTTATATATTAGTAAGTATAGATGTGTAACCATGGGTACACCCACTGTTTTCCGGTGGTTATGGGGGCGAGACTATAACCATGAACAACTTCATAGTCGGAAAAGCAGCATACGTCGATGCGCGAATTCAATCTAAGACATCACGATCAACAGCTGTGCTTGGAACCAAAAAATAGTAATGAAAAAATACTACTACTACTATTATTACTAGATTTCAATTAAATCTCCAGGATTAAAGTTTCACCTCATACAACGCAGTTACGATAATGAACTCTCATACTAGAGTGAATAGTGTGAAAATGGATTGTGCAAAATTGGGTCAATTCACAATATCATGAGAACACGAAGTCACATTAATATTTTGTATTATACCGTGTAAAACATTTGCTTGATTAGATTGAATCCATCTAGCTTGGATTGAAGTATTTTGTTTGGTCATCGCGGCGCTAAATTTCGCATTTATTATTCATTTCACTATACCACAGATTATATTGCCAACAGGCTAACATGACAATGTGACAGTATGGGCATTTTCTGGCATTAGTCTGGCCGAATAAGCATTGTATGTGATTCATAATCTCTTCCAACCATTTCAGAACATTATTCTGCATCCCAATTAAGAATGTCGTTGTGCAATGAAAGATACATTGCCCTTGGTTTGTGTTCCCCATTGAAACGAATTTATTTATTAATTATATAATCTCTTGGGAGTAAAATACACTTACGGTATTTGGTATTGAAAACTATATACTATCTGTCGAATCAATTACTTAGTATAAAATACAATAAAATTAGCAATACTGATTTCTGACACGCGTATAGTAGACATATTGATATAAAAACACTTTATAGATTTATCGCCTTCTCTTGTTCCGATGTTTTGGACCTCTGACACCTAAAACACAATAAAATCCGTAACGTGATTTAGTATAAATAAATTTTAATAAAAATAAATCCGCAACTTAAAAAAAGTAAAACCAATTTGCAAATATTACAAACAAAGCTGTACAAATGAAGCGGCGGTAGTCGGCTAGGGCGTCGGACTTGCGATCATATGGTTGCCGGTTCGAAGCCCACCCAGTACACTACCGATGTCAACTCACTCGTAACACAAGCATTTAGCTTAGCACGATGGGTTAACAAGAATACTAGTAATGTGCGACCCACATCACTAGTAAGCAAAACAAAAAACTACTTGCCACATAATCTTTAAAATGTTTTACAGTGCCATTATAATACATGAACTATAAATTACACAGTCTACCTCAGTATGTAGGTACCTACTTCTTTTCTAACCTTATCAACATAAAACACATGTCGTTTCTAGAACAAAGGTTTTATGCAGGTAAACATTGGCTTACACTACCATCTTGTTCAGATACAATTCCCTGCAAATTTACGCGACCGTATGTCATACCGATAGTCCGAGGTTCTATGCTCCAAAGCCGATATACAGTTTCTATGCAATATTTACTGCCTTAGTAAACGGCATCGGTGTGAGGAATTGGGGTACCAATTACTAACTTGCTTCGATGTGTCAAATGTTCGCTAATTGAGAAGGGAATAACGTGTTTAGTGATTATGGTGGAAATGGTAACATTGGAAAAGGGTTTCTGTTGTATTGCAGTTGTCAATATCGCTATGGTGTTGCAAAGCGCCCATTTCAGATACTCTATCTGACATTTGTAAAAATAAACAGATGATTTTTGGCGTTTCTTTTCAGTGGGCAATATTTAGTAGGTACTTTTCGTTTTTTATCGTTTTAGCAATCATATAACGTCCTGTACTTAGAAACTATCAAGGTGTGGATATTAATTGATTAGTAGTATGGTTATTTATTAGGTACTTATTCCTTATCAATAGGACCCCTAGTATGTATCGCTGAAGACAATCGCCCAGCTACCTGAGAATAATTATATAGAGTTATTGAAGTAAGTGTAAGTCGCGGATCAGCCTGTTCCATAAGCGTCTTGTTGATAAATGATAAATGATATTTATTTCTGTAAATAGATCTTTTAAAGACACTTTTACAAGTCAATGTTTTACATTTTTTTTTTATCTAGATGGCGCCGGCATTTCCTAACTGACGACCTCTGAGAAGAAACGCCGAAACAAACTCAGATCATGTCTTGTGATCTGTAATCATGGTCTCTTTTAAAGTCCAGACAGTAATAGTATTATTAGATATTACGTGAGTGTTACGATGTAGGGCAATATCTGGACAGACCTTTTGAAGAAAGAGCCATAGCAGCTTTGAGTTGACCTGTCTTAACTGACGGCACGCATACATCAGGCATCGTGTAGCTCAACCATTATTTAGGGAACTCAACGACCTGTCGCACGACAATACCAGATCAGCAAGACATTTGCGTAGGTCATGTAAAATACTCAATATTGTTGGTTTATATAACTACACGATGTTTATGTTATTGTCATCTAAATAGGGATCTGCTTCCTCCCGAAATTTATGAGATCACAAGTTTCTGAAATAGAACGAAGATGACGAATAGTTTCCGCAGTCGGTTCTGGTTTGTGAAAGTACCTATTTAGAAACTTTCCTAATATTATGGCTTCCTATATTATTGATTTGCGCATTCATAGATACTTGCGGAAGTGACAAAATAAGTTGTCGAAATCTAACTAGAAACTAGTTCAGGGTCGAGTAGAAATGACGTTGGAAATGCCAAAATGATTTTCATATAACTAAGGAATATTTTAGAAGTATGATTATAGAGGTACTAGATCAAATTCTAGTAATACATATTCTTATGGTACTCGTAGAAAGGTTGTACCGGTCTAAACAAAAAGTAGATCCTATATCATACAGCTTATTGTAAATACATTAATGCGACGGAAGAATCGCTGCTGTCCAAATTGGTCCAACGTTTGCAAAAAATAAGCAAAAGGATCATTAAGGAACATTAACAAATCCTACAAAAATATTTTTGACAAATTACCAATTTAAAAAGGTATCATAACGTACTTATCAGTTTCAAAATGGTCAAAATTCTAATAAATGGTCTCTCTCCAGTATTTCGTAACTAATTCTCTCAAATCCTACAGTTCCTTACTCATTTCCATTCAAGTGGTTCTCTTCGAGTTTTGAAAGGGAGATAGAAAGTTGGCCGCTGTGTGCTTACGCAATTATCAGATCTTGAGGTCTATTGTGAAGACTGCTATATAAGAGCACTCCAGGAATCTAAGAATAAGAAACTTTCTCGAAAGACTTAGGGAGTTCTTTTATTTATTTTATCAATATTTATCAATGAGTTCCCAGTCTCATTGAGGGGCAGTTTTAGGGAAAAAAAAACAACGGGTTGCACTCTGGGAGTGCGGCAAAAGTCAAAACTTGAACATTAACGGTGTGCATTTTTTATATTTTGTAATGGTTAGGGAATAATGTCGAATGCTTTAATTTTATCAGTATAAAAGTACTATCATTTATGTGACTAAAATACAATATTCATTTATTGCGCTATCGTACACAAACAACAATTTATATTACATTAATAATCTAACACTTCAGTACTATTACATCCGTCTTATGAATTTTCGATCTGGTCACGTGTCCTGACGCGAGTTTAATATTTTTTACCCATCTCTCCAAAAATACTCGCTTGAAGCTGCTGAACTGTCTTTGCCTGCCTTAACGGTAACTCAATCTGAATAATAACACACCTTTAATAAATTGTATGTTGAATTACGATTTATTATGGTATTACGTTTGAATGCAACTGCCTCATTAGCCAAGTGGTCCTGAGTGCGACTGCTACGCTAGAGGTCCTGGGTTCGATTCCCAGGTCGAGCAAAGTGTTATTGGGTTTTTCTATGAAATTCCCAGTACCATCTCGGAGTTAGGAATTTGTGCGCGGTTAATGGCAATAGGCTCGCCCCCTATTACATGGGACCTAAACATACCGGCGAACTGTGGGTGTACATTAGTACGCCTCTGCCTAACCCTTCGGGGAATACAGGCGTGATGGTATGTTATGTTACGTTTGAATGGAAAATTCGCCCCGCCGGACTTTTGCCACACATGCGCCACCTTGGAGCCGAGGCAGCAAGGCCTCAGTGCACTTCGACCCAATGGGATCTTTTGTGCTTGCCCTAAATAACCTATTCCATAAGGAAGAGCTTTATAATGGTAGAGCTTTTTGTAGAACTGGGAGAGGATAACTCCCAGTTTTCTCAGTCCCAGAGTACAAAAAGCTCTTCCATGAGCTTTATAATGATCTTGTGTGGGGCCGAAAATGCGCCACCTACTCAGCTAACTAAATATTCATCTCATTTGTATCACCTAAGACAAGTCAAGAAGAATACAGAAACATACTCGTAATTCCGAATAGTTAACTCTACTGCTTTACCACAATAGCTTGGAAATAAGTAGTTAGTAGCGAATTTCACATAAATTTCTGTATTATTAAGCGAATCCGCGTGGTTTGGATTGTTGATTTTCGGTACTAGGAAAACACGAATGGAATACTACACATGTTTGATGTGGTATTTGTTTGGTGAATGTGATAAGTAGGTACCTATATATAGAAATGCCTTTAATTCAACGTAGCAATCTTTTGTAGGTACATAGGTAATTGGTATGATTTTAGTGATCTCCAGCTGATTCTATAGATACTTATTAGTCTATTGGTCTTACGCGAGAGTGCTACTATAGAGGTTCTGGGTTCGATTCCCAGGTTGAGCAGTGTTTTTTGGGTTTTTCTATTGAATTCTTACTAAAAAAGTTGGAGTATGGATTTGTGCCAGATTATTGGCAATAGGTTCGCCCTTTTATGGGGACATGGGACCTAAATATACCGGAGAACTGTGGCTATTAATTAGTTCCCTCTGCCTTGCCCCTCGTGGAAAGCAGGCGTGATGGTATGATAAGTTACTATAGGCAAAGGAACAACATAAATGTTTAAGATTAACTATCTAGATCTAGAAAGAAAGAAAGAACATTTTTATTTTTTTACACTGACGTTAAACTGCACCTTAAACTTAAACAATATTATATATACCTCTATATAGTCTGTGGCATAGCCTAGATGGACCAGGTTCCAAAGACCAATAAGTCCACGCTATTATTAGAAATTAATAATACATATATAGAAATCTACCTACTTATCAATGAATATGTCTAAGGTTTACTATGATATTAGGCTACCATGTTCTTGCAATATTATTGAAGTTACAGGATACCAAATTTCAAATCGCTTCTTCAAACTTTCTTCTAACTGCTGGCCAGATTTTATTAAAAGCACAGCTAAGAACACTCTCGATCAAGACAAATGGAATCAAAATCAATTCGTTTAGAAACTCTTTAAGTCCACTTTTATTATGCGTATCGCCGAAATGTGGAATACACTTCTGGAGTGAGTCTTCCCCGATAGGTATTCCTAGTCTGGGCGTCTTTGTCACGAGTTGAGAACCGGTTTCTTCTAATATAATTCGAATAATTCAATCTACTATAACTAAGCCGCTTTTAGCAGCAATACATAGACAATTTAATCCAAATGCAAGACAAAATAGAACTACATAATATAAAAAATGGTGTTTAAAACAATACCAGAGAGACACATTTCGAGAGAACCGCAGCACAATAAAAATAGAATGTTCTCGAACAATGCAAGCCGCATCGCCTAATAATTTGTTGCAACTGGTATATTCGGAACAATAAGGACACCTATTCGGAATGTGGAAATCGGGAAATGGTTGTACGTGGTATTGATAGGAGAAATAAGTATAGGAGCTGGTTTCTAATAACAAATGTAGTGGTGTTGTGGGTTAAAGAATATAAGAAAATTACAGTTCTTCTACTTTTCTTCAAAGAAGAAAACTTGTTAGACTGAAATGATGTCGTGATTTTAATTAAGCGCACATTTTAATGAATATATTGTTGCAATTTGGATTTAATAATTATGTATCAGTTTATTGAACTTTGTCGTTATCTACTAACTGCACCATTTCTTAAAATAAGTTATACCTCATACTAATCATCTGCTGCAAGTGAGGTTTCTGTAAATATAAATATAAAAATAATTAAACCGACCAAAGTAAAAGTTAATCGTTTATTTAAGCACTTTGTTATTAGTACCTAGTTAAAACAGGCGCTGATGGCGCTTTTTTTTTCAAATAATACATTCATTTGAGAAAACCCCACATCATGAATTTATTGATCAATGTAAATTTGTCTTGCGCGTTTTTTAAACATGAAGCACTAACGCTATCTATTAGAACTACTCTATACTATAAAGTGAACGCTATGCGGTATGGACTAAAATTAAATATTTCAAATAAACAATAATACGTTAAAAATCAAACGTTGAAAACGTACGACCGATAAGAGCCAATCTCGTGACGAGATTGGTAGTAAGACCATGGGACCATTTTAGAGAGGTCATTACATTATTTACGATCCATCCTGTCCTTATTTTTATGTCAATGTAAGAACCATTTACATTATATACCTAAAAAAACCTTCAACAAAACTATTTCGCTTGCAATATCACTAACGATAACTTTAATTCAATTCATCTCAGTTACAGAATTATGTCATGAAATATGGCGGTGTGTTAGTCAAATTACAGCCGCAGGTGTATTCTGATACCGACAATGATTGATGATGTTTGTATGACGGATGACGCGTATCGCTTACAAATGATTCACGCCAACTGTACCTCCCAACTCTGGTGAAAGAATAGGTAGACCGCATACATATGTTGATAGGACAATGGCTGCTATGTTTCTAGTATATACCCATAGACTGCTTAGATAGCATCTCTTTACTATTATAAAATAGTAAAAACTCTGTGTCTGTACATTGAGGATATTAAAATAACAATAGAATCAGGGTATAAACGTCTCCAAACCCAGAAATGTGATTTTTAGAATTCTTGTTTGTTTGTGTTTGTTACGGGTTGGCGCAAAAACTACTAAATAGATTTTAATATTGTTATAACTATAAGAAAGTATATGCTCCAACTTAAAAACTGGTGAACTTCTTATCGAATCACAATAATCATATAATCTAATTAAAGTAAAACATTGGTAAAAGTGATAAGTATTGACACTAAAAAAAAAAACTGGCCGTCCCTGATGTTCAATACAAATTCTGCACGAAAATACTGAAAACAAAGCATAATATTTCCTTATTTTCTGTAAAAGGCTCATAACGTTTCCAATATCACCAGCCATCACGTTAAAAACACAAAAACTTATTCCATTCACGTTTTTAATTATTCATTTATTATTCAGAATAATGCGCAATAAAATAAAACGAAAAATAAAAAGCCTTTACGCTCCGTATATCGTTTTAAAACTACGAAATTAATGGTAGGAGTTCGAATTCTGACCACAGTTTAACCTGGCTTCCTCTGGGCCATAGTCTACCGTCTTTTATTTTTTGTTCCGACTAGATAAAAGTCGTTCCGCAATGTTATAGCATTAGGTAAAGCTTCTTTTAAAGTCCAAATTGGCACTGAAATGTGTTAGCGTGAAGTTTTGAATCTGTATAACGTGAGAAATTGGGTTGTTTGTGTGCGGCTTCAGTTGAAACTTTCAAAGGATACAATTTGGACGTTTTGTGAAGAACGTAAGTTATATGCGGATACATAGTAAAAGTGGCGATGGTAAATACCGCAATTTGTCTCTTAAACACTGGATGATAGAAATTCTAGGAAATAAAGGCTTTGGATTAAATTTTGAAATTTGAAATTTTGATGTGAAAAGTTGGCTGTTTCAATATATATCAAAATTGGTGAGGAGTTTATTAAAACTCATAAAGAAAATAATGCATTTACGACTCAGCTGTATTATATTGTGGTGATCGACATTTGCAGCAATGATTGTGGGCTCGCTTCCCCCATGATTTAAGTATGGCATACCAAGTAGCAAAGAATCTTTGTGATGCAGCACAAAAAGTAAAAAAACGTTTCTTCTTTTTTAAGAAACCCGAAGCTCAAAGCTTTGGCACTTTGGATAAGGTACATGAATTTTAAAAAAATTATGTAAGTAATTACGAACACGTACCTTAATAAATAACTAATAATTTTACGAAGATTTGATCACATATTAATATTCATCACACATATAATATTATTTTTTATGCTATTTAATAAAAATCCGAAATTTGGACATCAGAAATTCAATAACCCATATCAGCCTATATGGCTGACACTACTCTATTGAGCACTACCGAACAATGCACAACAAGCAAAAAAAAGCATACTGTGTTAAACCGGCTTGCCGACTGACAGCAGAATGGGTTTGCACTTTCCCTTTACATAATGGAGCCCGCTTTTGACAGCATGCACCAGCATTTGTGGCTTCACCTTTTCAAATGTGGTTTTTGTTTTATACGTTTTTGAGATGCAAAATGTTCTATACGGTGATTTAAAGAACTGAAGTCATTCGATTCATTCGATTATTTTTTTTGGTATGTGGCTCGTTTTCAACAAGATATTTAAATGGCTATTAAAGAACAACTCTTCGCTAAACAATCGATCTGATTAATGATTGAGTGGGTGTAGAGGTTTTCTGTTTTTTTTCTTTCTGCTGCTATTTGATGTTGGATTTGCTATGTACTTCTAGATGTTGGGTCTTTCTCTAATTTCTTATTTCTTTATGTGATAGTCTTTTTTTTTCATTATAAATATCGTTGGCCCACAATAGGCCAGTACATCCAGACCCGGAACAATTACTGGTTTTTTGCTACCCAATTTTGTTTCCGTGCGAAAATATTTTCTGCGACCTGAGGAGCACTACTGGTAGTTCTTCCACTTTTTTATGGCATAGGGGGGCAAACGAGCATACGTACGCCTGATAGTAAGCGATTGCATTCGCCCATGGACACCCGCAACACCAGTCTCAAGTGAGTTGCCCATCTCTTAAAAGGGTTTGGGCTTCCGCTCCGGTATCGTCACTCACTCGGCAAAACAACGTTGTTTCACGCCGGTTTTCTGTGAGGCCGTGGTATCACTCCGGTCAAGCCGGCCAATTCGTGCCGAGGTATGGCTCTCCCACGGCAGATACTCTGGCAATATCTCTAATCCGCAAATGAATGCAAATTGTCGCATATGGGTGACCTAAATTTGAGTTACAAATGACTTCAACGACATGACATCACGACAAAATTACCTCACCCAATGAATTCACTTCAATAAGTTACGCACACACTAATATATCAAACAGCGCTAAGTAAAGGCGAGCACACAAAAGCGTGAAGCGTACCTATTCTACACTACGTCGTTAGTTAGTTCCACGCGATTAGTCGGTGCGACGTAACGACAGCCGCGTCGCCGCACGTGATCTATGAACGCACACTGTAATATTATAATACATGGATGAATAATTTATAGACGTAGTATTCATGTCTTTAGTAAAGTTTCTTGTAGAATAGTCAACAAGAAATTCAATTTAGGCGATGGAAATTAATTCTGAAGTAAATTCAGGGACGCAAGATTCAATAATAATTAATGTTCAACTCTATAACTAATGTTTAACTATAATTTATCAAATCAAATCTTTAGAGTAAGTAACCTACGCAAGCGCTTTTCAGATAATTTTGCTGTCACATATCTCGTACCGTGTTTCATATCGGTCAAGAAACATTGTGAAGAAACTTACAGACCTGAGAGATTTTCTCGACGCCCTGTAGTTTGCCGCCCAGATCTAGGATGGTTTCGTCTCGGAATAGGAGGGCTATAGCCTAAACCCATTCTGAGTAGGTAGACCCCGTGTCTAGTAGGAGAATAATAAATGACTTGATGATGCCGAGAAAGGATAGAAAAACGACACGAAAGCTAAGTTTCATAAAAGAAACATTTGTAAATGATGATTTCCTGAAAAATATGCGCGGTATATAGTCCCATTAATGTCTTCTAATATAAAACGCTCTTTAATATAAAAATAATTTCTAGAGTACACTAAATATATAAATATAAGAAAATATAAGAATATATAAATTAATATTGCATAAACAAAGTGTGTCATATCTGTAGATAAGTTTGTATCATTAATATAATTATTATCTTCTCTGTAAATATTTTAATATTTTTTATGTAATAAAAACTTCAAACGCCGCAATATGTAATTTTCAGCATCTGTAAAACTTGACCTACATTAAAACGGTGAAGTATCTTGTTAAAATATGTATCACATATTTTAATTTCAGAGGGCGAAAGTGTGACATGAATTTTAAAAATATTGCGATTCGACGAGAAATTCTCGTATATTTCGTTTATTATATCTACCCGTAAAAACAGCCACGAATTTATAGAAATTCAAGAATGATACAAAGTTTCTAGACAGAATAAAGTACAAGGACCAAAAATTTTGTGAAAAAAACGTCTTCGTTGCCAATTCCCTTGAGTCCTATCCCGAAATACCCAATCGATTTGGAATCGTTATTGATGTATCGCACGGGTAAACGATACATCCATTTCATGTCAGAATTTTTACGCAACGTGACGAAGGACAATTTTTATAATAGCATTTTTTTTTTCAAAAGTATTTTTTGGGTTTTTAATTTTCTGTTTGAACATTGGAATAAAAGTACTACTTATTAATGTAATATATACAAAGTAATAAAAAAAAATACGATTTAAAGCCTAAATTTGCTAAACCTAAAACATTAAATAAAGTCTACTTATTCATAGATGTATAAAATATAAGCGCAGGGAAAAATTGTCACGTCTAGGCATCATCCTCTACATCACTTTCATCCGATATCGTACCCAGAAGACTGTCAGCATTGCTACGTAAAATAGAAAGAATGTTTAAGTAAAAGTTATAATGTATCCTAAGAGATACTACTAACTTATGAGTAAGGCCACTATGTAACAAGCCTTATTACTTACTGACTTAGAAATATACTATTAAAACACACAATAGTTTCGAAACCCACGACTATTTGTACCGAGACGAGTTACACAAAACGTGCAATCAAAATTTCTTAATTATTTACCACTACACATATTATAATAGTAATGACGGCAAACGTGTATTATCTTGTTTGTGTTAAATAATCTAATAAAACATTACTCACTGTAGAACCACGTACTCACATAGTAATTCAATTAGGAATTACGACCGGTCGACTCCTTGGGGCCTCATATAGTGGGTAGTTAAACTTGCCAACAGTAGTAAAGAACATATCAGTAATACAAGTTCTATATCACAGGCCCACAAGACACACCGATAAAGGCAAAGAGAAAATTAAGGAATAAGAAGACATACAACCGTTTACTGCTTATGAAGAAGACAAAAATATTTTGGTCAGAAATAATGTTGGAAATGATACCATTACACAGATAAAAGTAATTTAAATCCTTAATGGCTAGGATCCTAAGCGAATTCGTCAAAATTATTCAAAAAGAAAGAGGGTTGGATTTGGCAATCCCGGTACGAGTATTATCCTCTTAAGCCGGACCGACCTAACCGTGAATCCTTCTTTTGAGAAATATGTATGAATGTACCAGTCCCGTATATTTCACTCACGAGGTGTAAATCTGTAAAGGCTAGCGCTTTGAAATATCGTAGAATCGCATAACACATATCGACATTCTGCAAATCTATCTGAACTAAAAATATGGAAAGCTTATTGTTAGGATAAACGCCAAAATGTACCTAAATATGTGACTGCTATTGTTATAAATAACACAATATTTTAGCCACTGCGCATTATAAACCAGCTTTTTGCATCTAGTTTTATAATTCTCATCTTCCAAAATAAATATGGAAACAAAGTAAAATAATATATAGCTTCACCATAAAACTCATCTTGCCTTTCCTTTATCGCAAACAAATAAAACAAAAGAACAGTAAATCTTTCAAGTGATGACAGATAAAGTTGTGAAAAATACTTTATTCTCAAAAAAAAAACTATGTAGGACAAAGCACCGATAGTTTATTAAAGTAAGAGTTTGTGCAAAAAATACGGCAGAGTTTGCGAGAACACGAAACAATTCTGCTGTCGTTTGTTATACTTTCTTGTTTGGCTCAGTTTTGACGACCTCATGTGTCTTGTAGATTTTGGAACAGTTGATTATGAGGCTTTATTGTTTTTATATGCTTAAATTGATATTAGCCACAAAGTAGTTGGTCTAATAATACTTACAGTTTTTTTTTAAAGATTATAATAATATTTTTTAATACATAGTACACATATCTGTAATCAGTAAATTGGTACCAAAACTAAAAAAATAGTTTTCGCAATTGTTAGCTATACAGGCTCTTTATCATATCCAGAAAAAGGTAACTAAGGAAAACCACTTGTAACAATAAGCGTTGAATCTGTTAAAAAATGCCATACTTCTGCCGAAAAATATCATCCTGTCGCCAACACGTTGAACAATTTCCACTTACTTCCACGTGAGAGCGTTATATTTATGGCCAACAATAGTGGTACAAGGACAGAGACAAACGACGGCCAAACAAAAGATAGTTTGTAAGTACCAAAGTGTTACCCCATGTTCAATTTTGTAATAGGAAATAAGATGCAGAATGGAAAAAAAAGAACAGTCTTATTAATTGCAGATGCATTTATAATGTAAACTATGTATTTGGTAACCGCAACCAATTCTTCCTAAAAACATGACTTTAGTGCAGCTAAAAATGATTCCTCGCCATTTGATGATATAAGAATATGAAATTCGTTAAAACCGAAAGAAACTGTAGGTATTCAAAATAACACAAATACTGAATAAAGGTTTAAAAACAATTTCGAAATCTGCAAAAATGTTAAACATAAAATTGCAACATCGAAACCTAATAATCTTTTAATGTATAACGGCAATGAATTTAATTACTTAACATGAAAAAGGTTCCTTAAATCCCCATGTGAGTTATGAGTGAGAAACCGTAGTAAAAACACATCCCACGCTGTATATGTAGGGAACATTAATTTCGTCGTAATTGGTTCAGGATACGAAGTGAATAGAGCAATTTCGAGATGAGATTTTTTGTCCTCAATGTATCTATTGTGGAATGAGATTAAAATAACGCCATCACGAGCATTTAAACGTACTCTTTCTTCTTCCTCGCTTTTTCCATTTGCAATTACATTGATTGCATTGCTTTTAGATATTGGTTCATTATCGAAATTAGGAGTACATTCTGAATTCATTTACGGGAATGGAAATTTGTTCGCTATTTTATTTACCGTACGGAGGTCTGTGTTAAGGTAAGAGATTACCTGTTCATTTATTAATGCGCGATACTTGTATGATCATACGTTTTAGAATTTAGGGAAGTGCCTTTGAAGAACATTGCATTGAGAATTTATTTTCAGTTTCCGTTTTTCTACCAGTCCATATGCTGTTTCCATCAGTTTACGACCTACAGTAATTAAGTAAATACCGTTATATCTCAAAAAAAAATTATAAAGTTACATCATATTATCCAATATACGATGCATTTCCTTCAAATCTTCGTCTCAAACAAAGAATGATGTAAAAACACAAGCAATAATAAACTCGGTCGTATAATTTGAAATTCGCGTATTCAGGGATTCCTTACACTTAAATGAGCATTATTGCGCTCCCAAACTGCTGTCTTCAAACGTTTACATCGGCAACTTTATTGCTACAAATGTGACGAAAATGTAAATGCGATCTAAAGGCCTATACACACCACGTTTGTAATACTAGCAGACCGCATATCCCTAACAAACTACATATAACACTAATCATAAACACTTTTGCTCATCTCACATATAAACAGTTAATCGACAGCCGAGAAAGAAAATACAAAAAAAGAATTTTTGATAGGGACGGTTTTATCGATATAAACACATCCATAAAACCGTACTGTGGAATTTTTGGCCGTACAGCTGTTAGCGCGCATTTGTGAGGTATGCCTCCTCTGATATATAAAATACACCGTGTGCGTAGATCCTTATGTTCATTGGACTCGCAGTCTGGTTATTGTCA
Organism: Acronicta leporina; assembly: GCA_947256265.1. NCBI lineage: Eukaryota > Metazoa > Arthropoda > Insecta > Lepidoptera > Noctuidae > Acronicta > Acronicta leporina. Next base: position 4,909,446 of record OX366523.1, read on the forward strand.
AGTTAAGTTAAAGGCCAGTAATATTGTACATTTGCTCCCCTTTCATTTGCTTAATGAGGACGGTCGGCATTATCATGATGATCAGAAATTCAAAGGCATCCATAAACTCTATCCTCTGTTTAACATCATTCTGACGTAAAGGATTCTGTTGAGTTAGTCTAGTTACTTTGATATATTTTATTAACCTTTCGCTAAATACCTACAAGAATAATGAAGACTTGAGGGAAAAAAATATACAGACACATAAGTTGAGTACCTATTGCCAATATATTAAGATTTATAGTTGTAATTTCTAAAGTTCCTAAGAAAAATTATGAAGGTTTAAATATAGTATATTATAAAACTACTATACCTAGACCTACTACTTCCTATAGATCTACTGTAGCTCAAGCACGAACAACTATCGAATTCGTATCGTATACAAATGAGTTTTTTTCTGTTACAAATCTCAGACATCATATTTTCTCTACATACATATTTTCACATGCTATATTTTCACAAACTACACTTGCTACGATCCTGGCACACCACTTTCGCTTCATCTACGTTCATTAGCCTCCTTCTCATACAAATTATTCTCGATTCATTCACAAACTACACTTGCTACGATCCTGGCACACCACTTTCACTTCATCTACGTTCATTAACCTCCTTCTCATACAAATTATTCTCGATTTCGATACGAATACGTTTTCGTAAAGTGTTCTTGTTTGGGCTACTGAGCAAACAAAATCAATACGGATTTCGATTTCAATTTGTATTCGTTTTTCCAAGTCTATTCAGAAATTATCTTATGTGTCCAGTACTAAATCGAAAACCTTTGAACTTGAAAACCTTTTTAAAAGTTGTAATGGACGTAAATACAAAACTGGAACAACATTTCAAAAAAATTAAATGTCGTTGATATAAATTGTCTTTTTTTATAGCTGCCTATACATTTTCAAATGTATCGGTAGCTGTAATTTTTGGGGAAATGAGAAAATGACGATAAATAACGTAAATTTAATAATGAGTTTGTGTTTTCAAATCTAATAATAATAAAGATATACACTACACATAAATATAAAATTAGAAATGTTATAATAATAACTTAGATCTTATTTAAGATAGTGAGATTGTTCTTGCAGTAGCAATAAATTCCAGGTAACATGTAGTCACACTGTGGAATTTTAAGTGTGGCGCCAACGCAAAGGCATCTAAAGATTTAGCAAATGGTAACATCAAAACTTTTTCTGAGAAAAAAATAATACAAGAAATGGAATCACCTACAATAGGTACCAAGACAATGATGCGAGAGTATAAGTCTAAGTAATTATATAAGACTAGCTTCTGCCCGCGACTTCGTCCGCGTAGCATGATGATATATAGCCTATAGCCTTCCTCAATAAATAGGCTATCTAACACTGAAAGGATTTTTCAAATCGGACCAGTAGTTTCTTAGATTAGCGCGTTCAAGCAAACAAACAAACAAACAAACTCTACAGCTTTATATATTAGTAAGTATAGATAGAGTATAGATATGGTCCAGTACTTACTCAAGATGTCCTTTATAAATGTCGAAGTCAGTGAAGACGAGCTCGACGATCTCGTGCGGAGCCGCGATGAAGGTGTAGAGGAGGCAGTCGATGTGCGGCGGGTAGGGGCGCGGGTAGTCGGGGCTGCTGAACGTGCCGCGCTCCTTGCCGTACGTCGACGTGAAGCGGATGCACGAACAACCTGATAATAAAGAATAATTGGTACAGCTTTCTCTAGGAGAATTTCTATTTCTATATTTCTTCACCGAAATAGTCTCTTACGACACAGCGGTGCCATCTAGTATTGATAAATCTAAAGCATTGAGTTATTAATGTGTTTGAATTCCCACAATTTCAAATATTTATGTACAAAATCTTTAATGAACAACAACGCTAAGAAATAAAGACAAAAGTTGGATGTTTAGTGTTTTTATTTTGGTTTATTTAAGTACCTACTTGTAAGTTAAATTATATGATAAGAATATCTTTACACTTACTTTTCGATACGATACGATAGATAACCCTCTTCCTATTTTTTATTATTTACAATATCTTACTCTAAATAAAGTAGTTACCCATAGAAAGTAATACCTATATACAATCTGAACATAACATTAACCTTTCTTGAAAATCAAAGATTATAAAGTGTTTGCTCAGTGACCTCATTTCATTGAAATAGAAACTCATTTCCAGACTTGACAGCTTCACAAGATAATGTATTTTCTTGGTCAACTTTGCCCATCAAATTCGGAATACAGAAATTATTCATTGTAATGAGGTTCAAGATAGTAATTTATAAAATTTTTGTTAATTGAAAATGTGCGGTCAAACTTTAAAAAAAAAATATTTTCAGCATCAAAATCATTGTACCTACCTACCCATGCTAGATAATATCCATAACATAGTCATACATTAATACGAGCAAACATGTTGGCAAAGAACGGATTAAAAACATTAACCCACATCACGTAGGTAAAATCACATACAACAATGTGGACAAACAAAAAGGTGATTTAAAAAAAGAAGCACCTAATATCCCAAAAATTATGAAACCATTTTCATAAGCATATATGACATTTGCTACCTCAAAATAAAATAACAAAAAAAAACACAAAAGCCCTCATTGTACAGCGTAATTACCTTTCAACGATATAATAAAAGCAATAACGACAATGCTTAATGAAACAGAGGGAACAAATAAAGCGTCAAAAAAAGAGGTGACGAACGTAGCACGCGATTCGGGGCTTTAGCAATAATGAATATTTTATGTAGAAATTCTCTGGCGCCGACTTGTGAGTTCGCCGTAATCTTCACCGGTGTCAAATGAGATATTCAAGACGTTATTTCGAGCAAAATTGAAGATAAACTTGCGTTACACCAAATTTTATTTGCGGTGTAATTTTTGGGGAAAACAACTTGCTTCCAAAATAATAATTTTGGATATTATATTGGTATGATCTGGTGATTAAGATATTTTCTTAAAAAAGGATTAAAATTTGTAATAGTTTCCTTGATCATTTGACTTTAAATTTCGTATGGTCCGAGTTTTACTGATAAACAAATTATCTATATATCTCCAATGGACGTGAAATTGTTTCATTTGGTTACAATTTGCGTTAAAAGTTTGTCATTTTTAGCCCTTTTATCATTGTTAGCCGGTTTGATACCTGATACTGGTTTTGAATCAAATCTCAAGAGCTCTTTCTTATTTGGGTCTGACACGCGGTCTGATATTTTTGATATAAAATAGATGAAATGACAAAATTGACTGTTAGATACTGTACTGTTAGATTTATTATAAAGTTTGCGTCAACTGACCGCATTTTCACTATTATTGGATTGATCGAGTCATTCCGTACCGAATTATAAAGAAATTTACCGCTTCTGTCATACCACTAATGCGCAGAAACCTCATCTTATATGCCAATCATCACTGTTCCTATATTTATCCAGTTTTCTTCTGATGTCATTTTTGTGTCATCAAACCCAGGTGAGTTGGCATACATCCTAAGCTTCGCTGCAGGATACCAATCTGTTATGAGATTACTTCTTCTGCCATCATGTCATGTGTTCTTGACAGGTGTGTTTATACAATCCTTTTAGTGGAAAAACGACATTGTGTTGTATTGTCGGCCTTACAAATGTACTGCGACTGAATACTAGTAGCCACGGGCACGGGCCATTAACATAAAGCTTTTACGACTCTTTTCCTTTAACTACGAGTGATATGAATACTGCGACACCCCTGAAATTTACATGTTGCATTGTAAGGTGTTTCACAACCGGAATTTAAACGATCACTATTTATGTTACAAGGTAGAACTGTTGTGTGATATAAAGATTAAACTGGATGAAACTAAACACGATTATTTTTAAGATTGCATTTTGATACACTCAATCTGAACTACAGATTTGCATTAAAATAATTATAGATTGACTTCCAAGACCAAGCAGCTAGTCACGACTGCATTTTTTATATAATTTATATACGTTAAAAATGACCAACTACAACCATTGATTACAATTTTACTATCACTTTGCCCAACAGCAAACCTTTGCATCTTCTTGAACTATTACTCTCATGCTCATGTTTATAAAATGTAACTAGAAAAAATATAGGTACAGTAAAGAACGTCTATTTTTGCTAATATCACAACAATACATGCAATTTCAAATAATCGAAAATTAAATAATAAAAAAACGTTACTCCACACTAGGATTTCCCCCTGTATCGTGGGTGTTTTAAGAACACCAATTCATACACACACACAAATGCCCAAACCCGGAAAAATTGCTTGTAGGTAATAAAATACAAATGCGTGCCGATCAAACCCACAACACTTGGTGTAGAAGCCGATCGCTCAACCGTTACTCCAAACGTATCGTTTATTATCGTTCTGATATAGTTTCATCAAAACACATAATCTATTCTTAGATTATGTGAAGCGCGACTGCTACGCTAGAGGTCCTGGGTTCGATTCCCAGGTTGAGCAAAGTGTTATTGGGTTTTTCTATAAAGTTCCCAGTAGCAGCTCGGAGTTAGGAATTTGTGCCCGGTTAATGGCAATAGGCTCGCCCCCTATTACATGGGACCTAAACATACCGGCGAACTGTGGGTGTACATTAGTACGCCTCTGCCTAACCCTTCGGGGAATACAGGCATGATGGTATGTTATGTTATGTTATTCTTAGATTCATCTTAATAGACTGACTTCGGTTGCAGCATATTACAGTCGCAGAACAAAATTCGCAAACAAAATTCAAGTCATGATATCGTTGATACGTCTAGATATTGAATGGAGAGACTTTTTATGTGAACACTAAAAGAGTTCACATTGACGAGAGCATAATCCAAACAAAATTGGATCGTAATATCCTTGTTTGACATCGCGAAAATTGAAGAAGCAGTTTAATTTAATTAATGTTTGATGTTTTGCTAAGATTGTGTTTTATGAGGCAAAATTCAATCACTGATACAATTTCAAACAAATCCGCTCATATTGAAATATAACAACTTTACGGCTTCTATCGCGTAAAATTAATAAATGTTTTTTTTTTACATTTTTTACACAGCACCATCTAGTCCCAAACTAAGCAAAGCTTGTACTATGGGTACTAGACAATGGATATAATACATACTTATAATACATAAGAAACACCCAGACGAACACAAACACTTATATTCATCACATACATTTTGTGTTCTGTGGGAATCGAACCCGGTCGAGGTCGGCAGTCCAGTACTCGAACCACTAAACCACAGAGGTCGTCAAACAATAACAACAATAACAAACGTAACAATATAACGCGATAGTATCCGTAAAGTTATTTTATTTTAATATGTCTAACATGCGCGTAAGCTTCAGAAATCAGTAATTCATCTATACGTTTGTAATTTTTTACACATGCCTATTACCTGAAGGGTTTAGCAGATGTGTACTACAGTGCAAAATGTTCTATGATGGGTCCAATAACATTTTGACTAACCTGGAAATCAATCTCTAAAGTTAGAATTATGAGCCTGTCAAATCAAGTTTTAAATTATCAATTAATTTGATTAATAATAATAATTAATTAATAATAATAATGATGATATAAATTATAGACCGATCACATGTTTACCGACGGTCTATAAACTTCTTACGTCCATTTTGAGAGCAAAAATTTATTATCACATAGAAAAAAATTCTATCATGTCAGCCTCCCAAAATGGATGTAGGAATGGGTCCCGCGGCACCAAGGAGCTTCTCCTCATCGACATGGCCATAAGCCAACAGGTCCGTCGATCCCGAAAGGATCTGTCAACATGTTGGATAGATTATAAGAAGGCCTACGACTCGGTGCCGCATACATGGCTCATGAGGGTGCTGGAGTTGTATAAAATAGATACAACTTTACGCACCTTCCTGATGTCATGTATGGGGCAGTGGAGAACTGTTCTTCGCTATCCAGGATGTAGGCAGATTCAAGGGAACGACGAACCCATTGAGATTAAGCGGGGAATATTCCAGGGCGACAGTCTGAGTCCACTGTGGTTTTGTTTAGCCCTGAACCCCCTCAGCACCCTGCTGGAGGGTACAGGGCTGGGCTATACGTTACGGAGAGGGGGTCAGGTAATATCCCACCTGCTTTACATGGATGATTTAAAACTGTTTGCCTCCACCAAATTGCAACTGATGGAGTTACTAAAGGCAACTGAAACTTTTAGTAATTCCATTAGGATGGAGTTTGGTGTAGATAAATGTGCGGTCATGCATGTAAGGCGGGGTGGGATTGTGGAATCTGAGGAACTACAACTCTCAGATTCTATAAACCTGAGATCACTCTCCGCAACTGATACCTACAAATACCTGGGAATGTCAGAGGGGTTAGGCATTAACGGGGCTGACATGAAACAAGCGTTGCAGGAGCGCTTCTTCGGCCGCCTGAAAAAGGTACTTAATAGTTCTTTGTCAGGCGGCAACAAGGTGCGCGCCTTTAACGGTTGGGTCATGCCGGTCCTGATGTACTCCTTTGGCATACTCAAGTGGACCCAGACGGAGTTGGACGCCTTGGATAGGAGAGTCCGGTCGCTGTTGACCGCAAACCGGATGCATCACCCACGTTCGTCTGTCATGAGGCTGTACATCCCGCGGAAGTGCGGGGGTCGAGGTTTTTTAAATGCTAAGACCCTCCACAACCGCGAGGTGTGCAGTCTCAGAGAATATTTTCTCAAGGCTGACGTGGGTATGCACCGAGATGTGGTCGCAGTGGACAAGGGACTCACCCCGCTATCTTTGGCTAAAGAGAACTGGCGCAAACCTGTGGTGCTTAGTACCAACGACCGCAAGGAAGTATGGCAGAGCAAGGAGCTTCACGGACGCTTTTTCCGTGCCCTTCATGGGCCCGACGTAGATTTCTTAGCGTCCGTGGCCTGGCTACGCTTCGGTGACCTCTTCGGGGAAACCGAGGGTTCGGTCTGTGCAATTATGGATGAAGTTATGCTGACGAACAACTACCGGAAGTATATCATGAAAGACGGGACGATCGACATATGTCGGGCATGCCATTGTCCCGGTGAGTCTATCAGGCATATTACTTCTGGGTGTTCTCGTCTGGCTAACGGTGAGTATTTGCACAGGCATAACCAAGTGGCCAGGATTATCCACCAGCAACTTGCTTTAAAATACGGCCTTGTGGATTCTGAGGTACCGTATTACAGGTATGCGCCCGACCCAGTTCTCGAGAATGACCATGTCACGTTGTACTGGGATCGATCTGTTATCACTGACAGGACTATTGTTGCCAATAAGCCTGATATAGTGGTAATAGATCGATCAGCGCGCCGCACAATGATTATCGATGTCACCGTCCCGCATGACGAGAACCTCGTGAAGGCTGAGAGAGAGAAACAATTAAAATATCTCGACTTAGCCCACGAGGTGGTCGCCATGTGGGATGTGGACTCGGCCATCATTGTACCGATAGTCGTCACGGTCAATGGACTTATCGCCAAGAGCCTCGACCAACACCTCAGGAGGCTCGAGTTGGATGGCTGGGTTAAGGGCCTGATTCAGAAGGCAGTACTCCTTGATACGGCGCGTATTGTGAGGAGGTTCCTGTCTCTGGGGCCCTAACCACCGGTAGCTTGGACCCTGCTCCCCATGCCGGTGGACAACTATTTTTATATTTTTAAATGTTTTTATTTCTTTTGTTTTTTATAAAAATATTTAAAAATGTAAATGATATGATTTTAATGAAATAAATGGAGATAATGATGATATTATTAATGATGATTAATTATTAAATCAGTTGTGATTTAATTAAAATAATATACTGCCTCATTAGCCAAGTGATCCTGAGCGCGATTGCTATACTAGAGGTCCAGGGTTCGATTCCCAGGTTGAGCAAAGTGTTATTGGGTTTAGTGTTAAGTTAAGTGTTATGGCAATAGGCTCGCCCCCTATTACATGGGACCTAAACATACCGGCGAACTGAGGGTGTACATTAGTACGCCTCAGCCTAACCCTTCGGGAAATACAGGCGTGATGGTATACTATGTTATGTTGTTCTCTTTTCTTTAAAAAAAATAACGTTGCCCTACACTAGGATTTTCTCCTGTATCATGGGTGCGTTTACAAACACAAATGCTCATATACACAAACGCAGTAAGTGTAGGGATCGAACCCACAACGGGTAGACTTATTTGACATTTATGATACATTGAGACTAGAGTGGAATTATAGATTTTGAATGGTTTTTAAGTACCAGAGCTAACTTTAGATTTGTATGGTAAACGACGAAACATATCGGTCCACCTCTTATGATAACAAAGTTTCCACAAATAACTACTGTCAAATTTAAAATAAAAATATATATTTCTACTTTATACCTTTCTACAACCAGCTTAGTAAACCCAATAGGCTAATTAATTCAGTTTTTGCATAAATAAAAGTAAATTGATACGTTTAATAAAAAACTAATTTAAAAAGTCAATATTGTTCGGCGAACATTGTAATGAACGCGGCGTTTTTTCTATCAAATTGGATTTGGTATCTTCAAAAGCAATACTTACTTAATACCTTGCCGGAGCAATAATATTTATTTTGGTAATAAACTTGTCATCTATGTTGAATTTCACTGTCAAAACACTGGCTGTCTTTTCTTTACCGTTACTTAGTACTAAATTTTAAAAGAGCGGTCATAAATACAGTTTATACCATCATTATATATTTACTAGCCTATGCCCGCGGCTTCGCTCACTTGAAGCTCAAAAACCAACAGTGATGATCTCTTCTTTGTATGGGTCTCTAATTCTCTATACATAAGAGAGGTCAAGCTGTATCTCAGGTTCCGTTTAATTATTTGAGATAAGAGGTATACCAGTTTTTAATTTGAAGCACATACTTTCTAACAATGATAACAAAATTAAAATCTATTCAGTAGTTATTGCGCCAAACCGTAACAAACAGACAAACAGACAAGAATTTTAAAAATCACAATTTGGGTTCGGAGACGTTTATATAGTTACCCTAACCCACTTGTTTTTTTTTAAAATATCTTCAATTTACAGACACAGCTTTTTTACAATTTTATAATAGTAGAGAAGAGAAGAAGAAGAAGAAAAAGAAGAGATTTTATTGTTCTTTTTGAAAAACGTAAAATTCATTTAATTTTTCTTGAGTTGAAGTTACCTACCTACCTAAATAACTTCAGGTCAGAATCAACCTTAATAGAACTTTGTTATCTAACGATTTAATTACATTCAGCATAAACATAATTAAGTAAATAATAAAATCTATATTAGTATTGACCTCTTGACTGAAACCCATGTTTTAGATAGGTAATTCATAATAATTATCACAGATATTACTCCACATCAAACTAATTTCGACCGTAAATTGAAAAACATATTAACGAAACTTTAAAATAAAACCACTTTACGGATTTTAATAAATTAAAACAATTTTGTTGATGTAAATAAGTCGCCAACATTAACAAAATTGTGTTAATTTGGAAGTTGGGGATTTTGATATGTAAATATAACGCGATAAAATCCGTAAAGTGGTTTTATTTCAATATTTTCGTTATCCGCGTAGGTCTCAGAAATCAGCATGAACTTAACGTGTTCGTCTTTTTGATTAAATTTTTTAATCAAAAAGACGAACACGTTAAGTTAGAATAAAGTGTAAAGTTTATGATATTTAAAGAAGCGAAAATCCTCTTTATGATACCACAAAAGTTACAAATGATGGTCGCTGTAAACAAAATGATAATAAGCTAACAAAGTAAGAGTACTTTTATACTTACTTGGATTTATGGCGTGACCTTCGTCAACTGTATGAAGAGATAAGTGAAGAAGCAGGATAAGCGCCGTTGACGTCTGAAATAAAAAACACTGGGCTTTTATAAGGCTTAGTACTTATTATTTATGCTATGAAAAGATATTACGCCTGTGATTTGTAATAAAGTAGTGGACTGGTGAATTTAATAAAAAGAAGAGTTCTATGACGGAACCCTTTCCCGCAAAATCAGTGGCAGTATATTTTTTTTTTTGTATGGTACACGCAAAGTCTAACGTCAGAACGTGATTACAATATTACATTTATAACTTCTTCATTTTTAACTAATTTTAATTTTGATTTTCTGTTTATAGTCAACTTAAGATCGTTAAAAAATCAACAAGCCTATTAGGTACTACTGAGAGGTTAAGAGGTAGAGGCGGGAAGGCTTTGGGGTTCAGTTCGTTTATTACGTAAATGTGTATAATTAATATGTAATATAATAATTAATAGTAATATGTGTATTACCACTTCTTTTCCACATGTTCAAGATAGCTATATCGTACGATATTGACTTACATTTTCTTAATCTGATATATTCAGAAAACAAAGTAAAATTTCAGGCTTATAAGATTAAATTAAAAATGACCTATATCCCTGATGAATTGTTTATCATTAATTGGCTTATATTGGGTAAAGATCAAGTAAGTACAATGGGTTATAGCTGTTACCTGACCCACCTTAAAAATTTACGAATTTGAACCCTCTGCTTGTGATATTACGGGTTATTCAATTTGTATGAGGTAATCAGACTAGCGCTACTCGATGACAAATAAAATAATAATACAGACTACCTACTAAGCAATTTTGATCTTTAAAACAACGACCTAGGTCGTTGTTTTAAAGCGACTTGTTCAAGATAGGCAAATATTATAAACTACAGTTGTGCCAATTTGATCTTTAACACGTAACGTTAGGGTAGGTAATCTTTGAATATTGTTTTGTCACATGATTGAGGAGTTGTTAATTTCAATAATACTTGTTAAGGTGATTTGGTCTGGTGGTTGCAACAGTGTATCTATGTTAGCATGGTTATGAGTTCAAAACTAGCCCTGCGCTTCTTATAGCTTTTTATGTTTACAATATTCAAATATATTGTTTTTTGAATTCCAAATGTTTTTATATGATATTTAAATACTATTTAAATAAAAATAACAACAGAAATGAAAAACATTAATTATTATGATAACGATTTTATTAAATATAGAATACACAATTACTTGTCATAGATATATAATTATATATAGTATATTATTTAAATAATTTATATACTTATATTAAAAAGCAAAAACGTAAAAAGAAGTTTTAATACTTATGAAAGCTTGATTTTTTTGATTAAAGTTGTTACTTACTAAATATTTTCTTTGTTTTAAAGTTGCCTATAAAATACTCATTTTTATTTTTAAAGTAGGTAATTAATCTAATACATACCTACTTTAAACAGTAGTCAATGTAGTGAATCAACATGTTAAATGTTTAGAAATATAATATCATATTTCTATTTTTATAACAATAACATCACCACATAAACTATTATACCTACTTTAAAACTTATGTGACAATAGCACTATACTTTGACCTACTTTATAGGTTTTTAAATATTTATATAATATCTAATAGTTATGATCGCAAAAGGACATGCTTAATCACTGTAAGAAACACTTCCTTAGAAATTGTGATAACAACAATTGATTTAACACACTGACACATAAGTATTGTTAAATCCAGTGGAGCACCATCTCTTTCTATAATTTGTTGCAAGGGGCTTCGCATGCCGCACATCATGTTTCAGCAAGCATTACTTCCTCTCATCAGTTCCCATGTTGAAGTCACAAGTTGTGCCAAATTTTCTTTTGTCCTGAACTTTTGTTCTTTTTGTTCTAATGAATCCCAATTTAAAATCATTTGACCCCACAAATTTTCTATTGGGTTTAGGTCAGGCAGGGCTTTTAGATGGCCAATTTATTGTCTTGACACCTTCTTGACTGGCCAGCCAATTTTGCACCACAGCAGCTCGGTGTATGGCGCAATTATCTTTCATGAAGAAAATATCCGTGTTGTCACGTAATATTTCCAAATATTAGTGACTATTTAATCGGCCATTTCCCGTTTCTTCAAAACGTCTCAACCACAATCTGACGGTATTTCTCTGAAACAAAGAAGGCATATAAAAATAGGTTTGATTAAAGCAATAGCTAGGTATAATAATGAAATTTAAAATTATAAAAATACACTTACTGCTATATAAGTCTCCTAGCAATTTCTCTGATGCCAACATTCTCATCGTGTAAATAGTTTATTTTGTATTTTAAATAATCACAGACAATGACATGATAATAAAACTACTACAAAACATAAATAAAAAAAATGGAAAAATACGTTGTTTTTCACAATTTAGTAAGGCAAGGTAAAAAGTGTTCGCGCGTAGTCACTGCAATTGTGCGTAGACTGGCTTTAGCTTTGTTGTCACGGTTTATTTTTATTTTCCTACCCTAAAACTTAGTAACATTTGAATACCAGTTTTATAATGAACGCGTATTTGTCTTTCATCTACCCACTTATTACAAGTTAAGTGAAAATATAACCAAGTTAGAAACTTTATACTTGGAGAATGTGTCCGTCTATAGTTCTTTACAATAATGTAAGAAATACTTCTTGAATAAATTCTAAATTGAAAACAAAATAATATACGCCATGCAGGATTTGAACTCGCATCTTGCTCGTCTCAGTCTTACACACGAACCACAAGACCAGATCTACTTGAGTGTATTAATTAAAATAAGCTATTAGTAGCAATGACACTAATTATATTATCGAAGATAAACCTTTAGTCTTACAGCATAAAAATCTAAATTGAATAACAAGTAGTTATAAATATCCTAACGCGCGTTTTGCGTATCTGTATTATTATTGTATTCGTTCATCGAGTAGCGCTAGTCTGATAAACTCATACAAATTGAATAACTCTTGTAATGTAACAAGCAGAGGGTTCAAATTCGTCCGTTTTTAGGGTGGGTCAGGTAACAGCTATAACCCATTGTACACAAAACTTCAACTTTATTTCATTACCATCATTTCATTTCATATAGCTCAAGAAAAGCGTAATGTTATTTAAGAACACGTAGATACGTGTTCTTAAATAACATTACGCTTTTCTTGAGCTATATGATATGAGCTCTAATGCAGATATTGAAAGTTTAAACAATGGTACGATGGTATTTAAATAAAACTACTTTAATTCTATTGCGTTAGCAAGCTAAAAGTAAGCTTCTGAAATCAGTAATGATACGGTGGAATAGGTGGTTTTTTTTTTTATGGGATAGGGGGACAAACGAGCAAACGGATCACCTGATGGTAAGTGATAACCGCCGCCCATGGACACCCGCAACACCAGAGGAGTCGCAAGTGCGCTGCCCGCCTTTAAAAGGATTTGGGCCTCCGGTAACCTCAACTCACTCGGCGAAACACAACGCAAGCATTTTGAAACGGCTGGTCACTTTCGAATTCCCGACACCAGAGTCGAATTTGTACAAACGCCAACTAAGCAATTTGACACGCACACCCAATCACCTAAAGGTACTTCAAAACAAAAGAAACTTGGAATCGAAACATATTCACATGGACTTTCGTAAGCATTCAACTTCGGTTCACATTTCTGCGTACATTTTGACCTGAGAGTCGAAATGGTGTCGGACACGTCGGATGGAATACGAACGACTTCATTTAACATGCGTTGATTATCACCTTTGTCGATAGCCTTTATCTGCATTGAAAAAAATCTATTGAGAAGTCTCAAATAGGTATTACGGATGTTTTCACCATTTTGCAGTATCGACAGCACATTACATATTGAAAGCATCCCTTGGTTCTTTTTAAACGGGACCTAGATTCCATTTTGGAACACTATAAATAATTGATACTTGATCTTTATGTTTTGATTTTTCCTATTGGTTATAATGGTAGGTATGTAAAAATATGAACATAAAATATTAACTTCTCACGTGGGAGAGCCATGCTTAGGCACGAATGGGCCGGCTCGACCGGAGTGATACCACGGCCTCACAGAAAACCGGCGTGAAACAAGGCTTGCGTTGTGTTTCGCCGTGTGAGTGAGGTGACCGGAGGCCCAAACCCCTTTAAAAGGTAGGCAACGCACGTGACTCCTCTGGTGTTTCGGGCGTCCATGGGCGGCGGTTATCGCTTACCATCAGGTGATCCGATTGCTCATTTGCCCCCTATCCCATAAAAAAAACTTCTTATTATAATGTAATTTTATTTGTCTTGTAGATGTAATGTTCTTAACATGTAACATACTAAAGCGTTAACAAAAACAGCTATCTATTTATGCATTTAATAAAAATATTGACAATAAATTTAGTTAAAACATTTATTATTTATGTTATATTAATATAGCCCTGACTTCTCGCCGAATTGAAAATGAAATGGAAATAAAAACTTTTGTAATTCAATATTTACTGTAGAAACCCAGGGGTAGTCATAATTATGACGCACGCATGAAGGTTGTGCCTAATAAGTATTTAAAGACCACGCCGTACCGAAGGGAGGTTAATGCTATTTCCATCAAGGTCTTTCTACCCTTAAATTACCGCTTTTCTTTTAAATTTAACATTCTTAGCCGTATTCAGGGCGTGCAATGTTGAAGTTAGTTTTTCTCAAACATCACGAATACTCACCCAATAATAATAAATTATTTTTCTTTAAGTATGCTCTTTACATAAAACCATCCTTTTCGTAAGGTGGCTAAACTCATTATGCCATCTAGAATATAAGCAGATTGATCAGTAATTTTGATTGAACGACTCGCGCTATACTAAAAAAATATCCATATTGCATCGTTATGGGCGACGTCAATCCAACAACTCCATCACATGGTTCTCAGAAACAGATCATATCCACAGGCTATCGAGACTCTCTCTAGAGCATGTTCCACTAAAATGATTGACGTTTTAGTTCCACGAACCATAGTTCAGTCAATAACCCAAATTGAAGGCGGATCCATCTATCAATCAAGCCAGACTATTGAAGCCTTTAAGGCACGGAGGCATGGTTGTTAATACTTGGTAGTTTATACCGCTAGAATGTTTCATTCATCACATATATGATTTAATACCTATGGATATCCGAAATTAAAATAGGTACAAAGACGAATTTTTTTTATGGGATAAGTAGGTGGACAAACGGGCAGATGCATCACCTGATGGTTTTTTTTTATGGGATAGGGGAGCAAACGAGCGGACGCATCACCTGATGGTAAGCGATAGCCGCTGCCCATGGACACCCGCAACACCAGATGAGTCACAAGTGCGTTGCCCGCCATTTAAAAGGGTTTGGGCCTCCGATAACCTCAATCACATGGCGAAACACAACGTAAGCGTTGTTTCATGCCGGTTTTCTGTGAGGCCGTGGTATCACTCCGGCGAGCCGGCCCATTCGTGCCGAAGCATGGCTCTCCCACGAGAAAAATTAGTTGACTTGCTTGCTATCGCCAATGTACTTTTTTTATACTAAAATGCAAATAATTAAATGCTGTAAGTCCACTTTTATCATGCGTACCACCGAAATGTGGAATGCGCTTCCCAAGTGGGTCTTCCCCAATAGATATAATCTGGGTGTCTTCTAGGCAAGCGCGTTCCGTCGTAGAGAGGTATTCGCCAAGTCGTACCAGAGGTATTACTTGTGCGTCAGTTGTCAAGTCTCATTTACTTATTAATTCAATTGACTACATTATTATGCTTCGAAATAAATCCCAATAATGTCTGCACACTAGCTCTTTAGCTATAATAATATACGATTTCACGATATTCTGGCTAGAGTAGCAAAATTAAATATCATATATAATTAGGTATAGGGTTGTAGGACTTCGCTACAGGAGTTCATCTAAGGTGATAGCACCACATTGCGAAATATTCCTTGCCGCTAAGCAAGTGTGCTAACATTATTGAGTTCCGGTTTGAAGGGCAATGTCGCCAGTGAAATTACTGAGCATATCTCAAGATGACAAGCACTAGATAATAATACTGGTGTTGCTGGCAGACTGGCTTCAGTTGCTTATGCTTATGCGTATGCTTATTAAAGTAAAACAACTTTACGGATTCTGTCGCATTATATTTGTACAAATCAAATCCCGACGTTTCGGACCCTTGACAGCATCCATGGTATCGGGCAGACTGATGTATTAGTAATATAACGTAATATAATAATAATATTTGTAGTATTTACTAATATAACGCGATAGAATCCGCAAAGTTGTTTTATTTCAATATGTCTAATATTCGCGTAAGCTTCAGAAATCAATCGTTGCCTATGTCCTATGTTTGTCATGTTAAATAAAAGCATAGCAATGACGAGAAGACTTCTTTAATTTGCATCAGCTCTTGTACCTAATTTCAAAATCCACTGTGACCTTGAAAGGGGAGCAGTAAGCAAATTATTATAATGCGACTTATTTAGCGTTGTCTATTAAATCTAATACGTTCAGACATGTTGAAGGCTTCTCGCTTAATGAAAGGATTTGTATCATGGAACGTTTAGATTACATTGTCCCCATTAATCTAATGAAACCTAATCCCCAAAATTCCATTGTTTATAGTATGGCAATGTTAGATTAATTAATAAACTAATTAAATTAACTATTGTTAGTGTAATTTTGATTATAGGTACCACATGTTCAAAGTAATTAGGTGCAACAATAGGTCGTGTGGAGAGAGTAATTACTATACCGTACTTACACACGATACGTGTTTTATATATTCAAAAAGTAAAATAATTGTTCTGGGCGCCGAAAGGGGTTCAACATCTGAAGCATTGGTTGTAAGAACTAATTCTCGTACCGGTTTGATTAAAGTGGATACCACTATAACATTTTCGAACTGAAGTTGTACGCAAGGCTGCAAAGTGCTCAAAAACCTTGGTAAAAAGACAGAGTTATAAGTTTCACGAACTTCACGTACAAACGAACTTATAACTCTGTCTGTTTACATTTACAACACTTTATTTAGTTAATTCGAAATGCACAGGTTATGTCGGACTCATACCGACAAAACATCGTCCATGCCTTTCTTTGCCCCATTGTCACGGCCATGAGATTTGTGATATTCGCCACTACCATGACAGACGACTGCATCGGACTTTGTGGAAGTTTATGACCTTTATTTAGCTGTATATTCATTATGTGGGAGAGCCATGCTTCGGCACGAATGGGCCGGCTTGACCGGAGTGATAGCACGGCCTAACAGAAAACCAGCGTGAAGCAACGCTTGCGTTGTGTTTCGCCGAGTGAATGAGGTTACCGGAGGGCCAAACCCTTTTAAAAGGCGGGCAACGCACTTGTGACTCCTCTGGTGTTGCGGGTGTCCATAGGCGGTGGTTATCGCTTAACATCAGGTGATCCGTCTGCTCGTTTGCTGCCCTATCCCGTAAAAAAAAATTGTTTGTATGATTGATGTGAGATTTTGGAACTAAAATCTACTTTTCGGAAGCAGATCGCCAGATCTCAAGGACAAACTTCATTGACGAGTACGTAACATTTAGGGTCATTAGTACTTAAAACTACACTTGGCAAATAGGCAGCCACGAAACCGCCTATTTATTTACCAGTACTCCAATCCCAAAGCCCTTTAGTCTGTTACATTTCAAAGGATTAGCCTAATTACTCACATCTAGGCGGTATATACATACTATCACGTAACCAGGGAAGGTTGAACAGAAACTATAACATTTTAATTCATTAATAACCTTGACCCTTCATAGGTTTGAAACAATTGTTTTTCTATAGTATCTGTTAATGGTCTTTGATAGGTCAATAATGAAGTCCCCCTTTCTAATCTAATCTTTAAAATGGCTTAGGCGGCCAGAAAAAGATAGTGAATATGCTAGTAGTGCATATCTTGGGAGCGCCATAGAACAAATAATGAAATTCTAAAACACACAAATGCTGGTATTTAGCATCCAAATGACCAAGACAAATTGTGTGAAAACGTTAATTGAAACGAACGACCTTCATTTATCTTTGAAAATAATCCTATTAAGCGATTACTCGCACTAATGTAGGTATAAACACCTAGGACATGTATTACTAGGGCTTCGTGGAGCGAAGTAATGCATTAGTCGTGTAGCTACAGCGTTGCGATACCGGACTATGGATTTAGGCACGGCTTAAACGTATTCTGGCAAATATTCAAAGGTGAGAATTATAGGAATGCGCCGGAAATATATTCCGAAAGCATGCGCTAGATACATTTTGCTAGTATTTCAGATCTTAGGTTACATTGGCACTGGGAAGCAATGAACACCAAGGAACAATTAGTGCAGATTAACTAATACCTACAATTACATCTGCTACCTTGGTTGCTTGGTAGTCTGAAAAATGCTCGAGAAATGCTTTTATTATGCTAAAAACAATACACTACTTTTCGCCAGCGTCTCAGACTTTATATTTCTTAAGTAGACCATGAATAGTAATCTCAAGCGTAAATTGTAGGCATGGCTGGTAAATAAACGTTTATTAATGGATTACCTAACGGAACGTAAAATAAAATAATATGAAGATGTCTATAGTACTATACTCTATTATATTGTAAGCGATTGATACCTACTTTAGTTTAAATTATGTACTTATTCTTGTGTATTTTTTCCTTTGCACACCATTGTATGGTATAATATGTGGCAACTATTTGGACTTAGCGACTTAGCAATTAGAACTGTCTGTACCCATATTTATTGCAAATAAAGTTATTTTATCTTATCTAAAATTCAACTTATGATTCCTCAACATCCCCGGGATCTTTTCGCCATCTTTTTCAATAGTACAGCTGGACTAGTATGGGCTTAAAACAAAAATGATGCTAATTTAGCATCACCTCTGCTGAGAGCTGATTCAATGAAAGATTCAAACTATAATCACACAGCTAAGATCACTGAAGGCTTTATTCCAATTAACATAAACTTTTATGAATTTTCATTCATAAAAGTTTATGTTAATTGGAACAACAAATCAGCATTCCGGTAGAATGTATTTTCGAATCAAACATTTTATTTCTTAATATATTACTATATGCTTGCTTGGTCCTCTTATACAAATCGTAGGTTTGGCGAAAATTGTGACATTAAACTATTTTGTATATTTCAATAAACGTCTATGGTAAAAGTTTATTTTAATTGGAGCAAAACCTTCAGTGATCTTAGCTGTGGGATTATTGATAGATGATTAGTTCTATTGGCCTGAATTATAGGTACTGCTATTCATAGAACCAATAAATCCGTCAACGATTCACAATTACAGACTTCCCTTTCAATTGGTTCCAAGTTTCTGTCGCTGGCATCGTACAGATATTTGGAATTTTCACCAATTTATTTCTCACTATTTCTCAGGCATTTCCGTTGATGGTGCACTTTTCCAAGTACAGTGAACGCATGTAGATAAAATTTCTAAGATAAAAATCTAAATTCCTAAGATAAAAACGTTGGTTAATCGATATGGTGTATCTAAGATGTTAATAAATTAACTCCAGGGAAAATACAGAATAGAATAGCATAAGGCCCAATATCTGACACAAGTAACAATTTGCCTTCTTCACTAAGAGAACCTTAAATGTAGCGTATTTGAGTAGCGAAAGAGATGCCCAGCCAATTTTTCAGTTTATATGTAGCCAATTGCCGACATTGATCTAACTCGGTCCACCGTTAATAATGGGTCCTCTTGATCTAACAAATTGCCAATTATGTTTACACGAGTCTAATGAAACCCTTTGACGATTATCTTGTTGTAATTCAAATTGTACAAGTTTCCAACAGAATTTATATTTTATTGTCAAACATACCACCAAATACTCAATAGAAATGTTATTTATTCTATGGCAGTGCTCAGAAGCGTGACTGTTATGTTGCTGCTATTGAGTTAATGGGTTCGACGCTTAGGTCGGTTAAAGGCTATGGGAACTGTGAGTATACATTAACTCTGTCTATTACTTTTCCACACCAAAACCGCTGAACAGATTTCGAAAACAAATCGATTTTATCTTCAGATAGAGATAGAATATTTTTGGATTAAAAAGTCTTATGGGATTCGAATCAACCAACTTTTGAACCTGCTAATTGGCTAATCTTTCATACCAATTGTTGAACTATTATTATATACAATAGAAGAATAGGCAGACCTTTTTCCTTATCTACCAATAACTCTATAAACTGTCAGACTCCAATAAAATTGAGAATCTTCGCGCGTAAAATTCGATCTGTATTCATGTCGTATTGGCTTTGCGAACCAACAATGCGTTAGTTAGACCCTAGCCTGAGGGATTCCAATATCGACCACTGTCCCTTATCTAATAACAATGAAAAATTGCTTGGGTTGTTGACTGAGAGGCTTCTAAGCATAAACTATTTTTTTCTCGATGTTTTCGAAGTAAATGTGTAGTTCCACAGAAACAATAGAAAATCGGATATTTGTATAAGTCGGTTGTTGAACGTCATAATATTATGTCAGGTTGACAAAGAAAGAAACCTTAAAAAACCGACCAAGTGCGAGTCGGACTCTTGCACGAAGGGTTCCGTACCATTAGGTATCAGTAAAAACGGCAATAAATTACGTTTGTTTTAAGGGAGCCCCCCTTAAATATTTATTTTTGTCTGTTTTTTAGTATTTTTGTTATAGCAGCAACAGAAATAACTGTAATAACTTCAACTGTCTAACTATCACGGTTCATGAGATACAGCCTGGTGACAGACGGACGGATGGACGGACAGCGGGTCTTATATAATAGGGTCCCGTTTTACCCTTTGGATACGAAACCCAAAAATGATTCCAATAGGATTTGTATAGTATTTCATAACTGACTGATTGAAAAATATAATTCGAATTCTTAAAAAATAATAAAAGTCGGCTATTAAAGTTCTCAGATATAAGCGTTGAAAGGGGATGATCTGTTCTTTTCTTTTCTTATTGGGTTTGTGAAGTTACGAACTATTTTAATAAGCTCTCTATCTAATAGAATAGAATAGAATAATCTTTATTGTACACCATAAAAAAAAGGAAAATAAAAGACCTTATAAAACCAAGTCTCTTCCAGTCATATCGGTAATAGCGATATCTACCAGACAACCTTTGGATGGACAGGAAAGATATGAAAAAAGAGGAAGAAAAATATCGAATACAAAAGTAAAATACATAAATTTTTAAACGGATTTTAATTTGGTTTTTGATGAGTAGTTCTATTTGTGGTAAGCATTTCATAAGGCCATAAAAAATTATGTCAACCAGCCCATCCCCGCTCTGTAAACCTTAAAAAACACTTTGGTTTGTAGGTAAGGAAAGTAAAGTCTATATACAGTGGATTCATAAATATATTCCATCAAACTGCGGGGGATGCCGCCTTCCACCTTTAGGCTCCAAGCCAACCCTACCTGCCCGCGGTCATCCTGCTGAATAACGGACGGGCTCTGGCGACCGGCTGATAGCGGTATAACGCAGCTGCTTTTGGGCACAGCTTAAAATATTTGGCCGTTGACAGGCAGCAGTGTCAACGGTACGAAAAGCTGTGTCCCTGCGATCGCCAATCCGCTTGCCCCGCGTGGCGATTATGGGCATATACCCTCCATGAGTGAAGCTCACAAAAAACGGCCCCCAGTTCCCGGTAGCCCTGTTATTCCCGACCAAGGCGGCGGTCACGGTAACGGCAGGGCGGGGGGTGCGAAGAATCCCCGGGCTACGGAAGGCCGCCCATCCCACCTGACCCTGGCTACGTACAACGGACGCAGTCTGAGGCTTGACGCACATCTAGCACAATTGGAAGTGGAGCTGGAGAACATTAGGTGGCACGTTTTGGGGTTGTGTGAAGTCCGAAGAGAGGGGGAGGACACCATAACCTTGAACTCGGGCCACCTACTGTACTTCCGCGAGGGTGATAAAACATCCCAGGGCGGCGTAGGGTTCCTTATCAATAGGACCCTCGCTAATAACGTTGAAGAAATCTCCAGTGTGTCGACCAGGGTAGCGTACCTGATAATCCGACTATCGAAACGATATTCCATTAAGATTATTCAGGTCTACGCACCGACCTCGGCACACTCGGATGATGAAGTCGAAGATATGTACGAAGACATATCTAGAGCCTTGCACAACACCACAAAGGCTCACTTCAACGTTATTATGGGGGACCTCAACGCCAAAGTGGGAGTTCAGAATTGCAGCGAATCCAGAATAGGACCTCATGGCTATGGACGTCGGAATCACAGGGGGCAAATGCTTGTCAACTTCCTAGAGAAAGAGGGGCTCTTTTTAATGAACTCTTTCTTTAAGAAGAAGCCTCAAAGAAAGTGGACATGGCAAAGCCCCGATACTGTGACAAAAAACGAGATCGACTTCATCATGACGGATAAGAGGCACATATTCAGGGATGTCTCCGTAATCAACAGGTTTAATACCGGATCTGATCACCGACTTGTCCGAGGCTCCCTGAATATCGATCTGAAACTCGAAAGAAACCGTCTGATGAAGTCCACGCTCCGACCGAATCCACTCCATGCCATGATGGGCAGCGAGAAGTTTCAAAAGCTTCTCGCTGACAGATTCGATGCAATGAAACCCACTGAGGATGTTGATGAGGCCTTACAAAACGTAGTTGGAACATTGATAGACGAGGGCATCAAGTTTTGCCAATCGCGACATAAAGGCAAGAAGTCCAAACTCTCGGACGAAACTCTGCGGCTTATGACAAAAAGGCGGGAAACCTCCTGGTTGACTTCGTCAGACAGGTCAGACCTGAACAGGCAAATTGCGAAGATGGTACGTCGTGACCTTCGGAGCTCTAATACGCGAAAAATTGAACAGGCGATAGAGCGAAACCGAGGGTCCAAAGTATTCACTCAGCAGCTTGGAAGGAGCCACCTGACGAAGCTCACCACAAACGATGGCAGGACCGTTTTGTCAAGGCCGGAGATTCTTACCGAGATTGAAGACTTTTATGGCCGACTGTATGCCGCCCATGTTCCTCGTCCACAGCGGGAAAACTGCGTTTCAAGAGCCGCCCTGATACGCCACTACACCGACGAACTGCCGGATATCAGCCACGACGAGATCGTGTTGGCTTTAAGACAGCTTAAAAATGGAAAAGCCCCCGGTGAAGATGGAATTACTTCAGAGCTCCTGAAGGTAGGAGGAGCCCCTGTTGTCCGGGAGCTGCAAAAACTATTCAATTCCATCATTCACTGCGGGAGAACTCCAAAGGCGTGGCATGAGAGTGTGGTGGTTCTGTTTTTTAAGAAGGGAGACAAAACTCTTCTTAAAAATTACAGACCCATTTCCCTTCTAAGCCACGTCTATAAGCTGTTCTCTAAGGTCATCACGAATCGTCTCGCTAGGAGACTTGACGAGTTTCAGCCACCGGAACAAGCCGGGTTTCGCACGGGGTATGGCACCATAGACCACATTCACACAGTGAGGCAGATTATACAGAAGTCCGAGGAGTATAATCGGCCCCTGTGCCTGGCATTTGTGGACTATGAGAAAGCCTTTGACTCAGTGGAAACCTGGGCTGTTTTGGAATCCTTACAGCGGTGCCAAGTGGACTATCGCTACATCGAGGTGCTGAGATCTCTTTACGAATCGGCCTTTATGAATGTCCAAGTACAGGACCAACAGTCTAAACCCATCCAATTGCGCAGAGGCGTGAGACAAGGGGACGTCATATCCCCGAAACTGTTCACGAGCGCATTGGAAGACTTGTTTAAGACGCTGGACTGGAAAGGTAAGGGCATAAACATAAACGGCGATTACATCTCGCACCTACGATTCGCAGACGACATAGTCCTAATGGCAGAGTCGCTAGAGGAGCTTCAACAAATGCTGGACAGCCTAGAATCAGCCTCGCAAAGCGTAGGTCTCAGCATGAATTTGGATAAAACCAAAGTCATGTTAAATGACCACATTGATCTGAGACCTATTGCTGTGAATGGACATCTTCTTGAAGTTGTTTCAGAATATACTTACCTCGGGCAGATCTTGCAGATGGGTAAAAACAACTTTGAGAAGGAGGCCAAGAGGAGGATCCAACTGGGCTGGGCAGCATTTGGAAAACTACGTCAAGTCTTTTCATCACCCATACCGCAAAGTTTGAAAACGAAAGTTTTCAACCAGTGCGTCCTACCCGTGATGACCTACGGTGCTGAGACGTGGACACTCACAGTACGGCTAGTCCACCATTTTAAAGTCGTTCAGCGTGCTATGGAGCGCGCTATGCTCGGAGTTTCTCTGAAGGATAAAATCCGCAACGAGGTTATCCGACAGAGAACCAAAGTCGTCGACATAGCGCACCGAATTAGCAAGCTGAAGTGGCAGTGGGCTGGCCATATCTGTAGAAGAACCGACAACCGCTGGGGTAGACGTGTTCTTGAGTGGAGACCGCGACTCGGCAAACGAAGCGTAGGACGCCCTCCGGCAAGATGGAGTGATGATTTGCGAAAGGCTGCCGGCAGTAGCTGGATGCGACAGGCCGAGGACAGGGTGAAATGGCGCACATTGGGGGAGGCCTACGTCCAGCAGTGGACTATTATAGGCTGATGATGATGATGATGAAACTGCGTCACTCATGCAACGCACCAAATTGCCACTGCTGCAACCAAAATAGCATCGAATGCCATGTTGAGTTTAAATGTACTCAACGTCATACATTACTGATGTCGTCTATAATCACACTGCAACCTACCATACTTAGGTAGGTACCTATGTATATGTAACAATAATGTTTTTTTTTTTAAAAAAAAAGCTTACTATCAATGTGGATCGCACATTACTAGTATTCCTGTTAACCCCTCGTGCTAAGCTAAAATGCTTGTGTTACGAGTGGGTTTACGTCGGTAGTGTAATGGGTGGGTTTCGAACCGGCAACCACATGATTGCAAGTCCGGCGCCCTAGCCATTAGGCTACCGCCGCTTTATTTTTTATTCTTTATAATTCGACGGTAGGTATTTCTAAACAGATTTTAGACTACTCGTACACTAGGTACTCAAGTTATACCAAGATACCAAACGCAATCATGAATTTAAATTGTGACTTGCTATAATATTTATCTATCCTATTAATATTATAATCGTGAAAGTTTGTGACGATGTCTGTATTCAATGTTTGTTGCTCTGTCACGCCTGAACGACGGAACGGACCTGGATACAATTTGGCACAGTTATGGGCTATAGAATACAATAATACATAGGCTACTTATTATCCATATCGGACCACACACAGAGTAAGTCCCAGCCGAAGTTAATTCGTCATAAACCCATTGCCTGCACCACTAATGGGCAGTGGGCCTCCCAGAATGAAAGCGACTTACTCCACCCCGCACCTATACATCTTTTATATACAGGTGTCCAGTAAATATTATGACATAGAGCAAGGGGAATAGCTTGGCTCAATATCTACCAAAACAACACATACAGTCTACCTATTGAAGAAGAAAATTTCATTCTTCATCATTTTATAGAAGTAGATATTATTTTTACTTTTTAAATATCGTGTACGTTCATCCGTTCTGGCGTGAAGAGTCACAAACATGCATACATCCATACATTCTCACAAACTTTCACATTTATTTTTAGATAGTAGTAGGAAGAAGATAGTATGTTATCAAAATCATCTGTCAAAGTCAACTGTTGTTTTCAATTATAAAGTGTTATACCTAACACTTTATAATTATTATTGAAAACAACAGTTGACTTTGATTTTGACTACGGGTTTTAGCAGTAAGTAGGTGTGAATGGGCGTTTAGAATATGTAAAGAAATATATATATATACAAGAATCTCTACGGAATACACATAAAATAAGTAGCTGAATGAAATCAAAATTATTATCTTATCCTTCAAACGTTTAATCAAATTCAATTTATCGCACTTCTTCCGAAATGCTATAAGGAAATCCACTCGAGTAATAAATCTGAAACTTCAGTAATACCTGAAGACACCGATAGATAGCGCCATCTGCGAAGTGCAAGAAGTTACCGCAAAGTGAATAGATCGAACGGGAAATTAGGTAACAGTACGACTGAAACTTAAGTGTACCTAATAGCAGCTAATCAGCTGCTTAGATGTCGGACTACTAATCTCTATGTTTCGATCTCGAAGTTTATAAAATTGAAAACAAAATGTGTCTGTACATTGAAGATACTGAAAAAAAACAGTGGTTTTTTTATTATGGTATATAAACGTCTCCGAATCGTTTATTACAGGTTGGAGCAAAAACTACTGAATAGATTTTAATTTTGTTATCACTGATAAAAAGTACATGCTTAAACTTAAACACTACTGAACTTGTTATCTCAATTAATTAAACGGATCCTCAGATACAGCTTGACTTCTCTGATGTATAGAAGGGATCATCACAAAGAAGAGATCATCATTGTTGGTTTTTGATTACATTATTTTTGGAATCCATTTCATATCTTAGTATAGCTTCAGGTGAGCGAAGCCGCGGGCAAAAGCTAGTAATATAATAAACGGGAAAGTTTGTGAGGAGGGATGAATGTTTGTTACTCTTTTACGCCAGAACCGCAGAACGGATCTTGATAAAATTTGGCACAAAGATAGATTGCTTTCAAGAAGAACACATAGGCTACTTTTTATCCAGGTCGGGCCCAATTCTAAAGTCCACGCCCACGAAGTCACAAGCAAAAGCTAGTTTAATATAGAAGTTGATACAATACATACATATTTTCACGCCTGCCTCCCATTGGGGTAGGCAGAGACTATAGATTTCCACTTGCGACGATCCTGGCACACCACTTTCGCTTCATCTACGTTCATTAACCTCCTCATACATGATCGTCGGTTAACCCTGCGACCTTTTTTGAGAACGGCCTGGAACCTACCACAAGTAGGTACGTATAATAACAAAATTACAAATAGCTAGAAATAGTAATAAAATAAACATATTCGTAGAATAAAATACCCACTTTTCATAAAATAACACCTGTTTTCCCCGAGGGGTTAAATTAAACTGTCAAGTAACAAATTACACGTAGTAAAAACTATTGTTCTCTGGGACCGCCGTTACGTAATTTTCTGATTTAGCATTAAGACATACTAAAACATAAAGTTATTTTGGTGGAGGAAAAATTCGACGGCAGGATTCGAACCTGTGTCGTATGGTTAGATACACCAGACGCTATGACCACTAAGCCACCACGGGTCCCACCCGCTATATCGAAATTTGCCTTCACATTCTGAATTTACGTCTTATAGGTGACGTCAGTGACAACTATTGAAAAATAAGTTACTTTGCTTCTCAACCGACATGACTTACTTTGCCGTTAGTTCAATGTCGTACGATGCCACCTTACCTAGTAACTATATTTTTGTATATTTTTGCATTTTCCATGCTAAGATTATAAAATCACTAGCTTCTGCCTTCCTCAATAAATGGGCTATCTAACACTGAAAGAATTTTTCAAATCGGACCAGTCGTCCTGAGATTAGCGCGTTCAAGTAAACAAACAAACAAACAAACTCTTCAGCTTTATATATTAGTATATAGATTTTAGTGAAGGAAAAAGTTGACTGCGGTCAGGATTCGACATTCGTGTTCTTGTTAATTAAACACCAGACGCTATGACCACTGAGCTACCGCGAGTCCCACCACGAAATTTGCTTTCACATTCTGAATTTACGTCTTTGAGATGACGTAAGAAACACAATACGGGTACGAATCCTGACACAGTCGAATTTTTCCTTCACTAAAATAATTTTCAAAGGGATTTAAAAATCTTAGGCCCACTTGCACCAAATTCTTAAATGTGTGTCCAAATTAAATGTTTAAGTCATATTTAAACACAATTTTTCATAGAAATTTCGTGTTTAAATACAATTTAAACACATTTCAGAAGTTGGTGCAAGTGCGCCTTAGTATTAGAAAGATCCCGCCTGAGGTAACATTTTTCTCTAGCAATATAGTTTTTATGTAAATATAGTCTTGTTTTAATACCCCATTGGTCGTACCCATTTTCATTACATCACAGAAAGGAAAACTTTGAAACAAAGTAAATGACGACAAGCGCGCATTATACTCCATTCCCGAGAAAATCCTCATAAGGCCGGGCTTAAAAGCGGCGCTGAAGTAAAATACAGCTGTTTATACTTGATGGATCGCAGCGCACCGACGTACACAGTGCACTAAGTATGTGGTATATTATATATCGTTATACTTAGAAAAAGGCTTCCAACATCTCATATTAGGATAAGAGGATTACTTTTGGTGTCGAGTTGCGTTCACTACGGGCGACTTGATTTGTGCTCCTAGCATTACCCCCACCCCACATCTTCCTTTTTATTAACACTGACACGTCTCGGTAGGTCTTAAGAGAACTTAGTCTCTGAAATAATGAACACTACAAGTTATTGAGAAAATAACTTGGACATGTGATTCATCAAAACTTTTTGTAGGGAAACAGTACGGTACAGTCGTGGGTTCGATTCCCACAGGACAGAAAAAATTATGTGATGAATATAAATATTTGTGTTCGTCTGGGTGTTTCTTATGTATTATAAGTATGTATTTACAAAAAAAAAAGTATATAAGTATTATATCCATTATGTAGTACCCATAGTACAACCTCTGCTTAGTTTGGGACTAGATGGTGCTGTGTAAAAATGTCCCAGAATATTTATTTATTTAATTTAAATGATAAACAAAGGTACAATGTTTTCAAAAATAATAAGTATGATTGTGAACATATTGTTTTCTGAAATTAGCAACTGTTTTGTGAAACTGTAAAACATCAAAAAGCAATAACGTGAACACAACATCTGGGGACGGTATCGTGAAGTTTTATTGAGCTAAAAGCAAATTCTATGGATTGGAACAAGTCATTCGTTCTTAAACGTGAAGTTCGATTGATGAACGAATGAAAGGGTTTTTAATACGTTGCTTTGTTGCCTCATTGGATAAATATAATTAAAAAAAGAAAGAAATGGCTTTAAAACAATTGTTTTATTTAGATAGCATGTACGGTAAATCCTTTGTAGATCCTAATAAAATATTAGGTATATCTTATCTTTTGTAATTATTTTACATTTTAGAAAATAAGTCGCGTCTAAGTCTGGGCCACTTGCACCAACTTCTTAATGTGTTTAAATTGTATTTAATCACAAAATTTGTATGAAAAATTATGTTTAAATATGATTTAAACACATTTCAGAAGTTGGTGCAAGTGGGCCTTAGTCGTGTTATGAATTTTTTGTTAAAATATTGCATAAATCCTTATTAATTCCATAATACATTTTGCAGTAATTAGGTGTTTAATGGCTGACTGTAAAAAAATATATTCATCTGTGTCTATGTACGATTCCTAAATTGACAGTTTGCGACAGTATACCATGTATGCTTACGGGACCCGAATGGGATTTGAAAGACTTTCGCCGACTCTTCGCACGCTTTATTAGAGCAAATACCAACATATGTCAAGGATTTGAATTATTTCATGAACGGAAAAATACATAGGTACATAATACATTTCATTTTGTGCATAAAAATATATGTATTTTGCATTGCATACATAGTTCATGCTTCAACGAAAAAATCAATCAAGACTTGCGTTTTGTATTACGCTAGTAAACTTTCATGCAGGTATATTATGAAAAAAAGTTTTTTTCTTTATACAAAATTCTGAATAGCCAAAATCAATAAGAACTGTGCATGATAATAACAGAGGCCGTGCCATAATACCGTGCCATAATGTTATTGCGATTGAGAGAGAGAGAGACCTCGGACCTCACATTATACAATACTAGACTTCCGCCCCGGCTTCGCACGGGTGGAGAAATCCCTAACATTTTTCAAAATATTCTATAGCCTATTTTATAGTTAATCTGGAAAAACGTAGCATTCAAATGTTGAAAGAATTTTTGAAATCGGCCCAGTAGTTTTTGAGTTTATTCGTTACAAACCTTTCCTCTTTGTAATATTAGTATAGATAGGCTTTCCTAACAATAAGAGATAATTTTATACTGGAAAAGTATATTTTGGATTCATTTATAGCCGTGTACGAATAGACATAACATGATTCCTGCATTTTCCATGCTAATATTATAAAGTTATTGAAAAGATTATAAAGTTAATGAGAAGCAAAGTAATTTGCTTTTCAATAGTTGTCACTGACGACCTTTAAGACGTAAATTTATAATGTGAATGCAAATTTCGACATGGCGGGTGGTATACTCGCGGTGGCTTAGTGGTCATAGTGTCTGGTGTATCTAACCAGAAGACGCAGGTTCGAATCCTGCCCGCAAGTCGATTTATATCTTCACTAAAATATACTTTCTGATACCATAATATAAAATTCGCTCATAAATCAGAAAGTAAAATCATTCTAATACATGCAAAAACAGTAAATGAAATCGTGCAAAAGAAACAAATTGGCTACATTTTAAGGGTTTCGAAGCACTTTGATCTGCTGAAAATTCCCGTTACACGGTGATATATTGCGTGAGTTTCTTTGCAAATGTTTACGAATCAGAGACAAGGCGAACCAGTGAATTTGGATGCTATATGGAAGTTTTATTAACAAGAAAACACACGTGTGCCACTTTATTAAAACTTTCCTATATGTTTCCATATACAAACAAAAATGAGAGATGTGAAGATCGTATATGCAAATTTATAGAAAACTAGCTTCCGCCCGCGACTTCGTCCACGTGGAATAGTTACTTAGTCTGAGCGTGATGATATATAGCCTTCCTTAATAAATGGGCTATCTAAAACTGAAAGAATTTTTCAAATCGGACCATTAGTTCCTTGGGTTAGCGCGTTCAAGCAAACAAACAAATATCTTCAATAATCTTCAGCTTTATATGTTAACTAGCTTCTGCCCGCGACGTCGTCCGCGTAGCGTGATGATATATAGCCTATAGCCGTCCTTAATAAATGGGCTATCTAAAACTGAAAGAATTTTTCAAATCGGAGCAGTAGTTAAAACAAACAAATAAACTCTTCAGCTTTATATATTAGTATAGATAGATTATTAAAAATCTGTATTCCCTGATTGATTAGGCAGAGGTACTTACACTGATACCACAGTTTGAAGATATTTTAGGGCCAATATAATGGGGGCGACCCGTTACCGGACGGAAATACAAAACTCCGTGCTACTGAAAATTTCATGGCAAACTCGAATACCACTTTGCTTATCCTGGGAATAGAACCCAGGAGCTTTGGTATAGCAGTCGTACGGGTTAGAATACTGTCCCTTACTGCCTTGCCTACATGTTTTCATTTCAGTTTTCAAACAGAATGTAGTACTTATATAACATAATAATAGCACTTTTACCCTATAGTTCATACAAAAATGGATTCCAAATCTTCCTATCCTATAAGAATAAGAATAGCCAGAAGCTCAGAACCCTCACAATTCACACAGTATACACAAGTAGATATTTTCATTTAATTTCTAATATCTTCGTAGTAAAAATAGTCATGCGTCTCGTCTCCGCTTAGATTTTTTAAAGATGGTCTGAATAAAAATGAAAATGAATAAAAAACTTCTAAACCAAAAGAATCGAGAAAATATTTACGGTACTGAGAAATAGTTTTATTAAATTGAGAAATAAAATAAAATAAAGATCTTTTGAAAAATAAATTGTCAAACACAGACAAAAGCTTCTAACCAGTACCTAATCAACAACAAAAAAGGCAAGGATTTTTTAGACTTCGTTTTATTATTTTCAACGACACGTTTGGCGTAGCGGCTGAGCAATTGGCTTCTGCGACACGTGTTGTGGGTTCGATCCCCACATGAAGCAAATATTTGTATGATCTACAGGTAGTTGTTCCGGGTCTGGGTGTTTGTGTATGTGAGAATTTGTGTTTGTAAACGCACCCACGTTACAGGAGAAAATCCTAGTGTGGGGCAACATTTTCATTAAAAAAAAAAAGAAATATAAAGTTTAAATTCATTAATTCGCTTTGCCTTTTTCACAACTACGTTGGTTGGCTTCCAGTCTAATTAGATGCGGCTCTGTATATCTGTATTTTAAACAAATCGACTGTCATCAGACTTCCGCCGAAACATTTTTGGGTAATACCAATATCTATAGACTAGTAATTAGACTGTTCGGGCTTCTGACTAAAGATTGTAAGGAGCCAAGGGATCGAGACCGACGGCTTCACGTGCTCTCCGAGCCACAGAAAGATTTTGAAGTACCGCAGTAGGGGTAGCTTAACCTTGCAGATTTAATGATTAGCCTTAATTACCTATATATTATTATCATCTCACCTTTATTCCCCGAAGGGTTAGATAGAGACATATTAAATATACACCCACAGTTCGCCGGTATGATTAGGTCCCACGTAAAAGGGGTCAAGCCCGGGCACAAATGCCTAACTCCAAATAACACTGCTCGACCTGGGAATCGAACCCAATACTTCTAGCGTAGCAGTCGCGCTCAGGACCACTAGGCTAACGAGGCAGTTATATTCATTGTGCATATTTCTTACAGGCGTGACGTGGGGTATGTTTAGAAAAAAAATAGTGTTGATTTCTGACACAAACGAATATTAGAAATTGAATTTAACCTACTTTCGATTGATTTTATCGCGTTGTATTGATATAATTTAATTCCTAACTCTTCGGATACTTTACAGCATCCACGGTCACGGGTAGACGCGTGTAAGACCCGCAGACCCCTGTAAAGGATCCTAAACGTCGGGAATTAAATAATACCAATATAACGCGATAGCATCCGTAAAAAGTAGTTTTATTTCAAAACACATATGGTCTCTGCCTCGTTAGTCTAGTGGTTTCAAGTGCGACCGCTACGCTAGAGGTCCTGGGTTCGATTCCCTGGTCGAGCAAAGTGTTATTGGGTTTTTTTATGAAATTCTCAGTAGCAGCTCGGAGTTTGGAATTTGTGCCCGGTTAATGGCAATAGGCTCGCCCCCTATTACATGGGACCTAAACATACCGGCGAACTATGGGTATACCTTAGTACACCTCTGCCTAACCCTTCTGGGAATACAGGCGTAATGGTATGTATGTACATATGGTCTTCATACTAATAAATATTTTCGGGTGTCGGTCGACAACCGAGTTACCGACTGTCAGTGTGAATTGACGCCAGATTTCCTACAAACTCAACACACATATAAGCTCACAGCCCGGCTTTGTTTATGCTCACTCGTAACTTTATCCCCTTTCCGCCTTAGCTTAGACAATAGCTGGTAAAATCTGGCTGGTAACGGGAGAGTCAATCAAATTGACAGGCTTTCATGTAGGAACGACACATGACATACCATTACGCCTTCATTCCCCGAAGGGTTAAGCAGAGGTGTAATGAATATACGTACAGTTTGCTAGTATGCGGTCTTCCCATTGCAGGCCTTTCAAGGGATGAAATGCCCCGCTTCGCATCCTATTCGAAGTCTTGCCAATGGCAGACATGTGCGCTACCTATTGGCGGACCTTCTAAGACCAGTGCTACGGAAAGTGGTCTATATTGACCCCCAGGGATCGACGACGATCTACAAAGGGGTCTATATCAGCGGGAAGAAAAATTAGGCTCCATGAGATCTAAATGGGTATGGTATAATAATTTGCAAAAAATTAAAAATATTTAAGTTTGCATTTACTCGCAAAATATGGCAAGTAGTCGACAATATAAAAAAAAATGAGTTTTGTTTACAGTCTTACTTTTTTATAAAAATTATGATCAGCGTGTCAACATGTTATTTGCGTGATCACAAATCAAAGCAGCGTGAATCCTTATCAATATGTTAAACTGAAAGACATCCAACGCTGAACAAAGGTTCTCCATACATTTCCAAAACAACTGGTTAAAACTATCATCCTCGCAATATCAATATTGTATTCACTGTGTTCGAAATTCAAAAAATCTGACATTTATCTTTTTTTAGAGCAGATGTTTTTAGAATTAAAACTTTTCAAATGTTTTTTTTTTAATTAAAATGTATTTACACCAACAAAGGTACAGACCTTAGATATTATAGTTTTATTAAGACCCCTTTGTTACAAAGACTCCTTTGTCCGTTAAATTAACACCGCCACGGCAAGTGACAGTGATACCTTAACGAGATTACTTCTCAGTAGCCCTCCTATTGTAAATCACCATTTAGTTGAAAACTTGCCTAGATTAAATTTTGTCCGTGTCAAGAGATCTAAAAGATGAATAGTCAATTCAGAAAACAGACTTCAGATCTTTAGAATTAATTGTTAAAATATACAAATTCGACTATTAAGACAATTCGATGTTTTTAAAGCAATGTGGGTTGCACATTACTCTTGAGTTAAGCTAAATGCCTGTGTTAAGAGTGGGTTAACGTCGGAAGTGCAATGGGTGGGTTTCGAACCGGGAACCACATGATCGCAAGTCCGATGTCTTTGCCATTAGCCCAGTATTCTATGTACTGTCTGTATACTGAATACTGAGTTTCCCAATTAAGGCCGCATTTGGGGAAATGCGGCCTTAATTGAGAAACTATATCCGACATAGGGATGTCGGAGTAGCCGCTACTCACCGCATAAATTCAAAAATGGAACGGAATTTGTATGAAATTAACTGCCGAATAATTTAAGGGGAACTTTCTCGGAGTTAGTGAAATGCGCCCTAAATAATTCAGTAATTTATTAAATTTATTTACTAAGGACTCTAATAGCAGAGATAATGATGGTTTTTCTACCGATCTGATATACTTAGTAGCCAAAAGGAACAACAATTCAAATCAAAATTATACCTACCATCCAATAGAGGTACTAATAATAGCTATGGGATTAATAAACTACCTCCGCTAAGTTTTGTTTCGTTTAAAATAATAATACTTTCTAATACCTCAATGTTAAGCTTATAATTATTTTTGTCTATAGCACACAGTATTAAGTACAGTCGTACATATATGGTAAGATTATTTTTAGTCGTATTTAGACTGAAACCCGATCACAATATTATACTTAATAAGAAAAAGTCGAAGTTGGTTACAAAAATTAGAATAACTTTCTTGATACTTTTTGATGGAGACAGGTCAAATGCAAGCTAATACGAGCGAGAACGAACAAAGAAAACGAGAGATATAAACTTTGTAAAAACTTATAACTAATAAGATGAAGAAAAATATCCTATTTAAGGAACATTCGGGAATGGACCAGAATTCGGAATGGATCATAAGTACTGCTGCTACAATTCTCCAAAGACAATGAAAAATATCCAGAGTTGATTGCCAAATTTCAGAGATTGAAGTAGCAGCAGGAGAAGAAGAAAGTTGAAGGGAGGACATATTCAAAAGCATAATTAATATTGATAATCAAAACTTTGAACATTCCATGGCATAAAATCAATAAATTTTGACTGTAGGTACCCCCCACAGTCAAAATTTATTGATTTTATAATATTACTTCAAATAAGTCGAAAATTATCAGGTGCTTAAAAAAACGAGATAGTTTTTCATTTACTTCCAGTGCATTAATTTTTCGACGGAGGAAATAAGGAGATAATGGACTAGGTATCTGGGGCCACCTTACCTGTTTAAAAGTCCTCGCGAGCTCCTCGCTTCAATCTTACTGAATAATGACGTTACAATGACATTTGTCAGGATCGAGAGCTTAAGACGTTCCCAACATAAAATACAATTACGAACTGGCAGAGTACACGTGTTTTGCATCAACACAAAAAGCAACACAAAATAAAGAAAAAAGCCATATAAATATATAGAGTAAAATACTACAGCAGTATTCCTATATGACGATGACGGCAGTTTAAGATACAGAGAGGTTTTTTATGCTGGGACAACATCCGTCACGGTCGTACGTCCACTTTTTTCATAGAATGCATCGCAATTTGTCATCTCCCGAGGCCAAATATTAGCATAACAAGAGATGAGAAATCTTCCTTTTCCCCACCATTTAATTCCGTCCGATGCCCATTTGTAAGACTCGAGTCCCCCAAATACCTTTGTTACTCCAACTTAGCAGGGGAAGTACTTTAAAAGTTCGCAAAACTAAAGTTCGACTGAATAAATACCCCAAGTTCTGTTGGTTGAAGATACTAAAGATGTTAGTAGGTATATTGGTAGGTATTAGTGGTTTGTTCCATGTAAAATGTCCTGAAATATTTAGTGGGTGTGTTGAGTAACAAGTTTAACTGAAACTTTGTCCATAACTTATAGATCTAGTAATGTGTTAAGCTCTTCGGTGCTTCATAAGCTTCAATGCTTCAGTTTTGGATGCGGGTAAAATAATATATACCTAGTACTGTATATATATACAGATAATATATCGTATGGCCTTTGTGAAATGATATCGATGTATAATAAATTCCTTTCAAAGTTACGAGTTCCGGGATTGATTCCGGCACCTTATTTATGTCCACCTATAATAAAGATATATTATGTGTGTATGTTAATAGTAACTACTAGCTTCTGCCCGCGGCTTCGCTCACCTGAAACTTAATCAAAATCCAGCAACATAGACATAAGCAATATAAACATATAACAATAGACAATTCGGAAATTAACAGGGTTTCACTTAAAGTGATAGGGACAGACCAAGACTAAGTAGCGCCTTCAAATGGAGTAGCGGTTGAGTATTTGGCTATTAGTGCATTTTCAAACGCTTCTCAGTTTTATGATGCCTTAATTCTTGTGCTATTACACTCAGTTTCACTTAAAGTGATAGAGACAGGATGAAACTTAACGGTACCTTAGAATTGAGTAGATGTTGAGTATTTTAGCCATAAGAAACCAATTTCTCAATAAATCAGTTCCACCTTATCATGCAAAAAATAATCTATGACATTTATATTTCAAACATTGCTTTCATGGATGTCCTCGTTAATATTTTTTATTTCTACTTTCATCTTGTTCTTCCTCTATAAGAGTGCCTCCCTAAGTATTGTTGGCTGGAACAAATAAGTACGAAAGTAGTACAAAATAGATGTCGTTAGTTTGAAACTTTACAAGTTCAAAGAATAGTGGAGGAAATGATTGAAGTAGGTCTGAAAGAAGGAAGACACTTGGAGTCCTTTGCTTAGGTACTTTTGTAAGATTTTTTTGATATTGTTGAACTCAATTCGAACTTTGTTTTAAATTTGGAATAGCCTTTTCTTGTCAGTAGGTAGTTTTCATAAAGTTCAAATGAACCTACCCACACTTGGCTCCTACTTATCTCTACCTCTCTAATATTACTATTCACATCCATCTGGTTTGCTGGCAGAACACTCAATTTTAAGCGTACATTGTTTGTTCTAAATTATTATGTCACGATATTTTCCGAATACAACAAATAATAAATACTCTGTTTTTATGGAACCCTGTTTATAATGTTGGGTTGCCGAATTTAACTCCATAAATAATAAATCTGAAAGATGTCTAAAATTAAAATCACAAAATTCTAAACAAGCTCGAAATTTATGCAGGTATAGCTGTTACTATCCTAAGACCCTAGACCTAGACCTTAAATATATAGCTAGGGTCTTATGGTCTTATGGCGGGTCATATGTCCCGATTTAGAATCTGAAGCACGCATCTCTGAGACTATAATAATTATGTGCATAATATATATTCAATAACTATCACTCCTTTAGGTGAATGAAATTATTATAAAGAAATGTGCATGCCAGTGTGACTATTATGATCAATACGAAAAAAATATAGAGAAATTGCTACAAAAAATCTGTGAATTATCCTAAGACTCATACATCCACAACCAATATTTTGCCAATGAAATCATATTTCGCAGATGACTTTCCAACTAATTAAAATAAGCATTACGCAGTAATACAGTATCAAAATGCAAACAAAATTCTAAGAATAACTCCAAAATTACACAACTGTAGGTAGACTGTGACGCTATCAAATATCCCCAAATAAGTCACTGAACAAATTTTGATGTGGGCTCAAATTAAATGCTTAACAAAAATGAACCTTATTTATAGAAATGGTGGAGCGAAATTATAACTTCGCTGCCATCCTCGAAACAATGAATTTCTCTTTCGGGACAGTTGTTGAAATACCGCCATCTTGCTCGGTGACGGTGCTTGCAAAAACAAAGGACGATTGTTGATTGATAAGCTGCGGTTGGTTTTACAAAGGTTTATGGAAATTGAATTGCAATGATGTTTTGGTTTGTTGGAGCTGTGTGCGAAGTATAATTATATTTTTGGTGTACAATAACGTGTTTATAAATAAATATTTATTATTAGTATCTAGTCAAATTCAAATATATGTTGGATATTGTCGAATATCTCTGTTTTTTATCTGTTAAAAAAAGGGTTTAGTAATAACTTCATAGCAAACATTTTCGTACTTAACTTATACCGACGTTATTGGTACACTCACCATGATATTTTGAAATATTTTTCTTATTTTTATCATTAAAACATCAGCACAGTAAACATACCATGCCTTGACCTTTGAAGGGGTCCTGCGAACTCTTGACCACAGCCTGTTACTGTTGTAGTTAACCCCATGAATTTTGAATGCCATAACTAAAGTCCCAGGGCATGCAAGCGTAGTTTTTACTAAGTGCGTAACTAACAAACCCTGCCACCTCAGTGAAGCATAAAGATTACATAAGCTTACCGCCTATTACATAGGACCTACATATAATAAGTGTAACTACGTAAAGCTGATACTTTACATTCATTGTGTATATTTGATGATGCATAGGATAATGATGTAGATATTAGAGCTAAGATTGATGCAGATATCAGGGCTAAGACAGATGCAGATATGAGAGCTAAGATTGATGCAGATATCAGAGCTAAGATTGATGCAGATAACAGAGCTAAGATTGATGCAGATATCAGAGCTAAGATTGATGCAGATAACAGAGCTAAGATTGATGTAGATATCAGAGCTAAGATTGATGCAGATATCAGAGCTAAGATTGATGCAGATATCAGAGCTAAAATTGAAGCAGAGATCAGAGCTAATGAATCTAGTAAATTCCAACGGGATAGGAGATTATAAAATCTCCGCAGTAGTGTTTTTATAAAATATGCTTGATACACTCATAACCCATAGTTAAAGTGAACATTATCGTCAACGGTTAATGATATAATAAAGCTAACCTAAGTAGCAATCCACATTCATGTCTCACATTGCTCAAACAAATGCTAAATATGTAGATAAGTTTGAAAAATTGAGTACAATTTTTCAATCCCTAATGGGACGTTGAATTATACCGCTTTTTCGCACGAAATTATGCCTTATTTTACACAGCAATGAAGTTATCTGTAGCCTTAAGCTAAAAATAGAATACCTCCTGTGGGCGTCATTTGAAAGGCGTAATTAGTGGCCATCATCGCTTAAAAAGCAAAAGTTATTCATTTATTCTTTTTGAACATAAACAGAACATAATAGTGATGATCTCTTCTTTGTATGGACCTCTATACATCATCGGACAAACGGATCCTGAGATACCGTATCTCAGGATCCGTTTAATTAATTGAGATAAGAAGTTAACCAGTTTTTAAGTTGGAGCATATACTTTCTAACAGTGATAACAAAATCTATTCAGTAGTTTTTGCTCCAACCCGTACCAAACAGACAAGAATTTGACGTTTTAAATATACCCTATCCCACTTGTTTTTTTTTAAATATCGTCAATGTACAGACATAGCTTTTTTACAATTTTATAATAGTAAAGAAGAGATTTTCTGGTCACTCTCCCGACCAGTTTAAGTTTCTCCAATAAGTTTACTCTATAGTAGGTACTTAGTGTCGTTTATAACACTCAAAGGATGGCAAGGCATGTGCGAATTTTTCCTTATGCCATAATACACTGACCACATGGCTACGTTCTTTTTAATTAACTTATGAAAATGTACTGCGGCCTGCCTTTGTGCGTAGTAACTTGATTACCGACTTTTTTGCAGTGCGCAAAAATTCGGATTAATGTGCGATTTTTTTTCTAATAACTTTGCCGCACACTAGGATTATCTTCTGTATCGTAGGTGCTTCTATAAACACAAATTCTCACATACACAATCGCCCAGACCCGGAACAATAACTATCTATAGTCATAGAAATACTTGTTCCGCGTAGGGATCGAATTCAAAACACATGGCGCAGAATACGATCGCTCAGCCGCTACGCCCACGTTTGGCGTAGCGTCATAATGTTGGACTCGTACTAAATAAAAACCGCACTTGCCAACCCTTCTTTGTCCCTCTTCTCTTCGTTTTCTTCCTTGTTCCTACTTCACTCAAAAAGTACTATTTTACGACATAGATGCTCAGTTTCAAAGTCAGTTATTCAGTAGTCTCAGTTTAAATAAGAAGGTAAGAAGGTTAGAAGGTGGATATATTGAGAGAATGAATGAAAGACGATTAACGAAAGGAATTTATAAACCGAAGGTCAGCGGTAGCATCGGAAGAAGTTTCTCTAGAAGATTGGAAAGGTAGGAAGATCTTATTGGCGAGGTCCTTCAAAAAGGTCAGGTGCGTAGTACTCGCAAACGGCGCGTATGTATGAGACGTATAAATGTGGCAGAAGCAAAAGAAGTATGCAAGAATCGTAGCAACTGGCGGTATATAGTTTCTGCTTACCAGTTGTCTGTTTCTAATAAGAAATATTACAAACAAACAATTGTGTATTGTTGACCTATTTTCCTTTAAACTTTG
This sequence comes from Acronicta leporina, assembly GCA_947256265.1. Lineage (NCBI taxonomy): Eukaryota > Metazoa > Arthropoda > Insecta > Lepidoptera > Noctuidae > Acronicta > Acronicta leporina. Next base: position 4,949,911 of record OX366523.1, read on the forward strand.
ACTCAACACACCAGCAAAAATGATGTTCTGCGGTCACTCTCCGAACTACTGAATACTTCATGTATTAAGGTTCGATTACTTCGGATGGACAAAGTTGGTAAAACTGAAGTTTATACGCAGGTAATTGTAACAAGGCAGCTGTCCTAACTTCCACGTAACTTTATACTCTATATTTTATTATACTCGTAAGTTTTATACTTGTTTGGTATTAAGTTTAGTACCTACCTACTGCTTATTTCCTTTGGGACATCATAAGTTAAGTATTGAAGTAAGAAGCGCTGTGTACACTGTACAGGTCATCTATCGTTGTGCTTAGGGATTATATCAGGGTATATAATGTATAACAGGATATGAACATCAACGCAAATCTGAAACTAAGAGGCCAACAGCTTGATATAATTGTAGTTTCATTATGCATTATGCGTTGTGTTTCGCTGAGTGAGTGAGTTTTCCAAACCCTTTTAAAAGGCGGGTAACGCACTTGTGACTCCTCTGGTGTTGCGGGTGTCCATAGGCGGCGGTTATCGCTTACCATCAGGTGATCCGTCTCGTTTGCCCCAATTATCATATAGGAGGTATCTTAAGTAGATAGCTATATACTTTAATACGTGACTGTCAAATTATACTAGAGGTCGTACGTGCGGCTTAGTATTTGGGTTCGATTTCTATATAAAATAAAGCTTTAATTGATTTTTATCAGGAAATTCCCTATTGGCAATTTTGCTCGTCTCAAGACATAAATAAGGCTTCATAGGGGACTGTAGATATACATGAGTATAGTTCTACCTAACTATTTCGGTAGTACAGGCTGTTTAATAAATTAAAAGTTAATTATAGAATAATCGTTTTTACAAAAAACCCGGGAAAACTTGGTCTCTGCCACTGCGATTTATAAATAAATAAATAAAATCTTTATTATCAGGCTACTTGGCCTATATTACCTTACAGACTTATGTAGGTAATTCAGTGTTTCCGATGTCTACGATCTAACCTATCGAAATTGAACACACGATACGAAAAACGAAGGACCAATTAATATATAGCATTATCACTAAATTAATGTCGACATTTCCTTATCTAATTAATACTGTTAATAAGGAAAGTTTAAAATTACGTCGCGTGAAATTTACACATCTTGCTTACATACACCAAATTGTCTAATTAGCGTAATCTAATTTTATCAGTGTAAACAAAATTAATACTTTCTAATTATATACATACCTACTGTGATAAATTATCTTCATTATTTTATCACGTCTTAATTATCGTATATTAATGATTAGGCTTCGTTTAATCTGAAGTACAAAGTTTTTTTTTTATGCGGAACGGGAACGACTATGACTAACTACTACTGAAGGCTTTTAAAAAAGAAAATACTTTTATGTTTGTCTTTTACATTCTATAGAAAATAAATCTAGCAATGTAAATAATGTGTATTTAAATAAATCCGTACCTAATATTTGGTAAATTTAATCATTATCAACAATATTAGGATTGAGTTTTTTTGTGTGGTCATTAAAAAAAGAAAAATATATTCAGTTCCGGATCAAAAAGTACCATAATAGCGAGTCGTTGGTGGTTATTTTGAAGAAATTATATTATACTTTAATCAGCTTTTACCTATCAATACAATATATAGGTAAACTAAACTACCTATATTTATATGCAATCTCTTGTTTTTATCAATCAATAGAACATACCTTCATATTTTTATACCCTTGAATCTGCTGCATTCTGGAACAACATGAAATTTACATCTCATTAATATTACATAAAAATAAAATTCACTGTAAAATGGTCTTTATGAAATGTATATACGGTCCATATTTAAATTATTGACGAGCCTTGTAAATGTTACCACTACCTACACAAATATATTATTAACTACATACAACAGTTTCTAGGTCAATAGCACCTGAATAATTTCTAATTTTAATTACTTAACGTGTACGTTTCAGACCATTAATATCCGTTCATTCATTTATTTTGGGTAGAAACTCCAGTTTTCACTCTGTATAGGAATTGTATTTATTATCTTTACATTTTTTTTATATATATAATAATAGAAATACTACCTGTATCCAACAACAACCTTTACCAACTAAAATCTCATTGTTCCCAATCTAGCGGGAATTTCGCAAAAAAATCACACAAAACACTTGAGTAAAATTTAGGATTAAGAATTTGTCTCTAAATATATTTACTGTATTTTATCCTCATGTGGGGTTTAGTTAAAACACAATTCCTCATTGCCATCCTGATCACTGTTGCACTGGCATTGAATAAGACTTAGCACACTTCTTCGAGTTTGACTGGCTGGCGACCATCCTCACGTCTAAGTCTGTCTGTAAACACACTCCCAGGTGTTTAGTACACCTTGGAGTGTGTTTCGACGTTTGCACGTAAGAACGAGTTCCCCCTCTCGATTGCTGCGGCTCTGGCAGTGTGTCGCAAAGCTCGGCCCTTTATTTCTTTCAAAAACTTACGCCGAGCCCACAAGACATCAAAGTTTCATCAAATCAGGTGCTATAGAAAAGTTATAATGGCATAATTTTACAATCCAAAAATCGATAACATATTTAAAACATAGTTTAAAACTTTGCTCTCCAAAAATTGAAAAGCTACAATTGAAACAAACATAAACACAAAACAATTACAGTTAAGGCTCAGAAAATTAAACTAAAGACATATTACGCATATTCTCAACACCCTCAATTTACAAAGTCAGAGAGATTTAAGTGTAAACCCCATCTTCTCTGTCTTTGACAAACCTAGTAAGCTTAAGATAGAGGTCAGACATAAGCTTGGGTCTTGAGTTAGTTAAAATATAATTCTAAACATATAATTAAATTGTAACTAGCATAATGTCTATACATACGAGATATTAAGAAAAATAATATGAGGGGTTTTAAGAAAGAATGATGGAGATATTAAGAAAAAATCCAGAGCAAGAGAAACCAAGACAAAAATGAAAAACTGCTAGAATTAAACCTACGATGAAATGTACCTGCTGCGCCTTGATGGATTTCACAAATATTTGAGATATTAACGTAATCACATGTAATAAATATCTTCAAAGCTAAATATAAATTCCCATTTTCCAAATATGTGCCTCACGGTTAAAGTGATCACATCAGTCATAAGTGTGAAAGCAGATTGATGATAATTATAAAAACTTTTTTCACACTGACTTCAGCAATTACGTTCTTAAATTCATCTTTTATATTATTTGAGGATTGAGGGTTAGTCATCGCATCATGAACGGCATTCACAAATAAAAGTCAAGACTAAACTTCATAATTATAACCTAAGTGTCCAGCTTTTGAAACACTTAAGTATAATCTCTACTATTATAAAATTGTAAAAAAGCTGTGTCTGTACATTGAAGATATTTAAAAAAAACACGTGGGTTATGGTATATAAACGTCACCGAATCCGAAAATGTGATTTTCAAAATTCTTGTCTGTTTGTTACGGGTTGGAGCAAAAACTACTGTATAGATTTTAATTTTATTATCACTGTTACAAAGTATATGCTCCAACTTAAAAACTGGTGAACTTCTTATCTCAATTAATTAAATTAATCCTGAGATACAGCTTGACCTCCCTCCTCCCTCCCGGCCCATACAAAAAGAGGTCATCAATGTTGGTTATCATATTTACTCCTGATATAGGTTCATGTGAGCGAAACCGCGGGCAGAAGCTAGTATTTAATATTTACCGAGTACTACGCTCGCAATACTAAGCGTAACCATCTCCGATTCCCATAAATTATACTTAAAAAGTAAATCGGATTCCTAAATTAAGTTGGCGCGACCGTCTAAACCAGAGGAAATATTGAAAAATGCTGATAATAAAAAAAAAGATGTCGATTTCCAAAATTTAGGGTAGGTTATTAAATTCAGTAGGAGAGTCGAAGCAATATCGGAAACTCATTAATAACGTTACAGGGTGCGCCTAATTTCACCGTGACTTAGGCATATTTACCTAAATGGATCAATTTTTGTGGATACTAGAGTCCAAAAGAAATATAATTTTGGTTATGAACTTGCATATTTCAACACATAAGGGTGAGTGGTCAGTTTATAATAGTATCTATACAATCTGTTAAAAAAACCCTGTCCGATCCGTGAAGGTATTGTTAGTGTTGACAAACTAGGCTGAAGGCAACATTTGGGGAAGTTGGGTAGCAACAAAGAGCTAAAATACTTTAACGCTTACATATCCCTAAAATTTAGTCAATAACATACATAACATACCATCACGCCTGTATTCCCCGAAGGGTTAGGCAGAGGCGTACTAATGTACACCCACAGTTCGCCGGTATGTTTAGGTCCCATGTAATAGGGGGCGAGCCTATTGCCATTAACCGGGCACAAATTCCTAACTCCGAGCTGCTACTGGGAATTTCATAGAAAAACCCAATAACACTTTGCTCGACCTGGGAATCGAACCCAGGACCTCTAGCGTAGCAGTCGCGGTCAGGACCACTTGGCTATTGAGGCAGATTAAATTTAGTCAATATTAACACAATATAACAGAGCAACTATTTCATACGAAATACGAAGTAAGGAAGAGTGGCGAGCCGTCAGTGTCCAGCCTATTTATCTTCTTGAACTGACAGTAGCTAGGTAAATCATCACTGTCATCCGGTAGGAGGCGCTGGGGTGGCTGCTAACGGTTGTTGAGTTGCCAACATTAGGTATGGAGATCCGGTTCTATTTATAAATCGTACGTAATACATACATAACCAACCCATTATTATGTCCCACTTCTGGGCACGGGTCTACTCTCACAATGAGAGGGATTAGACTATTATATAGTCCACCACGCTAGCCTAATGCGAGTTGGTAGGCTTCACACGTCGTCGAGAAAGTCTCTCAGACGTGCAGGTTTCCTCACGATGTTTTCCTTCACCGTTTAAGCGCGTGATAATTATGTAACTATTGATACGCACATGACTTCGAAAAGTCAGAGGTGCGTCCTTGGATTGGAACTCGAGACCTTTGACTTGGCAGTCCAATGTTCATATCACTATTATATAACAGTGATTATATATCACTGTTATATAATCTTATTTAAATTAATATATATAATAAATATAATATTAATAAAAAATAAATGATTGGGATACCTAGCTATGCCCCTTTGGGACCACACAAGGGTTTTTTTAACATAGTGTATAAGCACTTTTCCAAGCCCCAAGATTATGGCTCACAAAAGCTAAGCATAGATTGTTAGCTACTTAGTGTGTCCATTCAGGAAAACGATTTTTTCCATGCACCATCTAGTTCCAAAACACCGTGCAGGCTATACAAAGTTTTTATTCCGAGCGAGAATTAAACACGCCTTCTCGTCACGAACCGATTATCTTGTATTAAAACCACAGAGCTATTGTAAATACAGTCAACACTTATACAATGTGTGTTTAAAAATTGAGAAAAGCTTGATTTATACCACCGCCAACTTATTCCAGTTTCCAGAAATGTAAATTCCAGTCCACAGTCGCAAATTAATACTCAAACTAGCATATTACCTACAACGTCATAGAGTATTTCCTTTCGCACTAGATTTTATGCTAAATAAGACCATCGATGACAGATATCAGTGTTATCTATAACCTGAGTACTAGTACTATCTGTCACCCAATTTTTCAAAGGTACTTCGTATCAATATCTGTCAATTAGGTCGCATGTAGTTTAACTGAAAGCCAACCCCATACCTGGTACAGGCCAAGTTTATGATAATGGTCCCCTTAACCTCACATACTTATAAAAACTTTGACATTTCCTTTGTCAAAACAGTCATGAAAAGTTAGCTCAGATTACTATTCATTTACGAACAACGACGTCAGGTAATATTATATTAATGCCGTTACTTCCCAATTCCGTGTTAAGACGTCATGAATAGGATTAGCGTGGGGTCCTCGAGGACTGATTAAATGAAACCTTTATACGAACCCTAATTTGATTTAAATTTAAGACCTACGTGTATTAATATTTATTAAGTTTTAATGGCTTTAAGTAGTTGTTTGGTCCTTTTAATCGTACATGACGGCTTTGAGTCCAATTTATTTAAAAAAATATGATAAATAATATAATCGAAGAGTATTGCTCCCATAAAATTTATTTTGACTATATTTTTATCTTCTACTCGTAATAACTATTTATAACATGACAGATAACGGATGTGACCAAAATAAAATGGGTTTTGGTCCTAGGAGCCGTACTAAATAATCAGCAACAGACGCGTACGGTTAGTTAATAAGCGCATATCATATTCATTACATTATTATTTCTTTGTAAATACGTACAGTGAATGTTCTATTTTGGGCTACTTATAAAAGGGTATGTTTTTCTTTAATTAAAAATCAATATAATTTAATTACCTGTCTAAACCGTGCAAAATTCGGCCACTAAAACAAATAATGAAACACCTCAACGAAACACAACAAAACTTCGACTAATAAACAACTTTGGACAGACTCAATATGTACTTACTTTCATTAAAATTTTTCTCGGTGGATATCACTACACTGATAAAATATACAATACTGAAGAATATACTTAAATTATTCTGAAATGAAACTGTCACTTTGATCGAGTGCGGTTCGTAGCGCGAACTACGGTGCTACGTGCTACGGCGTAGACGTCCGTTCTCTCTCGCGATATGGCTACACTGACTGACTGCCGCGCTACCGAGCCCTTTACGAATATATAAGGTAAATCAGTGAAGTTTCGTATAATTTTTACATTTTGTTACTAATCCTTTTCATAAAAACCCACGAATATCTCAAATGTGTATCCTAAAGAATAAAAAATATTTAAACATTATTTTTATACGGTCCAAATGTAAAGCGTCTTTTTATTTTAGCTAAATAAAAGGCGAAGTTTATTGTTCGTGTGGTCGCGTGTGACTACGAGTTAGTAAGAAATTTTATGTGTACATTTTGTAGGCTTTATACAGGGTTAGTGAAAATGTCTCGTTGTTCACACAGCTTAAGTTTGCACTAAGATCTGGGTATTATATGAGTTTTCTAATCATATTTTATACTAGTCTAGCTAACTTAACTTTGTTAATTTCTTTATTTTCATTTTTGGCTGCAATGCAATGCTAGCTTCAATTTTTTTATTGTAACCTTTTTAGTGGTAAATATACTACCATGAGACGAGTCGTATGTTTGTTATTACCGTTCATAGACTATGTTCGTAAATAGACATTAGCAATACTAATAATATCTCAGACTATTGAGATCTTAGGTTTTAATTCTTCTCTCATTCTCTCTATCACTTCCATGTTTCTTTTATTCGTGCCCGGTTAATGGTAATGAGCTCGCACTACATAAGACCAAATACATACCAGTGCATGTATATCGTTTCACTTTAGCCTAACTCTTTGGGATATATGTATATTATACTATGTTGTTCATAACAAAATTTGAGAGTAAAAGAAATATTTTCTCTAAAAGCCAACATGTTGTTCCACATGAAGCTTAAGCGCTGCAAAAACATTGCGATACTGCTTACATACCTCATAAGAAAATACATTAGCTATTACGTCGCTCCTATACAATGTAGGTAACAAAAAATAAAATAAATATTTTGAGGCTGTGGTCTTTATCTTATTAAGCTCGGTGCACACTAACGGGACTAAAAATGTTTTTAGTAATTTAAAGCAAGACTTTATACGAACTTATGAATAGCGGTGGATTGTTTTAATAGTAATATTTAAATGAATATTATATATATTTTATCATTTATTAGAGCCTGATCTTTTTTAGAAACGATGGTCCTTATAAAAATTAAGATGGAGGGTTTCGGCCTGTTATATGAAGCACGTATCAATGAGCAATATTCTACAAAATATCATTGCCGTCCTGCGTATCTGCTCCACGCTTTATAATACAAGCGTTTATTTAGCTGTGTTATCTATTATAGCAATCACACAGATTGGTCCTTGTGACCTCATCTGTCCGGTTCATTTGCCAATAGTTTATCACACAATTTGATACTCGCTTGTCCATATTTTCATCGCTATATATATGGGCAGCATAAAGATCTTTTAGCTACAACAAAAACTTAGACGAAAATATTGTTTGACAAAGATAATTAATAATGTTATATCACTGTCCGGTGAGGTAGGAAATTCTTTCTAAAACAGGCTTGGGGATAAAAACTAATTGTCCACCAGCTTAGTTACTATCCTTAGATGTAAGACTTGTTCCAAACAGTTTTACCGTGTAAAGACTATGGTATAAAAGACTTTATTAGTGCTTTCCATCAGGTAAGACTAAAATAATAGTTCTTAAAGTTAATCTATATATATAAAAGAAAGTCGTGTTAGTTACTTCATTTATAACTCAACAACGGCTGAACCGATTTGGCTGAAAATTGGTGGAGAGGTCGCTTAGAACCAGGAAACGGACATAGGATACTTTTTATCCCGTTCCCGATACTTTTTATTCCACGGGGGCGAAGCCGCGGGCAGAAGCTAGTTACAGTATAAAAACATAATATTGTGGCCCTAAGTGCAACTGCTACACTAAAGGTCTGGGGTCGATTCCTAGGTCAAGCAGTGTTATTGAGTTTTGCTATAAAATTCTCGGTGCTCGAAGTTTTGATTTGTGCCCGGTTAAAGACAATAGGCCCCTCGTTACATGGGACCTAACATACCCGAAACTATGAGTATACAGGGTGGCGATTTAATCTATAATTACCTATACCTATAATTACCTATACCTCTAACTGACCCCTCGGAGAATACAGGTGTGATAGTATGTTACGTTTCAAAGAAAATAAATTACATTTTTGCAACCACGATATTTTTCATGATGGCTTGAATTTCAAAATAGTTCTGGATACCCGGGAGCTCTATAATTTCCTTTTCTATATTATAAGTTCTTGTAGTTTCCTTCGCTCTTCCTTCATTTTACGACCGGTTTTGATGGAACTTTACGGAAATACGGTTTTTCCGTACCGAAAGACCAACAGGGAGGAACGCTGTGGACAAAGTTTTTCTGATGTCTCGACAAGATTATTAAAATGTATGTAGGTATATATTACTTTTATTTAAGTCGTTTTTGGTACGAAAATGTTGTTATAAATTTCAAAACTGATTAATTAATCCATCAATCAGATTTGTTTATATAAGTTGACGAGCTTAGAGCTACATTATTAAATTAATAGAATTATTTACTTCTCTTGACAAGTTTTTACAAAATATCTGAAATGTGTTTTAATTAATGTCAAAATCTTTGTATCACACTCAGCTAGCCACAATCTTAGTACGTAATAACATCTACTTAACATAACTACTTTACTACCAAACAGCAACACTAATTTAACCATAGTCGACTCTAAATTTGTATAAGTTAATCCATTTTCAGTACTCAAGAGCTTATCCCGGATACACGAGTTTCAAGACACATTATACTCTGTTCAAAATACGTCCCTAAGTCCCTTTTAACACATGCTTAGAATATAATCGTCTACCTACTACCTATTTCATGAATTAATAGTTATTAATAATTTAGATTAATTTATTAATTCGTAGAAATTACTTAGCATGTCCATGTGTGCATGTATAAATGCATATTACAAAGTATGGTAACAATATAACTATATTTTATAAACATACCATCACGCCTGTATTCCCCGAAGGGTTTACATAACCCCGAAAGAAGGTGGTGTAACATTTAAGTCCCATGTAATTAGGGGTCGAACCTATTGCTATTAACCTGGCACAAATCAAAATCAAAACTCTTTCGTTCAAAATCAAAACGTTATTTTAGTCGTTGTGGGTACGATTGGTATAGCCAGAGCAAGAGTTTTGAGTTTAGCTGTTATAACAATATTTCAATAAATCATTATAAATAACGATTTATTGAAACATTGTTATAACAGCAAAAATGTGCTTATGTGTCTCAAAATGACTTTAGGGTTTCGTTATAATAATTATGATTCGATATTCTAATTGACGTGTTTGAGGTCTTGCGCTTATTTAGTTACATACACGTTGTATATACAGATACTAAAAAATAAAACCAACAAAACACCATAAATTGTGCATTAACTACTTAATTGTTACCCGCTTTACATATAAACTTTTCCACGAATTTCCCACGGGGAAATTAAACCACCACCGCTTAGCCACAACTCCCCGATATTAGCTATTTATCTCACGTTTGATCCACCTTTTGCAGTAAAAAACGTACGTGTGAAACGACCTCATAATTGTATTTAGTATACATTCAATCTTTACGAAGATGCTTTAATAGAAAAAGTCAATTATTGCTGAAGTGGTTGCGAAAATAAATAGGTTCCGTTCAATTCAGTTTCGTTTAATTTTGTGGTCTTAAATAAGACAGAATGGCGAGAGAAAAATCATATATACTCACGCCTTTCTCCTACAGGAGAGGCAGAACATTGGTACGATTCTAGCATACAGTACTTCTTTTCCTTCTGCCACGTTCATACATCTTCCCATACAACATACGTACCGGGCAAGTACTACGCACCTACATTTTTTAAAGAACCTCGCCAATAAGATCGACGTATGTCCATACGCCGATCTTATTGGCGAGGTTCTTTAAAAAATTAGCGTCGGAAGAGGTCGCTCTAGAAGGACTTCTAGAGCGACCTCTTCCGACGCTGCCGCTGATATTTGCCTTATAAATTCCCTTCGTTAATCATCATTCATTTATTCTCTCAATAAGAATAAATACATTCGGTAATATGTTTATTACATGGAAGTTATAACCAAATATACCAAAACATAAAACTGAAATTTCCTTATATATTAGTATAGATTATTATTACATATCAATTTAGTATCGTCAACACTTGCTACCCCTTAAACTTGAACTGAATATAAAGCAGGTAAGCATAGCTCAAAGTAGACTTACTTCAAGCTCCAATATCTACAAAGACACCTCCAAACATCTTCTTTGTAACAAACTTAAAGCAAGGTTCTTTGACAAAGTAGCGCAATAAAAAAAGTTGACAACTTCAAACAAACTAAAATAAAATATTTTCAAACTTTATGTAAGATTTAAAGTTTACTGCGATGCCAGACCGCCATTTTTTACACTTTGATATTTGATGGCTATTTCATAATTTTGAAAATTTCTGATGTTAACATATCCATTTCTAACATCACATCCTTTTATCTATATATATAAAAGAAAGTCGTGTTAGTTACTCCATTTATAACTCAAGAACGGCTGAACCGATTTGGCTGAAAATTGGTGGAGAGGTAGCTTAGAACCAGGAAACGGACATAGGATACTTTTTATCCCGTTCCCGATACTTTTTATTCCACGGGGGCGAAGCCGCGGGCAGAAGCTTGTTCATGATAAAAGAAATAACGCCGTCATCAGCATTCATGGTATAAACAAACACAGAAGATATAATTATCATTATCAATTATAATGATTGGCCTTTCGTCTTTTAGCATGTCCTCTCGACATGGAAACGACATTATTTTTTTTGAGAATTTTATCTCGTCTATTGAGAATATTAAATCCCGACATCTCAGATCTTTTACAACATCCATATTTACGGGTAGACTAAGACGGAAAGAAAATAAGCTACATTCCACCACGTTGGCCTAGTATGTATTGGCAGAATTCACACACGGTTCACGAGGGATGGGTATTGAGCAATGTAAACAAAAATAGATGACAGAATCAGAGAATCATGACCAACAAACTTCAATAGGTCAAGTACGAAGAGCCGTCATTACCGGAAACCTTCCAAGTACAAACAACCATTGATTCTGTCCAAGATATGTTAACGGAATACCTTTCCTTCCCCACTTTTATTTCTTATGTATTCCCCTTGAATTTATGTCCCGGTTTGGTACAATCACAGATTCTAGATGCGACAGGCAAATGAAAACGAATCGCCCTGCCGGGGAATACTGTGTATTCCAACTTTATCAATTGATTTCCTTCCTCTCCGCTGGGATCTTGCGAGATACGGTACATTTTTATTTACTATAAATATTTATTTTATCACCTGCGCTGGATGCGAAGCGGAATTTTTGATTTTGTTCTTCAAATCTTATTTCCGAGATTTATTTTTGAGCGGACTTATGTAAATAATCTCGTGGAACATCTCTCTTAGATACCTAAGAGAATATTGCTGTGAATTTCGAAGCAACTTCTAAATTCTGACTATTATTTTTATTACATCTCTTTTAGAGGGGGACCGACTTCGTCTTTCAACGGCAGCTTTATTCTACGGGCTACCTTAGACTTATTTATTTATTTATTTATACTTTTGCACACTTATATGTATATGGCGGACTTAACGCCACCTTAGACTTGTCACTGACTCGCCGAATCGTGCGCATCGGTCATGATCCCTTTTATATAGATAACTAGCTTCTGCTTCGCTCACGTGAAACTATATCAGGAGTAAAACTGGAAAACCAACATTGATGACCTCTTCTTTGTATGGGCCTCTATACATCAGGGAGGTCAAACTGTATCTCAGGATTCATTTAACTAATTGAGATAAGAAGTTCACCAGTTTTTAAGTTGGAGCATATACTTTCTAACAGTGATAATAAAATTAAAATCTATTCAGTAGTTTTTGCTCCAACCCGTAACAAACAGACAAGAATTTAAAAAATCACATTTTCGGATTCGGAGACTTTTATATACCATAACCCACGTTTTTTTTTTAAATATCTTCAATGTACAGACACAGCTTTTTTACAATTTTATAATAGTAGAGATTATTGCCTATCGACATACACTTTAACTCACCTGAGCCACTTGAGACAAGCGGCATGAACACTAATCGAATAGAAAAGATTTTTCAATGTAAGATTTCGACAAATTGAGCGCGCACAAATGTCATCTCCATACATTTTGTTTCTATTCTTTTGTCTGTATAACTTCAGATTTCCACTTGTCTACAGGCTCAGGAGCTTGACACTCATGTGCCTAAAGGTAAAGATATCTTAGAGATAATAAGAATTAAACTGCCTCATTAGCCTAGTGATCCTGAGCGCGACTGCTACACTAAAAGTCCTGGGTTCGATTCCCAGGTTGAGCAAAGTGATATTGGGTTTTTCTGTGAAATTCTCAGTAGTAGCTCGGAGTCTAGATTTGTGCCCGATTAATGACAATAGGCTCACCCCCTATTACATGGGACCTAAATATACCGGTGAACTGTGAGTGCAGTTTAGTACGCCTCTGCCCAACCCTTCGGGGAATACAGGCGTGATGGTATGTTAGTAAGAATTTCACAATGCGGTATCAGTAAATCACTGAACGCTGAAGACGTCAGCACCGCGAGAACATTCAGCAATAAATAAAGTTAGGGTTTCAATATCTTTCGAACAATGACATCACTAACCCTTTTCTTTGAAATTATTCTTAGCTCGTAAATTTTAACTGTTAAAGACCTTCTTACGCGAGCTTCTTTCACGAGAAGCCTGGATTCCGGACGGCTTGGATTTAGAAAACCTTTGTTTGTACACCATAACATTATGACTGCATTTCTCGAAGAGTTCGGCAGAGGTATACTGCAGTACAGCCCCACTACGTAGTTCGTACAAGTATTTTTAGGTCCCATGTAAGGGTGAATCTACCTGAAAAAAGGAATGTCTATAACAAATGAAGTCTGACTACTTCGCTTCAATCGCCATCGCGAGAAACTCAAAAACTATTGTACGGGTTTGCATTCGTGTGAACCCGTACAGTAGATTTGAGTTTCTCGCAAATAGATAGACAGAAAGAGGTGGTCGGAGACAATATTTAAAAAAGAAAAATCTATTTTTGTGTTTGGTTTGTATGTGAGAATTTTGTATTCATAAACTCAAACACGATACTGAAAAAACCTAAGGTGGGAAAATGAATAGGTAATAATTTATATAGTTACGAGTAATACAAAAATAGAAAAATGCGATTATGAGAATCCATTGTCACTACGTCATCTAAAATTACTATAAAAGTTTCCCGAATGTTCCTGAAACAGTATTTTGGAAAGTAGGTTGCGGCGCCATACATTGGACTCGTAAAAAATGCTATCAAATATGAAAAATGACTTCAAACGAAACGAAATTGGGTCTGCAACTCTGTAACTAAGTTATCATGTCAGACTGTAGTACCTGTAACTTTTTTATTTTGAATAGCGAAAACTATCATCTGAATTTAATTTTTTCAGCTTGGAAAAAAGTTTCTATATCTTGATTTAATTATTATGTAAACTCGTTGTTTTTTAGTCTTTTTTAAATAAATTTGATGGACCACTGTGTTATTCTGATTTTTTTATTGTGGGTGTGTTGAATAAAATCGTGTCTAACATGCACTAACACAACCTAACCCATATGACTGGGCATGACGTCATAAGCATCGTTCGCATGATTATATAAAAAAGTTGTGTGAAACGCTCTTGGCGATTTTTTTACTGATTCGGTCCCATGTTAGACAACAAGCTTTAAAAAAAAGATACCAGGGAAAGAGAAATAGAGTTTAAGAAGAGAGAGAGAATAAGGGATATTAAGAAATATAGTAACGTATAGATAAAAAATCACCAAAAGTCATAAGGAATAATCAAAGCCTAAAGAAAACCCTTATGTACCCTAGCTAATTTCACGTTAAATAGATTAAAGACCTCGATTAAAAATTAAAAAAAAAATTAAAAGTTCCACGTACTTACATAATTATTCTCCAAAAACACTTATCATACGGAGCACCAAGATATTACAATAATATAGTTTATTTATTCGTTTATAACGATACCCAAAAGTGTGTCATATATCCTGATTGTACCGCAGATACTGAATAATAAATGATGGTCGTAAATCTTGTATGAAAACCCTATAAATCTAAACGGGTAGTTCTGTACAGGTTAACCACAGACGAAACTGGGTGGGATCTGACCAACATTAACCCTAATTACGATTTCATTAGTTTATTTTTGTGGTAACACGGGCGAGCGCTTGTGGCGGCCTATTAACGAATACATGGACCAGTTTTATATACTGCTGGTGTTATTTACTTACAACTCCAATACATAAGACTATACAATATACAAGCATACCATCACGCCTGTATTCCCTTAAGGTATCTTGTGAGGCTTCCGGCGACTGGGACCGCAATTAACTCGGACCGCGGTCCCAGTCGCCGGATCCATTTAATTTAAATATTTTTCTTCCGGCGACTGGGACCACCAATAAATCAATACTAAAATCTATTGTTCAAGTTAAAAACAGTACAGTAAAACGAAAAAATGTTCTACTAGATATGAAGTCATTCGTAATTCTAATGTGTATATTGCTATCCCTCTCTAACTCAAGTCCGTTTCACCTGTCCATCCCAAGAATATGCAGCCCTATTGTTGTAAACGGGATTTTGCATCGCTTGATGACTCGCTCGGCCAATCACTGTCGAGAAGCTTATCTCTTTAGGAAGACTGGACAGTGTATATGGATAATGGTTATGATACTGTGCTGAATGTTTGTTGCTAAATGTGATGTGATGTGAGAATAGGGTATTACACCTTTTTTTGAAAACTGTTTTAAATTAATCCTTAGATCGTAATGAACCAGTAGAATTTTTATTTCAATTTTTTTCAACCTAAAAATGCCTTAAAACCTATTTTTAATTAATGATTTTGAATTTTCGCGCGGAAACGCTAGCCGCCCTGCTACTTCGGGTCGTGACGTCACTTCGTTAGTAAACAATACAACTGCAAATGACCAAGTAACGTCAAGTTACTATCGGAGTGACATCACGTCGGAATCCAATATGGCGGATGGCGTTTTAAAACAGATTAAAAAAGACTATTTTTGGAATTGAATTATAAAATTTAAATTGCATTTTTATAAATAAATACTAAAGTTTCTCGTTTACTTTTTAAAAAATCTATCATAAACATGTATTTTTATATTTTTTCTTACATGGTGTAAAATACCCTATTAAATAGTGCAGTACCTTGAAATACTTAGTCATCAGGTATGTAAGTTTTTGTCTTATTTATAAACAAACCAAGTTAATAAGTCCTTGCTCAAGCGATGAGTTGCAAATACATATTTACATTTAAATTTGACCACTAGAAATTCAAAATTCTATCTTGGATGAGGCTTACTATTACCACAATTATTAACGATTTGCGATTACTAAAACATAACATACCATCACGCCTGTATTCCCCGAAGGGTGAGGCAGACGCGTACTTAATATACACCCAAAGTTCGCCGGTATGTTTAGGTCCCATGTAATAGGGGGCGAGCCTATTGCCATTAATTCCAAAATCCGAGCTGCTACTGAGATTTCATAGAAAAACCCAATAACACTTTGCTCGACCTGGGAATCGAACCCAGGAGCTCTAGTGTAGCAGTCGCACTGGGGACCACTAGACCAATGAGGCAGTTTACTTACTAAAACAAAAATAAATAAAATTATGGTTAGGTATGTTTTTTAGATTTCAGTTTTTTATTATAATGTTTTTCACTAAAGAGTGTTATTTATTCGTCTATAAAACGAAAATATTTTTCGATTTTAGAACTATCAAAATGGATGAAGGAAGCCCTTCAACTTCTCACCGTCAGCAAACTATAAATAAATATTAGTTTTGTAACGAAGAGTTTTTTCTACTACTTTGAACATTTTTCGTTTGACTGTACTGTTCTTAATTTGAACAATAGATTTTAGTATGGATTTATTGGTGGTCCCAGTCGCCGGAAGAAAAATATTTAAATTAAATGGATCCGGCGACTGGGACCGCAATTAACTCGGACCGCGGTCCCAGTCGCCGGATCCATTTAATTTAAATATTTTTCTTCCGGCGACTGGGACCACCAATAAATCAATACTAAAATCTATTGTTCAAGTTAAAAACAGTACAGTAAAACGAAAAAATGTTCTACTAGATATGAAGTCATTCGTAATTCTAATGTGTATATTGCTATCCCTCTCTAACTCAAGTCCGTTTCACCTGTCCATCCCAAGAATATGCAGCCCTATTGTTGTAAACGGGATTTTGCATCGCTTGATGACTCGCTCGGCCAATCACTGTCGAGAAGCTTATCTCTTTAGGAAGACTGGACAGTGTATATGGATAATGGTTATGATACTGTGCTGAATGTTTGTTGCTAAATGTGATGTGATGTGAGAATAGGGTATTACACCTTTTTTTGAAAACTGTTTTAAATTAATCCTTAGATCGTAATGAACCAGTAGAATTTTTATTTCAATTTTTTTCAACCTAAAAATGCCTTAAAACCTATTTTTAATTAATGATTTTGAATTTTCGCGCGGAAACGCTAGCCGCCCTGCTACTTCGGGTCGTGACGTCACTTCGTTAGTAAACAATACAACTGCAAATGACCAAGTAACGTCAAGTTACTATCGGAGTGACATCACGTCGGAATCCAATATGGCGGATGGCGTTTTAAAACAGATTAAAAAAGACTATTTTTGGAATTGAATTATAAAATTTAAATTGCATTTTTATAAATAAATACTAAAGTTTCTCGTTTACTTTTTAAAAAATCTATCATAAACATGTATTTTTATATTTTTTCTTACATGGTGTAAAATACCCTATTAAATAGTGCAGTACCTTGAAATACTTAGTCATCAGGTATGTAAGTTTTTGTCTTATTTATAAACAAACCAAGTTAATAAGTCCTTGCTCAAGCGATGAGTTGCAAATACATATTTACATTTAAATTTGACCACTAGAAATTCAAAATTCTATCTTGGATGAGGCTTACTATTACCACAATTATTAACGATTTGCGATTACTAAAACATAACATACCATCACGCCTGTATTCCCCGAAGGGTGAGGCAGACGCGTACTTAATATACACCCAAAGTTCGCCGGTATGTTTAGGTCCCATGTAATAGGGGGCGAGCCTATTGCCATTAATTCCAAAATCCGAGCTGCTACTGAGATTTCATAGAAAAACCCAATAACACTTTGCTCGACCTGGGAATCGAACCCAGGAGCTCTAGTGTAGCAGTCGCACTGGGGACCACTAGACCAATGAGGCAGTTTACTTACTAAAACAAAAATAAATAAAATTATGGTTAGGTATGTTTTTTAGATTTCAGTTTTTTATTATAATGTTTTTCACTAAAGAGTGTTATTTATTCGTCTATAAAACGAAAATATTTTTCGATTTTAGAACTATCAAAATGGATGAAGGAAGCCCTTCAACTTCTCACCGTCAGCAAACTATAAATAAATATTAGTTTTGTAACGAAGAGTTTTTTCTACTACTTTGAACATTTTTCGTTTGACTGTACTGTTCTTAATTTGAACAATAGATTTTAGTATGGATTTATTGGTGGTCCCAGTCGCCGGAAGAAAAATATTTAAATTAAATGGATCCGGCGACTGGGACCGCGGTCCGAGTTAATTGCGGTCCCAGTCGCCGGAAGCCTCATCTTGTACGGGGAGATCCTATTGCCATTTACCGGACACAAATCCAAAGTCCGAGCTGCTACTGAGAATTTCATAGAAAAATACAATAACTCCTCGACTTGGGAATTGAATCTCTAGCTTACCTAACTACTATACTAATCTATATACTAATATATAAAGCTGAAGAGTTTGTTTGTTTGTTTGCTTGAACGCGCTCATCTCAGGAACTACTGGTCCGATTTGAAAAATTCTTTCAGTGTTAGATAGCCTATTTATTGAGGAAGGCTATAGGCTATATAACATCACGCTACGCGGACGAAGTCGCGGGCAGAAGCTAGTAAGGTATAATATAGGTAAATGGAAAATATGTGTATTTTGTTAACTGTGCGCCTTTTTAACCGACTTTCATAAGATACATAAATTCAATTCAAGATTCGCGTTGGGAAATGGTTAAGAAACTTCAGCAGTTGTAATATTTATCACGCTCTTATTGCCAGCATTTAACGAATACCACTGAATCATTAATTATTTTGTGACGCGAATGCCAAAGGTCCATGATTCCCAGGTCGAGCAAATTGTTATTGAGATCAATGAAATTCTCAGTAGCAGCTTGAAATTTGGTATAGTATGTGTAATAGGCTCGTCCCCTATCACTTGGGACCTAAATATACCGTCGAACTGTTGGTAGGTATATATTAATTGATATCTGCCTAACCCTTCGGGGAATATAGGCTTGATGGTATGTTTTTAAGATACAGTAGTTCAAAACATAGTAACATTGACTGTAGTGAGAAAATACTTTACTTATGTCTTATGACATTTATCTATTATTTTTTTCTGATTTTACAGGAAAATCTTTTATAACAATAATTACCAATATTAAGTATATTAGCCATTTTTCTCTTTAAACTTTGCATGACAACTAAAGATATGAAATCGAATTGTGTCTATTGACACGATTCGATTTCATTTTTATTATAATGGCAAACATGTTGGACTACAAATATTTCTTATGTTGACATATTGCATGCAATTTGTATGTATACACATGTTTATGTGCAAATAAATAATTATCTTATCTTATCTTGACCTGAAAGTTTGACCTAATAACTGAAAAATCCAGCCTATTACACCATACGTTTCACAGCTCCATGCGTGTGTAAAAACATTTTAATTGAAAAACTACGCACAGCTAAATATTTTATGCTAATTAAAAATCTAGTTTGCAGTTTAGTAACAGTTTGCACCGTAATTAAAATATGTAGGTACTAGAGAATTTTCTTTACGTGTTTTTTGCACTAAGCAGAAATTAAATAATGTGCCATCACGCCTGTATTCACCTATAGGTTTGGCAGAGGTATAATCATTCACAGAATTGCTAAAAGTAGGTAACTGACTTTTTTAGATAGTTCCACCATATCTTTTAACTAACTTTTTAGTTAGTTAATAGGTATCGTACGACACCGACCTAATTCTAAAGTAAGTCGTCGATTGAGACGCAAAATAACTTGTTTTTCAGTAGATGTTGACGTCACCTTTAAGACGTAAATTTGGAATGTGATCGCAAATTTCAACCTGGCTGGCGGGACTCGCGGTGCCTTAGTGGTCATAGCGTCTAGTGTATCTAACCAGACGACGCAGGTTTGAATCTTACCCGCCGTCGAATTATTTCCTACACTAAAATAAAATACTCGACTATTTACGTTTCATTTTTTTTTATAAAGCTTACTAGCAATGTGGATCGCACATTACTAGTATTCTAGTTAACCCCTCGTGCTAAGCTAAAATGCTTGTGTTACGAGTGGGTTTACGTCGGTAGTGTAATGGGTGGGTTTCGAACCGGTAACCACATGATTGCAAGTCCGGCGCCCTAGCCATTAGGCTACCGCCGCTTGATTTATTTTATTTCTATTTATTATATACCATCACACCTGTATTCCCCGAAGGGTTTGGCAGAGGCGTACTTAATGTACACCCACAGTTCGCCGGTATGTTTAGGTCCCACGTAATAGGGGGCGAGCCTATTGCCATTATCCGGACACAACTTCACAACTCCGAGCGCCTACTGGGAATTCCATAGAAAACCCAATAACACTTTATTCGACATGGGAATCGAACCCCAGACCTCTGTCGCGCTTAGTAATATTCGGCTAATGAGGCAGTTATTATATTTTTATAACAAAACAATTTTGATTGTACAAAGCCTTTCCCTGTCTATACCAGTCTGTGACATTGAAGCTTTAAATTAATCGATCAAAATAATTATTTTATTCTATATTGATGGTAATTAGTTTAATTTATCTTCAGCTATTTTAAGTACCTATTATAATTTCATAGCAAAATCCTTAGTTATTAATTTTATCAATTAATCAAAAAATAAATGTTATTACAAAAACTACGTCATAATCTTATTATTTTAATCTTGTTTTCATTCCATCGCTCCTATTGAAATTCTTAATTAATTATTTCATTTCAAATACTTGGCAAATCCATCATTGGAAAGCGCCTTTTGTAAGAAAAATAAACTTGTTCAAATAAAAGCTCTTTCACATCTGTCTATATAAAAGGCAAAATCCTCTCGAATTAATTTCTATAGCCGTAAGAGTTGGTCTCATTGCTAGCGACAAATGAACGTTGTAATTTTAATCTTAGTTCAATAAACTTAACTGCACATTTTGCCTAGTGATTGTGGTCACCTCGCCGCTCTGTTTGTGAAGTCCCAAAGTTCAAAGGTGAATTAAAAAAAAGAAATTTTATTCTAGGTATTTACGATTTTACGTTGCGGAATGAGAGATGACGTGTGACATTTATTGAAAGGAATATGCTGAGATGGTTTGGACATGTTGAAAGAATGAATGAAAGACGATTAACGAAACGAATTTATATGGCGAATATCAGCGGCATCGTCAGAACAGGTCGTCCGAGAAGGACGTACGCCGATATTATTGGCGAAGTCCTTTAAAAAGGTCAGGTGCGTAGTACTGGGTTACCGGAGGCCCAAACCCTTTTAAAAGGCGGGAAACGCACTTGCGACTCCTCTGGTGTTGCGGGTGTCCATGGGCGGCGGTTATCGCTTACCATCAGGTGATCCGTTTGCTCGTTTGCCCGCCTATCTCATAAAAAAAAAAACTCGCAACCGGCGCGTATGTATGAGAAGATGTATGAATGTCGCAGAAGCAAAAGAAGTATGCAAGAATCGTAGCAAGTGGCGGTCTATAGTTTCTGCCCACCCCTGTGGGAGAATGGCGTGAGTGTATGTATGTATGTATTTACGAACTCGGTAGTAGAGTTTTTTTAAACAGAGTTTAGTTACTCATAAGACACTGAATATCAATATCATACTTAAAATAAATTACGTCTTAAAGTGTTCCCTCACCGGGAACATTCGCCTGTAATTTAACATTTCAGATTCGATTTTGAGCATTACATTACAATACTGCTTAGTGACTTGACGAGCATTCGCCTCTAATGTAACATTTCCGTTCGATTACATTACATTGTTACGCATTGTAATGCTCGGTTCTCTTCCCTCACCGATGTAATGCTCGAATCCATAACATTACAGGTTGCGTACTGTAATGCTCAATTCTCCTCCCGCACTGATGTAATGCTCAACTCTGTAACGTTACATTACAGGCTAATGCTGAGGGAGCACTTTTAACCGTGGCGTGCCATGTTGAAATCAATTATTTTCAAAAATAAGAGAAATTCAGCTTCACGGTAGTATTAAATTACCTACTCGCTTATTATAAGACTAAATCTACATTTACTATCCTAAAAGCTGTCATCAAAACGCCTTCAAATTGAAAGTGATGTCGTGTAAAACGTAAATCTATGGAAACGCCAATTAGTCTCGAGTGAAAAGTATACTTTTCAATTCGACTGACAATGTTGCGAAGTAGCGTGGTCACTTTATTAAAATTAGCTTTTAAGACGCCATGTTTTTTTAGTCGTTAATTTGATTATTGGATGCTCATCGCGAGCTTTCAAAGTTTCTTGTGATTAAATAAAGTGAATGGAGAGAAACTTAAAGGAAATGGTTTTTTTGTGGACTTTGCGGAACAATATTGCAATGACGTAAATTACTGCCTTATTAGTCTTCGTCTTGTCGATTCCCAGGTCGAGCAAAACTTTATTGGGTTTTTCTATGAAATTCTTAGAAGCTGCTCGGAGTTTGAATTTGTGCCCGGTTCATGGCAATAATCTCGCCCTATTACATGGAACCTAAACATATAGGCGAACTGTGGGTATACATTAGTACACCTCTGCCTAACAATTGGGGGAATACAGGCATATGCGTGTGTTGTATTAGGTATTTTCAATTTTCTCTTGTTCAATTTTTAACATTATTTTTCAACTGGATTTCCAAATAACAATTTATTATCTGGGATCTGTCTAGAACAGGAATTAAATCCTGTCGGTGTGTGACGTTGAGCTCGGGAATAATAACTTACAATTCAGTCTTTACCAATGCAGTTCAATCAAGCATTTACAACTAAAAACAATTCCATTCATCACTTATATTTCACAACTGAAACCTTTTCGAAATGAAATGGGTTTATCAGTTTTGGGACAAACAACATATCTTTATTCTCAACAAAATACTCGCAAAAATAGTAACAGTTTGTAAACAATATTGTGCAGATGACGGAGTGGTACAAATAAATAAATATCTTGAAGTACGTGACGTGTTGTGTTGAACAAGTTGACACTTTTGTCCAATATCTTGGTGGGTACAATTAATATTTTAAAACACATTTTTTCTTATCTATTATCAAAGTTATTTTAGTGTAGAAAAACTTCGACCGTGTTTTCTGGTTAGATTAACCAGACTATGCTATATATATGCTATGACCTGACATGACTTAGTCTTAGCGTGATGATATATAGCCTATAGCCTTCCTTGATAAATGGGCTATCTAACACTGAAATATTTTTTCTAATCGGACCAGTAGTTCCTGAGATTAGCGCGTTCAAGCAAACAAACAAACAATACTCATCAGCTTTATATATTAAGTACTAGCTTCTGCCCGCGACTTCGTCCGCGTAGCGTAATGATATATAGCCTATAGCCTTCCTCACTAAATGGGCTATCTAACACTGAAAGAATTTTTCAAATCCGACCAGTAGTTCCTGGGATTAGCGCGTTCAAGTAAACAAACAAACAAACAAACTCTTCAGCTTTATATAATAGAAGATTATACGATAAGATATCGCCTACCCACGGTAAAAGAATTAGCTTAAAATAGGTACTAAAAAATCAGAAACAATAGGTACCTTAAAGAAAATTAACTCGCTGAGCTAACTGGGCTCACCGCCCTTCCCCCTCATGACTGCCTTGCACATCATAAATGCGCGCGCGGTACTTGATCATTATTTTGCTGCGATGTTATTTTAAAACTGCGATATCTCCTAAGATATTCATTGAAATCCAATGATGTAAAGGGCACTTTTGTTTTAAATTAAATACTTCTGATGAATAACGTATTTATTTGGATAGGGATTAATATCATGTTTATAAAAACACCTTCGCAAATAATGCATTTGGAATTTTAGAACAAAGTTAGCATAAAAAAGGTTATAGTGAGCCAACCTTAAAAGATAGACATGCTGTCGCGGACTTTTTTTTAGAACTTTTAAAGAGGAACATATCTGTCATATATGATTTTTGTGAAACTTTAACAGTTTACGCAGCGCACGCATCGGAAGCTCTCAAAAGGAAAAAAAACCCCGATTTTAAAACATTTTTCATTGGTGCTCCGCTCCTATTGGTCTTAGCGTGATGATATATAGCCTATAGCCTTCCTCGATAAATGAGCTATCTATCGCTGAAAGAATTTTTCAAATCGTACCAGTAGTTCCTGAGATTAGCGCGTTCAAGCAAACAAACAAACAAACAAACTCTTCAGCTTTATATATTAGTATAGATATAGATATAGATATAGAGTAGGTATAGATATAGATGGTCTTAGAATAAATAGTTTGAGCAAAGTTGTCGGTAATATTGATATGGGTTAAAAATAAATGGAAAGTTTATTCTAAGCCCATATCAATATTCCCGACAACTTTGCACTCTGACGTGTAAACTTTATCCACAAGTGCGATATCTCTTTGTTTGATGAACAACATAAGTCCCAGGACTTTATAATTGAGTGTGGTTCCAACAAAATTCACAGCTTATTGTTCAAACTTTGTGCTATCTTTTAGTGTGTGATGTCTTTTGGTGTCAGTTCCAAGCCCCTAGGTAATTGACCTAACTTCGTCGGGTACACGGACGTATGTGTACTCAAAGTTACTCAGTAAATGCAATTTGCAAGTTAATGCATCCATATTGTTCGCTAACGGCGTGCGAAAAGTTTAAGGTTGTGAAACTAGCTAGCAGTATAAATTATGATGGTAGTTGCACCTTTGTAGATACGTAGGAATTACCAAAGTTGAAAATATCTACAATCTATGTTTTTTATGAGATAGGGGGGCCAACGAGCAGATAGATCACCTGATGATTAACGATTACCGCCGCCCATGGGGTGTCCAGTCCATGGGCGGCGGTATTCGCTAATCATCAGCAAGACCAGAGGAGTCGCAGGTACGTTGCCTGCTTTTTAAAAAGGTTAGGGCCTCCGGTATCCTCACTTACTCGGCGAAACACAACGTAAGTGTTGCTTCACGATGGTTTTCTGTTAGGCCGTGGTATCACTCCGGTCGAGCCGGCCCATTCGTTCCGAAGCATGGCTCTTTCACGGTTTTAATTTACTCGAATAAATTATGAATCGGTAACATCAGATAGCATTGTATGGCTGTGAAACCTGGACTATGACCCAAAGGGACAGAGAAAGGTTAGAGGCATTTGAAATGTGGTGCTGGAGGAGGATGGAGAAGATCAGTTGGACGGAAATGAAAACGAATGAGGAAGTATTAGTAATTGCAGGAGAGAAAAGACAGTTGTTAAGAACCATAGATAATAGAAGGGGAAAGATGTTTGGCCACTTGATACGACATGACGACTTCTTCAGAACTATACTAGAAGGTAAAATTGAAGGAAAACGAGGAAGGGGTAGAACTGGACGAAGTATTGTGGAACAAGTGAAGGAAAGGATTGCGATCGAGTCGTATCAAGAGGTAAAACGGAAAGCAGAAGATAGAGAACAGTGGCGTTTGCTCCACCGACAAGAGCTGAGCTCTTAAATTAAAGAAAAGTAGAACATTATATTCACAAATTTCTACTTTGTACGAAAATTACACTTTGAATCTTCAATTTGCGGATTATATCTATACTGAATTAAATCATGCAAGAAAATGTAAAAAGGATTTGATTTGATATACATAATTTTATACATCGCATCCCAACTTATTTACATCTACAATATATACCTAATAAATTCTATATAAAAGTACCTACCTATATCAAGAAATCTATACTTTTTATAATATTATAAAGCTGAAGAAAGGAATTATTATTAGGAATTATATATTTATTGAGGAAGGCTATAGGCTATATATCATCACGCTAAGACCAAGTAACTATTCCACGCGGACGAAGTCGTGGGCAGAAGCTAGTCTTTTATATGCATATATACTAACAATCATAAAACATCCGAGATTTCTCGAGGAAATTTAGGTACTCCCAAAAATGTTAAGTAAGTTTATCCTTGTGTAATTATTAAGTTTGTTTGAAATATCGTTTTCATCAAAACAAAAACTTTAGTTAATGAATGTTGGGGAACAGATATAATTATGCTTTAGAATGTTGAGACCATTTATATTGCTCCGTATACTTTGGTTTGCTTACTAAGATTAATATAAATCCTCTTTCATCCGTGAAACGCAGACGAGAATTCAGCGAGAGTTCTAATAATTATTTTATTTCCTGCAATATTGTGATTGTTGATTTATTTTCAGCATTTATCATTATGTGGCATTTATTAATTATATGTTGATTGATTACTTTTAAAAATATTTTATTGAATTCAGCTTATATTTGTAACTAGCTTTTGCCCACGGCTTCGCTCACATGTCAGGAGGAAAAATGGAAAAACCAACATTGATGATCTCTTCTTTGTATGGGTCTGTATACATCAGAGAGGTCAAGCTGTATCTTCGTTCAATTAATTGAGATAAGAAGGTCACCAGTTTTTAAGTTGGAGCATATACTTTCTAACAGTGATAACAAACAAAATTTCGATCTATTCAGTATCTAGTTTTTGCGCCAACTTGTAACAAACAGACAAGAATTTTAAAAATCACAATTTTTGGTTTGGTTACATATATATGTATAACGTAACCCACTTGTTTTTTTAAATATCTTCATTGTACAGACACAGCTTTTTTACAACTCAACAACATTTGGATATCTTCTCTACTATTATAATAGTAGAGAAGATATAATGCCACACATATGTGACATTATTTCTTTTTTTATTTGGATATCTTGGTATTTATATATCTATATATGCATACATAGGTAATGTATGGATTACCGGAATTGGTTGATTTTTTAAATCTGTGTGCATTGTTGTTTATGACGGTAAACAAACAGTTGAGCCACTTGATGGTACCTAAATAGTGGTAAAATGGTAAAATTATTATATTAATTGCATTCGATTCGTCTTTAACCTTCGTAAATACGATCACGTATCGTTGTATCGAAAACAACTTAAATGGTTGCCCATTAGACAACGGAGAGTGTTGAGGGCACTGACCACCCTCTTCTCTATTCTTAATTCACCTGCTTCACCTTCATATTTAATACCTCACTTCCAGTATTTATGTTCCCAACATGATAAAAATCTCCGCTCAGCTAATAATCGTCTTCTTCATTGTCCCTCTCACCGTACTGACTTCATGCACTCTTCGTTTTTCATTCAAGCTATTCTTTTATGGAATGAGCTGCCCTTGGAAATCAGGATGGCTAACAGCCGTAATAAATTTAAGCTAAAGGTTCGTGATCACCTTTACAGGAAGCTGGCAGAATTATCACAACAATGATTTGTATATATTATTATATGTAAGTATATATATATATAAACATACCATCACGCCTATATTCCCCGAAGGGTTAGGCAGAGGCGTACTAATGTACACCCACAGTTCGCCGGTATGTTTAGGTCCCATGTAATAGGGGGCGAGCCTATTGCCATTAACCGGGCACAAATTCCTAACTCCGAGCTGCTACTGGGAATTTCATAGAAAAACCCAATAACACTTTGCTCGACCTGGGAATCGAACCCAGGACCTCTAGCGTAGCAGTCGCGCTCAGGACCACTTGACTAATGAGGCATATAAGCTAATGATATATATATATATATATTTTATATATATTATTTGTTTTAAATATTAAATATGTCTAAGTATGTAGATT
Organism: Acronicta leporina; assembly: GCA_947256265.1. Taxonomy (NCBI): domain Eukaryota; kingdom Metazoa; phylum Arthropoda; class Insecta; order Lepidoptera; family Noctuidae; genus Acronicta; species Acronicta leporina. The sequence goes on from OX366523.1 coordinate 4,977,657, forward strand.
AATATCATTTATGTATATACATCATTCTTTTATTTAATTTTAACCCCTTTGAATATTTTTTTCTCTCGTTAATTACATAGTGTTAATGCATAAGCACCTGCCTTTATTATCTCTTCACCACCCGAAGGTAGACTGGTAGGAAACGCCTACGGCGTTAAGTCCGCCATGTATATATAAGTGTGCAAAAGTATAAATAAATAAAATTATCGCTACCCATAGACATCTTTTTGGAATTTCTGATGTATTGATGCTTTCAGAATCCTTAGACAATTTATGTTAATTAAACAAACAAGAAATTGTGGCCACCTCTAGAATAACAATATTGTTTACTAGTTTAGCTAAATATCCATAATAAATGAGGTACTTTATATGGATAATAAACTTGAACAAATCCCCAACGTTATGGTCACACTGTTTGTCCCAGACGACCTGTTTAACCTCAATTGCAAAGAATTTACATTAGAAACCCCTTGAGATTACATTATTTTTGAGTCAGTGTTATGTTCAAATAGCTTTATCAAATTATTTACAAAACCTTTTAATTATAGCAAACTCCAGTCCTCTGTAAACATAAATTGTTTGGAGTTACGGATTTTTAAAGCCAATCCAAATTTCGTCCCAAGGACTAAAAAAGAGAAAATGTAGGTTTTATTAAAAAAAGTTGTAAATTGCTGGCAAAAGCATCATCACAGAATTTTCTTAATTAGGTATGACCAATTTCAGTCAGTACTGGCCCTAATATTTAGGTAGATAACCTGATTTATTGAAACCCAAAAATCTAATTGTACCATTTTAATGGATATTGAAAACTGTTAAGTGTGACGGTTTTATTGTTTCAAATATTAATGGAGTCAATTCCGATTACCGTTGGCGACGTCATAATTCTGGATCGTAATTTAAAACTGGGCGACGATAACACGTTATTGAACCCATCCATTATTGAATTGAAATGGTTTCCATACTATAAATTTGCAATAAATATTTGAAATTTGATTTTCAAGAAAGGAGAGAGCTGAATCAAATAAAAACATATGACAGCCCCACATAATCAAATTCAACTTTTAAAGGTGCATATCTATGAAAGATCCTTTTTATAGTTCGTGGTTTAGATTATTTGACACTACATGTCGTCGGCAATAGCAAGCTAACTCAGAAAATAATAGTGTATTTCAAGGTTTTAAAAGAGGCCAAATAAATCTTCAAATAATGGCACTCGTTTTTCAATTCAATTTCCGATTTTCAAACACTAATTGTTTGTTAGCCAATTCTAAAATTGAATAGTCGTAGATTATCGGCACCGGTTCGATATTCAATTGAGAATTCACTCCCTAACGATTGAAAGACTTGAAATTCGAATCAACGGAATTCTTTGATGCAATTTGCAGTGTGAAACGACGCGACGGATTTTAACGAACGCCGTCACAGATCCAGTGATACTAAGGTCGATGAACCCTAATGGTTCTGAGGCTCTTGATTTGCCTCATCGGAATAATCTTGGTCCCTTTTTTAAGCAATCTCTGTTAGGCAATTCCTGGAAGTAATCTTGAGCTTAAATAAACTGAGCTTGAAATGTAATGAATTAGATTTCAGAATGTACTTATCGCCAATTCTTTTTATATTATTTCTTAAGCAGAATTTCGATGAAATATTTACCCAAAATATAGTTATCCAAATGTAGTACCGTTTTTTTATCTATATAGGTATATGAACAATATTGACGATAACTGAACAGTGCAGACGACAACTTAATCCTGCACGCCATTAAAAATATAACTCAGTTACAAACCGTTTTTTCCGATGCAAATACCCTCAAAAATTGTCCCCCGGCATAATCTTCAAGCCCATTTACGGGATAGAACTTAAACCGCGCGTTAAATTAAACATCTCCTTCATATCAAAATTATTACCAACGGCTCCTCTTTGTGAAAACTGTGACAAAAGAAAAAAGTAAGCCATCGTAACAACGTCATTACTAAAGGTCCTTGATCCAAATGCCGCCATTGTATTAAAATGGTCACACCTCCAAGAACATTTACATTTTATACAAAATTCGCGAGAACGACATGTAATTTTACAAAATGACGTGTAAAATGTACATAATGACGTCATATTATGTACATTTTTCGTATGTAAATTTCGACTTGACTGTATATGCTTAACATAAATTTTAATGGCAAAGAGTTGTTACTGCGTTGATAAGTTTGTAATTTCGGTACCTACAGCACAAATCTGTGAATAGGCCAAAATAATAAAAATCTGGAACCGGTCAGTAGGCGAATTCATCCTCACACCTTAGACTACTATCAAGTAGTCTAAGGTGTGAGGATGAATTCGCTGCCCATGGCGAGAGAAGCGATGATAAAATGTGACCTTACTCATAATATTAAACAAATCCTCAAAACACAGTCCATTATACAGGCGGTAGAACAATCACAGGGAGGTGAAGTCTCTCCTTAGGCTCAATACCACCTGTAATCATGGACTCATCAACAATAAAAACAATACCTATCAACCTTGACATTGGATTTTATATGGCCTGGTGTAATGTAATGTTAAATTATTACAACATAAGCTTCAAAGCCGACGACACAAGCCTACTCGACTATTCCCTAATAACAATATTTTAACATGCCATCAAAACCTCATAACAGGCAAATCGGATGCGGTATATACTCGGAAAATACCGCGCATGTCCCAAACGTGTCGTAAAGGATGACTTAAGGATTTACGCGCTCAATAGAGGTGTGAAGAGCTGTTCAGAATGGATCCTTATGATATCATACTATGCCATTTATCAATTGTTGTCTGACGCCCACTAACAATTATCAAAAATGTTCGTATGACTACCGGCACCGGCTTTAAGCTACAAAACAACAATAATTAAAGTACTTATTTAAACATATTATACAAGAAACCGGTTTATTGTTATTCGAATCAAAATTAATTGTGATATCTACAGCCAATCTTGGAGAGGAAATGGATCCACCATACTTATGGGTTTCTATTTCCGTACACAAACAATCGTAAAATGTCACCGGAGCAGGGTTTTGTTTGTACTTGATATCGAAATCATTGGATTTTTATACCTCATAGTACAAAGAAAATTGCAGTTATCAAGCAGGTACATACATAAAATATAAAATTACTATACCATGTGTATCTTTATTGTTGTCCACAGGGACATCTTTTTCGATATTTAAACATTTTTTTAGTAAAACGATTTTTTGTTTTGGTATTTTAAAGAAATCTATAAATAATATCAATACTAACGCGAAAATATCCGTAGGTAGAAAGTAGTTTTAAATCAATGTCTAATCGCGTAAGTGTCAGAAACCAGTACATCTATAAAAAAATATCATTTTTGGAAATTTAACCTCTACGATGGTGAAAAGAGGGTGAAAGTTTGTATGAAACTTCGATCTTTAGGATCGGTGCAACGCGGGCGAAACCGAGGGCGAGCCACTAGTTCATGCATAATTTATTCATGTCATTTTTGGTGGCCCTTTTTTAAGGTTTTGTTACAATTTATGTTAAACTCAATCCTTATATTTTGAATGTTGCAGCGCTCAAAATAGAATAGAAATGTGCCCGTCGGTGGTTAAGACAGATTCCCAATAGTTGGACTTATACTCTCAACCAAGGCCTTTGTTGGGAACGGGAACTACGATAAGCTCAATAACGGGATTACAGCCTGAAACTCTAAGGAACAATAAATTATTATACATATATCCGTCAAAATCAATCTCATGTGTGTTTGTAACTTAATCGATACATCGGTGAATCGCTCGCCCCATCATTAATCGGAGTATCACTTAACATCAGGCGAAATGGCGGCAAAAAATATTAAGGGAAGTAATCGTTTCATTAGTGCAGTAGTCGCAAGCACAGCTACTGAATGGTACTGAACGTGAAGTTCTGGTCTTCTATTTCTATTCCCAGGTCGAGCATATCACGTCTGTATTCCCTAAAGGGTTAGGCAGAGGCGTACTTAATACACCCACAGTTCGACGGTATGTTTAGGTCCCATTTAATATAGGGAGAGCCTATTGACATTGTTATTAGATTTTTCAATGATATTCTCAGTCACAGTTCGGAGTTATCCGGTGTTTGGATATGTGCCTGGTTAATGGCACTAGAATTGCTGGTGTACACCAATACACCTCTGCCAAACTTTTCGGAGGTACGGATACATTAATGAATTAATAAATAATGCCCACTGAATATAAAATTGCTTTTTGTACCGATTCACACTTGATACTCTCTCAAATTGTATTGCAATTGGAGCGGTATCGATATTCGAAAGTTAATGATTTCATTGTTTCTTTCAAATATATTTTATTATTGGATTGGAAGATTCCATAGCAATATGATACTGTTATGTCAATTTATTCTACTTGGATAAGTTAATACATATACATACATACATACCTACCATCACGCTTGTATTCCCCGAAGGCTTAGGCAGAGGCGTACTAATGTACACCCACAGTTCACAGGTATTGCCATTAACCGGGCACAAATTCCAAACTCCGAGCTACTACTGGGAATTTCATAGAAAAACCCAATAACACTTTGCTAGACCTGGGAATCGAGCCAAAGACCTCTAGCGTAGCAGTCGCACGCCGGGCCACTAGGCTAATGAGGCAGTTAGTAGTTAGATGTAGATAAATTAAGTTATCAATAAAATTGTATGGCAGTATTTACAACCTTAGTTTTAGTGTCTAGTGTTTTTATGTAAAGAATCTAGGTACAAAATGTCAAAACTGTATCACATAAATCAAAAAGTTATAAGCTTGTTGTCCGTACAAAAACATGCTCACAACGTCTTATTATCCCCGCCCCGCTGTGCGCCCGCGCCTAGTGCCGCTATGACCTTCCGTGACTTATGTTGTGCGTGTAGTAGGCATAATAGCGGAAAGATACTTAGTGCCGCTCGGTATCCCACTTGTATCCTTTGTAAATATTTTTGGGACAAAATATAACATGGTGTAAAGATTATTGGAATCGATTCAGTTACTCTGAACCACAGATAATAGAATACTAGTAGTCTGAACGAACCGGAAATTCAGGTATCGCATATACTAAAAATAATGTTGTATTAGAGAGAACTACTGACTTACTTACCTGTTTTATAATATACATGGTTTGTGTGTATAGTTTTTAATACACCACTGGTTTTTTTATCCTTAAAAAATACAATTAGAACGTAAGACAAGCAACATTGACCTCTATAAAATCATTGCTATGAATATTTTGCTACATGAATCATAAGTATCTAATATATTTTCAAGACTAAAAAAGTCTGATTGTCAGAAACCACTAAGTAAATAAAAAAGATTATTATGCTAAAGTATAAATATTATAATACTATAGATTTGAGAATATTTACAATCACAGAATATTCCGCAAAAAAATTGCATAGTGTGGCCCTAATAACTATTAAGTACTAATAGTTATTAGGGCCCCACTTCAATCGACACATCGACAGCACTAGAATAAAGGTTCACCCACATTACGTGACCAAACAAACACTCGATCACAGCGAAGACAATAAAATTTGCAGCTTACCAACAGACCCCAGCCTACGTTACGTGAGAGTTTTATGGCGCGCCCTTATTGGTCAAGAAATGGCTTTATAACCCTTTTGATACGGATCTATGGGCTTAGCCTGATCAACCAATTGTGCCAAATGGATAGCTTTCTATTTCGTAGTTTTTGGTAGTTTTAAATTGTTCAACTAAGTACATCTTCTCTACTATTATGATCTGATCATATTCTCTACTATTATGATATGTGTATTGAAAGAAATATTATTAAGTATATTGAAAATATTAAAAAAAAACAAGTGGGATTCGGAGACGTGTACCTATATACCCTATATAAAAGTCTCCGAATTCAAAAATGTGATTTTTTAAATTCTTGTCTGTTTGTTGCGAGTTGGCGCAAAAACGACTAAATCGTTTTTAATGTTGTTATCACTGTTAGAAAATATATGCTACATCTTAAGAACTGGTGAACTTCTTATTTGCCTCAATTAATTGAACGAATCCTGAGATACAGCTCTATCAACAGGTCAATTACTTGACCTCTCTGGTGAGTTCTATACAAAGAAGAGATCATCACTGTTGTTGGTTTATGATTAACGTATTTTTGGGATTTCTAATCCTAATATAGCTTCAGGTGGGCGAAGCCGGGGGCAATAGCTAATTAAAAATAATATTAATGAATAAAAATTAATAAACTAAATATTATTTGTACTTTTTTAATGTCATGAACGATTGTGCCAATTTTGCATTTTAGCTTATCATATGTATTTGTTATATTTTTAATTTAGACTACCTCTAGTCTATTTAGACTAGCAGTCGCGCTTGAAGTCCTGGATTTGAATCTGAAGTCGATTAAAGATATTAGGTTTTTCTATAAAATTGTTAGTAGCAGCCCGAGCTGCTAATGTGTCTGTCTTTTATCTACTCCGAAGTAATAATATGCTCGTACTCCTGGCGAACTGTGGGTGTACACTACGGGGAATACAGTAGTGATGGTATGGTATGTTGTATTTTAATTTAAATGTTGAGCTTTAATCTTTGATATCGAGAACAAGGTTAAAAATCCAACATTATTGTCTGAAATATTTTTCCAAGCATACTAAAATAATATGAGAGATGACAATAATATCACTGACATTATTCAACCCACGCTCTTTAATAGGTTCGTCGCACGACTCCCAGGAGACAGATGGCAAGGTTTTTTAGGACGGTATTCGATATTTAGAGGTTACAATAACTGTTTCTAGCTAAGACGACTTGAACAACTATCCTTCATGATGACCCTAATTTGACGGTGCGGTATTGTTTTCTATGTCTTCTCTTCTTCTTCTTCTTCTTCTTCTCTACTATTGTAAAATTGTAAAAAAGCTGTGTCTGTACATTGAAGATATTAAAAAATCAAGTGGGTTAGGGTATATAAACGTCTCCAAACCCAAAAATGTGATTTTTAAAATTCTTGTCTGTTTGTTACGGTTTGGCGCAAAAACTACTATATAGATTTTAATTTTATTATCACTGTTAGAAAGTATGTGCTCCAAATTAAAAACTGGTATACTTTTTATCTCATATAATTAAACGGAACCTGAGATACAGCTTGACCTCTTAAATGTATAGAGACTCATACAAAGAAGAGATCATCACTGTTGGTTTTTGAGCTTCATGCGAGCGAAGCCGCGGGCAGAAGCTAGTATTATATATACTGATTGAGCACAAAATAATAATACACCTAAATAAGCATATACACCATATGTAACCATACAAAGGAAGCAGTCTTGTGATATGAAAAAAGACATACCTATTTATTCTCAATATCATTAACTTTTAAATGATAAACTAATCTCAACTTAAGTACGCATAGCTGGTTATATTATTATGTATGTTTGGAGCGCTCGTTTTAAACATGTTCTAGTTAGCAATGCTACGTTAAAATGTGGTTTAGAATACTGGGAATGAATAATTAACTTTACTCTGTTCAGAGTGGCGTCGGTTGCATGTTTTCAGAGCAGTGATTTCGTTAGCGATTAAACCCTATTTTAAAGCAAAACATACCGCAAATTTAACTGTTTATCTTAGATATTGTACAATTAATAAAACGAGTGAGTTAACCTGTTTAAAGTACACATTAAAATAGTGTTCTACCACCAATTTTCTTGCATTTAATAAGTGAGCTGACCTTAAAATAACTTTTAAGTTAATTTAGTACAATAACAGATCGCTGCTTTGCTTTTAATCGCTCAATAATTCAAACTCCGAGCTCCTACTAGAAATTTCATATACCAATTCAGCAACTTCATTGACAATTTCATCTTCAAATTTAATCTGAAAAGCGAATAAATTAATCTTCCTTAAAGCCACCAGGTTATAATAAAGCATTAAATTTAAATTACATTAATTGAAATCCAGACAGGAATTCAAATAAGGATATCAGATGAATACGCATACTTACGTAAATGTTACTTTAATATTTTCATAGGACACTGAACCCTGTAAACCTACCGTTAATGGAAAAATAACACCCGGTCTATCGATTTATCTTCGTTCTACAAGCGGCAAAGCCCTATATACACATACAAAGTGTTAATTTATACATTCCAAAACATTGACGTGTATCTTATACTCTATACTACTAATATATAAAGCTAAATTTTTTGTTTGTTTGTTTGCTTGAACGCGCTAATCTCAGGAACTACTGGTCCGATTTGAAAAATTCTTTCAGTGTTAGATAGCCCATTTATTGAGTAAGGCTATAGGCTATATATCATCACGCTACGCGGACGAAGTCGCGGGCAGAAGCTAGTTTTAATATAAACCCCGAAATGCCGTAATTGCCGTATTGTATTGAATAAAATTTGAACTTACTTTGAAATAAAACTAAGTTTTACGGACTTTATCGCGTTGTATTGATATTTTTTGATTTCCGACGTTTCGGATCCCATACAGCATCCATGATCACGGGTAGACTAAGTTGTTGGATATCTTACTAACAGCTACCTTAAATTTTAGTTAATTATTGGCGATCCGGTTTACCGTACGAGCTTACCGTATATTTGGTCTTGCAGTTTTGGGCTTAGATTTTGATTTCATGTAATCGTGATTAAACGAGACCCAGATTATATCTACCGAGGAAGACCCACTCGGGAAGCGCATTCCACATTTCGACGGTACACATAGTAAAAGCGGTATGACATAGATCTAACTTTAAAAAAATAAAAGAGTTCAAGCATCTTGTGGTTTAAGTACAAAACTGATGGTGGTCAGACACCTGCTAAATTTTCATGGATCCGGTTATATTTTTATTCTATCATATAAAAATTTCGAAATCGGCGAAGATATACAAATAACATAACATACCATCACGCCTGTATTCCCCGAAGGGTTAGGCAGAGGCGTACCAATGTACACCCACAGTTCGCCGGTATGTTTAGGTCCCATGTAATAAGGGGCGAGCCTATTGCCATTAACCGGGCACCAATTCCAAACTCCGAGCTGCTACTGGGAATTTCATAGAAAAACCCAATAACACTGCTCGACCTGGGAATCGAACCCAGGACCTCTAGCGTAGCAGTCGCGCTCAGGACCACTTAGCTAATGAGGCAGTTATATTATTGTATACAAAATAATATACACTAAAAAAGCAATCCAATTGATAATCTCCTATTTTAATTTAGGTATAAAGGTACCACTTACCTTTTGACCTGAAAGCTCCATCACTCTATCGAGGTCAACATTTAAAAGAATGCCGAGGCCTTTACATCGGATGTCGATAAAAAAATTAATATCAATTAGCAAAGAAAACCAAAGCAGACTTTGAAGCGAAACGAATAAATTGGAAATGTTTTTACAAGGTTTAATTTTTACACTGATATTTCTTCCATGTTTTTCATATATAACCTTGAATGTGTTAACACAGCTATTGGAATACTGCACTGCCGGGTCCGCGGACGAATGCTGCAGCGCTCCCGTAGGCCCAGCACCAAAGTGGTGACGCGAAACGCCGAGGTTGGTTTTAGTCAGGAGATCGCTCTTTTCAGAGCGGAAACCGACACACCCCACAAAAAAAAACTATTGGAATACTTACTACCAAGTACTAGGAATCTAGCCCTTTTTTTGTTGACGGGGTTGGCAATACTTTATGTACTATCCACCACTCCGAGGAGAGCGGTGGGGTGTGTCGGACTCCGCTTTGAAAAGAGCGACCTACCGACTGAGACCAACCTCGGCGTTTCGCGTCACCACTTTGGTACCGGTGCTTGAAAGCGCTGTAGCATGCGTCCGCGGATAGGAATCTAGACTTAGGCTAGCTAACCATAGGTTATCGGTAGAAGAAGGGGAGGGAGAACGCCTGCATCTGGCTCCCCTCATGCGTAGGGAGCCGCGGAGGGGGCCGCATGGGCGCTTCTCTACGCGGCCGGTACAATACAGGGTCTTATTCTAGTGTTTATACCAATTTAGTCAAAAAGGCATTTCGGGAGTACGCAAGGGCGAGGCACACGGATGAGTAGTTGAGCCTCACGGGACTTGCTCAGTCCAAGAAAGTTGATAGAAATTGACAGCATGGAACACCTTCTGTGTACATGAGATGCAATGGCTAGAAAGCGAATGTGCCTTTTGGGTCAGGGTTATCCAAGACCAGAGGACTACAGACTCATATCCCCAGGCCTCATTATAAAGCTCATGGAAGAGCTGTTTGTAGAACTGGGACGGAGACGAGGAATAGGTTATCTAGGGGAAGAACAAAAGATCCCATTGGGTTGAAGTGCACTGAGGCCTTGTTGCCTCAGCCCTAAACAAGATAACATACCATCACGCCTGTATTCCCCGAAGGGTTAGGCAGAGGCGTACTAATGTACACCCACAGTTCGCCGGTATGTTTAGGTCCCATGTAATAGGGGGCGAGCCTATTGCCATTAATCGGGCACAAATTCCTAACTCCGAGCTGCTCCTGGGAAGGTCATAGAAAAACCCAATAACACTTTGCTCGACCTGGGAATCGAACCCAGGACCTCTAGCGTAGCAGTTGCGCTCAGGACCACTTGGCTAATGAGGCAGCTAAACAAGATAAGGATAAGACCCACTTACACCAACTTTTTGAATATGCTTAAATTGCATTTAAACACAATTTTTCATAGTACATTTTTGTTTAAATACAATTTAAATATATTTAAGAAGTTGGTGCAAGTGGCCCTAAGTGTTTATACCAATTATAGATATGCACAATATTTAACATTAAATTTGTATAAAAGCACAGTATATAAGATGTTTTGTTTACTATAGTTTTAAAGAAAGCTGATATAAATTGCTATATATAAGACGTTTTTTATTTTAAGGCCCACTTGCACCAACTTCTGAAATGTGTTTAAATTGTATTTAAACACGAAATTTCTATGAAAAATTGTGTTTAAATATGACTTAAACACATTTAAGAATTTGGTGCAAGTGGGCCTTAAAATAAAAAACGTTCTTTATGTATAGTTTAGATTTTTTTTACGTATAGTAGGTAGGTACTTAGTTTTGCAGTCCAGTGTAGTTACGTAACTATGAATAGGTACTTAGGTATTTCAGTAAACATTCAGAATCTCTATTTAAATAGTCATTTTGCCTACATTATGCGGGAGGACAGTTAGCAACAAGACGGCGAAGCCTCTACGTGATTTGAATAGAGATAACCTAATCACATTCCATTAACCAATTACGGTAATTGAACTAATTGAAATATCGCATAAAATGTAGGGCTATAATGGCGACTGTTGCAAGTAATTGTTAAAGAGATGAAAATGTTGATTGGTTGGTCCTGGGTTCGATTCCCAGGTCGAGCAAAGTGTTATTGGTTTTTCTATGAAATTCCCAGTAGCAGCTCGGAGTTAGGAATTTGTGCCCGGTTAATGGCAATAGGCTCGCCCCCTATTACATGGGACCTAAACATACCAGCGAACTATGGGTGTACATTAGTACGCCTCTGCCTAGCTCTTCGGGGAATACAGGTGTGATGATATGTTATGAAAATGTTGGTTTAGATATTTTTAAACTTACTGTTGGTCGCGGTTTCACCCGCATCATAAAAGGATTTACAAACATTTTCCTTGGCAGACACCCTAATAATTTTCTAAAATTAATATCTTAAGTTACTTGATTTAATATCAGCTATCTTTCAGTTAAAGTTCTATCAAAATCAGCTGATTCCTTTCGGAGATTAGCCGGAACAGACAAACAGACAAAATTTCAAAATAAATATTTGTTATATTTACCAACATACATATATGATATAGATTTACTATTTGTTATATTGATGTAAACTTGTTCCTATAAATTTCAATTACATGCTCCTCGCCACTTGATAAGGTCTGGTTCCATGGCCGTGACTATAGTGCATGTCAAGGCAAGTGGTATTTTCAGTTGGTACGTTTCCGACGTAGGTACTGTCGAGGTACCGAGCTTTACTAAACAATTAAAAAGAGTATTGCAGTTCAATTTTATCATTTATTGCGGGGCGAAGCCCTAACACATCCAAGTGAGCCTGTCAAGACTCGCAGACTAGACACTTCTACATCAAATATAAAATTTCAAACTGATTGTTTATTCTTTAACCAGCCAGTCAACCCGCAATATTGTCGCCTTCTTGGAGCGGTCTGTACAGTACCCTGTCGCGGGAGCTTCATATATCCATGAAGCTTTTCCACATTCCAAAAGCGAGTCTGTATTTTGTGTGTGTATGTGTGTATGCGCGCGCGTGTTTGTGCGTATGTGTGTGTGTTTTAAGCAAGTGAACTGTAAACACGCTACGCACATCTGCCAATATCTACTTTCTAATTTGTTATCTAAAATAGAATTAATACATTAATCTTTTACCGAAATTAAAACGTTTCAACAATAAATCGTACAAGTGTTAATAATAAAGATGGACTCTGAAAATGGACGTGAAAGAAAATCAGAGGGCAATGACCCTTTGTGTTGCGGTCACATAAATGTGAAATGAGATGAGATTAATAAAATCTAGAATTGGATTTTAAGTCTTTCTAGGTAGCCAAAATGCATTTAAGATAATGATTACTTACTAAAGACATTATTATTGATTAAGATATGAAATAAAAGCTTTCAATGGCTATTATTGTTTATTGGTTCGCCAATAAAATTTCATACTTATATTAATAACATTTAATGTGTTTTTGAAACCTTTATAGAGAATTTACTACGGGTAGGTACTACGGATTAAGAGAAAGTGTATGAAATTGCGTAAATAAACACTACACTTATTAGGTAGAAGAAACTTATAACTATAAGTATGCGAATAACTTTCGAACGCACGGTTTATCGTATTTTCACGTTCTGAAATATTACCGCACTAATTTAAAAGAAAACCCCCCAGCACTCACTAAAGGGGAAACTTATTACGACTAGGTAATAAAGATGCCGACACTTACTGTCTTAATATCACTAACACTAACACGATAAAATCTTTATTTACAACGTCCATTACACTTTTAAAAAGACAGTTGGATTCAAACTTAAAACAAATACAGACTTGGATGCAGGTGAGCCGAAATATTATTATTCTTTTCGATTTTTGAGTACGGAAAAAGACGTTCCATTTTCAAAAGGTATCTTTATTACGTATTCAATTTATTGTTTCAATTGTTTTTGACAAAATTATAGTTCTAGTAATTTAAGTCAGACTGGTAATATCAGGACAATATTTTCAAGGTGGCCCGTAAATTAAATTCATAGTATTATATTACCAGTTTTATTAGAAAATAACGGATTATTTTCACATTTCTTTAAATCTATAAAATTTTCTAAGTACCTTAACTGTTATTATAGTGAGATCCGGTGTTCCCGAGTAGTAAAAATGATATGTGATGAGAATCTATCTATCTATCTAAATAATTAACTTATAGTTTTTTTTTTCATTTTATTAATTTTTCTTTCCCTTCATGAAACTTCATTGTCCAACAAACAAAAACTAAAGGAAATAAAATAAAACCCGAATCGTAAAAATAAAGCAAATTGAAGCTTACACGACCAAAGGAAACCGCCTTTTATCACTTCAAAGAAACTTGATAAACCTATTTAGCCTAACCTATACAGCTGAGGTAATTTGTTAAATTCCCGGGTTAAGCAAAGGTTCTTCTATGAGGCAGCTAAAAAATAATAGCATTAGACTCTCCCTATTACATGGTTCGGTGGCCATCACATCATGCTACCCAAAACTGTCGAATTTCTTCAAACGAATTTCAATTTAATCTTCAAATAATAGAGTTTATTATCCACTGGGGAAATTTTACAGTTTATGGTAAATTTATGAGCTGGCGACTGTACTTATGAAATACTGTAGGTACTGTGAATCTACACTTGTACAATAGTAACACTAAGATTCAAGCTTACCAATCATCTCTAAGTGCAAATCAAACAATATTAAGGTCATAGAAGGTTATACTTCAATAACTATAGGTTATAGTTATTGAACTAATAACTTTATAGGTTATTGTTTGATTTCAGCAAACATGTGTGTTTAAAGAGAAACTTAATAACTGAGTACGGGCGCACTTGTTTTAAATGCTCTTAGCGTGTTTGTTTTCAAGCTTAGTTAAGTGCCACTTTATGTTATACCAATAGTCACTGTGTAACTCCTTCAATATTTAATGTAGGATATTGGTTACTTTGCAAACTTTGAGATCGGTTTTAGTCTTTATACATAAGGCGAATGTCATCACACTTGAGCCCCATGTTAAAATAATTCACTCGAATCAAGAATCCAGGATAGGATGTCTCAGGGCAAAAGTAGTAGAAGAGAAAACCCCTCATAAAGTGGCAATCAGCAAAGAAAAAAAAGATGATATGTCTGCTCATTGTCTGCTATTTCATTATGTCAAAGTCATCTTTCAATTGATTTTTGACAGTTGTGTTTACCAATTCTGTCAGTGCTTATGTCAATTTGTGTCATTGTAATACAACTGAATAGGTAGTAGGTAGGTATTTATAGCTATAACGAGTATTAGAGCAATGAGAGGGAACAGAAGAATTAAACTTAACAGACTGTCTACGATAAAGAAAGGAAACAAAGCAGAAGAATACTGATGTAAACCAGAGGGGTAAACATGTCGCAAATCCAAGAACTACTAATTTTTACAGCTAAATCCAATAAATACTCGTTCAAGATACCGAACCCCAAGACCTTAGCCGCACTTGGGACTATGGATGGCAATGAGGCTTTACAAGAAGAAGTACAATAAAAAGTGAGCAACAAACTAACAAAGCGAAATGCAATTATTGAATTTGGCTGTAACAATATTTGTAAAGATTTCCGTTGCTTACTGGCACTGCAGTTGACATTAGGTACTTATACGTAGTATACCTAACGTCAGCAGTGATAGCCTACTGATATGACCATTGGACTGCCAAGTCAAAGGTCTCGAGTTCAAATCCAAGGCACGCACCTTTTCGAAGTTATGTGCGTATTAATAGTTAATTATCACGTCTTGAGGAAACCTGCACGTCTGAGAGACTTTCTTGTCGGCGTGTGAAGTCTGCCAACCCGCATTGGGCTAGCGTAGTGGACTATAGCCTAATCCCTCTCATTGTGAGAAGAGACCCGTGCCCAGCAGTGGGACATATAATGGGTTGATTATGTATGTTATGTATGTATTATGTATACATAGTAGGTAATCGTATCGTAAATCGTCGCATGTTCAAGAAACCATTTCAGCGACAACAATGCGACACCGACGAGACGTTCTATCATAAATCCTGTCGTTGTTGACACACCTAAATAAATGGATCACAATGAACGCCAAGAGAACGACGCTCCTCATTGTCCTGAATATACAGACAATTCGCTGAAACCTGAAGAAACCACTGCAACTTGATTTTTTCATGTCATTAGCAAGGTGACAAAAATTCGGACTGCCTGATGATAATGGGAACCGCAACCTATTGACGCCAGTAACAAAAGTAATATCACTCATCGTTTTTTACTTATACATAGCATTAGGTTACACATAGCATTAGGCATTTTAAAAAGGTTGTAAACGATTTTCATGAAAATTCCGTAAAACAATTGAATTATCATTAGTATCTAGATTTATAATTAAGTAAACTGCAATTAAGCTGCGTTTAATAAT
This sequence comes from Acronicta leporina, assembly GCA_947256265.1. Lineage (NCBI taxonomy): Eukaryota > Metazoa > Arthropoda > Insecta > Lepidoptera > Noctuidae > Acronicta > Acronicta leporina. The sequence goes on from OX366523.1 coordinate 4,993,318, forward strand.
AAACGGGAATAACCCTAATAACCATCAAACAACTCGATAACATCTACACAGAACAATTCAAATTAATACCAAATAACTCGATCAAATATTTACACAAGTAATCGCGTGCGTCGATACAATTTGTAGGTACGGGTCTCATAATTGTACATTGTTCGAATTATTATAATGCTATTAAAATAAAACAAAGCACGAATTATGTGCAATAAAGCATTAAACGCCGGCATGACTTGTACTACCACTTTAAAGCCAAATAATGTTGGGCATTGTTCCTTAAATTTCAACTTTGCTTATGCAAATTACGTAGCTCCATTGAAGCTCGACAATGGAAACTTGCGGAGTCCATATTCTGTGCGGATATCTGAACGTGCACAATTTAAATAGGCTGAATGGTGACATTTCATTGCCTGCAGCTTTTGGCGCGAAATGAAGCGTTTGACAGCTATCATTTTTGTCTATGATTTTGATGAAACTTCAGATGAGCTTCATAAGCTCGAGTTTAGAATATTAAGTCTTTGGCTTCCTCATTCATCATTGCATCATTGAGTTCCCTAATAGGTAAGAGTATAATAATAAAGGAAATTAATATGAATAACATTAAAAATTCTTAGAATATTAAAAGATGAGTAGTATTCTTGTATGGCGTTCAACAAAAAAATATTAATTTCAAGCACCTACAAACATCTTGGAAGCACAGCGACGATCTCTGGTTAAACGAGAAATAAATGTGATTCCTTAGCACAAACTTCCCCTTTCTATTCATGAAGCAATTTAAAATATCTCGGCCATTACAACTGTTTATGAATATAACGAAATATTTAAACAGCTCACTCACAAATGTACCTACACGAAAATTCGCGTCGCGTTGAAATTCCGACAGGAATACTGTTAATGTTGTAGTGGACGGCTGTTTTCCAAAAAGTTGTTTTTTGTGGTTATGTCGTGAAATGGTAATGTATTATTTGGTAACGAAACATGTTTGTATTCACCTATTTGTAAATGGATATTTTTTGGAGTAAATTTATTTTTATTTTAATGCCATGTTGTACCGATGTGTACAATTTTGACAGATTCAGTTGATATGCGAAAATGTGTTTTTGTGTGTCCCTTTCTTTATATCGTAGTACGACAGCTCAACAATTTTCAACAGGCTAGTCTATAACAGGCTATATTAACGTCGCTAACAGGCATAGCCTATTAGCAAGCCATAAGTACTTAACTTTAACAATATCCATAAGATAAGATTTAATCGGTGAAGGAAAATATCGTGAGCGATCAGCAGGTCCTGAAAGTTTACGTCGTGTGAAGTCTACCAACCCGCAGTTGACCAGCGTCGTGAACTAGTGTACCTATACTATATTTTATTTTGTGTTACCAACTCATCTCCTTCTGAGAGTAAACTGTGCGTAGATTGGGACAGTGAAAGATCGATGATGATTAACATATCACGAACATCACTAAAAACTTTGAAAACAGTTCACTCTAAGTCAATTGCTCACTGACAACATAGTTTAGTTCAAGGAACACGTCATTTTTTTTAATCATTTTGATTGCAGAGTTACATGTAAAGTTTTGCTACGAGAAATTACCCAAACGTAATCTTTGTGGAATTAGGAACTGTCAGCTACACTGTGTGTCACAGAGTAGACAAGAGGATACATTTTTACTCCAGTATACCAACGAGCAATTATATTATTTTCAGAAAAAGAAAGACACTGTAACTATATCCCTGGCTTGTAAAAACACTCGTTGGTATTCTCTTTGTACAATGGTTTTTGTTTGAGGGTAGTGTAATTAAGTTTAATTTGGGGAATGTACGCGAAGCTACACATCAAAATAATCCAGTACACGTTGAACCTGACATTGTATATCTTTCCGTACATTCTGAGGTCAGCTTATAATGGAATAGCTGTATAGCCATGTGTACCACTAGGCAGCTTAGAATTACTACAGCAGTTGTAATACGTGAAGGGTGCATAATATTTGGCTATTTATAAGATCCGCAGAGAAAATTGCTGTACCTATTTAATTAATGGAACTCGCAAATTATACCACCATACTTTGTGTTGTTTTATGATTTTACTCATAGCTTTGTTTTATAAAGGTACATATTTTACAGATAAAAAACTTAATTTCTTAACAACTATTTTAAACGTGGCTTTGGACGACCGAGCTTGGTTTCAAGCCACTCTCCCCATTCGGCTGGGTGGTCTCGGCGTCCGCAAAATTTCCAGTCTTAGTTTACCAGCGTTTCTGGCCTCAGCTCACGGCACTGAAATTTTAACGAAGAAAATTTTAGCTCCTTCTCTCGTTGATTTTGAGGTGCCGTGTTTGACGGATGCTGTGAACGCTTGGAAAATGGCTTGTCCCAATACGGTCTTGCCCGTCATCCCATCTTCCCAAAAACAGTGGGACTGGCCGCTCTGCAGTTTGACACGGAAATATCTGATAAATACGTCAGTCAATACTGCCGAGCGTGCTCGTTTGCTGGCCTTGGGTGAGTGGGAGTCGGGCCTTTGGCTTCAGGCACTTCCATCACCTAATATAGGTAGCTTGTTGGATGACACTACTTTTCGGTGTGCTATTTGCTTACGTCTGGGCGCTCCTTGTGTTGCTCCGCATCGGTGTCACTGCGGTGAAGCTGTCGACAGCCTCGGACACCACGGCTTGTCTTGCTGCAGGAGTGCGGGGCGAATAGCACGGCACGCCAATATTAATGACATTATTCGTCGTGCTCTTGTCACCGTCGGTGTGCCAGCTGTATTAGAGCCTAATGGCTTGGCACGTGACGATGGAAAGAGACCAGACGGTATGTCACTATTGCCATGGAAATTGGGTAGGCCTTTGGTGTGGGATGCAACTTGCGTCGATACCCTTGCTCCATCCCATCTTCCAAGCTCGGCGGGTTGTGCTGGCGCTGCCGCTGCTGGTGCAGAGACCCTCAAACGGCGCAAATATAGCAACCTCAATGGGAACTATAATTTTGAGCCGTTTGGAGTGGAAACGCTCGGGCCGTGGGGTCCGAGTGCGCGCCATCTCTTCAAAGAAATTTCTAAGAGACTTGTCGACTCTTCGCGGGATCAGAGGGCTGGTTTATTCTTTGGTCAAAGGATTAGCATTGCCATTCAACGTGGCAATGCAGCCAGTCTTCTGGGTACGTTACCCGATGACAGTGATGTGGAGGAGTACTTTGACGCCTAGGCGTGTCTATTTTTCTTTGTTTTTTTTTTAGGTTATATAGATAAGAAATATTATAAAGAGGAAAGATTTGTATGTATCAATGTATATAACAATAAACTTATATAGGATTTTCAAAAAAAAAAAAATTAAATTGTTTGATATAAATTGTAACAAAAATCTAATCCATAATTTCCAACATTCTAGACGATTTCTACGGATTTGAAAAAAAAAACTTGTTTTTTACGAACTAATTCAATTTTATGGATCCTATCCTAAGTCTATCATAGTAAAATAATCTGCATCAGCGATGATTCTGAAACAAAAAAGTTAACGAGTTTACATTATTTTGAAAATATTTTCTTGACTTACATAATGCTTTGTTTTATTACCTACTAGCTTCTACCCGCGGCTTCGCCCCCGTGGAATTTGGTCTGTCATCACATCCCACGGGAACGGGACAAAAAGTATCCTATGTCCGTCTCCTGGTTCTAAGCTACCTCTCCACAATTTTCAGCCAAATCGGTTCAGCCGTTCTTGAGTTATAAATGGAGTAACTAACACGACTTTCTTTTATATATATAGATATTGGTTACAAAATCATATCTAAAAGTTACCAAGATATCAGTTCTCTAGTCACTATACCCAGCTTATACCTTGCTACCTTGTAAGTATCAACGAACAAGAAGCCATAATAATTATTGTTGAAGCAAAAAGTTTTGTACAAATTTGCGGAGTATAGGTAGTGAGATCCAGTATTAGTGCGTCAGTACGCACATAACACACACGATATTATGTTGTTAAATGCATATAAATGCACTAGCTTCTGCCCGCGACTTCGTCCGCGTAGCGTGATGATATATAGCTTATAGCCTTCCTCAATAAATGGGCTATCTAACACTGAAAGAATTTTTCAAATCGGTCCAGTAGTTCCTGAGATTAGCGTGTTCAAGCAAAAAAACAAACAAACTCTTCAGCTTTATATATTAAAGTATAGATATGCATACGACGACCTCTGTGGTTTAGTGGTTCGAGTACTGGACTGCTGATCATGAGGTCGTGGGTTCGATTCCCACAGGACACAAAAATGTATGTGATGAATATAAGTGTTTGTGTTTGTCTGGGTGTTTCTTATGTATTATAAGTATGTATTTACAAAAAAAAAAGTATATAAGTATTATATCCATTGTCTAGTACCCATAGTACAAGCTCTGCTTAGTTTGGGACTAGATGGTGCTGTGTAAAAATGTTCCAGAATATTTATTACTAGCTTCTGCCCGCGACTTCGTCCGCGTAGCGTAATGATATATAGCCTATAGCCTTCCTCAATAAATGGGCTATCTAACAGTGAAAGAATTTTTCAAATCGGACCAGTAGTTCCTGAGATTAGCGCGTTCAAGCAAACAAACAAACAAACTCTTCAGCTTTATATATTAGTAGTATAGATTTATTATAGGCTCGCCTCCCTACTACATCTATCTACACATACTACCGGCCAACTGTGGGTGTATTTAGTACACGTCTGTCTAACCCTTATAATATTATAGGCGGGATGGTATAATGTAACATCATCTTCCGAGCCTATTCCCAACTATGTTGATGTCGGCTTCCTGTCTACCCAGATGCGGCTGAATATCAGTATTTTACACGAAGCGACTGCCATCATCAACTCAAATTCTGGGCAATACCGATATTCAGAGGACAGACTGGTTCTCAGGCTTTTCTTTTTGGGCTCCTGACTACCACTAACAATTGTCATAGATGTTCCTATGACAACCGAGACCGACGGTTTTACGTGCTTTCTAAGGCTCTAGGGGACTCCATGTGTTATGAATGGTCACCCATTCACACACTAACCGCGGTGAGCGCAGCTTAACCTTGCAGATCAGTTGCTCAGCTTAGTTATTACCTAGCCACGTGGATTGTATAATGTATATGTTATCTCTACTATTATAAAATTGTAAAAAAGCTGTGTCTGTACATTGAAGATATTTATCTCCAAATCCGAAAATGTGATTATTAAAATTCTTGTCTGTTTGTCTGTTTGTTACGGGTTGGAGCAAAAACTACTGAATATATTTTAATTTTGTTATCACTGTTAGTAAGTATATGCTCCAACTTAAAAACTGGTGAACTTCTTATCTCAATTAATTAAACGAATCCTGAGATACAGCTTGACCTCCCTGATGTATAGAGGCCCATACAAAGAAGAGATCATCAATGTTGGTTTCCAATTTTCATTTCATGCGAGCGAAGCCGCAGGCAGAAGCTAGTTTATTAATAAATGTATGGTTAGCAACAAAATGACTTACAACATTTATCCAGAGGCACACAAACGCCTTCAGAATCTCGTAAGTATCCGTTGACACATACACATGCTGGCTTATAGCAACCAGCTGCGATAGATGGGCAAGGTGGCGGACTCTTCAAATGATCACAGGTCTTATAACAAACTTCCAATTCACATTTATAGTACTGCTCATTTGCAGGACAATCTGGAACATTAAAGAGGTAATTGTAACAGTTAAGCATAAAAATGAAGGAGTGACACAGAAATGACATTTGTCACCACAAACTTTTTGTCATGATGATAGATTAGATTTTTTATACATTGTTAAAGTACATTTTAATGAAACCTGCTTGGTATCCTGTTACAAGACTCTTTAGACTCTAAAATATTTTCACAACACACAGTAATAATAAGAAATTACTGTTGTCATCTTAATAATATCACAACCTATTTAGAGACCTTAAATCATAAAAAAAATATAATAAAAAATATAATCAAAACCAATTTTATCAGCTCATTAAAATTATGAGAGAACCTTTTTTTTTATAGGATGAGTTTGATACTTGAAGTAAAAATCAGATAAATAGATAATGTTATTTACTTTACAAATTAAAATGAAAAAAAAAATACTCACCTGTAGATATCTCATCAGCAGGTACAGCAGAGACAATAGTAAAAACTAAAACGAACAAACAAATAGGTAACGCAACGGACGCCATTACTATAATAAATTCACGTTAGTTAAATATGCCGTCACTGAAGATAATGATCTAGTAGGAAGTCTTGTCTGTTTTTATACTGAATCAAGTCGTTACACGTATAAAAAGCGTTGATAAAAATACCCAAAGAATTACTTAGTTTTCAATTAATCTTAGAATATTTATGTCAATTGGTCAGGGTCAATTGGTTAGGGTGATGGGTACATAGATTCACAAGTATAACGGGTGCAGATTTTTCAGCAAATTCCAATAAATACGACGACACATTTGCATTAAATACTAGTTTCTGCCCGCGGCTTCGGCCCCGTGGAAATCGGTCTGTCATCACATCCCACGGGACAAAAAGTATCCTATGTCCGTCTCCTGGTTCTAAGCTACCTCTCCACAATTTTCAGCCAAATCGGTTCAGCCGTTCTTGAGTTATAAATGGAGTAACTAACACGACTTTCTTTTATATATATAAGATTAAAATAGTCTAATTTCAGCGCCTCCAACATAATAATTATTTATGGTATCTAAACATATATGTCCCACAACAGCAACACTTTTACGTTAGCGTTGGGAATGTTTTTCTGTCAGCTTTTTTACACCTACATACGTATAAACAACGGTCCATTAGTGAAATGATATTCCTCTTAATGTGTCCATGGGGCGACAAATTGTAGCATATGGGACACCGATGAAAAAAGAAACTGGAAGAGTAGAACTTGCAAACATGACTTCTCAGATCTAACTTCTATTCGTTGAGCATTACAAACAACTTAACAAGATCAGTTAGTTACCTACAGCATAGTACTGGCACGATGAAGAGGAGTTTGGCCTTTAAAGCCCACTTGCATCAACTTCAAAAATGTGTTTAAATTGTATTTAAACCCGAAATGTCTATGAAAAATTGTGTTGAAATTAAATTTAAACATACTTAAAAAGTTGGTGCAAGTGGGCATAAGTGTTGTTAAATTTTTTGAGATTAAAAAACATCTTCACAGAATTATTTTCGTGAAGGAACAGTTCGACTTGCGGGCAGCATTCAAACCTGCGTCTTCTGGTTAGATACACCAGACGCTATGGCCACTAAGCCACCACGAGTTCCATCCGCCATGTCGAAAAGTGCCTTCACATTCTGAATTCACGTCTTTGAGGTCTTGATTTCCGATTATTCTTTATCATCGAATACTTTCATGAAAGTTTGGGTAAAACGGAAAGCGTCTATTTCATGTTTCCGAATATACTTCTTAACGTTAGAGTTAAATTTTTTGCGTGCATTATAAAATCCGAATTGTCGCTTTTGAGGGTAAAAGCGACAATTCGGATTTTATAATGCACGCAATTTATAATGCTATCCGCATTATAAATTGCGTTGTGGTTTTTACTTTTATGTTATTAATATATCATCCCTAAAAGTGACAAAAGTAATTTATTTGGAAACGTTATTAACAGAAAAGAATATTCATTCGTATTTGTCGAATATTGCAATCGATATTCGCATTGGTAAAAGTAATATTCCTTGCGTCAGTAATTAACTATGCAATTTTCAAAACGCTGCGATTAAGTCTCTTCCAGAAATTCTTCTGCGCATCTACATCATAACACTAATGGATTTCACCGAAGAGATTGCGAAGTGATACCTAAGTCGCCATTACTGAGTCATCTTTTGCCGAAATTGCAACTTTTCCTTCAAGAATATGGTTGTCATTTTATTACAGCCCCATAAAGAAAAGCGATAAAATCCCCCTCAAAAACCCATAATCTGCGCGTTAACTTAACTTGTACAGCTGTTTGATTTGACAAAAAATTCCCTTTCAGGGTTGTCGTTCATGTAGGCGTGATGGTATATTATACATAGATCTGACATTAGTCATCATTAATTTGGTTTTGATTCTGACTATGACAATTTTACATAAGTAATCTTTTTTATTACTTTTTGTATTTTTTTAGTATCTTAGTCGCGTACATACGACTAAAATACAAAAAAAATACTTTTTGTAGCAATTAAATAGCTTGAACAAGAATAGAGAGACCGTCTAATAGATGCAGTCCTTGTTTAAAGCTATAGAAATCTGTTTTACGAGTATTTGGAGTGGAAAATTGAGTATTAATGGTGCATGAACAGAATATACCATCACCTCTGTATTCCCCGAAGGTTGTTGAATTGTTGCTGCCTAACGGCAGCAACAATTCAACAATATGTTTAGGTTCCATGTACCTAATAGGTGGCGAACCTATTGCAGGAGCTGCTACTGGGAATTTCATAGATATCCCAAACAATTTGCTCAACCTGAGAATCAAACCCAGGACTTCTAGCTTGCCAGTCGCGCTCAGAACCACTAGGATGTCTTTGCAGTCTTGTCTGGCAGTTTTAAAGCTAAGGCTTATGAGACCGTTTGAAATATTAATACAATCTCTTAAATCAAGTTTTTCCATGTATAATTACCTACACTTTAATATAAAGTACTTACCTACAAGTATGTATAAAAAATAATAAATAGGATATAGCACGTTAGCATCCAGTTGCTAAATAAAACCAGTTTATAATCAAATGATTAAGAAGAAGTCACGATTGTTATGGTAATAAAAAGTGAACTAACCTAACATTATGTGTTGATTAACCGTGACTGACGCATATAATAACATACTATAGTTTATAGCTTTGCCTTGCTAACGAGAGCCATGCTTCGGCACGAATCGACTGGCTCGACCGGAGTGATACCACGGCCTCACAGAAAACCGGCGTGAAACAACGCTTGCGTTGTGTTTCGCCGAGGGAGTGAGGTTACCGGAGGCCCAAACCCTTTTAAAAGGCGGGCAACGCACTAGTGACTCCTCTGGTGTTGCGGGTGTCCATGGGCGGCGATTATCGCTTACCATCAGGTGATCCGACTGCTCGTTTGCTCCCCTATCCTATAAAAAAAATACAACGGGCCAGATTCCAGGATCGGCTGCCCTCGCATTGTATAGGCTTTTGGTTCACTTAGAGCTTACCTTATGCTGGAAAACCTGGCGCGTTGTTACTAAATGTCTGTGAATCATATTATGTTTCATCTAAAGTGACTTAAGCCTCTCTGAGATCACCAGTATCCAGCTGACGCAGGCGCTCTCGGGCCTTGGTGTTAAAAAAGGCTCAAAGTGTAGGAAGAGAACCTTGCCCTTGATTTGATAGTTATGCCTTGATTGAATGAATAAAAGACGCTATATACTTTTTGGCAAGACACTTTAAAAGATCTATTCCAAAGAATGCGACCGCACCCTTTTCATCAATCGTGATATTGCCATACGTCATAAAACACTTCTCAACGAATTCAAGCGTATGGAAGTTTCCACAAACACATTGTTAACACACAAATTCATTACTTATTTGCTATGACCATAAAGCTGAATTTTCTTTGATGGTGGGGACTTAAGGAAATCACAACCATTTTATAGGCGGCAAAGCGTCAATCTTTACAATAAAGGGAAGCGGAAACAGACAAAACGCAAGATAAAGATGATTTATAATTTTGATAATATATCCAAATGTATTTCTGTGGAACTCTTAGCTCGTATTTAATATTAAAGATGAATTATTGATTGGAACTTAAAACTTCTCTTTATACTTTAGTAATCAGTGTCAAAGTTTAGCGTATTTCCAAAGTATTCGTTTTGGTCGCAGTTCGTGACTTCTGTACAAAATTGTAGACTGGGCCTGTTTTGATATATATTGCTATATCAATTGACAAAACAATTGACAAAATTGTCTGTATATTTCTTACATTTATTGAGAAATACGTAAACAAATAGTTTGTCTATTGAAAAAGACATCATCTTCTTCTTTTTAAAATGTAAAGACTGTTAATAATTATGTTTTATTATTATCCTCAATATCTTCCCCGAAACCTATTCTAAATTTAAAAGATTTAATAAGTTATCTAAATACCCTTGAGGAGTTTAGGCGGGAAAATGAAAAGTGCACATTGTCGATTTTATATTATTTTTCAAAACTTGAATTTGTCCGAAGTTTAATGTGTAATTATGGTGGATAATTAACCATTAAGTGTTCGTGAACGTGTGAGAGTGTAGGTAAATGATATAAAATTGAAAATCGCGACTTTTTGGGTTCACACCTAAACTCCATCGAAGCCTCAATAAAGTTTCTACCGTTTTATTGGGGCAACTGAACATTATACTTGACACTGGCGAACACAAAAAGTGTGGTGCCATAGTACAATCCCATGATGGGAAATAATTATTACCTACTTGATTATTATAATACTTGACACTGGCAAATACACAAAAAGTGTGACGCCATAATAAAAAAAAAAAAAAAAAAAATACCCTTGACATTATACTCGTAATCATAATTTTCATATAGACAATAAAATTGCAGAAACCACCAACTAAACTGTACTTGTCTCCCATTGTCCCTATCTCTTCAACCATATATTCCTTATATCTAACATCAAATCAACCACGCTGTACCCCCGTTCACTTATCCCCACAACTTCATCAAATAAAACAATACCTCCAGAATGAACTTATCCCATTCGATTCCAAGCTGTGACCGCAAAGTAATAGGTCTTCATTTGCCTCTCCGCAATATTTAAAGTAAATAAGAAACTGTTTACCCTGAAAATGAGGCTGGATTTTTTATGAACTCGGTGACAAAGTCGTTTGATTAAAAATAAAAGTTGGATTTAAGTTTGCGAACGAAAGTATAAACAAGCATGAAGTAGGTATACTCTTTTAAGTTAGGGTCGACAATTATGGGAGCGAAGTCTGTTTTGTATTTCGGTACTCATCAACTTTTAGGACAATGTCTGTGATAAAAAGAACACAAACAAACTTGAATTAGACTAGGTAATTTATTCCATATATAAAAAAATATGACAGTCTGTCTGTAACGTCTGAGACGATGAATTTAGAAACATGACATTTTGCATAGCAGTTTCTTATACAGAATTTTGGTAATTCCTAAGAGTTTGGAAAATACAAGATCATTGTGCTTAACACCATTTGGTTAAAGACAGCGAGAAAACTCCTTTATCATAATCTTATGATCACCGGCTACTGGGGTAGTTTTAGTAGGTAAAAATCCCACATTTCTGAGCCTTATCCCCGAATACCGGTTACCTTTATAAGGTAAAAATAAATAACTCCTAGCGAATCAATTAATACAAGCCTGCCTTAGTAATACGCCGTTGTTTTTAAATATAATCTTGCTAGCTACTTCCATTTTTTTTTATAATGGTTTCTAAGGGATTACCTATAATTATTCCACTTGAAACTCGTCATCGAACTGCAATGATATGCAGTACCTAATACAAAATGTCAAACAAAAAAAGACACTTTTATGTATAGCTAGCTTCTGCCCGCGACTTTGTCTGCGTGGAGTTTAGAATTGGGTCCGACCTAGATAAAAAAGTAGCACATAAATATTACTCCAGACTATAATTTTACATAGATCATAGTGTGTGCTAAATTTTATCCAGATCCGCTCAGCCGAAATTGCGAGAAATTCTATCGTGAAAGAATAACAAACATCCATCCCCACACACTTTGCATTTATAATATTAGTAGGTTAAGGCAATTTACCAACGAACTGTGCTCTGCGGAACCCGTGTCAGCATTATTATAAACCTCCCGTTGTGCTCCTTCATTACTGCGGGTAATGCGTAGTTTAAAATGCAAGAGATTTCCTCCATTTTCCTATTTTTACTTTGTAGTTTTGGTTTAGCAACGAAATAATCTATTGAGGTAGGACGTTATTTGAGTTGAATTTTGTATTGAAATGCCTTACTTTATTAGTTATATTTCATGTAATTACTTACCTACCTTACTTATTGTTGAATTTAATAAGAAAGTAATATCGTAATATGTAGGTAAGTATTCTAAGTACGTTAAATATTGACCCTGTCTATTATCTAAAAAAAAAACAATATTTTAACATAATTAATTGGTCATTTAGTGTTCCGATTCGGATTAAATATTCATTATTTTTAAATAGGTATAAGTTCCTTCTAGTAAATTCGCTAACATAAATGTTTCGGTAAGTATATCTATATTATTATGACACTAGGTTAGGTTCCCAAGTGAGCACTGTGGCGGTTTTTCTATGAAAATCTCATATTTTGTTGGTCGATGTTTCTGATTTGCGATTAAAAGCGATAAGATTGTCCCCTATTATATACAAACTAAAACATAACGTCTCAATGCGGGTGTACTATAGTAGGTACACCTTTACCTAAGGTTTTGGGTAATACAAGCTTGAGATTTTCACTAAAATTGTAATTAAACCTTTTTTAAGCTCCCGGAACGAAGCAATCACTGGCCGCTTAGAATAAGAAAAAATGTTGCAAAGTTTAAAAAATGCGACGAGCGAGCGTAATGTCATTTCGCGCTTGGTGTTAAAGTCAGCAAGTTAATAACAGTCTGACGCTGTTGGTGCATCATCCTGCGTAACTTTATAGGACAGGGACGCCCACTGGTAGAAAGTTAGGAGGGAAACGTAGTCGGGTAAACTAAGGTAGATAAATACGTACCTAATAGTTTTAGATGGTACTAAGATGGTGCACAAATATTTATAGTTATGCCAAACGCTAAAAAAGTGGCTGACATTACTATAAAATTGCTCTCCGTGAATGTAAACATTTTAGTTTCTTTATTGTTTCCGTGTTGTTTCATTTCAATCATCGTTCAAAATTACTTCAAAGCTTCTTTTGATTTGTAAAGTGGTTTTCTATGTTTTATCTATAATAATATGATTTATTATTTGAATCACATTTTATATAATTAATAATTAATCTCAGAGCTGTAAAATAAATGACCATATTAATAATAAACTTACTTATCACCTTAAAAATGAATGAGTAAGGCCCAGTCGCCTAGTCGGTGTGAAATGAGGTTACACGATCTCGTTCGGACGTCCTCGACGTTTGTCGCAGGGGATTATTAAAAGTTTCCATCCTTCATAATAAAGTTTTATATTGAAAGAGCTGAGTTTTCTGAGCTGAATTTTTTACCCGAGTCATCTTTAATTGCATCAAGTTATGCAATTTTGTAACCGGAGCACAATTTTAAAGGGAAAAAGTTGAAGTTGGGGTTTATTAAATTATTAGATTTTATTCAGGCGGGTCCGGATTATATTGAATAGTTTCAATTTAAGCGAGTTTATAGGTACCAATCAGAGGAGATTTGTTTGAATTTTATTTTCATACTGTGTTAATCTGTATTTGTTTAGCTATAGAATTTAAGCCTTTTCTCCCATTCCACGTCACCTTCAACTTTTTAACACGCAACAACAGTTGCTTTCTCATGATATTACAAATGTCGCAGGCACTTCAAAACCAGCCATAATAATAATTACCACAAGGCAAATATCGTCTAGTTAGGAAATGAGAGACTATCCCGATGACGTGTGAACTCAGCCAACCCAAAAGAGATTTAGAAGGGTTATAGAGCGGGTATAGCGAAAATTCTCATACAAAAACTTTAATGCCGATTTGATTTGATTTCTTTCTACGACAAGCTGACGTTTGGCACAAGATAAACCGATTTGTTACCTACCTACCACTAAATTGTAATCTCATTTGGTGTAACACACGAAATGGGATTACAATTTTGTTCGTGATGTCATCTATTGCTCGTTATATTTAAATGTCTTTGGCCAACTCCCAATAGACCAGTATAGCTGGTTATGGCTTACTCATCTCAGAGAGAAAACCCTTGCGCAACAATGGGTCAATAAATAGATAGATGAAGAAGACAACAAATATCAGCGGCAGCGTCGGAAGAGGTCGCTCTAGAAGGACATACCCCGATCTTATTACCGAGGTCCTTCAAAAAGGTCAGGTGCGTAGTAGTTCCAACCGGCGCGTATGTATGAGAAGATGTATGAATGTGGCAGATGCAAAAGATGTATGCAAGAATCGTAGCAAGTAGCGGTCTATAGTTTCTGGCTACCCATGTGGGAGAATGTGAGTGTATGTATGTTGATGAAGAATATGAGAGCAGTACAAACCTGACGACCTCTGTGGTTTAGTGGTTCGAGTACCGGACTGCTGACCATGAGGTCGTGGGTTCGATTACCACAGAACACAAAAATTTATGTGATGAATATAAGTGTTTGTGTTCGTCTGGGTGTTTCTTATGTATTATAAGTATGTATTTACAAAAAAAAAGTATATAAGTATTATAGCCATTATCTAGTACCCATAGTACAAGCTCTGCTTAGTTTGGGACTAGATGGTGCTGTGTAGAAATGTCCCACAATATTTATTATTATTATTAATTGTCAATTTTTACAATCCTCATATCATCTACCTAATGGACATTTTAGTAATTGGGAGTTACATTTTAATTAAAACAAGGAAACTGCATTCCAAGTATTTTACTAATTGGAAATAAATTCAGTGGAATAACAGGTAAAAGTAAGTACCTTTAACAAGCAATGACGTAGATACGTCTAAGGACTATTTTGGTCGTATTTTAAGATAGTCCTGTTATATAATTGGGCACAAATATCTTTATTATTTGAATACAGACCGTAATAGAAAAATGCCTCATAAAAATAATGATGAAAAGTGCAGCTGGATTTAAAAAGACGAGATCACCACGGCTAACACCGCACGTCTAAGCTAGTTAGATATAATCTGTATGCAATCAAGAACGGTATGAATACTAACGGGTGCAACTTTTCCAGTGATGCGCTTTTAAGAAACTTCCTGTTAAGAAACTTAAGTTCAAAGTTCATAATTTCTGCTGTCAGCACTTTACTTGATCCCAAGCCTTCCTTAGTAATACGACTTAGTTACTAAGAACCTGACGTCAAAAACGGTAGCCGGACAACGCTTCATAAGTACGAAGAATTCTCAGTAAAAAGTAAAGTAAAACTGCCTCATTAGCCAAGTGGTCCTGCGCGAGACTGCTACGCTAGAGGTCCTGGGTTCGATTCCCAGGTCGAGCAAAGTGTTATTGGGGTTTTCTATGAAACTCCCAGTAGCAGCTCGGAGTTAGGAGTTTGTGCCCGGTTAATGGCAATAGGCTCGCCCCCTATTACATGGGACCTAAAACATACCGGCGAACTGTGGGTGTAAGTACATAAATGTACACCTCTGCCTAACCCTTCGGGGAATACAGGTGTGATGATATGTTATGTTAACTAAAGTAAAAATTTATTGAGTCCTTCGTTACATGTTTACGATATCTTAAATTAGGTTTACATAAAATACATCTTGTAACTAAACACAGGTCGCTAATTTAAATAGACGATGACCCCCAAACTAGACGGACGTCTGTATCTTGGTAGTCAGAGTTGCAGCTAACTTAATAAATCATTATAGTTTTCTTATAAATTATATTGAATAAACTATGTTTATGACAAAAAAAAATGTTAATGAATGTGAGTATGTGTGTGTGTGTGAGGTGTGTGTGAGTGTGTGTGTGTGAGGGTGTGTATGTGTTTCGTGACGCCAGTGGATTCTATAGTTCACTGTTCTTCGTTAGTAATTATTTAAGTTCTCCTATTATCTGTTATTCAGCCACATCTGATTAAACAACGTGACTGGAAAAATACTAACCCCTCCAATATACTAATATTTCTATATCCAACTAAATCACCATCAGAATCTGAAAATGAATTCGTAAATGTTACCGGTAGAGTGCAAATATTTTTTTTAGCTTACAATTTCTTCCATCTTGTCATTGCGCTCCACAATCAGCTAACAATAAGCTTTATTCGAGAGGCAAGTCATTATTCATGGATCCAGTTGATTGCTTTAATTGTTATTCGTAGGAATAATTACTTACAGTGTTTTTTTTTCTAATCTATACTTACTATCTTGTAAGATTTAATCAGTATTAACTAAAACTACTTTTTACAGTATATGTAAAAAAAAAACTAAATCCTATTACACTATATAGGTACTTACACTATTTACAAAAAAATATATATATTAAGTATATAAACTAAAACTAAAATAATGAGGCGCGGCTAAGCGTCAAAGTATTCATCGATATATCATACCATCTGGTCTCTTCCCATCGTCTCGTACCAAGCCATTAGGTTCTAAAACAGCTGGTACGCCGGCGGTAGCAAGAGCACGACGAAGAATGTCGTTAATACTGGCATGCCGCGCTATGCGGCCTGCACTCCTGCAACACGATAGGCCATGATGTCCGAGGCTGTCGACAACCTCGCCACAGTGACAGCGATGCGGAGCAACACAGGGAGCGCCTAGACGTAGACAGGTAGCTAGCCGAGTGGTTAGCTAGTTACAGTGGTAGTTGATCAAACTTCCAATATTAGCGAAGCTCACACAAATAGCGAAGTTTCAACAAATCCACAAATGTTTTAAACATACACAAAACGGTTGCGTAAAGCTCTTTACACACGAGAATACTGTACCTGTTTTCACTAAACGAACACACTCGTACATTCTGAAACTGCTTCCGTATCCAACTTGGAAGTTGCTCTAGCAACTCTTATTCGACGATATTTATTTTCCTTCAAGTTTCCTGACTACACTTAGCTACTTCATACAGCTAAAATAGATTACTACCGACCTAAAAAGTTAAGTAGTTTGCAACAGCTTCGGCTTTTACTAGCGTTATTTATATTCATGTTACTCGTGAATGGTGTTTCCTATCAAAGTTTCTTATATGCATCCTTAGCGAATGAGATTTATTTGATTAAGTTATCAGCTTTAAAAAATATAACTAAACTATCTACAAATTATACTATCTATAAAAACGTATGTGTACGTAGAAAAAATCTAGCCATATTGAGTCAATATTTTCATGAATTCAAAATGTATTTCTATTTTGGGTTCAATGTGCCATTTAGCATATTACAGAGTCCTATATAGACAAAATCCAAATTACTGTTCTTCAGTGTCTCTGTTTGAAATCTATGACTTAAGTCATTAAAAAGAAACTGTTTTAAGAAATAAGATCAGTTCTTGCTCCTTTAGAATCAAACATAAAATTACGATCAAATACCATCGATAGCATAAAAATTGAATTCATATAAGCACTCAAACACTTCACAACCCAAGCAAAAACTATAAACATGAAGGAAACGGGATAAGAGGCTTTCGAAAAGAAATCCGATAGACGCTGAGGGTACATTGAGACAAATAGAGGGTATTGAGGGGAGCTGTCTTTGCCCGGAGATATTTTGTCAGCGGACAATTCTTTAGGATTTCATATTTGCTATTGGCCAATTTCTGAACCCGGATTTTGAACGGTATTTACGTATTTCAATTTTTGAAGCCACTAGTGGTGGGTTGGTGACTTCGTTTAAAATTGTTTTGCGGAGTGTTGCATTCCAGAACGATATCGTTTTGATATCATTGCGACTTTTTAAAATGTTAAGATATTTATGGACATTGGTTGTTAAATTTAACAATTATATAGGTAAGTAAAAGCAATACCCAATGAAGTATTCTAAGCTAGGCGTAAACTACTAAGGAGTTACATAAAAACAATTACTTTCCTGCTTTAGATACTACAAAACAAATATGACGTTCTTATTCCTACGGCTCTAGAAAAAATCATAACCTACTTCATAAGGAAGGAATCACTAAAAACAAAAGATGCCAAAAATCACGTGAGTCCTAACAAATTTTCCCTTTAACGATGACAATGACTGGAACAAATTAGAATCGGTCATAATTCACAATTAACAAAATAATTGCATTGCAATTGAACTTGAAGACGAGAATTTAAGGAAAACTCTAGATATTGTTGTGTAATCCTGTGCCTTAGTCACTTAAAAGGAAAAAGCTGAATGTCATAGTGGAATCTGAATGGAATCAAAAATGTTTTCAATGTTGTCACTCGAGTTGTAGTCGACGACTGCCGTGGACGTTTCTATATTGTTAAAATGTCCAAGTTGTTTGTGATTATTCTAGTGTCCACCTATTGGGTTTATTTTATACACAGTGAAGGTAAGTAACTTTTGCTTTTAATATTAACATTTTCTTATATTCCCCATTTTATTTAACAAACAGTTGCCTTACATACATCCCAAAAGTAGTTAGTACTTCTTGAAGTAGTTTATGTCGATATCCAACGTCATGTCTATCTCTACCTATCCAAAATTCTATAAAACTATTTAGAAGTTAAGGCGTGAGGATTTAAGAAACAGAGCGACATAGAATTACTTTCGCATTGTTAGTGGGATTAGATAGATAATAATAGTAAAAAGTAAAAGTAGTACTGTTTAGAAGTCTAAATTGTGTGACTTAATTAAAAAAAGACTATTTTCTTGTAATTTTTTCTGTCAAAATTCTCTGACACGTGAATAGTGAATATTATTAAAAGAACATTAAAACGTAACTTCGGATCCTTTCCAGGATCCATTAATTTATAGTGAGATCCAGAGGTGTTGGGCATCTTGATGCTATCAGTATTAAGCTACCTTACATCGGCACTATCTAAAATATATAAGTAAATAAAGGTTTTTATTGTTTAATTCATTAAAGCCCGCGAGGTGTACAATTGATTTTGCATTGTGTATATTTTATGTATATAACAGAGTACTTGAAGTCTTAATATTATCAGATTGCAGAAGCATATTTAATTTATCTCATATTGTATAAATGTATACGACTGATATGATACCAGCTACAATATGTATACAAAACAAAAAATAAAGCAAAATATTACTGGTAGGTACCGGTACGAAATATCTACAATATCCTGTTATAAATTTTTCCCGTTGCATTTTTATGAGGAAGCACACGAAACACGTAGGTAACGGATATGTACGCTTTCCGTATAAAATATTTGCGATACATACATATGAGAATTTGGACGTTGAAGATCTCAAAGTGCCAGAAAAATCTCGAAGATTCTATAGAAATGCAAAATCAAACCAACAAAGTGAAATCTTTAGAAACAATGGAGATTTAGATATTAAAAAGATTATAGTCTTGTCAAAAATAGCTGTGATAGCCTATTGATAATGACCATTGGACTGTCAAGTCAAAGGTATCAACCCGTCTCAAAGGTCTCCCGTGGAACTAGTTTGACTTTTCAAAAGTAACCTATTTTAATGGTAGGTATAATAGAAATATAACATTTTGCTTTGACTTTGGCATGGAGTTCGAATCCAACGCACGCACCTCTGGTTTTTCGAAGTCATGTGCATGGTAAAAGTTATTTATGAAGTGCTTAAACGGTGAAGGAAAACATCGTGAGAAAACCTGCATGCCTGTGAGATTTTCTCGACGGTGTGTGAAGTCTGCCAAACCACACCAACGTGGTGAACTATAGCCAAAACCCGAGCCCAACAGTGTGACGGTATTATATATATTATTTATAGGGGTATTATATATAGACGGTATTATATATAGGGGGCAAACGAGCGGGCGGCTCACCTGATGGTAAGCGATTACTGCCGCCCATGAACACCCGCAACACCAGATGAGTCGCCGTCGAGCTAACGCCTTAAAGTTATTAATTATATAGCCACGAGCTCTGATGCGTGCAATGAATAACATGTAAAAATCTTCAAAGAACAATTTATCTTCAAAAAACTATTTATCTTCCAGTTGTGAAACGCTCAGTGTGCAAAGAAAACGAAGTGAGCGTGGAGTGCGCGCACTGTGGGCCGAAGACTTGCGAAGACTTGGGCCACCCCATCCGGTGCGGGGGGGGCACTTCGCTATGCAGGCCGGAATGTGTGTGCATAGATGGACTGGTGCGAGACGCTAATGGAACGTGCATAAAGAAGGCTGAGTGACGTAAGTTTTGTATTTAAGCGTGGTTTTTATATAAAGTTTATTGAAGAAAGAGATAGCTAACACAATAATGTGTCACAGTTCATACTACGCAGCACTAGCCGTCATCGTTCAAGTTGCTGCTTAGTACCTACCTTTATTATCGCCCGTGGTTTCATCTCAGCCCGGAGTTGGGATTTGCGCCCGGTTTATGGCAATAGGCTCACATACCTCACATACCGGTGAACTGGGGGCGTACAAAGCGCACATGACCTCTGCCTCTGTATTTTACTTAGTGCGAAGTTATTTTTTTTGTATAGATATTAGCAAATAGGTAGGTACGTACGTGCATTATAAATATAAATGGAAATAATTGTGCCTGAAGTAAAACAGTACCTATCTTTGTATTACAATTAATAAGGTATTAATAAAATAAACAAAACAACAACAGTTCTTCCCTTTCTCAAGGGAGGAAAATGCAGAGATTCTGCGTGTTTACCACAAAACAAATTAAGTTGGTTTTATTCCTTAACGTTTCCTCCCGACATAAGACATTACGTCACTGGCATATCCAATACGTCAGACACTGTATTAAGTAGTTATTTTTTCTCGGTTATATTTTTATAGCGTGCTCGACGATACGAAATCTTTTAAATTTTGTACTTTAATTTAATTTATATTTTATTGTAATAATCACTTATAGGGCTTCTAGTATTTGTATACTGTGTGAGTGTGAGAGCCTGTCGACTGTCATGCAGGTCTAGAACCTAGTGCGGACTCCAGCTCTCATATATAAAGGTTTTACTTTAAGCTGTCAATATGTAACTATATATAATAAATATTATAAAGGTAACCTACCTTGTGAGAAAATAAGTACAGTTTGAATTTTTCCTTCGGCCGCTGTTTGACGCCGCGAGTTGATGATTGCATGTTTTTTGCGTTTTTTCAACTTGTTGATTGATTGATTGTGATAGAGTCCGTGGTTTTCGCGAGCACACCTGCATAGACATCATCTTTTTGCAAATACATGCCATTCGCATTCTAGTAATCCAATTGCGATATAACCATATAGTTAGGAGGTTACCGCAGGCCTAAAAGGCGGCCCGAGCTGGCAACGCGGTTTGCAGTTTCCGCGCCCCGCTCAGCGGATCGGTAGAAGAAGGGGAGAGAGAAGTCCACGTCTGTCTCCCCTTACGCGAAGGGGGCCGCAAAAGGCGGCCCGCCACTGCCGGGTCCGCGGACGAATGCTACAGCGCTCCCGTAGGCCCGGCACCAAAGTGGTGACGCGAAACGCCGAGGTTGGTTTTAGTCGGTAGATCGCTCTTTTCAGAGCGGAGTCCGACACACCCCACCGCTCTCCCCGGAGTGGTGGATAGTGCATAAAGCATTTCCAACCCCGTCAACAAAAAAAAAAAAAAAAACAAAAAAAAAAAAAAAAAAGGCCTAAAAGGCGGGCAACGTACTTGTGACTCCTCTGGTGTTTTTATTGCCTCCATTAGCTGCCTTGTATTCATAATTTTTAACTAGGTACTACAATGACTTGAATGAATTACTAACGTTTTAGTTTTTACCATCTCATTAAATTAAAATGGGTTTTATGCCGTGTTCATAATAACGACCATTATAAAGCGCTTATAAATGTTAATTTATTATGAGTAAGGAGGTTAGTTAGCGAAGTAGACGTATGTTCTACCCGCAGCGACTTACCCGACCACAAACTTGAATCACCTCCAACCGACCTTGGGTGACTTCGAATAACAAACTTATCGTCCTACTGCCGTTTAATTTGTGTTCCAAATTTAAATTCCTATTCGTCTAGTTCCTTGTGGTTATGAAAGCTCTGATATAGCTAGGAAAATATAGAACAGGGTGCCGAGTCTACTATTTAGTTGTGTCAGAATTGTGATTCAGTGACTTCATAATGGTTGATTTTTAACAGTTTTCTGTCTGTTTTTTTCTGTCATTTCTTATGTCATTTAGTGCCATTGGACGGTTATTCTGAGTCAATTGAAATAGCAAATTTCCTTTCTTTCTTTCTTTCAAATAGCAGACTAGGGCCCCAGAAAACATGTGATACGTGACGAAACCTGCAAGTCTGGCGTTATTGATAACGTGAACGTTTTTGACAAATATTAACTGAACTTATCTATAACAATACTTAAAACTTAAGAGACCATCACGCCTGTATTCATGCAGGCAGGGGTGCACTAATATTACATATATACCATACCCAATAAGAGTTTACAAATCTCATGGAATCGGGAGCGAGCTTATTGTCGTTAATCGAGTACAAATCCAAATAAATTTTATCGAAAACCCAATCACAGTTTGTTATTGAATCAAGCACCACTACACTACTGAGGCTGCTAATATACTTACACATATATTATAACATGTAATAAGCTTACGCAATTATGCTTCTTCGGAACAACATAATGACGAAATTCTAACCCTTCACAGCTAGCTGCAATGGCGACTTCAACGCGACAAGCGGTTGCGGCAACCACTGCGGTAACTCCTGCTCCGACTACCGTGACGTCAACAAAACTGACTGTTGGAGCGGTTGCCGATACAACAGCTGTGACTGCAAAACTGGCTACGTCTTTCATGATGAGTTGAGGCGGTGCGTTTTGCCTATCGATTGCTGTGAGTATTATCCGAGATCCAAGATTCTTAGCCAAGTCAGCTACCTAAAATGGGTAGCTGTTAAAATTTAATAATTAACATACCGCGTTAGAAGCGTTTACAGTTTTTTTTTATGCGATAGGGGGGCAAACGAGCAAACGGATCACCTGATGGTAAGCGATAACCACCGCCCATGGACACCCGCAACACCAGAGGAGTCGCAAGTGCGTTGCCCGCCTTTAAAAGGGTTTGGGCCTCCGGTAACCTCAACTCACTCGGCGAAACACAACGCAAGCGTTGTTTCACGCCGGTTTTCTGTGAGGTCGGTTCTCTGTGTGGTATCACTCCAGTCGTGCCGAAGCATGGCTCTCCCACGTGTTTGCACTGACTAGGGCACTGGAAGTCGTTGGATGCAGCATATAATGAGGTTATTGGGAAAGGGAGGAAGTCTTTGGGGAAGTCCGTCATACAAACATTTTGATTCCATATTGGTTTCTTTTCTCTCTGTCAAGCTGACAAAAAAGTAGTAGATTACAGTGTAAATAGTTTGTGATATTCCATTCTATTGCTAGTAAGTAATATTTAAATGCATTTGGTAGCTGTAAAGTTCTCAGTATGATAATTTTTGCAAGTACGTACGTATCTTTGAATTGTAGTCATTTCATTTTAAACGCACTCACGAAAATATAAAATAGAAGTTTACGAACCGTGATAAATAATGAAATATTTTCCTTCATCGAACCTTTGAAACTTAAGCAAACATTTTTCTCATAACACGACCTTTTACTTAATTTACAGGAAAAAAAGTTGCGAACTCCGAAAGAGGAATTCAAGGAACTTGGGAATTTCAAGATAAAATCATTGAAAAACCAAGTTTTACCCCGGAGATATTATGAGAAATATTGTAACGAAGACTGACTACTATATTGAAATAAAAAAATAAGCATTTAGTTGAAATTATTTATATTATGTAACAACCACATGAAGACCTATGTTGTTTTTACGTCGTTTTTAGCCCGGCCACATATTGTCAGAATTTTCTGTCATATAAATTGTCTGATAGTGTGCGGCTGTATAATGATTGAATATGTCAAATATTTCATCAAATTAGTATGGAATTTCAGTTAAAATTAAAATGTATGTAAATTTATTATTTTTAATAAAACAATACACAAGTATGTCAAATAAAATTAGATAATAAATTTTTCAGATGCTTTATTTTTAATTTAGAAATTTAGATAAGATAATAATCTCTATGATTTTTTATTACTAGTGATCGCCTTGTGCTCACAATCGACCTTAATATACTCCATACCATCACACATTAACCATAAACAAATGATGTGTGCTATGCTTAAAAAGGGGTGCAAAGTTTTCTCTTCATGTATTAATCTATATCTGTACTTAATATATAAAACTGAAGAGTTTGTTTGATTGTTTGCTGAACGCCCTAATCTCATGGACTACTGGTCCGATTTGAAAAATTCTTTCAGTGTTACCCCTTTTATTCAGGAAGACTTTATCATCACTGTAAGACCAAGTAACTTTTCCACGCGGACAAAGTCGCTGGCAGAAGCTAGTATATAATAATTATTAGATTAGATAACTAAGAGAAACTTGGATTTCAAAAGCTAAGTGGAAAAATATCCCAGTGTCATTATATTTTCCTAATGACGTTCTTACCAGCGCACATCCTTTGTAAAACCAACAAGTCTAGTATATAATTCATTGTTTGTTGAAATCCCGCTATCTTAGTATTCATTTACTTTGATATCATTTTAATAAGGCAGTATTATTTTATTATAATTCAAATGTACAGAATATTTTAACGAGATTGTTTAGATTTACATAAAAAAATAAAATCAGCTTGATCCACTTTTGTGATTAGTTTAGCATATTACCTTTAGAAATCTTAATCATACTTAAAGGTTTTATCTAGACGCAAACGCATCTCCAAATCAGAAAATCGCACAGAAACCACAATGACTCAAGTCAAAATCAAATAAGATCTCAGACAATTATATCCCAAGCTATCGGCGCTCTATAAATCACAAAGGAACTCACACAAACAAAAACAACCCGCACATTGCCAACATAATCAAAGAAATAAAAGAAAAATCAACAGCGAACAAACAAATAAGACGAAAACCAATTACAATCCGCAGAATAACATTTATCGTAACCAATTATTTAGTTAGAGTTTCGGTGGAGGAACTAATAAGACTGATTAATCGAACGTTACGCGGTTGACGGTCGGTCTCGTACGAGTACAGATGAAGTGTACTCGGATTGGGCTTTCTTTTCGAGTTTTCTTTGGCTTATTATATACCGAGCGATAGTATGTAGTTGTAAGGAAGGAGTCTTTTTCTTTCATTGTAATTGTAGTTTTATGTGGATTTTCTGGATACCAATACTTAATTTAATGTACCACGTAAAAACCGCTTATTTCTCGACAAGTAATAATCATTTCAAATTCAGAACTTTTTCTTATCGCGTTTACAGAAAAATACAAAAATATTACTTAGGTTCCAATAGCCCATATGTATACATACACACAGCAAAATCGTTTTCTATGGCAGATTTACCCACTAATCTCAAACTAAAACAAACAGATAACCAGGATTTTGAACTAGTCGATACTTGTACACAGTTTACAAGTTCTTGTAAATCTGGTATATTTTATCTGAAAGATCCAGTAATTTATTCACATTTAAAAAAACTCGCTATCTATATCTGAACGTGGATTGAAGCAAAAAGTTTAGGGGAATCTTTTCGCCGCAGATTGATTTATAGCTCACACAAAAACCTTCCTTCACAATGCAGAGATTCTCTTATAAACGAGTCGTCTGTACAATTTTTCTTCCTCTATTTTCATAGCAGATGACGTAAATAAAAATAGTTTTAGAAACAGGTAGGTAATATTGACCATACGTATACTTATTTCTTGCAAGTCTTAGTCAATTGGTTTCCTAGATAAAACAAAATCATTATGATGTATCTCTGTAACTATGACAGACGATCACAACGAGCGATAAGTAGCTCTGCAAGGACTAGTAAAACGTAGCCACTATTTTTTGTACACAACTTACGTATTGTAGTTACATAGGTAACCGCTAGATGGCTTCCCATGCTTCATTCTATGTGATTTCTTTTAAGGGTGTCAATACTACCTATACACATCTTTGACCTGTGCTATTCAAATTATGATTACTCACGACTATAGATTATGTATTATATCTGTAGAAACTTTATTTATACTGCGAAGATTACTTTAAAATTTGAATCAAACTGACACAAAGATATTAAAATGTCAATTTTACGCGTTAACGTCCGATGGAGTTTGTGAGTGCCTACTAAAACTTTAATAACTTTCAATATTTGAGTTATTTTATTGAAATTTGGAGATAATGACACTATTAAGAATAAACTGCAAGGAGTTTTGGAGACAGATATTTGTTTGAAATTGCATTTTAAAAATCGAGAACGAATATTTTAGTAATATAATCCATACTCTAATAAATGAGCTTTTCCCGGCGATAAAGGTATTAGCGTACCTACCATTATACTGTAAGATCAGAAACAAGAATTCCAAGATAACGTCCCCTATGGTAGGTACACCGACCCAGTTCTTCCAATTCCTCCTTTCTGAAAATTAACGAACTGGTAAATTTTCACTGGTTACTTCAGATACTCGAAGTTGATGAAATTATTCCATGATCGGACAATAATAAACAAATAACAATGAACTACAGAACATATAACCTTTATACACATTGAGCATTTTGGTTCTAATTTCTTCAGGCAGACTCCGGCAAGGAGTTCCATTCCATAACATAACATACCATCACGCCTGTATTCCCCGAAGGGTTAGGCAGAGGCGTACTAATGTACACCCACAGTTCGCCGGTATGTTTAGGTCCCATGTAATAGGGGACGAGCCTATTTTATGAATCCGTATTTTCAGATTACAATTCGAGTTTTTCAAATTACGAGAAAATCTATGCAAACATTCTTTTTCAAGAAATAATATAAGAGGAATTTTAGTTTTACATTTCAAAAGTTATACGGAAAATGAGGCAGCAATGAGTTATTTACTGTGTAACTGTAACTAAAGCTACACTTCAAACAATTGCAATATTAAATTCCGCGTATTCTTTGATCCTTTGTTTCTTTAACTCTTTTAACTTTTTAACTTCTATTACCGAGAAAAAATCAGATTTCTTCCAAAACGACCTTTATGAAAGAAACAAATTCTAAGAGGTTATCCTTGTTTTTAAATACTTTAAATTATTGTGCTGTATAAAAATATATACTTACCTACATGGTTATTTTTCAACTGCCGGCCAGAGACTATTCAGAATCGATTATAATATCAATTTGTCAACAAAAAAATTCAAAATAAAAATATTTTTGTTTCATGTTTTTATTCATGTCCGCCTCTATATTACAGAACGCGTGGATACAGTTTTAGTTACACAATTTAGTTTTAACCACACAACAATTACCGAGATACACATACACACACATTAATACCATAAGTTTGACAATGCACGCATATGACCATAACTCTGCAATATTTATGGAATTCGTTTTTATTTACATTTCTATATGTTTTTTTTTACTATGTATTGAATTGATTTGACAATAATGTTTAAAATGCACTTTGGGTTTGACCATAATGTCTTAATTTTCAAATTTGGCTGGCCTTTGAAATTTAACCCTGTATTATATATAAGTAATTTTGAATAAGGCCTAAACCCAAAACAAAAACGACCTTTTTTAAATAAATTGCATAAACAAACTTGGGAGACCCAGCGATATTTGATCGAAATTTTTCGAAACAAAACCAGCCTATGATGGATGAGGCGATTTGTCTCCATCCAAGCAAGTTCCAAGTTTTGAAGAAAAAATTTGTAGTGTTTATTTGATTCATGAGGCCTTGAATTTATTGTACTTTGAGGTAAACACGAATTTGTTGAAATAAAAATATGACCAGTTCTTTTGGAAATAATTTTATTTATCAAATAATTATTAGATAGACTTGCAATTCAAAGTAACTAGGAAAATTGTTGATATGGAATTTAAACATATAATGGATAAACATTCGTGGATTTCGAGACAGATATAGGTACGTCCTCAGCAGGCTGAAAAAAAAACAGAAATAAAAAAATTAGGAACCCTAAAATAAAATCTGAAAGCTACTACTTATGTCCATACCAACACGCAATAAAATTTAAGTTATTTTAATTAAAGTATAAAGTGAACTCATTGTGCTTCAAAAATGTGAATAAGATAACGGACTAATAGTTTTGACAGGTAGAAGTAGTGTTAGTAGCACTATTAACCTCTATAGAAGAATACACCAATCAGTTCTCGTGCACGTTAGTGTATGGGCATAAATTGAATTACAGTCACTCATAATAAGCGTGGCACGTAACTAGGCAGGGATACACAAAAGGCAAAAATGGAACAAAATTACTGTAACTCTATAGAGAATTTAGTAAACTATACGAGCTAACGTCTCTGACAAACCTCTAGCAGCCACATTAGTAGGTAACTAAAATAAGCATGAGGACCAGAAAACGTTAGCAAAGGAAAAAGATGGCTATCTTTGGAGGTTCTATGGTGACATCGCCTACTACGAGTGTTTATGGTGTCTTAAAGCTGCGGTTATCTCTTATTATCAGGTGACCCGTATGCTTGTCTATACTACTAATATATACAGCTGAAGAGTTTGTTTGTTTATTTGCTTGAACGCGCTAATCTCAGGAACTACTGGCCCGATTTGAAAAATTCTTTCAGTGTTAGATAGCTCATTTATGGAGGAAGGCTATAGGCTATATATCATCATGCTACGCGGACAGAAGCTAGTAATACGATAAAAGAAGATAATGATATACATACGACAATCTCGAGCAGGGATGCATATTCCAGAGGCATTTCTGAAGTGATTCTTCTTGCAGATGCACGCGGGCTCGCAGTTTAGTACAAGAGTGTTGCACGTAGTGGGTTGATTCATAACATCTTCACAATTTTCTGCTAGACACGCTGACGGGCATGAACTCCACACTTCATTAGGTCTCGTACAACGAACAGGGGCTGCAATGTTGAAAAATAATTCAAAAACATACCAACACACATCCTGTATACCTTAAAAACTTAAGGAAGAGAACCTGTTGGTCGCTTACTCGAAATTATAAAAACAATTTTACATAATTGAAATTTGTCTACCATTAATTCTGTTTCTTACTGAGATTTTTTTTAAGGTATTCATATACTTACATACTATGGAAAATCGGCGTCTAGGAATTCTCAAAGAATACTAATGCGATCAATCAAAATTTATCGTACTTAACAATGTATTAGTCATCATAAAATCGATCCATTATTGTTTCGGAATTAGAAAATGAATTCAAAAGATTCATAAAATCAATTATCCATGATATGTAGCTCAAAGCTTGCAAATGGAAAATGCAATCAACATTAAATTTCACTTACGGCAGTCGGACGATACGATGCATCTGGGATCTTTATAGCTCTTCTTTTTGTGATTCAGAGTACAAATACAGCCAGAGAGACACTTGTTGGGAGGATCACATATGATTATATCTCTACTGTCATCTACGGGACAATATTCTTGAGGACAGTTCACCTTACACTGTACAAAGCGTCCTGATTTACCACATGGGTTACCACCTAAGAAAATAGCAAAATTTTTTTTTTTTTAATATATAGAATGCGTCTGCCTTTAATCTTCATGATGGATAACACAAATGGGGTCTAAGATGGAGCACGCAATTTAAATACAATATCTATTTCGAATTCTGGCTCTCATACACCTACATAAAACGGAAGACGGTAAAATTGATTGGCATTTCCCTAACTCATGAGAGGGCTGAACAGTGGGGTAGGTCTTAGATCCTGAGTATGTTAGGTGTTACAGTACAATATCTTTGTGCTATGTTTCTTGCTGCGTATTCGTTCGTCGGGGTCACCAATTTGCCAAACTTCTTGGCAGTATATGATTAGGTATAAATGAGACAAAGTTGTAGTATAGTCTGGTTATAATTATCCAAAGGTGCATCTTATATACTAACGACTACGTGTTGATCACGGATAGTAGAAACATTTAATAGATATTGAACGTGCGATAAAGATCATAAGATTGCGATGTAGATTGTAGATACAGCACAAAGATATTGTACTGTAACATTAGGCTTTATTAATTTGTAATTTTGTAGTACGATGTGGAGTACCTATGTTTCAACATTACAAGAAGGTGTTATAGCAGGCTGAATCTATCAATTTCCGTTGAATCAGAACCCGCCATGAAAAAACAATGTTCCACTTACCAGGGCATTCTTCAGGCAGGATGCATCTACCAGTCATGTTAGAAAGTAAGTAACCATCTTCGCATGAACATCCAATTGGATCACACATTCTTTTGCAAGGGCTCGCATTTGGTGCCTCGCAAGTGGAAGGGCATGGGTGGGGACACAGCGTGGTTCTTGCGTGGGGATCACCATTGCAACCTAAGTTAGCTAAAATGGGAGAAACTTTTAGTCCGAAGAAATCAACAATTAACCAATTAACAACAGGGACTATGATTTTCTTCTTCGGGAATTTTAATGACAATTTCTTAAGCATTCTTGTTCTGTAGGACCTTCGAGAATTACCAAATTGTTGAATACAGTGCATTTTTCAAGAGGGATAATGTCACAAGTTTTTTAACAAATATAATCATTTATCGACAAGTAATCTCAGCAATGTAATGTATACAAATGATATTGAGGGTTTTATAAAAAAACATTTGCCATGTTATCAACTGACATTTAGAATCCAAAGCAACACTTTTCGAACTTGCAGCCCTGGACTATTAAAAATCAAACTATTTTTACTTACTGGGACAATCTTCAATTTTGATGCAATCGCCTCCAATTTCAGATAATATATAACCTTGTTTACAATCACACCCATCTATATTAGATTTAGGAGGTTCTTGATAATCGCAGTTTGGAGGGTTTGGCGTCGCGCAGGTTCTCTTGCATTCGTCCGGGATTCCGCAAACTATATCAACAGAAAATTTACTGATATGATAGGACCAAGGTAAACAAGTATGCAAGAATTGCAGCAAGTGTAGTTTATTCCTGGTTTTGTGGGAAAAAAACGTAAGTATAGGTTTATCATTTTAAAATTAGTCAGGATCAGGAATTGGCATGTGCAATCTATAAACCTGCACTAGGCCATTATTGTGGACTATAAACGACTATAGTATCTTATTCTGAGAAGTGACCCGTACCCTGAATGATAAATGTGTTGATGATAACAAAAAGAAAGATAATATTATAAACACATATCAACTTACGCGGAGGGCAATCTTCACTTCGTATACAAACTCCGTTTTTGTCCCTCAGATAGTTAGGAATACAGTCGCATCCTGGCTCACATGGTATGTCCTCCTTACATCTGAACAGTGCATACTTGCTGAAGCAAGTTTGCGGCGGACAAATTCTTCTACAGTCTCGAGCTATTTCGTTCACACCACAAATAGGAGTTGATGGATCTAAAATTTCATCAAATTGCGAAATTAATATCGATAAATGCTGGTGACGTTATATACGTAATTTTTTTGGAAACAATATTGGCAAAGCTAACACAATATGACACTGTCACATTGTGGATGGTAGACCATTCTGAACATATCGAGAACGCTGTGTCTTGAAGAGCACATAAAGGTGTTGGTCTTGTTATTTATAGAATATCAGTATGACAATCATTAGTGGTAGTCAGAAGCCTAAAAAGCCTAACCACCAGTTTAACTTAAGGGTTAGACTGTGAAAGGTCCCGACATGAAGAAAGAAGCTCCCGTTGAAGACTGTGGTTGAAATAATATTATGATGATGGATTTATAGCCATACGGGATTGGCCCGGCGATAATATCAGGCGTCTGTTGTATAAGCAACTTTCACAGCAATAGGTACCTAGTTGTGTATTAACAATTGGATTAGTTTAGGTATGATAAGTGACATCGTCGCCGGTTGTGTAGTGACTCAGATTTCATTTAATGTTAAATAGGTAATATTTAAGGTCCCATTTACCTAAATTTTAGTTGTTCCATAGGCTCTCAAGATAAACACACTTGAAATTTTTTAAAGTTAATTATAGCAATATACAAACTCTTACATGGACACTTATCATTCGGTATGCATATCCCGCTACCGTTCCTAAGGTGGTCAGGAAGGCAATTGCACCCAGGTTCACATATTTTTGTTTCATCACCGCAAGCATAATCAGTGTACGCGATCTCACAGTTTTGTGGAGGACATATTTGTCTGCACGGAACTTCTATATATAATATAATGAATTCTTATATCCACAAAACATTATAAACGAACGCAATCTTGAAATCAATTCTGCAGATGGTTATATACCAAATCCTTGAGGCGGCCGTTAAGCCCTCTGAACCCGACTATCGTTTCCAGAGGCTGTCATTAAGGCATTTGGAAGGTCCATAAAGCCCGATAACGACCAAAATAATAGAAGCCCAGATTTTAGTTGGCACTGATACGTTTTTGACTTTGATGGGTCGTCTGAGACATAAGTTTAAATGATTTGTGTTAGAATGTAAAATGAGTTGAGCAGCCTAACCGAACAAAAAGTAGTTAGTAGAATTAAGATCTACTTTTTACGTTTTTTTCTTTTCTGTTTTATTTTTAGATTATTTAGTATTTTTCTTATGGGTAAGTATAGTTTTGGTTACTATGTATAACAAACTTTAGAAAATATGATTTAGTGCTACTAGTTATCCCAAAGTCTACTGGGTTAAAAAGGCCGCTTTTACAATCATAGTTTTAAAAATTGTTAGGGAGCTGCTATGAGGTTTGAATATGAATTGATTCCAGAGAAATGGCTATACATGTCTATTGCCTATTCAAATAAATTAAATTGTTTAGTTTTCCTGTTCGTATCAATTTTAACAAATACATTTTATACTGTAAAATACTTTTATTCGAGTAACAAAAATATTCTGCAGAGCAATATATTTTCTTCTTATTGTTATAATTATAATCCGTAGTCCTTGATCCAAAACAGAAAACAACACAGCTTTTCTGTCCTTACAAAGTAAGGTCCTGTAACTACAAAGCATTTAAAATGAAGGCGTTATTAAGAGTTAATTAGATTTACTTCACAAGCAGTAATTATTCCAGAAAACATCCAACATCAAAATAATGAAATTTTAATTCATTTGTTCAACGTGATATGATTGAAATTGGCTAACGACAAGTTTTAAAGTAGGTATAACAAATTAAATGTATAGTATGTGGACTCACGCTTCTGAAGGTCACATTACCTAAATACAAATAATGCCAAACAGTTTAAGTGATACGCAAAGGTATTATATAAATTAGATTGTTGTTACATTATCTTTTTCAATGTGAGAATTATGTAGTTTGATATGAACTTACTTTATCACCATTGTACTTCAAGTTAAAGGCAAATCAAATTAAACTTTAGTCATCGTTTTAGATAACGGTAACATTGACTAAATACTTTTTTTCTGATACCTACTTTTAAGAACCTCTCAAAATTAAAGGTAAATTTAAGTAAACTCATACAACTGAAAACGCTAGAATAGCATTGAAAGTTACAGGAGTTACGAATAAACAGTAGTTCCCCATTTCATCGCAGTGAGCAGACCAGGCTAAACTATGATATTGTCAGCATATCAGTACCTATCAATGATTCGTAGTGTTGAATGATCTAAAATCAAATTAATGGACCATTACAGAATTGTACTAGGCGATATCCTAATGGCTAGGGCGTCGGACTTGCGATCATGTGGTTGCCGGTTCGAACCCAACCCATTGCACTACCGACGTGAACCCACTCGTAACACAAGTTCTAGTTCAAATTCAAGTTCAAATGTTTTTATTTCAAATAAGCTTTTACAAGCGTTTATGAAACGTTGTGATTCTAGTTGCACGGTTCCAAAAGGTCGATCCTATGGAGAAGAATCCGGCAAGAAACTCCATGGACACTCTTTTAAAATAAATGAATTACAAACTTCACTGGTACAATATTGCGATAACAAGATGTGAGGACGTTGAAGGATGTCCAAGTTTGACCGAGGTCGACTATATTAAACGAAGATTCACGTTATTTGAGAATCCGATGTCATTTCTAAATAAAAAACTATGTGGTAAAAACGCACACCATCAAAGCGACAAATAAAACTAGGTGTCTACTTAGACAAGCCACAACGTACACACATTTACAGTTTCTGTTGTGGTAAACAATACTTTCCATATGAAGACATCTCGAAAATGTAAATAATATGGAATCTGTTAAAGCTATGTCCATCTACTTATAAGGTTCCTACTATAGCTACTAACTGACCAACATGAAAATTAATAAGCTTATATTAGTCTCTAATAATCAACAGTTTCATTTTGCCAGGGAGGCCGCAAATGCATCCGTATCTAACGACCACACATTCTTATCGTTAACATAGTCCTTGGACAAGGAGTCCACAACCATATAGCTTAGCACGAGGAGTTAACAAGCATACTAGTAATGTGCGTCCCACATTTAAAAAAAATGGTCCAAATGTGCAATTCTAAGTATATTTCATTTGTTATAAGTGAGGTCATAAGAAACAAGTCTGCATTAAACTCAAAATATGAATAACTGGCGACCCGCGCTTGGTTTCACCCGCGTTGGCCCGTTCCTAACACTTGTAGCGTGACATTAACTAGCTTAAAACCTTCCTCATGAATCACTCTATCTATTAAAAAAGACCGCATTAAAATCCGTTGCGTAGTTTTAAAGATCTAAGCATATATAGGGACAGACAGACAGAAGGAAGCGACTTTGTTTTATACTATGTAGTGATATTACGCTTTTGACTAATTTACCTCTCTCTTCCACGGGATTTGTAACTCCACTGACTACACTAGAAACTACACAACTGACACAAAGTAAAATCAATAACATTGTGACACTTTCCTAGCTCCATAAATGTTACTTATATCAAGAACTTCACCAAAACAACGTGTGTTAGGATAAAAACCGTAAACAGAACTGGTTTTTAACCGATGCTACTATGCTGTGTGATAGAACTGTGTCGGGTATCGGGGATTTTTTTGATACGTGCATACAAGTTCTTTATTTCCTTTTATAGTTATTATTATAATATATTGTTTTGTTGTTTTTGTTAACGTCGATGAGTTTTTTTCTGCATGATTATTTACATAGTTTCAGGTTCTTTTACTGGTTATTTTTAGTTATTTCTATTTACCTAAGCATATAAATGAGTAAATATGAACTTCATGTCAGAAAATTGAATGTGTTGCATTTGCGTAAATTATAATTTTAATTTCATATCAAAGACAGTAATAACATAATATAACAAAGGACTAAAAGAAAATATTAATGAAAAGCGTCTCTAATGATCTACTTGGAAAAATCAATTTAATTTCCATTTTGCAAACTTGCAGTAATGTTTTTGTATACAGTATTTGTACACGACTGAATGAATTGACCATATCACTGAACCTAACAATGAGGCCGAGAATCACCTAACCGATGAAGAAAAACAAAATAAAACAAACAAGATCAGTATACTGTGTAACTTAGTAACGGCCACTGACACTCCATTACCTCGGGAACGGGATAGAACCGCAGCTAGTGATGTGCAATAATGCGCTTATAAAGTTACGTTAGCCGATAGATTTTAAGTGATTCGATAAAATGTTATTAACTTAGTTTTACAGTTATATTTATTCTTGTAACTTCTTAGCAGCATACCGACAACCGTTATGGGAATATTTATGAATTAAAATCTATTTTTAATTATTTTATTTAAATTTATTTATATATTTTTTTTTTGCTGGAATGACATAAAATCATCAGTTACGTTGCATACTTAAATAAAATTAGGGGATCAATCACATCAGCATGATAAAATGTAGTAACTTATTCCATTGTATGTTTCCATTTTCATTTGTATGTTTTTATTTTAAGGAAGGAACTATACCTAGTGTGTCTTGTCTATGGCAAATAAACGTTTTTTCTTTCTTTCTTTCTTTCTTTCATTGTAAATCAAATATCATCTGTGAAAAGGAAATCCAACAAAACCCCTACATTTTCTGTTAGATCGATTCACTTAAGTCGCAAGACCTGTTTCACTTGGGTTTCCAGCTAAGCCATCGAATTTCCTTCCAAAAAGCCGGGATTTATTTCCACTTTTCAGTTTCGTGTTATTCGCTCAAAGGCTTCTGAACAAAGCGATTCAATATACATAGGTAGCTGAAGGGATTCTAAATTCTCTAAACAATGAATAGTTAGAGGAAACGCATTTCTCATTTAATGCCTTGGACGCGGAAGCAGCACAATTGTTAGAAGATAAATAATTAATTGTCTTAGCAATTTAATTAAAATTATTTTGACTTGAACCAGATTTGATTAATGTTCTAATTGCACCTGCGACGATCACTCAATCTTGTGAGATATTCCCAAAATCCTATATTAGTGCTCTTACTTACTTACTTACCATACTTACGGTATAAATATATACGGTGTTAACAGTCAATTTCTGAATTTCACTATTTAGATACATGGTTGGAAAATCTGGAAAAGCCTAACGACAAATGAAAAACTTTTTTTTAATGTCCAAACATCGCGTATTGCCCACGTTTGTCTCAAGATTATTTCAGATCTATTAATGCAATGATATTAATGATACTTAAACTTCTTGGTTCTTCTATTCACAATACATTTTTGTTTGTATGTTCATCATCTATAGCCACAACCTCTTCCAAAAAATGAAGAATATTTAAAAAATACTTACGGCATTGCGAAGCAGGAACACAAATATTGCTGTCGTTCCTGAAGTACCCTTTCTTACAGACGCATCGTGGTAAATTAGGGTTATAGTAATTACAGCCGGTGTCACTGTCTATATCACTGCATCTCTCACGTATACAACGTGGAGGTTTGGGTTCCCAAACTTCATTTGGTCTGGTACATTCTACCGGTGCTGAAAAAGTATTAGAATTTTATCAATAAAACGATTAGCTGATCCTGTAGATGGTACTCAATAGAACAAAAATTTTGTGCTATTGCACGTTTAGAAAAGTACCAGCAGATCTGGGGTACTGCAAAAGGCTAATTTTGATGGATAATTGTTCTAAAATTTTATCAAAATAGCTTCTTACGACACTCTGAAGACAAAATGCATCGGTCATCTTTGTAACTAATCCTCAAATAGCCTCCTTCACACGCACAGCCTCCAGGACACGGAAATATGGGATCACACGCTACCTCTGCAAGGTTGTTATCAACGGGGCAGTAATTGTCTGGACAGCCAACTTTACAGTAGACATAGGTTTGGTTAACTCCACATGTAGGGGATCCACCTGAGAAAAAAATACATCAAGATGCAAAGCCAAAAATCTCGTATTTCGTCAAAAACCGTTAACCGATTTGAAAAAGCATGCAATTTATATTATACACTTTTCCTCTCTTTCTATGTTTTTAAATGAACAACAAATTATATGAGAATATAATTTTATTGACCTGCCCATCTCCTCTGAATATACACCATAGAATGCTTGATATCTGTTATACATCCAACTGAGTTATCCATGTTTCCAATTTACTAAGTCCACTGAATAATGGTACCGGAGTTTAAAGAGAGCGTGTAAGAAATAAAACATTAATATTTTTCATGTGAAAATCCTTATGGATGTCCAATCTATATGGATCTATATGGATATCCAAGGCTAGAAACATCAACAGTGTTCGACGAAAGAGGAAGGACTCTCTCTTTTGTCGGAATCTTACCGACCAAAAACACACGGTTAACCACAGCAAATTGTGGAAATCTATACTAATATATAAAGCTGAATTGAAAAATTCTTTCAGTGTTAGATAGCCCATTTATTGAGGAAGGCTATAGGCTATATATCATCACGCTACGCGGACGAAATCGCGAGCAGAAGCTAGTCTCTAATAAAGCAAGGTGCAGCGGTAGGTGCATAGGGAGTCCTACCAGAATTGTTATAAAACTGGGACATGGGACTATGGTAATCACCTGGACAATCACTAGGGCTGATGCACTGTCCTTTCTCCTTAATCCGTAGATATCCTTGTTTACAGACACACCCGTCTTTCAAACAGATTTCGATGCATGGTCTATCAGTGTCTGGTTTGTCACAGGTCGCTTGGCATGGACTAGGACATGTTTTGAATGTTGCGTTGCGATCTCCGTTACATTGAGGTTCGGCTTTAACAATTTAGATTTTATTAGCAACGAATTCTTTATTCAAAGGAAGTCTTTTTGAGTAAGAATTTGATGGATGAAGTAACTGCATAGCACTGCTGTCATATTTCTGTGATTTTAAGTAATTGTTTTTTTTTATTCCGCACACAGTTCTTTTTAAACACACCTGGGTGATTTTAAAAATCACTACTACCTGTAGCTCATACAAATATTTGCTTCGTGACTGTGAGGATCGAACCAACAACACGTGTCGCAGAAGCCGATTGCTCAGCCACTACGCCAAACGTGTAGTCAATATTAATTCTTAAATAATTATTCAACTGCCAAAAAATATGGATAGAAGAAGACTAATATAATGCAGTCGGAGGCATTGAACTACAACTGCATGAGATTGATCATCTAGTTTGATTGATAATCTAGTTACCTTTTTTAGCAGTAGGGAATTTGATTTTTTAAATTCACTTTTTAATTTTTTATATACTCAGTGTCACTCTCACCTAATGACTACTCCTCAAACTTACAACCATCTGTCCGTTTAGAGTTACAGAGCATACCAAAGAAATAAAGTATACAATAAGAAAACAAGACAAATAAGATACTGAAGAGATTATTATTGGAAAAATCTTACCAGGACAGTTTTCAGGCTAAATACAGGTTTAGGTACAGTATATTGTCATGTCACGGCAGTGGTGAATAACAGGTTCACATAGGCAAGCTTAAAAACTAGGCTTAACAATAAGAACGCTTAGGCCAAAACATTTTGATATTATCTATTTACAAACATACCGTCACGCCTGTATTCCCCGAAGGGTTAGGCAGAGGCGTACTAATGTACACCCACAGTTCGCCGGTATGTTTAGGTCCCATGTAATAGGGGGCGAGCCTATTGCCATTAACCGGGCACAAATTCCTAACTCCGAGCTGCTACTGGGAATTTCATAGAAAAACCCAATAACACTTTGCTCGACCTGGGAATCAAACCCAGGACCTCTAGCGTAGCAGTCGCGGTCAGGACCACTTGGCTATTGAGGCAGCTATTTACAAAATCTGTGTAGAATTGACGTATTCCTAAAAACAAGATATATAAAAACTACCTGGACAGTTTTCCATCTTAATACACTTTCCACCTTTTTCAGTCAAAATATATCCCGGTTTGCAAACACAGCCGCTTTCAAGGCACATTGCGATGCATGGTTGCTCTGTGGTCGAGTTGGCACAGGTTGGTTGACAAGCACTCGGACAGTCACTGTGAACTGCGTTGGGATCACCGTTGCAACCAGGTTCTGTTAAAATATAAGAAATCAACGCATTTATTACGAGCACAATCATTAAAGAAAACATTTAGTGCTATATACAGACTGAATAAACGCACAAATTTTTGTTTTATTATTCTATTATCAATATGTGATAGCTTTAGGTGCCTATATATAATACTAGCTTCTGCCCACGGCTTCGCTTACGTGAAGCTATATCAGGAGTAAAAATAAAAAACCAATATTGATGACCTCTTTTTTGTATGGGCCTCTATACATCAGGGAGGTCAAGCTGTATCTCAGGATTCATTAAATTAATTGAGATAAGAAGTTCATTAGTTTTTAAGTAGGAGATATACTTTCTAACAGTGATAATAATATAAAAATCTATTCAGTAGTTTTTGCTCCAACCCGTAAAAAACAGACAAACAGACAAGAATTTAAAAAATCACATTTTCGGATTCGGAGATGGTTATATACCATAGCCCACGTGTTTTTTTTAATATCTTCAATGTACAGACAGCTTGTTTACAATTTTATAATAGTAGAGATTAACCCACAAAATATAGATTGGCATTAATAGATTCAGTCCTTTGGTTTTTTCAAAAAACCGTTTTCCAGTACTGGGATTTCTGCCCTGCATCGTGGGCGTAAGTACAAACACAAATCGACATACCTTATCAGATTCGTACCTAATAACTAAATAGTAGATAATGCAAATATAATACATTTTGTGAAAAAATTGTATTTTGGATTAGATTTTTTTAGATAGATAGATACCTATAGAGCCTGTTCCCTGACATTATCTCAGACTGGTTGCCTTACCTGGACAGTCTTCGGGTTTGATACACTTCCCGTAGTCGTCAAAAATGTAACCCGGCTTGCAGGCACAGCCAGGCGGTTTGCACATGTCAATGCAGGCCCTGCCTCCTCCCTCCAGATTCCGGTCAGCACAACTAGCGGGGCAGGCACTCGTGCAATTGTTGTACGTGGCGTTAAGGTCACCATTGCATCCTAAATCCGCTGCAAAACGAGAGAATAACATAACTTGATTTTTTTACTTGGACTGGCAGTTTCGAGAGTAATCTTGCCATTGATTGGCTAACCAGTAACCACGTTCGTCAATAGAATAAATCATAACCTAAAATAAATAGATAATATTCAATTTTTTTATTTCTCTCCCACAATAGTACCTTAAAATTATATTAATATTAACTAACTCTTCTTTTATTCCTTCGTGGGAG
Source organism: Acronicta leporina (assembly GCA_947256265.1). Taxonomy (NCBI): domain Eukaryota; kingdom Metazoa; phylum Arthropoda; class Insecta; order Lepidoptera; family Noctuidae; genus Acronicta; species Acronicta leporina. The sequence continues at coordinate 5,033,600 of OX366523.1, forward strand.
ACTGGTATCCGCACTAGGAAACACCTGTTACACAGATTCTCAGCCCCCACCCTCCTAAGACTTGCATAATATAATACAATTTTATATTCCCAATTGTAGTTTAACATACCATCAATACATCTTTATTGTTGGGTACAACGGTAGTAATATACACCCGCAATTTACAGATCTATAATCAATATAAATATATAGGTCTCAAGTCTCACAGTGTCTGGGAATGAATACAAACTCCGAACTTTAACTTTAAGCGGCGGTAGCCTAATGGCTAGGGCGTCGGACTTGCGATCATGTGGTTGCAGGTTCGAACCCCACCCATTACACTACCGACGTGAACCCACTCGTAACACAAGCAATCTAGCTTAGCACGAGGGGTTAACAAGAATACTAGTAATGTGTGACCCACATGGCAAGTAAGCGTTTTTTAAAAAAAAAAACTGCTACTAAGAATTTCTTAAAAATGGATTTGATAAGCGACGTTGTTATTGATCAACAATAACACAATTTCAACTATTTATTAATGCGTAATATAAATATGTGCGTTTTTCAGACGACATTTAATTACTAACGGCATTCTGAAGCTGGAACACAAACATCACTTGCGTTCCTATAGTAACCCCTTTGACAGACACATCTTGGAGGAGCAGCATATTTATTATCACATTCTCGGCCTATATCTTCACAACTCTCAAAGTAACAGTTAGATGGTTTGGGATCCCAAATTTCATTCGGTCGCGTGCATTGTACTGGTGCTAAAATTATTTTACAAAATGTTAACTTAATAATAAATGTACTCTAAAGAATAGAAAATCTATATATATAAAAGAAAGTCGTGTTAGTTACTTCATTTATAACTCAAGAACGGCTGAACCGATTTGGCTCAAAATTGGTGGAGAGGTAGCTTAGAACCAGGAAACGGACATAGGATACTTTTTGTCCCGTTCCCGATACTTTTTATTCCACGGGGGCGAAGCCGCGGGCAGAAGCTAGTTAATAATAAACATCATTCACTTAAAAGTTTTAAATTAAATTTTAAGCATTGAGGATAGCACTGACGTGTGCTAAATTAAATGACGAATAAAATAATATATGCAGCTTACGACATTCTTCAGATAAAATGCACCTCGGATTATCACGACTCTCTATTAAATAGCCTTGATTACAAGCACAACCACCAGGACAAGGGTACGGCATAGAACAGGCCACCATGGCTCGATTATCATCAGCTGGACAATAGTTGGTTGGGCAACCAACTTTACACTGGACATATGTTTGATTAGCTGCACAATTTGGAGATCCGCCTACGAAAAATAATATTCTACATATAATGGACATCAATTTTACATCACTATCAAATGTTGATGAATTACACTTGCGCTAGCTCTAAATGATGATTGACGGATATGTCATGTCCTCAGCTAGGACAGATCAACTCAAAGTTGCATTAGGGACATTTTTTTTATCATTTCAGATATTCCCTCACAAACTCACATATATTATTGTATACTATTACGTACTATATAACATAAAAAGAGACCCTCAAAGTTTTATTAAAATCATATCGACCTTAACTAGAAGAAGTTCATAATTTACAGAAATGAATATTAATCATACAGTAATAAAGATTTATTACTGTATGATTGCGTTTTAAAAAATCGAAGAGCAAACTATTTATCTCACCTGGACAATCATTTGGTGAAATACACACTCCATTTTGCTCGGTAAGGATGTAACCTGGTTTACACTTGCACCCGTTTAATACACAAGAAAGAATACATGGTCTGTTAGTGTCCGGTTGCGCACACGTCGCTGCGCATGCACTACCACAATCCACGTGCGTAGCATTTAAATCACCGTTACACGGCTCTAAAATATAGAAATGAAACGTTATTACAAATGGTCCTAGTTATGAACCTTTTGGCATTCCACCAATCAATTTAAAATGTAATCTATCTCATCCACTATTACATGTGGACCAAAAACCGGCCAACTGATGGTATTATTATATATACTTAGCACCAACCTTCAGAGCATTTTTCACTTGGTATACATACTCCATCTCTGTTTCTAAGAAAGCCATCAATACAATTGCATCCAACAGTACAATTCAACAGCGCACACAAGTATGTGGTGTAAAGACTTTCGCATGACTGAGGGGGACACACTTGTTTACAGTCAGATAAAACTTCATTTGGTCCACATTCGATCGCTGATAACAAAATACATAAAAATATTTTCTTAAATAGCTACTTATTAAGCAGATGAGAACTAGCACTTCCATAGTGAAAAAAGTAGTCCGGGATCAATGTGGATATAAGTTACCTACCATTTAACGGTAAAGAAAACACTGGTATAATCAGCTCACAAAATCTGCGTGAGTAGGCCTATCAAACGCACAAGGCTAGTATGGTTAAAAGGTGCTAGATTTCTCGTAATCTAAAAGTACTCCAGTAGTAAGACAGTAAGGATTATTATCATCTGTAATTACTTTACATAACATAGTATTTGTAAATAAATTTGTATGGACTGCATGAAGACATTAAAGTCCAGAAGAAACATTTATGATGGATTTCTTGATGACACATTGCACGTACGATCTGGTTTAAAGCAGTCATCAGATGGTATACAGACGCCATCAGGATTTCTTAGATAACCGTCGATACAATCACACCCGGGTTCGCACACAGGCTCCGGGCAGTCATACGTCGTGAAGATACTGTCACAAGTCTGTGGTGGACATTTTATTCGGCAGCTCGTAGGATATTCATTCTTTCCACACTCTTTTGGGATGCGTGCTGGAAAGAAAAAGATATCTGAAGTTTACTAGCTACCGGTGCTACTTACCTGCTCAGTGCTCATGTCATTTGTCTTCATAACTCCATCGAAACCCCTAGATTAAATCACATTTATATTATATCCTTCTTTTCATCAGCAATTAAATAACTTTGTCTTTAACATACATACATACTCTTTTGTATTTTTTACAAGCTAAGTATAGGATAATTATGATGACTTACGGCATGTTTTTTCCGGTATACAAGGACCAGTACGATTGTCGTACTTCCTGACATAGCCAGCATCGCAGACGCATCCTGTGTATGGTACACATGCCCCAGCCGTATTGGCTCCCGGTAATAATCGATTTCCACAGGTTTTTACACAGTCTTGGTCTTCCGTAACGTAATGTTCATTTTTTTGGCAACGTGGTACTTTAAAAATAGAAAGCACGACTTAAATAAAATACAGACACCAAGGGGTCTTGTACCTACTGGACCTTCATAATTGGATCCTACCTACTTGATAGGACCATTAGACCTCCTATAGAAAACATGTCATGGACCTTTCTTACACATTACACACAACTCATTACACTCATCTCGCTGTGGCCTATGACTTACTTAAATGATGTTCTCAAAAAATATCACGTTTCATTATATTTAAATCGCCAATTTTCTATATCCCTAACTGAACCTTTTCTTAATAAAACTATCAATTAGATCGAAGTATTTTTAGTAAGGTCGAATGAGGCGTGTAGATGGGGTCCGATAGGTATTTTGCAATTGGGTCTAGTCTTGAAGGTCCAGTGGGAAGACCGGTCCCATAAAAGAAATCCAATAATCATTTTAATAAATGCGATGAAAATGTGACACTAATCAATAAACAAATGACTGCTTTTGGAAAAAGAATTCCATGTTTTTAAAATAAAATTAATTTGAAATTAGAATTCTTAGCCAAACAAAAAATATTTTGATTTGAAATGGCCAGTACTGCAGAACGGCAATTTCATAGGTAAAGACCTTTGACTATCTATCCCTGGACAAGTGACGCGCTTAATTCTATGAACAAAAAAGTCTGTCACTTTTGGTGCGGGGGGAGGAAACACTACATAGACATTGCTGCACACATACTCAAAATCATTTTGTATCGCCACGAACTCACACATATTAAATTCTTCACCACTAACACAATTTACGCACACATAGAGGTCAAATACGTCAACATACAAGAATTGACGACAATACGAACGTATAATACAATAAAAATAATTAGGAAGCTACTATGTCGATATTTTATATCGATAGATTATTTTAGGAAAAATGGAGAAAAACGTAACACCATTACAAATTATTTTTATATGTAATTATTTATTTGCAAAATTAAAATCATCCATACACACCTTTTTAATATCTTGCGTCATAATTATTTTCAATGCAATGCTCTCATTGCATGCTAATGAAATACAAAACAAAGGAACTGTTTAGGTATAGATAAATAGGTGTAACATACTATGTAATTGGAAAATAAACGCACGGGTGAGAGAAATCGCAAACTTTTCGAAATACATATTCTATAGCCTATGTTAATCTTGAATAATGTAGCATTCAAATGTTGAAAGAATTTTCGAAATCGGCCTAGTAGTTTTTGAGTTTATTTGTTACATACAAATCTTTCCTCTTTATAATATTAGTATAGATAGAGCGGATATAGACAGAGCATTTTGTTTCCCACGAGATATAAGTAGGAGTAAATACGATTTTGTTCATTATGTCGCGCGTTAATATGAACAGAAGTGCTACGCTAGAGGTCCTGGGTTCGATTCCCCGGTCGAGCAATGTGTTATTGGAGTTTTTCTATAAAATTAAGGGTTGATGCCCGATTAATGGCAATAGGCTCGCCCCCTAAGTACGCATCTATCTAACCCTTCGGGGAATAAAGACGTGATGGTATGTCGTGTTCCGTACTCTTGTTATTTCTTTGAGCCGGATATCGAAAAAAGAAAATAATGTGTTTGAAGAAACACCCCGAGAGGCAGGGCATAGTGGAATTGAATAACTCACTTACAATTGGAGCTGCCCAACTGGGGAAACACCTACACTTTGCAGAAAATAGTAGCCAAATAACATAGCACTGTACTACTTACTAGTATTCTATTATCTGTGACTGTACTATGTTGTGTTCCTAACGGTGAGCAAGATCGCCAGAGCTCCGCGAGGAAGCGTTATGTTGGCAGTGGGGGTATCGGTGTTGTGGGTTGTCTACCGGGTGTGACAAGATTTTTACAGGTTCGGCAACGGGCGAGTGATACCTCAGGTGTTGCAAGCGTTCATATAATAGGGTACATTAACACTATATATACACTTACCATCAGGCGGGACATGTGCTGGTTTTCCCCCTAAGCGGTAAAAGAAACCCCAGACCTTCTAACCATACCGTATCTTAGAAATCATTTTCAATGATTTTTGAAATACGATTTAAATATGTTAATTTATAAATTCTTTTGTCAACAAATTTTATCCGCAACGGCTTAAGCTATTATTTATCAATCACACCTATATCATTTTAAATGAAGGTCTTTTGTAGATCTGAAAAAGTAACAAATAAAATATCTAATACTGGATATCAAAAATAATCAATAATCTTAGTTACGTCATTTCCAAAAATGTTATTTTATTAAAATATAGTGATATCATAAATTCATGATATTCATCTTTAGCAATTATTATAATTTGGTCTTACATTGAACATGAAAATAATATCGATATCGATTCGAAATCGTAAACAAACACTATCACATCATTAATTAAAATGACAAAACAAAAGAGGGACATAGTCTCGCTACACTTTTTAAAATTCGAGTTTTATGCATTATGTCATAATATATATAAGGTCTATAATTGCCAAAACACGGTAATTCTGCATTAAGACCTATAATTGGAAATCAGAAATGGTGACATCCTATTGGATGATATATAATTGAAATCAAAAAATGACATTTTGATGGATATTTCAAATTTAAATCTTACGTGTATTAGCAGAAGGCTGATATTGTAAGTAAAAAAAATTTGCTAGTCTCGTGGGGAGTGCGGATAGTCTCGTGGGGAGTGCGGGTAGTCTCGTGGGGAGTGCATGCTTGAACTAAACGATTATTTTATACTCGATTATTGAATCGGCAACGTCCTCGATCTTTATTAATAAATTTTATTATGTGATTTAAATAGAAATAAATGAACTTTAATACTTACATACGGAAAATAACTCCATCTTTATCTAAATAAGATATTAGATATTTTTTTGCATACATTAACTGCACGTATATCGGTATTTACATGGAGCATTTATGATGACCTTACTGAGCGGAAACGATTCTGTTAATGAAAAATCGATTTCGGAAACAGTTTTGATAAACGCGTTAGATTTTTTAATCCACTACCTTGACAGAGGGGAATGATCATGAGAGGCGGGTCCTTATAGATAGATAGTCAAAGGTAAAGACCTATTATTTAATAGTAAATGTAAAGTGTATCATAAGGGATCAAAATAATATTTTTACGGCGAGGGCGTTTTTTGAATCCAGAGCGAAGTGAGGGATTCTAGAGTACATGCTTAAAAATAATTACCTTGACCTTTTATTTCTCAAACTGGCAAAAATCTTACCATAATATGTGTAGGGAAAGTGATTTGTACGTGTGTAAATGTACGTAATATCTTGCAGATCTCTCACTATGGGATCAACTATTAAAAGGGACTTTTGGAATCTTGCAATGACTCTTTCGAACGTTTCATGAATGCTTTTAGGTGTTCTAGCAAGTTTAAAATACAATCTTTTGAACTTGAACTACCCTAAGTCTGTCTTTAAATTAAATCTGTAAATTATATATACAGAATAACAGCGTTAATCAACCGACAATATTTTGCAGGTGACGTGACGCGCCCCAGATCCAAGTACGTTAATAGCTGCATGATGAAATAACAGATGCACCTTGTGTAGGAGTGTGAATTATATTTTGATTTATGAAGAAAAATAAATGCGTAACACAAAAGTAGGTTTCTAGTAGTAAAATATTCAAGAAAATTCATAATAGACATGAAAATAATTAAAAAAATTAAGTACATAGTCACGACTCTTCACTATAAAATAATCACTTTTAGTGAATCATGATTTGACTTGCGAACACACACTGCTGCACATCTTGCTGTAGTTTTCAGTAGGTAGGTAGGTACTATAAACTGACTTCTCATCGTATGAAAAGCCTATAACCCTAATCAATGAGGGTTCATCTTAGTCTGGTAAATGTAACGTTGTATAGCCATGTGTCCATTAATCATTATTGTGATTCGTGATTCATCAAAGTAGCCATTTTCGCCCCTAAGTGTAAAATATGAGTACATATTATTATTTGTGTACAGTACAAGTATGTACCTACATATATGTATCTACCTACATAGGATAAAACAAAGTCGGTATCTGTCTTTTCGTACACATAAATCTTTTTCTTATTTTCTTTTCACTACAATTTAGAGAATTTCTTCGAGAATATATGGGAAATTATATGGAAAATACATGGGAATCTAAACCATATTCCCAAGTATAATAAATACATTATGCATAAGTGCATTGCACCCATCATCATTAAACAAAATCTGTTTTTTAGCCCACCTGTTAGCTTGAAAGCTAATAAACCTCTTAAATGATTAAAGAGAAAAGAAAGAATGAACAGCTTGTATACCTATGTACTCATATGCAAAGTGTAGTTTTCAAATTGGTCTGTGAGTTTGACGCAAAATATCCATAGAAATATTACAAACATGTTTTTTAAGAATGTTATTGTTAGTGCATTTCTATGGTTGCCATCAATAGGTAGTTACAGTTAAAACAACCTGTGCTAACATTTTAAGACCCATTCATATGATTTATGCACATAATTATTACCTATGATAATTAACAGACCCATTACAATATACATATAACATAACTAGTAACAATACAAGCACCTAGATAAATATTATTTGATTTTTCGTCACATTAGCAAATAATATGTTTTTTCTGCATTTTTTAGTATAACATATACTTAAAAAAAACTGCCTCATTAGCCAAGCGGTCCTGAGCTCGACTGCTACGCTAGAGGTCCTGGGTTCGATTCCCAGGTCGAGTTAAGTGTTATTGGGTTTTTCTATGAAATTCCCAGTAGCAGCTCGGAGTTAGGAATATGTGCCCGGTTAATGGCAATAGGCTCGCCTCTTATTACATGGGACCTAAACATACCAGCGAACTGTGGGTGTACATTAGTACGCCTTTGCCTATCCCTTCGGGGAATACAGGCGTGATGGTATGTTAAAAAAAATCATTTCGTAGGTAATGAGAGCGAGGCTAGATAGGTAGGAAATCAGTAATAAATTGCCTATAGGTATCGCAATCATTTTAATTATAAATTTTTAACGTTATAATAATTAAATTATCATTCATACTCAACAAAGAAAGACAGAAAGATAGTAAATATATTAACATAGACAAGACCCACCATATTTTGTATTTAAAATATTTAAACAAAGAAATAAACTAATTTGGGAAAGTATGCGTCAGATCCTTGACTCATGCGGGGAGCAGAGTCACAACGCTTGTTTTCATCGATAGCCGGTGACATACAACAATTTATGACACTTTTCTAGATAAGAATATTTCAGCCCATTGAAAAGGATTGAGTTAGTTCATCATGCTGACCTGATCCGGGTAGATACTTAGACTTAACACATCTCTAAGATATAGGTACAGACGACAGCACATCATGGTAGGGAGATATTCAAAACTGGCGAATAACTTCAATTGATTTTCAATTTAATCTTCAAACAATAGAGTTTATTATCCATTGGGGAAATTTGACAGTTTATGGTAACTCGATGTGCTGGCGACTGTATAAGATGTATTAATTACATAATTATTATTATCTACGTATAAGGAAATTATTCGAGATGATAAGCTCGCCTCATATTTCATAAGACCTAAACATACCGGTGAACCGTGGGTAAAAGTACACCTCTGACTAACCCTTTAGGAAACATATGCGTGATATGTGACGCGTTCGGATATGGGATATAGAAACCTTTTTTTAACACGGAAAATCCTCA